>CM076991.1:97452020-98795770 GCA_039090855.1 Macrothele yani
TGTACTGAACTAGTATAAAATGAACTTTGGGGCTATTCTTTCATATCCACCTAACTTTAAAGAAACCCATTCGGAAGGCATCATCCTCTGTGATAAAACAAGTCATGGAAGCGTGGAACAAGGCTCGTATACGAAAATGTAGAAAATATCATGCCATTATAAAACTAGAAAAACTTCATAAAGTGTGGACAAACTTTAAGAAGCACCGTGATCGAGACTCTCAAACGCACCATTCAATTTAATACGAGTTCCGTACAGAACTGAATAATCTCTTCGATATTGCTCATGCTGATACACTTACTCTCAACAAAATAGAAGATCGAAAATTTCTCCTCGGACAACGAAAACCTGGAACGTCGTGTTTGCATAAGCTTAGCTGACACGGCGTTAGCAGCTAAAGAAGCACGTAAATTTGAACGTATCGAACAGGAAAAGAAAAGACCTGAAAAAGCTAAAATAGAGTCATCGTTCAGGTTCAGTTTGCCAAGCTGCAGTTGTAAGAAAGATGACAACTGAAAATCAGTCTTGTGGAAGAAATAAAGTTGAAGAGGATCTACTTGCACGAGGAATCCAGCAGCGAAAGCAATGATTCGCCTCCTGCAAAAAGGACCAGCAGAACTGCTGCCTCAGGCCGTACGCAAATGAGTCACAGAAGAGTGACCTGTGTCATTGCTGAAACAGCCCATTGTTATGGGCATAACGTTGAAGATTTTAATATTAATCGCAGTTCCATAAAACGTCCCCCTGAAAAACATCGTGCTCCAATTACAGCTGCGGTAAAGCAAGGGATCACTGGGGATGCCCTTCTTGTGGCCCATTGGGATGGAATATTAATACATATGTGACCTCTCTGGGCAGCAACATGTTGATCGACTTCCTGTGATTGTGTCTGGTTATGGTATTTCACAGCTTCTGAAAGTAAGCAAACTGTGTATTGGATCAGAAGACAACCACTCAAAAGGAGTTATTGAGGCTTTGGAAGAATGGAATGCTAACAATCGTACTGTAGGGACGTGCTTCGATACCACAAGCTCGAATACAGGTTCCCACTTTGGTACATGTGTTCAATTTCTTAGAAACAAAACTTAGCAAAGACTTCCTAGTATTTTTGCTTGTCTGCACCACATTATGGAATTACTTGCCGGCGCTGCATTCCAACTAAGTCTTTCACCCTCTGTAACGCCTGAAGTTTTATTATTTAAGAGGTTTCTGAAGAATTGGCATGTTATCAGAAAATGTATTCTACGTGTGATGACATTTCAGAATTGCCATCAGTTCCAGTACTGTGAAGGAAGACAAACGATTTTGTCAAGTATCAGCTTGCGCAATAAATTAACGTGAGATGATTACCGAGAATTACTAGAACTATCAATTATCTTTCTGGGCAACACTCCACCACGTGGAATTCATCTTCAAGCACCAAGTGCCATGCACGTTGAATGTCCAAGCTAATTTACTCCCTCAAGATTTATATTTTTCGATCCCACTTAAAACTCCTATCCTAAGAGGAAAAATGACTTCAAGAAATGTGGAAGTTTATACTGATTTTGTACCTGAAATCCTCACAACAACACTAGCAGCAAGTGTACCACTTAATGACCTTCATCCTCTTGACGGTCTCTATCTATATGAAAAGCACAATAAAACTATTTCGGAAAGAAACTTGTAAAAAATTGGAGAATTATCTATGGTATTTGTCCGAGCAATGCATTTTTTGTTACTGAAGTGTCGATCTCAACAAAACGGAAAATGTTCAACGCTTTAGATTTAAAACAACAGCCTACTTACTCTAAAGGGGCCGAACCGTGTCATTCTTAATGCCAGTAGTGTAGCACACAGAACCCTTGCAGATTTTGTCACACCTGACATTTTTGGATTCTTTACAAAACTTAATATCTCTATTGAAGTTCTACAATTTGACCCGCAGGCTTGGGGAGAGGGAGAAGAGTATAAGGCAGGTATTGCTATTGTACAGAAGATCATGGCAACGAATGACATTGCTTAACGTAGGGTCGGTCTTGTCTAGCAATCGAACAAGCTCATTACTTGCAATGAAGACCCATTTCAGTTTCTAATGCAAGTTGTGGCTGATCACAGTAATCGTTGCACCTGTACTAAAAGTTCTTTTATGGAGCAGCAGAAGTCTACTCCCAGCTAAATAATAAAACTGGTATTCCTATGAATTTGTTTTCTACTATACGTTTATATCCAAATAATGCCATTTTAGGTTTGTGTGTTTTAAACTTTCAATAATGAAAGGTTAATTTTATTGTTAAAAAGTATATGAATGGCTGTATTATTATTGCACTATTACGTGGCACATATTATGCAAATAACACAAAATTTCTAATGTGTTGGGCGACCTCTAAACATTGCTCGGTTGTTTTAATTTTTTAACTTATATTGATATAATACCAAAAGGAATATTTCTAGCTGGTGGGAGCATCGAATTTATAAAGAAAGAATACATTAAGGACCACCCTAATGTGCAATCTGAATATTTACGTGTCATTCGTCCTGATGAAGTTAAGTCAGAACCCAGCAATGCTTTTGTCGACTTAGGAAAATAAATGATTTGTGACAAACGTTGTATTGTCTTAATATATTTTATTCTTTAACATGATTGCCATTATTATCCATAACCTCTTGTCATCATTCTGGTAGTAATCGTTTTGGTGTCGGAAATCTCTTGTAATGCAGTTTCGACATCTCCAATTTCACCGAAGGTTTTTCCAACGAAATTGGCCGCTCCGGTGGCGCAGTGGTCTAAGGCGCTGGCCTCTGATCATTCGTCCGTAAGGGGGATCCGGGTTCGAATCCCGGTCAGGCATGGATGTTGCGTTTGTCTTACGGCACTGGCTCTCTCCCTTCCCTGGAACCAGTGACCCTAAATTAGGGACGGGCGACTGCTTATAGCCCATTGAGTTGCTCACGGTGGTCGTTAAACCTCCAATCAAAAAAAAAAAAAAACGAAATTGTTCTGACGAAATGGGGAAAAAAGTGGTAGTACGTAGGAACAAGGTCTGAGAAATACGAAGAGTGAGGTAACACTTCCCATCGAATGCTAATGTCCAGTATTTTTCTCTGAGTAGAAAAACCTCTATGGGGTCTTGCATTGTCATGTATCAAAATGACGCCTTTGCGATTCAACAGTACTGGATGCTTAGATTTGAATTTTGCTTTCAGCCTTTCTAACGGTAGGCAATGCAGGTCAACATTTATCGTTTGCTTAGGCGCAAGCAGTTCCCAGTGGATTATCCCCTTGACATCCCACCACACACTTAACAAGACCTTTCTGGTATGTAGTCCTCCTCTTGAAGTCGATGGTGCAGGTTTTCCAACTCGTCATACAGTCCTTTAACGTTTCACATTTCTGTTAAGGACCACTTTTCATCACCTGTAACTAATCGTTCCAAGAAAGTTTAATTTCCCTGAAGCGCAAGTAAAAAAAGACACTTGGTCATTCTGCCTGATCGATTTTTTACGGATAGGTAAAGCGGTACTCATTCGTCGAACTTTGTGATAAACCCAAACACATGCATCCTTCTTTATACTGTTGTTCTCTGTACAGAAAATCTTCCTCCTAATCACGGTTAGATGTTAGTCATTTGATATATGGCTTTGCGGCGATTTTTTTTATTGGAGGTTTAACAACCACCGTGAGCAACTTAATGGGCTATAAGCATTCGCCCGTTCCTAATTTAGGGCCACTGGTTCCAGGGAAGGGAGAGAGCCAGTGCCGTAAGACAAACACAACATCCATGGCTCACCGGGATTCGAACCCGGACCCCTTTCGGACGAATGATCAGAAGCCATCGCTTAGACCACTGCGCCACTGGCGCGGCTTTTTGCTGTGATTCTCTTCAAAACCCTCCGATGGATACCTAGAACGTGGTCTACCTCTGCGGCTTCTGTTTCCTTTATGGAATTTCCGGAACCAATGGCAGCATGTGCTATCGGCTACGGTATCCTCACCATGCACCTCACAAGTGCTCAAGAAACGCGTATAGTGTATTAAATCTGTTTGGTTATTTTGGTGATATTGCATAAACTTTGGGATGAGGCTGTTTTCTTTGCAGGACATCAGGAAATCTAGGTTTGCAGTCTCTCTCGCTAATTGCAGTCGGGACTTCCTCAAAAGTTTAAAAGCAGAGGATTCCATGCCCGTAAGGCACCAGCAACGTTATTTTAAATACACTGGACTGTTAATACTCAAGAAACGCATATAAACAGATATAGTACGCTACACCGATGATCCATTGCATTATGACCACCTACATAATAAGCTGTAGAACTGGAGGTTGCACGTTTTTGAGCTCCGTGTTTTGCCGCTATTTTCTACATATTCCGTGTCCATCTTTGCTTCAGTTTGTTTTTGCCTCACGTTTGAAGGCTTGCCTGTTCTTTTTAATTTATTACCGACTGGGCGAGTAAATGTTTTGTGTTATTATAAGTGTGTTTACATTCCTGTCCGAGTCGGTCAGATCCTTCATTTCGTCTACCATTAAACATGACGATTTCCGGTACGGCCGATGCTCAAGTTCACGTCACCGGTGTATTAACTTCCTCTTCTGCTTCCCACAACGCTGCTGTGCTGTCTTCCAATCTTACCTCGGCTGCAGCCGAATGCTTTGTGATTGACTCTTCTGCACGAACTGCAGTTTTTCCAGGCGAATTGTCTGTACGAAGTTCCCGATCTGCTGTGTCTACTTTACCCGCTTCCAGTGATGACGCAATGGGCACCACAGATGGTGGTGCTGCTCCACCTTCCCCACCACGTCATTCTCCTGCTCGTCTTACTCCAAGTTCACGTCCCCTGTTGCCTCGACGTATGCTGTCACTTGGTTGAACCCCTCCCAGCACCACACACGACGAACCCTTAACAGCTCCACCTACGTCATCGCTGAGCCCACGTATTCGTTGAACCCTTCCCAGCTCCACGCACGACGTGATGGCAATGATATTCCTACTGATTCTGAAGCCGGGCGCCCTTCCCATGACACGATGGACTGAGGAGTCTGCTTTGAAGCTCCCCCCAATACCCTCCTCAAGAAGTATTGCATGGCGCTTTAGCGGTTGTTCAACTCCAGTTTTTTTTTTTGTTTTTTTTTTTTGATTGGAGGTTTAACGACCACCGTGAGCAACTCAATGGGCTATAAGCAGTCGCCCGTCCCTAATTTAGGGTCACTGGTTCCAGGGAAGGGAGAGAGCCAGTGCCGTAAGACAAACACAACATCCATGCCTGACCGGGATTCGAACCCGGACCCCTTACGGACGAATGAGCAGAGGCCAGCGCCTTAGACCACTGCGCCACCGGGTCAGCCAACTCCAGTTCAATCACTCACATCGCCCGAAAGCAGCGCACCGGCGTTGTATATTTCTGCAAAGTTAAATATACTGCTTTTGTTCTTGTCGAGTGGTTTTACGCTCGGCGACCAATATCTCCAAGCATAGCCTGTCTCACAGCACCCTGTGCTCGTTTCCATGCATCCCGTCCCATCAGAAATATTTAATGCAATGCTCTCTGTTGCATTGTCGATGTTTTGTCCCGTCGTTCAATCAATTACGACGCTGACTGCTGCCCGTACTGACCCCGACTATCTATCTTGGGGCGTTCCGAAGACAAACAAAGGTCATCTTTACCTCTGCAGATGCCCTTTTACAATGTACTACAGTCAAGAAGTCCACTGGACGCACTTCGGTTCCATTTTGCAGGCACGCCTTCTAGCTCGTCTAAACATAGACTACTCGACTGCCGTTCCTTCCGCCTTGGACTCATTCAAAGCGACTTGGTCCCGCAGTTCCGGATGGTTCCAGATCAGAGATGCATCCTCACACCTTACAATTGAATGTCTTGTTTTCCATTATTTCTTATGATGCTACAAACAATTGTTGCTCTTTCTACCTAAATTGTAATTTCCACTGATTTCGCCGGCTGGGAATATACACCCATGAGCCATTACATTATGAACAACTACCTAGTGAGCTGTAGGATCCCCTTTAGCCGGCAAAACAGCGACCAATCGGCGAGGAATCGATTGAATGAGGCAACGATAAACATCCTGGAATGTCTGGTACCATAATTCAACAGCACGTTCTCCAGTTTCCATACATTTTGTGGTGGTGGAGAGTTAGCTCGAACCCGCTTTTCCAAGTCGAACCACAAATGTTCGATTGGGTTCATGTCAAGTGAATTTGGAGGCCTGGGAATTAATAGAAAGTTACGAGCATGTTCATCGAACCAATCCTTGACGATTCTGGCAGGGTGGCATGGTGCATTATCCTGTTGGTAATGGCCGTCACCAGCAGAGAACACAGTTCGCATGAATGAGTGAACTTGGTCTGCAACGATGTTAAGATACCTGAGAGCTGTGAGGGATTGTGCTATCGGGAAAATGGGGCCAATACCGTCCCAGGAAAACATCGTCTACAGCCAAACACCGCGGCCGCCGGCCTGTTTCCGCCCAAAAGTGCATCCAGGAGCCATTGCCTCTGTTAGTAATCGGCGTATCCGCGCACGTCCGTCTAGGTGATACACCAGGAATCTTGATTCGTCAGACCAGGCCACTTTCTCCCAAAGATAAACAGTCCAATCTCGATTATCTCGGGCCCATTACCTGCGTTGCTGGCGATGACGTGCATTAAGCACACGGACCCGGTCGGTTCTTCGGCTACGTAGAGCAATGCGCAGAAGGCTGCGAAGAACTGTGTCCTGTGACACATAGATCGCCACTGTTGTAGCTGCGGGGGATTTGTCGCACTGTGGCCCTGCGGTCGCTGTGAACATTGCGCAAATCTCCGCTCCCCTCTGGCATGAGTGTGCTGTGGACACATGGCTAGACGACGGTTCGTTGTTTGACCATCAGTGCACCTCTTTTGACACATACTCACTACAGCGGCGCGTGAACAACACACATATCCGCGCAGTTTCCGAGATCGTAGTTCCGAAGAGCCGTGCGATCACATTTTGTCGTGCATGAAACTCCGATAAATCGGCATTTTTTTCCACATTCTGACTCCGGTCCTCGGGTTGTATTTATACTGGTCTGTGAAGTTCACTTGCGACACCGTTCGGTCTCCAGCTGCGCACATTTCTGCCAGCTGGGAACGGTCATAATGTAATGTCGCATCGGTGTATATGCGTTCCTTGAGTATTAAGAAACGCATATAAACGGATTTAATACGCTATATGCGTTTCCTGAGTAATAACGTTCTGCTGTGTTTAAAATCACGTTACCGATGCTTTATCCGCGCATGGAATCCTCGACTTTTAAGCTTTTCAGAAATTTCCGACTAATATTAGCGAGAGAGACGCCAAACCTGTAGTTCCTGATATCTCGTAAGGAGAACTGCCTCATCTCGAAGTTTCTGCAATTTCCACCACAAAAATAAACGGATGTAATACGTCATATGCGTTTTTTTTAGCATTAACGGTCTGGTGTATTTTAAATAACGTCATCTCACAAATGCTGCGGTAGGCATCAGCTGCATTGTTGCCTTTGTCGAACTCATAAATCCAACAATTCCTAATGTGACACTTATTGCTTGACATGTTAACACTCTATAACGAAGTGAATTTCTCCGTCATTTTTATCCGTGCCAGGATTCGAACTCGGGTTCCCTTATTCCGGAATAAGTTGCTCTACCAATTGAGCTACGCGGACATTTTATTCTGATTCCTATCTGCCTTTATGTCGTGTGCGTCCTTCTGGCAGGTACGTCACATCTCCTGGTACGTTACATCATCTCCCCCTTAATTTTTTTTTTTTTTTTTTTTTTTTTTTGAAAGTGCTGGAGAAGGGATTCTCTTATTTTTCCTATCTCGCGGTGTGGAAATAACATCACACCATTGCGAGATTTTGAACGGTCGGGTCATCCGGATAGTTCGGGCGCCATTTTAACGAAGTGAATTTCTCCGTCATTTCTGGTCTACGCCGGGATTCGAACCCGAGGCCGCTTATTCCGGAACAAGTGGCTCTACCAACTGAGCTACGCAGACGTTTATTCTGACTCCTATCTGCCTTTATGTCGTGTGCGTCCTGCTGGCAGGTACGTCACAACTCGTGTGACTTGTTTACGAATGAGATGCGCCTGCATATAAGTAGTAATGAGGAACTGAACACCAATTACACTTCCACTTGGAGCCGTCCAGTTATTATCCCTCTACAATATCCGGACGGCTCCAAGCAATACTACATTGGAATGAACAAGGGTTCATTAGAAACTAGAATCAACGAGCATAAAAGGGACATAAAGTAGGGTAAAGTAACAACGGCTCTATCCAGAGAGGTTCAGCTCAAGTCTGCTAGTCCATGTGGGATGACGTAAAGGCATTAGCTTCCTACTCGACCCCAAAATCTACTGCCATTCGCAAACCTTTAGAGATCATCACCAACAGTGAATCGTGCAATGACAGTATATCGTTGGAGTTAGCACGAGTTTGGAACTATTTCTTCAAATAGTGAATGCCTTTCGTTTCCTTCTTTGATTCCGTGTGCTAAACAAACATGACGCCTCGAGTCTTTGAATGATTAATTACTTAGCATCTGTTCAAACAATTGTCAAGTCAAGCCACCGTGTTCAAATTGTTGAAGCGTTCTATTATTCAGTTCTCAGTTTGCTGCTGTCTACCTTCCTCGAAATTGCCATCTAGTTGATGTGCTAAAGCTTGAAAATTTTTTTATTTATAATCTACGCCAAGACATTCGGATTACTAATATAACACCTGCATATACACTGGTGTACAAAAATTAAAGACGAAGAGGAGATATTAGTATAACAGCGGAACGAGCAGGCAGAACGGATCGAAAGACCACTCAGGAGATAGACTAGAGTCCAGAACAGTAGGGCATGCGCATATATGCAGCATGACGTAGGAAGAAGGGGGAATGTCGGAAGGGTATAAAGCACACTGGCAGTGTACGCTCAGCAATTCGGTGAAAGCTATTGTACATCGGTTTGAACGACGTCGAGTTGCTGCCACCGTGTGATATGGCCAACAGGCAATCCAGTAGACGACATCTGGATCACTTTATCCGAGGTCGCGTCATTGGGAAGTTGGAAGAAGGTCGAAGTGTGACTAGTGTGGCCGAGGAGTTTAGGATAGCTCACAGCATCGTTTCACGAGCTTGGAGAGCATTTCAAACAACAGGAACAGCTGTTTTAGAGTTTAGCAGTGGTCGTCCACGAGCAACCACGGCGGCGGACGACCGGTATATTGTCCTACAGGCGAGAAGAGGCAGACGGAATAGAGCGGGAGAAATCGCAAGGCACATGCAACAGACAACTGGACGCCCATTATCGCGTTTTACCCTGGATAGGAGGCTGCACAAAAGTGGTCTATTTGCACGACGACCAGTACGGTGTGTGCCATTAAAGCCTGCGCATCGGAGTTAGTGGTTTCTGTGGTGCCAGGAACACAAGAACTGGACACATCAGCAATGGGGTCGAGTTCGCTTTACGGATGAGAGCCGATTTAGCCTGACGAGCGATTCTGGACGTATAAACATCTGCAGAGAGCAGGGAACATGCAATCACCCCTCCAACATTATCGAAAGGGACCGGTTTGGAGGTGGCCAAGGAGGTTCAGTCACTGGTGTCCGCTATTGTACCAAGGTTCTGCTACATCACGTGTGTCTGTTTAGAGATGCTGTGGGTCCTGAGTTCCTCTTCATGGACGTCAACGCTACACCTCATCGTACAGTTGCTGTTGCAGAGCTGTTGGAGAGTGAAGATATTCAACGCATGGATTGGCCCGCAAAGTACCCGGAATTAAATCCAATCGAACACGTGTGTGACCTTCTCGGGAAACGCTTGGCAGCCCGTCACCAGCCGCCAGCAGCGATTCCGCAGCTGCGATTGGCGCTACAAGAGGAATGGGCTGCAATGCCTCAACACCTCCTTGACAACCTCGTCATCAGCATGGACAGACGTTGTAAATCCTATAAGGCAGTCAGGTCAGGGATGATAATATTCCCTAGTAAAGACTTGATTTCTCTTGGCAGCAGCCTGTGACATGGACGTTTCTGTCTGGTTGTTCTCGAAGCTACCTTTTCAATAAAGTGCCTTTGTATCCTTTGGATTCCTTGTTAGGACGGTTTTGCTCCCTTGTCCCATATTCTTACATGTTGAGGATCTTATGGTATGATTTGAGTCGATGTGGAGCACTTCTGCACGACGTTACATTCGATAAACCGTCTCCTCCTTAATTTTTGCAAGCCAGTGTAGTTGGCATTATTTTACAGCCTTTTCCTTGAAGCCTTTTGGGCATTAAACAAGCCATTTTTAGCACGTTTTTTGTAAAAAAAGATCGTGATTATGTTATCGGTTTGTCCGTCCGTCTGTACCCACGGTATCTCTGCAACAATTAGTCCGATTTGAAACATTCTGTTTGCATTCGAAAGCTTATAATATGCGAATGATAATCCTTCATTTCATTTTTTTTTTACGATGTACAATGTCTACGCTAGAGGGCGTAAATGCAGATGATGTCGAATTCAAAAATACGTTTTATTCAACATATTTGCTTCTAAACATCCGATTGAAACAAATTATTTCATATTTCGATTCCATTTATATCGAAGAGTATTTTGAATATAGTTTTTTTTTCAAATTACGCATAGATTTTCCGCTAAGGGGCGTAAAAGTAAATTGTATTTTTTCCGATAACTCTTCTTCTAAAACTCCGATTTAAAAATCTTTTTTTCAGCGGATACATCTTCTGATGCACAATCTTTTGCATAGAATTTCGAATTTTTGGTAAAGAATACTTTGGCCACCAGGGGGCGTAAATGTTAATTTTCGCTTCTGATGTATTTGCCATAAAATCTAAACTTCTAAAATACCGATTGAAAAAATTATTTCGTGGACTGATGCCACTCACATCGATAAACCTTTTTGGAATATTTTCTTCCTAAAATCTTCCACAGTTTCTCCGCCAGGGGGCGTAGATGTTTATCTTATTTTAGTCAATATCTCGACTTCTAAGAGTCCGATTTGAAAAATTCCTTTTTTGTTGGATAGTGTTTTCCGTCTGACATATTATTCATATAATTTCAAAATTTGTAAGTAATTCATAGACTTTCCGCTAGGGGGCGTATAGGTGAGCTGCGTTTCCCCCTATATCTCTGCTTCTAAATCTCCGATCTGAAAATTTCTTTCTGTACCGGATACAACTCCTGATGGGAAATCGTTTGCACATAATTTCGAATTTTTGTAAAAAAATTGTTTGGCCACCATGGGGAGTAAACCTTAATTTCCGCTTCTGATGTATTTGCAGCAAAATATGAGCTTCAAAAATCTCGATTGAAAAAAGTCTTTTGTAAACCGATACTACTCATGTCGACAAATAGTTTAGGAACATTTTCTTCTTGAAATAATGCATGGTTTCTACGCCAGGGGCGTAGATGTATATCGTATTTTTGTCAATATCTCTACTTCTAAAGGTCAGATTTGGAAATTCCTTCTTTGTTGCATAGTGTTTCCGATGCGAAATGTTTTTCCTATAAATTCAAAATTTTCAAGTAAATCATAGACTTTCCGCTAGGGCGCACAATGGTAAATTGCGTTTTCTGCTCCTAAAACTCCGATTTGAAATATTCTTCCTGTGTGGCATACGAGACCTGACAGAAAATATTTTTCACGTAATTTCTAATGTTTGGTAAAGAATGGTTTGGCTCCCAGGGGTCATAAGTGTTCATTTCTACTTTTGATGTATTTGTAGCAAAATCTGGGCTCCTGAAAACTCGACTAAAATTTTTTTCTTGGACCGATACCGCTTACATGGATAAACCTTTTGTGAATACTTTCTTCCTAAAATAATGCATGGTTTTCCCACCAACGGACGTGAAGTCACATCTTATTTTTGTCGATAACTCTGTTTCTAAGAGTTCGTAAGCTCAAGATTCCGTTTACAGCAATATCTGAGGGATTAAAGACCCTATTGAAAAACTTCTTACTTTCGTCAGATCTATTGTTTTCCATACTGGTTCCATGGACTTTGAATAGCTTTGATGAATTTAATTTGCGTCAGAACGGATTCAAAAAGACGTGCTTATTACACCCGAAAATTCGGTGTCATCTTTCTTGTTTTTTTTTTTTTGCACTTGTTACTTTTTGTTTGTAATTTGCATCATGAAAAGCGGGTGGAGCTTTTGCACACACCGCATAACATGAATATTTCTATACAATATCATAAACCATACATTTAAGTTTTTAGCAAAATATCATAATTTACCTCCTCTATTCTTAGAAGTTTTCATTATGTCTAAGACTGTAGATGTAAATGTCACCGACTCTGCCGGCCTGCAGTGCCCTTGTACGACCTTCGCCGTACACCTATATCTGCACGTTCTATTAAAAACGGAAACATGAAAAACAAATCACATGTATCACAGGATATTTGCAATATAAAAATTAGGAGAATTCAAATTCGTGCAGAAATAGTCCAAAGTTATTGAGGTAGTTGCCTTCAATGCACGATCTTAATAACAAGAGTCACTCACAATGCAATTTTAAATTCGATGGCTGAATTTAACGATTTTATTGTATAAGAACTTTCGGGTTTCCCTAGAACCCATTATCAGATACAGAAGGAATGCGTTTAAATAAAGTGTTACGTGAACATAATACAGATATCAGATATTAGTATCCAGTTAATTAAAAAATTTCCAGTTAATTAAAAAAGATCGAGACCAGGTAACAAAACTAAACAAATTTGGCGTTTACAGCATCCCCTTGAAAAGTATTGATGCTGACACTCCCGATAGTAAATATATAGGATCTACAAAACGTACACTAGCAACAAGACTGAATGAACATAAATACGCCGTAAAGAATGGACTTTAAAAATTCTGCATTGTCTCGACTCGTATGCGATGGCCTGCACTATCCAATTTGGAATGATGCTTCCATCATCGTAACACCTAGTGCTGTCTCTTCATTGCTGTTCACTGAGAACCTTGCAATTGCTACTCAGAGACATTTATGCTGTAATGACAATGTTCCAGTATCTGTACCTACAATCTGGAAATTATTTGCAGTTCCGAATACGAGGCAAACTGAGGACGAAATCACTTAATCTCGATTTATGCTATAGTGCTCCTTGTTGTATCTTCTGATGAGAACAACACAATTAATTTAGTTACCTACTAACCTTCCTTTATTTTTACAATGCAGTAGTTTATGTATACGGGCATTCTATTTCTTTTATTTTCTTTATTTCATGATACATGCCACGTCCTCTGACAATTTGATGCCATGTGACATTATGTCATATTAATATCTGATATCTATATTATGTATACGTAACCCTTTATTTAAACTTATTCTTTCTTCTGTATCTGATAATGGGTTCTAGTGAAACCCGAAAGTTCTTATACAATAAAATCTTTAAATTCATCCAACGAATTTAAATTTGTATCGTTAGTGATCCTTGTTATTAAGATCGTGCATTGAAGGCAACTATCTCGATTACTTTGGAATATAAAAATTATTTGAAAAGACAAAACTTTGTTTTTTTTTCCACACAGCAAAGTTAAAACCAGAATTATGAATATCAAACATTATCAACAAAGGAGAAACATTAAAATTAAATTGAGTTCTAGAGCTCACATGCAAAACAATTATGTATTACATATCTGAAGGACTAGTTCAAAACGACATACAGGTGTTGGGCAGAATAATGTGAACACCCATGTAAGGAAGGTTTTACGTACCTAATAGGGTGTGGGACCACCTTTGCAATTCAAAACCGCCTGAATCCATCTTTGGACGCACATAAAATCCTTTAAAGTTGTTAGTGGCATGTTACACCATTCTTTAAAAACTGCTTCAGGTTCTTGAGAGATGCAGGAGTAGGATAACGGGATCTTTCTCAGTTTCCCATCACACACCACAGTGGCTCGATGATGTTTAAGTCTGGTGATTGATGAGACCAAGGAAGGTGTGAAAGTTCGTCCTCATGTTCCTTAAAACATGATTGGACGTCCGAGCTAAGTGAATTGGAGAGTTGTCACCTTGATAGAAGGCATTCCATGCAGGAAATAATGCCTGAGCCAATGGATGGACTTGGTCGACCAAAATGGTTTCATACGTCCTGCCAGTCATCCGTCCTTTCAATGTGATCTGGGCACCTGCTGAAAACTAAAATATGACCACCCACCATGACAGAACCACTACCATGCTGCACTGGTGGGAGCAGACAGTCTGGGTTGTACGCTTCTGACGGTGTTCTACACACGCAACCACGTCCTGTGGTAGGGAATAGTGTGAATGTTGATTCATCCGAGAACATTACACGTTTCGATGCATCGGCAGTCCACGTTGTATGCTCCTTGCACCACTGTTGTGCATTCACCCGCTTCTTTTTTTTTTTTTTTTTTTTTTTTTTTTTTGATTGGAGGTTTAACGACCCCCGTGAGCAACTCAATGGGCTATAAGCAGTCGCCCGTCCCTAATTTAGGGTTACTGGTTCCAGGGAAGGGAGAGAGACAGTGCCGTAAGACAGACACAACATCCATGCTTCACCGGGATTCGAACCCGGACCCCTTACGGACGAATGATCAGAGGCCACATTCACCCGCTTCACCAGAGGTTTTACACAATAGCAGATCAGCCATAAATATCTTGTTTATGCAGGCGCACTGTTTTCGTTGATACTGGGGTCTGGAGATGCAGATTGAGCTCCGTACTAAGTTTCGGCGCCGTGGTCTTCTTATTACGGGTAACAATCCTCTTTAATGCTCTCCTGTCTCTGTCACTCTGGATCGTTTTCCAGCCACTTTTGTTTCGCTGACGAAGTTTAGTCACGAACACGGAATGTTGTCATGATGTTAGACATAGTAGCTCTTGATACCCCACTACCCTGGCGCCTGTTGTCACTGAGGCACCAACTATTCGACAGCCAACAACGAGCAGTCTTTCGAAGACCGTTAGGTTGCTCATTTCGTCGTCACCCTGAAGGAAACTTCGCAACAAGACACCTTAATTGCACTCAAACAGGACCTTGAGGTTCTAAACAAAGCTATTAGGTACAAACGTGGTGGATACCTCTGCGTATTGCGACGTATACAGCTACATTAAAAGTCACGCGACTGAACGTGGTGTCCACGTTATTCTGTCCAAGCCGTGTATGTCTTCACGAATTAATGAAAACATTCCCAACTACAGTGATTCCCTCTTACGAATCCGCCTTATCTTTCACGTGGTGAAACTACCCATTAATTCTGGAAAACTGAATCATATATTTCTTCTCTTCCATACTGCTTCGTTCTGGAACAAAACTTGAATTCTTCTATCGTTCATCTCACTTTAATGTTGCAAAGTGTGTTTTCACTTAATTACTCATGGTTCATAAATGACAAATGCATAGTTACGGTGGACCGGGAACATCAAATAAAAGGCATCGATCTTTCCATGTTTCAAAGTGAGTCACGGAAAAAATTCCCATCGGCCTCCACTGGGAATCGAACCCATTGGGTTATTTTTTTAAGGCTCTGGATTCGATTCCCGGTGACAGCCGATGATACAGTAATTTTTCCGTGATTCACTTATAAACATGGAAAGAGCGATGACTTCTATTTGATGTTCCTGGTCCACGTCAACTGTGCATTTATCATTCATTCGCCTTCTAGTTATTTGTTCAGTGGCTGCTGTTCATCTGTGGTGAATCCCCAGCATTGTGCGGGGCTTCAAAGAAGCAACCCTGCCATGTGGTTTGGCAATTTGTCGTTGGTGGAGAATTTCGAGGCCACTGTGGTTCAGTGGAAGCGTATCCGGCGCGTGACTGGAAGACCCTAGGTTCGATTTCCGGTTGCGGCCGATGAGAATTTTTCCGTGACTCACTTACAAACGTGGAAAGAGCGATAACTTCTATTTGATGTTTGATAGTCAAGGTTCTTCTGTTTGCGCATTTAGAGTTTTGTACATTTTGCAAATTTTCTTTATTTGGACCTTGCTTTCTTATTTCTATGCGCTTTATCGTTCGAGCTGCAATTCACGCATTATTTTTACGGAACTAATAAAGTATGCATATAAATCTGTAAGTGATAAAAATATACAGATGGTGTTAACTGAATCATGGTACAAAGCACTAGACACTACATTTTGTTATCCCATCCAGCTGCGTAATTTAAAGTAAATTATTTACATAAACTGAAATCTCAAAAGTTACAAATTTTTTTACGCAGTCACGGATGTGGAAAACGAGTTATTATAAAATTGGTTTGTTAAGTTTTCATGTACTGCTCATATTTTATTTCGGGAGTAACGGATGTTACTTAAACATTTCTATCAACTTCATAATATTGGGTTGATGCATACGTTCATGCCGTTTTATTTCACGAGTGTTTCCCAGGTCAGTAATGAGGATGCAGATGGTTAGTTTTATATCAAAATGTAGCCAGTAAAATCGTGTATCTAAATCCTATTTTGCGGTGTGTGATTGTGGCTAATGGGTTCTTGGTTTCCAGATCCGGAAGTATGGAGTGTCAAGTAGAGAGGAATGAACATTTCCGATATCCTCTACGCTTTTAACAAGGGATCCAATGCCGCTGAGGACAATCGAGAAATTTGTGATACGTATGGGGAGGATGCTATTGCTCCGAGGACAGCCCGCAAATGGTTTGGGCAGTTCCGAGGTGGCATTTTTGACCTCAACGACTCCCCACGCTTAGGCCGTCCATCTCACTTTGAGGAGGATAATTTTTACCACCTCATCCACTTGTGTCGGCGTCTAACCACACGCGAAATGGCCACTGAGATGGACTGTGATCAGAACACAGCGCTGCGACACCTGGAACTTATGAGAAAGGTCCAGAAATTGGGACTTCTCTGTGTCACACCCTCACCGAGGAAAACAAGAATCAGCGTGTTGTCACATGTGGTTCCTTGTTCGTCCGTTATGGCGAATGTTCTCAGCAACACAAACCCTTTCATCCACGTATTTTTACTGGAGATGAAACGTGGTGCGTGTACGTGAAATTCAGGCATCGGAGGGAATGGTTAAGCCCAAACAAGACGCCCACACCACGTCCAGAACATGACCCACATTCTGCAAAGTTCATGTTCTGTGTCCGGTTAGACATGGAAAGTATTATTCACTGAGAAATGCTGCCGAGGAATCGAGCCATCAACGCTACACTCTTTGTTGAGCAACTCCGCCGTGTGGAGGGAGCAATTCAGAAGAAAAGACCACATCGGCGCCATGGTGTCCTTCTTCAACATGATAACGCACGCCCTCACAGTGCAAACATGGCCAAAATGGCCATTCAGGACATGAAATGCGAGATCCTTCCACGTCTGGCCTATTCCCCAGATGTTGCTCTTTCAGATGATCACCTGTTCCGATCTCTGTCGAAAGCACTCTGTGGCGGAACGTTCAACAATGATGTTGATCTCCAGAATTTCCTTGATTGCTTCGCAGCAAAACCTGTACGTTTTTTCAAGAATGGCATTGCAGACCTATACAGACGTTGGGACACCATCGTAAACAATCGAGGGAATACATAGTTGATTAACTCAGTTTTCCCTTCTGATGTAATACATTACACTCCTGTAGTGCGGTGAAAAAATACGGGATGAACTTATGCATGAACCCAACATTATTTTATGGTCGGAATGCAAACTATTCAAATGTACCATTAAGCTGGCAGTCAAATATGCTTCCGTTTGTGCCACTTATTTCCTTTCACACACGGGTACGGAGTTCAAATTTTCTGCCGCTAGCATGAAGGCCAAAATTAGAACCTTTAGGCAAATGTGAATCGTGTTTCAGATTTGGCTCTTCAATCTCCAGCTGTTTGGACAACGAATGACACGAACACACTTGCTTTTAAAATACGTTAAATGATTAGTAATCATGTAGTCATTGATTACATTGGGAAAACAAATACACCAATACTAATCGCATATACATTGAACAAACAGTCTGAAATATCTGTTTGTTGGGCCTAAAATAAACTCAATAACTTCTGAGTTTTCTCTTTCCTTGGGAAGTTTAACATGGCTATACATACTTTACAGCAGAAACCTAAATAGTATTAATACCAGTACATAAAATTGAAATCTCACCGTTTACGTTGAACACGTTTTAATAACGAGAAATGAATGAAAGCACGTGCGATACTAAGTCGTTGTAAGAGATGAAATGCTGTTTGATGCTAACTGCGGTACTTGGATGCTGCTGAAAGATCTAATGAGATGTTCTGATTGCGTTGTTGGTGATGAGTGCGACTACTACACTTTCGCCTGCCGCTATACCTTGTGTGTACGATGCCAGTCTTTTTATCTCTTCCCCACATCGGTATTGAATGTTCTCTGCTGATTTCGTACACATAGCTGTTAAAGTTTTATGCATTTTAACGTCTCCCTTGTGTTCCTTAGTTCAGATTTGGACGGATTTCGTCAAGCCTATGTTCGACATTTCCCAAATTTCTGCCTCTGTTCTTTCTACTCAGAAAATGCCTGATCCGTTCTACGGTGTCAGATATGGATGCAAGGAATTTAATTTCGGCACCACGAAACTGCTTCATAAGATTCTTGAGTGTGTAGGAAATCTTATGGAGGCATGTTACGAATCCAGAATGCTTCTGTCTGTTACAGGGTGACCTAAAAAAACTGTGCACTGAAAGTAACACTTTCCATGTAGAACTAGTTCCTACAGGAGGTGCTGGAAATGGGTCACACCGACGTCCAGACATGTCTGCAGAGGCTTCTGCATGTTGGTGAAGACCCTTTCTCAGGGTATGTGGTGTGATGTGTTCGATGTGGGTAGTTATTGCAGACTGGAGCTATTGAAGTATATGAGGATTACCTGCGTACACCTTCCCCTTCAGTGCTCCGCACAGGAAATATTCAGATCCGGTGACCGGGTAGGCCACAGACCCCGAGAGAGGCGATTTCCGAAGAAATCCACCAGAAGCTGTATTTATGTGTCGGAGGTGCGAGAAATTGCACTGTCTTGCTGGAACGATCCTTCGTTTATTTGCCGTTCCGTGAGTTCGGATCTGAATGGTTCGATAATCCGAGCCCGGTGCCGTTCTATGTTAATGGTTTCATTGAACAAAATGGTCCCATTAATTCGCGTACGAGTCATGACTCACCAAACATCGACCTTCGAATTTCGGAGAGGCACTTCCTTAAATTCGTTGAAGGTTTTGGCTATTGATGTCCCCGAGCAGGTGGAACCATGTCCCATCTGTAAAGAAAGTGACGTCCAGCTGTCCTCAACTTCTTCAGACAGGAAGTCTTGGGACCTCCTGCAGTACCGAACACGGGCCTCGTGGTCTGTTTCTTTCAGCTGGTGCAAGACAGACACCTTGTACTGGTGGAAACGCAACTTCCTTTTCAGAATATCGTGAGCTGTACTCTTTGGTACATTAGCATGTTTTGGAAGCCGGCTTACGGACTTGTGTGGACTCCTCTGTGTCTTGTCCTGGATATCCTGTGCGGTCACGTCTGTCGTGGATGGCCTACCGGGACGGGAGGGGGGGGGGCGTCTAGAACACTGCCAGTTTCACGAAACTTCGCTATGAGCTGACGTACTGCATTACTGGTGCGGCACGTCTACATCACAAAATTTCCCTTGACAACTGTTTTTGCACTTCGTCCGTGTACTTGTCGATATGGCAAAAGAGATGTTCCATCAAAAACACCCTCTGTCCTTGTGCCGAAACGAGTGATCAATCGACACATCTGCCTCCGTCGAACAAGTGCTCGGGTATAATCCTCACCCATAATTGACAGTCGCGCGTGCTTCGGGGTGGAGGGACATGAAGGTTCAGAGCACTTCCACGTAGGGCGGGTTACTTCTACTGTAATTCCATTCAAAATTTCTTTATAATTACCTTACTGGAATTCGTACATGCATTGCACACTCATTATTCAGACACCATATACTACCTTGGAGTCTGTCCCTTTGAACATTATTGAAAATGATTTACAAGTTTGGATTTTTAGAATCGGGCTTCAAATCCAACTAAACCATTGAAAGTTAGCAAGCATTTTGAGCAAAGATCCTTCCGCGGAATCAATAGCGTAGTTTTATTCAATTGCATTGTGAGCTTTAGAATTCTCACGTCTTATCACTCAGTCAGTCAGATGACATTTCCATTTTCCGCATCAACACATTTCTTCAGAGGTGACTTGAGCGAGCAGTAACGAAACAAACACCTAGATGAAGGCTTTATTCTGTAAATTATATTTCCGCGTTCATAACGACACCCGTGTCTGTCAAAGGATATAGAAAGTCGTCCGTCCCTAATTTAGAACCAGTGGCTATCGAATAGCACAACACATCACCCATGTTGAACTCACTAATTTATTTTTCAGAAGACCACTTCTGTGATTACTCAGCAAACCAGACTGAAAACGAGGGATTGGATATTTCTGGTGCTGTGGAAGAGGGGAAAAACGAATATTCCTGACCCATTCGATCAGCGATAGGATCCCAGTAGGCAAGACGCCAGATTTATGGTTGAGAAACCGAACCACTAATTTATAGAGGATTCCAAATAGCAACTAAATGCATTGGGGATAATATATTGAAGTGCTAAAAGTCATGAGATAGGTACCTAGTACTGAGTAGAACCTCCTATACCCCAGCAAAGTGCAGCAACTCGACGTGGCATCGACTCCGCAAGTGGCCGAAAGACTTCTGGAAAAATGTTGAGCCATGCCGTCTGAACAGCCGTTCACAGTTCCTTGGTATTTGTAGGTGCAGGATATTGGGTGCGAATGGACCATTCCACCACGTTCCACTAGTGCTCTATGGGGTTCACTTCGGGCGAACGCGGTGGCCACACCATCCGTCGGAACTACCCAGAATGCTCCTCGAACCAATTTTAGACAACTTGGGCCCGATGACACGGTGCATTGTCCGCCTGGAAGCGTCCATCGTTGTTGGGGTAGGTGAAGTCCATGTAGCGCTCCAACTAGTCGCTTAGCAGAGCAACAGAGAAATTACCGGTTAATGACGTGTTTACGAGCACCAGAGGACTCCAACCGTGCCACGTAAAGACACCCCATACATGTATGGAACCACCAGCAGCTCACACACTGCTTTGTTGACAGCTTGGCGTCATGGGGTCAGCGCCGCTCCCAAACCCTACTGTCAGCTTGTAACAACTTGAAGCGTGACTCATCGGACCACGCCACATGATTCCAGTCTTCCAGCGCCCAATGACCGTGCTCGAGAGCTCGTGTGAGACGCCATGTCCGATGTCGTGGTGTTAACAAAAGCCCTCTGGTGTGTCTTCTGTCCCCATACCCCATGGATACTAAAAAATCGTGGCGTGTTTATAACGTCAGCGGCAGTTAAACATTGTCATACTGCTATGTCACGATTTTTGGCAATTCAGTGTAATGTGGTAAAGTGCACACTGTTAAAAATGTACCGTATATTGAAACAAAATCTGGTTCCGTACCATCTGCACTATATTTTGGGGGCATTGGGTATTGAATGAATTCCACAATTTCGTGCAATTATGTCGAACGTTATGGTGCAGCTTTGCAACAGCCAGGTTAGACACCATGCTGTTCTGTTTCATGCACCTCACAATAGTGCAGCTTTGCTCCAAAAGATGGTTTTGCTGAAGGATTTGTTGCAAGATGCCCCAAAATGTTTCACAAAGTAGTTTTTTGACAGCTCTGTAAGCCAAGATGTCTTTATCAACCCCGTTCAGAATATCACGTTTTCCAGGCATATTTTACATTTCATCATTCATCGAACCGTTCGTGGAGATAAGAAGTGCGCTAGATAAGATTTTCGACAATGACTGAGCACAACAATGGCTAATCTGGCAGGTGCAAATGGCCAACTAACAGCGTAAAAGGGACAAATAACATTAAACATAAGTATTCCCAGCAAAAACAGTCTTTCTGCGCCAACACTGGGCCACTGCGGGCTACCAGCACTATGTTGCCGTTACATGAACCGTCAATAAAATATCCGGGCGGCCACTACATGGGCCAGCGATTCGGGCCAACAGTGGCACCCCCATCAGCTGCCATATGCGAGAACAGGGCCTTTAGTTATCCATCACAGGCAGTAGCTGCGACAAGTGACCCTGCAAGCACGTGTCATAAATGATGGCTAGCGTAATGTGGTCTCCTAGTTTCCCGGTAGTGGCAGCCGGCAATCACGTAACGTAAATGATGGCTTGCCGAATCTTGTCCGCCAATTCCCCAGTAGTAGCCATAAAAAAAAAGGGGGGGCAACCGCAGTTTCCCGAAGCTACAACTACTTTTTTTTTCGCCTTACGAAACTTCCGCATTACAGAACTGCGCTGGTAAAATTTTGTCAACAAGTCCTGAAAAACGCCCGTTTGGATCTGGGTTTAAACGAACCAAGAGCTGTCTGCGTGGGAAGCGGGCGCCCTACCAAAGGCACAGATTTGCCACGCCCGAGAATTTGCTTGGAGCTGAACCTCTTTCTTGCTGAATGTGTAACGAATAGTTCTCTTTTTAATTTGACAATATTGCGAGATATTTTTCATAAATGTCAGTTTCAAGTAATTCATAAATTTATTTTTTCAACGTGACGATTGTTTCTGTTTTTCTTAAGGATGTACCTTTAAGTAGGTACACAAATTTTCAGTTTTTGTTTTTTTACCTTAAGGGAACTTCACTCATTTTCAAGGAGTGTACAAAGTTTCGTGCTGTCTTCAAAGGCGATTGTTGAATTAATATATTTACCCGTTCATGTCACATTCTGTTACATTTTTAACGTTGTATCTTTCCTTTCCGCTGTCTGAAGCTACATTTGTTTTAAAGAGGAACGATATTTTGTTTTAGTGAATTACTCCAGTCTTGTGTATTCAACCCATGGATGAGTACATTATATCCACATAACGTTGTTTTTTTGTTTTGTTTTTTCAAATAATTGATAAATTTTGTAAGCGTATAATTCTTCTTTTTTTTTTCCAACAACGTTTTTTAAATGTTTTTCCAGGACTTTTGTTTCAAGCGGTTCAGTGTATATGTTAAAACGAAAGATTACACAGAAATTATTTCTTGTTATTCACGGGAATGGAGTAGGTGTATTTCATGGCTTAATCTGATATCTTCGTCGACGTGGCATTTCATTATAGGAAATTAATTCGATTCTCTACATATTCTTTCTTCTTAACATCTACTAAAATAACACAATGGCGATAGCGTCGTCTTCAACTAACTGCTACCACGAGAGACACAGCACGTGTTCCTTCTGCGCAGTTCCGTTGCTTCCACCTGGTGTTGGGGTTGCATCTGTTGCCAGCTACGGGCCACTAGTGGCACTTGCTTGTATGCCCGCAATTCACGGCGATGCTGCAGAGCCATCAATGGCTGCTAACGCATGGCGCTGCCACCAACGGAACGCTAAAGGGCCGTGAGCTGCAGATTTCAGCCAGCAGTGACTCATCACTGCCAGCTGGTGGCCAGCAGTTTTCCAACTGTTGTGTTTCTGCTGCGTTGCCAATAATTCTGACGCAAGCGTCCACGCCTTCATTATCTAAACATCGAAAATCTGCACCTCCGTAATTTTCCCGCGGTTAGAGCGCAAAAAAGAATCTGGAAAAAGTGAAAAAACGCAATACTTACTTTGGGTCAATTGAACGAAAATTGGCATCATGCAGTACCTGTGTAATCGCCTCAAATACACCAGGACAACAGTTGTTCAATGCCGCAGCTGATGTTCCTGATAAGCAATTCTCTATTTGCTCTTTATGTTGGTCTAAACGAAATTAAAACAAAAGAAAAATATTAAATATATTTCACATATTCTATTTTAGAAAAATTACGAACATGACGAACTTATAAACTAACAAACTGTATAGCGATCACAAAGAGCAGGTTAGTATAATCATGCAATGTATTGATTATGATACGCTTTCCAACATACCAGAAATCATTACTCAAGTTATTACTGAAGTTATGAGGATAAAGGCTTGGAACTAATCTCGCTTCTGTGACCTGACCTTTGTCTCCATTTCACAGATATTAAACAGAATTGGTTCAGTATACCTCCGGAACAAAATGATGAAGTTTTGTTGCAATAGAAACATTTTTAGTCAAGTTATGAGAATAATACCTGTGGAATAAATCCTGCTCTTGTGCCCTGACCTTTGACCCTATTTCGACGATATTGAACAGAATTTGTTCAGCATACCTCCGGAAAAAAACGATGAAGGTTTGTTGCAATAGAAACATTTTTAGTCAAGTTATGAGGATAATGGCTGTGTAATAAATCTAGCTCCTGTGCCCTGACTTTGACCCCATTTCGATGACATTTAACAGAACCGGTTCAGTACATCTCCGGAGCAACATGATAACGTTTTGTCGCAATCGAAGCATTCTTAAATAAGTTAAGGGTCGTAAGAGCGATGGAAAAGATCCCGCTCCTATGTCTTTGACCCCATTTCGTCCATTTTCAATAGGATTTCTCCCTAGGTTGTCCCCTACGACATACTAAAATTTAATCGAAATCGAACCATTTTTACGTGAGTTATCGTACGGAGGGGCAGACAGACAGATGGACAAAGCTAGAGTATATACGGTATTTCAGCCTACGGCTGGAAAGCGCAAAAATGTTTAAGAAGGAGATGATGTGACGTACTACAGAGGTAAAACACGTGTCAAAACGACAAATCTGCAGCGATACATTCCTTTCGTATAGCTTAGTTGGGAGAGCAACTTACTTCAGAGTAAGGGCACGAATTCGACCACGGTCACGGACAATTTTTTTTTCACAGCGACTTATCCACTACAGCACTGGTTTCCAAACTTTTCTCTGGGCCACACTTTCGGAATAAAAATTTGCTGGCGCCACACAGAATTTTTTTTATTGATAAGAAATGCATTACCCCCCCCCCCCCCAAAAAAGCCCTCCTATCAGTGCTTCAAATTTATAACATAGGTCAAAACTACTTTATAAAATGATCATGGGATATCCAGAACGTATGAATTATAAGACAATGCAGCTATATAAAAAATATGATTTATTCCCAAAATGTACTTATATAAACAAGCCTCTTAAGATATGAAACCTTAAGTATGTGCGTATACGTATTCACTTAGAGGTGTAAGCTGGGTTTTGTTGGGTAATCTCATTTATATCAGGTCTAACTTGAGTCAAACAAACTCTCATCTCCACATCAGCACAAAGAAGCCTTTCTGTTTTCTGGTTTTAGATATTTATCAGATCTGAAAATCCCTGTTTACAACAATATGTCGTGGAGAACGGTAGAATAACAGTTTATACTCTATAAGAGATGCGTGGATACTGTTTCTAATACTGTTTTATATCCAACAGGTTAGTAAAATCATACAATGCATTGATTATGATACGCTTTCCAACATACCAGAAATCATTACTCAAGTTATCACTCAAGTTATGAGGATAATGGCTGTCGAATAAATCTCGCTCCTGTGTCCTGACCTTTGACCCCATTTTGATGATATTAAACAGAATTGATTCTGTATGCCTCCGGAACAACATGATATGACGCATAAAGGCGATGGAATGAAATCCCTCTACTATGTCCTGACCTTTGACCCCATTTCGCCCATTCTCAATAGGATTCGTCCCCAGGTGGTCCCTTACCACATACTAAAATGTCAACGAAATCGAACCATTTTTACGCAGGTTATGACGCATAATGGCAATGGAATGCATTCCGTTCCTATGTCCTGACCTTTGACCCGATTTCGTCCGTTTTAAACAAGGTTTGACCCCAGTTGGTCCCCTAATCTCGCTCCTGTGCCGCGACATTTGGCCCCATTTCGATGATATTCAACAAAACCGGTTCAGTAAACCTCCGGAACAACATAGTAAAGTTTTGTCGCAAGAGAAGGATGTTTAGTCAAATTATGAGGATAATGGCTGTGAAATAATTCTCGCTCCTGTGCCCTGATCTTTGACCTAATTTCGAAAATATTCAACCGAACTGGTTTAGTATACGTCTGGAACAACATGCCGAAGTTTTGGAACGGGATCCATTCCATTGCCTTTATGCGTCAAAAAACTTTATCCGTAAGCATTTTTACATAAGTTATGATGACCCCATGTCGTCCATTTTAAATAGGGTTCGTCCGCAGGAGGTCCCCTACTACATACTAAAATTTCATAGAAATCGAACCATTTGTTCGCTAGTTATCGTGCGGTCGGACAGTCAGACAAAGGTGGATAATATAGGCTTCTTCTACCTAATGTTGGAAAGCGTAAACAAGTTATTAAAATCATTATATGCATTTGTTATGATTCGCTTTCCAACATACCAGAAATCATTACTCAAGTTATTACTCAAGTTATGAGAATAATGGATGTGCCCTGACCTTTGACCCCATTTCGATGATACTAAACAGAATTGGTTCAGTATACCCCGGAACAACATACCAAAGTTTTGTTGCAATAGAAGCATTTTTAGTCAAGTTATGAGCATAATGGCTGTGGAATAAATCTCGCTCCTGTATCTTGACCTTTGGCCCCATTTTAATGATACACTGAGTGGCCACTTATCATGACCACCTGATAGTTTTAAGCAAATGAGTTATGGCTGCATGCTGTTGCCCTAGAGGGCAAGGCTAGTATAAAAAGAGAAAGCTTAGTGCTTGCGACAGTAGTAGAAGTGATTTTTGGGTGATGAGATGGGTAAAAAATATGATTTGACGGACTTTCAACGAGGGATGATTGCAGCAGCTCGGAGCCATGGAGCGAGTATCACCGAAACCGCCACATTCGTGAAATGTTCCAGAGCAGCTGTTGTTAAAGTGCTTAAAGACTGGGCTGTCAGCAACAAAACTGGGTCTCTACGTGAAACGTGTTGTCGTCATCGACTAGTGACTGCTCGGACGGAACGGAGAGTGCCCAGACTGATAACAGACAACAGAAGGGCAACAGTGCAGCAAATTACAGACCATCTTAATTAAGTATCCCCTCAAATGATCTCTGCACGCACTGTTCGTCGTACACTGCATCGGATGGATATGGCAGCCGAAGGCCTGTTCGAACACCTTTGCTGTCTGCAGTTAACAAGAGAAAACACGTCTCCAGTTCGCACAGGAGCACAAGGATTTTGCAGACGAGAATTCTAAACAAATTATGTGGTCCGATGAATCACGGTTTCAGTTGCACCATGCCGATGGCCGAGTGAGAATTTGGCGGAAACAGCACGAAATCATGGACCCCAAATGCATTGCAAAACCCATTCAAGCTGGTGGAGGCAACGTTATGGTTTGTGGTATGTTTTTCCTTGTATGCTTTGGGCCCTTTAATTCGTGTTGATCAACGTCTGACTGGCACATCATATCTAAACATCGTTGCGGAACAAGTGCATCCTGTCAGGTGGATGGTTTATCCCAATGGCGATGGCTACTTTCAACAAGATAATGCGTCCTGCCATAGTGCTCGTATTGTACAGGATTGGTTTCTGGAACATGCCGGTGAGTTTACTTTGCTTAGATGGCCCCCACAATCTCCAGATCTGAACCCCATTGAGAATTTGTGGGATGAAGTTGAACGAGCCATCAGACAGCTGGATACACAACCCTGCAATCTCACACTCGTGGAAAGTGCTATTCATCAAGCATGGTCTCAGATTCCACAAGCCACCTATCAACATCTCGTGGAGTCCATGCCACGAAGAATCGACGCAATATTAAAGGCAAAAGGTGGCCCAACGAAGTACTGAAGGGGTGGTCATAATAAAGTGGCCACTCAGTGTATTCAACAGAACGGATTCATTATACCTCCAGAACAGCATGATAACGTTTTGTCTCAATCAAAACATTTTAACGTAATATATGACGCATAAGAGCGAGGGAATAGATCCCGCTCCTATGTACCTTTGACCCCATTTCGTCAATTTTGAACAGGGTTCCTCTCCAGGTGGTCCCCTACTACATACCAAAATTTCATCGAAATGGAACCATTTTTACGCGAGTTATCGTGCGGGTGGGCAGACGAACAAAGGTGGAAAGTATACGCTTCTTCTACCTACGGTTGGAAAGCGTAAACAAGTTAGGAAATCATACAATGCATTGATTATGATACGCTTTTGAACATACCAGAAATCGTTACTTAAGTTATTACTCAAGTTATGAGGATAATGGCTGTGGAATAAATCTTGCTGCTGTGCCCTGACCTTTGACCCCATTTCAATGATATTGATCAGAATTGCTGTGGAATATATCTCGCTCCTGTGCCCTGACCTTTGACCCCAATTCGATGATATTCATAAGAACAAGTTTAGTATACCTCCAGAACAACATGAGAAAGTTTTATCACAATCGAAGCCTTTTTACTTAGGTTATGACACATAAGGGCGACGGAAAGGATCCTCCTCCTGTGTCCTGACCTTTGACCCCATGTATTGAATTTTCAATAGGGTTACTCCCCAGGTTGTTCCCTACCACATACTAAAGTTTTATCCAAATCGAACCATTTTTGCGCGAGATATCGTGCGGACGGGCAGACAGACAAATGGACAAAGCTGGAGCATATACGCTTTAACAACCTGCGATTGGAAAGCGTAACAAGCAAACCAGTGTCGTGTGCTTGCAGGCTGCTTCACTACGCTGCAGAATGTCAGATTTTAATCACCTGCATTCTTTATCTTTCAGAATAAATAATTGCATTGTTCAAGAAATCACCATTGAGTTTGCTATTTTCTAAAAATACTTAATGTAAATCTTACAACTAAATGTTATGATAACAGATTGACCTTGAGGTTTCCCTTTCTGCCACATTTGCCATCCTCTCACGCCACACCAATGTGGTGCGCTGTACCTTTTGGGTACCACTGCATGACAGCTTCGAAGTCACAGCGGAACAACATTCAGGACGTACAACTCACAACGAAGACAATCAAGACGTAGAAGTCACAGCGAAAACAAAGACGTAGAAGTCACAGCGAAGACCAAGACGTAGAAGTCACAGCGAAGACAAAGACGTAGAAATCACAGCGAAGACAAAGACGCAGAAGTCACAGCAAAGACAAAGACGTAGAAGTCACAGCGAAGACAAAGACGTAGAAATCAAAGCGAAGACAAAGACGCAGAAGCCACAGCAAAGACAAAGACGTAGAAGTCACAGTGAAAACAAAGACGTAGAAGTCACAGCAAAGACAAAGACGTAGAAGTTACAGCGAAAACAAAGACGTAGAAGTCACAGCGAAGACAAAGACGTAGAAGTCACAGCGAAGACAAAGACGTAGAAGTCACAGCGAAGACAAAGACGTAGAAATCAAAGCGAAGACAAAGACGTAGAAGCCACAGCAAAGACAAAGACGTAGAAGTCACAGTGAAAACAAAGACGTAGAAGTCACAGCGAAAACAAAGACGTAGAAGTCACAGCGAAGACAAAGACGTAGAAGTCACAGCGAAGACAAAGACGTAGAAGTCACAGCGAAGACAAAGACGTAGCAGTCACAGCGAAGATAATCCACAGCGGAAGACATTCAAGACGTAGAAGTCACGGCGAAAGCATCCACAACGGAAGATATTCGACTCGGTATATACTGTAGTCAGTTAATGGCCTCGACGTTTCGACATGAACTATGAGTTGCAGATTTGCTGATAAAGATTCATGCTCTCGTCAGCCATTGCAACGACTGCTACACACTGCAAAATACCTTCTGGGAACGTTGAAGTATCTCCATACTAGACAAGCGTGACGGGATGAATGCTATGTGGGATAGAGCGACGAGTGTTGCTTCTGTCTTAGCGTCAATGATAGCCGATTGAAGATCTGCAGAAGACGGGGTCACCGGGGCGATATTGTTGCCATCCATGAGAGCTATATGTTTTCTCATCATGTTGCCATGATTTGGGGCACAACAACCATTCACGGCTCATACACATAGTGGGTACAGTGAGAACCCGACGATGAGGAGCTGCAGCCGTTCTCTAGCTTTACCTCCGTGATGTTGGCGATTCCCACTTTCACGAAGACGTCTGAACGCACACTATACGTTTTGATTTTGATTTGGTCCACTCATAGTTTGATAGCTATTAACTGCTCTTACATATAGTGGGTGAATTGAGAACACGACGATGAGGAGCTGCAGCTCTCTAGCCTTACCTCCGTGATATTCGTGTTTCCCACTTTAGCAAAGATAATGCCTGGATGCACTCACTACACGTTTTGATTCGGGACACTATCAGTTTTCATAGCTATTGACTGACCGTATGCATAGATGGTAAAATGAGAATATGCAGATACGTGGATGAGCAACTGCAGCTGTTTTCTTGTTGCATCTGCGTGGTATTCCACATGCCCAGTTTCACGGAGTCAACGCTTGAAGGCACACTACCATCCTTTGACAAGGTGTCTATGAGCTGCTTAGACCAGCGCGATCTCTCGACATCTCTCCGATAAAAAAATGCGTGGATGTCATTGGCAGATGATTTAACCCCTCTAAACGACAACACCGTAATGGCGATGAATAGTGAAAACAGGTCAACGACAGATCGTAAGAAAAACCCCAGGTGGGCAATCAGTAACTTCTCCACCTAATACCACGCCACGTGCTGCCGACTATTAAGCCCAGCATGATCATACGACATACTGAGCCAGTCCACATTATACACATTCTTCGCCAATCGCATTCCTGTTTCTCCGAAAGTAAGTATCTTCTTATTTATAAGGGTCGCCCAAATGAAACTGAGACTGTCGGTTTTTTGTCTTAAGAGTTTATAGATTAGAATATGTGAACATAGAGGAAGTAAAAGTAATACTTCAACGGTGTCCCGGACCTCAGCGTCGTTAGCGAACCGGCGGCCCTTGAGAGCATTTTTCAGTGGACCTAGGATATTGTAGTCTCAGATCAGGGTTATAGGAGGAATGGTTGTGGACCTCCCAGCGGAAGCTCTTGGCACACGCTAGCCACATAGATGCGTGCCTTGTCATGCAGCACAATAAACCCATTTAACAAAATACCGGATTGCTTACACTTGATGACCGTTCTGAGTTTGCGTAAGGTAACGCAGTATGTGGTTGCCTTGACCGTACTGCTTGAGGCCAGCCAATCCAACAGAAATGGGCCATTCCCATCGAAGAAAACCGTGAGCATCACTTTTCTAGCTATTAAGGAGGACTAAGCTCTTCTTACGCGTGGAAAGTTGTGATGCCGCCATTCCATACTCATCCGTTTTGTGGCCGGATCGCAGTAGTGGCACAAAGTTTCATCTGAGGCCACAATCTACACTGGCGTTCACAAATTAAGGACGAGACTGTTCTTCGAATGTAACGTCGTGCAGAAGTGCTCCATATCGACTCAAATCATATCATAAGATCCCCAAGATTTAAGTATATGGGACAAGTGAGAAAAACCGTCCAAACAAGGAATCCAAAGGATACAAAGGCACTTTATTGAAAATGTAGCTTCGAGCACAACTGGGCTGAAGACAGAAACGTCCATGTGACAGGCGGCTGCCAAGAAAAATCCAGTATTTAGTAGGGGATATGATCACTCCTGACTGCGTTGCAGGATTTACAACGTCTGTCCATGCCGAGGAAGAGGTTGTCAAGGAGCTGTTGAGGCATCGCGGCCCGTTCCTCTTGTAGCGTCAATCGCAGCTGCGGAATCGTTGCTGTCGGCTGGTGACGTGCTGCCAAGCGTCTTCCGAGAAGTTCCCACACGTATTCGATTGGATTTAGGTCCGGGGACCTTGAGGGCCTATCCATGCGTTGAATATCTTCACTCTCCAACAGCTCTGTGACAGCCACTGTACGATGAGGTGTAGCGTTGTCGTCCATGAAGAGAAACTCAGGACCCACAGCACATCTAAACAGACGCACGTGAGGCAGGAGAACCTCGGTACAATAGCGGACAACAGGAACTCAACCTCCTTGGAAGATGTGGAGGTCAGTACGGCTACTAAGCATGATACCGCCCCAAACGAGAACTCCGTCACCTCCAAACCGGTCTCTTTCGATGATGTTGGAGGTGCGATTGCGTGTTCCCTGCTCTCTCCAGATGTGTATACGTCCAGAAGCGCTCGTCATACTAAATCGGCTCTCATCCGTAAAGAGAACTCGACCCCATTGCTGATATGTCCAGTTCTTTGTTCCTGGCATCGCAGAAACCGCCGTGTCCGATGACCAGGCGTCAGTGGTACACGCCGTACTGGTCGTCGTGCAAATAGAGCACCTTTGTGCAGTCTCTTGGCCACGGTAAAACGCGATAACGGACGTCCAGTTGTCTTTTGCATGTGCCTTGCGATTTCTTCCGTCTGAATCTTCTCGCCTATAGGACAATATACCGGTCGTCCGCCGCCGTGGTTGCTCATAGACGACCACTGATAAACTCTCGAACAGCTGTTCCTGTCGTTTTAAATGCTCTCCAAGCTCGTGAAACGATGCTGTGAGCGACCCGGAACTCCTCGGCCACACTAGCCACACTGCGACCTTCTTCCAACTTCTAAATGACTCGACCTCGGGTAAAGTCACCCAGATATCGTCTACTGGACTGCCTGTTGGCCATATCACACGTTGGCAGCAACTCGACGTCGTTCAAACCGATGTACACCGTGCCATAGCTTTCACCGAATTGCTGAGCGTACACCTCCCGTGTGTTTTATACGCTTCCGACACCCCCCTACGTCATGCAGCATATATACGCATGCCCTACAGTACCGAACCCTAGTCTATCTCCTGAGTGGTCTTTTGGTCCGTTCTGCCTTCTCGTTCCGCTGTTATGCTAATTTCTTCTCTTCGTCCTTAATTTTTGCACACCAGTGCAGGTAAGGAACTGCCCCATCTCTGCGTTGTAAGGATGCAGTTGCTCCAGGCTAGCATGCATTCGCCGAGTCTTTTGATCCTCCTGTAGATTCTTGGGGATCCATTGCGCGCAAACCTTGCTGTATCCCAAACGGCGATGGAGAATGTGTTAACAATTCCCTTACTTACGCACAATGTTGCCCCAAGCTCGCGGGTGGTGATTCGGCGGTTCTCCTTCACATGCCTGTCTATTCAAGATTCCATGAATGGACAACCTTGTGAAGATTCAGTGGTGATGGCCAAGTGTGCTTGCCCAAGCCCTCGGCATGTCCTCCGTGCTCACATGTCCTTTACGAAATTCGCTACACCAGTGGAATACTGTACACTGTGACTGACACTCATTCCCATACATATGCTTCATACCTCGATAAATTTCACCTCACCTAACACCTTTTGCCTTTAAAAATTGCATAACTGCCCACTGTGTGCGGCCGACAACAGCCTGTTTTCTGACATGACTCGCCAGCTACCGACACAAATGCACGGCTCTGTGCAATTACACACTATCTACCAACAAGTAATTGGAAACCATTGATAGCAAAGGAAAACGAAGTTTATTCACCTTCAATAGTTAGTGGAGCCTCCAAGAGCGGCATTACAGCTGCGACCCTCCGGGGCATACTCTCAACCAGGCTTTGTACGACGGCTAGCGGTATTTTCTTCCACTCGGCTTGGAAAAGACAGGTCAGTTCCTTCACCGATTTCGGACGTTGGGGCACCCCTTAAGTCGACGCTCCAACTCGTCCCATGGGTGCTCGATAGGGTTAAGGTCCGGGCTCTGCGCAGACCAGTCCATTCGATTCACCCTATTATCACCATACCAAGCCATGGTGGACCTCGCAACATGACAGGTGGCATTGTCATCCTGAAAGTAACATGGGTCCACCCCGTAAAACTGCCACAACGTAGGAAGCGCATGGTCATCCAAAATGGTGCAATATGTCTCGGCGTTGAGTCTACCAGGAATTGCGACCAAGGGTCCCCTGCCATACCAGGAGAAACACCCCTATAGCATAATTCCACCGCCACCGAACTTCACAGTTGGCACAATACTTTCCGGCAGGTGGCGTTCTCCAGGCAGACGCCAAACCTAGACCATGCCATCCGAGCAGTAGAGGGTGAACCTTGATTCCTTGCTCCAGAGAACCTGTTTTCACTGTTCAACGGTCCACTGTTCGACGCTTGTGGGCGGCAGCACGTCCATGATAACCAGGACGATAGGCTTCCTTACGGATGGTATTCATCGAAAGAACAAATCCGGATGCCTGTTGAAACTCCTCGCGGATGTGCCCATCGATTTGGTGCGGTTCTTCCGAATTTCTCTGGCCAGCACCCGTCGGCCTCAAACTCCCAGTTTCGTGGGTCTGCCGTGTCGGGGCACATTCCGACAATCACCTCTCATCTTCCACTTGCCAATCACGTAGACCAGTGACGATTTTGGGTACTTCAACTCTCTGGATATGTCACGTATGGATTGGCCATTTCTGTGATATCCGACGATTACACCTTTCTCGAAATCAGAGAGCTCCGAACTGCGTGGCATCTTGCATGCGACTGGTTGTGGTGTTGTTTCCCACACGATATTTAACGGCGGCGGCCGTGACGTGTATCAGGACCGCAGATATCATCGATTGCAGGGGTGTCCAATTACCTGTTGGTAGATAGTGTTCAATGACGCTATTACACGAGTTTCACTTTCATTTGGGAGACCCTTTTACTTGTATACGTATGTGTTAAATCTCGTCTAGTTTCGTGCATTCCTCGATCATGAAACATATTCTATGTTGAGCGGTGTACTTACAGTTGTTACGTTGTTTACAGAACAGCTTGGTAATACTCAGCCTTTTAAAATGTCTTTATGATCAACTCTCCTAAAGTAAGGCACAGGGACAATAACATCAGACTTGATTATCGTGAGAGGCATAATGCAAATGCTATGAAAGAACTTTTCTAATTTTCCGGAATCTTCACCTTTTCATTAGGGTTATTCATAGCAAAAGAAATAGGTAGGGGGTGTCGTAAACTTTAGACTACATAGGATGATCATACAGTTTTAGATCGATCATCCTGCAATATAAGAGTAATTAATACTTAAAATGAAATTAGTTCTTAAAATTTCTCTCTGGTAGCCCTTCCCCTGGACTATGAACCTACAACCTGCATCCCAAAAGTAATGCCTCGTCCCCGATAACTTTTGAAATTTTGAAGTGATTTAAATGAAATTGCAATGACATGTACTAAGGTGCGTCGCATAAATATAGAGACAGTCTACTTTGCGCCGGGGACGCAATGCGAATATAGGTAGGAAGCTGAAGTGGTACCTAATTAGACATAACCCTACAACAAACGTTTCGATCCATCGAGATGACCGGATTGTGTGAAAAGAACACCACAAAGTGAAATAGTGTAATTCTAGGTGTCTCGTAAATATAAAGACAACTATGTAAAGTACCCACATGCAAATTAGATGTACAAATTAGCATGTTGTACGCCCGCGCATGGGCTGTAATTTGGTCGAGCCTACAAAAGACAGCGGTCCTGCCGTCAGACATACATTTGCCGAAAAATGAATGCCATCAGAAAACACAACAGATCTCCACTCCGTCCTCCAATGAGCACTAGGTTGAACCCTCTGACGTCGCAAACGGCAGTGGTTTGGAAGTAAGTGGAATGCACGCAACAGGGCTTCTGGCTCGGAGCTGTCCTTCAAGTAACCGATGTGTAACAGTTTGTTGTGTCACTGTGGTGCAACTGCAGCTCGAATTGCTGCCGCAGACGCACACACGGCGGTCTTCCTTCTCAGTAGTGCCACGTGGCCGACCGGAACCCGGTCTTCTTGAGGCAGTACCTTCCCTTGACCACCGCTGCAAACAATCATGCACAGTGGCTACATTCCTGCCAAGTCGTTCTGCAATATTGCGGAAAGAAAATCCACCTTCTCGTAGCCCTATTACACGACCTCGTTCAAACTCCGTGACCTGTTGATAATGGCTTCTTCGTCTTCTTAAAGGCATTCTTGACTAATATCAACACACTACGTCGAATCTCAACGATAACTAACGCTCACGAACGTTACAGCGCGTATTTACAGCAAACCTGCTTTGCATGTTCCGAGGGGCGCTACTAGCGCCACACGTATGCGCCGAGCGCGAAATTTGCATAGACGTCATCTTACAGATGTACTCTTACCGCCTAACAACTGTCGTTTATCTAACACAACCAGTTCTTGGTGTTGCGATTTTTTTCCGTCAGTGTATATAGATTGCTAGTCCAACTCTCATATATACATTTGATGTTTCCCCGACTTATTCGCTTGTTTTGTTTTTGCGTAACGTAGGTATGCTGACGGGGAGTGATGTAAAATAAAATCTAGAAGAAAACAATTGCCAGTTGTGAAAGAAAAATCGGTGGTAATGTTGAATTCCACAAAAAATAAAAACAAGTTAGTAAAATCATGCAATGCATTGATTATGATACGCTTTCCAACATACTAGAAATTATTACTCAAGTTATGAGGATAATGGCTGTGGAATAAATCTCGCTCCGTGTCTTGACCTTTGACCCCATTTCGATGATATTCAACAGAACCGGTTCAGTGTACCTCCGGAACAAAATACTAAATTTTGTCGCAATCGAAGCATTTTTAGGTAAGTTATGATGCACAAGGGCAATGGAATGGATCCCACTCCAGTGTCCTGAACTTTGACCCCATTTCGCCCATTTTCAATAGGTTTCGTTCCCAGGTGGTTCCTTACCACATACTAAAATTTCACCGAAATCGAACCATTTTTACGTAAGTTATGACGCATAAGGGCAATGGATTAAATCCCGCTCTTATGCCTTGCCTGACCTTTGACCCCCATTTCACCCATTTTCAATAGGGTTCGTCCCCAGGTGGTTACCACATACTAAAATTTTATCGAAATCGAACCATTTTTACGCAAGTTATGATGCACAAGGGCAACGGAATTAATCCCGCTCTTATGCCCTGTCTGACCTTTAACCCCATTTCGCCCATTTTCAATAGATTTCGTCCCCAGGTGGTTCCTTACCACATACTAAAATTTCATCGAAATCGAACCATTTTTACGCAAGTCATGATGCATAAAGGCAGTAGAATGGATTCCGCTCCTATGTTCTGACCTTTAACCCCATTTCGCCCATTTTCAAAAGGGCCCGTGCCAAGGTGGTTCCCTACCACATACTAATATTTCATCGAAATCGAACCCATTTGTACGCAAGTTATGACGCATAAGAGCAATGGAAGGGATCCCGCTCCTATGTCCTGACTTTTGACCCTGTTTCGCCCATTTTCAATAGGGTTCGTCCCCAGGTGGTCCCCTACCAAATACTAAAATGTCGTCGAAATCGAACCATTTTCACATGAGTTATCGTGCGGACGGACGGACAAAGCTGGAGCATATACGCTTCTTCAACCTACGGTTGGAAAGCGTAAAAAAGGTAAAGTAAGAAAATTCTGAAATCGAGTAATGATTCGCCATTTTTGAGTAAACAGAAAGTGATGAAGAAACTGCAGCCATTTTTGTGACAAGGTCACAAGAAATCGGGCGGAGGTTGCGACTATCTGAAAATTTGGAAACGTGGAACTCACAGAGAGCATAGCGATTGCAGAATGGGCATCTGGATTAAGTCATGGGAAGGGGAAAGGGTGACAGATCTCGGAGAGCATAGGATGGCCGGGGAGACTATGGGGGTCAGAACGCAAGCCTCTGATTGTCTGTGCAGCATTCAGGGTTCAAGAGAAAGTTGAGGGACACAAAACATGAGATTTTGGAGGGAATCCTCGTATAGCTTTCGCTGGGAAAAGAGTTCAGGTCAGTTTTCAGAATGAATATTGAGCCTAACGTTTAAGCGCTCAGCTGCGGTTGATTTGCAAAAGGAGGAGATTTTTGCCTACTGTGTTTAGTGGTTGATCTTTTTAATTACCGACATAATAGGCTACGGTCTAGAAATCTAAACTAAGTATATAACTGGCTAGAGTATTCACTCCCTATGTTTCTGTAGCTATATTGTTCCTAACTGAACTGTAAAGTGATGGAAACAAGTGTATGCCTCTGAGGATGTCAAGTCTTATGTAACCTCTTGTAACAACAATAGGATATTCAATCTCAAAGCTCTAACAAGTAAGGTGTCTACCGACATTCATGCACCGGAGATATAAAACTCCCACCAATGTATTTCCACCATCATTGTAAATATTCATTGATTCAGGAATAGAACTGAATCAGCATCTATCAAGGAGTACGAGTGACTTTCTACATGCCTCTAAAAATGAGATTATAAATAAGGTTGTCCAGACCTTAAAATCATTATGGACTGGTGGCAGCAGATAATATCTAGAACAGAATCGGGTAAAGATTCTAACAAAATGAATACATGATAATTTGTGAAAATACTTCTCAGCAAATCCCACTGGTTTTTTAGCACGTCTTTTGTAAAAAAAAAAGATCGTTCTTATGTTATCGGTTTCTCCATCCGTCTGTGGACACCATATCTCAGCAACTATAACTTAAATTTGACCAGACTTTTTGAAAGATCGTGCTTAGGTTGTCGGTTCCGTCTGTGGACACCATACCTCTGCAACTACACTGCTGGACAATTGCTAAGCACGGATCATAAACGGCCATATAGCACATAAAAAGGTAAGTGTGGTTGGATGCCAAGTGAAATAAAATAATGTCAGAATGCCAGGACATTACAAGAAAGACAATTTATTGTGCTCTGAAATCCAGAAGGCTTTGGAACGTGTTCAAGGGACAAACAGGCCATTTTGTGCAAAATACGTAAACGTGAAAAAAATGCAATTACCGTCCGCAGGCGTTCCGGCGTAAGATGTCAATACGGGATATGGCCACCATGGAAGGCGATGCAAGATTCCACACGTCGTGTCATGCTTTGCAGAACATTATCAAGCAGCTGTTGGGGTAATTTATCCCATTCCTCTGTCAGTGCACGGATGAGGGTGTCCTTGTTTATTGGAGGGCATTGGCGACCAGGAAGACTCCTCCCCAAAGCATCCCACACATTTTCAATGGGATTCAGGTCTGGAGAACGTGCTGGCCATACGAGGCGTTGAATATCCTCGCTCTCAAGACACTCCTGGACAGCGACTATTCGATGACATGTTGCGTTGTCGTCCATGAAAATGAATCTATCACCGACAGCACTACGGAACATGCAAACATGAGGTAGCAGAACATCATTAATGTATCGTTGGCCAGTCATAATCCCAGTTAGAAGCCCATAGAGGGACGTACGGCCATTAATCATGATGCCAGCCCATACCATGACACTACATGTCGGATATCGGTCCCTTTCCTGTACGTTTGCTGGACAATATGCAGTACCACTGTCACGCCAGATCAGTTGTCGTCGACAATCAGACGACAGATTGATTGTATCTACTTTCATCTGAGAAGAGGACAGCAGATCAGTCGTTATCAGTCCAATTGCGATGTTGATGGCACCATTGCAAACGGGCGGTACGGTGACGTCTGGACAATGGGATGCACACAAAAGGACGGCGGGCGTATAGTCCTCCTTCATGCAAACGTCTGGCGACAGTTTTTCGGGAGATCCGCTTGCCAGTAGCAGCTATAAACTGATTTGCTACCTCACTAGCTGTGTTGCGCCGGTGTCTTTTTGTTGATAGCACTATGTACCGATTTTCTGCAGATGTCGTACTGCGAACACGACCTCCCCCGTGACGTTTGCTACACTTTCCATTTGTTTGAAATGATTTCCAAAGCCTTGAAACAACACTGTGGCTGACGTCGAACTCCCTGGCAACATCTGTTATTTTTCGCCCTTCTTCAATCTTGCCAATAATACGGCCGCGCGTAAAATCATCTAGGTGATGTCGGGAAAACATACTGAAAATTGCAAGTTCGTCAATTGATTCTTTCCCTTTCAACTTTGCGTTTGAACAACAACGGTCAATACGCGTCAAAGTCTGTATTTTTTAATCAAGTTCGGCAATCCAAATTTTGCATACGCACAACACGTCTTACTGTATCCCGCACTTATGCTAATTTCCACATTTTCCTGCCTTCCATCTTATGGTTGCTATCGTTGCTATTGTCATCCGTTCTTAGCAATTGTCAGGCAGTGTATTAGTCCGATTTAAAAAATTCTTTTTGCTTTGGAAAGCTTGCAATATGCGAATGATTATCCTTTATTTAGTTTTTCTTCCGACGTACAATTTTGCCCGTAGAGGGCGCAAATGTAGATGATATCAAATTCAAAATACATTTTATTCCATATGTTTGCTTCTAAACATCGGATCAAAAAAATGTTACCTTTCGATTCCATTTATCCCGAACAGTATTTTAGTTATAGTCAATTTTCCAGGTTACGCATAGATTTTCCGCTAGAGGGCGTAAAATTAAATTGCGTTTTCCTCGATACCTTTAATTCTAAACACCCGATTTGAAAAAATAATTCTTCAGTGGATACAGCTTCTGATGGGAAATCATTTGCATATAATTTCTCATTCTTGATAAAGAATGGTTTGGCCACCAGGGGGCTCAAGTGTTAAATTCTGCTTCTGATGCATTTGCAGCAAATTCTGGGCTTGTAAAATATCGACTGAAAAAATTCTTCCTGGATTGATGCCACTCAGGCCGATAAAGCTTTTCGAAACATTTTCTTCTTAAAATATTGCATGGTTTCTCCGCCAGAGAGCGTAGATATATCCTATGTTTATCAATGTCTCTGCTTCTAATGGTCTGATTCGAAACATTCCTCCTTCATTGGATATGGTTTCCGGTTTGACATGTCTTTCATGTAATTTCAAAATTTTCGAGTAATTCATAAACTATATGCTAGGGGTAGCGTAAAGGTAAATTGCATATCCTCCGAAATTTCTGCTTCTAAAACTCTGATTTGAAAAATTCTTGCTGCAGCCAATACAGCTCTCCATCGGAAATATTTTGCATATAATTTCTAATTTTTGGTAAAAAATCATTTGGAGACCAGGGTACGTAAGTGTTGATTTCTGCCTCTGATGCAAAAAAAAATCGTTTGTAGACTGATACTATTCAAGTCGATAAAACTTTTCGGAATATTTTTTCTTAAAGTAATGCATAGTTTCTCCAACAGGGGTCGTAAATATATACCTTATTTTTGTCAACATCTATACTTTTAAGTGTCCAATTTGAAAAATTCCTTCTTTGTTGGATAGCGCTACCGGTGCGAAATGTGTCATATAATTTCAAATTTTTCTTAACGTACAAGTATGCCATCAGAGGGCGTAAGTTCACGATTCCGTTTACAACAATATCTGCGGGATTAAAGACCCGATTGAAAAACTTCTTTCTTCTTTCTGTCAGATATTACTGTTTTCCATACGGGTTCCATTGATTTAGAATAGTTGTGATAAATTTAATTCGCGTCAGAACGGATTCCAAAGACGTGTTCATTACACCCAAAAATTCGGTGTCATTTTTCTTGGTAAATAAACATTTCAACACCACCAAACATGTTTCGAAAAAAGAAACAAAATATAACAGAATGTTTTAATCTAACAGCAATAAAAAAAGCGGTTACAAATAATAGGATCTGCTTCCACTAATATATGCAATTTCTGTCGCAATTTCTATAAGCGTACACTTTGTTTCTGAAAATGGCGCTAGTACCTTTTTCCTAAAACGCTAATTTCAGTACAGTGCCTCTTTCATTCTAAATTCGAGACACACGGGGAAAATGTTGAAATAATACATCATGCAAAACGCAGCTCATGATAAGGAAATACTTCCGAATAAGTACTGCTATAAGCAGTTACTCATTTTTGGCGTCAGGTCCCAAACCAAAATATTATTGGATTAACGAAGCAGAGAGTTAACACGCCTTAAAATATAGCTCCCCACAAGCACAATCCATTATCTTAAGAATGCACGTAATGCTACAAAGTACGGGAAAAATAAGTTTATACCATCCCATTAGGTAAGGTATAAACTTATTTTTCTTACAAAATACGGGAAAAATAAGATTATACCTTCCCATAAAGGAAAGTAAATCAGAAAAAGAATAAATAAGAAATCTTTACCTGAAATTCCATAAGGAGGAATGTTTTGATCCATTATTCTAAGATAGTTTGGTGACACCACTACATTTGGAGCTGAAAGCTGTGAACGCTGAGATGCTGATTTTCGCCCAGAATTACTTGCTCCTAGCAACGGAACACGTGGACTTGAACTTCGGTAAGGTATATTCATATATGGACCTGAACTAATGTAAGTTGGAGAACGGTATCGACCACTCAAGTGTGCTGCAGAACTGTATGGACTGGCGCTAAGTTTACCGAAAGGACTGTATGAGCTTGAATACCTTGCAGGGCGATATGGACTTGCACCAAAATATGACGGATACTGACTTGAACTAGGGTACCTCACAGATTGATACGGACTTGAACTGAGGTATGGTGCAGAATATGGGCTTGAAGTACGGTATTGTGGAAAACGTAAAAATGGAGTTAAGCGAGCTGCAGGCATATATTGACCAGAACTAAGGTACCTCAATGGAGTGTATGGGCTGGAACTTAAATATTTTGCAGGGTGATATGGACTTGCACCAAAATATGACGGATACTGACTTGAACTGGGGTAGCCCATAGAGTGATACGCACTTGAACTGAGGTATGGTGAATAATCATAAGGACTTGAAGTATGGTATGGTGGAAAACGTGAAGATGGAGTTAAGTGAGCTGCAGGCATATATTGACCAGAACCAAAGTAGCTCAATGGAGTGTATGGGCTTGAACTTAAATATCTTGCAGGGCGATATGGACTTGATCCTAAATAAGACGGATACTGACTGGAACTAGGGTACCTCACAGACTGATACGGACGTGAACTGAAGTATGGTGAACTATAATAAGGGCTTGAAGTATGGTACTGTGGAAAACCAAAAAATGGTGTTAAGCGAGCTGCAGGCATATATTGACCAGAAGTAAGGTAGCTCAATGGAGTGTATGGGCTTGAACTTAAATATCTTGCAAAGTGATATGGACTTGATCCTAAATATGGCTGATACTGACTGGAACTAGGGTGCCTCACAGACTGATACGGACTTGAACTGAGGTATGGCAAAAAATATGGACTTGAAGTATGATATTGTTGAAACGGTAAAAATAGGGTTAAGCTAACTGCAGGCATATATTGACTAGAACTAAGGTAGCTCAATGGAGTGTATGGGCTTGAACTTAAATATCTAGAAGGACGATATGGACTTGATCCTAAATATGACGGATACTGAATTGAACTTGGGTAGTTCAGAGACTGATACGCACTTGAACTGAGGTATGGTGAATAATCATAAGGACTTGAAGTATGGTATGGTGGAAAACGTGAAGATGGAGTTAAGTGAGCTGCAGGCATATATTGACCAGAACCAAAGTAGCTCAATGGAGTGTATGGGCTTGAACTTAAATATCTTGCAGGGCGATATGGACTTGATCCTAAATAAGACGGATACTGACTGGAACTAGGATACCTCACAGACTGATACGGACGTGAACTGAAGTATGGTGAACTATAATAAGGGCTTGAAGTATGGTACTCTGGAAAACCAAAAAATGGTGTTAAGCGAGCTGCAGGCATATATTGACCGGAACTAAGGTTGCTCAATGGAGTGTATGGGCTTGAACCTAAATATCTTGCTGGGCGGTCTGAACTTGAACCTAAATATGACGGATACTGACTTGAACCAGGGTAGCTCTGAGGCTGATACTGAATTGAACTAAGGTATGGTGAAGAATAATATGGACTTGATATATGGTGTTGTGGAAAACGTAAAAATGGTGTTGAGCGAGCCCCAGGCATATACGGAGAATAACTAAGAGACCTCAATGGAGTGTATGATCTGGAATCATGATATGATGCTGGTTGATACGATCTTGATCTAAGGAATTGTTGATTGTCATATATATTTGAACTATGGTATTTCGGAGAACGGTAATGTTGATTCAAGGGAATTCTATGATGATATGCACTGGGACTAAAATAGCTTAGCTGAGTGTATGGACTTGAACTCAAGTATGCCGGATACGGGCTTGATCTAAGGTACGGTGCATTGGGGTACTGACTTAAATTGAAGTATGGTAGTGGTTTGTATAGGCTTCTGCTGAGATATCCTGAAGATTTGTATGGGCTTGATGTCAGGTATGTTTTAGGCTGAAGATGCGAACTTGAAAGTAGGTATGGACCGTTACCAGGTTGTCTCCCGGAGTCCGCACTCGTTCCGCTTCTGCGAGTCAAGCAAAAAGGATCTGGAAAAGAAATGCAGACGGAACTTTAATCAATGCGTGTCATGATTAATAATTTAATATGTGTATTCACTTAAAATATTGACAGTGTTTTATATTTCTGACGACGTATTCGTGTTTTTAAATCACAGTATTGTTTCATGCGGTTACGCAGATGTCCAATCGATTAAAGAATTTGAAGAAAATTCTTTAATCTGTAATAGAGTTTATGATAGAGTATTTTTATTTTAATGACATTTTCTGGAAACGTTTACAGAATCAAGTGTGGAAATCAGGTGGGAAAAACTATGACATGGCAAACACGTTCACTTAAACAATTGCTTGAGAGACAGTTTTTACAAATGAAACACCGGTCCAAATGGTAACAGCTCTATTTGTATGACTACTTTCCGTCTCAAATTCTTTTTCCCAGTGAACTACAGATTTTCTTTTCGAAATTTCTCCACCTTAGATTGAATGCAATTTCAAAATGTACTAACATACCCTCGGATAATTTAAGCACATGTCACAATTCATTTACCTCAACGAATGACATTAAATTTTCGGTACACTTTAGACTTCGGGCCCCTGTCGTCGGCTTCAACCAACGCGCGGATGGAATCAAGGTTAAAAGTTTGCGCGATAGGTGGCGCTGCAGCTGCGTTGGCGTTGTTTGCTCAATCGCTGCTTGCTTACGTAATCGGGGTGCGGCATGTGCGAGACGAGTGTTAATGACGCAAAATATGAGGCGTAGGTTATTTTTTTAAAGGAATAGGTTTATGGAATGTGAGTAGTTCAGGTGTTGTTAAATATTTATAATGGCGGAAAAAGACTGATAATAGTCGCTGACTGTCGCAGAGGATGTGGAAACCCCACAATGGGAAGATTCCTCAATTGCATCATCGTAGGAAAATCCTTTGGCGAAACAATATATAAGAGTCATCACATAATCAAGAGAAATACAAGCAGTTTCAAACCACGTCCCAAGTCACGGGAACACTGCTCACTTTTCCCTGTAACATGATTCTTCCCACACGTGAATTGTCCTAAACGATGACACATATTCACTCGCTAACTCATTGGATGACTTGCGGAACATCTTCGTTCGGTTGGAAGCACTGCTCAAGCACTGAGCAAACAGCGATTACGTAGCACACACAGCGCGGGAGCAAACACCAAGCAGCGGCAGCGCTCTCACAAAGACCACTTGGCAGACCGCATTCTGGAATATTATCAAATAGTTCTTCCCTAGTACGTAATGTTTTCCACTTCAATATTTGTACTAGATAGACAGGTTCTCAATGAGGAGGAAACACTTCTTTTCCGTCGTTATAAATATTTAACAACACCCGAACTACTCACGTTCCACAAACCCATTCGTTTAAAAAATAACTTACGCCGCATATTTCGGGTTCTTAACCCTCGTCCCGCACAAGCCACACACCGAACACGTAAGCACGCAGCGAAGGAGCAAACAACACCGACGCAGCTGCAACTCCACCTATCGCGAAAAGTTTCTCCCGTGATTCCATCCGCGCATTAGTTGAAGCAGACGACAGGGGTCGAAGTCTAAAGTGCATCCCACTGTCTATGTAAAAGGTGTGATTGAAAAGTAACCAGTCTGAATTTATTTTTTTAAAAGTACAAAACTTACATATTAGAAACTTAATATCCTTCGAAATAGTCCCCTTCCAAAGCAACACACAAAACCCAGTACTGTTTTCACTGCCCGAAGTATCTTTTGAAGTCTTCTTCTGAAATAGTGAACAGCTGCTGCGTCGCATTCTGTTGTACAGGGTGTCCATGAAGTCTTTCCCACATTACAAAAATTGATATGAAAAAATCTATGTAAGTTAAAATAAAATAGCTGGCAACATAGTATAGCAGCACTCGTAAAGCTTCTTTTCTGTTCTTTAGGTGAGCGCTACTGCTGTATAAGAGGAGCATTTCACCGATAACGGCTTTCAAGCAAGAAAAAGCGGCGTGCGTGTTGCGGTTCCATGAGAACAAATTGGCGGTTACTGTCCAGCGTTCATTTTATTTTAAGAGTAAAAACGATCACCACCGGACCGAAAAAGCATAAAAGCTTGGTATGAAAAGTTTGAAGTAACGGGTAGTGTTCGTGATCTCCCCCGAGCGGGCCCACTACCGGTTACACAAGAGACAGCAGCAGCTGTTCAGGTGACATTTCTGCGAACCGCCAGAAAGTTAATTCATCGTGTTTCACTGGAAACTGCGATTCGCTGTGTCATGGTTCACAAAATGTTACACAAACGTCTTCATCTGTATGGTTATAAAGTACAGATGAAGACGTTTGTGTAACATGGTTCTTGAGTTCCTGAATGCCACATTTCCGGACAGATGCATTGGCCGCGACGGTCCAATGACATGGCCAACTCGATCGCTCAACATAACCCCTCTACACTTTTTCCTGCGGGGTTATAGGAAAGCCCAAGTTTACTCTAGCAGTGTTCCGGATGTCGAGACGTTGAAGAGCAGAATAACGGACGTCATTGGTTCTGTCTCTGCTCATATGTTTTCCTGTGGGGTTATGTGAAAGACCAAGTTTACTCTAGCAGTGTTCCGGATGTCGAGACGATGAAGAGCAGAATAACGGACGTCATTGGTTCTGTCTCTGCTCATATGTTTTCCTGTGGGGTTATGTGAAAGACCAAGTTTACTCTAGCAGTGTTCCGGATGTCGAGACGATGAAGAGCAGAATAACGGACGTCATTGGTTCTGTCTCTGCTCAGATGTTTTCCTGTGGGGTTATGTGAAAGACCAAGTTTACTCTAGCAGTGTTCCGGTTGTCCAGACGATGAAGAGCAGAATAACGGACGTCATTGGTTCTGTCTCTGCTCAGATGTTTTCCTGTGGGGTTATGTGAAAGACCAAGTTTGCTCTAGCAGTGTTCCGGATGTCGAGACGTTGAAGAGCAGAATAACGGACGTCATTGGTTCTGTCTCTGCTCAGATGTTTTCCTGTGGGGTTATGTGAAAGACCAAGTTTACTCTAGCAGTGTTCCGGATGTCGAGACAATGAAGAGCAGAATAACGGACGTCATTGGTTCTGTCTCTGCTCAGATGTTTTCCTGTGGTGTTATGTGAAAGACCAAGTTTACTCTAGCAGTGTTCCGGATGTTGAGACGATGAAGAGCTGAATAACGGACGTCATTGGTTCTGTCTCTGCTAAGATGTTTTCCTGTGGGGTTATGTGAAAGACCAAGTTTACTCTAGCAGTGTTCCGGATGTTGAGACGATGAAGAGCTGAATAACGGACGTCATTGGTTCTGTCTCTGCTCAGATGTTTTCCTGTGGTGTTATGTGAAAGACCAAGTTTACTCTAGCAGTGTTCCGGATGTTGAGACGATGAAGAGCTGAATAACGGACGTCATTGGTTCTGTCTCTGCTCAGATGTTTTCCTGTGGGGTTATGTGAAAGACCAAGTTTACTCTAGCAGTGTTCCGGTTGTCCAGACGATGAAGAGCAGAATAACGGACGTCATTGGTTCTGTCTCTGCTCATATGTTTTCCTGTGGGGTTATGTGAAAGACCAAGTTTACTCTAGCAGTGTTCCGGATGTCGAGACGATGAAGAGCAGAATAACGGACGTCATTGGTTCTGTCTCTGCTCAGATGTTTTCCTGTGGGGTTATGTGAAAGACCAAGTTTACTCTAGCAGTGTTCCGGTTGTCCAGACGATGAAGAGCAGAATAACGGACGTCATTGGTTCTGTCTCTGCTCAGATGTTTTCCTGTGGGGTTATGTGAAAGACCAAGTTTGCTCTAGCAGTGTTCCGGATGTCGAGACGTTGAAGAGCAGAATAACGGACGTCATTGGTTCTGTCTCTGCTCAGATGTTTTCCTGTGGGGTTATGTGAAAGACCAAGTTTACTCTAGCAGTGTTCCGGATGTCGAGACAATGAAGAGCAGAATAACGGACGTCATTGGTTCTGTCTCTGCTCAGATGTTTTCCTGTGGTGTTATGTGAAAGACCAAGTTTACTCTAGCAGTGTTCCGGATGTTGAGACGATGAAGAGCTGAATAACGGACGTCATTGGTTCTGTCTCTGCTAAGATGTTTTCCTGTGGGGTTATGTGAAAGACCAAGTTTACTCTAGCAGTGTTCCGGATGTCGAGACGATGAAGAGCAGAATAACGGACGTCATTGGTTCTGTCTCTGCTCAGATGTTTTCCTGTGGGGTTATGTGAAAGACCAAATTTACTCTAGCAGTGTTCCGGATGTCGAGACGTTGAAGAGCAGAATAACGGAAGTCATTGGTTCTGTTTCTGCTCATATGTTTTCCTGTGGGGTTATGTTAAAGACCAAGTTTACTCTAGCAGTGTTCCGGATGTCCACACGATGAAGAGCAGAATAACGGGCGTCATTGGTTCTGTCTCTGCTCAGATGTTTTCCTGTGGGGTTATGTGAAAGACCAAGTTTACTCTAGCAGTGTTCCGGTTGTCCAGACGATGAAGAGCAGAATAACGGATGTCATTGGTTCTGTCTCTGCTCAGATGTTTTCCTGTGGGGTTATGTAAAAAACCAAGTTTACTCTAGCAGTGTTCCGGATTTCGAGACAATGAAGAGCAGAATAACGGTTGGTTGGTTGGTTGGTTGGTTGATTTTTATGGCGCAAGGGCCATTGTTGGCCAAAGAGCGCCAGAGACAAGACAGACAAGCAAACAGTAATAAAAACGTGGTAAAAAGCTTAAAATCTGGCTGATCATGTAAAACAGAAAAATGAGAACGATGGAAGGGCTAAAAAGATAATGAAACATACGGTATTAAAAACATGATACAATGATTAAAATCTAGCTGATTCAGTAAAACTGAGAAATGAGGATGATGATAAGGCTAAAATCTAGATACGTTTAAAATAGTCAATTTGTTTAAAAAATGAAAAAACAGCAACAGTATTGCAGTGGTCATTGAGGAGCCGCTGCAGTGTAGCGGCGTCCTCGGTCAACAAATGAGAATGAAAGAAATGAAAACGTACATCACGAAAACGAACACAGGTACACAGAAGATGAGTGACGATGAGTCCGCAATTGCACGCCTCACACATCGGCGCAGTGTCGCCACACAGCAAAAAGCGGTGAGTGAAACGACAATGCCCAATGCGGAGACGCGCAAGCACCACTTCCTCCCTACGGTTCCGACGATATGTGGATTTCCAAAGTTCAAGATTAGGTTTGATACGATGCAGTTTATTTTCCACCTGTTGGTCCCACAGACCTTGCCACGTTCGCTTAATATGGTCGCGTACCAGAAAGCGGAAATCCCGGTGAAACAGTGGCAAGGGTGTGACGACCAAAGAGGAAGCAGATCTAGCAGCCGCATCAGCACACTCGTTACCCGAGATTCCAACATGCCCAGGAATCCAGCAAAACTGAACTTGAAAACCGGCCCCGAGCAAACGACGAAGTAACTGTCTCACATTCACGAGAAAAAGATGGTCACGGCAATCTGCAGATGAAAAAGACTGCAAGACACTCAAGGAATCCGTATAGACCATAGCACGATGATGAGAACTCGACCGAACATGGAGAAGAGCGAGATACACAGCATGCATCTCCGCTGAAAACACCGTGGCCTCAGCTGGGATCCGCGCTACTGAAACGTCATCTACACAGACAGCCGCGGATCCAACGACTCCATGCATCTTGGAGCCATCAGTAAAAATAGGAGTGTAATCAGAATTTAGGTCACGGTGCTCAGCGAAGAGCTGCTGGTACACTGACGCAGGGGTTGAGGATTTATCGAAAGATGTAAAGGTGGTATCAACCATGACACCAAGTGGGTGCCATGGCGGATCCCCAACGCCCCTGGTCTCTCCAACAAGTGACAAGTCGAGCCCTACATCACGGGCTACGGCCGCCATACGAAGACCGAAGGTTGAAATGCACGAGGGCCGGTTCCCGAATAAACGAGCATGCTGGGGATGAAAAACTGCATCGTATAAAGGATGTCCTGGAAGAGATCTAAGTTTCAGGTAGAATTGAATAGACAGCTGCAGACGGCGTAATTCAAGCGATGGCTCGTTCGTGTCAGCGTAAAGGCTGGGAATCGGAGATGTTCGAAATGCTCCCGAACAAAGACGCAGTGCTTGATGGTGAATAGTGTCCAAAGGCCGGAGGACGGAACGACGAGCAGAGCCATACACGATACAACCATAATCCAGTTTCGACCGGATTAAGGAATGGTAAATACGAATCAAAGACATCCTGTCTGCGCCCCACGAGACTCTCGAAAGGATCTTAAGAATGGATAGAGCCCGCAGACAGGAAATCTTGAGCCGCCGAACGTGCGCACGGAACGTAAGCGCACGGTCGAAGGTCAGACCAAGGAACTTGGTCTCCGGCAAAACTGGTATGGCTGCACGGTCTAAAAACAGCTCTGGGTCAGGATGGAGGCCACGCCTCCAGCAGAAATGGACACACGCTGTCTTGTCGGGAGAAAGAACGAAACCATTGCTATTCGCCGTTTTAAAGATCTGATTAATTGCAGACTGCAACTGCCTTTCAATAAAATGCATGCTTGATGACGAGCAGAAAATGTGCACGTCATCAACATAGACAGTAGCCGAAACCGCAGGAGGAAGATTTGTGAGGAGACAATTAATGCGAAGAATGAACAATGTGACAGATAAAATGCAACCTTGAGGAACACCTTGTTCTTGATGGAATGTTGCCGATAGCGTCGTACCCAGGCGCACCTGGAACACCCGATTGCGAAGAAAATTTAAAATAAATGTCGGAAGATTTCCTCGCAATCCGCATGCGTGGAGGTCACGGATAATACCATGCCGCCACGCTCGATCATAAGCTTTTTCGATATCAAAAAATACAGAAACCAGGTGCTGCCTACGCAAGAACGCTTCGCGCACAGATGTCTCAAGGTGCAGGAGATGATCGTGAGGTGAACGATAACGGCAAAAGCCGCTTTGTGATGGTGAAAGTACTTGATGAAATTCTAAAAAATGAACTAACCGGGAATTAACCATGCGTTCAAGAACTTTACACAGACAGCTAGTGAGAGCAATTGGACGATAACTAGAGGGAGACTTGGGATCCTTGCCAGGTTTGGGAAAAGGCAGAACAACTGCTTTTCGCCAAGACTCCGGGAAACTGTGCTCCGACCAAATACGATTGTAAAGGATTAAGAGATTCTCGAGAGACGACTGCGAGAGATGACGGAGCATGTCATAATGGATGCCATCGGGACCGACCGATGTAGCGCCGGACCGATGCAGAGCTACCCTGAGTTCAACCATGCTGAAGGGGGAGTTATATTCCGTGTCGAGAAAAGGCGCAAAGGAGATTCTCTGGCGTTCCGCAGTGGATTTTATTCTTTGAAAAGAAGTAGGATACGCCAGGTCACTCGACACGGAGGCAAACGCCTCCCCTAAACAATCAGCAATCTCCCCGACTGCAGCATATGTGCAGCCGTTACTCTCGAGAATGGAGATGTGGTGAGAGCTGTAGTTACCCCGGATCTTACGAATCCTTTCCCACACACTTTTCGAACTGGCACGTGAAGTGAGAGATGACACATACTGGATCCAAGACTCCCTCTTGCTACGTCGACGCACCAACCGAGCATAGGATTTTGCTCGTTTGAATTTAACGAGATTAGCATCGGTCGGATAACGCCGAAACGTAGACCAGGCCTTATGTTGGGCTCTCCTAGCCGCTGCGCATTCAGGGGTCCACCAAGGCTTCGGACTTCTGGAGAGTGTCGTCGATGTTTTTGGTATAGAAAGATCAGCTGCCTGAAGAATACAATTTGTGACTTCAAGAACCGCTGCGTCGATTGACTCTTGGGTCACCATTGTAGAAGATATCAGTGCTGACGGTGTGAAGACCTCCCATCTCGCACGCTCCATCCTCCACCGAGGAGGGCGCGAGGCAGAAGATGGTAAGTTCGCATGATGCGAGAGCAAAATCAGGAAATGGTCGCTCCCGTGGAGGTCGTTACACACCGTCCACGACCAGTCAGCAATAATCGATGGTGATCCCAAGGCCAAATCAATCGCACTGAAAGATCTTGTCGGCTCATGGAAGTACGTGTCAGCAACGGTGTTAAAAAGGCACAAAGAGGCCGAGGACAGAAGAGACTCTATGCGACGACCTCTCGTGCTGATGCTGACACTACCCCACAAATAATGATGGGCATTGGAGTCACCCAGTAAAAGAAAGGGTGAAGGCAGCTGATCGACCAATCTCTCCAGAACAGAGACGCTTACGTTCTCGTCCGGCAGCAGATAGACACTGCAGACAGTAAGAGGTACAGGCATAGAAATACGAACCGCCACGGCCTGCACAGTTGTGGAAACCGCGACGGAAGATACCGGAACCCTGTGAGGGACGAGAATAGCGACACCCCCACAGGCTATATTTCCAGACGCGTTATCTGTCCGAAATGCACTGTAGCCTCGAACTGAAAGCAGGTCTGATGGTTTAAGTTTTGTTTCATGTAAACAAAAGCACACCGGAGAGTAGAACGAAAGCAGATGTTGCACTTCATCAAAACTCGTCCGGAAACCTCTACAGTTCCACTGAATGATTGAAGCCATGGTTATAAATGAAATGAAAATGAAAATGATCAAACGAAGTCCGGCTCCATCGCCTCTGCTGGGGGTTCCCAGATCTGGAGGCGTGTGACCAGGGGCTAAGATGGGAGCATGCTTTGTCCCAAGTGTCTTAACGGGAGGCGCACGACGTTGAGTCGCTTCCTGAGATTTTGGAGGAGAAGAAATGCTTTTCTTATCCTGGGCTTTGGTCTTTTTGTTAGAAGAAGTGGCCTGAGTTCCCTTGTTGGTGGTGGGATGAGTCTGCTTCTGCGAAGTGGAGGGTGGCGCTTTCAGCAGACCCTAGCTCGAGACTGGAGTGCCTCCAGTCCGGCTGCGATGATGTCGTTAACATTGAATGGACATTTAAGGGGGATCTGAATGTCGGTCTGAGTGGCAACCGTAGATTTGGCAACCACCACTGAAGCGTATGATCGCCGATCAGATGTAACAGGAACCACTTTTCTTCTGGCCTCAGGATAGGAAATATTTTCCACCGTTTTGATCCTTTGGATTTCCTTCTCCTCCTTCCACTTGGGACAATCTTTGGCTGATGCCGCGTGTGAACCCTTACAGTTCTCACAAAACTCAGCCTCGGCCACACATTCCTGCAAAAGATGTTCTGTGGCACCACAGCGTGCACACCTAGGATTGCTCCTGCACGACTGCTGAGAATGGCCATAAGACTGGCACCTAAAACATCTCAAAGGGTTAGGGATGTACGGGCGTACCTCTAGGTGAAGATACCCTGCCTTGATGGACGTAGGCAGCGAAGGGCTATCAAACGTTAAAATGATGTTGCGGGATGGGACGGACTGACCATTCCGCCTAAAGAGTATACGCCGCACACCCGTAACTTGTTGACTCCTCAGGTCTTCTAGTAGTTCTTCCTCAGTACACTCAACGAGGTCCTGAGAGGAGATAACACCTCGAGATGAATTTAGGTATCCATGGGGTGTTATTTTGACCGGAGTCTCCAGCAGCGTGGTGGTGTTAATAAGTGTGATACTGTAGGCCACAGTGGACATCTCTACAAGAAGATCTCCAGATTGGAGCTTCTTTACGCTCTTGGGAGAACTTGCTATGGATTGCAGTGCTTTGTTGATCCAAAATGGACTTTTGGCACTCAAAGGCTTTGATGGGTCCAATGAGTGCACAAAAAAGAATCTGGCATTCGAACAATCGGGCACATGCTTTTTAGCGGAAGGAGCTAAGCCTTCCTCAATACCTCTTTTGGTTTTAGGTTCGTGGGAAATTTCATTTAGAGCCATGAAAAAATTTATGAGTTCGTCCGCCGACTTCCCCACCCACAATCGAGCCCAACGAGGGAGAGCCGGAGGTCCGCAAGCCCAAGTGGACGCAGGACACGACTCTAGGGATAGCAAGCGGATATAGCAAGTTGATAGGGCAGACATGCTCTCGGCGAGCACCCAGACTTTCCCATGCCTGGGGAACACCCCTTTGGCATGCCCACCCTATCCCCAGACTCACCCTGTCGTACGAGACGACAAGCCGTTAGAGGTCTGGGCTCGACTCGGCCACAGACCTCATTGACTAGGAGTGGGTTAGTTCCCAGCCGCCCGTTTAGGGTGAAGCAGGGGGCAAAGAGGAGTGTTGGCAACTGGCGACAACAACACCCAGGCCTCCAGAAACCTCAGCCTCCAGCATCCCCTTTTCCACCTTACGGGGCACCGCACACGGCAAACGTGCAGGTAGGTCTAGCTAACCAGCTCGGAAAAACAAAGAAAGAAACATGAAATAGAGAAGACAGGAAAGAAAACGAGAAACTAAAATCCTGAGCTGGCGCATAATCACAACCTCAGCAACCTACAACTGAGGCGGGAGCGTGTCCAGTGAAAAAACAAAAATCATAAAAAATGTGAAAATTCACATCTAGTACATGTCGGCTCGGGCCGTGGGGACGCCATCCCCCAGCAGCTGGATGAACAGCTGTCCCTTCGGTGATGTAATCGTACAATACGAAAAAAATGACGTGCGACCTTGTGACGAAAGATGTTCCGTCACAAGGTCAGCTCGGGCCGTGGGGGCGCCACTCCCCAAATAACCAGAAAACCGGTTATCCCCGTGCGGGGGCAGAATAACGGACGTCATTGGTTCTGTCTCTGCTCAGATGTTTTCCTGTGGGGTTATGCGAAAGACGAAGTTTACTCTAGCAGTGAAAGACCAAGTTTACTCTAGCAGTGAAAGACCAAGTTTACTCTAGCAGTGAAAGACCAAGTTTACTCTAGCAGTGAAAGACCAAGTTTACTCTAGCAGTGTTCCGGATGTCGAGACAATGAGGAGCAGAATAACGGACGTCATTGGTTCTGTTTCTGCTGCTCAGATGTTTTCCTGTGGGGTTATGTGAAAGACCAAAAATAACTCTAGCATTGTTCCGGATGTCCAGACGATGAAGAGCAGAATAACGGACGCCATTGGTTCTGTCTCTGCTCAGATGTTTTCCTGTGGGGTTATGTGAAAGACCAAGTTCACTCTAGCAGTGTTCCAGATGTCGAAACGTTGAAGAGCAGAATAACGGACGTCATTGGTTCTGTCTCTGCTCATATGTTTTCCTGTGGGGAACCCGGTCTTCTTGAGGTACTGCCTCAAGAAGACCGGGTTCCGGCCGGCCACGTGGCATTACTGAAAGGGAAACCCACCGTCTACGGCGTATGGCCGTGGCGCATCGTACTGCGTCTGCGACAGCACTTCGAGCTGCAGTTGCCACCACAGTGACACAACGAACAGTGACACATGGGTTACTTGAAGAGTGGAATGCGCGCTCTTCAAGTAACCCATGTGTCACTTCAAGTAACCCATGTGTCACTTCAAGTAACCCATGTGTCGCTATATGACACATGGGTTACAGTAGAGTGGAATGCGCGCTATAGGGCGTCTGGCTCAGAGCTGTCCTTCAAGTAACCCATGTGACACATGGGTTACTTGAAGGACAGCTCTGAGCCAGACGCCCTGTAGCGTGCATTCCACTCTCCAAACCACTGCCGTTTGCGACGTCAGCGGTGTCAAGCTAGAGCTTATTGGAGGACGGAGTGGAGATCTGTCGTGTTTTCTGATGAAAGCCGGTCTGCCTGGGTGCCAGTGATGGCCGTGTGTTCGTTAGAAAGATGTCTGGTGAGCGCCTGCAACCAACCTGTCTGCGGCCAAGACACACTGGACCTACACCTGAAGTTATGGTCTGGGGAGCAATTTCCTATGACAGCAGGAACACTCCTGTGGTTATCCCACGCACCCTGACGGCACAGTTGTACGTCGGTCTGGTGATTCAACCTGTTGTGCTGCCATTCATGAACAGCATTCCAGGGGTGTTTTCCTACAGGATAACGCTCATCCGCATACCGCTGTTGTAACTCAATATGCTCTACAGAGTGTCGACATGTTGCCGTGGCCTGCTAGATCACCAGATCTTTCACCAATCGAGCACGTACGGGACATCATTGGACGACAACTCCAGCGTCACCCCCAACCAGCATTAACCGTCCCTGTATTGACCGACCAAGTGCAACAGGCATAGAACTCCATCCCACAAACTGACATCCATCCAGCACCTGTACGACACAATGCATGAACGTTTGCGTGCTTGCATTCAACATTCTGGCGGTTACACCGGTTATTAATGTACCAGCATTTCACATTTAAAATTACTCTTCTCGCGCTTACATTAAGCTGTGATCTTGAAACCTTAATCGATTAAATATGTTACCTATACAAATGTATTGCCGCCATTTCATTCCTCTACAACTATTTTTTCGTGGTGTTGGGATTTTTTTCCGTCAGTGTATGTGCCAATGTTTACAGTTCGATGTCCATTTTCACATTTTGAGAGAACCACCCACCCCGCACCCCCAAAGCTCGCGAACCTCGCGCACGCTTCCGTGGGAACACCCCGGATACACTGATTGATTGTAGCTGTCCAGAATATAAATTTACGGATATTGGGGGTAGCAATCTTACCCGCCAGCCAATGCACCTCTGATCCCTCTTACAGACTTAGCCAAATTTCTGGGAGAAGGGCATACCCACAAGAAGAGTCTGCTATTCAACGCAACAGTGAACACAAAAAATGCGGACGAAACAATTTCGTAAGGTTTATACAAATCACCGTCCTGCGATAACCGAGGAGCCCGAAGACTCCGAGGTCCACCGAGGTACCATGGACTTGCAGAACAATGTAAAGAATAAATCACTTCAATGTACAATAGTTAAATTTAACACTGCAAGAGCAAACTAGGGACAGGGGCCTCAACCTTCCTGAACCACTATATCCCTCAAAAGACTTCACCGGGGACCCAAGAAGGAGGAGACATGTCACATGGAGCATGAAAGATCCACAAATTATACAACATTGAAAATCGTAACGGCAGCCCACCCCCAACCATCTCCCGAATGCTTTTTTCAGGTTGGAGAGCTCAAGAACCTCTTACAAACTATGAAGAATTTCACTGAGCGGGGTCGAAATAGTGCGAATTAGTCCACAACAAATTTTCTAATGATGAATTGGTCTGCGATGAATTGGTATCTGCGACGAATTGATGCGCGATGAATTTGCACTCGACGAACTGAGTCGGCGACGAATTGGGTACGACGAATTGACGAGACACCATAAAATTCAGGTCTAGCTGCTTACCTGGCCGTGTTTGGATTTCGACAGGTGAATTCGGAAAACCTGAAAATGTCAGCCTAGCACATATATATTAACTCTTACGACAGTTTTCATATGTGAAGTATACACATTTGTTGCTATTCCTGTAGAGCTATTTCTGCGGGAAAGAAAGAAAGAAGCTATTTCTGTCACTCTCGTGAGTGTGTGCGTTAAACGAAATGGGGTGTATTTGACAGGCTTATGTAGTTCCGGCACCAGGATGTCCCTATGCGCCATATGGAGGTAAAAAGGTATAGGAATGATATTGGTCGAATGTATCCACTTTGCACCTTAAATAAGCAAACTAAAACAATGTGGCCCGAAATATGAACTACACTGACGGAAAGTGAAAAAAGAACACCAAGAAAGAATTGTGGCGGACGATCATGAAATTTATATATGTTAATGTGGTCGAGTTTATAAAGGTGTGATGTTAATTTCGGGACCAACCGATGAGCGCTTACGCCACAGCACGGCATGATATGCAAATTATTGTCGGTGGTATTTAAGGAGTACGGCAAAATGAATGTAATCAGTCGTCGGCGTACGGACACGTGCGAAGACCCTGAAGAAGCCGCAATGCCTGGAGATGGAAGACGTGTGCGATTTCAGCAGTTATCGGACTTTGAGCGAGATCGTCTAGTCGGACTCCGCGAGGCCGGATGTTCGTATCGTCGTATTGCGGAGCGAATTGGACGAGAAGTATCGGTGGTGGTACGATGGTGGCGTAGATGGTCCGAAGAACATTCCCACACGAGAAGACGTGAAACTGGGAGTCACAGACGGACTGATGAGCGGACCGATCGACGCATAAGAAGAGCGGAGTTGTCAAGCAGAACATCCTCTGCGACGCAAATCCGAGCTGCCGTTGCACCTGAGGTGACTGTGTGAACAATCCGCAACCGTCTACTGGATGCAGGACTACAGGCACGTGTGCCTCTGGCATGTGTACCTCTGACTCCAGCCCAACGTCAGGAACGGCTGCAGTGGGTGCCGCCAACGTCTGCACTGGAGAACGCAATGACGATCTGTCGTGTTCAGCGATGAAAGCAGATTCTGGTTGGGAGCCTCCGATGGCCGTATGCGTGTTCGCAGACGCACAGGGGAGCGTCTCCACCCTTCTTGGGCCTACACTTTGTCTCCTGGTTGAGGGGAGCGATCAGCTATCACTCCCGTACACAACTAGTGTTTGTACCGGGTACGTTAAACAGCACCTCCTACATCAACAACATCAATCAGCCCGTTGTTGTGCCATTTGTAAGGTCGGTCCATCGTGGTGTTTTCCAGAAAGATACCGCACGCCCACACACGGCACGTGCAACGCAACATGCACTTCAGGGTGTGAGACAACTTCCATGGCCTGCACGTTCACCGGATTTGTCCCCCACTGAGCAAGTGTGGGACTTTATGGGACAACGACTTATCCGGTCCCCATGGCCAGCCACGACCATCCCCGATTTACGCGTCCAGGTTGAGGATGCTTGGAACTCAATACCCCAAACTTACATCCAACATCTGTACGACAGACTCCATGCCAGAATTGCACAGTGTGACGCAGTTCATGGCGGTTCAACCTCGTACTAACCATGTTACATGGAAATGTTATTTTTCAGTTTACCAGCAAATACAGCTGTATTTTGCCATAATGTTTTGATCACGTTGTCCTCTGTATTCCGTTATAATGCGGTATAAATTTCGTTGGTATCAGATGTCTCCTTCTTGGTGTTCTTTTTTCACTTTCCTCCAGTGTATTTGCCGTGCAGCGCTATATATCTATTCATTAGCAGAAGCTAATTCTTTTTTAGCTTTGATTCCGTTCTCACAAGTACATTGGTTAAAAAACGTTAGGGATATTTGCGGTTTCTAAGGGGAAATCGTGGTGATTTGCAAATTTAAATTCATCAGCGTCGGTAGATACATCATATGTAAATTAGCGTCACCACAACACATCACGTGACGTGAGAGCTCCGATAAAAGTACCGTGCGAGAAGTGTGAACTGGTCGTTTGACCACTTCGTCTAAAATTTTGCTGAATGCATTTCCTTCATTGTGGGATTAACCTGAAATGATGTCCAGTCGACGTTTAAACATTGATAATAGAAATATTGCTGCTGGCATGTTACAGGCAGACTTTTTTTTCTTTTTTTTTTTTATTGGAGGTTTAACGACCACCGTGAGCAACTCAATGGGCTATAAGCAGTCGCCCATCCCTAATTTAGGGTCACTGGTTCCAGGGAAGGGAGAGAGCCAGTGCCGTAAGACAAACACAACATCCATGCCTGACCGGGATTCGAACCCGGACCCCTTACGGACGAATGATCAGAGGCCAGCGCCTTAGACCACTGCGCCACCGGGGCGGCACAGGCAGACTTACGGGCAGATCTATGTGGCTGCTACTTCAGGAGTTTCACAACGCGTAGAAAGTCATCTACAGATTTCTACGGCACGGAAATGTTGCAGATAGAGCCAGGAGTAGTCGCACGAGGAAAACCACCAGGAGACAAAATCGCTACTTGAGAGTAAGTCTTCGAAGAAGGCCTAACAGCACCAGTGACCAACTCCGGGAATCACTTCGAGCTGTATTTTGTGTCACAGTATGAACGTGCATGGTACGAAAGCGTCTTCACGAATAAGAACTTGGAGCAAAGCAGCACTGGGATGAATATACACTGAAGAGCAATTGAATTAGAGACAGATGGCGTTATGCAAATGTGGCGCTGTGGGCGGCCCTGTAAACGGAAATAACATTACTATGCAGCGATCCGACAATATAAAGAGTGATGCGACGGGAATCAGTAAGAGTCGGACGCAGTATGGGTAAAACGAAGGATATACGCGCATTTAATCGTGAACAAATTGTCGGGGCCCGACGAATGGGTCACTCCATCTCAGAAGTCGTACAGGCACTGGTATTTTCACCGGTGCACCGTGTGTACATCGAATCCGGTAAAACCATCCCTGCAAGGGCCAACTGCCGTGGACAACAGCGTGTGGATGAGCGGGGTCATCGTTAGCTAGCTCGCATTGCCACAGCGGATAGACGGGCTACAGTGCAAGAAATCACTCGGCAATTTAACGCTGGTGCACAAAACGTGTAAGCCACCACACCATCCAGAACCATCTCCTCGCTATGGGGTACAGAAGCCATCGTCCCACGAGAGTATCGCTGCTGACCGCACATCACAGGGTGCAAATATTAGCATGGGCGCGGGAACATCCGCCCTGGACCCTAGACATGTGGAAAAATGTTGCCTGAACTGATGAGTCGAAATTCACGTTGGTGCATGCGGATGGCAGGATACGAGTACGGCGCAAATCACATGAAGCGATGGATCCTTCTTGCCAGCAAGGTACTCTTCGAGCTGGTGGGAGTGGCATTCTCGTATGGGGATTATTTACGTGAACTGAAATGGGACCCCCTGGTACGTGTGACATCGTCCCTCACAGGTCAATTTTACCGGGATATCCTGGACGGCCATTTGCTCCCGTTTGTGCATCTTCAACATCCACTGGGGACCTCATCCTGCAACAAGACAATGCACCGTGCCATCACTCCCGCATTGTATCTGAATGGTTGGATGAACACTCCATCGACGTGACCTCGCTTCCTTGGCCAACCAGGTCACCTGACCTCAATCCCATGGAGCACATCTGGTATGCCATTGAGAGAGATGTTCGATGCTCTGACCCCCCTCCATCAAATCTTCGTGAACTGTGGCAGCTTGTTCAGGGATCGTGGATTCGTATGGATTCCCAACGCTTCCGGTGTCTTGTCGAGTCCATGCCGAGACGAATCGCAGCCGTCATCAGGCCGAAAGGTGGTGTTACACGTTACTAGACAGGTATCTCTAATTCAATTGCTCTTCAGTGTAGCGTTGACATCTAATTACCGTCGTCAAAGATACACATGGGTCAAATAATACAAACCGTTGAATACAAAGTGGCGCCATGTAGTTTTCACAGAAGAGTCTCGTTTCGCTCTTTACCCTGGTACTCGACCAGGACACCTGTGGAAGAAATCTGGAACACGAATGCAACCACACTGTATGCCGTCCGTCAACCCCTATCAGCAGTAGTCAGTTCGTCTTTGGCATGAGTGTGTTTTAACGGCGATACCTCCTTGTATGTTTGACAAGACAACATGAATGCCTCCGTGTACCGGAACGAAATCAATGTCCCCATTGTGACACTATTTCACGCTGCTGTTGGACATGCATTCCGTTTAATCCATGACAATGTAACCAGTCACCTTGTCTGGAACGTGCTTCCAGAGATGGAAAATCATGGGATTAAATCAGTAAAGTTCACTCCGAGGTCTCCTGACCTTTATCCTATTCAGAACATTTGGGAAGAGGTACAGCAACGTCTGAATGACCCCGTTCCATACCCCAGTACACTGACCTTAACGAGCTGTTCCTGGCACTCATCAATAATGTCATTGCAAGTATGCTTCGTAAGTGTCACGACTTTCTAGGGGTATGGACATGCAGACGTATGGACATTCTCCTAATTTACCATTTTGTGTGTATTGCAGTACTACTTTATCGTGGGCAGCGATTGTACGTTAGATGTTTTTGCAAAAAAAAAAAAAAAAAACAATTATTGTGCTATTCCTATATCACTTGTGTAACATATCCCCGCTGATGTTTTTTCAATTTGTGTTACTTGAGTTCACTACACATATCATTTCATGCAATATCCCTAACGTTTTGTGACCAGTGTATTTTTGAGGTTAAAACAATTTTCAGAATCAGAAAAAATACGCTTTACGGTCATAGTAATTCTTTGCAGAGAAATTTTCCGCATGAACCTTACGTACTCGTCCGTCCCTGAATTTGAGAACCTTCGCAATAGTCCTGCAAAAATGAAGTAAACATGAATAATTTGCAAACAATTTGTATGTTCGTTTTTTAATAACCAATAGACTGACTATAAAGTAAACATAATTTTCAAATTGCAGGTCAAGATTAAAAACACTTTATTTACAATTAAAAATTAATATTTTCACGCGAGATCTTTCGGGGCTGAACATAGCACCCATCATCAGGCTCAAGCGCCAGTACACTCAGTAGAATGGGTGAACATAAATACGCTCAAATTTTGAAGATGACAATCCGATTTTTGGCGTAAATGTGACAAGGATGGTAAGTCAGATAATATTTGAAAACTTGAAAATTTTCATCGTCCTGGAGCGGGACTCGAACCCGCTTCTCCCAGAAAACGCCTAGGTATGCTAACCACTACACCACCCAGAACGACCAAGTTTCAAGTTTCCGATCAATTTGAATTCAACCATCACAGGATTCGCTAGTCGAAGCAAAGAAGCGGGTTCAGGACGATGAAAATTTTCAAGTTTTCAAATATTATCTGACTTACCATCCTTGTCACATTTACGCTAAAAATCGGATTGTCACCTTCAAAATTTGTATTATATGGCGTAATCCCGTATATTTTTCATGATAAATACGCTCTTCGTTCTGGAACGGTTTCCACAGCTTTCACTCAAGCTGTTAACCAGGGAGGTTACTCCCCAGATTGGACAAATGTTAGGGTACTTAACTTAAGTGTTAATAAACGTACTGTCTTCTTTAAGGAAAGCCTCTTCATTCTTGCATATGGGGAAACATGCTGTAACATTGAACTCCCGACATTTGTTCCAAGACAGTGGAGAAAGATGGTTGTCCCCTCCTCACACAACTCTGAAGAAGAGGACTTTATAGGATAAGATATTAAGACTTGATTTTTTGGACTTTAACGATTTGTTGATGGCATCACCGGTGATTGAGAAAACCGAGTGAATTGTGGGCCGTGTTTGACAGTATATAATGTCTGCTCCTGTGTTTCGTGCCGCTTGAGCCTGATGATGGGTGCTATGTTCAGACCCGAAAGATCTCGAGTGTAAATATTAATTTTTAATTGTAAATAAAGTGTTTTTAATCTTGACCTGCAATTTGAAAATTATGTTTGTGAATGACCGTACGTGTGACAGCATCGGTGAATTACTTTATAGTGACCTTTCGTACGATAGACTTTTAGCATTAACAATAGACTGAAACTAAGAAATGTTATACAAGAGACCGAACACTTGTTAGTTAGGATGTCTGTATAAATTAGAATTTTAAAACTTACCATTACGAACCCTGGGGTCACTACAACGCATAATTGGTTGTTGAATCAAGGACGCGCTCAAATAAGGCTTATACCTTTGCCTCAAGACGCATATTTCAGGAGAATCGTCTTCCCCACAGAGTACGAAAACAGGTGGATGTTTTGGAGGTGGTGCTGGTGCTGGAGTTACGGAAACATTAGGCTTTGCTGGAATCGATGACGGAGGTACCGTTGCGCGTAACATACTGAGTGGAGGTCTTACAACACTCGGTGGAGGATATCTCACCAGTCCAACAAGAGGTGTGGGCGGAAACTTAGGCACTGTTAAGAGAAGATATAATATTAGTAGCTTTTTCCTCTTAAGGAACGTATTAGGCGTACAAATAGGTTTTAAAGCGTTGTAAGAACGAGGAAACATGTAATTTCAGAGAAAACAACAATACCTTTAAGAATCAAAATATGCGCCACCGTTACCTATCACCTTCCGCCATGGGTCGACAGCTGACGGATTCCAGTCTTCGTCGTGTGACGCGGTGAAGTCGTCAACCCATCTTTGCATTTCGTCACTCATATGTCCGGAACCGTACAGCAGACAAACCATCTTGCATCGATCGGAACAAATGATAGTCTAAAGGGGAAATGTTGGGACTATACGCCGGGTGCTTCAAAACTTCGCAGCAAAGAGTCAATAACGTTTCCTTGACAGATTTCGCGACATGCGGCCTAGCATTGTCATGCAGTAATTTCACGTGACGCAATCCTTTGCATGTGAATGGACGTTTCCGGCAGATTTCCTGGTTCAATCGCAGCAATTGTTGCTTGTAGCGATCAGTAGTAACAGTTTGACCCTGTTTCAATAGTTCATAATAGAGCACACCATTCATATCTCACCAGATGCACAGCAGAACTTTCTTGGAGTGAATATTGCGTTTCGGTGTCAAAGTCGTTGCTTCACAGGGGTCTACCCAGTGTTTTTTGCCTTTGGAATTGTTGTAGCATAAGAGCATTTCATCACCCGCAACGATTTTCCGCAGGAAATACTTTTTGTGTTGTTTATTCAAAAGATTCAAACACTTCATGACACGCTCATCCTTGTTCCTCTGACTCAGGTCATATGGCACCCATTTTCCTTCCTTCTGAAACTTTCCCATTGCGCGTAAACGATTGGAAATTATTTGTTGAGTTATCCCCAGTTGTTCATCTAGTTGTTTTTTGTTTTACGTTTAAGACGAATTTTCATCCAGCAATGATTGTAGTTCCGCATGTGGAACCTGCCGCTACGTTCTCGATCGCTAACATTAAAATCACCTGCTTTAAACCGTCTAAACCAAAACTCACAAGTGCTTTTCGATACAATATTCTCCCACAGAACAGAGCAGATCGCTGCACATGTTTTGCAGCACCTTTTCCTTGATGAAATTCATAACGAATGCAGGTCGAATAAATGCAGTATCGCTTGATATCTTTCACCTAACGATCTGCAAGTGCGTTTGACTGTCGGTCAAACTTCTGTGTCACATTTGATACTCTACACCAGTTACGGACACATGACAAAAACGCTGGGGAATGTCGGCTATGCAAATTAGCGGTATACGTCACAAAACAAACGCTTTAAAACTTATTTTTACAGCCAATATTTATACAAATCATGCAATGCATACACCAACAAAGGTTACAGATTGGAGCTTCTATTTGGAAACAAAACTGCCAAATTGAATACACTCAATGGACACAACGTATGATACCTACTTAATAGCGTGTTGGTCCTCCTATAAGACAAATCACAGTCTGTTCAAGCTGAGGCATTTACTCTACCAGATGCCATCAGATTACACTCAATGGACACAACATATGATACCTACTTAATAGCGTGTTGGTCCTCCCCTAACACAAATAACAGCCTGTACATGCTGAGGCATTTACTCCACCAGATGCCATCAGATTACACTCAATGGACACAACATATGATACCTTTTTAATAGCGTGTTGGTTCTCCTCTAATACAAATATCAGCCTGTACATGCTGAAGCATTTACTGCACCAGATGCCATGAGATTAAACTTAATGGACACAACATATGATACCTACTTAATAGCGTGTTGGTCCTCCTCTATTACCAATAACAGCCTGTACATGCTGAGGCATTGACTCCACCAGATGCCATCAGATTACACTCTATGGACAAAACATATGATACCTACTTAATAGCGTGTTGGTCCTCCTCTAATACCAATAACAGCCTGTACATGCTGAGGCATTGACTCCACCAGATGCCATCAGATTACACTCTATGGACAAAACATATGATACCTACTTAATAGCGTGTTGGTCCTCCTCTAATACCAATAACAGCCTGTACATGCTGAGGCATTGACTCCACCAGATGCCATCAGATTACACTCTATGGACAAAACATATGATACCTACTTAATAGCGTGTTGGTCCTCCTCTAATACCAATAACAGCCTGTACATGCTGAGGCATTGACTCCACCAGATGCCATCAGATTACACTCTATGGACAAAACATATGATACCTACTTAATAGCGTGTTGGTCCTCCTCTAACACAAATAACAGCCTGTATATGCCGAGGCATTGACTCCACCAGATGCCATCAGATTACACTCTATGGACAAAACATATGATACCTACTTAATAGCGTGTTGGTCCTCCTCTAACACAAATAACAGCCTGTATATGCCGAGGCATTGACTCCACCAGATGCCATCAGATTACACTCTATGGACAAAACATATGATACCTATTTAAAAGCGTGTTGGTCCTCCTCTAACACAAATAACAGCCTGCACATGCCGAGGCATTGACTCCACCAGATGCCATCAGATTACACTCTATGGACAAAACATATGATACCTATTTAAAAGCGTGTTGGTCCTCCTCTAACACAAATAACAGCCTGCACATGCCGAGGCATTGACTCCACCAGATGCCATCAGATTACACTCTATGGACAAAACATATGATACCTATTTAAAAGCGTGTTGGTCCTCCTCTAACACAAATAACAGCCTGCACATGCCGAGGCATTGACTCCACCAGATGCCATCAGATTACACTCTATGGACAAAACATATGATACCTACTTAATAGCGTGTTGGTCCTCCTCTAACACAAATAACAGCCTGTATATGCCGAGGCATTGACTCCACCAGATGCCATCAGATTACACTCTATGGACAAAACATATGATACCTACTTAATAGCGTGTTGGTCCTCCTCTAACACAAATAACAGCCTGTACATGCCGAGGCATTGACTCCACCAGATGCCATCAGATTACACTCTATGGACAAAACATATGATACCTACTTAATAGCGTGTTGGTCCTCCTCTAACACAAATAACAGCCTGTATATGCCGAGGCATTGACTCCACCAGATGCCATCAGATTACACTCTATGGACAAAACATATGATACCTACTTAATAGCGTGTTGGTCCTCCTCTAACACAAATAACAGCCTGCACATGCCGAGGCATTGACTCCACCAGATGCCATCAGATTACACTCAATGGACACAACATATGATACCTACTTAATAGCGTGTTGGTCCTCCTCTAACACAAATAACAGCCTGTATATGCCGAGGCATTGACTCCACCATATGCCATCAGATTACACTCTATGGACAAAACATATGATACCTACTTAATAGCGTGTTGGTCCTCCTCTAACACAAATAACAGCCTGTACATGCTGAGGCATTGACTCCACCAGATGCCATCAGATTACACTCAATGGACACAACATATGATACCTACTTAATAGCGTGTTGGTCCTCCTCTAACACAAATAACAGCCTGCACATGCCGAGGCATTGACTCCACCAGATGCCGTCAGATTACACTCAATGGACACAACATATGATACCTACTTAATAGCGTGTTGGTCCTCCTCTAACACAAATAACAGCCTGTATATGCCGAGGCATTGACTCCACCAGATGCCATCAGATTACACTCAATGGACACAACATATGATACCTACTTAATAGCGTGTTGGTCCTCCTCTAACACAAATAACAGCCTGCACATGCCGAGGCATTGACTCCACCAGATGCCATCAGATTACACTCAATGGACACAACATATGATACCTACTTAATAGCGTGTTGGTCCTCCTCTAACACAAATAACAGCCTGCACATGCCGAGGCATTGACTCCACCAAATGCCATCAGATTACACTCAATGGACACAACATATGATACCTACTTAATAGCGTGTTGGTCCTCCTCTAACACAAATAACAGCCTGCACATGCCGAGGCATTTACTCCACCAGATGCCATCAGATTACACTCAATGGACACAACATATGATACCTACTTAATAGCGTGTTGGTCCTCCTCTAACACAAATAACAGCCTGTACATGCTGAGGCATTGACTCCACCAGATGCCATCAGATTACACTCAATGGACAAAACATATGATACCTACTTAATAGCGTGTTGGTCCTCCTCTAACACAAAAAACAGCCTGCACATGCCGAGGCATTGACTCCACCAGATGCCATCAGATTACACTCAATGGACACAACATATGATACCTACTTAATAGCGTGTTGGTCCTCCTCTAACACAAATAACAGCCTGCACATGCCGAGGCATTGACTCCACCAGATGCCATCAGATTACACTCTATGGACAAAACATATGATACCTACTTAATAGCGTGTTGGTCCTCCTCTAACACAAATAACAGCCTGTATATGCCGAGGCATTGACTCCACCAGATGCCATCAGATTACACTCTATGGACAAAACATATGATACCTACTTAATAGCGTGTTGGTCCTCCTCTAACACAAATAACAGCCTGCACATGCCGAGGCATTGACTCCACCAGATGCCATCAGATTACACTCAATGGACACAACATATGATACCTACTTAATAGCGTGTTGGTCCTCCTCTAACACAAATAACAGCCTGCACATGCCGAGGCATTGACTCCACCAAATGCCATCAGATTACACTCAATGGACACAACATATGATACCTACTTAATAGCGTGTTGGTCCTCCTCTAACACAAATAACAGCCTGCACATGCCGAGGCATTTACTCCACCAGATGCCATCAGATTACACTCAATGGACACAACATATGATACCTACTTAATAGCGTGTTGGTCCTCCTCTAACACAAATAACAGCCTGTACATGCTGAGGCATTGACTCCACCAGATGCCATCAGATTACACTCAATGGACAAAACATATGATACCTACTTAATAGCGTGTTGGTCCTCCTCTAACACAAATAACAGCCTGCACATGCCGAGGCATTGACTCCACCAGATGCCATCAGATTACACTCAATGGACACAACATATGATACCTACTTAATAGCGTGTTGGTCCTCCTCTAACACAAATAACAGCCTGTACATGCTGAGGCATTGACTCCACCAGATGCCATCAGATTACACTCAATGGACAAAACATATGATACCTACTTAATAGCGTGTTGGTCCTCCTCTAACACAAATAACAGCCTGTACATGCTGAGGCATTTACTCCACCAGATGCCATCAGATTACACTCAATGGACACAACATATGATACCTACTTAATAGCGTGTTGGTCCTCCTCTAACACAAATAACAGCCTGTACATGCTGAGGCATTTACTCCACCAGATGCCATCAGATTACACTCAATGGACACAACATATGATACCTACTTAATAGCGTGTTGGTCCTCCTCTAACACAAATAACAGCCTGTATATGCCGAGGCATTGACTCCACCAGATGCCATCAGATTACACTCTATGGACAAAACATATGATACCTACTTAATAGCGTGTTGGTCCTCCTCTAACACAAATAACAGCCTGTACATGCTGAGAACTAATTGAAAGAGCGAGGGAATATGAACTTCCATTGTGCATGGCTTTTATCGATTATGAAAAAGCCTTTGATTCGGTGAAACCATCAGCAGTTACAATGGCTCTGAAAACCTGCGGTATTGAAGATGCATACATTAATATTATTAATAACATCTATGAAAATGCAAGTGCAAAGATTAGGCTGTTTGAAAATACAACACACATAAAAATTGGAAACGGAGTGAGACAAGGTGACACCATATCTCCGAAGCTCTTTAATGCCACATTGGAGGGTGTTTTTCAGTCGCTGAGCTGGGAAAACAAAGGGATAAAGATTAATGGAGATTATCTAACCCACCTTCGTTTTGCTGATGACGTAGTCATTTTTGCAACTACCCCATCAGAGCTGCAGAGTATGATCCAGGAACTTGCTGACAAGAGTAAAGAAGTGGGATTAAAAATGAACTTTCAGAAGACAAAAGTGATGTTCAATGCTTTTACGCGAAATGAAGATTTATCGATTGATGGAGAAAAGCTGGAGATAACAGACACGTACGTTTATCTTGGACAGCAGATATCAAGTGAGGGTCACATTAATGAAGAAATTAATCGGCGTACAAAACTTGCCTGGAGAGCTTTTGGAAGAAACAGCATAATTTTCAAGAGCAATATGCCATTGTGTCTTAAAAGAAAAGTGTTTGATCAATGCATCCTTCCAGTGCTTACGTATGGTGCAGAGACGTGGACCTTAACTAAAAGAGATATACAAAGACTGCAGATAACTCAAAGAGGCATGGAGAGGTGCATGCTTCGTGTAACCAGGAGAGATAAGAAGAGGAACTCGTGGATCCGAAAAATGACAAGAGTGGAAGACATCATGATCAGAGTTAAATCCCTGAAATGGCAATGGGCTGGACATACTGCCAGAAGGACAGATCATCGATGGACAGCCGAAATTTTAGATTGGATTCCAAGGGACAGGAAAAGACCCAGAAGAAGACCACATGGGAGATGGGTGGATGAAATTCGAAAGTATGCAGGGGTGACATGGAGGAGACTGGCACAAGACAGACCGTTGTGGAGGAAACTTGGTCAGACCTTCGTCCAGCAGTGGATTGATAATGGTTGACAATGATGATGATGACATGCTGAGGCATTTACTCCACCAGATGCCATCAGATTACACTCAATGGACACAACATATGATACCTACTTAATAGCGTGTTGGTCCTCCTCTAACACAAATAACAGCCTGTATATGCCGAGGCATTGACTCCACCAGATGCCATCAGATTACACTCTATGGACACAACATATGATACCTACTTAATAGCGTGTTGGTCCTCCTCTAACACAAATAACAGCCTGTATATGCGAGGCATTGACTCCACCAGATGCCATCAGATTACACTCTATGGACACAACATATGATACCTACTTAATAGCGTGTTGGTCCTCCTCTAACACAAATAACAGCCTGTACATGCTGAGGCATTGACTCCACCAGATGCCATCAGATTACACTCAATGGACACAACATATGATACCTACTTAATAGCGTGTTGGTCCTCCTCTAACACAAATAACAGCCTGTACATGCTGAGGCATTGACTCCACCAGATGCCATCAGATTACACTCAATGGACAAAACATATGATACCTACTTAATAGCGTGTTGGTCCTCCTCTAACACAAATAACAGCCTGTACATGCTGAGGCATTGACTCCACCAGATGCCATCAGATTACACTCTATGGACAAAACATATGATACCTACTTAATAGCGTGTTGGTCCTCCTCTAACACAAATAACAGCCTGTACATGCTGAGGCATTGACTCCACCAGATGCCATCAGATTACACTCTATGGACACAACATATGATACCTACTTAATAGCGTGTTGGTCCTCCTCTAACACAAATAACAGCCTGTATATGCTGAGGCATTGACTCCACCAGATGCCATCAGATTACACTCTATGGACACAACATATGATACCTACTTAATAGCGTGTTGGTCCTCCTCTAACACAAATAACAGCCTGTACATGCTGAGGCATTTACTCCACCAGATGCCATCAGATTACACTCAATGGACACAACATATGATACCTACTTAATAGCGTGTTGGTCCTCCTCTAACACAAATAACAGCCTGTATATGCTGAGGCATTGACTCCACCAGATGCCATCAGATTACACTCTATGGACACAACATATGATACCTACTTAATAGCGTGTTGGTCCTCCTCTAACACAAATAACAGCCTGTACATGCTGAGGCATTGACTCCACCAGATGCCATCAGATTACACTCTATGGACAAAACATATGATACCTACTTAATAGCGTGTTGGTCCTCCTCTAACACAAATAACAGCCTGTATATGCTGAGGCATTGACTCCACCAGATGCCATCAGATTACACTCTATGGACAAAACATATGATACCTACTTAATAGCGTGTTGGTCCTCCTCTAACACAAATAACAGCCTGTATATGCGAGGCATTGACTCCACCAGATGCCATCAGATTACACTCTATGGACAAAACATATGATACCTACTTAATAGCGTGTTGGTCCTCCTCTAACACAAATAACAGCCTGTACATGCCGAGGCATTGACTCCACCAGATGCCATCAGATTACACTCAATGGACACAACATATGATACCTACTTAATAGCGTGTTGGTCCTCCTCTAACACAAATAACAGCCTGTACATGCTGAGGCATTTACTCTACCAGATGCCATCAGATTACACTCAATGGACAAAACATATGATACCTACTTAATAGCGTGTTGGTCCTCCTCTAACACAAATAACAGCCTGTACATGCTGAGGCATTTACTCCACCAGATGCCATCAGATTACACTCAATGGACAAAACATATGATACCTACTTAATAGCGTGTTGGTCCTCCTCTAACACAAATAACAGCCTGCACATGCCGAGGCATTGACTCCACCAGATGCCATCAGATTACACTCAATGGACACAACATATGATACCTACTTAATAGCGTGTTGGTCCTCCTCTAACACAAATAACAGCCTGTACATGCTGAGGCATTTACTCTACCAGATGCCATCAGATTACACTCAATGGACAAAACATATGATACCTACTTAATAGCGTGTTGGTCCTCCTCTAACACAAATAACAGCCTGTACATGCTGAGGCATTTACTCCACCAGATGCCATCAGATTACACTCAATGGACAAAACATATGATACCTACTTAATAGCGTGTTGGTCCTCCTCTAACACAAATAACAGCCTGCACATGCCGAGGCATTGACTCCACCAGATGCCATCAGATTACACTCAATGGACACAACATATGATACCTACTTAATAGCGTGTTGGTCCTCCTCTAACACAAATAACAGCCTGTACATGCTGAGGCATTTACTCTACCAGATGCCATCAGATTACACTCAATGGACAAAACATATGATACCTACTTAATAGCGTGTTGGTCCTCCTCTAACACAAATAACAGCCTGTACATGCTGAGGCATTTACTCCACCAGATGCCATCAGATTACACTCAATGGACACAACATATGATACCTACTTAATAGCGTGTTGGTCCTCCTCTAACACAAATAACAGCCTGTATATGCCGAGGCATTGATTCCACCAGATGCCATCAGATTACACTCTATGGACACAACATATGATACCTACTTAATAGCGTGTTGGTCCTCCTCTAACACAAATAACAGCCTGTACATGCCGAGGCATTGACTCCACCAGATGCCATCAGATTACACTCTATGGACAAAACATATGATACCTACTTAATAGCGTGTTGGTCCTCCTCTAACACAAATAACAGCCTGTATATGCCGAGGCATTGACTCCACCAGATGCCATCAGATTACACTCTATGGACAAAACATATGATACCTATTTAATAGCGTGTTGGTCCTCCTCTAACACAAATAACAGCCTGCACATGCCGAGGCATTGACTCCACCAGATGCCATCAGATTACACTCAATGGACACAACATATGATACCTACTTAATAGCGTGTTGGTCCTCCTCTAACACAAATAACAGCCTGTATATGCCGAGGCATTGACTCCACCAGATGCCATCAGATTACACTCTATGGACACAACATATGATACCTACTTAATAGCGTGTTGGTCCTCCTCTAAGACAAATAACAGCCTGTATATGCCGAGGCATTGACTCCACCAGATGCCATCAGATTACACTCTATGGACAAAACATATGATACCTACTTAATAGCGTGTTGGTCCTCCTCTAACACAAATAACAGCCTGTATATGCCGAGGCATTGACTCCACCAGATGCCATCAGATTACACTCTATGGACACAACATATGATACCTACTTAATAGCGTGTTGGTCCTCCTCTAAGACAAATAACAGCCTGTATATGCCGAGGCATTGACTCCACCAGATGCCATCAGATTACACGGTGTCACGTCAATTCGTCGCGTGCGTCAATTCGTCGACTACGTCAATTCGTCGCCTGCGTCAATTCGTCGCGCGTCAATTCGTCGACTACGACAATTCGTCGCGCGTCAATTCGTCGCATGCGTCAATTCGTCGCGCGTTAATTCGTCGCGCGTCAATTCGTCGACTGCGTCAATTCGTCGCGGACAAATTCGTCGACTACGTCAATTCGTCGACTACGTCAATTCGTCTCGTTTACAGATTTTGGTTACATACAAAACGAATGCAGGAAAACGTACGATTTCGAACGTCTTGCTCCCTGATCAAATTTATAAGGTTTGGACACGCAGACAGGATAGGAATATTAAGTTTTTCTTTGGCACTAAAAATATTAGACGTAAACGGTTTTTGGAAAGGGGCAGGGCCCGGTTGGTCAGAGCCCCCATATACAAAATTTTCGTAAAATCTACAGTTTTCAATTCAGAACCACCAAATCAGGTATCCTATCTCATAGTACTCTAACTTAGACGGTTGTCAGTTTTTGGAACGGGTCAAGGCCCGGGGAGTCAGAGCCGCCCCCCCCGTACATACAAAATTTTGGTAAAATCTAGTTTTCATTTCAGAACCATCAAATTTGGTATCATGAAACTCTAACTTAGACGCTAGACGGTTTTTGGTAGGGGTTGGTGCCCGCGGGTTCGGAGCCCCCCCCTCATAAAAAATTTCGTAAAATCTACAGTTTTCATCTTAGAACCACCAAATTTGGTATACTATCTCATGGTACTCTAACTTAGACGCTAGACGGCTTTTGGAAGGGGTTGGAGCCCGCGGGGTCGCCCCCCCCCCTCATAAAAAATTTCGTAAAATCTACAGTTTTTATCTTAGAACCACCAAATTTGGTATACTATCTTATGGTACTCTAACTTAGTCGGCAGACCGTTTTTGGAACGGGTCAAGGCCCGGGGGTCAGAGCCCCCCACATACAAAATTTTCTTAAAAACTACAGTTTTCAATATAGAACCACCAAATTTGGTATACTATCTCATGGTACTCTAACTTAGACGCTAGACGGTTTTGGGAAGGCGTTGGAGCCCGCGGGGTCGGGTCCCCCCTCATAAAAATTTCGTAAAATCTACAGTTTTTATCTTAGAACCACCAAATTTGGTATACTATCTTATGGTACTCTAACTTAGTCGGCAGACCGTTTTTGGAACGGGTCAAGGCCCGGGGGTCAGAGCCCCCCACATACAATATTTTCTTAAAAACTACAGTTTTCAATTCAGAACCATCTAATCTGGTATACTATCTCATGGTACTCTAACTCAGACGCTAGACAGTTTTTGGAAGGCGTTGGAGCCCGGTGGGTCAGACCCCCGAATAAAAACTTTTTCGTAAATACTACAGTTTTCAATTTAGAACCACCAAATTTGGTATACTATCTCATGGTACTCTATCTTAGACGCTAGAAGGTTTTTTGAAGGGGTTGCAGCCCGGGGTCGGCCCCCCTTCAGAAAAATTTCGTAAAATCTACAGTTTTCATATTAGAACCACCAAATTTCGTATACTATCTTATGGTACTCTAACTTAGACGGCAGACCGTTTTTGGAACGGGTCAAGGCCCGGGGGTCTGAGCCCCCACACACAAAATTTTCTTAAAAACTACAGTTTTCAATTCAGAACCACCTAATCTGGTATACTATCTCATGGTACTCTAACTTAGACGCTAGACGGTTTTTGGAAGGGGTTGGAGCCCGGGGGGTCAGACCCCCCTCCGAATAATTTTTTCTTTTGTAAAATCTACAGTTTTAAATTTAGAACCACCAAATTTGGTATACTATCTCATGGTACTCTAACTTAGACAGTAGACCGTTTTTGGAACGGATCAAGGCCCGGGTGTCAGAGCCCCCACACACAAAATTTTCTTAAAAACTACAGTTTTCAATTCAGAACCACCAAATCTGGTATACTATCTCATGGTACTCTAACTTAGACGCCAGACGGGTTTTGGAATGGGTTGGAGCCCGGGGGTCAGACCACCCCTCCGAATAAAAACTTTTTCGGAAAATCTACAGTTTTCAATTTAGAACCACCAAATTTGGTATACTATCTCATGGTACTCTAACTTAGACAGTAGACCGTTTTTGGAAGGAGTTGGAGCCCGGGGGTAAAGCCCCCCCCCCATAAAAATGCCGCTTAAAATCTACAGTTTTCAATTTAGAACCACCAAATTTGGCATACTCTCTCATGGTACTCTAACTTAGACGGTAGACGGTTTTTGGAACGGGTCGGGCACGGAGTCAGAGTCCCTCCGCCTATAAATATTTTTCGTAAAAACTAAAGTTTTCAATTTAGAGCTACCAAATTTGGTATACTATATAATGGTGTTCTAAATTAAACGGTAGACGGTTTTCAGAACGGGTCGGGGCAAGGGTGGTTAGCCCTCCCTACACACAAACTTTCGTAAAATCTATAGTTTTCAATTTAGAACCACCAAATTTTGTATATTATCTCATGGTACTCTAACTTAGACGGTAGAAGGTTTTTGGAACGGATCAAGGCCCGGGGGTAAGACCCCTCCCCCACATACAAAATTTTCTTAAAATTTTTATTTTTCAATTCAGAACCACCAAATTTTGTGTCATGAAACTCTAACTTAGCGGGAGACGGTAAGTGAAAGCGCAACATTATTAACTTGATTTGTTATGCAAACCTTATAAATACGACCACAGCGATTAAAAGTTACTAAAGAGTCCTTGTAAGTAATATTTTTTGACCGAGTGCAAGTACAATTTACGAAATGTCAACAGGTCAAAATATCTAAAGTAACAATGTAATTTGGAATATTTCTTTTTTCTTTCTTTTTATTTCAGTTTTGACACTTGTATTAAGTTTTAAAAACATATATTTCTCCTATCGTATACCTTCATTGTGCTTTCAACAGAATTTCTTACCATGTTTTGGGTATTTTGTTTCGTGTGGTTGCAGTTTTTTTAATGTTTTGGGCATTTCATTTTGTGTGGTTACTTCTTTTTATGTTTTGGGCATTTTACTTTGTATGGGTGTTTTTGTTATGTTTTTGTTATTTTCTTTTCTGTGGTAGTTGTAATGTCGACAGGATGAAAAGGGGAAACTGGGGACAGTCACGATGCCTACTTGCTTCTAACTTTTTTTCAAATACAGCACATGATTTTGTATTGAGTTATACCACTTACTCATTAAGCGACTACAGGTTTCTTTAAATATGAACGTTTTCTTAGAGCCTTTTGTTTCCTCTACCTAGCTTTTTCGGTTCCGCAATTTCTTTTTTTGGTTTTAGAATATTTTCCTTATTATTAATCTTTTTTCTCGCGCAAACTCTTTATGTAAGGTATGTTTATTCTATCGAAGTATTTTGCAATTATACGTGAAGCCCTGTTGCTGAAGTAATAAAAAATATTTCCAACTGAAACAACGCAGTTCAGATATTTTCCCGCTGTTAACTCAAAGAATGAAAACAAAAACAACAAATCTGTGCAATGGTTGAGGCATGAGACAGTACTTACTGGTATCCAGGCAAAGTTTTAAGGAAGATTGAGCTTAAGAATTTTTAACTGCAACAAAAAAGAGCATCCGCACTGTATCCCTCCCCATCCCCTAGTGCCGGCCTTTGGACGTCTTGAAAGAGAAGTCTTAAGGACACATCTGTATCGTAATTGCCTGAGCATTCGCGACAATCTTCTGGTGTCGTAGTAGAAAAACACACTTCCTACTTCGCCTAAATTGCTTGGATGTAATGCCAACGAACAAAGTTTTGCTCTCGCATTGGATTTCTGTTGCTTTTGATGGAATACTTTTCCCCTGGGGTTCACCGCTTTCACTATTGTCTTCAGGACAGGCGGCAATACACCCCAACGTAAAACTCCAATTTCACGGCAATTAACTGCAATTAGCGAAAGAGAGGGCCGGTACAGGAAATAAGTCGAACGAGACAGATCTGAACTTAGAAAGTCGGGAGAAGGTGTTGCATGAAAAACTGTGTTTGGCTTACAGATCATTTGGCACGTAGGGACGTGGGTTTCGTTTAATATGTTACGGGGTAAACAAATTGTCTTTTCAGTATAACAATTTTCTTTCATACGCATGGTGCAACACAAAAAAATTGAATTTATTTTTGAGAATTAGCATGACGCCTACCGGCCCAGAGTACTGCTGCCGCCACCGGAACCTGGCTCCCGGGTTCTTCGCATCTGTTGATCCCCTGCCTGGAGCGTCCCAGCTGTAAAATACATGCACCTCTGCGTTTTGGAAAAACAAAAGATAAGAGGCCGATCCTTAAAATTAACCACTTCTTGTGACCGCAGGTACGAAAATCTTGAACTTCGCTTAAACCCTAACTGGAGGAACAAGCTTCACGTGATTGTCTGTATTCTGAGTGTTTTATTGAATGGTTGCTCATTAGTTCGTAGTTGACTGGAGAACAGAGAACGTGCTTGTTGAAACCTTTGTTGTGCGTTGTCAAGTGATAATAGTGGAAATATATCATTCTAAATATTTTGGAAAGAGAAAGTGCATTGTTTTCCGAAGGCACTATGCAGATGAAGAATGCAACATAAATAGTTAATCACAAAAAGAAAATGATTTGCTGAAATGGAAAGGGTATTTATTTTGCCATAACAGAGTGCGAGGTGATTTACGGTATTGTCACTGTATTGAAAGAAATTATGGAAATTGTACTGGCTTTGCTAGCACTATTCTTATTGGAGATGAACACAGGATGCGCAATGAGAAACCACATAATCATGCTCCAAGACCGGAGAAAAGTGATGTTGCTGTTGCAAGAGCGCAAATAAAAGAACGAGCGAGAAATACGGACGAAGCCCCTGCACAAATTATTCAAACCGTGACAACGTCAATGGCTACAGTAAATGCAGCTTACATGCCTAATATGGATGCACTAAGGCAAGTTGTAAAAAAGAGAAGACATGCCAAGACATGCCTGCGGAGCCTACGACTTCAGAACGGATCGATGCCCCAATAAATTTACAGAAGAAGATGGTGCAAAATTTCTTGGCAGAGATAGCTCATTTGGACATCAAAGAATTATTTTATTTTTAACAGAGAATAATTTACGAAAGCTTAAAGAAGCACCCCTCTGGATTATGGATGGGACATTTGAAACTTGTCCAACCCTTTTTAGGCAATTATGTTCCATTCATGCTATGGTTGAAACGAATCCAGTGATGCACAGACTTGTCCCACTAGTTTATGGGTTACTTTCCAGCAAGTATAAATAATATAATACTATTATAAAGTATTTTTGTAGGATTTACAAGACTATGCATCAGACTATGATATTCAGCTTGCACCACAATATACGCATAATAATAGATTTTGAAATAGCTACCGTTATAATGCTGCTAAAAAGGAATTTGGAAGCAGCACACACAAATGTTGTTGGTTTCATCTCGGAAAAAAATGTGCTGAGGAATATCCATCCTCTGGCTTAGCCTTGGAATATAAGGAAAACAGTGAGTTTGCTCTCAAAGTCAGACATTTGCAAGCACTCGCATTTTTTTCATCTGATGAAATTCCAGCTGCTTTTGAAGAAATGAAATCAATTTTACTAGAATATGCAGATTCTGTAGTTCAGTGGTTTGAGGAAAATTATGTTCTTGGAAAATTTCGTGGAAGCAGAAGAAACAATCCTAGCAGAAGCCCTCGGCATTTCCCGCCAACAATTTGGTCAGTTAGTGAAAACAATTTATTTGGCCTTCCCAGAACACAAAACGAACTTGAAAGATTAGACAGACGCTGGAATACAATTCTGGGAGAGAAAAAACTGTGACTGTACGAAATAATCAGTGAAATTGCGAAAGAGCAGAGAACAAATATGGCTAAAATCGAAAGAGTGATAGCACAGATTCCAACAAATCCACCCAGAAGAGAAACGCTGGCAAGATAAAAAGGAATTCGAACTTCTTTGGTGCACAGAGACAATGTTAACATGCTGGACATTTTAAGAGGAATTTCATATAATTCTACCCTTTACTAAAATGTGCTGGTATTTCTCACTAATTGAATTATGCCTTTTACTAACTTGTATTTGAATTTTTCAAGAATGTAATTCCGCCGAAGATGCAAGAATGTAAAACACAACACAAAATTAAAAAAGTCAAAATTTTCAAAATAGCATGTCAAAAACATAAAATGTCAAAAAGTAATCCAAAATGTGAAACATATAAAAATTCAAAATGTGAAACAAATAAAAATTCAAAATGCAATCACAAGTCACAAGCATTACAAAAATGCGAAACGCTATGTAACAAGTACAACGCAAAATAAAACAAATGCCAAAAAAAATGTATACGCTTTGTAAAATGTACAAAATAAAATAAATGCCATATTCACAAGGATTTCATGACGAGTCAAGTTAAAAATGAGATTTTACTTAGACTTCAAATAATAATTACTAGCCTCTACACCTTTTTAAGTCTTTAATAAGTGCAACATCATTAACCTGACTTGTCATCAAACATTATCAATATGACCATAGCATACAATCACTTAAAAGACTTGTTAATGGATGAATTGAGGAATCACCAAGTTCAGCGGGTGAAAGTTAATGGCTGTTTATAGTTTTGTACTCGAGTAAATGCGTAACACAGTAAACTTGACTTTCTCTGAAAATTTTATGTATATGAGCACGGTTGATTGAAAACTGATAAAAAGGCTTAAGGCCTGTTTATTAATTTTTGTGCCTCAGTCAAAACGCAGTACCATAACCTTGGCATGTTATCGAAACCTTAAGAATACGTCGGACTAAAAATTCCTAAAAAAAGTTTACGCCTAAGGTCTTGTAACTAAAGTTTTGTGACAGGGTAAAACTGCAACATTAATAACTTGACATGTTATGTTAACGTTGTGAATATGAGCACGGCGGATTAAAGATTTCAACAAATAGCCTTTGGGATTAATGTGTTTTAGCTGAGTAAAAATGTAACATTATCTTGATTTTCTATATAAACCAAACTACGTGCTGAAATGGCCCAACTATATGTACGTATACTTCAACCATATACCGAAGCGCTGACAAGGTGAAAACAAAAGTGCAATTTTGTACGGTCCCCTAACATTTTATGGCCAGCCTACATGGAAGTGGACACTTTGATATCAAAAACATACTTTTTGTACGGTCCACAACAAATAGCAATGGACACGTCGCAATCTTTGGGGGGAGGGGGTTAACGACCACCGTGATCAATTCAGTGGGCTATAAGCAGTCGGACATTCCCAATTTTGGGCCACTGGTTCCTGGGAAGGGGGACAGCCAGTGCCAGAAGTCAAGCACAACGTCCATGATTCACCGAGATTTGAACCAGGATCCTTCTCGACAAGTGGTCAGAAGCCAGCGCCTAGATCACTCCGCCGCCGTAGCGGCACACGTTGAAATGTATTTTTCATACGGCCCCAAACGCTCTTATGGACATACTAGATTGAACTGGACGCAAATAAATCATTAATATAATTTGTACTAGCAGGGATACCAGTTATTTGCCAGGTACACATTACTATTTGTGGAATCACCAATTTTAGCGGGTGAAAGTTAATGAATAAAAAAGATATTCCTGCAATTTTCCAGTAAACTTATTTTAAATTTTTTGATTTAGTTAATTTAATTTTGCGAAACAAAAAAGAAAGAAAAAGGAATGGGAATACTTACCTTCTAGGAGACATCTATAGAACTGCCGTACATCTGGCGTGTGCTTCTGTGAATCCCGCGACACAGAAATGCAATGTACCTATGTGATGTCGCATGCATACGACTTCACATTGGCATTGATCATCTTTTTCTTACCGTTTTGAATTTTGAATATCTGGAACTCTCTGTTTACATTACATTATATTTCTTTCTGATAAGCCGTTCGTTGGTAGTGAAAGCTAAACTATATAGATTTGTGTTTTTAATACACCATTAAACGCATATTTTTGCACTTTATTGTTATCTACAGTCCCTAACTTAGACCGTAGGTTGGTTAGTTGGTTGGTTGATGGTTTATGGTGCAAGGCCCTCAAAGGGCCAAAGAGCGCCTTAGAACGTAAATAGGGTATTCTTAAGAGTTAAAAACGGAACTTTTTATGAAAATTTTGCATGGGGCTACCTTGTCCCGGGCCACGACCCCTTCCAAAAACCGTCTACCGTCTAAGTTAGATAACCATAAGTAGTATACCAAATCTGGTTGTCCTAAATTGAAAACTGTAGATTTTACGAAATTTTTATGAGGAGGGGGAGGGGCTCTCACCCCGGGGTTCCAGCCCCTTCCAAAAACCGTCTAGCGTCTAAGTTAGAGTTTCATGATACCAAATTTGGTGGTTCTGAATTGAAAACTGTAGTTTTTAAGAAAATGTTGTATGTCTGTGTGTGTGTGCGGGGGGGGGGGGGGGTGCTCCGACCCCCAGGGCCTTGACCCGTCCCAAACACCGTCGACCATCTAAGTTAAAGTACCATGAGATAGTATACCAAATTTGGTGGTTCTAAATTGAAAACTGTAGATTTTACGCGGCATTTTTATGGGGGGGGGCTCTTACTCCCGGGCTCCAACCCCTTCCAAAAACCGTCTAGCGTCTAAGTTAGAGTACCATGAGATAGTATACCAAATTTGGTGGTTCTAAATTGAAAACTGTACCAAATTTGGTGGTTCTAAGATGAAAACTGTAGATTTTACGAAATTTTTTATGAGGGGGGCTCCGACCCCGCGGGCTCCAACCCCTTCCAAAACCGTCTAGCGTCTAAGTTAGAGTACCATGAGATAGTATACCAAATTTGGTGGTTCTAAATTGAAAACTGTAGATTTTACGAAAAAGTGTTTATTTGGGGGGGGGGGGTGTCTGACCCCCGGGCTCCAACCCCTTCCAAAAACCGTCTAGCGTCTAAGTTAGAGTACCATGAGATAGTATACCAGATTAGGTGGTTCTGAATTGAAAACTGTAGTTTTTAAGAAAATTTTGTATGTGGGGGTTCTCACCCCCGGGCCTTGACCCGTTCCAAAAACGGTCTGCCGTCTAAGTTGGAGTACCATAAGACAGTATACCAAATTTGGTGGTTCTAAGATGAAAACTGTAGATTTTACGAAATTTTTTATGAGGGGGGGGCCCGGCCCCGCGGACTCCAACCCCTTCCAAAAACCGTCTAGCGTCTAAGTTAGAGTTTCATGATACCAAATTTGATGGTTCTGAAATGAAAACTAGATTTTACGAAAATTTTGTATGTAGGGGGGCAGCTCTGACTCCCCGGGCCTTGACCCGTTCCAAAAACCGACAACCGTCTAAGTTAGAGTACTATGAGATAGGATACCTGATTTGGTGGTTCTGAATTGAAAACTGTAGATCTTACTAATATTTTGTGTATGGGGGGCTCTGACCAACAGGGCCCCTGACCCGTTCCAAAAACCGTCTAAGTTAGAGTACCATGAGATAATATACCAAATTTGGTAGTTCTAAATTGAAAACTATATCTTACGGCAATTCTGTGAGGGGGGGGCTCTACCCCCCCCTCTGCAACCGCTTCCCAAAACCGTCTACAGTCTAAGTTAGAATACCACGAGATAGTATACCAGATTTGGTGGTTCTGAATTGAAAACTGTAGATTTTACGAAAATTTTGTATATGGGGGGCTCTGTCCAACCGGGCCCTGCCCCGTTCCAAAAACCGTTTACCGTCTAATATTTTTAGTGCCAAAGAAAAACGTAATATTCCTATCCTGTCTGCGTGTCCAAACTTTATAAATTTGATCAGGCAGCAAGACGTTCGAAATCGTACATTTTCCGGCATTCGTTTTGTATGTAACCAAAATCTGTAAATGCGACGAATTGACGTAGTCGACGAATTTGTCCGCGACGAATTGACGCAGTCGACGAATTGACGCGCGACGAATTAACGCGCGACGAATTGACGCAGTCGACGAATTGACGCGCGACGAATTGACGTAGGCGACGAATTGACGCGCGACGAATCGTCGCAGTCGACGAATTGACGCGGTCGACGAATTGACGCACGCGACGAATTGACGTAGAACCAGATTACACTCTATGGACACAACATATGATACCTACTTAATAGCGTGTTGGTCCTCCTCTAACACAAATAACAGCCTGTATATGCGAGGCATTGACTCCACCAGATGCCATCAGATTACACTCTATGGACACAACATATGATACCTACTTAATAGCGTGTTGGTCCTCCTCTAACACAAATAACAGCCTGTATATGCCGAGGCATTGACTCCACCAGATGCCATCAGATTACACTCTATGGACACAACATATGATACCTACTTAATAGCGTGTTGGTCCTCCTCTAACACAAATAACAGCCTGTATATGCCGATGCATTGACTCCACCAGATGCCATCAGATTACACTCTATGGACAAAACATATGATACCTACTTAATAGCGTGTTGGTCCTCCTCTAACACAAATAACAGCCTGCACATGCCGAGGCATTGACTCCACCAGATGCCATCAGATTACACTCAATGGACACAACATATGATACCTACTTAATAGCGTGTTGGTCCTCCTTTAACACAAATAACAGCCTGTATATGCCGAGGCATTGACTCCACCAGATGCCATCAGATTACACTCTATGGACAAAACATATGATACCTACTTAATAGCGTGTTGGTCCTCCTCTAACACAAATAACAGCCTGCACATGCCGAGGCATTGACTCCACCAGATGCCATCAGATTACACTCAATGGACACAACATATGATACCTACTTAATAGCGTGTTGGTCCTCCTCTAACACAAATAACAGCCTGTATATGCCGAGGCATTGACTCCACCAGATGCCATCAGATTACACTCTATGGACAAAACATATGATACCTACTTAATAGCGTGTTGGTCCTCCTCTAACACAAATAACAGCCTGCACATGCCGAGGCATTGACTCCACCAGATGCCATCAGATTACACTCAATGGACACAACATATGATACCTACTTAATAGCGTGTTGGTCCTCCTCTAACACAAATAACAGCCTGTACATGCTGAGGCATTGACTCCACCAGATGCCATCAGATTACACTCTATGGACAAAACATATGATACCTACTTAATAGCGTGTTGGTCCTCCTCTAACACAAATAACAGCCTGTACATGCTGAGGCATTGACTCCACCAGATGCCATCAGATTACACTCTATGGACAAAACATATGCTACCTACTTAATAGCGTGTTGGTCCTCCTCTAACACAAATAACAGCCTGTACATGCTGAGGCATTGACTCCACCAGATGCCATCAGATTACACTCAATGGACAAAACATATGATACCTACTTAATAGCGTGTTGGTCCTCCTCTAACACAAATAACAGCCTGTACATGCTGAGGCATTGACTCCACCAGATGCCATCAGATTACACTCAATGGACAAATCATATGATACCTACTTAATAGCATGTTGGTCCTCCTCTAACACAAATAACAGCCTGTACATGCTGAGGCATTGACTCCACCAGATGCCATCAGATTACACTCAATGGACACAACATATGATACCTACTTAATAGCGTGTTGGTCCTCCTCTAATACCAATAACAGCCTGTACATGCTGAGGCATTGACTCCACCAGATGCCATCAGATTACACTCAATGGACACAACATATGATACCTACTTAATAGCGTGTTGGTCCTCCTCTAACACAAATAACAGCCTGTACATGCTGAGGCATTGACTCCACCAGATGCCATCAGATTAAACTCAATGGACAAAACATATGATACCTACTTAATAGCGTGTTGGTCCTCCTCTAACACAAATAACAGCCTGTACATGCTGAGGCATTTACTCCACCAGATGCCATCAGATTACACTCAATGGACACAACATATGATACCTACTTAATAGCGTGTTGGTCCTCCTCTAACACAAATAACAGCCTGTATATGCCGAGGCATTGACTCCACCAGATGCCATCAGATTACACTCAATGGACAAATCATATGATACCTACTTAATAGCATGTTGGTCCTCCTCTAACACAAATAACAGCCTGTACATGCTGAGGCATTGACTCCACCAGATGCCATCAGATTACACTCAATGGACACAACATATGATACCTACTTAATAGCGTGTTGGTCCTCCTCTAACACAAATAACAGCCTGCACATGCCGAGGCATTGACTCCACCAGATGCCATCAGATTACACTCAATGGACACAACATATGATACCTACTTAATAGCGTGTTGGTCCTCCTTTAACACAAATAACAGCCTGTATATGCCGAGGCATTGACTCCACCAGATGCCATCAGATTACACTCTATGGACAAAACATATGATACCTACTTAATAGCGTGTTGGTCCTCCTCTAACACAAATAACAGCCTGCACATGCCGAGGCATTGACTCCACCAGATGCCATCAGATTACACTCAATGGACACAACATATGATACCTACTTAATAGCGTGTTGGTCCTCCTCTAACACAAATAACAGCCTGTATATGCCGAGGCATTGACTCCACCAGATGCCATCAGATTACACTCAATGGACAAAACATATGATACCTACTTAATAGCGTGTTGGTCCTCCCCTAACACAAATAACAGCCAGTACATGCTGAGGTATTTACTCCACCAGATGCCATCAGATTACACTCAATGGACACAACATATGATACCTACTTAATAGCGTGTTGGTCCTCCTCTAACACAAATAACAGCCTGTACATGCTGAGGCATTGACTCCACCAGATGCCATCAGATTACACTCAATGGACAAAACATATGATACCTACTTAATAGCGTGTTGGTCCTCCTCTAACACAAATAACAGCCTGTACATGCTGAGGCATTTACTCCACCAGATGCCATCAGATTACACTCAATGGACACAACATATGATACCTACTTAATAGCGTGTTGGTCCTCCTCTAACACAAATAACAGCCTGTATATGCCGAGGCATTGACTCCACCAGATGCCATCAGATTACACTCAATGGACAAAACATATGATACCTACTTAATAGCGTGTTGGTCCTCCCCTAACACAAATAACAGCCAGTACATGCTGAGGTATTTACTCCACCAGATGCCATCAGATTACACTCAATGGACACAACATATGATACCTACTTAATAGCGTGTTGGTCCTCCTCTAACACAAATAACAGCCTGTACATGCTGAGGCATTGACTCCACCAGATGCCATCAGATTACACTCAATGGACAAAACATATGATACCTACTTAATAGCGTGTTAGTCCTCCTCTAACACAAATAACAGCCTGTACATGCTGAGGCATTTACTCCACCAGATGCCATCAGATTACACTCAATGGACACAACATATGATACCTACTTAATAGCGTGTTGGTCCTCCTCTAACACAAATAACAGCCTGTACATGCTGAGGCATTGACTCCACCAGATGCCATCAGATTACACTCAATGGACAAAACATATGATACCTATTTAATAGCGTGTTGGTCCTCCCCTAACACAAATAACAGCCAGTACATGCTGAGGTATTTACTCCACCAGATGCCATCAGATTACACTCAATGGACACAACATGTTGACCTGAACTTTTGCCGTGGATAGTTATCCCACCGCTCGCCACCAATTGATGAGAACTTCGGTCGTGGTCGTGGGTTGTAATATCCCACCGTTGACCACCAGTTGATCAGAACGTGCCGAGTGGTATAATTTAGTAGCACTCGTCACCAATGAATAAAAATGAGACTTTAAGTTTCTCTTTAATTCGGGAGCTGGCATAAAGAACGTTATGCTTGCTGAAATGCAGGTAAGTAATACACCAGAGCCTATATAGGATAAGATATTAAGGATGAGATATTTCTCTTTAATTCGATATTTCTCTTTAATTCGGTAGCTGGTGAGAACGTTATGCTTGCTGAAATGCAGGTAAGTAATACACCAGAGCCTATAGAATAAACACAGCAAGATTAACCATATAATTTCTTTATTTTATGAGGAGACTCTAGCGCGGGGCCAGGCCCACGGAGATATAAATACAGGTAATGTTGTCTATTATGAGCCAAAATAATTTCTACCCGGGATCAGATTTTTCGCCTCAAAAAGGGGCGTTTATCAACAGTTCTAAATTGAAAGTCCGGTATCTTTTAAAGATTACAGTTCCTCCGCTCAGTGATAGGGTAACACAGACAAATAAAAGTACTCACGTATGGTTGACTGTTGTGCTATAATCCAGGTGTTTTTCGAAGCACCATTTTTCAGTAGTACTCTCACTCTGATGCTTCATCTAAGGTTTTCTCCCTTACATAACAGTAAGCTGTTCTCTGAGATTCATAGGTAGGATATTTGTCTTTTCGATTGCTGATATACATTCACTAGCAGAGGAAGCCGGACGACAATGGATGTAGGCCTGCTTTTCAAAGTTGGTGTAAGTCCTTTTGAATATGCTGTTTGTAGTTTCCTTTTAGTTAATATTATCAGGAACCTATTGACTTCTGCTTAATATTGTTAGTTAAACACGTGATGGACAGTATTTTGCTACTGTAAATGTTAGTTATTGATATATTAAGAACTGATTTGTGTACTGTTCCGACAGCGCTATACTGCTACGAACATTACAGATGGCATTCTAGAATTGCCCTAAAGATAAACTAAAGTCGGGGGGATGGACAATACTTTGAGAAATTAAGATATGCTCTTAAACTCATTGCATTTGTTCCATTTCACATTAAAAAAAAACTCTCGGGGCTTTCCGGGCAGCCTAAAAGCTTTAGAAAACTGTTTGTACTTTCTTTGAAGATTAGAGTTGGAGGCTCCTGATTAATTTATTTCGCAAAAGAGATGGCGTCCCCTAAGATACAAGAGGGCTTCTGAAATTCATATTTTGTAATTAAATGGGAGTTTACTAAACCATATTGAATTCCAGTCATGTTAATGTGTCAGAAAGGTCTAATTTTCACCCTTTTGTTTTAGTCCTGTTGATCTACACGGATGAGACATTGCATTATGACCACCTAACTAATAAGCTGTAGCCAGCAATACAGCGGCCACTCGGAAAGGCATCAATTCGATAAGTTGACAATAGGTATCCTGGGGTATCTGGTACCATTATGTCAGCAGCAGGTCCTCCAGTTCCCGTACATTTCGGGGTGATGGTGACTTAGCGCGAACCCGCTTTTCCAAGTCGAACCACAAATGTTCGATTGAGTTCATGTCAGGTAAATTTGGAGACCACGGTATTAACAGAAAGTCACCAGCAGCAGCATGTTCCCCGAACCACACCTTGACGATTCTGGCAGTGTGGCATGGAGCATTATCCGGTTGGTAATGGCCATCACCAGCTGGAAGCACAGTTGCCATGAATGGGTGAACTTGGTCCGCAACGATGTTCAGATACCTGACAGCTATCAGAGATTGTCCTATTGGGATAATGGGTCCCAAAGTGTCTCAAGAAAACATCGCTCACAGCATAACACCGCCGCCGTCGGCATGTTTCCTCCCAGCAATGCATCCAGCTGTCATAGCTTCCACCGGTAATCGGCGTATCCACGCTCAGCCGTCTACGTGATGCACCAGGAATCTTGATTCGTCAGACCAGGCCATTTTCGTCCAATCATATACGGTGCAATCTTGATAATCTGGAGCCCATTTCATGGGTTGTTGGCGACGACGTGCAGTGAGGATGGGGATCCGGCTGTGTCTTCCTACGCAGGCCCATACGCAGAAGGCTGCGATGAACTGTGCAGTGTGACGTATGGCACTGATCACCAGTGTTGTAGCTGCGGGAGATTTGTCGTACTGTGGCAGCTGTGAACAATGCGCGACAAGTTTCCGCTCCCCTCTGGCATCAATGAGCTGCAGACGACACACGGCTAGACGACGGTACGTCGTTTGGCCATCTTTGCACCACTTTTGATACGTACTCACTACAGCTGCACGTGAACAACCCACAATCCGCGCCTTTTCCGAGATCGTAGTCCCGAGGAGCCGTGTCATCACAATTTGTCCTTTATCAAACTCCGATAAATCGATAGCTTTTTTGCATTCTGACTCCGAACACTCTACTAACCGAAAGCTGGTCCTCGGTTGCTCTCTTAACTTCACCTGCGCCACCGTTCGGTCTCCACGCGCGCCTATTTCTCTAGGCTAGGGTTGGTCATAATGGAATAACTCATCGGTGTACAGCAAATGGATGCTGGATACCTGATTTAGTAATTCCTCCGATGGTTCCTGTCCGTTTAATACAGATTTCTCCATTTCATATTCCCAGTAAATATTAATTCCATGAACATTACACATATTAGTAATTAATGCTCTTTTAGAAAAAAATGTCTAAAATATTTTTTTAAAAAGTCTTTCTCTTATAAAATATCCAAAACGTTTTTTAGAAACGCAAAGAAAATGTAAAAATTGAAATAGTAAGATTTGTGTATTAGCTGTATGAAGGTATGTGTTCAAAATTCAGAGTTTACGTAAGGAAATTACATACCTGTAGTATTATATAGGCCCATAACGTATTTCATTACTTGCCAGATCGCCTGTTGTTGTGTAGGAGAACACTTCTGTATATTGGCATATATACAATTCAAGTTGCATGTCCTAAAAGAAAATTTTATTAGTGGCTTTAATATATAAAATTATTACTTCGTTTAATTCAGAATATGCAATCGGTTAAAAAAAAGAATAAAACTCGATTTTCAAGTTATTTGGATTTTCAGAGGAAAGCTGAAGATTTGCTTTTCCCGCTGTGAAGTTTCGACTTTTTCACATAATTCACCAGTTTACTTTTGTTTTTGTGAGAACAGCTGAGATGGAAAAACAGCATACAAGTTTGTACTTTATTCAAATGTAAGTGATATTATTGGATTGATGGATTTAATCTTCCGCTTAAAATAACGCTGTTAGTGCTTATATATACTATGAGAGTTAACTTTTTCTAAATGTGGAATACGAATGTAGAAACCTCTTTCTCTCAAAGTTTATCCCGCTTACTACAGCAGTTGTTTACTACTATCTCAAAGGAAACATTTTAAACATGCACATTTTCTTGCCCTGTTCTTTTTACTAGTGCTCAAAAACAAATCACAGACCTCAAAAAAAAAAGAAAACGAGCCACCTCCTCAAATTTTAACCATTTGCCGCAGATAAACAAGTAAGGTATCGTTGGAAAGCACTCGAAGGGAACTATCACGTGATGTGAAGAAAAATGCTAATTAAGCTAATTAACATGATTAATTAGCTCACTATCTCCAAATTTTTCAATTTTTCCACATGAAAAACTTCTGAATCTTATATATCGTCCAAATCGGATGATTAATAGCGAATATATTTGCAAATAAAGTTAGAGGGGGCATCCTTATATCTACATCTGGAACACACACCTGGAATGTTTCCTGCCCTGCAAGAAGAGTGATAATGCTGGAAATTATGCGTCTTGCGCGAACCTCCGACAAATTGAATGCAGAGTACAGACGAGCAAAGGCTCAGAGACGGAGTTCATTTACTCTTGCCGTTTCCTTTATAACTTCATTTATTCGTGCTAATGACTTGAATTAATGTTAGAATAAACAGTATGTATTTTTCTGATAATGGAAAACCCGAATCTATGCAAGCTGAAATTTGTTTTGAATATTCTTGTTGCCGATCATTACACTTTCTCGAAGCATTGAGTATTCCGCGTATCACTGAAAGGTTGTTTCACAATAGAAAATTGAAGGAGAACCACGAAATCTTATTTTTTAGAACGTCTCTTGTAAAGAAAAAAAAAGAGATCGTATTTGTGTTATCGGTTTGTCCGTACGTCCGTCTGTGGACACCATATCTTTGTAACTATTAGTACGATTTAAAAAATTATTTTGCACTGGGAAGCTTGAAATGTGCCAACGCTGATCCTTCATTTCGTTTTTTGTTTTTTATACGATGTGCAATTTTGCCGCTAGGGGTGCAAACGCAGATGATATCGAATTCGAAACAGATTTAATTACATATATTTGCTTCTTAACATCCGATTGAAAAAAATTATTTTACCTTTAGATTCCATTTATGTAGAAAAGCATTTCAGGTATAGTCACTTTTTCAAGTTATGCATAGATTTCTCCCTGGTTGGTGGGGGGGTGGATTAATTGCGTTCTACCCGATATCTGTACTTCTAGAACTATATTTGAGAAATTCTTTCTTCAGTGGATACAGCTCCTGATGGGAAATCTTTTGCATACAATTTCTAATTTTTGGTAAACAACGGTTTGGCCACCACGGGGCGTAAGCGTTAATTTCCGCTTCTGATGTATTTGCAGCAAAATCTGAGCTTTTAAATTCTGGATTGAAAAAGTTCGTTCGTGGACCGTTAACACTCACATCAATATTTTTTCCTCGGAATTTTTTCTTCTTAAAATAACGGATGGTTTTTCCGCCAAGGAGCGTAGATGTATAATATATTTTTGTTAATATCTCTGCTTCTAAGAGTCCGAATAAAAAAATTCCGTTCTTGTTGCATATAGTTTCCGGTGGGAAATGTTTTTCATTTAATTCCAAAATTTTCAAGTAATTCATAGACTTTCCGCTAGGGGGCTTAAAGGTGAATAGCGTTTTCCCAGATATCTCTGCTTCTAAAATTCCGATTTGAAAAATTCTTCCTGTATCACATGCAGCTACTGATGGAAAATGTTTTGCATGTAATTTCTTATAGCGGATGTTTCACTAAGTAGTGACAACATTCCTGTGGTATAAATTAATCGTTAAAAAATAACGAGATGGCACTGTAAATCCGAGGCGTCGATCAGCAGGCGATAGGCATTCGTGTGGAAGTAGTGGGACGGTGGGCACGCGATTTAGGACATGCAGCGATATACCACGGAAGAAAGAGTTTTCTTGGTGAAAAATTGGTATGCGGAGGGTGGAATCCCCACGAAGTTGTTACGAAAGTGGGTTACAGCGTTAAGAATCGTCTTAAGCCATCCCCCGGGCGTACCTGACGAAATTGGTAGCGAAATTCGAACGTACCGGCAGTGTCACAGATGACGTGGTAAGCATGACGACAAAGAGAAGAACAGCGCGGACGGCGGGAAAATGGAAGCCAAACGAGAACTCCTGCACGAAGAAGCCCGTACGTCTACATGAAGATTTGCGCAGCAACTAGAGGCTAGCCCAACTTCTACATGGAGCATTGTGGCGTAAGATTTGGATATGTTTCCCTACAAAATCCAGGTGCATCAGCCTATAAGCACAACAGTCGTCCAGCAGCGTTATGAACTTACGAATGACATGTGTTCACTGATCGATGAGCACAACTTTGATGTGAAGAGCATTGTCTTCAGCGATGAGGCGCACTTCTGGTTGAATGGCTATGTTAACTGACAAAATCACCGTATCTGGGGAAACGAGAAGCCGGCAGTCTGTGTTGTGAAGCCTCTCCATCCGCTGAAGCTAACCGTTTGGTGTGCAATGAATGTTGATGGCCTCATTGGGCCATTTTTTCCGGAGTCCACAGTTAGCGCTGCCGCCTGCAGTGACCTTTTGAAGAATCGTTTTTCCAACCGCTGTAGTATAAAAAAACTGGATTCACAACCGCACGTTTTAACAGGACGGAACACCCACCTCCACACTCCACAAATGCTGTTCTTGATTTGCTTCACCAGCAGTATAGCCCAGGGTTCATCGGCAGACAATTTCCCCAACGTTTTACAGCCGGTCTCTCTTGGCATCCGTACAGTCCCGATTTAAGGCCGCTCGACTTCTTCTAGGGCTATCTGAAAAACCGAGTGTACCAGGACAACCCGCGAACACTGCCTCACCTCCGACGTGCCATCCAACAGGAAACTGCATGGATCCGGTCGAACATCTTCCCTTCGGTACTGCAGCACTTCGAAGCACGTATTTGCCACGTCGTGACAGCCGATGGTCATCATGTGGAACATGTCATCCATTGATCACCCATACATACTTTTACTCCTATGAACGTCTTTTTCGTCATCCAATAAAGTAAGTTAACTTTACTGTCACTTTCTTTTGTCACTACCCAGTAAAACACCCGGTATTTGGTTAAGAATAGTTTGGTCACCAGGAGGCGTAGGTGTTTATTTCTGCTTCTAATATATTTGCATCTAAATCTGAGTTCCTGAAAATTGGATTGAAAAATTTCTTCCGTGGACCCATCTCGCTCTCTTTGGGAAACATTTTCAGAATATTCTATTCTTATAATAATGTATAGTTTTCCCGCCAGGAGGCGTAGATGCATATCCTATTTTTCTCAATAGCTCTGCTCCTAAGAGTCAGATTTGAAAATTTCTTTCTTTGTTCGAGAGCATATCCGCTGTGAAATGTTTCTTACGTGACTTCAAACTTTTCTTAACGCAGAAGTCTGCCTCGAGAGGGCGTAAGCTCACATTTCCGTTTACAGCAATATCTAAGGGACTAAAACCCCCGATTGAAAAACTTCTTTCTTCGGTCAGATACTAAAAAATGTGCAAACTCTGTGAGCTTATTTTCTTACCAAAATAAGGCAAAATTTCGTAGCTAGGGGACGGCAATGATTTTCTTAATATCTCTGCTTTTAAATGTGCGATTTAAAAAATTCGTTCAACACCGGATTCCATTTACCTTGTGGAATACCTTAGGTTTACATTTGAGGAGTATTATAGTTTACAGTTCTGCCGCTAGGTGGTGCTTGTGTACATCTGTTTGCAGCTGTACCTTCGCTTCTAAAAACCCTATTGAGAAATTGCTTTTTTTACTGTATGCCATTCACGACAATAGAGATGTGGAACAATATACTCTTTAAATTATGCACATATTTCCCTCTAGGTGGTGTAAAGGTCAATGCTTCTTTTTTCGCTACCTCTGTTTGCGGGAGACGTATTTGAAAATTTGAAGTTATTTTTTCTTAGCATAGCTTTATCCATGAAAAATATTTTAAGCCTAATTTCGACTTTCCTATTATGCAAAATTCTTGAGCTAGAAGGCGTAGATTTATATCATGTTTCTTTTTATATTTTATCTTTTAACTGTTCTATTTTAAAATCTGTTTCTCTCCGATATCCTTCTGCTATGAGAACATTTTTGTGCACTATTTGTTAATTTTTGTAACGTACGTTTTAGACGGTGTTAGAAGAAATGTAGCCGTTTCTTTTTCTGGATGTTTTATTGATTGTAAAAATCCGTTTGATATTTTCTAACTGGTCGCATTCACTTTGAATAACTTTGAAAAATTTAATTTGCGACAGAAACGGTTAAAAAGATGTACTCATTAGAATAGAAAACTTAGTGTCATCGTTCTTTTTATTTCAAATATTTGAAATTCACAGATATAGAAAACGAGGATGTAAATATCAAATATTACTGAAAATACGTATAAAACTCTATGTTGTTTCTCATTGGTCACGTATTACGAGAACCAGCTAAGACGTCCACATTCAAGCCGGGCACAGCCACACATGAACACAGATTTCAAATAGTTCAAATTAGGGCAGGGAATGGTTCGACCTAATAAAATAAATCCGAAAATATAGTTTATGTTCTACTCTGATATACCGAACCGTGAAAATGTTCTTTGTCACAGTGATTAAAGTCGTCAACTCTTTTATATATCCATGGAATATATAAGGACTGGCGCTGCTGTTAACCTATTGAACGGTTACAGATTAATATCTATGAGCACCAAAAGACACATGACATGTTTGAAATCAAGTTTCACTTACCCAAAATCCACTATGTGAGTTAATTAGAGCATTAGTACATTTAAAATTATGCAGATGCTAGAGCCATGCCCTATTTCGAGAATTTCTTTTCTAGCAGTCCGTGGCATTTTAGAATATATAGCACAACAATATGTTCCCAGTTGAACACATTGAAAAAAGGTTCACAACTTATTCGGAACACATCGAGAAAGTAATTCAGGAAAATGCATTCGCAGTGTGCTACGAGAGTGTTCCATGCTTTTGCCACGAAGTTTCCCGAATATGTTATGAAAATATACTAGTATCTTCTATCATAAAACATTTTATGGAAGAAAGAGCTTTGATAACACATGCGGAACAGGTTGATACACATTCGGAACACTTTGGCAACATATGAGGAATGCAATGATCACCTAAGTTTTGGAAATGGCTTTCGCAAAATGCTACGAAAGTGTGCGATCTATTCCAAATGATTTGTTATTTTCCACCTCAAAAACTCACTTTTCTTTCATAGTTATCGTGCTTAACATACGAATTAATGGGAACAGCTGTCTTGTAATTAAAATTTGCGCGGCTCATGTATTAATTCCACGTGTCAATCTAAAACAATAAACTTTTCTTTGTTCGAAAGTATGAACGTTTGTCCCATTTTGTCGCCCACAGCGCACTTGTATACCACTTTGCTTTGTTGTTATAGCAAAAGGGACCGATTTCCAATAACTGCTGGTGTGACGCCACCTCATTTAAAACATTCTGACATGACGTCACACGATTTACGTCACACGATCAACTCTTTCGAAACAGGAAAGCATTACGTCAGGAATTTTAGTTCTACTTTGTCGTTCATAAACGACACATAGAAGTTTTCATTTAGAATCCTATCACCTGTCTGTCTGTTAACCCTTTTTATAGCCCCTTTTGGCTATAGATAATTTCTCAATTCCTTATTTGGGAGGGTAATTGTCTAATTTTTCACGTTGACCAGGCAGCTTGGGAAATGCATTATTCTGCTACTGCTAGCATGAGGAGAAACAGTGTGCTTCCGGCACCGACTTGACAGGAAACCACCTACGTATTGGCGTCCCCAAACCCAGGGAGGCTGTGGAAAACCCCGGAACAATCATGGACTAGTTTGCCAGCAGGTACAAGATTTGTACCCCCGACAAGAATCTTGGCGTATGAAATTTAATTTTTAAGATTTCCCTTGCGAACCTAAAATGTTTATTTTAGATTGTTAGATTGTCAAACCAGTCTCTTTTCTCATTTAAGCCTAAAAATTAAGAGTTCCAATAAATTAGGTAAGAGTGTGTTTTTATTATTTCATGCGCATGCTGAACATACATGATTTGCGAACTTTCGTTTTCCCTTTTTCTTAAACTACGAAATTCTCAGAATATAACTAATTTTTTTTTCAGAGTATAACCAGTTATTATTTTATTTATGTTTGAAGAAGGAATGAAAAAGAAAAGAAATGAAAAACGCAATTAGATCCGTATTAAACTACACTAAGTAAGCTTAATGCTCCAAACGCTACTGGTTACGGTTATTTTCTTAACAGGTAGTCGAAAACATCTAATGCCGAAGAGGTGATTTGCGTACAGATCAATTCTGTGTTGCAGCGAAAGGAAGTTGCGTTTTGTATATTGCAGACAGTTTAAGCAGTATAAATACAAAGGAAAATATCAATAAATCGGAACAATAAGCAAATGCATGCTGATTACACCATACTGCGGGACGGAAGTATAAAAGAGCAAATTTGCAACATAAAACAACAAGAAAGATGAGACCGAATTTTCGGGTGTAATAAGCACGTCTTTTTAATCCGTTCTGACGGAAATTAAATTTATCAAAGCTATTCAAAGTCAATGGAACCGGTATGGAAAACAATAGTATCTGACAGAAGAAGTTTTTCAATCGGGTCTTTAATCCCTCAGATATTGCTGTAAACGGAATCGTGAGCTTACGAACTCTAAGAAACAGAGTTATTGACAAAAAAAAGATGTAGCTTTACGTCCCTTGGTGGGAAAATAATGCATAATTTTAGGAAGAAAGTATTCACAAAAGGTTTATCCATATGAGCGGTAATGGTCCAAGAAAAAAATTTTAGTCTAGTTTTCAGGATCCCAGATTTTGCTACAAATACATCAGAAGTAGAAATTAACATTTATGACCCCTGGTGGCCAAACCATTCTTTACCAAACATTAGAAATTAAGTGAAAAATATTTTCCGTCAGGTCTTGTATGCGATACAGGAAGAATATTTCAAATCGGAGTTTTAGGAGCAGAAAACGCAATTTACAATTGTGCGCCCTAGCGGAAAGTCAATGATTTACTTGAAAATTTTGAATTTATAGGAAAAACATTTCGCATCGGAAACGCTGTCCAATAAAGAAGGAATTTTTCAAATCGGACGTTTAGAAGTAGAGATATTGACAAAAATAAGATATACATCTACGCCCCTGGCGTAGAAACCAAGCATTATTTTAAAGGGAAAATGTTCCTAAAATGTTTGTCGACATGAGTAGTATCGGTCCACAAAAGACTTTTTTTCAACCGAGAATTTAGAAGATCATATTTTTCTGCAAATACATCAGAAGCAGAAATTAAGACTTACGCCACCTGGTGGCCAAACAATTTTTCACAAAAATTTGAAATTACGTGCAAACGATTTCCCATCAGGAGCTGTATCCGGTGCAGAAAGAATTTTTCAGATCGGAGATTTAGAAGCACAGATATAGGGGGAAAACGCAATTTACATATACGCCCCCTAGCGAAAAGTCAATAATTCACTTGAAAATTTTTAATTTATAGGAAAACATTTCGCATCGGGGAAACACTATCCAACAAAGAAGGAATTTTTCAAATCGTACTCTTAGAAGTCGAGATATTGACAAAAATAAGATATACATCTACGCCCCCTGGCGTAGAAACCGTGCACTATTTTAAGAAGAAAATGTTTCTAAAAGGTTTGTCGACATGAGTAGTATCGGTCTACAAACGATGTTATTTTCAATCGTGAATTTAGGAGCTCATATTTTGCTGCGAATACATGTGAAGCGGAAATTAAGGTTCTCGCCCCTGGTGGCCAAACCATCTTTTACAAAAATTAGAAATTATGTGCAAACGATTTCCCATCAGGAGATGTATCCGGTGCAGAAAGAATTTTTCAGATCGGAGATTTAGAAGCGGAGATATAGGGGAGAACGCAATTTACCTTTACGCCCCCTTGCGAAAAGTCTATGAATTACGTGAAAATTTTGAAATTATATGAAAAATGTGTCACACGGAAAGAATCCAACAAGGAAAGAATTTTTTAAATCGGACTCCTAGAAAACGAGATATTGACAAAAATAAGATAAACATCTACGCCCCCTGGTGGAGAAACTGTGGAATATTTTAGGAAGAAAATATTCCGAAAAGGTTTATCGATATGAGTGGCATCAGTCCACGAAAGAATTTTTTCAATCGATATTTTAGAAGCTCAGATTTTTTGGCAAAAAGATCAGAAGCGAAAATTAACACTTACGCCCCATGGTGGCCAAAGTATTCTTCAGCAAATATTCGAAATTACATGCAAAAGATTGTTCATCAGGAGATGTACACGCTGAAAAAAATTTCAAATCGGAGTTTTAGAAGAAGAGTTATCGGAAAAAATGCAATTTACTTTTACGCCCCCTAGCGGAAAATCTATGCGCAATTTGAAAAAGAAAGTATATCCAAAATACTCTTCGACATAAATGGAATCGAAATATAAAATATTTTTTTCAATCGGATGTTTAGAAGCAAATATGTGGAATAAAACGTATTTTTGAATTCGACATCATCTGCATTTACGCCCTCTAGCGGCGAAATTGAACATCGTAAAAAACAAAACAAAATAAAGGATCATCATTCGCATATTTCATGCTTCCCAATGCAAAAATAATTTTTCAAATCGGACTAATAGTTGCAGAGATACCGTGGGTACAGACGGACGGACAAACCGATAACATAAGCACGATCTTTTTTTACAAAAGACGTGCTAAAAAATCAGGAACACAGACTCTCCCGCACGGGGATAACTGGTTTTTCAGTTATTTGGGGAGCGGCGCCCCCACGGCCCGAGCTGTCCTTGTGACTGGTCAACATCTGATGTCATACCACCGCTTGTTTTTGTTGTTTTTTTTGTTTTTTTTTTCGGTGCTGTTGGAGTTTGCAGAGACGGCTGTTCATCCAGCTGTTGGGGAGTCGCGGCCCCACGATCCCGAGCTGGTCTTGTGTCTCGCTTTTTCGTTTTTATTTATTTTCTGCACTGGCCAGTCGCCCGTGTTGTATACTCTACCTAATCGCTACCACGTTATGTACTAACACCCTGGTCTTGTGGTTTTGTTACCCTCCACTACTAACTGTTTATATTAACTGAGATTCCGTTTAGGTTCCACTCCAGGGTATGTCTTCCTTGGATTACTTTTTCCCTTTTAGCTGGTTTGGGTGCTAGACCTACCTGCATGTTTGCCGCGTGCGGACACCCGTGAGGCGGAAATGGGATGTCTGGCGGCTGAGGTCGCAGGAGACCGGAGAAGTGCCTCCTGTGTACCAATACTCCTCTTCGACCCCGGCTTCGCTGTAAACGGGAGGCTAGAGACTAACCCACCTCTAGTACCAAGTTGTGTACAGGGTTTTAGCGGCTTTATTGTCGTATAGCACGGCAGGGTAAGCCCGGGGGCTCTGGGATCATGCCAAAGGCGTTGGCATGACGGTACCCGGAGGCCGAAGTGTCCGCCGAGTGCGTGTGATCACAGCCAACGGACTATATCTGCAGCGTATAAGCTCCAGAACTGTGTCCAGCGTCATTCTCTTGGCTTGCAGACCTCCAGTTCTCCCTTGTAGGGCTCGGTGGTGGGTGGAGTAGTCTGCAGACGAATCCTCCTCCTTTTTCCATGGCTAAAAACAAAAACAAAAACTCCAAACTCAAGTCACCTGAGAAAATGATAGTTGACAACGACTCTCCTTCGTCTTCTCAACCTACCAAGTCCCATAACCTTAAACGATCTTTAGATCATGACCTGGACCAAGAAAGTGGAACCTCTTCTTCGGCAGCTGTACCAGTCGCTCCGAAGCGTCGTCTCCCCTCGATTGCTGTGAATACGCATGCTACACACTTAGTTGTGGAATCCATCGATCCGAATGAGAGACTGTCCACCAGATCTCCCTTTTTCATTTCTAAAGCTTTGGACGCTGCGGTTGGCTCCTTGAAGTCTGTGAGGAAGCTTCGCTTTGGGGACCGGCTTGTCCAAACTTGCAGTGTTTCTCAGAGTAACACTCTTCTTCACCTCACTAGTCTTCAAGGCATTCCTGTCAAAGTGACACCTCACCCGTTTCTTAACACCTCTCGGGGTGTTATTTCAGAGTTTGATCTCTTGCCATGCAGTGAGGACGAATTGGTGAGTGAACTTGCAGATCAGGGTGTTTTTGCTGCACGTCGTATGATGTTCCGGCGCGATGGTTCTTTGATTAAGTCTAAAAATGTAATCTTGACTTTTAACTCCCCGAAAGTTCCGACCGAAATCAAGGCTGGCTACTTGGTCTGCGGAGTTCGCCCGTACATTCCCAGTCCTCTGCGCTGTTTCAGGTACCAGAGGTACGGGCATTCACAACGTTCATGTAACAGTTCCGCTCGTTGCGCAAATTGTGGCTCCAGTGAACATGACGGGGAAGGTTGCACTTCTGCGGCCTGCTGTGTTAACTGTGGTGAGGCCCATGCAGCTTACTCCCGCAACTGTATGAAATGGAAGGACGAGATGGCGATCCAGCGCCTCAAGACCCTGGAAGGCCTCTCGTACCCTGCTGCCAAGGCCAAGTTGGGTATTCCCAACAAGCGACAGCGTACTTTTGCCGCAGTAGTTCAGTCTCTGCCACAACCCGTGCAGCCCTTTGTCCCGCGCCCTGTAGCTCTCGCCGGACTTGCCAAGAGATCTACAGCTGAACAAGCGACACAGGTGGATTTCTCCGAGCTCCAGCTTATTCGACCAGCTGACTCTGCGCCTTCTCTTTTGAAGACGACTGACTCTTCCAGTTCCCAGCAAAAAGCCTGCACGTGTGGAAGACCCGGCCATAAATCCGCAAAGGTGTGCATTGTCCATCCAACTGTCGCGGTCCAACTGACCAACATTGCAACTGTCCCAGACTCAGGGAGGTCCCCACCCTCAACCAACATTATAGAGGAACATAACGGGGAGGAGGGTGACAGTTCGTCCCTCTCCTGTGACTCATCTTATGTGTAGTTGTGTTCGTTTTCGTGATGTGTTTTATCATTCTCATTCCTCAGTTTTACTTAATCGGTTAGTTTCTAACCATTGTACCATGTTTTTAATGCTGTTTGTTTCATTGTCTTTTTTTGGCCCTTCCATCATTCTCATGGTTCGGTTTTACTTGGTCAGCCAGATTTTGGGATTTATGCCACGTTTTTTTTTATACTGTTTGTTTGTCTTGTGTCTGGCGCTCTTTGGCCAAACATGGCCCTTGCGCCATAAAAATCAACCAACCAACCAACCGAACACAGACTCACTCGCGCAGGAAGCAATTTTCAGTTTTCATTTGCATGATCACAATTTTTTTTATTGGAGGTTTAACGACCACCGCAAGCAACTCAATGAGCTATAAGCAGTCGCCCGTCCCTAATTTAGGGTCACTGGTTCCAGGGAAGGGACAGAGCCAGTGCCGTAAGACAAACACAACATCCATGCCTCACCGGGATTCGAACACGTTCCCCTTACGGACGAATGATCAGAAACCATCGCTTAGACCACGGCGCCACCGGGGCGGCACCACAATTTCATAATTTGACAAAGCTGTAAAGGTATTTATGTAAGAAATATACGGAAAACACATTTGTACGAAACCTTGGTTTCATGGAACGTACTGTTTATTTCCGTTTTTGAATTAAATAATATACAGGAGTCAGCTATGTAACCAATAGAGAAATATAAATATGTAACTGCAGGAACGACGTTGTAAGTTAAGTTATTTTCGTGCAAAATTATTAATTTGTATAAGTTCATTATTAAAAGTTGCAATTACGCATTGGATTTCCTCAATCCCATGGTTTCTGTCTCGTATTAATACAGCCGCAGTATAAAACAATGTCACGTAAAAACACTTTATCCTAAGTAGAAGTATTCCGAGGTAAACCGTTTTACAGTAAGTAGAGGATAATAGTTTTTTTATGCACTGCCCCTTAATGGATGTATGCTTGAGTTTTTGCTTATATGTCTGCAAGGTTTTATGCTATTACGCTGTAAATTTGGATTTAGAGTTTTAAAAATATTTCCCATCCCGTGGACTATTTATTTGATGTGGTCATAATTTTTTTCATGATCATATTTCATAATTTATAATTCCCATACTGTATCGGTTCTGTTTTTTTATGGCGGCTCATATTATCTGGGCCTCTTTGTGCTTTACTGTTGCAAGACCGAATCACTGTATCTGTTCTCTGTTAAATGATACAAATCAGAAACAATTTTCGCAGTTTCACATTAGCGGCACCTTTTTTCCGTAGCTCACTGTACACGTATTTATTGGTCGATTCGCATGGAATTTGGAATTTAGGGGTTTTATTATCTGCTGAATAAAATGCGCGTAAAAGAACATTCCTCTTATATGAAAAAATTTGGAGATACAGAGCTAATTAGCGTGTTAATTAGCTTAAGTAGCATGTTTCTTTACATCACAAGATAGCTTTCTAACGATACCTTACTTGTTTACATACGACAAGAGCTTTCTAACGATACCTTACTTGTTTACATACGACACCCTAGCAACACATCACAGCATAGCGCTGTGAACTGTTGCTACGGTGCCATAAACCACGCATGTTCGTTTTACGCTACGGTGACAACAATTAACAGCGCTATGCTTTGGATTGTTGGCACCGTAGCGTAAAGTGAACGCACTTGGCTAGTTATCGAGAGATTTGGGGTTCGATCTCAGCGGTGTAGGAAAAACATTTTTTCAGTTGCCATGCGTTTGTTTATAATACAACGTTGGATAGAGCAATGACTTCGTCGATTTGCTTTATTTCCACGTATTTGGGAAATATAACCAGCTGTAGTTCCTTCAAAATCTGTTTTCCAGTAGAAATTTCAGGTATATATTTATTCTATAACGAAGAAAATTTCTCCGTCATTTTTATCCAAGCCGGGGATCGAACCCGAGTCCACTTATTCCGGAACAAGTCGCTCTACCAACTGAGCTACGCAAACTTTCGTTATCGCTGCTATCTGCCCTTATGTTGTGTGCGTCCTGCGGGGCAGGCACGTCACAATTATTGCTGTGTTTTAAGCCTTGCATATATTTTTATGTAATCTCAAGCATTGCATATGTTTTTATGTATTTAGAGTGCACAGCATATTTTGGTCCCCAAAAATATCATACCAACTCTCACACATTAGAAAGTAGCGCATCATTTCCCCCAGCAAGCAATCACTGGCAAAATAATTTCACATTTCCTCTCTTATTTTTTTAAACCTTAAAACAATATATGCGAAATAAATATACACAATGCTCAATCCCTGCACGGCACATTCAACAAAATCTTTTTTGTGAGATGCAATTCATTAACTTGAGAAACATCGGGCATCCATCTAAATTAACACCTAAAATTCCAACAGAACGTCACAGTTACATATATACTTACGGGACACGGGACTTCGGCAAAGGAAGTTGCTTCACAACACGGATCACACTGGAATATATTCCTGGGCAGCAGCTGTCAAGACCTCCTGGTACAATGATATCCAAACAGATTTCCGCTTGATCTATAAACTGAGCTGTTAACAATAAAAATATATAGAATTTAATACAGATGGAATATCCCTACATGGCACATTCAATTTTTTTTTATGAAACAAAAAAATAAATTAGCATAACTTAGAGGAATAGAGCACTAATCTCTCAGCATAATTTTTTTACTATATTGGTGCGATCATTATAACCATGCATGTTGTTCGTGAGTCCTAAAACTGACACCACTAACAGGGGCGGGATGCATATACGTAGATGGCATAGAGAGTGCATTACAGTCTGCCAGTACGAACCCCATGCAATGGGGAAAGGGGAGGATATTAGCAACCGCAAGTCATTGTTGGATATTGGACGGAGTGGTGGAAATTTCTCGAAGAGGGATACACATGCCAGCAGTAGGAGGCACTCATTAGCTGCCAGTTGATGTAAACACCAGTTGGCACATGTTGTCATGGCAACAGACAGGGGAAGATCTCTCACATTCTATAACGAGATGGCACAGAGGCACCTTCCGGATCATAAAATAAAAAGGGTATTTTCCCGATGACTCTTCAAGATCGGCAGCTCTTTCATGTGTTAATTGACTGTTATCGACAGCATGGACTCTGGTAGGCAGGGGCGGAGACTTTGAATTTTGCGGAGTGTCCCACGTTGTTTCTAGATCGATTATTATGGAGGTTATGAAATTTGATATACACTGAGTGACCAAATTATTATTACCCACCTGGTTAGCATGTTGTTGGGCCACCTTTAGTCCTTAATATTGCGTGAATTAGTCTTGGTATGGACTCTTTTAAATGTCGGTAAGTGGCTTTGGGTATATTATCCCAAACGCCGTGAACTGCCCCTCGAGTTCTTCAGGATGTGATGGTATCGGATCCAGCTGTCAGATGCCTCTTTCATCTACATCCTGGAAATGCTCCATTCGATTGAGATCCGGTGTTTGTGGAGGCCTCTGTTGCAGGGAAAATTCTCCATGATTCTCCTCAAACCATTCGCGTACAATGTGAGCACTATGACATGGAGCACTGTCCTACCGGAAATATCCATTTCCATTGGGATAAATCAACAATACAACTAGATGGACGTGGTCGGCAGAGATATTTAAATACCTTTGGGCGGTCAGACGTAGCTCTACACGAATCAAAGGGCTCAAACGCTCTCACGAAAACATGCCGCGGACTATACCATCGCCTCCTCCAGTTTTAAAAATAATGACGATGCAAGATGGTGGTCATGATTTCGTGCTGTTGAATCAATATCCTCAATCTTCCATCTGCATGGTGTAGTTGAAAACGGGATTCGTCGGACCACATCCCCCTTTTCCACTCATTTATTGTCCATTTTTTTTGGGTTCCTGAGCAGACTAAATGCGTTTCTTCTTGTTTATTTGCGGATAGCAATGGCTTATGGACACGCCACCTGCTAATGTAGCCCATGCAATGTAATGTGCGGCGAACTGTACATTGAAAGGCCATCGGACTTGGTCTCTGATTCAGATTATTTGTGATCTTACAAAGTGTTGCCCGTCTGTTGGACTCAACAAGTCTGCCTAGTCTGTGACTGGTGGTCCACTCTCTGTAAACTTTGTCAACTGCTGCCCTCGAACATATCACAAGTGCAACCGTTTCGCTAATTTTCACACCAAAGCTTTGAGAACCCACGATCATTCCAAAGTCCGTCAGATTTTTCCATTATTTTTTTGCTCAACGCACTTCTTTAGTCTCTGCATGGCTTCAGCGTTCCCTTTTTTTACGCTTTCCAACCTTAGGTTGAAGAAGCGTATAGCTTTGTCCGTCTGTCCGTTCGTCCTCACGATACCTCGCGTAAAAATGGTTCGATTTCGATGAAGTTTTAGTATGTGGTAGGGAAGAAACCGTATTCGATGAAATTTTAGTATGGACCTGGGAAGAAACCGTGCTGAAAATGGACGAAATGGGATCAAAGGTCAGGACATAGGAACGGATCCATTTCATCGCCCTTATGCGTCCTAACTTAAGTAAAAATGCTTAGATTGCGACAAAACTTCATCATGTTGTTCCGGAGATGTGCTGAATCGGTTCCGTCTAATACAATAGAAATGGGGTCAAAGGTCAGGGCACAGGAACAAGATTTATTCCACAGCCATTATCCTCCTAACTTGAGTAATGATTTCTGGTATGTTAGAAAGCGTATCATAATCAATGCATTGCATGATTTTACTAACTTGTTATTTCGATTCAGCCATCTTGCGTCAGCAGCATCTGCGGGATAGCTACTTTGCATGAAATGGTTTGATTCTCATAATAATTTGGCCACTTGTGTGTATACTCAGGTGCTCAAAATTAACGTAGGAACCACAAAGACACAAAGATCCAGTTAGCCGCCCAGGTGGCGCAGTGGTCTAAGGGATGGCCACTGATCATTCGTCCAAAAGGGGTCCGGGTTCGAATCCCGGTTAGGCATGGATGTTGTGTTTGACTTACGGCACTGGCTCTCTCCCTTCCCTGGAACCAGTGACCCTAAATTAGGGACGGGAGACTGCTTATAGCCTATTGAGTTGCTCACGGTTGTCGTTAAACCTCCAATGGGGGGGGGAAAGACCCTGTTAACTGACAAATAATGAATATAAGAAAAGGAACTTTATTTATGTCGTTTGGTGCAATGTTTCACACTTGTGAACCCAAAGGAACTCAGATGTATACAAATGCTCCCAAATTATGGAAATGTGATTCGATTTTGTGAAATAAGGCATGAAAAAATATCATACAAATCTGCAGAAAATGACGGTACCACTGCAGCGGTTGCTCTGGGTATTTTATACTTTTTACCAACTCATTCGCCAAATTAATTCTTTTTTCGCCAAATATAATCCGAAGACGCCATTTTTTTTATTGGGGGTTTAACGACCTCAAGGAGCAACTCATTGGGCTAAAAGCAGTCGTCTACCCCTAATTCAGGACGACTGGATCCGAGGGGGAGGGGGCAGTGCCGTGAGACGAACACAACAATTTGCTTTCACTCTCCATTGGAAATTGAACATATAAAAACCATAAAACATAAAGTGTTTTGATATGGAATAGTACAAAAACAATAGGTTGTATAATTAAGCAGCAAAATTTCATGTTATAGATCCCGAGTCTAAATAGAAAGGAAAGAAATATAGACATTTATTTTCAATTTTTAATATATTTCTACCTACAACATTGTTAAAGAAAGAATTACTGACAGGATAAGTTTCAAATTAATTAAAAAATTGAGTATTAGATTTATTCTTGGGCTTGGTCCTAAAAGGGCCAGTGTAAAAAAAAAAGAGAGGTTATTGAGAATTTGTACTTTACGATTATTACTTATAGAACTTTCATCTAATAACTATTTTCATGTAAGTTGTGCAATATTGGTTAATGGTTCACACCAAAAGATAACAAATCTACAAATATGATCACATTTAAAAGACTACAGTAATTTCAAAATATCTCGGCCCTGCCGAAGCAAATTTTGACACGACGTTCGAGTGACAATCTTTAAAGATTGTTTTTGCTCGGACGTTATTTTGGAAAAAGAAAATCGCCATTATTTTCGCCAAAACTTTTTATCCATCACCAAAACGATTTTTGTTATTGGAATTTTAACGACCACCGTGAGCAACTCAATGGGCTATAAGCAGTCGTCCGTCCCTAATTTAGGGACACTGGTTCTAGGAAAGGGAGAGGACCAGTGCCGTAAGAAAAACACAACATCCATGCCTCACTGGATTCGAACCCGGACCCTTCTCGGACGAATGATCAGAAGCCATCGTTCAGAGCACTGCGCCACCGCGGGGTGGAGGAGCGGGGGCTTTCGCAAATTGCGAAGAATGCTATCGGCAGAGAGACCTTTGCCACAGTCTTGACTACTCAGTGCGATCACAACGGCAAGCTTCGCAAGGCAAAGCCATGCTTTGAATTATAATGTTCACCAGAGACTGTAGAATTAAATCCTATTCTTCCAGAAGAGCAGAGCATAAGTCTCGTAGAGCTGTAGGAGAAGGGGAGCGAGTAGTAACTCCTTGAACTAAAGTGTTCAAAACATGCTCAATAGGATTCAGATTCGGTGACATACCTCATAATTACAATATCTTCAATTTTCGAATACTTGAAAACTCCAATGATCAGGATTAAAGCGGACCACAGGATATTTGGATATTCAAAAAAACTGGATAATTGGGTTGTCTTTTTTCTGTAGGCCAAATACGTATTTATTAATTGAAGTAAAGAAATTTAATTTTTTCGTTTATCGTATTTTTTAACAAATGTTAAACACGTAAATAAATGAACGAAAATCTTAATATTACTTGGCCTTGAAAAAAGAACACACGATTCGGATAATTGGAGTTCCGGATAATTGAATTCCTGCTGTATGTATTCATTGACCAGCAAAGCCCTATGAGGGCTAACGTTGCCGTTCATCAACTGGGAATCCAGACCCATTGCACCTCTAAAGAGATAAACATGAGGATCCACGATCTCTTCGCGATATCTGATAGTCGTGAGACCTTAACGGTTTTCCCTCATTATTAAGTGGAGACACGAACGACCAATGATGTAGACTGCAGCCCAAAGCATTATCCCATCACCTGGCAATCTCTCGTTGCTGAAAGTTCTTTTACTGGCACAGTGTCCCACGTTTCCCTCATATGAATGTTCTCCGATAATTTGGTTGCGGACAGAATCTGCTCTCATTGGTAAATAGTGCGCGTTTCCAATCTTGGTAGGTGCAATGGATATGTTGATGGGGCGTGGCGGTGTTGGAACTTTGACTCTATTCACTCGCTTTAGCTCCGAAGAGTTGCTTTAAGGTAGCAGACATTCAAAAGAACAATCCCGGGAGACGGTTTAAGTTAGCAGCAAAACTACCCAAAAGGAACTTGTAATTTGCATCAGGGAAAACAATTATGCCAAATACTATTTTTTCAAAAGCACATCTTCAGAAAAATTTAGAAATTTAATTTTTTTTAAATGAAAGCACCAGAAAATGGCATTTGAGGTTAGATATTCAAATCTGAACGTTCAGCCAGACAAAGAAATAATTTTGTCCACTTTTGTGCGGCTAAATGACATTTGGATCGAATACTGTAATCAGTTTATTTGAATTTGATTTCCATTTGCGGTTAGTCAGTAGTATAAAACAATTGCTGCAAATAAATTGAAGAATTCTAAAATATTCTTACTTTCAATTGACGTATATGGAGGCACAGCCTTATAACCCGATACAGTGTGGACATGTCGATGACCTGAAAAAACAATGCGCATAGTTAATATCCATATACCTACATATTACTAATAGTGCACTGATAATCAATAAACTTTCAATACTAAAGAGAGAAAAAAAGTCTCATCCCGCAATCTTTAAAGTTCAGTATGATAAATGCGCTTTACAAGTGAAAGGAGAGTGGTTTCGAAAAAGTCTACCCTGCAAGAAGAGAAATTTTTATACTGCTCCGATAAGATATTATTTCTAAAAATCAGTTATTTAAAAATAAGTTATAAAAACATCGTTTTATATTGCCGATTAAAGTCGATGCGAAATACATTTCGCATTGACTTTAAATCGGCAATATAATACGATGTTTTCATTTTCAAAATGAAATCAACTAAAATTTTGTGACGACATACTTTTTACATTCTTCTAGAAAATTATTTGGGGCGTCCTGAAAAAAATTGCGATTTTGCATTTTTTTTTTCAGGACGCCCCAATCATTTGTGTCTCTAGTTGGCATATTTTTTTTTTTTTTTTATTGGAGGTTTAACGACCACCGTGAGCAACTCAATGGGCTATAAGCAGTCGCCCGTCCCTAATTTAGGGTCACTGGTTCCAGGAAAGGGAAAGAGCCAGTGCCGTAAGACAAACACAACATCCATGCCTGACCGGGATTCGAACCCGGACCCCTTACGGACAAATGATCAGAGGCCAACGCCTTAGACCACTGCGCCACCTAGTTGGCATAGTCCCAGTGTTGCAGATAAAATTTTGATTGTTTTGGGGTTTTTTTTTTTTGTTTGATTGGGTGTTTAGCGACCACTGTGCGCACTTCAGTGTACTACAAGAGGTCGCGCGTCATACTTTAGGGACATTGGTTTCAGGGAAGGGAGAAAGACAGAGAGAAAGTGCTGTAAGACAAACACAACATCCATGCAGCACAGGGATTCGAACCCTTTCTCATCTCGGACAAATGACCCAAAGAAGTCTGCGGGTCTGTCTTGTATATGAATTCTATATACTTATATCGCAACTATTCACTGCTTGTCAAAGACGAGACACCGACCCAATTTATTTCAAGCGCGCGGAACAACTCACCGAAATCCGTGGCTGTCAGATCACTTATGATGCCACAACGGTTTAAATGCTTGCGCTAAACAGGCGTGACCAGGGCGGGGCAGACGGGGCGGCTACCCCTTTCTCAGATCAAGAGATGGCGCAAAACTCACAGCTTACTATCGGACTAAAATCGGAATTGAAAGTTTCTGACACAGATTTTAATTTCTGATACAGATTTTTCGCTCTACTTTGTCATTTGTCCATCTTCAGAATTGGCTCATAAAAGGTTTCGCCAGTTTGGTAGCCATAATAGCTTAAAATTCTCATTTCTTCTTCAAAACGTTCAAAGTGGTGTTAGTTGCTCGCATTTAGAAATGATATCACATAATTGCCATCATTCTGTATGACCTTTTGTCATTTGTCTGTGAGACGGGGAATCCCACGCCGGAGAAACTCCTGTGTTTTACAATAAAAAAAAAGTCATGAAATGCCGTTTTCACATCGTCCACATCATCGAAGATTTGGAGAGCGAAGGCGTTCTGTAACAATCAAAAATTATGGCAGTCCTTAGGTGCCAGGTCAGGAAAACACGCCGGGTGAGGTAACACTTCACTCCAGTAATTTTTTCCGAGTGATTGAAACAGCATGAGGTCTGGCGTTACCATGATGAAGGATCACGGCTTTGCGATTGACGAGAGCTGGCCGCTTCGATGTAAGTTGTTCTCTCAATCTGTTCAGCTGTTCGCAGTAGAGGTCAGGATTTATCGTTCGGTTAAGGTACTAACACCTCCCATTGGATTATTCCCTGGACATCCCAAGAAACATAAAAAAAAAACCTTTTTGGGATGCAGTCCTTCTTTTGAGGTCGATGGAGCAGGGTCCGTACCTTGCCAAATAGTCCGTCGACGCTTTACATTAAGGTACAGCACCCAATTCTCATCACCCGTTACGATTCGTTCCCAAAACGGTTCATTTCTGTGACGAGAAAGCAAAGAAACACAGTTACGGATTCTCTCCTCTCGTTCCTTTGCAGAAAGCTAGTACGGAACCCAGTTATCGAACTTGGTGATGAACCCAAGCGCAAGCATTCGTCTTTCGATTGATTGTTCTGTGTACGACAACGTTTCGGCTAATTGCTGAATGGTCGGATGTGGGTCATTTGTTATGGCTTGGTCCACATCCTCGTCAGAAACCACGGATGGACGTGGCTGATTTTTACAACGTCAGTCTCTGTCCCGGAGTTTCCAAAACCAACAGCGACATGTCCTATCATTAACAGCCTCCTCCCAATACACTTGAGAGATGTTGCGGCAAGCCGCAGCTGCCTTTATCGAACTTGTTCAGTAAACAATGTCTAATGTGCTCCTTGTCCCATGCCATGTTACCCCCGTCCGTGATTTCCGTTACGAATGACTTACCCGGGCAAACCTTGTGCCTCTATATTCTCTACCGCTCCACGCTTTATTGGCCAAAAATTGGCATCACAGCATCATCAGTGACGTAACTACTGCCATCACCATTTGCATCTACACTGCTGGCCACCCAAAATGCAACACAAAGAAGGAAGCATCCTATTGGCCTGAAATTAGCAGCATACGTCGCCCGCGAGAGGACATGCAAACGATTAACATTGCAGGGCATATGCAAATCATATGCGCCCGATACGCCAGCGAGAAGCACTATACGAAGAGTGCACAGAAGGCAGGGTGTAGGTACTGGAAGTGCGTTGTGCTGCTGGACCTGTGTGTGGGAAGCTTCCTGATGCCTCGTCGCAGAATACGGCAGTCATTCCAGCACGTTTCGGAGTTCGACAGAAGACGAATAGTGGCTTATCGCGACAGCGGTTTATCGTACCGAGACATCGGCGCCCGTGTGAGACGACATTCAGCCACAGTGAGGTGAGTATGGATTCGGTGGGTGCAGGAATGACGGACTGGCCCGACGTGAGTGATTGCCGAAGCCGCGGCACACAACCGAACGAGAGGACCGGCATGTTGTGCGGCGGGTATTGACGGCTCGCACCGCCACATCACGAACGTTAGCGCGGGAATTAGGCTGTGTTGCGCAACAACCAGTGTCAGCACGTTCCGTTCGACGTCGTCTGCAGGAGCTGGGACTTGTCGCACGGCGCCCATTGCTCCGATTCCCATTAACGTTACACCACCAGCGAGTGCGTCGGCAGTAGGCCGTTGAACACCGCACCTGGACTACGGAATGGCACGACATTGTTTTCTCCGAGGAATCCCGCTTCTGCCTGCAACACCACGATGGTCGGATCCGCGTGTGACGCCTGCATTATGTATCGCCATGCCGGTCCGTCGCCTGGCGTTATGGTTTGGGGCAAAATTGGATATGACACCCGCACCTCTCTGGTACGCAACGCCGGTACACTCAACAGCCACCCCTACATCTCCGACGATTTGGAGCCTGTAATCCTCCCTTACCTGCAGGACCTGCCAGCGGCCACGTTTCAACAGGACAATGCACGCCCGCACGTGGCACGCATCGTGCAACGATTCTTCACGGTCCACCAGGTGTCACTGCTGCCGTGGCCCACCTGTTCTCCCGATATGTCGCCCATCGAACACGTCTGATTGCTCATCGGCAACCGAGTGGTCCGGCAAGCACCACCCGCGGCTACGCCTGATGAACTGTGGCAACGTGTGGAAGCAGCCTGGACCGACATACCCCAAGCCCACATCCTAAGCCTCTTTCATTCGATACCGCGGCGTGTAGTGGCCGTTATTTCCAGCCGTGGGGGCCACACGAACTATTGATGTCTGCGTGTTCCGCAAGTCGCACGGGCCTGTAAGCTCAATCGTTTCATCTTTGTATCTGTTGTTATGTGTCCAGTAAATCTGGCTTTGCTATCTCGTGTCCTCCTTGGAGTTGCATCTTGGGTGGCCAACAGTGTATTATAAAAACGGGTAGAACTTTTGCCCACACCCAATACCTACTGTACAAGATAAAGATGTTCATATTGTTAATGATACTCTTGGGGCTCTGTCACGATAGAGGTCTCTGTCATTATTGTAAGATTCTCTGTCATTATTGCACCTGTGAGAACCGACTACCAGCCGCATTCAGTCATTTGATATGATACGGAAGTTCCGAACTCTGAAGTAGTTCGCACAAGCTTCACAAAGAGTCATAGTTTGATTGTATAACAATTTTCTTTGTTTGGGGGTTTGAAGACCACCGTGAGAACTCAATTGGCCGTAAGCAGTGGACCGCTAATTTCGAGCCTCTGACTCAAGTGAGAGGAGAGTGCTGTAGGACAAACACACCATCCATGCCTCAACCGGTATTCTAACCCGGGCCCAACACGGACGAATTATCAGAATCCAGTGGTTGGAGCCCTGCGTCACTGGGACGCCACAGTCTGGTTGCGCTGCTTGCACAGGGATACCATTAGGTTATATCGTTAATTTTGTTTTGTCGAACAGTCTCTTTCTCTCTCAGAAAATACAGTAGATAGAAAGTCGATGTAGATGAGCGTCTGACCGTTTGTCTGAATGGATCTTGGTTCCAGTACCGAATGAGGCACGGGTGGTGTGTTTATCTTACTACACTATTTCATTTCTCTAGAACCATGGGCCCTAAATTAAAGACGGGCGACAACTTATAGCCCTAAGAGTTGCTCACATTGGTCCTTAAATCCCCCTCCTTTTCAAAATTTAAAAACATAAAGACAGATGGGGGTGAAATATTCTATGGTTTGCCCCGGGCACGATGAAACAGAATCAGATTTGATTCTGCCCTGATGAAACAGAATCAAATTCAAGGCGAATTGATTGCAGATCCAGTGAATTAGCGCTCTATACTTCCAATGGAAAACTTTTCGAACCAATTTCCTCAGCGAGGAAAGATTTCCCAAAGGTCCAAATTGGCCAACTAATAAAAAACCTAACTTGGATTGCACAACCGGTTTTCTTTTATAACCTGAGCAATATTCAAAATTAATTACTTTTACTTCTATGTAGGGAATAATGAAGATTGGCGACACCTGTAAGCAAGTATCATAACAACATCGAAGTAAAGTCATTGATTTTGAATATACACTATATTGACAAAAGTGACCGGACACCTAGAAGAGAAACACAACATAGCATTGATTGACTTACATTATTAGCACGGTGTGGTCCACTTTTGGCCTACACGTGTCTTCACGAGCTCCGTGTTTGAGTGCTTCACGTACGTGTTTTGTGTGTCCCATCATTGTTCTGTGTATATGCCGAAGTTAAAGATATGTGCTTTCGTTTAAGATCCCTCCCGAGTTGCAGAGTGCTCATTTTGTTTCATTATCTGTGTTTTAATTTCCGCACCGAGCTGGTCGATTTCTTCGTTAACCCTTGTCATTGATTATGGCATCTGCCGATGAGGGCGCTGTTCCCGCTCGCATCGCTGCAGCTCCTCGCGTCACCTCTTCAACGACAAACGCAGCCGATCAATCATCTTCGCTTGCTAGCGGAGAGCCTCTTAATTTTCGTCCTGCCATTTGCACGTTTTCTCCTGTTCAGGTCTTCGATTCTGCAATTGAGAACGTGGATGTGACGTCCCTGGCCTCTGCTGACGAATTCATGGAAGTCTCTGACGGCGTTGCTAATCTGCCCTCTACAGTTTCTACTGCCTCTGCTTCCAGTACATTGTCTCATACTGCGCCAATGCCTTCCAGAGGAGGCGCTTCTGCACGCACGTATTCTGCGGCTGCCTCTGATTTTCCACCGGCTTCCTCCTCGTCTCGTCTGCCCCCTGTGGATTTTTAAGTTACTCTCAAAGGTGACACCATCTTATTAGACATTCGCGAGAACTCTTCTGCTGGTCAACGTCTTCATTCGACCCTCGAGTTGGGGGTTAGTTTTGATGCGCTGTCCAACAGATTTTCGGCAGAAATGGTACCAGGAAGTGCATCTGCACCTCCTGGACCCAGTTCTGCCGAAAATCTGATTAAAGCCTTCGATCAACACGCGTCCTCTGATGTTGCTTTCTCCACTCTTGCGGATTTTCCTTCGCTTGACTCCTCCTTGCCTTCCCGTGCTCTCTCTCCATCAGAGGACATCATGGCTGATCCTCAAGCTTCATTCACCGTCGGCACCTTTGCTTCCGGCGATGAGGTGGACCTTTCATCTGATTCCACATCTCGTGTGTAATCGCTCCACGGCAAACGTCGCTCTACTACCAGTACCGAGGCCCGGAGGAAAAAGAAGAAGTCGCCTTCTCCTACTGGCCGTCCACATCATTCCACCCGTCTAGCAGGCTCCAAGTCATCACTGTCACGTTCTAGCTGTTCCTCTTCAAAGTCCAAGGGTTCGCTGCCAACGTTTGAAGATTTCTCGACTCTGCTTACCAATGCCTCACTTCCTTCAGAACCTGTCACCTTTAAAGATCTTTACGAGTTTCTCACTCATAAAACAAATCGGGAGGCTTTTCTCATCTTTTTACAGCAGTTTGAAGCAATTCTTCCCGAGGTCTTCGACTAAGCAACCTCCATCGCCAAAAGTCCTCCGCCATAAGGCCATGTAACCCGACTACGTCTTGTGGTGCCGTGGTATCATCAATCGCATCAACACATTCCAGAACGCTGCCACAGCTGCCCTTTATCCGACGTCGGACTTACCCATTCAAGGGCGCCCCTTTGAATTGTTAGGGGTTTGCCAACCCCTTCGCTGCAAAAGACGAACTGCCACTTCTCGACATTTTTTCATAGATGGCGCACTTGGAACTTTCATTTTTACCGTGCTTTCCGTTAAATTGTTCACGGTGGTACAGCAGGGGTATCAGTCTGCCATCTCCGCATGCCGTGAAAGCTCCTTCTATGCTACGTGGTCACCAGTGACCCCGCGGTTTGCTAAGGATCTACGTTAAATTTTGATGTTCTTTCGCACTGCAGTGCCCCGCCTGTGATCATTTTGTTCTTCCTCAAGCATTGCTCTGTTTGCATCACGTTGTAAATTTGTCATTACTCATTCAATGTACATATCATCGCTTTTATCAGTTTGTATCATTCCTGTTCTTTTGTATTTTTCTTTGAGACGATTCCATGTTGCTCGTCTCCTCTTCTTTTACATTAAAGCGATTCTGAAACCACCGTTGGCCTTAATGCATGCACTGACACTTCGAGACATGCTTTCGACAAGGTTTTGGAACACAGCGATAGGTATGCGCTTCCATTCAGTACATAAAGCTGTCGTTAATTGTTGCTTAGTAGTAGACCTCGGTTCCAAATCTCTTATACGGCGTTCTAATTCATCCCATAGGGGCTCTATGGGATTAAGAACAGGGCACTGTGCTGGCCAGTCTACAAACGATCCGTAATTATCGTCAAATAACGCCGTAACAGTCCTTGCTTTATGGCTCGGTTCATTATCCTGCTGGAACCAGCAAGGCTCGGTTCCATAGTATTACTACAGAGTTGGTAGGGACTAATTGTCCAGAATATCGAGGTAGACGTGCTGGATAACAGGGTTGTCGACGATAACCAATGGGCCGGGACCATACCACGAAAAACACCACCACACGAGTACACTGTCAGCTCTAAACTTGACCGTAAGAAAAGTACAATGTGGTTAATAGTGTTTCCCCGGCTGCCGCCATATCCAGACACGGCCATCAGACTGATGAATCCGGTATTTGGATTCATCAGTCCATAGGACCTGTTTCCATTGATCTACGGTCCACGATAAATGTTCTGTACACCATGCTAAATGACGAGTAGCCTTCCAATAGCAGATGGAAGGCTTATGAGCAGCAGCACGACCACGGTAACCCGTAGAATGAAGTTATCTGCAAATGATACTTGTACATACCGATGTTCTAGCATTTTTAGTCACCTGTGCACTGAGGTCTTGTGCAGTACTCTGTCGATTAGCTGTAACGACTTTCCTTAGGCTTCGATGTCCTCTATCACTGATTTTCTTTGGTCTGCCGGTATGTTTGGCTGCTTCAGTTACGCCATGCGTCTTCCATTTATTCAGTACATCCAAAACAGTTGACTTGGCTATGTTTAAACGCCACTCGGTTTCTCTTATGGACAACGTACTAATATAACACTCAACAATCTTTTCTTTCTCAAAGAGATTTCTCTCCCGCCGTGACATTTTCACTCAGCCTCTCAGTGCGATATGATTGCGGTCAGCTGAAGGCTTGTTTGTACGCCGTTTGTAGCTGTATCGCGCATCTTAACAACGCAGAGGATCCTTTCATTTGCTTTTGAAGTGGTGTCCGGTTACTTTTGTCAATATAGTGTGTGTGTGTGTACATATATATATATATATATATATATGGGATGAAAGGTCAGGTGATGCGTAACATCACAGCCTCTCCTTGACAAATGTCAACCCCGCCTTCTCGTGGTGCATCTTTTTCCCACTAAAGGGGCTCTGACGACTGCCAATAGCGGTATAACTATACCATCGGGATTAGAGGAAATGCTATCCCACACTCACCAACCCGCTTGGCCAGCGTGGTGAGTTATGGCCAAACCCCTGCAAAATGACTACACAACTTAAATCTTGGCCTTCAGTCTCCTGCAGCTGGAATGTACCTGGCCAAGGCAGCGGCCAGTGCGACATGACGGCAGAGGGTGCTAAGAATCCCCGGAGGACCGGACTAGGCTGCCATCTGATGCTGACCTTGGCTACGTTGAATGGACGTTCCCTATCTTCTGATTCAAGGCTTCTTGAATTGGAAGAGGAACTACAAAGGATCAAATGGGACAACGTCGGGCTAAGTGAGGTAAGGAGAAAAGGAGTAGATCTCATTGACCTGAAAAGTGGACATCTCTTCTATTATCGTGGGACAGATTCTGGCAGAACTAGTGGTGTTGGATTTATAATAAACAAGAAACTGAAGGATAAAGTTGTAGAAGTTGAAAGTTCCTCTGACAGAGCTGCACGACTTGTTATCCAACTCTCGAGAACATACCAGGCTCAGATTATTCAAACTTATGCACCCACCACAAGTCATCCTGAAGAAGAAATTGAAGAATTTTATGAGGAAATTCGTCATCTAAATAATAAAGGTAAGCAGCACTTGAAGATAATTATGGGAGATTTCAATGCATAAATAGGGCAACGGCAACAGAATGAAACTTCAGTAGGTAAATTCGGTCACGGCGACAGAAGCCAGCGTGGAAATACTCTCGTTGAGTTTGCAGAGGCAGAAGGGTTTTTCATCTTGAACTCCTTTTTCAAGAAAACGCCGCTCAGGAAATGGACACGGAGACATCCAAATGTGACGACAAGTGAAATTGATTTTACTATGTGTAACAAAAAATTCGTCATAGAAGACTGCAGTGTGATAAACAAGTTCAACACAGGTAGTGACCATAGATTGGTGAGATGTAAGATGCACCTCAACACTAAACTCGAACGTGGCAAGCTGATAAGACAAACAAAATATATTGACATAACCAACCTTAAAAAACACCATAATACCTTCAAGTTGGAACTGAAAAACAGGTTCTATGCTTTAGAAGGCCTAACATCGGAAGAAGTGGATATTTCTGAAGTTAACAGAAAAGAAACCAAACCTCTTATGGAAACAGCAACAAAATTAGCTGGGTCTAAGAACAAGTTGCATGTGAACAAATTATCAGGAAAAACCAAAATGTTGATGCAAAAAAGAAGAGAGATGAGGACAACAAAAGAAGATGTGACTTCCAAAGTGGAATAATTAGGGCTATGCAAGACAGTACGAAAACGTATCACTGACGACGTAAGGAAATTCAACTGTGAACTAGTGAGGAAAGCAATTGAAAACGATCAAAGCCTAAAGATAGCAAAGGAACATCTCAGTAAGGCAACAAAACAGATTATGGCACTGGGAAAAGAAGATGGTTCTGTAACAAGAAATAGAGGCGAAATTTTGTCAAGAGTGAAAGATTTCTACTCCGAGTTATATAAAAGGAATGATGCATTTACTCCAGACATCATGGAAGGTACCAGTACCAGAGTTCTTCCAGTCCTCCCAGCAGAAGTTGCACATGCAATCAAGAACATGAAGCGGGGAAAAGCTCCAGGAGAAGATGGAATTACTGTGGGCATCATACAAGAAGCAAGTGGAGAAATCGAAACAGTACTAGCCCAAATTTTCACTCGATGCGTTAATGAAGGGAAGATTCCTGAGGATTGGAACAATGATATAATGATCCTGCTACATAAAAAAGGTGACATTGAAGATCTAGGGAACTACAGACCTATCAGCCTCCTATCAGTGGTTTACAAAATCTTCACTAAAGTTCTTTCACACCGCTTGAAGGTAACACTGGACATGGCTCAACCGAGAGAACAAGCTGGATTCAGGAGTGGCTACAGCACAATAGATAATATCCACGTACTGAGAGAACTAATTGAAAGAGCGAGGGAATATGAACTTCCATTGTGCATGGCTTTTATCGATTATGAAAAAGCCTTTGATTCGGTGACACCATCAGCAGTTACAATGGCTCTGAAATCCTGCGGTATTGAAGATGCATACATTAATATTATTAATAACATCTATGAAAATGCAAGTGCAAAGATTCGGCTGTTTGAAAATACAACACACATAAAAATAGGAAAGGGAGTGAGACAAGGTGACACCATATCTCCGAAGCTCTTTAACGCCACATTGGAAAATGTCTTTTAATCACTGAACTGGGAAAACAAAGGGATAAAGTTTAATGGAGATTATCTAACCCATCTTCGATTTGCTGATGACATAGTCATTTTAGCAACTACCCCATCAGAGCTGCAGAGTATGATCCAAGAACTTGCTGACAAGAGTAAAGAAGTGGGATTAAAAATGAACTGTCAGAAGACAAAAGTGATGTTCAATGCTTTTACACGAAATGAAGATTTATCGATTGATAGAGAAAAGCTGGAGATAACAGACACGTACGTTTATCTTGGACAGCAGATATCAAGTGAGGGTCACATTGATGAAGAAATTAATCGGCGTACAAAACTTGCCTGGAGAGCTATTGGAAGAAACAGCATAATTTTTAAGAGCAATATGCCATTATGTCTTAAAAGAAAAGTGTTTGATCAATGCATCCTTCCAGTGCTTACGTATGGTGCAGAGACGTGGACCTTAACTAAAAGAGACATACAAAGGCTGCAGACAACTCAAAGTAGCATGGAGAGGTGCAGGCTTGGTGTAACCAGGAGAGATAAGAAGAGGAACTCATGGATCCGAAAAATGACAAGAGTGGAAGACATCATGATCAGAGTTAAATCCCTGAAATGGCAATGGGCTGGACATACTGCCAGAAGGACAGACCATCGATGGACAGCCGAAATTTTAGATTGGAATTCAAGGGACAGGAAAAGACCCAGAAGAAGACCACATGGGAGATGGGTGGAGGAAACTTGGGGAGACCTTCGTGCAGCAGTGGATTGATAATGGTTGATGATGATGATGATATATATATATATATATATATATATATATATATATATGTATGTGTGTGTGTGTGTGTGTGTGTGTGTGTGTGTGTGTGTGTGTGTGTGTGTGTGTATTTATTTAATAGTTGATTCACAAAATGGGGGAGAGGAGAAGAAATATCCTGTACCACAATAAATCCGAACTCGCTACGGAACTTCAAAATTCGACAGATGATTGGAATTTAAAATATAATCAAACCTCATATATTCTCACCAATCGCTCCTCTTACCGGTAATTTCTTGTCATACGGATACGGAAAGAGTTAGAACGGAGTTTTTTCGGTAATACACGAAAAGAATTGAGAAAACGTTTATGAAAATTCAGAATTTTCCGTTTACACAGCTATAAAACGATAATTCACTGTCAATATAAGAAAAAAAAACTGCGGAAAGGTTCCTGAAAATGTCGAATTTTCCCGTGGTACGAGAAATCCGTGAATTCAGGTTTCTTTCAGTCTTTTCACGGAAAAGGAACATCAGAAATATGCTTTAATAATTCACGAAAGAAATGGTGGAAAGTTAATTGTGAATTATTTTTCAGGTTTCTTTTTCCGTCTCTTTAACGAAAAGATAGCATCAGAAATATGCTTCATTAATTCACCAAAAAACGATGTAAAGTGGCTTGTGAAATATTTCTTCAGGTTTCTTTCCATCATTTCACGAAAAAGATAGCATCAGAAATATGCTTAATTAATTCACGAAAGAAGTGAAGGAAAACGGCTTGTGAATTATTTTTTCAGGTCTCTTTCCATCATTTTACGGAAAAGATACCATTAGAAATATGCCTCATTAACTCACGAGAGAAATGATGGAAAGTGGCTTGTGAATTATATTTTCAGGTTTCTCTCCGTCATTTCACGGAAAAGATAGCACCAGAAATATGCTTCATTAATTCACGAAAAAAATGATGTAAAGTGGCTTGAGAAATATTTTTTCAGGTTTCTTTCCTTCATTTCACGGAAATGATAGCATGTAAAATATGGTTCATTAATTCACGATATAAATGATAGAAAGTGGCTTGTGAATTATTTTTTCAGGTTTCTTTTCGTCATTTCACAGAAAAGATAGCATCAGAAATATACTTCATTAATTCACGAAAGAAATGATAGAAAGTGGCTTGTGAATTATTTTTTCAGGTATCTTTCATCATTTTACGGAAAAGATAGCATTAGAAATATGCCTCATTAATTCACGAAAGAAATGATGGAAAGTGGCTTGTGAATTATTTTTTCAGGTTTCTTTCCGTCAGTTCAAGGAAAGTTAGCATCAGAAATATGCTTCATTTTTTCATGAAAGTAATGATGAAAAGTGGCTTGTGAATTATATTTTCAGGTTTCTCTCCGTCATTTCACGGAAAAGATAGCACCATAAATATGCTTCATTAATTCACGAAAAAAATGATGTAAAGTGGCTTGAGAAATATTTTTTCAGGTTTCTTTCCTTCATTTCACGGAAATGATATAATGTAAAATATGGTTCATTAATTCACGATATAAATGATAGAAAGTGGCTTGTGAATTATTTTTTCAGGTTTCTTTTCGTCATTTCACAGAAAAGATAGCATCAGAAATATACTTCATTAATTCACGAAAGAAATGATAGAAAGTGGCTTGTGAATTATTTTTTCAGGTATCTTTCATCATTTTACGGAAAAGATAGCATTAGAAATATGCCTCATTAATTCACGAAAGAAATGATGGAAAGTGGCTTGTGAATTATATTTTCAGGTTTCTCTCCGTCATTTCACGGAAAAGATAGCATCAGAAATATGCTTAATTAATTCACGAAAGAAGTGATGGAAAATGGCTTGTGAATTATTTTTTCAGGTCTCTTTCCGTCATTTCACGGAAAAGATAGCATCAGAAATATGCTTAATTAATTCACGAAAGAAGCGATGGAAAATGGCTTGTGAATTATTTTTTCAGGTCTCTTTCCGTCATTTCACGGAAAAGATAGCATCAGAAATATGCTTAATTAATTCACGAAATAAGTGAAGGAAAACGGCTTGTGAATTATTTTTTCAGGTCTCTTTCCATCATTTTACGGAAAAGATAGCATTAGAAATATGCCTCATTAATTCACGAAAGAAATGATGGAAAGTGGCTTGTGAATTATTTTTTCAGGTTTCTTTCCGTCAGTTGAAGTAAAGTTAGCATCAGAAATATGCTTCATTCTTTCATGAAAGTAATGATGAAAAGTGGCTTGTGAATTATATTTTCAGGTTTCTCTCCGTCATTTCACGGAAAAGATAGCACCAGAAATATGCTTCATTAATTCACGAAAAAAATGATGTAAAGTGGCTTGAGAAATATTTTTTCAGGTTTCTTTCCTTCATTTCACGGAAATGATAGCATCTAAAATATGCTTCATTAATTCACGATATAAATGATAGAAAGTGGCTTGTGAATTATTTATTCAGGTTTCTTTTCGTCATTTCACAGAAAAGATAGCATCAGAAATATACTTCATTAATTCACGAAAGAAATGATAGAAAGTGGCTTGTGAATTATTTTTTCAGGTCTCTTTCCATCATTTCACGGAAAAGATAGCATCAGAAATATGCTTCATTAATTCACGAAAAAAATTATGTAAAGTGGCTTGAGAAATATTTTTTCAGGTTTCTTTCCTTCATTTCACGGAAATGATAGCATCTAAAATATGTTTCAATAATTCACGAAAGAAATGATGGAAAATGGCTCGTTGCTTTTAGAAAATATTTTACAGTGTAGCTGAGGAAACAGGGTCAATTTTTTTTCTATTGGAATTATAGAGAGTAAAGTCCCTACACGTCCACCTTAAAAAAATATTGTTATAAATAAATATTTAATATTGTAATTAAAGGCTGCTTCTTTATTTTTTCTCAATATCACAAGTATTGTAGTGTAAAATATATCTCTGACTTTAAGAATATATTTCCCCTTCTACACGGAACTATTGCCAATAAGCTTTGCAAACACTGTCGGCAGAAATAGAATTTCTATAAAAACTTGAGATCATCGTGAAATGATTCATAACAATTAAACTTAATTATCAGCAATCAGTTGCGTTGCATGAGCAAACCGAAGAACTTCATATTGCCTAATATATGCTTTTACTAAAACTGAACATTATTTCATTGAGATCTATTATATTGGGTATATCATTGTTAAACATTTTGTTCTACTGAGCGCCGAAAAGTGTGATACACCAGCTGCACCATTTTAAGGGCAAAAATAAAATAAACCTTTGCGTGGTGCACGAAATACAAAAAAGACATGTAATTATAAACCTTGGCATAGCATCCAACCTAACTGGTTAAAAATGTCTTTTTCTGTGTGTTTTGTGTACGCTTCAGTGGTAGCCCCGAAACGTGGCACGGATGGTCAAGCACCATTTTTTGTTGCAACCTATTTCGCAAAGTTTTAACAGTGCAGCAAGTCCTGGTATGAGAGTATGTCAAGAAGTGTGCAAGCTGACTGTACATTTGGTGCAACCACGGATTCCCAGGCAAGCTTTTGCTTTGTTTCGTACCCCTTTTGCTTTGTTTCCATTTACGCACATACTTCTCTAATTCTAGAGAAGTATGCGTGTAAATGAAAATTCTATATGTATATATATATATATATATATATATATATATTGTTTGCTCTGAAAGTGTGAATTAACCCTTTAACGCCCAGTGTCCTGAAACGCTTGTGATGTGCCTTCCCGGCAGGACGCACGCGATATAAAGGCAGATAGCAGCGATAACGAACGTCCGCGTAGCTCAATTGGTAAGAGCGACTTATTCCGGAACGAGAGGACCCGGGTTCGAGCCCAGGCGTTGACAAAAGTGACGGAGAAATTTACTTCGTTATAATGGCGCCCGAACTTTCCCGATGACCCGGCCGTTCAAGATCTCGCAATGGTGTGATATTCTTTCCACCCCGCGAGATAGGAAAAATCAGAGAATCCCTTCTCCAGCGCTTCGAAAAATATATGTGTTTGACGTTCCATTCCACACACTCCATTGACTGGGAGTTCTCAAATACGTTCTACAGCGGATGGCTGCTTGCGACGATTTATGACGTCGCAGACCCGTGGGACATGCCCCCGGCCCTCTTTCGGGAGAGAGGGGGAGATGTGACGTGCCTGCCCAGCAGACGATATAAAGGCAGATAGCAGCGAATACGAACGTCCGCGTAGCTTAATTGGTAGAGCGACTTATTCCGGAATGAGGGGACACGGGTTCGAGCCCCGGCGTGGACCAAAATCACGGAGAAATTTACTTTGTTATACGTTGTATCACTCACAATATCATAACGTCCGAAACTGTCTGTTACTTCTTTCAGAATTTCTCCCCTTCCCTGTACAAGTTAACAAAAGAAGGAAAAAGGATTAGTGCTGGCCATCACACGAAATTCCGATCTGTAGTCTTGATGTGCGTTGATATTCAGACATTTCTCGTGGGCAATCACTGCATTCTTCGACAGAGAAGCAAGCTATGACATGTGTAAATAATATCTCCCCGGGAGATACCAACACCTGCTTTAATTATTTGTTTAGCGATGACAATTGTTATTGAATGTGACCTCTGCTAATCCCTTAGAGGCCGTAAAAATTCAAAGAAGAAATAAGAGTAATATTGTCCCAGAAGATACGAAAGCCTGTTTTACTCATTTGTTTAGTGACAACAATGGTGACTGATGTCTGAACTCTGCTAAGCCCGTGTGTTTAAATTCAGAGTAGAAATACGAGTAATATAATCCCGGGAGATTCCAACGCCTGCTTTTCTTATTTGTTTAGCGACAACAATGGTGACCGAGTGTGATTTGTGCTAATCCCGTAGAGGCCGTGAAAATTCAAAGAATAAATACGAGTAATATCGTCCCGGGAGATACCAACGAATGCTTTACTTATTTGTTTAGCAACAACAATGGTAACTGAGTGTGATTCCGGTAATACCGAAGAAGCCGTGTAAATAAAATGAAGCAGTGTAAGAAGAAATACGAGTAATATCGTCCCGTGAGGTACCAACGCCTGCTTTAATTACTTGTTTTGCCACAACAATGGTGATTGAGTGTGACTTCTAAGCCCATAAAGGCCGGGAAAATTGAAAGAAATACGAGTAATGTCATCCCCGGCGATACCAACGGCTGCTTAATTTACTTGTTTAGAGACAACATTGGTGACTGAGTGTGACTTCTGCTAATCAAGTAGAGTCATGAAAATTCGAAGATTAAGAAGAGGTAGGCAGTTTACTCACTTTAGACGGATTTTTTCGGGCGGCGATGGTAGGTTAGATGTTGGGTGCTTTGGGCGTTATGATCTTTAAGGGTTAAATATTAGCTTACCTGTTGGTAGAAGCATATTTGGTGAGTCCAAAGGAATTTCTAATTTTAAATTGCAGATGTCATTCAGTACTTTATTAATAGTCCAGCGCGAATACACAGGGCATTTTCCGAATACTTTTCCGAGGCAATCTGGAGTTCTTGGCGATCCGATTCTGAAAAGAGAAAAAATAGTAACGCATTATTTATTCCCTATTTGTTGAACAGATAGTAATTAAAACAATGTTTCAAATGAAAATATTCAATTTGTCGAAAACAACGTTTATCGAAATATATTTTTATTTTGTTTTGGAGTTTAAGAACCACCGTGAGCAACTCGATGGGCTGTAAACAATCTCTCGTCCCTAACTAAGGGTTACTGGTTCCAGGGAAGGAAAAGAGCCAGTTCCGTAACAAAACACCATGCCTCACCAGGATTCGAAATCGAACCCACCTTCAATGAATGGTCGGCTAATGAATTTACTTGTGCATGCTGTAATAGGACAAATGTACCCTATTCTTTAGCAGTCACATCAAAATAAAGAGGGATGGCCCCGAATTTCTTGGTAACATGTGTTTTGAACCCTTTCTGACACACAAAAGTATTCTTCAAAGCAGACTTTAGAAAAGTAGAAAATCAGCGAAAAGTAAAATGCATTTACTTTTCCCCCGGTATCACATAACATCGGCTAATGGAAGAAAGATTCCCGATAGAACATTACATCGACTAATGGAAGAAGGACCACATAACATTGACTAATGGAAGAAAGATCCCCGGTAGCACATTACATCGACTAATGGAAGAAAGATCCCGTTAGAACATTACATCGACTAATGGAAGAAGGACCACATAACATTGACTAATGGAAGAAAGATCCCCGGTAGCACATTACATCGACTAATGGAAGAAAGATTCCCGTTAGAACATTACATCGACTAATGGAAGAAGGACCACATAACATTGACTAATGGAAGAAAGATCCCCGGTAGCACATTACATCGACTAATGGAAGAAAGATCCCGTTAGAACATTACATCGACTAATGGAAGAAGGACCACATAACATTGACTAATGGAAGAAAGATCCCCGGTAGCACATTACATCGACTAATGGAAGAAAGATCCCGTTAGAACATTACATCGACTAATGGAAGAAGGACCACATAACATTGACTAATGGAAGAAAGATCCCCGGTAGCACATTACATCGACTAATGGAAGAAAGATCCCGTTAGAACATTACATCGACTAATGGAAGAAGGACCACATAACATTGACTAATGGAAGAAAGATCCCCGGTAGCACATTACATCGACTAATGGAAGAAAGATCCCGTTAGAACATTACATCGACTAATGGAAGAAGGACCACATAACATTGACTAATGGAAGAAAGATCCCCGGTAGCACATTACATCGACTAATGGAAGAAAGATCCCGTTAGAACATTACATCGACTAATGGAAGAAGGACCACATAACATTGACTAATGGAAGAAAGATCCCCGGTAGCACATTACATCGACTAATGGAAGAAAGATCCCGTTAGAACATTACATCGACTAATGGAAGAAGGACCACATAACATTGACTAATGGAAGAAAGATCCCCGGTAGCACATTACATCGACTAATGGAAGAAAGACCCCGTTAGAACATTGCATTGACTAATGGAAGAAGGACCACATATCATTGACTAATGGAAGAAAGATCCCCGGTAGCACATTACATCGACTAATGGAAGAAAGACCCCGTTAGAACATTACATTGACTAATGGAAGAAGGACCACATAACATTGACTAATGGAAGAAAGATCCCCGGTAGCACATTACATCGACTAATGGAAGAAAGACCCCGGTTAGAACATTACATTGACTAATGGAAGAAGGACCACATAACATTGACTAATGGAAGAAAGATCCCCGGTAGCACATTACATCGACTAATGGAAGAAAGATCCCGTTAGAACATTACATCGACTAATGGAAGAAGGACCACATAACATTGACTAATGGAAGAAAGATCCCCGGCAGCACATTACATCGACTAATGGAAGAAAGACCCCGTTAGAACATTACATCGACTAATGGAAGAAGGACCACATAACATTGACTAATGGAAGAAAGATCCCCGGTAGCACATTACATCGACTAATGGAAGAAAGATCCCGTTAGAACATTACATCGACTAATGGAAGAAGGACCACATAACATTGACTAATGGAAGAAAGATCCCCGGTAGCACATTACATCGACTAATGGAAGAAAGATCCCGTTAGAACATTACATCGACTAATGGAAGAAGGACCACATAACATTGACTAATGGAAGAAAGATCCCCGGTAGCACATTACATCGACTAATGGAAGAAAGATCCCGTTAGAACATTACATCGACTAATGGAAGAAGGACCACATAACATTGACTAATGGAAGAAAGATTCCCGGTAGCACATTACATCGACTAATGGAAGAAAGATCCCGTTAGAACATTACATCGACTAATGGAAGAAGGACCACATAACATTGACTAATGAAAGAAAGATCCCCGGTAGCACATTACATCGACTAATGGAAGAAAGACCCCGTTAGAACATTACATTGACTAATGGAAGAAGGACCACATAACATTGACTAATGGAAGAAAGATCCCGTTAGAACATTACATCGACTAATGGAAGAAGGACCACATAACATTGACTAATGGAAGAAAGACCCCGTTATAACATTACATTCACTAATGCAAGAAGGACCACATAACATTGACTAATGGAAGAAAGACCCCGGTAGCACACTACATCGACTAATGGAAGAAGGACCCCGTTAGAACATTACATTGAATAATGAAAGAAGGACCACATAACATTGATTAATGGAAGAAAGATCGCCGGTAGCACATTACATCGACTAATGGAAGATAGATCCCCGGTAGCACATTACATCAACTAATGGAAGACAGACCCCGTTAGAACATTACATTGACTAATGGAAGAAGGACCACATAACATTGACTAATGGAAGAAGGACCACATAACATTGACTAATGAAAGAAAGATCCCCGGTAGAACATTACATAGACTAATGGAAGAAAGACCCCGTTAGAACATTACATTGACTAATGGAAGAAGGACCACATAACATTGACTAATGGAAGAAAGACCCCCGGTAGCACATTACATCGACTAATGGAAGAAAGACCCCGTTAGAACATTACATTGACTAATGGAAGAAGGATCACATAACATTGACTAATGGAAGAAGGATCACATAACATTGACTAATGGAAGAAGGATCACATAACATTGACTAATGGAAGAAGGATCACATAACATTGACTAATGGAAGAAGGATCACATAACATTGACTAATTAAAGAAAGACCAAATACCATTGACTAATGGAAGAAAGACCCCCGGTAGCACATTACATCGAGTAATGGAAGAAAGATCCACGGTAGCACACTACATTGACTAATGGAAGAAAGACCTCCAGCAGCACATCACATCGACTAATCGAAGAAAGAACCCGGTAGCACATTACATCGACTAATGGAAGAAAGACCCCCGGTATCACATAACATCGACTAATGGAAGAAATATCCACGGTAGCACATTACATCGACTAATGGAAGAAAGACCTCCGGTAGCATATTACATCGACTAATGGAAGAAATACTCCCGGTAGCACATTACATCGACTAATGGAAGAAAGACCCTCGGTAGCACATAACATCGACTAACGGAAGAAAGATCCACGGTAGCACATAACATCGACTAATGGAAGAAAGATCCCCGGTAGCACATTACATTGACGAATGGAAGAAAGACCCCGGTAGCACATAACATTGACTAATGGAAGAAAGACCCCGTTAGAACATTACATTGACTAATGGAAGAAGGACCACATAACATAGACTAATGGAAGAAAGACCCCCTTTAGCACATTACATCGACTAATGGAAGAAAGATCCCGTTAGCACATTACATTGACTAATGGAAGAAGGACCACATAACATTGACTAATGGAAGAAAGATCCCCGGTAGCACATAACATCGACTAATGGAAGAAAGACCCCCGGTAGCACATAACATCGACTAATGGAAGAAAGACCCCCAGTAGCACATAACATCGACTAATGGAAGAAAGATCCTTGGTAGCACATTACATCGACTAATGGAAGAAAGACCCCCAGTAACACATAACATCGACTAATCGAAGAAAGATCCTTAGTAGCACATTACATCGACTAATGGAAGAAAGATCCTCGGTAGCACCTTACATCGACTAATGGAAGAAAGACCCCCAGTAACACATAACATCGACTAATCGAAGAAAGATCCTTGGTAGCACATTACATCGACTAATGGAAGAAAGATCTCCGGTAGCACATTACATTGACTAATGGAAGAAAGATCCCGGTACCACATTACATTGACTAATAGAAGAAGGACCACATAACATTGACTAATAGAAGAAGGACCACATAACATTGACTAATGGAAGAAAGACCACATAATATTGACTAATGGAAGAAAGACTCCCGGTAGCACATAACTTCGACTAATGGAAGAAAGACCCCCAAGTAGCACGTTACATCGACTCGACGTCAAATTTTTGAAAATTCTTTGGTCGATATGAAACGTTGAATATAGATATCCATGTCCACTTTTGTTACGTTATAACGTACAAATTTGTTGGCGCCGGGCATCGAATTAGGGTTTCTTCACTGCGGAGTAAATCGCTCTCCCAACTGAGCTACGTGGATAAGTGCTCTCACTGCTATCTGCCTTTATCTCATGAGCATCCAGCGGTGCAGGCACGGCTCAACGTCTTTTCGATGTTGAATTTTCAACCTATTTAGTCGGTATCAAGTAAACAGTAGACGAAGATTCGACCTTTCGAGAGAAACAGATATATCGTTGCTACGTAGTGTAGACGTCGATTCTACGTTGATATTTTGCAGTTTAGTCATCGATTTTATAACTGTTGTAATGTCCAATCAACGTTTACTCTACAATTTAGATGTTGAAACATAAAATTCTCATCTTTTTATCGTGGCATAAATCGTAGAATGTATTCGTATTTGTAGTGCGTTTCTACGACGCTGTCTACGATTAAAAAATCATATAATTTTTTTTTATTGTTTTAACATCCAAGTCTTTCCGGACGCATTCGAAAAGACACATAATACTAAAAAATTCACATAATTTTTGATGATATGTCAGCATCTCGCTAGGCCTATCTTTAATTGGGATATGCGTACGTACAAATTATATATCTTAAAAAATATTTTTATTTAAAGGAACGAGACTCAACTTCTTATAAACATACTTAAGCAAAAAAAAAAATCAACTTTTGACTTACCGGCGAAAAAGGAGACAGGTTAGAATCTCGTCTTACAACAGAAATGATGCAACCGACCAACACCCTAGCACCCAGAAAGTTTTTTTTTTTTTGCGTAATGGTTGCAAAAGCGCATGCGCGCGACGTTTACACATAGCATAAAAGACATCGATTATTCGACCTAATGGAACTAAAGGGATAAAACCGCGTAAAACCGTCTTCATATACTGTATACCGACATTCAATGAAATTATTTTTCTTGACGTTCCGCCTCATCGATTTTACGTCGAAAACTATGCCTCCGCGTAATATCGACCTGGTAACCAAAACTCGATGTCGCACCTGGACATCTTGTAGGAAGTCTTTTTATTTTGGAGATCGCGCTGGACAAGGAAGCACCTGCAGATTTTTTAGGCAGTCTTTTGATGTTGGGTTTCACGTTGGACAAGGAAGCACCTGTAAAACTTGTAGGCAGTCTTTTGATGTTGGGTTTCACGTTGGACAAGGAAGCACCTGTAAAACTTGTAGGCAGTCTTTTGATGTTGGGTTTCACGTTGGACAAGGAAGCACCTGTACAACTTGTAGGCAGTCTTCTGATGTTGGGTTTCACATTGGACAAGGAAGCACCTGTACAACTTGTAGGCAGTCTTTTGATGTTGGGTTTCACGTTGGACAAGGAAGCACCTGTACAACTTGTAAACAGTCTTTTGATGTTGGGTTTCACGTTGGACAAGGAAGCACCTGTACAACTTGTAGGCAGTCTTTTGATGTTGGGTTTCGCGTTGGACAACGAAGCACCTGTACAACTTGTAGGCAGGCTTTTGATGTTGGGTTTCACGTTGGACAAGGAAGCACCTGTACAACTTGTAGGCGGTCTTTTGATGTTGGGTTTCACGTTGGACAAGGTAGCACCTGTACAACTTGCAGGCAGTCTTTTGATGTTGGGTTTCACGTTGGACAAGGAAGCACCTGTATAACTTGTAGGCAGTCTTTTACGTTGGACAAGTAAGCACCTGTACAACTTGTAGGCGGTCTTTTGATGTTGGGTTTCACGTTGGACAAGGAAGCACCTGTACAACTTGTAGGCAGTCTTTTGATGTTGGGTTTCACGTTGGACAAGGAAGCACCTGTACAACTTGTAGGCAGTCTTTTGATGTTGGGTTTCACGTTGGACAAGGAAGCACCTGTACAACTTGTAGGCGGTCTTTTGATGTTGGGTTTAACGTTGGACAAGGAAGCACCTGTACAACTTGTAGGCAGTCTTTCAATGTTGGGTTTCACGTTGGATAAGGAAGCACTTGTACAACTTGTAGGCAGTCTTTTACGTTGGACAAGGAAGCACCTGTACAACTTGTAGGCGGTCTTTTGATGTTGGGTTTCACGTTGGACAAGGTAGCACCTGTACAACTTGTAGGCAGTCTTTTGATGTTGGGTTTCACGTTGGACAAGGAAGCACCTGTATAACTTGTAGGCAGTCTTTTACGTTGGACAAGGAAGCACCTGTACAACTTGTAGGCGGTCTTTTGATGTTGGGTTTCACGTTGGACAAGGAAGCACCTGTACAACTTGTAGGCAGTCTTTTGATGTTGGGTTTCACGTTGGACAAGGAAGCACCTGTACAACTTGTAGGCAGTCTTTTGATGTTGGGTTTCACGTTGGACAAGGATGCACCTGGACACCTATGCAGGAAGTCTTTTCATGTTGGGGATCGCTCTGGACAGGGAAGCATCTGGACACTTTGTAGGAAGTCTTTTGATGTTGGGGATAGAGCTGGATAAGGAACCACCTGTACAACTTGTAGGCAGTCTTTTGATGACATTTTTTATGTAGAGCAGTAATGCAGCATATACACTGACGGGAAAAAAATCCCAACACCAAGAAGGGGTTGTGTTACATAAACGACAGTTGGTAGGCGGTGAGAGTACATCTGTAAGATGACGTCTATGCAAATTTCGCGCTCGGCGCATACGTGTCACGCTAGTGGCGCCCCTCGGAACATGCAAAGCAGGTTTGCTGTAACTACGCGCTGTAAGGTTCGTGGGCGTTAGTTATCGTTGAGATTCGACGTTGTGTTGATGTTAGTCAAGAATGCCTTTAAGAAGACGAAGAAGCCATTATCAATAGCTCACGGAGTTTGAACGAGGTCGTGTAATAGGGCTACGAGAAGGTGGATTTTCTTTCCGCAATACTGCAGAACGACTTGGCCGGAATGTAGCCACTGGGCATGATTGTTGGTAGCGGTTGTCAACGAAGGAAGACCGGGTTCCAGCCGGCCACGTGGTACTACTCATAGGAAAGACCCCGTGTACGGCGCATGGCCGTGGCGCATCGTACTGCGTCTGCGGCAGCAATTCGAGCTGCAGTTGCCACCACAGTGAAACAACGAACTGTTACAAAACGGTTACTTGAAGGACAGCTCCGAGCCAGACGCCCTGTAGCGTGCATTCCACTTACTCCAAACCACTGCCGTTTGCGACGTCAGTGGTGTCAAGCTAGAGCTCATTGGAGGACGGAGTGGAGATCTGTTGTGCTTTCTGATGAAATCCGGTTCTGCCTGGGTGCCAGTGATTGCCGTGTGTTGGTTAGAAGGTGGCCAGGTGAGCGCCTGCCTACCAACCTGTCTTCGGCCGAGACACACTGGACCTACACCTGGAGATATGGTCTGGGGAGCAATTTCCTATGACAGCAGGAGCACTCTCGTGGTTATCCCACGCACCCTGACGGCACAGCTGTACGTCGGTCTGGTGATTCAACCTGTTGTGTTGCCATTCATGAACAGCATTCTAGGGGATGTTTTCGAACAGGATAACGCTCGCCCGCATATCGCTGTTGTAACCCAACATGCTCTACAGAATGTTGACATGTTGCCGTGGCCTGCTAGATCACCAGATCTTTCTCCAATCTAGCACATATGGGACATCATAGGACGACAACTCCAGCGTCACCCCCAACCAGCATTAACCGTCCCTGTATTGACCGACCAAGTGCAACAGGCATGGAACTCCATCCCACAAACTGACATCCAGCACCTGTACGACACAATGCATGTACGTTTGCGTGCTTGCATTCAACATTCTGGCGGTTACACCGGTTATTAATGTACCAGCATTTCACATTTAAAATGGCTCTTCTCGCGCTTACATTAAGCTGTGATCTTGAAACCTTAATCGATTAAATATGTTACCTATACAAATGTATTGCCGCCATTTCATTCCTCTACAATTATTTTTTCGTGGTGTTGGAATTTTTTTTCCGTTAGTGTATAACAGGGCCCGAAAGTCGGATTCCTGCATTTATTAGCTCTAGAATTACCACAGTTATCGAATTAGTAAGATGTTATCTGAGATACCATAACTGATCTAATGAGCCATTCGCGGTTTCGCCTTAATGAGGCATGTACTTAATCTTTGCATGGCTTAATCTTAGAGATAAGTATATGAGTACTCGCGGGATCAACCAGGTAACTTTTCCTTTCGGATCGTCCCGTCACTCGACCTCCTGCCAAAATTGGGGGATGGAACGGCAAAACGAACAGGTCAGAAAAAATTACGGACATCTAGCCGAAGTTCGCTGCCCCGAAAGTGTATCTGCAAAAGGGACTAATGGCGTTCCTGTCACGTGGAATGCGACCAAGATGCATGCACATTTATAATTAATTGCTCTTATTTGTTGGCATCATTTTTCATTAAAAAGGAGATTGCTACTGTGATCATTAAAATTTGCTGGTACTCATTTTACTTTAATTTGCCATATTCTTTGCAGCCTGAGGGGATCCAACAGTATAACAAGTGTTGCACATATCTGTAAACTGCTAAACCTTATTGCGGACTGATTGTATTAATATGAGGTATAATCGGGAAGTAAGTACCGTTAGGCGTTAGGGAATTACAAAATTAAAACAGAATGTATTAGTAATAAAAAAAAATTCTTCTCTTCTTCTCAGCCTGTTGGAACCCACTGCAGGATATAGGCCTCTTGCAGTCTTTTCCATTTGGATATTCTTAAGATGTGTGACCAAGTTGGTCAAAATTCTTCAGGCACGCCATGCGTTTTTCACTTATTCATTACATCCAAAACAGTTGACTTAGGTATGTTTAAACGCCTCTCGGTTTCTCTTATGGACAACTAACTAACATAACACAAAACAATCTTTCCTTTCTCAAAGTCAATTCTCTACCGCTGCGACATTTTCACTCAACCTCACAATGCGATATGATCGCGGTCAGCTGCAATTTTGATTTTTATACCGTTTGCAGCTGTACCGCGCATCTTAACAACGGAACGGATCCGTTCATTTGCTTTTGAAGGGGTGTCCGGTGACTTTTGTTAATGTAGTGTATCTTATGGGACGCTCCTGGAGCCTTTGAACCGAGTTGAAATTCGTAAAGCAAAAAAGCCCGAATTACGCCAGGTACAAATGACATTTTAAAAGAGTTCAAAATCACAGAAATACAGTACACACCAAGTTAGAGTGCACCGATTGACCGAGCGTATCGGTGCCTTATGACGCACATACAAAATTGAGTTCTGCAAACCACTAGAAAATAAAACTGATATGTATCGAACTGTACCAAAAACTACACGGGCTATATTTGGTTACCTAACACTTTAAAATATTTCTTTATCTATCGATTTTTTCGCAACTTGTAAACAACATGACATTCACGTCATTTGCAGGAAGCGCGTGGTATAGGAAAAAGCAAAAACACGTGACTATCAACACCTTTGGTGCTGTCACACGCGATCTGAATATTTGTTTGCCATTCGGCCAGATGAGACTGGGCGACAGCGCAGCGGAACCTTGAACGGGGATATAAATAAAATAACTGTGGCTAAGCGAACGTTGTTATCCTTTATCTTATGATATACACCGATGAGCAATTACATTATGACCACCTACCTAATAAGCTGTAGGACAACATTTAGCCCACACAAAAGTGACCACTCGACAAGACATCGATTCGATGAGGTGGCGATAGGTATCCTGGGGTATCTGGTACCATAAGATCAACAGGAGGTACTCCAGTGCCCGTACATTTCGGGGTGGTGGTAATTTAGCTCGAACTCCGCATTTCCAATTCGAAACACAAATGTTCGATTGGGTTCATGCGAGGTGAATTTGGAGGCCAGTGCGTTAAACGAAAGTCATCAGCATGTTTATCGCACCACTCCTAGACTATTCTAGCAGTGTGGCATGGCGCATTATCCTGTTGGTAATGGCCATCAGCAGCAGGGAACACCGTTGCCATGAATGGGTGAACTTGGTCCGCAATGATGCTCAGACACTTGACAGCTGTCAGGGATTGTGCTATTGGAATAATGGGGCTTAAAGTGTCCTAAAAAAGCATGACCAACAGCATAACAGCACCACCGTCAGCCTGTTTCTGCACGGCTGGGTCAGAGTTTTCAAATGTGGTAATTTTCTTAATTGCCACAAAAAATTTCAATTTCCAAGTAAGACGAAACAGTAAAAAATGTGTAATGGCGCAATTAAAATAATGATATTTTGCTGTAATCAGGCGGCTAATGCCTTTCTTCTGAAAGATCCGCCCAACAGTTCATCCAGGTGCCATAGCCTTCTTTTGTAATCGGCGTATCCGCACTCGGCCCGTCTACGTGATGCACCAGGCATCTTGATTCGTCAAACCAGGCCACTTTCTTCCAATTAGTCACTGTCCAATCTGGATGATCTTGGGCCCATTTCATGCGTTGTTGGCGATGACGTGCAGTGAACCTGGGGACCCGGCTGGCTCTTTGGCTATGCAGGCCCATGCGCAAAAGGCTGCAATGAATTGTGTGTTGTGACCCATAGCCCTGATCACCACCGTTGTAACTGCGGGTGATTTGTTACACTGTAGCCGTGCGGTCGATGTGAACTGGGCCTAAAGTGTCCCAATCTCCGCTTTCCTCTGCCATGAATTAGCTGCGGACGAGACACGGCTGGACGACGGCTCATCGCTTGGCCATCTGTGCCCTGCACCTCTTTTAACAAACACGGCACGTTAACAACCCACAAAGCGAGCCGTTCCCAGGATCGTAGTTCCGAAACGCTATGTCATCACAATTTGTCCTTTATAAAACTCCGATAAATCGGCAGTTTTTTTCCCATTCTGACTCTACTAACCGAAAGCCCATCCACGGTTTGTATATATACTGCTCTGTGAACTTCACCTGCGCTACCGTTCGGTCTCCAGGCGCGCTCAGTTCTCTAGTTTGGGGGTGATCATAATGTAATGGATCATCGGTGCTTGTAGTCCACAATTTGCGACAACTTGAATTCGAATTTTGCTTCCGGGTTTATAAACCACTGTGAGTAACTCTCAGGATATGACCTGTTATCGATTTTAAATTTAGGGCCAGGGCTGCGGGTGGCCGAGTGGGCAACGTTCGTGACTGACACGGGAAGGGCCTCAGGTTCGATCCCAGGCAGGTACGAACGCTAGATCCACTAAATACCTGCCGTGCGTCGGATGGGCACGTTAAGCCGTCGGACCCCGGGTATTGGCCCCCGGTAATAAATAATGGAGTCTTCCTCCCCCTTTCTGCTTCGCTACAGTGTCAATTTCCTATCGGGCGCTCTAGCCCAAATCTCCTAGTTTCCTATTTCTAAGGGTTGTTTAAGACCTAGGGTCAGTCACTCCCTTCCTAAAATCCTCTACATATCATCATCATCAAATTTCGGGCCACTTGTTTCAGGCATGGAGTTAGAGCCATCGAGTTTGGGAAAGCACACCATCCTGCCATCCTTGCCTCATCGAGAACTGGAACTCAGGTCCAGCTTGAACGGCTAACCAGAAAAAAAAAACCAAAAAAAAAAAAAAAAAACCAGTGGCTCTTACCACTTGTAGTCCCTAGGTCAGCCAAAATGAAAACGATATACAAATAAGAGTATTTTCTTACCGCATGATATTGTCAGATTTCCAATTTGCATTGAAAACTGATTGCAGTACGCCAACAAGTCCGTAAACACATCTGTCAACTGATTGTGGTTGCGTCGTTCTTAAACACTTTTGAATCTCGTAAATATCATCTGTAAAGAGAAAGGCAGTTCTGCATTATTAGAACTTTGTTGACGGGCGCAAAGGACGAAATGACATGAAATGAAACAAAGCAAAATGCACGCGTTAGACACAAAATGACTAGAGGCTTAAATTAAAAAACATGGGAAAACATTTCGATCAAATCATTCAACAGTCAGATGTACTAAATAACGTAATGTATTTTGTGATGTTTTGGACATCACTTTTACTGAATTCAATAATATACTAATTAGTCTGCTGAACTTTGCAATTTTGTGACTTGCTAAACATTGTTTTGAACTATGTGATTCGCAAAACAGTGTATTGAACTAAAGGATTTTTTAAACAGAATAATTTTTTAAATTTGGATTGAACTACACTAAAGAGCAATTGAATTAGAGACAGCTGGCGTTTTGCAAATGTGGCGCTGTGGGCGGCCCTGTAAACGTAAACGACATGACTTATGCAGCAATCCAACAATATAAGGAGTGATGGGACGGGAATCAGTAAGAGTCGGACGCAGTATGGGTAAGACAAAGGATCTAAGCGCATTTGATCGTGGGCAAATTGTCTGGGCCCGACGAATGGGTCACTCCATTTCGGAAGTCGTGCTGGCACTGCGATTTTCACGAGCCACTGGTTCACGGGTGCACCGCGAATACATCGAATCCGGTAAAACCATCCCTGCAAGTGCCAACTGCCGTGGACAACAGCGTGTGGATGAGCGGGATCATCGTCGGCTAGCTCGAATTGTAACAGCGGATAGACGGGCCACAGTGCAAGAAATCACTCGGCAATTAAACGCTGGTGCACAAAAACGTGTAAGCAGCCACACCATCCAGAACCATCTCCTCGCTATGGGGTACAGAAGCCATCGTCCCACGAGGGTACCGCTGCTGACCGCACATCACAGGGTGCAACGATTAGCATGGGCGCGGGAACATCGCCACTGGAACCTAGACATGTGGAAAAATGATGCCTGGATTGATTAGTCGAGATTCACGTTGGTACATGACGGATGGCAGGATACGAGTACGGCGCAAACCACATGAAGCAATGGATACTTCTTGTCAGCAAGATACTCTACAAGCTGGTGGTGGTGGTGGGGGGCATTCTGGTCTGGGGACTATTTACGTGGACTGAAATGGGACCCCTGGTAGTTGTGACGACCATTTGCTCCCGTTTGTGCGTCTTCAACATCCCACTGGGGCACCTCATTCTGCAACAAAACAATACACCGTGCTATCGCTCACGAATTGTATCCGAATGGTTGGATGAACACTCCACCGACGTGACCTCGCTTCCTTGGCCAGCTAGGTCACCTGACCTCAATCCCATCGAGCACATCTGGGATGTCATCGAGAGAGATGTTCGAGGCTCTAACGTCCCTCCATCAAATCTTCGTAGACTGTGGGAGCTTGTTTAGGGGTCGTGGATGCGTATGGCTTCCCAATGCTTCCGGTGTCTTGTTAAGTCCATGCCGAGACGAATCGCAGGTGTCATCAGGGCGAAAGGTGGATCTACGAGCTACACGTTACTAGACAGGTATCTTCTAATTCACTTGCTCTTCAGTGTATTTCTTAACTGATCCTGGTTCCCGACTGATTTTCTGCTGAAGTGAACGCTCATGATTTCGTTCTTGAGGTCATATCAGTATAGGATATATTGTAACAGTATCATGCCAGTTGTATCAAAAATCAAATCCGTAGGAATAGAAATCGTACCAGTAGAATTAGGATTAATTAACCCGGCGTTTGTCACCACACGTTTTTTTTTTTTTTTTTTTTTCGTTTTTTTTACGTAGGACTACGTCTACCTACGCGGATAGTATGGAGCGACTTACGGCCCACCGCCTGTGACAAAAAATTAGGTCCCAATTGAAATCATTATTGCGTTAAAAATACTCCCCGCACAGTAGCCGTGTTAGCCGATTCGTAAACAGCATGTAATCCAATTTGGGTACTGCGCAATACGTCGTGCGCGCGAAGTTGCCTTAGCTTCCTGAGCTCGGGGGAGATGATGCAATATTTCTCGGTGGGCCGCCGCGTTTGACTCTGTCTATCTTGGCAGATGTGAGCGCAACACAAACGTGTGTGGCATCGTTTTAAGGCTGTTCACGAAATCTATTCAAATATACGAAGAACGTTTCGCAATGATTTGAACTGAACATTTGAAAAATGTTTTCTTGCGAACACTTTTGAAAATATCGCGGCTTATCTGGACAACCGTGAGTGCAAAAGGACTGTGCGTGGTATCTTTTTACAGCTCTCGACCAGATCTATTCGAATATGTAAAGAACATATAGCAATGATTTTAACTAAAATTTTTAAAAATTGTTTTCGTGTGAACGGATTAACATTTTCGACAATGCCGCGGAATTCGCAGAATGAACGCCAGCAAAAGTGGAGAAAATGAAAACGAGAGGCAAGAGCAAGTGATGAGGATACATACGTGACTAGCTCATTTCAACTCTCTGATCTGAAAGTCGTAGTCCTACGTTGAAAACTGACCGCTCAATCAGAACAAACCGTACCTGTTGTTTTTAATTAGGGTTTTAACAACCACAGTGAGAAACTCAGAGAGCTATAAGCAGTCGTCCGGCACTAATTTAGAGGAACTGTTTCCAGAGAAGGAAGAGAGCCAGTGTCGTAAGGCAAACACAACATCCATGCCTCAACGGCGGGATTCGATCCCGGACCCGTCTCGGACAAATGGCCCGAAACCATCTCTTAGTTTTCTGCTCCACCGGGGCGGACACTACACGTTGAACAACGCCAGTTGTCGTACGTGAGAGTTTTTCCCACACTCTCCTTTCTGAGATATCGTCCCTTAAAAGTGAACAAAAAGCACTGCTGTTGAAAATGCGTTGCTGACAAACTGAAATGTATAAATCAAATTGTGCGAAAAACACACTTGTATTATCACGGTGTCTATAAAAATGCAAAACACAAACGCCAGTGGTAGCTTGACGAGAGAAATGCTCGTACGAAGCACACGGGAACAAAGCGCAGACTGTCTGATAGTAAAAGATGTGTTATCAGATCCGATACAAATCTGATAACACATTGTTGAGAAGTTTCTAAAAATAATCTAAAGCTGCGGTGGTGAGCCCAGGGTCACTTCGAATTAAATGGCGCTCTTGCTATGCGAAGCGTGCGAGAAATGCTCCTAGCGCGACTAACGACGGGTTAAGGAATCTGGCTTCCTGTTTTGGTTTGAAGAGAAAAATATTTGGCCATTGGTCACTCCAAGTGGTATGTTCGTAACTCCAGCTCAGTACCACAAAACGTTTGTTCTAACTGAGTGTCGCAATATAATTTCAGGAGAATAATTATTACACTACTACTACCGTATAATTTGTGGATTCATCCAGATTGTGGCATACTCTTCTACTGTTACAATTATAGTCTAAAGTCAAAATAACAGGATCGTTTTTCCCTAGAGCTTTGCGCTTAGGTTTAGGTTTCCAAGTCAGAAATCGAATTTAAAATGTTCATCTCAGCGGATACTTTTTCAAAATGCTGACGAGGTTCAGCGTGTTGCCCTTTTTTTTTTTTTTTTTTTTTTTTTTTTTTTTGATTGAAGTTATAATGATCACCGTGAGAAAATCAATGGGCTACAGTCGAGGACAAAAGTCCTGCAGTAGACCAAAAGTCAATTTTTGATGTTTGAAGTCAACTTATACAGCGTAATGGTAAAGTCAGGAATGCATATTCTACATCATTTTAAAGGAACTTTTATACTGAATTCAAATATTTTTACAGAATGTTATTACCAGTAAAAGAAGTGAAGTTACAAGCAAAGGTACAGCGTCTAGTAATAAAAAGCAAACAAAAGTGGAATTTGTGAAATTAGTGTGCAATGCATTTAACGTACAAATACTGTACAGTACATTATTATTGACACTTGTAGGACACTTGAAATAACTGACCAACAAGCAAAATACGCTTTACTATTTAATTGGATAACCGCGGTTTCTTAGTAACAAAGTGCACCTTCTTGGCATGGAACTAATGAGCTTCTCATGTTGTCCTTTGGTGATAACACGGTGCCACACGGCCCTTACAGACTCAATTAATGCTGTTTCAGTTGTGGTCCTTGGTGACGGATCTTTTGCTTCAATCTCACCCACATATTCTCTATGGGATTACAATCAGGTGACTGTGCCGGCCACTGTAGTTTTCTTATAAATTTTCAATTAAACCACTCGTCAACCAACTTTGACCTATGACTTGGCGCGTTATCGTCCTGAAAGATAAAATTCCGCAAACCCATGTCTTGTGGTAGCATTTTGGACTCCAAAATATCCACATATTTTGATCCATTCAATGTGCAGACAACTAACACAACCCGGCTGAAATACAAGACCACATCATCACCGTATGTGGGTACTTGATTGTTGGCTGGGTGCAGCATGCATTATATCTTTCACCTGCCCGACGAAGTACGTAATTATTTCCATTATTAGCGGAAATGTTATTTTCAGTGATTGTTTAATCACTGAAAATAACACTTCTCCATTCATCAATTCTCGTGTGCTTTGGCCCAAGCTATTCTTTTGAGCCGTTGTTGTTCAGCAAGGAAAGGTTTTCGTGTAGCTTTTTGTGCAGTCAGTCCATTTTCTTGTAGCCTACGACGAACTGTACGTGCAGATGCAATAATGCGCACTTCATTCTCCCATTTATTTCTTAATTCAGTGGCTGTTTTAAACCTTGATTTTAAGGAACGACGAATCAAAAGGCAATCATCACGTTCAGTACAGAACCTTGGTCGACCTGTTCTTTTCGTGTTTCCCACACATCCAGTTTCTGCAACTCTTTTAGCGGTACGCAAGACAGTGGAATGATCACAGACACATTTAACAGCTATTTTGGAACCGTGTTATCACTAATGGACAACTAGAGAAGCTCATTAGTTCCATGCAAAGAAAGTGCACATTGTTCCTAAGAAACCCGTGGTTATCCAATTAAATATTAAAGCGTATTTTGGTTGTTGGTAAGTTATTTCAAGTGTCCTGCAAGTTTCATTAATGTAATGTACAGTAATTTTACGTTAATTGCATTGTACACTAATTTCACAAATTCCACTTTTCTTTGCTTTTTTATGACTAGACACTGTACTTCTGCTTGTAACTTCACTTTTATTACTGCTAATAACATTCTGTTAAACATATTTGACTACAGCATGAAATTTCCTTTAAAATTATGTATAATATGTATTTCTGACTTTACTATTATGCTGTATAAGTTGACTTCAAGCATCAAAAATTGACTTTCGGCCTACTGGTGCAGCACGTTTGACCACGTTTGTACACTATCTACCAACAAGTAATTGGACACCTGTGATAGCAAACGAAGACGAAGCTTATTTACCTTCAATAGTTGGTGGAGGCTCCACGAGCGGCGATAACAGCTGCGACCCTCCGGGGCATACTCTAAACCAGGCGTTGTACGACGGCTAGCGGTATATTCTTCCACTCGGCTTGGAGAAAACAGGTCCTTCACCGATTTCGGACGGTGGGGTCACCACTTAAATCTACGCTCCAACTCGTCCCAGAGGTGCTCGATAGGGTTACGGTCCTTGCTCTGCGCAGGCCAGTTCATTCGATTAACCCCATTGTCACCATACCAAGCCATGGTGGATCTCGCAACATGACATGCAGCATTGTCATCCTGAAAGTAACATGGGTCCACTTCGTAAAACTGCCACAACGTAGGAAGCTCATGGTCATCCAAAATGGTGCAGTAGATCTAGGCGTTGAGTCTACCAGGAATTGCGACCAAGGGTCCCGTGCTATACCAGGAGAAGCACCCCCATAGCATAATTCCACCGCCGCCGAACTTCACAGTTGGCACAATACATTCCGGCAGGAGGCGTTCTCCATGCAGACGCCAAACCTAGATCCTGCAATCCGAACGGTAGAGGGTGAACCTTGAATCGTCGCTCCAGAGAAACTGTTTCCACTGTTCAACGGTCCACTGTCGACGTTCTTTGCACCACGTTAGCCGAGCAGCGCTATTGGACGTGGTAATCAAAGGCTTGTGGGTGGGCAGCACGTTCATAATAACCGAGCAGTTGGGCTTCTTTAAGGATGGTATTAATCGAAAGAACACTCCCGGATGCCTGTTGAAACTCCTCGCGGATGTGGGACATCGATTTGGTGCGGTTCTTCCAAATTTCTCTGGCCAGCACCCGTCGGTCTCTAACTCCCAGTTTTGTGAGTCTGCTGGGTCTGGGCACATTCTGACAGTCACCTCACATCTCCCACTAACCAATCACGAAGGACACTGTCTATTTTGGGTACTTCAACTCGCTGGATATGCCACGTATGGATCGGCCATTTCTGTGATACCCGGCGATTACACCTTTCTCGAAATCAGAGAGCTCCGAGCTGCGTGGCAACTTGCATGCGACTGGTTGCGTTGTTGTTTCCCCCACGATATTTAACGGCGGCCGTGACGTGTATCAGGACCGCAGATATCGTCGATTGCAGGGGTGTCCAATTACTTGTTGGTAGATAGTTTAGAAGCAGTCGCCCGTTCCCGATTTAGGGCCATTCTTTCAAGAGAAGCCAGTGCGGCAAGACAAATATAACATCCATGCCTCACCTGGATCTGAACCCGGACTCTTCTGACTTTACTGTTTAAATTTGAACTGAATTCTGGCTTTTAAAAATCTAAGTCATTTTTTCTGTCCTAGCTGCTTTCTGTTGCACGTCAAACTAACCTCTAATTCCGATCAATTTTGGTTGGACACAGAGACTCAAATAATTGCGTTCGCTTAACGCTTCTCGTCCACTTTCAATATGCTGATATACACATGAAAATTTCTCACCTTCCACAGTTGCTCAATCCTCTTCCTCCAACTTGTGTGGTACAATGTCTTTAGAACAGTCTACTTGTGCTTACTAACCAGTAATATACAGGATACATAGGAAAGTCCCCTTAGCCTGAAATAATTTGCGAACGGAGAGAGGTAAAGTTATGCAAGTGAGATAACGGTGTAGTAAAGCGACTATACCCGATCGAATGCAACCAATGGCAGCACCACTAGTGGCGAAATGCGAAACTTAGCCATTGCAGATCAAAAACGAAAAGAGATAGGGCAAAATTTCCAGTTACAAAGTTGTAGAGCACCAATTAATAAGTACAAAACGACATTTGTTTCACACGGATAACATAAATGGTCACCTGAATACCCTAAAATGTCCGAAATCGATTCGCGACCTTTTGTGTGAACATTTGAAGGGAACAGGCATAGCTATGAGCAAATACACACAATTTATTGCATAAATGCGTGTCAATACAGTTTGATGACGTCAGACAAAACAAAAACGGCAAACTGGGACACAGTGATGAAACGTTAATTTCGAGTATGTTCGAAGAGTTCGCCATTGCCCACGATACACATTTGTATTCGTGAAAGTAACTCTGCATGCACATTTCTCAGCATGGAAGGTGTCACACTATTGCAAGCATCTGTAACACGACGACGTAGATCCAGCAGTCTCGTAAGCGCTGTTGCATACACCTGAATTTTTACGTAACCCCAGAAATCCAAGCTCGCCATTCTCACACAGCGTACGTAGGCCTAAACGTCAGATCAGGGTACATCCTGCTACTGGTTTTTATATCGTAGGTACGGTACAACGTCACAATCTGCATTTGCATACGGCTACATTTGCGAAATGTGAATATGCAGATTCGCGAATCGTTGCGCATCGATTTCGGACATTGTAGGGCATTCAGGCGATAATTTATCTTATCCTTGTGAAACAAATGTCGTTTTGTACTCATTAATTGATGTTCTACAGCTTTGTATTTCAAAATGTTGCTCTATATCTTTTCGTTTTCGATTTGCAATGGCTAACTTCCGCATTTCGCCACTAGGGGCGCTGCTATTGGTTGCATTCGATCGGGCGTAGTCGCTTTACTACACGTTCATAACTGTAAAAGAGACTTTCCTATGCATCCCGTACACAGGGGGTGAACAACGAAACTGAAACACCTGAGAAAATAGCACCCCACGTGTTACGCCGCTGTGCGCGCTACCTGGTGGCCAGCCGCCATCTATTTCGCAGTTCAGCAACGAGAGTGCAGTGTGAAGGTTGCATTGGCAGAGCAAATAGCCCAGCTGCATGTCCATAAAGTGCGATCCGCACAACATAATGGGAGACATATCCCAATTTCAAAGAGGACAGATTGTTGGTTGTCGTCTCGCCGGTGCATCAGTGTCCAGGACAGCAGGCCTTTGTGATGCATCGCGGGTCACGGTATCACGGGTCATGTCACCATACCAGCAAGAGAGAAGAACTACGTTCAATAGCAGTAACTGTTGAGGTAAATGGAAGCTGTCTCATAGAGACGTCAGGGTGCTAACACGGATGGTAGCCCAAAACCATAAAACCACAGCTTCCCAACTCCACGCAGAGTTGAATACGCACCTGTTTCCATCAAAACTGTTCGTAGGGAGCTTTATTGGGTCAACATTCACGGTCATGCTGTAATTGCCAAACCGTGGATCACCAGTAACAATGTCAAACGTCGGTCGCAACAGTCCCAGGAGCGCAAATCTTAGACGCTGGACATGGTGAAATGTGTACTGTTCTCACATGAATTGTCCTTCACTGTCTTTCCCACAACTGGGTGTATTGCTCTCCGATGAATCGTCCTTCACTGTCTTTCCCCAAAACCGGGTGTATTGTTCTCCGATAAATCGTCCTTCACCGTCTTTCCCAAAACCGGGTATATTGTTCTCTGATGAATAGTCCTTCACTGTCTTTCCCACAACCGGGTGTATTGTTCTCCGATGAATCGTCCTTCTCTGCCTTTCCCCAAACCGGGTGTATTGTTCTCCGATGAATCGTTCTTCACTGTCTTCCCCACAACCGGGAGAGTTAACGTGGGGAGACATCCCTCACAGACTTACCACGCGGACTGTTTATTGCTCACAGTGAAGCGCGGAGGTGAATCAGTGACAGTTTGAGCCGCAATATCGTAGTAGTCTGTCGGCCCGCTGATTGTTCTCGAGGAGCGCATCACTTTCAAGAGCTATCGGACAGTTCTGGAGGACCAGGTGAACCCAGTGGTTAAAACATTGTACCCTGCGGGTGGTGCCGTGCATTAGGATGATAACGAACGGATACACAGAGCTAAACTGGTGGAGGAGTGTACCACTGAGCATGAAAGTGAGCTTGAGCATCTGTCATGGCATGCACAGTCACCCGATTTTAACATTATTGAGCTATTCTGGGGTGTTCTGGAGGAGCGAGTCGGAAACGTTTTTTTCACCAGCATCCCGTCGTGAACTAACCACTTTTCTGTAAGAGAAATGGCTTCAACTTCCTTCTGGCTGCAGTACAGCACTTGTCCCACAACTAATTGCAGCAAAAGAGGCCTTAAACCGTACTAATATATTGTTATGTTCTAAACCTATTATCGTGGAAAGATCGATTACTTCTGTTCGGTGTTCCTGATCCACGTCGAGTGTATGAATTAACTAAACAGATGTGTTTCAGTTTCGTCAACAACCTGTATATACCGAGAGAGAGACAGAGAGAGAGAGACATTAGTTAATGTTCAGCATCAGTAGCATTTTCTATTAAATTATAAACATTTCTAGCGACGCACTGATGTCAAACACACTGACGGAAAAAAATCCCAACACCAAGAAGGGGTTGTGTTAGATAAACGACAGTTGGTAGGCGCTGAGAGTACATCTGTAAGATGACGTCTATGCAAATTTCGCACTCTGCGCATACGTGTGGCGCTAGTAGTGCCCCTCGGAACATGCAAAGCAGGTTTGCTCTAAATACGCGCTGTAACTTTCGTGAGCGTTAGTTATCGTTGAGATTCGACGTAGTGTGTTGATGTTAGTCAAGAATGCCTTTAAGAAGACTAAGAAGCCATTATCAACAGCTCACGGAGTTTGAACGAGGTCGTGTAATAGGGCTACGAGAAGGTGGATTTTCTTTCCGCAATATTGCAGAACGACTTGGCAGGAATGTAGCCACTGTGCATGATTGTTGGCAGCGGTGGTCAAGGGAAGGTACTGCCTCAAGAAGACCGGGTTCCGGCAGGCCACGTGGCACTACTGAGATGGAAGACCGCCGTGTACGGCGTATGGCCGTGGCGCATCATACTGCGTCTGCAGCAGCAATTCGAGCTGCAGTTGCCACCACAGTGACACAACGAACTGTTACAAATCGGTTACTTGAAGGAGAGCTCCGAGCCAGACGCCCTGTAGCATGCATTCCACTTACTCAAAACCACTGCCGTTTGCGACGTCAGTGGTGTCAAGCTAGAGCTCATCGGAGGACGGAGTGCAGATCTGTTATGTTTTCTGATGAAAGCCGGTTTTGCCTGGGTGCCAGGGATGGCCGAGTGTTGGTTAGAAGGAGGCTAGGTGAGCGCCTGCAACCAACCTGTCTGCGGCCGAGACACACTGGACCTACACCTGGAGTTATGGTCTGGGGAGCAATTTCCTATGTCAGCAGGAGCACTCTAGTGGTTATCCCACGCACCCTGATGGCACAGTTGTACGTCGGTCTGGTGATTCAACCTGTTGTGCTGCCATTCATGAACAGCATTCCAGGGGGTGTTTTCCAACAGGATAACGCTCGCCCGCATACCGCTGTTGTAACCCAACATGCTCTACAGAGTGTAGACATGTTGCCGTGGCCTGCTAGATCACCAGATCTTTCTCCAATCGAGCATGTATGGAACATCATTGGACGACAACTCCAGCGTCACCCCCAACCAGCATTAACCGTCCCTGTATTGACCGACCAAGTGCAACAGGCATGGAACTCCATCCCACAAACTGACATCCAGCACCTGTACGACACAGTGCATGAACGTTTGCATGTTTGCATTCAACATTCTGGCGGTTACACCGGTTATTAATGTGCCAGCATTTCACATTTAAATGGCTCTTCTCGCGTTTACATTAAGCTGTGATCTTGAAACTTTAATCGATTAAATATGTTACCTATACAAAGGTATTGCCGCCATTTCATTCCTCAACAACTATTTTTTCGTGGTGTTGGGGATTTTTTTCAGTCAGTGTATATTCTCCTTGAAGTACCCGGTTAAGCTTTCAAACTTAAATTTGCATATACACTGCTGTTAACAGAAATTGCGACACCAAGAAGAAATGCTCGGATTTGCACGAAATTTGCAGGGTGGATAGGACACCACGTTAGATTCTGATGATTACAAATGTGGCGCACGTGTTAATGTAAGGCGCGCGCAACGCCATCGGAAACGTCACACCAGGAAGTTTAAAAGAAGGCGTACAGAGAGCGGCTTTTTAAACTTGCTATCGCTAAACTCGACCGTACGCCGTCGTTAACATGCGGCATAAGAGCCCCACACAACCGCACGAACACTTGACAGAGTTTGAAATAGGTAGAATCGCTGAACTCAGAGAAGGTTGTTTGTCATACGGTGATATTGCTGCCCGCGTTGGTCGTAACGCAACTACTGTTATGCGTACCTTGCGTCAGCGGACAGCATTAGGTTCTATGCATCGTTGTGCATCAGGGTCTGAAGCTCGAAATCGCACGACCGAGTGGGAAGACAAGAACTTGCACCGTATGGCAGGATCGTCGCGCACAATACCATCCACGACACCTTCGCAGCAATGGAGGATCGTCACACATCATCCGATGTCTGCAAGCACTGTCCGTCGCCGATTGCCGCAGAGAGGCCACGTTGCTCGCCGTCCATTGCTGCAACTTCCCTGGACCACAGGCGCCAGCGATATCATTGGTGCCGCAAACGACGATACTGGAGTCCGGAATGGGAGCACATTGTGTTTCCGGACATGTCCACATTCAATCTAATGCATCGTCACGGGTGAATCCTTGTCCGCAGATACCTTGGTGAACGGCATGTGGAAGACTACTGTGCAGCGCCATACCGGTACCACACCGTGCGTAATAGTCTGGGGAGCTATTGCGTTTCATTCACGGACTAGCATAGTACGCATCACAGGCACATAAACAGCCAACACTACAGCACGGAAGATTTGGAAGCTGAACTTCTACCCTTCCTTCATATTCAGAGATGGCTCAAAGCTCAGGGGACAAGCGGATGCAGGCTTCTGCGCGCTTTCGGATGGAAACGAAGCGACCGCAGAATGTGTAAAACTATCGCAGAATGTTTCTTTCTTCCATGCAGAACTTCTGGCGATAGAAAAGGCACTCACCCTGGCTCTCCCTAGGCAAAGCCACAAAGTAATAAAACTCTACTCAGACAGTGAGGCAGCACTGTAAGCTCTGAGCAGATTCAGAAGAAGAAACCTCATCGTCCAGAGGATTAAAACCCTCCTGAGGGCGGAGGAAGATGGGGCAGTTAGTTTCCACTTAGTACGAAGCCATGTCGGGACCCAGGAAAACGAACGGGCGGAACAGCTGGCGAAGGAAGCCACGCTGAAAGAGACGGTCGATGTACAATGCAGAACTCCGCGCAGCATTGGTACGTCAGACCATGGCCGAATGGCAGGTTAGATTGGACACGGGAGAGACAGGTCGGAAGACATAAAGGGTTTCCAAAGGTCTCAACCAAGCGAGCGCTAACAAGCAAGTTCCTCAATCAAGTGCTCAGAGGCCATGGCATCTGCCCTAAATACTTATGCAGCTTCGCAATCAGGAACTGCACTTGTCCCTGTGGAACACGATCAGCAAGCATATGACAATGCGTGCTTGAGTGCAGTGGCTTTGCTGAATGGAGAAACACACTGATCCCAGGTGTGCAAAAAACGCGGAGATTAGATCTCCTCGTCCAATCCTCCGTAAACAGGACGGGGAAATAGCCCTAGTAGAGAGGCTAATCCTCCAGCAGCGTACGATTTTCCCCAGTCAAAGGGGAACCGAATTGCAAGAGGTGAACGTGCACACAGAAAGCTGCTCGGATACGGAATGAAGACAGAAGACAAAGAAGGACAAAGGTAAGAGTAGTACCCATGTAAATACACTTTGTTTCATACTCTACTTTGTAAGTCCTAAGCATGAGGACAGTGAATATAAATGCTTGTAAGAAGTTTGTCTATAAATCAAAGGAAATGGATCTTCTAAACCTAAAGCTGTTCGAGGGGTAAACAATCTCCCAGTCAACCCTCAAAATTTAACGGCCTATCCCGCCAGCCGGTGCAGGAAACCAGCCAAAGTGTGCTAGGTGGGCGGCAAGCAGAGACCTCGTGGGCTGGTCTCTGGACCACGTGGGTGGCCGAGGCCCGAACCGGTGTCTCAAGGCAGGAAAATTATCGCAACATTTCAAATAAACCTAAGTTGAGTTCCATTAATCCCCGTGGAGCCAAGCATACTGGCGGAACGGGACAATGAAATTAATATATTACCCTTCCTTCAGACGATCCCGGGAGTAGTGTTCCAACAAGACAAGGCCCGACCCCATGTTGATCGTACTGTCCAAGACATAACTTTGTGCGCATCAAGTGGCTCGTCTTTCCTGGCTTGTTCGCTTGCCAGATTTGTCGCTTATAGGAAACGTGTCATCGCACGGTGACTGGTTTGAACGGCCTCGCCGCCTGTCACAAGCAACGAATTGTGGATGCGTGTAGAAGCAGAAGAATGGAATGTAATAACGCAGACGATCGTCCAAACTCTGTTTCATTCGATTCCACGGCGTGATCACCGCCCATGGTTGTTTTACTTATTACTAATTTTTTGGCCTTCCTCGTCACTAACCGGTATGTAATTGTGATCGTTTGCAGCTTGTACCAAAACTAATCATTCCCGTAAATCTCATTGTGATTGCTTGTTTCCTTCGTGGTGTTGTACTTTCTATTACCAGCAGTGTATGACTTGAAATTTACAAGTAATATGATTTGTCAGGCACATTGTAACTTTGTGCCATTTGCAAAATGTTTCTTTCCTTGGAATCCTTTGGAATTATTAGATTTTGTAAACACTACCTAGTCTATTGTGACAAACAAAAAATACATTTTTATTCAATAGTATATTATATTTTAATTTTGAATGTGACGCTAAAATGCATATGGTAACATGTATATAAAATTTTTGGGAAATCAGTTATTTACTCAATACGTACCTGGTAGGAGTTTTATAGCAGAACTTCCTAAAAACATATCTGGTCCACCATTCTGAGGCCTTTCTAACGGATTAGTAGGAAATATTCTGTCGTTATCTGTAACCCAGTTAGGTTGGTCAAACGGAAACAAAGGTATTTTAGGAGGATATCTAGGTTCTCCTGGAGGAAAGTCTGAAAAACCGCCATCTTTTCCACCTGCCTTATTAGGCGGTATTACAGGTACACTAGGAGGTTTGCCAGGCACCTTAGAAGGTTTCCCAGGAGGCACACCATGTCCACCAGGAGGTGCGGGAGGTCTCTTAGGAATATGAATTGGTCCATTTGGAGATCCTGGAGGTTTCTGAGGAATATGAATTGGCCCATTTGGAGATCCTGGAGGTTTCTGAGGAATATTAATTGGTCCATTTGGAGATCCTGGAGGTTTCTGAGGAATATGAATTGGCCCATTTGGAGATCCTGGAGGTTTCTGAGGAATATGAATTGGTCCATTTGGGGATCCTGGAGGTTTCTGAGGAATATTAATTGGTCCATTTTGAGATCCTGGAGGTTTCTGAGGAATATGAATTGGTCCATTTGGAGATCCTGGAGGTTTCTCAGGAATATTAATTGGTCCATTTGGAGATCCGGGACGCTTCTGAGGAATATCAATTGGTCCATTTGGAGAAATTTGAGAGCCATATGGAGGATTTTCAGGTTCTCTTTGAATAGGGCCTCCTGAAGGTACTCCAGCTCCCAAACGGGGCACTCCTGATTCAAAGTTTGGTGGTATTCCTGGACTTCCATAAGATCCGTCACCTCCACTGTAAGACATCTGATATCCTTGTGCAGGAAATCCACCTTGGGGCACTCCTGGCATTCCTGATTCAAAGTTTTGTGGTATTCCTGGACTTCCATAAGATCCGTCACCTCCACTGTAAGACATCTGATATCCTGGTGCAGGAAATCCACCTTGGGGCACTCCTGGCATTCCTGATTCAAAGTTTTGTGGTATTCCTGGACTTCCATAAGACCCGTCACCTCCACTGTAGGACATCTGATATCCTGGTGCAGGAAATCCACCTTGGGGCACTCCTGGCATTCCTGATTCAAAGTTTTGTGGTATTCCTGGACTTCCATAAGACCCGTCACCTCCACTGTAAGACATCTGATATCCTGGTGCAGGAAATCCACCTTGGGGCACCCCTAGCGTTCCATAAGAAATTCCGCTACCTCCATTTGCCGTTCGCTGTCGTTCTTGAAACGTGCCTGGCCCAACCATTCCCAGACTTCCTTGAGGTTTACCATAAGAAATGTTATGTTGTTCATTTGGCTTTCCATATCCAACATTGGATCCCCCATGGCCACCATAAAATACTCCAGGTCCGCTTTGAGAAAATTTATCTTGTCCATATTGCATCCCAAATCCACTTTGGTTGTCTCCAGGTTGCTGAGGAGGAATTCCGGGTTGTTCAAATTGCATACCAAATTCACTTTCGATACTTCCAAGTTGTTGGGGTTCTATTTTTCTCCCACCGAACGGTAGTCTTGATTCAATTTGAGAACCTGGTGGCTGCACGGGTGGCATTCCCATTGACCACATCTGAGATTGCCCAGGATACTGCATCGACCACATCTGAAACATAGGATTTTGCTGGGATATCCCCGCTCCACCGTATTGCATCGGAGACCCTCCTAAAGACGGTATCTCTGGGATTCCTTCTGGCACTCCAGGAAAAGAAAACGATGAAGTAGGAGGTTCTCCTGGAATAAAAAAGTATAAATGTAAAGATATGTTAGTGAATAAATCAAAAACATTATATATAACACATACGTAAAAGAAATCGAGTTATAAAAACGAATAAAATCTATTAACTGTAGTTTTTATCAACAAATATTATTCCGCCTTTTTGTAGTGCAGCGGGTTGTTTAGCTGCTGAATGTTTCTGCTCTCTACTGAAAAATTTCTTTTTCTCATCTTTTTTTCAATACAAGCTCTAACTTAAGACCACTTTTGTTTCCCATATCATCATCATCATCATTGTCAACCATTATCAATCCACTGCTGGACGAAGGTCTCCCCAAGTTTCCTCCACAACGGTCTGTCTTGTGCCAGTCTCCTCCATGTCACCCCTGCATACTTTCGAATTTCATCCACCCATCTCCCATGTGGTCTTCTTCTGGGTCTTTTCCTGTCCCTTGGAATCCAATCTAAAATTTCGGCTGTCCATCGATGATCTGTCCTTCTGGCAGTATGTCCAGCCCATTGCCATTTCAGGGATTTTACTCTGATCATGATGTCTTCCACTCTCGTCATTTTTCGGATCCACGAGTTCCTCTTCTTATCTCTCCTGGTTACACCAAGTATGCACCTCTCCATGCTTCTTTGAGTTGTCTGCAGCCTTTGTACGTCTCTTTTAGTTAAGGTCCACGTCTCTGCACCATACGTAAGCACTGGAAGGATGCATTGATCAAACACTTTTCTTTTAAGACATAATGGCATATTGCTCTTGAAAATTATGCTGTTTCTTCCAAAAGCTCTCCAGGCAAGTTTTGTACGCCGATTAATTTCTTCATCAATGTGACCCTCACTTGATATCTGCTGTCCAAGATAAACGTACGTGTCTGTTATCTCCAGCTTTTCTCCATCAATCGACAAATCTTCATTTCTTGTAAAAGCATTGAACATCACTTTTGTCTTCTGAAAGTTCATTTTTAATCCCACTTCTTTACTCTTGTCAGCAAGTTCCTGGATCATACTCTGCAGCTCTGATGGGGTAGTTGCAAAAATGACTACGTCATCAGCAAAACGAAGGTGGGTTAGATAATCTCCATTAATCTTTATCCCCTTGTTTTCCCAACTCAGTGACTGAAAAACACCCTCCAATGTGGCATTAAAGAGCTTCGGAGATATGGTGTCACCTTGTCTCACTCCCTTTCCAATTTTTATGTGTGTTGCATATACACTGACGAAAAACAAAATCCCAACACCACGAAAAAATAGCTGTAGAGGAATGAAATGGCGGCAATACATTTGTATAGGTAACATAATTAATCGATTAAGGTTTCAAGATCACAGCTTAATGTAAGCGCGAGAAGAGCCATTTAAAATGGGAAATGTTGGTACATTAATAACCGGAGTAACCGCCAGAATGTTGAATGCAAGCACGCAAACGTTCATGCATATTGTCGTACAGGTGCTGGATGTCAGTTTGTAGGATGGTGTTCCATGCCAGTCGCACTTGGTAGGTCAATACAGGGACGGTTAATGCTGGTTGTGGGTGACGCTGGAGTTGTCGTCCAATGATGTCTCATACGTGCTCGATTGGTGAAAGATCTGGTGATCTAGCAGGCCATGGCAACATGTCGACACTCTGTAGAGCATGTTGGGGGACAACAGCGGTATGCAAGCGAGCGTTATCCTGTTGGAAAACACCACCTGGAATGCTGTTCATGAATGGCAGCACAACAGGTTGAATCACCAGACCGACGTACAACTGTGCCGTCAGGGTGCGTGGGATAACCACGAGAGTGCTCCTGCTGTCATAGGAAATTGCTCCCCAGACCATAACTCCAGGTGTAGGTCCAGTGTGTCTCGGCCGCAGACAGGTTGGTTGCAGGCGCTCACCTGGCCTCCTTCTAACCAACACACGGCCATCACTGGCACCCAGGCAGAACCGTCTTTCATCAGAAAACACAACAGATCTCCACTCCGTCCTCCAATGAGCTCTAGCTTGACACCGCTGACATCGCGAACGGCAGTGGTTTGGAGTAAGTGGAATGCACGCTACAGGGCGTCTGGCTCGGAGCTGTCCTTCAAGTAACCGATTTGTAACAGTTCGTTGTGTCACTGTGGTGGCAACTGCAGCTCGAATTGCTGCCGCAGACGCGGTACGATGCGCCACGGCCATACGCCGTACACGGCGGTCTTTCCTCTCAGTAGTACCACGTGGCCGGCCGGAACCCGGTCTTCTTGAGACAGTACCTTCCCTTGACCACCACTGCCAACAATCATGCACATTGGCTACATTCCTGCCAAGTCATTCTGCAATATTGCGGAACGAAAACCTACCTTCTCGTAGCCCTATTACACGACCTCGTTCAAACTCCGTGAGTTGTTGATAATGGCTTCTTCGTCTTCTTAAAGGCATTCTTGACTAACATCAACACACTACGTCGAATCTCAACGATAACTAACGCTCACGAACGTTACAGCGCGGATTTACAGTAAACCTGCTTTGCATGTTCCGAGGGGCGCTACTAGCACCACACGTATGCGCAGAGCGCAAAAGTTGCATAGACGTCATCTTACAGATGTACTCTCACCGCCTGCCAACTGTCGTTTATCTAACACAACCCCTACTTGGTGTTGGGATTTTTTTTCCGTCAGTGTACATTAATGGCCTTCCTTTTTGGATCTGACGTCGCTACCTGATTCAGTGGTGCACATTAAATCATCTCCACCTCAACATCTCTAAGTATCATGTAGTTTCCTTTTCGCGGAAAGGAACCCCAATTTATTTTTAGTTTAAAAACTGGCGACTATACTCTTAGCCGGACAAACGATGTCCAGGACTTGGGAGTCATGTTTGATTCAAACTTGGACTATAAGTAATATCAAAATAATTGTACGTTCAGGATACAGAAATCTTTTATTTATCATACGACATTCCAAGTATTTATCGAATACTCAGACACTTATCCGCAATTTTGAGACTACGGTAGAATCATCACTGGAGTATGCGGCAATAATTTGGAGCCCTAGCCTCGTAACTCTAGTGAATGAAATCGAAGAAGTTCAAAAAGATCAGAACAGATCATATATAGAGGATTTTAGGAAGGGAGTGTCTGACCCCAGGTCTTAAACAACCCTTAGGAAGAGGAAGCTAGGAGATTTGGGCTGAAGTGCTCGATCAGAAAATGACACGGAAGCGATGTAGATAGGGGGAAGAAGACGCCCTTATTTATTACGGGAGGGCCAGTACCCGGGATCCGATAATCCACTGTTCCATCTAAAAGATCTTGGACCCATATCATGCATTGTTGGCCATGATGTGCAGATAGCATGGCTTATTGGATACGTGCGCAGAAGGCTGAGATGAACTATGCGCCGTGACACATTGCCCTGATCACCACTCTTGTAGGTGCAGGTGATTTGTACCACTGTGGCCTTGCGGTTTCTGTGAACACTACGCGATAGTCTCCTCTTCGCGAACGATACACGGCTGGACGACGGTTCGCCGTTTGGCCATATGTGCATCACTTTTGGCACGTACTCACTACAGCGACACATGAACAACCCACAAGCCGTCCAGTTTCCAACATCGTAGTTCTGAGGCCGTGCCTTCACAATTTGTCTTTTCTCAAACTCCGATAAATCGGCAGCTTTTCCCATTCGGACGCCGAACAATCTACTAATCGAAAGCTGGTCCTCGGGTCGTATATATATACTGCTCTCTGAACATCACCTGCGCCGCCGTTCGGTCTCCAGGCGCACCCATTTCTTTAACCACGGGGTGGTCATAATGCAATGACTCATCGGTGTAGTAGGTGACCTTCGTATGTGTACGAAGCAATGGGACCCAATATGTCATTCAAAGTTCAGTTTTTGGGCTCACAATCAAACCTTTTGCGAGAAAACCTGGGTGAGGTGAGTGACGAACATTGTGAGTGTTTCAGTCAGAATATTTCTAAAATGTAAAGGTGTTACAAAGGCAATTGTAGCCCCAGTGTGCTGGACTCTTAAGAAAGATATTCCTCAGGCAAAGTACGGATGAAAATCTAACAAATCTATTTTCTGAACCAGAGGTTTGTCAATTTAGTTGATCAGATCAGATGTACAGGATTTTAGGAAGGGAGTGTCTGACCCTGAGTCAGAAACAACCCTTAGAAATAGGAATCTAGAAGATTTGGGTTAGAGTGCCCAATAGGAAAGTGCCACGGAAGCAAAGCATAAAGATGCCCTTGTTTACACTGAAGAGCAACTGAATGAGAGATACCTGTCTAGTAACGTGTAGCACCAACTTTCGCCCTGATGACGGCGGCGATTCGTCTCGGCATGGACTCGACAAGATACCGGAAGCGTTAGGAAGCCATACGGATCCACGACCCCTGAACAAGCTCCCACAGTTCACGAAGGTTTGATGGAGGGGGTCAGAGCCTCGAACATCCCTCTCGATGGCATTCCAGATGTGTTTGACAGGATTCAGGTCAGGTGAGCTAGCTGGCCAAGGAAGCGAGGTCACGTCGGTGGAGTGTTCATCCAACCATTTGGATACAATTCGGGAGCGATGGCACGGTGCATTGTCTTGTTGCAGGATGAGGTCCCCAGTGGGATGTTGAAGACGTACAAACGGGAGCAAATGGTTGTCCAGGATATCCCGGTAACGTTGATCTGTGAGGGACGATGTCACACGTACCAGTGGCCCCATTTCAGTCCACGTAAACAGTCCCCAGACGAGAATGCCACCCCCACCAGCTTGAAGAGTACCCTGCTGGCAAGAAGGATCCATCGCTTCATGTGGTTTGCGCCGTACTCGTCCCCTGCCATTCCCATGTACCAACGTGAATCTCGACTCATCAGTCCAGGCAACATTTTCCCACATATATAGGGTCCAGTGGCGAAGTTCCCATGCCCATGCTAATCTTTGCTCCCTGTGATGTGCGGTCAGCAGCGGTACCCTCGCGGAACGATGGCTTCTGTACCCCATAGCGAGGAGATGGTTCTGGATGGTGTGGCTGCTTACACGTTTTTGTGCACCAGCGTTAAATTGCCGAGTGATTTCTTGCACTGTGGCCCGTCTATCCGCTGTTACAATGCGAGCTAGCCGACGATGACCCCGTTCATCCACACGCTGTTGTCCACGGCAGTTGGCCCTTGCAGGGATGGTTTTACCGGATTCGATGTACTCACGGTGCACCCGTGACACAGTGTCTCGTGAAAATCCCAGTGCCTGCACGACTTCCCAGATGGAGTGACCCATTCGTCGGACCCCGACAATTTGCCCACGAACAAATGCGCTTAGATCCTTCGTCTTACCCATACTGCGTCCGACTCTTACTGACTCTCGTCGCATCAGTCTTTATATTGTCGGATCGCTGCATACGTCATGTCGTTTCCGTTTACAGGGCCGCCCAGAGCGCCACATTTGCATAACGCCAGCTGTCTCTAATTCAATTGCTCTTCAGTGTATTACCGGAAGGCCAGTATCCGACAGCTTAACGTGCCCATCCGACGCACGGCGGATGTTTAGTGGTTCGAGTATTCGTACCTGCCTGAGATCGAACATGAGGTCTACTCCGTGGGAGTCACGAACGTTGACCACTAGGCTACCCACGGCCTCTCGTTTGGATGAGATTTCAATGAGTATATAAATATATAGTTTTTTTTAAATTAAACTGCGAGTCACTCAAAAACCTAACCTCATGGAGAAATTTCACAGACATATTTGGATTCAATACAAAAATTACTATAAGAATCTGGTGTTTTCGTTCCTTTTGTTGGAGAGTGGTATACTTTTAGACTTTCATCACCTAATGCATGGAGGCGAAGGTCTAGCCTTCTACCTTCTAGTTGTCCACGACTGATACAAATGTCATACCACTGGGTAGAGTCAAGTAAATAAAACGTCTTCGTTCTCCATTGTTACAGGCCTTTGTACAAGTAATAAATTATAATGGATTAGTGAAAATCATACCCTAAACGATAACTTTGAATAACAACGCTTTCTGATGCTTTTCAAGCGCATTCGGTCCATTTCTTAGACAGCGAACATTTTCGTTATAGCTGTTTTCATCCCTTTTTGCTACCCCGAGTAAATTCGTTCCAACGGGTTAAAGGGTTAATTCCAATTTCTGTTCCAATGAATGCGAGAAAAATGGATGTTTCAGCAAATAATCAACGGTATTCATGATTAAGGAGACTAACATTTAGGTTCTCACATTTCCTTATTTATTAAATAATAAACTGTCACTGACATTTTTTCATCGATGACACTGAAGAATGGCACTAAAATGACACAGTACCTAACGAAAGTCACGTAAGCCAGCCAGCGATTGTGTTGTTCTTCAGCAACCAAACGGGAATGGGCATCGTGGAAGTGTGTCCCAATGCTTTTCTATGACGCATGACTAGCTTCCAGTAGAGTGCATAACTGTGCATGCTCAACACAATTCCATGAGACTGGGTGCAGGATATTGTGTTAACCGGTGGCAGAATTGAAGGTTCACGTGAGCTGTGTATAAAAAACGTTGAATGTTTCACTGCACGGAAACGCAAGATATGTTCATATGGGTAATTGTGCTTTTCAAAATACATTGTAATTCAATTTGTTTTCAGTGTAATATTTTTACTCAAAGAACTTTTTAGTCGTAAGTTGTTTCGTTTAGCTAATAAAATTTCTTGAAAAATGGTGAGTAGAGCACATTCTCATGTGCTTCTATAGACCACCATACACTTCTTAAATCTACTTATGACTTCAGCAGTTAACCAAGTCCGAAAAAATATGTAATTTTAATTAAAACAGTGATTTGGGCTTTATTTAATAGTGTGTTTTAGAGTTCCGCTGCTGGAAGAGATAATACAGGACCAACGGTAAAATAAAGGAGCAACATCTTAACATGCACAGTAGTCTAAACTTGGTTTCTCTCAACGGGAAAATGTCAGTCTTTAAAGGCAAGGTGCGTTTCATTTTTTTACTGGTAAATAATTTTATCTTGCTATCAGAAATGCAAATAAGCCTTCCTCCCAAACCAACATCATCACTCGTTCTGTTATTTTAAAGGACTGATAGCTCTATTAATGAGAATAAATGCTCATCGCTCTGTATTGAAATTGCGACAAACACAGGTGAAGTCGAGTCGAGGAGTTAGTGTCATCCAATCAAATTTTCAGATGAGTTAGTGTCATCCAATCAAATTTTCTGACGCATATCAGTGCCTTAAAAGCTAAGTGAAGTCACAGAAGAATGGCAATCGAAATCATATCTAAAAGTGCACATTAAAACAACAGATACTACTAATGTTTATGAAAATTGCATCACCATGAATAACTACTTGTACACTCATTGTCATAAAAATCTGTGCACCAAGAAAAAATCGTGTGATTAACGTGAAACTCGGCGAATAGCTACGAAAAGGGCAGTCGGTCTTGGCCGTGCGGGTATGCGATTCCGCATACCCGCACGGCCAAGACCGGCGCTGCATTCGCAATCCTTGCGGCTTATAAAGCGCAGCTCACGGGACTCCACATTGGTGCCGAAGTGCACGGTAAGAGTCAGGTGAGATCTCTGAGCGAATAGCCATGCCGAGGAGTCACCGTAGATATGTGTACGGGCAACTGATGGAGTTTGAACGAAGCCATATCGTCGGGATGAGAGAGGTAGGGTGGCCAGCTGGCCGAATCGGCAGTCATTTGGGCCGGCCGGACAGTACGGTGCAATTGTGTTGAGAGCAATGGACACGGGGAGGCAGCCGGACACGACGGACTGACTCCGGACGACCCAAACACACCACCAGCAGAGAGGACCGTTGGATCGTGAGAGCGGCGCGCAGAGATGCAAAGACGTTCTTGTCCTACACATATACCCAGAGACATGTGGTGGATGTACAAGGGACTCCTTGTGTCTGCCAAAACCATTTCCCCACACCTGGCAGAGGAGAATCTGCACTTTCAACGGTCTTAACGGTTTCGACCATTAACACCTGACCATCATCGGCGTCGATTGCAGTTGTGTCAGCAGACAGCAACGGGGAATGCTACGTCTGGCGGCATATAGTATTCACCGACGAATCCCGCTTGTGTATGGGAACGGACAACTACAGTATCAGAGGGTGGAGAAACGCTGGTGAGCGCTACAATCCCAACCTCACTGTACAGCGGCACACGTCCTTAACTACCGGCGTTAAGGTCTGGAAAGCTATCGCGTATAACCGCAGGACTTCCCTCGCAGTGATCCCGAGGGACGTTGCGAACCCAGCACTACGTACAGAAGATTCTGCGGCATCATATGCTGCCTTTCTTGGCTGGGAAACCAGAAGCCATAACAAGAGAACGCCCGCCCGCCCTCACACGGCTCAGGTTTTCCAGAACTGTCTACGTTATGCTTCGACGCTTTCGTGGCTTACCAGATTGCCTAATCTCTAGTCTATCGAGCACGTGTGGGACCAGATGGGTCACCAGCTTTCTCCATGTCCCTGTGTTCGTGATTTGCAGCGTGAGTTGCAAGAGGTGTGGTATAATCTGTCCCAGGATAACATACGGAGTCGCCGCACAGCTACCAATTTCGGTCGGAGCGGCGCGGCGGACGGCCCATGATCGAGGAGGGAACAACCGAGTGGCACGCTGGCAGTGGGTGGCTGAGGGTAACGACAAAACGCGAGGATCGAGCGATTATGAAAGCCGCACGAAAAGAATTGAATTTGTGACTCTCACCCATACTTGACAATGTTGGTCGTCTACAGGTACGGAAGTAGCCGTCCGGACCGTTGCCAGGTGACTGGCTCCACGGGTGCAACATTCGAAGAGGATACTCTACCACCTACGACTGACCAGCGAGCATCACCGGTACCGTTTGCAGTAGTGTGGTGCCCGATTAGTATGGAATAGTGTCCATGGGCAGCGGATGTTCAGCAAGGGTCACGTTTATGAAGAAACTAATCTACGTATAAAACTTGGTTGGAGAGTTTTCAGAAGAAACAGTACATTTTTTAAGAGCAAAATACCATTATGTCTTAAATGAACAGTATTTAGTCAATGCATTCTTCCAGTGCTTACGAACGGAGCAGAGAAGTGGACAACTAAAAACCACATACAAAGACTGCAGACAACTGAAAGAAGACTGGAGAGATGCATGCTTAGTGTAACTAAGGAAGATAAGAAGAAGAATTCGTGGATAAGGAAAATGACAAAAGTGGAAGACATAAGAATAAAATCCCTGAAATGGCAATACGCTGGACATGTTGCCAGGAGAACTGACAACCGATGAGCAACCGAAATTTTAGACTGGATTCCAAGAGACAGGAAAAAACCCTGAAGAAGACCACGTAGGAGATGGATGGATGGAAGAGACTTGCCCATGACAGTCCGTTGTTGAAGAAACTTGGGGAGACCTTCACCCAGCGGAGGATTGATAATGATTGTCAATTATGATGATGATATATTTGAATTTATATTTCAAAGTAGCTTTGTCCGGGTCGGATCCATTTATGTGAGAGCGGGATCCGGGTCCAAAAATTTTGACTCGTTTCCAACTCTGGTTCGGCCCACTCCCTAGACAGTGATTCCAAGGGACAGGAAACGAATCTGAATAAGACCACGTGGGACATGGGTGGGTAGAGGAGACTGGTCCAAGACAGGCCGCTGTTGAAGAAACTTGGGGAGACCTTCATGTAGCCGTAAATTTATAATGACTGTCAATTATGATGAGGATATATTCGAATTTATAGTTCAAAGCAGATTTGTCCGGGTCGGGTCCGAAATTTTTGACCCTTTTCCAACTCTGGTTCGGCCCACTTCCTAGACAGGGGATATATTCGCTGTTTGCAATCTATTTTTCTAACACCGAGTTAATTTGTTCCAGGCGATTGAAGGATTAAGAGATTAAATGCAATTGTTCTGTCTAGATGACGTCTTTCAACAAACGTTTAAATTTCTTGAGCACTAGCTTTTGACTGAATAACTAACTTATTTAAAATTCTTACCTGAGCTTATCTTGGTTATATTCACCGGCATTTCCCAAATATTCTGAAGTATTTTCCTTATAGTATCTATACCTTCTTTTGAACATACTTGCAGTGTATTTTGAAGGCAGGATTCTGCATTGGGTCTAAAAAAAAGAGAACAAGTTTCTTAGACGAACATTAAACATAAATACATAAAAACAAGCTACTCATGAAAACGGAAATCAGAAGTAATTCGTTTTTACTTAATGGTGATACATTTTATAATATGTTTTTTCAACAAGGATATATCTTAGATATTATATAATGAATTTTTTCTCATTTAAGCCAAATTAAAACCGAATGATCTTCCTACCCGGAAAGAATGCTGCGTGCACGTAGGGAGCGTTTAGGTACGTCTGTCAGTCTATCTATGATATGTGTGTGTATGCATGTATACCAGTGCTTAGTTCAGGAGCCGCCCCGGTGGCGCAGTGGTCTAAGACGCTGGCTTATGACCATTCGCCCTGGTTGGGTCCGGGTTCAAATCCCTGTGAGGCATGGATGTTTGTCTTTCGACACTGGCTCTCTGTGTTACTTGTTCAACACTGGCTCTGTGTAGATTGGTCATGTTGCATACTGTAAAAACCATGTTTTATGTGTACTTGTTCACAACGTGTTACTTGATCAACACTGGCTGTATCTGTGTCATTTGGCATGCTGTCCATGTATGATATGTACTTGTTGATGTAAAATACCTGTATCATGTTTATGTCTGCATATTTGTCATGTCTCTGTATGAGTACAAAAAAAAAAAAAAAAAAATGTTTGGGATCTATTTTAAGAGTTCTGGCCCGAATTCTATCAGGTGTTTCGGAAAATAATGGCCGATCTTCTGTAGTGCCACATTCAACCCGACCACAAGGGCCCACTGTGTCCGAACACATAGTTTGTTGTTCGCTCTTGTACTGTATATCGGTCTTCGCAACCGTAGACCAATTTGCATGTCCGTGCTCACTGCCGCTCATCGTCGTCAACGATTTCAGTGGGCACGTAATCATCCACATTGGACTCTAGAAGACTGAAAGAGGGTCTCATGGTCAGAGGAATCGGGTTTTCTGCAACACCATATCGACGGACGAGATCATATTCGACGTTTTCCCACAGAAACTTTCTCACTTGGATGTATTGTGGTTCGGAATCAGGCGGAGTGCGATTGTCTGCGCAATATTTTCTTGGGAAACACTTGAACTCATTATCCCTGCACGGCGAACTCTGTCACGTACCAGAACTTTGTGGCTGACAAAGTACACCCCTACGCAGACTATATCTTGGGAAACACATGGACTCATTATCCCTGCAGGGAGAACTCTGACAGCTGTGACGTAGCAGAACATCGTGGCTGACCAAATACACACCTACGCAGACCATTTATTGGGGAAAATTTGGACTCATTATCCCTGCAAGGCGAACTCTGGCAGCTATCACGTACCTGAACATCGTGGCTGACCAAATACACACCTACGCAGAATATTTCTTGGGAAACACTTGGACTCATTATCCCTGCGAGGCGAACTCTGACAGATGTCACGTACCAGAACATCGTGGCTGACCAAATACACACCTAAGCAGACTATTTCTTGGGAAACACTTGGACACATTATCCCTGCACGGCGAACTCTGGCAGCTGTCACGTACGAGAACATTTTGGCTGACCAAATACACACCTACGCAGACTATTTCTTGGGGAACATTTGGACTCATTATCCCTGCAAGGCGAACTCTGACAGATGTCACGTACCAGAACATCGTGGCTGACCAAATACACACCTAAGCACACTGTTTCTTGGGAAACACTTGGACACATTATCCCTGCACGGCGAACTCTGGCAGCTGTCACGTACCAGAACATTGTGGCTGACCAAATACACACTTACGCAGACCATTTCTTGGGGGAAATTTGGACTCATTATCCCTGCAAGGCGAACTCTGGCAGCTATCACGTACCTGAACATCGTGGCTGACCAAATACACACCTACGCAGAATATTTCTTTGGAAACACTTGGACTCATTATTCCTGCGAGGCGAACTCTGGCAGCGATCACGTACCTGAACATCGTGGCTGACCAAATACACACCTACGCAGACTATTTCTTGGGAAACACTTGGACACATTATCCCTGCACGGCGAACTCTGGCAGCTGTCACGTACCAGAACATTGTGGCTGACCAAATACACACCTACGCAGAATATTTCTTTGGAAACACTTGGACTCATTAATCCTGCGAGGCGAACTCTGGCAGCTATCACGTACCTGAACATCGTGGCTGACCAAATACACACCTACGCAGAATATTTCTTGGGAAACACTTGGACTCATTATCCCTGCGAGGCGAACTCTGACAGATGTCACGTACCTGAACATCGTGGCTGACCAAATACACACCTACGCAGAATATTTCTTGGGAAACACTTGGACTCATTATCCCTGCGAGGCGAACTCTGACAGATGTCACGTACCAGAACATCGTGGCTGACCAAATACACACCTAAGCAGACTATTTCTTTAGAAACACTTGGACACATTATCCCTGCACGGCGAACTCTGGCAGCTGTCACGTACCAGAACATTGTGGCTGACCAAATACACACCTACGCAGACTATTTCTTGGGAAACACTTGGACTCATTATTCCTGCGAGGCGAACTCTGACAGATGTCACGTACCTGAACATCGTGGCTGACCAAATACACACCTACGCAGAATATTTCTAGCGAAACACTTGGACTCATTATCCGTGCGAGGCGACCTCTGACAGCTGTCACGTACCAGAACATCGTGGCTGACCAAATACACACTTAAACAGAATATTTCTTGGGAAACACTTGGACACATTATCCCTGCACGGCAACCTCTGACAGCTGTCACGTACCAGAACATCGTGGCTAACCGAGTACACCCCTTTGTTGTGACTGTATCATCTGGAGGAGATAGAGTCTTTGAACAAGACATTGCTCCGTATCACAGTAAGAAGAAAGTTCAAGAATAGTTCCAAGAGCGTGAAGAGGAATTCCATTTATTGCCATGGCCCCCAAAATTGCTGGTCATGAATCCTATCCAGCATTTGTGGTCTGAGTTGGACAAACAGGTACGAGCAGCATTACCCCAATCACATACAGTCATTCGCAAAAGTTTAAGACCACCTGCTAATTTATTGAAAACCAAGATTTTCGAAAGAAAAAAACAACTACTGTAATTACTGGTCATAGATATCTGAAAAAATGACCCCACACATAAATACTTACTTCAAACACTCGACGTGGATCAGGAACACCAAACAGAAATCATCGCTCTTTCCACGTTAATAAGTGAGTCACGGAAAAATTCTCATCCGCCGCCACCGGAAATCGAATAACGTGGAAAGAGCGTGATTTCTGTTTGGTGTTCTTGATCCACGTCGAGAGTTTGAATTTATTATCCATTCACCTCCTAGTTTTTTTGTTCAGTTGCTGCTTTCCATCTTTGGTGAATCCCTTACACTGTGCGGGTCTCCAGAAAGCAAACTGCCATGTAGTTTGGCAGTTAATCTCATGTGAGTCTGGAGAATTCGTGGCCGCTGTGGTGCAGTGGTAGCATGTGGAAGACCTGGGTTCGATTCCCGATGGCGGCCGATGAGAGTTTTTCCGTGACTCACTTATTAATGAGGAAAGAGCGAGTTTTCTGTTTGGTGATGAATACTTGTTTTCTTTAGAACACAAAGAGACATAAATCAGTACTTTGCGTGATGACCTCTATTTTTTACAACGGACAGAATACGATGTGGTATTCTCTCAATGAGGGATTTGCAGTAGTCACTTGAAATGTCTTTACCCAACACGTGCTTTATCGCATCAGTCAAAGCTTGAGAATTTGATGGCTCTTTTTCTGCCACCTTGTCTTTTAAAATGGTCCATACATTTTTGATGGGGTTAAGTTGGTGACTATTACCGTCCCAGTCAAGAACAGTTAGCCGCCCGGGTCGTGGTCCAATCGCTTGGATGCTCCATGGGGGGCCACATGGTCATCCACTACCCAACGCTTCCTGGGTGTGCACTTAGGCGCACCACAAGCTACATCCAGTGCAACTCGCTCGGAACTCCATCCTCGCCTCCTCCGCACAGCTGCATTCTGGTGTCGTGCGCAGTTCTGTACGTCCTACTACCAGCGTGCAAATCTCACCAGGACATACCTTCTGTCCATCTGCAAGCATTCTTGGATTGCATCTACGACCCCGCTTTTCTGTCTCCAGGAGGTTACACGCTGCCTTACTCGAGTAATGTGGGCGGGTCATCACTGGATTAACGTCCACAAGCTCTGTGCTCCTCCCTCCTATGGTGGTGCTGGCCTACCTGATGTCCCGCTGTGCTACAAAGCAAGCCGAGTGATCAACTTCATTCACCTTTTCACGGCTCCAGTGGCTTCCGCGGTTCAGGTACGTGACGTTCTTGCCTCCTTGCGTAACCCACATTTTTCCTTTCTTTCTTTAGTTCTCATGGATTGCTGTCCTTTCCCCCCTCCAAACTCCCACCTGCATATTCTGAAGCCCTCATTCACCTTCGCTCTCTCCCCCTCATTCGCTCCCCTCCCTCTTCAACTCTAGAGCTTCTTTCTGAACCCCTCTTCTTCAACTCCCTTGTTCATCCCCCCATCTCCCCTGTTTTTCATTCCCCTCTTGGCTCCGAGCAGGTGTAGTAACTGTACAAGACCTCACTAACTCGGATCTATCCTGGCGCCCTCTCTCTGGCCTCCCCCCTGCTATTCTCTCGTCCCCATCCGCCCATTTGGTCTATGACTCTCTGCTAACTGCACTTCTTTCGCTTTTCCCTGATCTTGTCTCCCCAACCGGTCTCGTCTCTGTCTTTTCTGCCCCTCTTCCGCTGCCGTTTTTCCTCCGACTCACAAACTCGGTTCTTCCTCTCTCCTCTCTCTCCTCTAGATCTCTTTATCGTTTTCTAGTGCACCTTGCCACCCCTTCACCGCTTTCTATTCTGGAGGTTCCCCCTGCTTCTCTTCCTCTTGTCTGGGCAGCTGCCCGCTCACCCTTATCTGCCCCTCTTGAAATTAATACCCACTGGCTCTTTTTGCATAATCGCCTCCCTGTTCCGTATTTTCTCTTTCGCATGTCTCTTCTCTCCTCCCCTCTCTGCTCCTTCTGCGCACAGGAGGCAGACGTTTCTCACGTCTACCTTTACTGTCCCATCCTGATGCCTCTCCTCCACCAGGCTTTCCGGATTGCCAGTCGCTCTTGTTCTCAAGATCGTCCGTTCACTGCCTACAGACATCTTCTTCTGCGGGCTCATCCACCTACAACTCTTCCTTCAGTATGTGCCTATCTTTTCGTGCTGGTTAAACACGTTATTTACGTATACCTTCAACAACTCCGCAGCATTTCCTCGCCGGTCTCTTTACACCAGGCCAGCGCAGCACTTTTGTGCCATTTTCAAGATCGATTGCTTTCTCGACTCCGCCTGGAGTACCAGTCGGCTTCTTCCAGTCGTCGAGAAGCCACCTTCTATGCTACCTGGGCGCCGGCCGCTCCATGGTTTGCGATTGATTCTGGACTGCTACACCTATCAGAACCCTAGGACATTCTACACCTCCTTTGCTGAGTTCCGTGGCACCCTGGTGGCCCTCCTCCACTCTACGACTCGTGCAATCCACACTACCGTTGAATTGTGAATGCTAATGCCATCTCAGTGTTTTTTCATGCTTACTCGTGTACATTACTTACTTTCACCCCGCCTGTATTATGTTGCTTTGGTGCCCTCGTTAAATAACTTGCACAATTGTGCACGCTGTGTTTTTATCTCATGTATGTAATGTTTTACCTTCACGGCGGTGTTTGTGCTGTTCTTTTTCTAATTGTGTACTATTGTTTCGCCTGTGTTATCCTGTAAATCATGCCTGGTAGCGCAGTGTTCTAAACAATGGCGCCTGGTTATTCGTCCGTGCCTCCTCGTAGCTATTCGCCAAGTTTCACGTTAATCACACGATTTTTTCTTGGTGCACAGATTTTTATGACAATGAGTGTACAAGTAGTTCTTCATGGTGATGCAATTTTCATAAACAGTAGTAGTATCTGTTGTTTTTATGTGCACTTTTAGATATGATTTCGATTACCATTCTTCTGTGACTTCACTCAGCTTTTAAGGCACTGATACGCGTCAGAAAATTTGATTGGATGACACTAACTCATCTGAAAATCTGATTGGATGACACTAACTCATCTGAAAATCCCGTGAGGCATGGATGTTGCGTTTGTCTTACGGCACTGGCTCTCTCCCTTCCCTGGAACCAGTGACCCAAAATTAGGGACGGGCGACTGCTTACAGCCCATTGAGTTGCTCACGGAGGTCGTTAAACCTACAATAAAAAAAAACAAAAAACAGTTATGGTTTTCATCTACAGGTAGTCCTCTACTGTCTTTGATCTGTGGCAATGAGCACCATCATGCATAAAGAATGTGCATCTGTGCACTTGCATATGAGTTAACAGCTTCTCACGCAACATTTCCTCATAAAAAAGAATAGTCATCGTAGTCAATGTATATTAGGACAAGGTCCACTATAATACTGTTACACACGTAGTATATGAGTTCCGAATAGACAAGTTGACTTCAATGATAATGGAATATTTATAGTTGAAATTAAGAATATTTATTTATGTACAGTATTTAAATGTTGAATCCTAAGATAGGACATATTTAGTGAGACATGAAAACGTCAATGAAGCAAATGGAGCAACACGTATTGTGCTCAGCTTACTCCGGTTTCAATCCTTCTGGCTTGCAATCGATCATGTTTCTTGTCTGGTGCTGTACCACACGTCATTGAAGATATTCCGCGTTCAAACTTCAACACAAATACGAATATCAGCACAATTCTACAAGAAGGGGGTGATGAGTTAAAATAATTTTGAGATAACTGTCAAGACAAGATTACGTTGACGCGACCAGAATTTTAGCATTTGAAACATTTCGCTGTTCTATGCCAAGCTGCTATGAAGTATCCAAATTAAAAGATTTAAAACTTTTAAAAAAAATTGTTAAAAGAAGTCAACAAGTCCTTCCTCGATCGTCCGAACATGTTTCTGGCAATACTGTACATATCTTCAGCGGTCGGTTGTATGAGACATCCGTATAGTCATCGTAGTGACTGTCGGCAAAAAGCATAACGAAGCTGTACCGGATGCTGACATAGCACCCCCATATCATCTGACTAGGCGGATGTAGCACGGTGCTAATGGTGTATTTTTCATCAAACCTTTTCCCTTTTGTTCGTCGAACATGTACTTCCCGTGATTTATATTGACGCACACTTGATTCATCGAAAAAAAGAAATTTGCTCCAATTTTCAGCAGTCCCCGATTGATGACGCTGCGCAAACTGGAGACTCTTCTTTTTCATGACAGAGGTTAGTCTAGGTTTACGTGCAGGTTTATAACACTTTATTCCAAAATATTTGCGAACACGTCGAGAAACAGAGCTGATACTAATGTCAGACCCTTTTAAATGTAGAAAGGCCTTGCTTTTCTTGCACTAATTCCTCAGAGAATGCATAACTATTCGCTTTTTGGTATTGTCATCACGTGGTGTTGTTTTCCTTGGACGTCCACTTCTGGTTTGGTCGCTAAATTCACCTGAATCGCGATATTTCATGATCGTGTTATGAACAGCAGTCTTGCTCACATTCACCCTTTCTGCTTATTTCGGAGTATCCTTCATGATATAAAGTCACGATTTGTGCCCTCTGAGTAACACTTAATGACGCCTTTTTGCCAATTTTTCGCTATACAGAAAACACGTAACAAAACCTCTCAGCATGAAAACCAGAAGGAAACTCACACTCACACGCGTCCCGCAAGTCTATCAACAGCTACCGCTATAGGATGATGAAACACCGGCAGGAAGTTGAGTAATACAGAGAGTAGCTGAAGCAATCGGCAGAAATCTAATACCAAATGGTGGTTTTGAACTTCTGCAAAGGACTAATTTACGGGAACTGCAGGATATTCGGTTGCAGTCATGGTAACAAATATTAAGTACCAACATCTGGTTGAATCTATTCGTCATCGGGTGAAAGCTCTTTTGGCAGCGAAAGGAGGACTTACATCATACTAGGTAAGTGATTGTAATGTTTCGACTAACCGGTGTATGTTTTGACAATAAAGTAATGCCGAGTAAAGCACATGGCTTTGTTTTCATCTGGAAGCTATACTTTCGTAGACAGTGTGATTGGAATACAGTAAAACGTTTCCGTTTGATTTTCAGAATTTTATATTGTTCTTTAACACTTCACTTAAGAACTCCATTCAAAAAGCAAGTAATTCGTTACTAGTTATAATGTTTACTAGTAATTTGTTATTTAATTTTTAAAATCACATATTTAGGCAGCATACCTTTGACTGTGCTTGCGTTGTATCTCTCGATTCTAAAAACAAGTTAGTAAAATCATGCAATGCATTGATTATAATACGCTTTCCAACATACCAGAAATCATTACTCAAGCTATGAGGATAATGGCTGTGGAATAAATCTCGCTCCTGTGCCCTGACCTTTGATCCCATTTCGACGATATTCAACAGAACCGGTTCAGTATACCTCCGAAATAACATGATACAGTTTTGTTGCAATAGAAGCATTTTTACGTACGTTATGATGCATAAGGGCTATGAAATAGATCCCGCTCCTGTGTCCTAAACTTTGACCCAATTTCGCCCATTTTTAAATAGAATTCGTCCCCAGGTAAGCCCCGACAATATACTAACATTTCATCCAAATCGAAGCATTGTTACGTACGCTATGACGCATAATGACGATGGAAGTGATTCCGCTCCTATGACCTGACCTTTGACCCCATTTCGCCCATTTTTAATAGGGTTTGTCCCCAGCTGGTCCACTACCACATACTAAATTTGTTTTGTCGAAATCGAACCTTTTTTACGTTAGTTATGACGCATAAGAGCAGTGGAATGGATCCCGCTCCTGTGTCCTGACCTATGACCCTATTTCATTCACTTTCAATACGGTTCCTTCCCAGGTAGTCCCCTACAACATACTAAAATTTCATCGAAATCTAACGATTGTTACGCGAGTTACCGTGCGGACAGCCATACGCACACAACGCGTGACGTAATGAGGCAGATGGGAATCGTTACCATCTGCTCCCAAGAGTGTGACCTCATCAAACTTTAAAAAGATCCACACACAACGCGTGACGTAATGAGACAGATTGCGTGACCGCGAGTCAACATCTAATAGCACGATGCCATGACACTACACTAAAAACGTGGTAGTTCGGGATGGTTATTTAACCCACTAAACGAATTTTTCTAAAGTCGAGATCAAGCTAAATCGATTTCTAGTACCAGAAAACGGTAGGTTAACGATTTTCATCAAAATCCTGAGAACCGTTTCCAAAGTAAAATTTTCATATATACAAGAATTGCTCCTTTAAGGTAGACGTCAAGTAATTTTGCTTCTTATACTTCCAATGCAAAAATTTCTGTACACGTTTTCTTCACAATTAATGCGTTCCCAAGGATGAAAATTTAAACATCGATTAAAATAGTTTCATTTTATAACTTGGAATACCTTATATTTTCTAAAACATAACCATAATTATGCAATCAAACTCTTGTATGTCTACTGACGTCATCAAAGCACAAGTCGCGCCATCTTTTTTTCTGGTTTCAACACCACAAACGGAAACGTTAGTGTTTTTTAATATAATTATGGTTGTGTTTTAGAAAATATTAAGTATTCCAAGTTATAATATGAAGTTATTTTAATCGATGTTCAAACTTCCATTCTTGGTAACACACTAATTGTGCAGAAAATGTGTAGAAAAGTTTTTCTATTGGAAATATAAGAAGCAAAATTACTTGACGTCCACCTTAATAGTATGGGATAAGGGCGATGGAATGGATCCCGATCCTATGTCCTGACCTTTGACCCCATTTGTTCCATTTTTAATAGGGTTCTTCTCCAGGTGGTCCCCTACCAAAATACCAAAATTTCATCGATATCAAACCATTTTTACGCACGTTATGAGGCCTAAGGGCAATGAAATTCATCCCGCTCCTATTTCCTGACCTTTGACCCCACTTTACCCTTTTTGAATATGTTTCATCCCCAGGCGGTTCTTTACCACATACTAAAAGTTCATCAAAATCGAACCATGTTTACGCAAGTTATGAGGCATAAAGGCAATGGAATGGAACCCGCTCCTATGTCGTGACCTTTAACCCCATTTGTCCCATTTGCAATAGGGTTCGTCCCCTGGTGGTCCCCTACTACATACTAAAATTTCATCGAAATCGAACCATTTTTACGTGAGTTATCGTGCCGACAGACAGACGAACGGACGGACGTACGGAAAAAGCTGGAGCATATACGCTACCTCAACCAACGGTTGGAAAGCGTAAAAAGTAACTGCCGCCGCTGCTTTAGAAATTTCGCGGCATTCTTGCTTTCCTAGCTCGCAGTGCAAAACGTAATGAACACAAAAATATGAAATTTACATCGTTTGTAGAGAATTGTTTGGAGAACAAGCTGAAATAAACCGTTTCTCGATTATGGGGATACTTCAAGAGCTATTTTATTTCAAACTTCAAGTAAACAAAAGAAGTGCTATCAGCTCGGGTTCCGGACACACTAACAGCAACAAAACCACGGAACTCTGTAGGCATGTAGTGCCATGACCGAATGTTTTCACCGCGGCGCCCTTTTTTTTTTAATTTCAATTTATTTTACGAGATACTAAATTTCTAAATTTCACAAAATTCTCTATTTCGCAATGGAATCCATTTAAAAAAACGGATACATAGCAAACTATAAATCATAACGCACTGCAATTTTTACAGCATAAACGGACATTTCCTGTATCGCCCGCCACTATTTGACTTCCGAATAAGAACGCATTCAAGTAGATCCCGACTTCGAAAGTAGCACACAGAGCACTCGGCAGTAGATGCGCAGTGATCACGTGCTTCTCTATGCGTATCACCTATGCGCAGTGATCACGCTCTTTTGGCCGTTTGTCTGCGCTTTGGTATATTATTATGTGTGGTCATTCGGAAGGAATGTTCTTTTAACCGTTTTCGCTAAATTTAAAAATAACACACTTTGGGACACTCTTAGGAGCATGTTGGTTTCGTACCTATGTGAATTTGTGTGGCGAAAAAAACCGGAAATTAATGACTATCCATTTTTAGAAATTATGAAAGATATCGTAGTGTATTGGCCCCCAGAGTGATATGTGTACCTAATTTGTAGCTATTTGTTTTCTTATGCTGTATGATTTTTTCTTTTATATATTTTTTAAACAGTTTAAATTTTATTAAAAAGTGAATAAATAGGTTTTTGCTGTTCATAGTGTTATTTTATATACCGATACGAAAGAAAGTTCCCGTAACATTTATCGCGAACTACTTTCTCTGATGTTGGGTGTGATCAGGTTTCATGTAGACGAAGCGCAAAGACACACTCAAAATCTGGAACTGCTTGAAGGCGTTCCTATTCGGAAGTCAAATAGTGTCATTTTATGTAACAATGAAGAAAAGCAAACAGTGGCGGGCACATAAAAGGAAAGGTCCGCATACACTTACAACTATTAGCCCTTTTTTACAAAAATTTTTTTTAAGAAAAAGTCATTTTCTGATTTTTAAGCATTTTTTAAAGACGCAAAGGAAAGAAACAAACGGCTTGTCTATCTTCACGATAACCACAGAGGAAAGTTCTGGTCCCGTGACCTGCTGCCATGGTGACGCAGTGAATTTGTTATGCATATGTTTTGTTAGTAAAGCTATCTCAGTTGTTTTAGGTGTACGCCAAGTAATTTAGCTTCCTATACTTCCAATGGAAAACTTTCTGTACACATTTTCTTCACAATCCTTGAGTTCCCAAGAATGAAAATTTGAACATCGATTAAAATATCTTTTTAATAACTTGACATACTTAATATTTTCTAAAACATAACCATAATTATGCAATCTAACATTTGGTTGTCTACTGACGTCATCAAAGTACAGGTCGCGCCATCTTTTTTCTGGTTTCAACACCGCCAAAGGAAAACTTATCAATTTTTAATATAATTATATTTATGTTTTAGAAAATATTAAGTATTCCAAGTGATAATAAGAAGTTATTTTAATCGATGTTCAAATTTTCATCCTTGGGGACACATTAATTGTGAAGGAAATGTGTACGAAAGTTTTTCCATTGGAAGTATAGGAAGCAAAATTACTTGACGTCCACCCTAATAATATGGGATAAGGGCGATGGAATAGATCGCAATTCTATGTCCTGACCTTTGAGCCCATTTCGTCCATTTTCAATAGGGTTCGTCCCCAGGTGGTCCCCTACCACATACTAAAATTTCGTCGAAATCGAACCATTGTTACACACGTTATAATGGTTGGTTGGTTGGTTGGTTGATTTTTATGGCGCAAGGGCCATGTTTGGCCAAAGAGCGCCAGACATAAGACAGACAAACAAACAGTATTAAAAATTAAAAACGTGCTATGAAGCTTAAAATATGGCTGATAAAATAAAACTGAAGAATAAGAACGATGGAAGGGCTAAGAAAGATAATGAAACAAACAGTATTAAAAACATGATACAATGATTAAAATCTAGCTGATTCAGTAAAACTGAGAAATGAGGATGATGATAAGGCTAAAATCTAGATACGTTTAAAATAGTCAATTTATTTAAAAAATGAAAACACGGCAACAGTATCACAGTGGTCATTGAGGAGCCGCTGCAGTGTAGCTGCGTCCTCGGACTAACAAATGAGAATGAAAATCGTGAAAACGTACACCACGAAAACGAACACAGCTACACAAAAGATGAATGACAGTGAGTCGGCAATTGCACGTCCCACACATCGGTGCAGTGTCGCCACACAGCAAAAAGCGGTGAGTGAAACGACAATGCCCAATGCGGAGACGCGCAAGCATCACTTCCTCCCTGCGGTTCCGACGAGATGAGGAGTTCCAAATGTCAAGAATAGGTTTTATGCGATGCAGTTTATTTTCCACCTGTTGGTCCCACATACCCTGCCACGTTCGTTTGATATGAGCACGAACAAGAAAGCGGAAATCCCGCTGAAACAGTGGCAATTGTATGACGACCAATGAGAAAGCAGATCTAGCAGCCGCATCAGCACACTCGTTACCCGAGATTCCAACATGTCCAGGAATCCAGCAAAACTGAACTTGAAAACCGGCCTCGAGCAAACGACGAAGCAACCGTCTCACATCCAAGAGAAAAGGATGGTCACGGCAATCTGCAGATGATAAAGACTGCAAGACACTTAAAGAATCCGTATAGACCATAGCACAATGATGAGAACGCGACTGAACATGGAAAAGGGCGAGATACACAGCATGCATCTCCGCCGAAAAACACACGTCATGATGCATGCAGGCAATGGAATGCATCCCGTTCTTATGTCCTGACCTTTGACCCCGATTCACCCATTTTGAATAGGGTTCGTCTCCAGGCGGTCCCTTACCCCATAGTCAAATTTCATTGAAATCGAACCATATTTACGTAAGTTATGACGTATAAGTGCAATGGAATAGATCCCCCTCCTACGTCGTGACCTGTGACCCCATTTTTCCCATTTTCAATAGGGTTCGTCCCCGGGTGGTTCCCTACCACATACTAAAATTTCATCGAAATTGAACCATTTTTATGCCAGTTATCGTGCGGACAGACGAACGGATGGAAGGATAAAGCTGGAGCATATACGCTTCTTCAACCTACGGTTGGAAAGCGTAAAAAAACACTTACAGCTTGGAGATTGGGCTGCATGGCACGAGCGCTACTCTGTAAACCAGCGTAGAGGCGCAGCCGCTAGTAATAAACAAACCACTTACAGATAAACTCAAATACATCAAGATACTTACGATTTAGTACTTGATCCAACAACGGGCTTATTCCGTGCTATATTCACGAAAGCTTCATACAGGTTAGGTATGCATCTATCCATTTCCATCTTGTTTAATCTTTCCATACACTGTAAGAGGTACTCTTTCTTTTGCGCTAAAAATTGAAAATACAAACCGCATATTATTTAATAACTTAAAATGCAAAAGATGCAGTAATATTTATTTTTCTTTTACAAAAGCGTAATAACAATTTAAGAAGGAAGAGGAACTTAACCTTCCTAAAGGTGTATCGAATCAAGTTCTCACACTATTTAATTTATCACACACATTGGTATTGGCCCTCTATTTGCAACACAAACACTATCTAATAAGTTATCATGATAATTTCAAATGACACGCATGATGAAGCAAAAAGAACGAAAAGTAGACTAAATCGCAAAACCCAAACAAAATAAAAAGAAATGACAGCGTATCCTGGTACCCTTTGTAGATAGTTATACTATGCATCTTTCGCATGGCAAGATCTTTGTGGGTGTGAAATAAAAGGAGTGATTCGAGAGTATACATTTATTTACGTACAACATATCGCATTTACTCGCGTCACTCACGACCACACCGAGCCACAGTTTGGTACATACTAAGTGGAATTAAATCATAACAACAAACAATAACACATTCGCCTCATTCACGACCACACCGAGCCACAGTCTGGTACATACTAAGTGGAATTAAATCATAACAACAAACAATAACAACACATTCTCCTCACTCACCACCACACCGTGCCACAGTCTGGTACATACTAAGTGGAATTAAATCATAACAACAAACAATAACAACACATTCTCCTCACTCACGACCACACCGTGCCACAGTCTGGTACATACTAAGTGGAATTAAATCATAACAAACAATAACAACACATTCGCCTCACTCAGGACCACACCGAGCCACAGTCTAGTACATACTAAGTGCAATTGAATCATAACAACAAACAATAACAACACATTCGCCTCACTCACGACCACACTGTCCCGCAGTCTGGTACATACTAAGTGGAATTAAATCATAACAACAAACAATAACAACTCATTCGCCTCACTCACGACCACACCGTGCTACAGTCTGGTACATACTAAGTGGAATTAAATCATAACAACGAACAATAACAACACATTCGCCTCACTCACGACCACACCGATCCACAGTCTGGTATGTATTAAGTGGAATTAAACCATAACAACAAACAATAATGTGTATTAATTCCTGACGTTGGACGGTACATAGCAGTGCTGAGACGGGCCGAGCCAGAAAGGCCGAAGTAGAGCCCGAGCCCGAACTCGGTTCGGGCTGAGAGAAGGAAATAATTTTCATCTTTTTTTTTTTTATGTAATTTTATATGACTTAGTACACGAAACAACTTGTTCACACTTTCTAGTTGTTAAATGGAATTCTTCTGCAATTGGGTCGGGATGGGGTGTGGAAACTCGGCAGGGTTATTCATTCCGGACTTGGGTAACAAATACAATAGGCCATGAATTACTGAATTTCTGTAAAGGAAAAGTTTCTTTAAGAACTATGGATAGCAAATAGCAAGATGACAAGATTTTGCTCCTTAGCTCAACCGGGGCAGCTGCCTTTTAATTCTATTAAGCAACGTACGACGCAGATAGTTGTGCCTCCCGATTTTTCCTGATGCCTAGCCTCCTGAAACATTTCAGGAAGAAATGAATGGTCCAAGAAACTATAGAAATAGATTGACATTTCTTCTCCACTTCGCAGTTGAGATGGACATGGCTGATTGCACGGGGAGGAAACAGTGCTGGAAGTCTGGAAGGGCAGACTGTTTTTACTGCGTAAACAAGGTCAATCCTAGTTTTCAGACTCAGACTCTATCTTGCAAAATAAAATTCGGGCTCGGGCTGACATACTTCGGGCTTTTAAAATTGAGCCCGAACTCAGCTCTAGTACATAGATAGGTGGATTAAAGAATGTTATTGTCGTAACACCAATAATAAAAGAAGATATGAGAGTCACAAAAGTAAATATTTACTAAACTAAGGCGGAGGCAATAGTGAGTACTTAGACTATTCAGTTTTTCAAAAACAATATTTATTATTATTATACTAGCATATAGCCCATCCTAGGAGGGTTGTTTTTAAGCTTTAAATAAATATTAATATATAAGTGTTGCTCGTCCTATGAAAATTTTAATTGAAGCAGACTGAAAACAAATCAAATAGAGGCCGGATTTCTGTAAGGAAACGTAGTAAAAACCTATATAGTAAGAACTCATTCATGTTAGAACTAACAATTATATGCTATTTATTTCCGTTTTTTAAAAGACTTCAAGATAAATAACATTCTGTGTAAAATATTTGTTGTTGTTTAACAACTGTGTATTGGAGCGTTTAGAAAACGATATTTTGCTGAATGTGTTATGCAGGGTGATTCATACAGAAGTATACAGTTTCCAGATGCTGTAAAACAGTAACAGTTTAAGACACGGATGAGAACTGCGAACCGTTAGGTAGAGGTACTCATAATGTTTGGGTCCCGCTACTGAGGGAAGTGACGTAAACAATTGCGCGCGTGTCACGTGACTAGTCAGTTTTATGATGCATAGAAAATATCCGTTTATCGGCGTAAAAAAATGAGAGCTATATGCAAGTATTTGCTCTGAAGACGGGTGGCTTGATCATACTTTGATCTAGTCATCCCCGATTTTCGAAATATATGGTTTAAAATAAGTGAAGTTACACTATCTGATCAAATATAAACACGCACTTGCCCATCTACAAACTTCCTGTAACGGGAAAAGAATTAATATCGAGTTGGTCCACCTTCTTTGTCTGTTATTCTTACAATCTTTTTTCTAGTTTTGTACATGAGAAACTAAAATTCGCTTTCATCCATGAAGACCAACCTTCAGAAGTGTTGATTATTAAAACGTTTTTTTTTTTTTTTTTGATTGAAGGTTTAACTATCACCATGAGCAACTCAATGAGCTATAAGCAGTCGCCCGTCCCCAATTCAAGGGAACGGAGAGAGCCAGTGCCGTAAGACAAACACAACATCCATGCCTCACCGGGATTCGAACCCGGACCCCGTTCGGACGAATGATCAGAGGCCATCGCTTAGACCACTGCGCCACCGGGGCGGCTAAAATGTTTTGGAAAATCTGTTTTTCAATATGAATGGGTCTCCAAGACTGTATTGGCTCACTCTACTTAATTTATACAGATACCTATATGATATGCTCCTGCTGCTAGAAACTGCAATGTTGTTTTTGGTTTTAGAGCTGCACATTTGTGGACGGAAATTCGAAAATGCAGTTTTCAGGTTTTCTAAAAGTTGACCACCGGAATCTAATTCCGGCATTTTTAGCAAGTCTTAAGACCGTGCTTATGTTATCGGTTTGTCCGTTGGTTTGTGTACACCATTTCCCTGCAACTATTAGTCCGATTTGACAAATTATCTCCGTATTGGGAAGCTTGAAATATGCCAATGATGGTCGTTTATCTCGTTTTTTTTTTACGATGTACAATTTCGCCGCTAGTTGGCGAAAATGCAAATGTTATCGATTTCAAAATAAATTTTATTCCATATATTTGCTTGTAAACATCCGATTAAAATTTTTATTTTACTGTTCGAATCCATTTACGTCAAAGAGTATTTTAGGTATAGTCACTTTTTCAAGTTACGCATGGATTTTCCACTAGGGAGCGAAAAATTTAATTGCGTTTTCCCTATCTCAACTTCCAAAATTATTTTTCTTCACGGGATAGAGCTCCTGATGGGAAATACTTTGCATATAATTTCTACTATTTGATGATAATGGTTTTACCACCAGGAGCGGAAGTTCTAATTTCCGCTTCTAATGTATCTGAAGCAGAATCTGCGCTTCTAAAATTTCGATTGAAAAAATTCGTTTTTGGACCGTAGTACTCACGTCGGTAAACCTTTTCGGAATATTTTCTTCTTAACATAAATCGTGGTTTCTCCGCCAGGGACGTAGAAGTATATCTTATTTTTGTCAATATCTCCACTTCTAAGAGTCCGATCTGAAAAATTCCTTCTTTGTTGGATAGGGTTTCCGGAGCGAAATGTTTTTCATACCATTTGAACATTTTCAAGTACCTCACAGACTTTCCACTAGGGGGGCGTTAAGGTAAATTACGCTTTCTGTGATATATTTTTGCTTCTAAAACTTCGATTTTAAAAAATTTCCAGTTGCGTATACAGCTCCTGATGCGAAATGTTTTCCATATTATTACTAATTTTTGGTAAAAAATGGTTTGGCCACCAGGTGGCGATTTCCGCTTCTGATGTATTTGCAGCACAATCTGAGCTCCTGAAAACTAGACTCAAAAAACTCTGTCCTGGAATGATACCGCTCATATCGAAAAACTTTTTGAAAATTCTTTCGTCTTAAAATAATGCATGTTTTTCCCGTAAGATGCATTTCTTACACTTGTCGATATCTCTGCTTCTAAATGTTAGATTTGAAAAAAAAGTATTTCTTTGTTGAAGAGCTTTCCGCTACGATATGTTTCTCATGTAATTTCAAATTTTTCTCAACTGCAACCATAGGGCGTAAGTTCACGATTCCGTTTACAGGAATATCTGCGGGATTAAAGACCAGATTGAAAAACTGCTTTCTTCGGTCAGATACTATTGTTTTCCATATAGGTTCCATTGATTTTGAAAAGCTTTGAGAAATTGAATTCGCGTCTGAACGGATTCAAAGGACGTGCTCAATACACCCGAAAATTCGATGTCATCTTTCTTGTTATGTAATAAAATTGAAAGTGTCAGTAACCAAGACTTCAAAAGATAATTGAGTTTTCAGAGGTGTAAACATGGCCATGCAGTACCTGCCAAGCTTTCACTAACCAGCTGGCGGCTTTTTTTTTTTGAGGTTTAACGACCACCGTGAGCAATTCAATGGGCTATAAACAGTCGCCCGTCCCTAATTTAGGGTCACTAGTTCCAGGGAAGGGAGAGAACCAGTGCCGTAAGACAAATACAACATCCATGTCTCACCGGGATTCGAACCCGGACCCCTTTCGGACGAATGATCAGAGGCCATCGCTTCGACCACTGCGCCACCGGGGCGGCCCAGCTGGCGGCTTTTCAAAGGTACTAGAACAACACCAACTAAAAAACAGAAAAGCATAAATAGAATACAGTGGTTTAAGTGAAGTAAGCATTGGACGCGTGAGATAGCACTAAAGTAATAGGTGTACAAATAAGTTTTAAAGCGTTTTTGTGTGATGTATACCACTAATTTACATATCCGACATTCCCCCGAGTTGTTGTCATGTGACCGTAACTGGTCCAAAGCATAAAATGTGATACAGAAGTTTGCGCAACAGTCAAACGCACTTGCACATCGGTAGGTGAAATATGACAAGTGATACCGCACTTATTCGACACTGCATTCGTTAAGAATTTCATCTGGGAAAATGTCCTGCAGAAGCATGTGCATCGATCTGTTCTGTTCTGGGGAAGAAGATTGTATCGTAAAGTATGAGTGAATTTTGGTTTAGACGGTTTAAAGCAGGTGATTTTAATGTTAGCGATCGAGAACGTAGCGGAAGGTTACACATGAGGAACTACAAGCATTGCTGGATGAAGATTCGTCTTAAACGCAAAAAGAACTAGCTAAACAACTGGGAGTAACTCAACAAACCATTTCCAATCGTTTACGCGCAATGAGAAAGATTCAGAAGAAAGGAAAATGGGTGCCACATGACCTGAACCAGAGGAACAAGGATGAGCGTGACATGAAGTGTTTGAAACTGTTGAATAAACATCACAAAGGTCTTTCCTGTCAAAAATCGTTACGAGTGATTAAAAAGTGGATATGGTACGACAATCCCAAATGCCAAAAACACTGGGTAGACCCCGGTGAAACAACAACTTCGACACCGAAACGCAATATAATTAAAGTGTTACTGCTGATCGCTACAAGTAACAATTGCTGCGATTGAACCAGGAAATCTGTCGAAAACGTCCATTCACAGGCAAAGGATTGCGTCCCGTGAAATTACTGTATGAAAACGCTAGGCCGCATGTCGCGAAATCCGACGAGGAAACGTTATTGACGCTTGGCTGCGACGTTTTGGAGCACTCGGTGTGTTGCCCCAGCGTAGATCTTCGAACTATCGTTCGTTGCGACCGATGCAACATGGTTTGTCGAATATACAGTTCCGGACATGTTGCGAAGTGCGAAAATGGGTTGACGACTTCATTGCGTCACACGACGATGCATTCTTCACGGCTGGAATCCGTCAGCTGTCTGACCGATGGCGGAAGGTGATAAATAATAACGGCGCATATTTTGATTCGTAAAGGAATAGTGGTTTTCTCTCAAATTACATGTTGCGTTTTCTTAAAATCCTTTATTTGTGCAACTAATAATATCTGGCTTTGTACATCAGATAAACACTGAAGTGCCAGAAAAACTGGTAGAGACCAGCTTCTGCAAAATACATAGCAACGTCACTTATGCGCGTACTCGGTTGCGTCCGCCGGCGCATAAATAAAGCGATATACATCCTTGCCAGCTGTCAGGGCTGTTTTCGGCATGAGAATGACAAGTAATAACGATTTAAGCGATTTTTAACGCGGTGTCATAGTTGGCCCTCGTGAGATGGGCCATAGTATTTCGGAGGTAGAAACGAAGTTCGGATTTTCACGGACGACCATTGCAAGGGTTAACCGTTACTACAAGAATTCTGGCAAAACCTCCAACCTACGATACCAGTGTGGCCGTAAAAAGACATTGGGTGAACGTGACCATCGTTGGCTGTCAAGAATCGTTTCACACGATAGGAGTGCAACACTCTCGCAGGTATCAGCGAAATTCAATGCTGGAGCCTCAACAAGCATCAGCGTCCGGACTGTGCAACGTACCCTGCACGACATGGGCATTGGGAGCCGAAGCCCAACTTGAGTCCCCATGATGGGTGCACGACACAGAGCTATGCGCGTCGTTAGGCACGGCAACACCGCCACTGGACACTTGATGACTGGAAACAAGTAGCCTGGTCTGACGAGTCGCGTTTCCAACTGTATCCGGCAGATAGAAGGTTTCGTATGTGGCGCAAACCTCATGACGCCATGGATCCCGCCTGTCAACAGGGAACTGTACCGGCTGGTTCGGGGTTCGTAATGGTATGGGGTGTGTTTAACTGGACTTCACTGGGGCTCCTGGTACATCTACAAACGTCTGTGACCAGCCAACGCTATGTGCGCATCCTTTTTGACGAGGTACACCCGTTGATGTCCTGCATTCATGCTGATGGGTTGGGCCTGTTCCAACAGCACAATGCACCTCCACACAAGTGTCAGGACGCCACATTATGGTTAGAGGAGCATTCATCTGAGTTTAGGGTGTTGCCATTCCCACCCAAGTCCCGAGTTGTGAACGTGATAGAACACATTTGGGATGCCATGCAAAGCGCTATCGAACACAGGAATCCGATACCTCGGAATACACCTGAATTGTAGAACGCTCTGCAGGAAGTATGGTGTGCACTGCCTACAGCATATTTCCAGAAGCTAGTGGAGTCCATGCCCGTCGTATTTCTGCAGTCCTCCTGCGCTCCCGTGGGAAACTTACCAAGTGTTAGACTGGTGTACCAGTTTTTCTGGCACTTCAGTGTAGTTACTTTTTGTTTACGTGCATCTGAGTTTTAGCCCCAAAAGAGCGGTCCAGGCACGTGGTAGATCTATCGATAAAATATCGTTGCGCGCCTCTTCGTAAGAAAAAATCCGTATGGCATCCCTTAGTAAGGTTCCTTTTGCGGTGGTGTACGGCGATGACGTTGCAACAGTGTTTGAGAGTACCTTTGACGTTGCAACCGAGTTTGGTTGCTTGACTATTTGATCCTCTTCTTTATATTGCAGTCTTGAGCCCGCCATAATTCACGTCCCTTTATGATGAAGTCTTGCAGAAAAAGATCTTTTTTGTCGTTCCTATGTAGACCTTTTTGGATTGATAAGTAATACGTCCTTTCGTTATGAAGACATTATTTACAAACAGACTAATGGAATGATTATGGGATTTTCACTTTTTGCGGTGTTAGCCTAAGCTGTGCCGAGACATCTTGGAAATAAAATTTTGAATGAATTTTCTCGTAAACCATCGACGTGGTGAAGATACGTTATTGATAACTTCTTCGTATGGAAATATAAGTAAAGAGGAGCTTCAGCCTTTTCTGGAGAAAATGAATTCTGCGTACTTGGCAATCAAATTCACAATGGAAATCGAAACGGATATCGGTTGCAGTTTTTAGATGTAATGATAAAGAAAGCTGTAGTCGCCCTCTAGATACCCGTGTTTACCACATCGATAAATAACAAACTAAAGACCTGTACTGCCCTGACAGCTACAAGGAGGCTTTCATCAGATCACTCACTGTCAGGGAGTTTTCTGCATGCGCTGATAGCGAGTCGGTAAAAACAGTAATTAAAGGTTTCTTAAACCTTGCCGTTTCCTCTTGATACGAGTAATTTAGAATTCTCAGGATAAAGGAAGTACAAGAAACCTAGGAAATAAAGGTGATGAACTCATTGAGACTCCGGTGCAAGATTCATAGGGTACATCATATATACCGATATTCTCAGTCAAGTTCAGAAGAGCTCTCAAAACGTTTAACTAAGGTGTGGGAATAAAATCACTTAGATGAATCTGTGACGTACAACAGATATGCAAACATGTGTCAAGACGACAAATCTGCATCCAGACATTCTGTAGGCGTAGCTTAGTTGAGAGAGCAACTTACTCCGGAGGGAGAGGACACAGGTTCGATGCCCGTCGCGGGCAGACTTGTGTTTTCACATTGCCGCCCAATTGTGGAAAATGGATCCACTGGCCGCTGGGTTCTTCGAAAAGCGTGTGACGTTTGTTCCACAGATTGTTGGGAATTAATGAAAACTTCCTACTTCGCTTCAAAGAAAAAACAATTAACAGGGAGATGGTGTGACGTACTACAGAGGTGAAAACATATGTCAAGTCTACAAATCGTCAGCGAGACATTCTGTCCGCGTTGCTCAGTTGAGAGAGCGACTTACTCAGAAGGGAGAGAACACAGGCTCGATGTCAGTCGTGGACAAACTTATGTCTTCACACATATGAGATATAATCATGTCATGATTTGCAACATATCGCGTCTGAACGTGCTGGAGTGCACTCCATCCCATTATGTACTATAACGAAGTAAATTTCCCCGTCATTTTTGGTCCACGCCGGGGATCGAACCCGAGTCCACTTATTCCGGAACAAGTCGCTCTACCAACTGAGCTACGCAGACGTTCGTTCTCGCTGCTATCTGCCTTTACGTCGTGTGCGTCCTGCGGGGCAGGCACGTCACAGTACTCTGATGGATCTAAAAAGATCTACATGGGAATAACGAAAATGTCATTTATTACTTGAAGAACACAAAATGGATGCTAAATATAGCAGGATCACGACTGCATTGTCAAGGGAGGAAGCAAATAAACCGGCAGTCACACTCTGGTGCGACATCGTCCATCACCGCCAAAGGAACCTTACTAAGGAAGACCACAGAGATTATCTCTCACAAAGAGGCGTTCAACGATTTTGTACTGATAGATCTACCACGTGAATGGACCGCCCTGTCGGGGCTAAAACATGGCTGCCCTTAAACAAAAATTAATTATATCTGGTGTAAGACGTGAGATATTAATCTAATAGATATTACTCTACGGCTGCACTTAAACAAATAATGTTTCCAAAATATTTGGATACATTTTAGAAGCTTATTCTACCGCTGACGCTGATGAAAAAAATAGTATAAACATAAAAGTAGGAATGCCTTTCTAGAAAGATATACAGGTGTGTCTAGTAAAGTCCCCCACAAGCCGCTTGAAAGGCGAACGGAGGTTCATATCCATAGAGACCAACGGGATTAGTGTAAGCACCAGTGGGCTGGGCCTATCAGATCAACGTCAGAAAAATTCGTAAACTTAGCTCCCGATCTCTGAAAATATGATAGATAGGCCAAAAAATGTCAAACACAAAGCTGTAGTGCATGTTCTGTTTGTTAGAAATCCGTCAGAAAAAGGAAGTAAACGAGAGAATTTGAGCTGTATAATGAGAAGGCAATAGTGTCAAAGACCGTTGCATCTCTAGACAAAAATTCAACGATATTGCCCCGCTTAGAAATGCCTTTGGACACTTTAACCTCGTGAGTGTACAGCGTAAATTCGCCTTTTGACCCACACTATTTTATGACCGATTTACTAAATGACGCTCTCCAACTCTGCAATTGGTATTTTAGCTGTATCTATCATATTTTTTCGGTTGTTAGAGCTAAGTTCTCCAATTCGCAGCTAGGAACGCTGAAGTTGAGGTTACGTTCCCTCTAGCACCTTTCACCAATCGCTTCTGTTCCACCTTGCTGTGAGCCTCCGCTCACTTATGAAGTGGCTGAGGTACAACTTTACTATACACCCTGCACTTCTTTTAAGGACGGCGGTGTACCCAGCCCTTTCATTTTATGGCTGCTTTCATCTCAGAATCGGCTCTAGAACAAGTTTCTAAAGTTCGGCCAAACATTTTAGGAACACTCTATATGCAGGAATGCAATTTCATTTTTCTTAGTGCACCACTCGTCTCAGCTTAATGCCAACCAATTTCCCTGTAGCGAGTACAGGAGCACTAAAAACTGGACGCATCGGAAATGGGGTCTTCTGCTCCCGTGAAACAGGTTTGCAGTTAATACACGTCAACGAATGGGCCAAAATATATCATGGAAAGCACTAGTCGGTGGATTCCCGCGGCAAAACGTTACGTATCCAGTCTGGTGGAGGCGGTGAATTGACGGTTATATGTTTTCATGGCGCGCGTTTGGTTCCTTAAACAGCATTGGAATGCCGGAAGGCATCTTATCATCATCGTGGAGCAAGTACACGCGTACATGTGAATTGTGTTTCCTAATGGACCGAGCTAGTTTCACCAATATAATGCGCCAAACCACAAGACTGGGATCGCCACACATTGCTTCCAGGAGCAAGACAGTAACTTCAAAGTTCTACAATGGCCCCAACAGTTCCCAGAGCTTAACCCAATTGGATACATGGGGACAAAGTTGATATTTGTTCGTAGCAGATATTCTCCTCAATCAAAAATTTGGCAATTGACGGATGCAATCAAATCTGCTTGACCAACTATACCTGTAGAACCGTAACGGCATTACTCTGAATCCATGTCACATCGAATAGAAGGTATTTAGAAGACAAAGAGCTTCTCAACACGTTATTACATTTGTTCCTAGGAATTTGTTGCTGCCGTTTACCTTGAAGAAAGGTTGTTCTATCTGAAGATGAAGTACTGTGTTGCATGTAATATAATAACATTTGACTGGATGCAGTGATATAATAGATACTCACGAGACAATAAAATTTTGTATTTCGTAGATCTCGAAAATGCCGTCTGTAAGTACTCCTTTGCTTTCGGGCTGCATCCGTGGGAAGTTTCGTACACGCATTCACCAACGACGTCGCCAAGTCTGTTAAGAAAAACATTCAGTGAGTAAATAGCAGTAAGATATTTGAGTGCAATTTATTTAAAACATGTGATGTACATCCAATAAAGATTTGAAAGATTGTGTATTGCAAACACGCATGCATATTTTCAGTGATTTTCGGTAGGACATCCTTCTTGTGACGAGAGAGCAGCTGAGGAGGAGTTGTTGAAGTTTAGCAAGTTAATCGACTTACTGAACTCCAAATAGTAAACGTACTGAGGTAGTGACTGAATTTTCAGTGAATGCAGAAATTGAGCACATCAGCATTCAGAACCTAACCAGAGCAAAGGATCACAAGAACCTATTTCTGGGCCCTAGATGAAATTTCCCGAAATATGAACTAATATTCATTAGAAAATCACTGTAAGATAGTTTTAAAGACAAGTGGAAATTTGAGCACGGGGACTACAGAAACAATTTTATCGCAAACAATACAATTTCCTTTGTTTGAACGTTTGGCCCACTTTGGTAGCGCAGCAGAATGAGCGCTTACCTGTTTAAATTGTCGAATCCCTGCCTCAACGAATATACTTTTTGGCACGTCTTTTGTTGAAAAAGATCGTGCTTACATTATCTGTTTGTCCGTCCATCCGTCTGTAGACACCATATCTCTAACTATTAGCCCGGTTTGAAAAATTGTTTTTGTATTGGGAAGCTTGAAATATGCGAATGATGATCCTTCATTTCAGTTTTTTTTTCTACGATGTACAGTTTCGCCGCTAGAGGACGTAAATGCAGATCAAATTGAATTCAAAATACATTTTATTCCATATATTCACCAGCCCGCTTGGCCAGCGTGGTAAGTTATGGCCAAACACCTCCAAAATGACTCCACAACTTAAATCTTGGCCCTGAGTCTCCGGCAGCTGGAATGTACCTGGCAAAGGCAGCAGCCAGTGCGACATGATGGCAGAGGGTGCTAAGAATCCCAGGAGAACCGGACTAGGCTGCCATCTGAAAGTATGTGGGAGTGACATGGAGGAGACTGGCACAAGATAGACCGTTGTGGAGGAAACTTGGGGAGACCTTCGTCCAGCAGTGGATGGATAATGGTTGATAATGATGATTTGTTTCTAGACATCCGACTGAAAAAATTATTTTATCTTTCGATTCCATTTATGTCCAAGAGTGTTTTAGGTATAGTTACTTTTTCAAGTTACGCATAGATTTTCCGCTAGGGGCGTAAAAGTAAATTACGTTTTCCCTGATATCTCTTCTTCTAAATAACCGATTTGAAAAATGTTTTCTTCAGCGGATACAGCTCCCGATAGAAAATATTTTGCATATAATTTCTAATTTTTGGTAAATAATACTTTAACCACCAGGAGGCGTAAGTGTTAATTTTTGCTTCTGATGTATTTGCCATAGAATCTGAGCTTCTAAAATCTAGATTGAAAAAATTCATTCGTGGACCGACGCCACACGCGTCCATAAACCTTTTCGGAATATTTTCTCCTTAAAATATTGCCTAATTTCTGTGCCAAGGGTTGTAAATATATATCTTAGTTTTGTCAATACCTCTGCCTCTAATGATACGATTTGAAAAACTTTCTTTATTGGATAGAGTTTCCGGTGTGACATGTTTTTTATATAATTTCGAAATTTTCAAGTAATTCATAGACTTTGCGCTAGGGGGCATAAAGGTAAATTGTGTTTCCCCCGATATCTCTGCTTCTAATATTCTGATTTGAAGAATTCTTCCTGCACGGGATACAGCTACCGATGGCAAATCCTATAATTTTTTGCAAAAAATGGTTTGACCACCAGGGGCCGTAAGTCTTAATTTCAGTTTTTGATGTATTTGCAGCAAAATCTGAGGTCCTAAAATCTCGATTGAAAAAAAAATCGCTTGTGGACCGGTATTACTCACGTCGACAAACCTTTTTGGAATCTTTTCTTCATAAAATAATGCATGGTTTCTACGCTAGGGGGCGTAATAGATGTATATCGTGTTTTTGTCAATATCTCTATTTCTTTGCCGGATAGTGTTTCCGATGCGAAATGTTTTTCATATAAATCCACGATTTTCAAGTAAGTCATAGACTTTCCACCAGGGGACACAAAGGTAAATTGCGTTTCCTTCGATATTTCTGCTTCTAAAACTCCGATTTGAAAAATTCTCCCTGTATCGCATACAGCTCCTGATGGAAAATGTTTTTCATATAAATTCTACTGTTTGGTAAATAATGGTTTGGCCACCAGGGGGATAAGCGTTAATTTCTGTTTCTGATATATTTGCTGCAAAATCTGTGTTCCTGTAACTCGACTAATTTTTTTTTTTTTTTTTTTTTTTGACAGATACCGCTGACCTCGAATATCCTTTTTAGAATACTTTCTTCCTAAAAATCATGCATGGTTTACCCGCCAATGGGCGTAAATGCTTATCAAATATTTGTCCAAATCTCGGCTTTGAAGAGCCGATTTGAAAAATTATTCCTTTGTTGGAGAGCGTTTCCGCTGCGACATGTTTCTCATATAAATTCTGATTTTTCTTAACACACAAGTCTGCAACCAGTTCACGATTCCGTTTACAGCAGTATGTGCGGATTAAAAACCCGATTGAAAAACTTCTTTCTTTGGTCAGATACCATTGTTTTCCATACCGGTTCCATTGACTTTGAATAGCTTTGATAAATTTAATTGTCGTCAGAACGGATTCAAAAGACGTGATCATTACACCCGCAAATTCGGTGTCAAATTTCTTCTTTGTCATTGTAATGTTCATTGTTGTAATGATCATGAAACATAATTTCATATTTAGGCATCAAAAAAGAAGAAAAGAAAACCTGATTATTAAAAACTACTCTACGTATCTTATTCTTCCCTGTCATTATTGACGAGCTTTCAACTAGTTTCTAAATATTGACTTGGTTAAGAACATGTTCAGTGCAGATCCTAGGAGCATTGACCCCTCGTACAATTCTCTGGAACGCACAACGAATTGATATCACAAGGGGACCTCACGACGTTCCACAAAGCGATTTTAGTAACATTGTTTGAGTGGATAAACCTTGGTATCAACCCTTATTGAACAAAGGGAGGAAGGCGCGCTTCTCAACGTCTTCCAGAAAATCGAAGATACAATCCAGAGGGATTTATGAGTAAGTTTTGCAAAGTGTTTCACAGAGGACCGCATGCAGGGCCGAATGAAGACATTGTAGGCCCCTACGCTACGGGTATTGTGAGGCCCCCAGCAATATCTGATTGGGCATAAGTAGCTGGACAAATGTTCATTTTAATATACTCTACATTGACAAAAATCACCTGATACCTACAAGAGAAGCACAACACAACAGTTATTGACATATATTAGTACGGTGTCGGTCCACCTTTGGCCTACACGTTTCTTCACGAGCTCCGTGTTTTGTGTGTCCCATGATTGTTCTTCTGTGTGTGTACCAAAGTTAAAGGACTGTGTTTTCGTTTAAGATCCCTCACGAGTGGGCGAGTGCTCATTTTCTTTCATTCCATTGATTATGGCATCTGCCGATGAAAGCGCTGCTCCCGCCCGCATCGCTGCAGCTCCTCGCGTCGCCTCTTCAACGACAAACGCAGCCGATCAATCATCTTTGCTTGCTAGTGGAAATCCTCTTAATTTTCATCCTGTTATTTACACGTCTTATCCTCCTCAAGTCTTTTTTTTTAGATTGGAGGTTTAACGACCACCGTGAGCAATTCGATGGAACCAGTGACCCTAAATTAGGGACGGTACTGGTTCCAGGAAAGGGAGAGAGCCAGTGCCGAAAGACAAGCACAACATCCAAGCCTCACCGAGATTCGAACCCGGACCACTTTCGGACGAATGATCAGTGGTCATCGCTTAGACCTCTGCGCCACCGCGGTGGCCTCCTCAGGTCTCCGACTCTGCCATCGAGAACGTGGATGTGACGTCCCTGGCCTCTGCTGAGTTTGATGAATTCATGGATGCTTCTGATGGCGTTGCACGTATATATTCTGCGGCTGCCATTGTTGTTTCACCGTCTTTCTCCTCGTCTCGTCTGTACATTATGGACTCTTACGTTACTCTCAACGGTGACACCATCTTATTAGACATTCCCGAGAACTCTCCTGCTGCTGGTCAACGTCTTCGTTTGACCCTCGAGTTGGGGGTTTGCTTTGATGCGCTGCCCAACACTCCTTTGAAGCAGTACAGCTACGCTCTCAAGAAGATGCTCTCTTCTGGTGCCATCACACACCTCACCCGAAAGCCACGAACTGTGATAATTTATTTTTCGAAGAAAGAATTCGCTGAGCTTGTCTTGTCTCGGGGCCTATCAATTGGCGATCGTCACCTCTTGGCCGAATCCATCGCCCAGCGTCCTGTTCCGGCCTCTCAATATCCGATATCCTCGGAGATCTCTGATGACATGCTGTATGCTGCACTTAGTCGATGCGGCAGAGTAGTCGGCCCAGTGAATACTGTCTCCTCTTCCCCCTCTGATAAACATATCTGTAGCTTCCATAGAACTGCTTGCATCATCTTCCCGTCGGAAGAGCATCTCATAAAGTTTCCATGGTTCATTGATGTGCGTTGCGGTAACGAGCGTCGCCGGATTGAGCTCCTCATCTCTGCTCATTGCTCACGCTGCAAGGCTTACGGCCATCAGCAGGCTCAATGCCCCCATGCAGAGCCACTGACTCCTGCAGCTCCAAGGCAGCATTCTACCCCTTCCTCAGTTTCTGTTGCCATGCCTCCTCCTGCGGCTGCACATCCTGGACCCAGTTCTGCCGAAATCTGATTAAAGCCTTCGATCAACACGCGTCTTCCGATGTTGCTTTCTCCACTCTGTCGGAATTACCTCCGCTTGACTCCTCCTTGTCTTCCCGTGTTCTCACTCCATCAGAGGACATCACGGCTGATCTTCAACCTTCATTCACCGTCGGCACTTCTGCTCCCGGCGATGAGGTGGACTTTCCTCTGATTCCACATCTCGTGTGTCATCGATCCACGGCAAACGCCGCTCTACTACCAGTACCGAGGTCCGGAGAAAAAGGAAGAAGTCACCTTCTCCGATTGGCCGCCCACATCGTTCCACCCGTCTAGCAGGCTCCAAGTCTCTTTTCTCACGTTCTAGCTCTTCCACTTTAAATTCCAAGGGTCCTCTGCCGACGTTTGAAGAATGCTTACCAATGCCTCTCTTCCTTCAGAACCTGTCTCCTTTGAAGAACTTTACGAGTTTCTCACTCATAAAACCAATCGGGAGGCATCTCTCATCTTTTTACAGCAGTTTGAAGCAGTTCTTCCCGAGGTCTTCGACCAAGCAACCTCCATCCTCAAATTCCTCTGGCATAATGCCAAGCAACCCGACTACGTCTTGTGGTGTCGTGGTATCATCAATCGCCTTTACACATTCCAGAACGCTGCCACAGCTGCCCTTCAACCGACGTCGGACTTACCCATTCAACGTCGTCACTCTGAATTGTAGGCTGTTTGCTAACTTCCTCGCTAAACTCTCGTTCTAGAAGATCTCCCGCCTCTTGGGGCCAACTTACTCCTTCTGCAAAAGACGAACTGCCACTTCTCAACACTGTTTCATAGATGGCGCACTTAGGACTTCACCTTTCACCATGCTTTCCGTTACTCTGTGCACGTTGGTCCAGCAGGAGAGGCAGTCTCCCATCTCCGCAAGCCGTGAAAGCTCCTTCTATGCTACGCGGTCTCCAGTGACCCCGTGGTTTGCTGTTACGCCACGTCCGTTACATCTCATGTTGAGTTAAGACTCTGCATTAACTTTTGTTGTTCTTTCGCACTGCATTGCCCTGCTTGTGATCATTTTGTCCTTCCTCAAGCATTGCTCTGTTTGCATCACGTTGTAAATTTGTCATTACTCATTCAATGTACATATCATCGCTTTTATCAGTTTGTATCATTCCTGTTCTTTCTTTTTTCTTTGAGACGATTCCATGTTGTTTGTCTCCTTTGTTTGTTACATTAAAGCGATTCTGAAACCACCTATAGCCTTAATGCATGCACTGACCCTTCGAGACATGCTTTCGACAAGGTTTTGGAAACACAGCGATATATATGCGTTTCCGGAATACTGCCGCTAACTGTTGCTTAGTAGTAGACCTTAGTTCCAAACTTCTTATGCGGTGCTCTAATTCATCCCATAGGTGCTCTATGGGATTACGATCAGGGCTCTGTGTTGGCCAGTCCACACACGATACGGAATTATCGTCAAACCACGCTGTAACAGTCCTTGATTTATGGCTCGGTGTATTATCCTGCTGGTACCAACAAGGCTCGGTTCCGTAGTATTGCCACAGAGTTAGTAGGAGTAAGGCATAATTTTCCAGAATATAGAGGTAGACGTGCTGGTTAACAGGTTTGTCCACGATAACCAATGGGCCCAAACCATTAAATAAAAAACACTTCCACACAAGTACACTGGAAACTCGAAACTTGGCCGTAGGTACAGTACACTGTGGTATATAGCGTTCCCCCTGCTGCCGCCATACCCACACTCGGCCAGCAGACTGATGGATCGTGTATCTGAATTCATCAGTGCATAAGACCCGTTTCCATTGATCTACGGCTGAAGTTAAATGTTCTTTACACCATGATATACGACTTATAGCATTCAGTGTAGAGATTAAAGGCTTATCAGCAGTCGCACGACCACGGTAACCCATGGAAAGTAGTTCTCTACGAAAGGTACATGTACATACCGATGTTCCTGTATTTTTACTCACCTGTACACTAAGGTCATGTGTAGAACGCCGTCGATTAGCTGTAACGAATCTCCGGAGGCTTCGACGTCCTATATCATCTATTTTCTTTGGTCTGCCGGTGCATTTTGCTGCTTCATGCAAGCCACGTGTCTTCCTCATATTCAGTACATCCAAAACAGTTGACTTGGGTATGTTTAAAAGCCTCACTTTTTCTCTTATGGACAACCCACTAATATAACACAAAACAATCTTTCCTTTCGCAAAGTCAATTCTCTCCCGCCGTGACATTTTCCCTCCGCCTCACAGTGCGACATGATTGCGGTCAGCTGAAGGCTTGTGTTTACACCGTTCGTTCACAATAAATGTTCTTTACAGCATGCTAAACGACAAGTAGCCTTCCACGTGGACATGAAAGGCAGCCGCTCGACCACGGTAACCCATGGAATGAAGTTCTCAGCGAATGGTACGTGTACATATCGAGGTTTCAGCATTTGTGCTCACCTGTACACTGAGGTTTTGTACAATACACCGTCGATTAACTATATTGACCCTCCTGAGGCTTCGACGTCCTCTGTCACTGATTTTCTTTGGTCTGCCGGTACGTTTTGCTGCTTCAGGCACTTATTCAGTACATCCAAAACATTGGACTTAGGTATGTTTAAATGCCTCTCGGTTTCTCTTATGGATAACCCACTGATATAACACCCAACTATCTTTACTTTCTCAAAGTCAGTTCTCTCCCGCCGCGACATTTTCACTGAACATCAGAGTGCGATATGATCGCGGTCAGCTGCAGGCTTGTTTTTATAGCGTTTTCAGCTGTACTGCGCATCTTGACAACGCAGCGGATTCGTTCATTTGCTTTTGAAGGGGTGTTGGGCGACTTGTCAGTATAGAGTACCTACTTCGTCTATATATTTTCTCATTTTTATAGATATATAGTTATGTGCAATGCGACTAATTCATCTATTGTCGTTGTTTTTGTTGTTATTGTTATTTGTTGACTTCCCAATGCTGCTTCTCTGGTCATCAAAGAGATGAATAATTGCTAGTGTCCAGAGACTTTCGTACCAGTCTGTGTTTTCGAAAAGCGAAAAAGAAGTTAAAAACAAAATTAAATTTATTCTTACCAGGTTAACAACAATAAAAATTCAAACATTTGCTTTGCATAATTTCTTGGAAACAAATTTCTCGAAAACATCGGTAAATTTCAAGTCCTTTAGAATATCATTTTCAAATGACACAAGAGCAAGTCTGCTGAGTCTTTCTGGTGGCTTTTGTCGATTTGTATACATTGTTAAAATGTTTCATTTTGGAAAAAGTCCTTTCTCCTGTCGCATTAGTTGTTGTTACAGGGCTTGATGCTGAGTTCCATTACAGCGCCCTGTGTGGAGGGTTCGTTTGATGCTTCCTTTGCAGTAAGTTCTGTAACGGTGGTACTATCCTGTGCAAATTAATTGGGACAAAGTAAATAATCACTCTTTTTCCCAAAACTATGCCTTTATATCATTCTATGCCTTGATATACACTGAGAAATACCTCTATTAGTATGAAGTATGTCCTCCTGTAGCAGAAATGACCTCTTGAATTCTTTTTGGCATTGACTCCACTAATTGAGTGCACATATTTTTGACTTCATAATCGTGGAACCACATTTTTATAGCATTCGTTATCATGCGTTCTTTGCTTGTACAGTCCATTTTACCTAAACGTCTCTTCAAAATATTCCACAAGTTTTCAATGGGATTTAAATCTGGTGAATTTCCAGGCCAATCAAGCAAATGAATTTGATTTTCCAGCAGGAAATTCTTGACCAATTTCGAATTGTTACATGGGGCCAAGTCATGTTGAAATGTCCCATCAGAAGTTTGCAAGAATGGAACAATCCTACGTTGTAATATTTCTACGTACTTGGCTGAATTCATCATACCTTGAATAGGAACTAAGCTTCCACTGCCATTTGATGTGAAAAAACCTCAAAACATCTGTTTCAGAGGGTGTTTTACAGTTTGTTTGACATGCTCAGGTCTTAAGGGTTCACAGTTGCTTCGTCTAACGACATTTTCTTGGTAACCCTGCACAAATAAATAAGTTTCATCACTGAAAATTACCTTTTTCCAGTCGTCAGCAGTCCACGGTTTATATTGTTTTGCCCATGCTAAACGTTTTATCTTCATTTTCGCAATAAAATATTGTTTTTTCGTTGGTCTTCTTGCCTTCAGGATAACTTACAGAAGACTACGGCGTACATTTGAATCACTAACATCACAACCACTAGCCAATAAATCTCTTTGAAGGTCGGTGCTTGCTTTTTTTTAATTCATTTTACTATTTCTGATTAGATATTTATCGGTTCGTGGAGTTGTTTTTCGTTTTCTTCCACATTTACCTCTCCTTTTTGGAGACGATGATCCAGATGCATTGTACCGCGTAAGCAGTCTTGATACACTTGACTTGCCTACACCAACAGCAGCAGAAGCGATATCTCTCACTGTCATATAAGTGTGATCCCTCAGAACAATTATTTTTGCACGCTTTCTTGGGGAAATATCCATTTTTCAATACACGAAATCAAAACGTACTCACAGAGAGCAAAAACTAACATCCACCTGTCACACACGAAAGCTCACAACTGAAGCTGAAGTGCCTATGTCCTGTTTAAAACGGGTCAAACCACATTCTTACTATCACGTTCTAACAGTCACACCACCTCACAGCTGATAAAACCGGTTTACGTGGGTTTCCGACATCAACTGGCGATCTCATTACAATTCTGAGAATAAAATAGCTTGTCCCAATTAATTTGCACGGTATAGTATAATCGGTAATTCTCCCAACTGGAGCAGATAAATACAATACAAAGAAAAGAAAAGTGAATCGACTGAGGCTAAATTTAGCAGTGAGAAAAACTTTTATTCAGATGTTACTGGGACAACATTAGGGAATAAAGAAGTAAATCCATTGTTTGTTACAAGAGTGTAGTTATCAGAAGCCTTTAGAGCTTCACGTTTTTGCCTGAATTCATCAAACTGCGCTACAAAGTTCTTTAAGCGAAGAATTTCGGGGACAAATCCAGGCTCAATGCCATCTGAGTAAGTCTTCTGAAATTTGGCTGCTGCTGTTGAAATGTCTGCATCACTCAATGTTGGGAATTCGACCAGGAAACCAAATAATGAGTGAACATTTTTTATCTGCTTGAATGCTATGAGCAAGAGCTGAGCATAAGTTATCTATGATGGGGAGATATGTTTTCGCCATGAACTTCTCTCATCCTCGCAAAATAGCATCATCAGCATTACCAACATTGATTCCTTTTCTTTTCGAATGTTGTCGTTTCTGTTCATCACAATATTTTGCATTTTCAATTATAAATGCTCTCTCGCCTCCCCAGGCCCAGCCGGCGCGATGTCTGGATGTTTATAGTTTTGCTGACTCCCGCATAATGTTTTAAGGATCATCAAGGAATTTAATTTAAAAAATATCTATTTCCTTGTTTTTCAGGGCTTTTTTGGCTTTCCCTCTTTCTCCTGGAGGCCCATGGGCTGGAGCCCCTTAATTCGGTCCTGATCGCGTGAATCGGCAGCAGCGTGCCTGACTCAAATACACCAGATCACTGGTTCGACTCTCGATGAGTGAACTTATCGTTTTTTGTTTTTTTTTTGAATTTCACACTACTCAGAAAAGTGGTTGAATTTCAATTTTTTTTCTTTGAATTTCGAAGCGGGTTGAACTTCAAGGGGTAAGAATTTCACACTTCTCAGAAAGCCACAGATTTCTTCTTCAGAATATTTTACTCTAAAAGTTTATTAAGCGTCAAATGAAACCTCACGGTTGACTTTAAAGACAGTGTTGCCATTCTACTGATTTTCGTTCTGTCTATTGATAGATTTTCGTAATCTGCTGATTTTTCTGTCTTAAGACCACTTACACACTCAGTAACACAGTGTCTAAGAATGTCTGCATTCTTTCAGTACTCACCATCTACTGATCCAATAGACAAGTCTCACGTCAGAATTGCTCTTAAGAGAAAGAGCTGAGGAAAACTAAAGTTTTTCAACCCCAGTTACCTATTGTTTTTTTAAAATTCATACTGAGGGTCATGGTTTCCTTTTTTATTTTGGATAACTAATTAGTCTGTTATGTAAAAATTTTCCCTACTTTTGTTAAAACGCAGAATATTATGAAAACGTCTATATACGATATTTGTGATAATGATACTTTGGGAAAAATCTGGGCATTGTTTAGTAAGAAATATACAGGGTGATTGTAAACTCCTTGAACAAAACAAGAGGTGTCATAATACACATCGAGACGAACAATATTTGCGATGGAACCTAGGGCCGCATTCCACTCCTAGTGCCAGAAAGAAGTAAAGTTGCATATCCACGTTGAGCCTTTAACAGTGAAAACAAAGAAACATATCTAATTTATGAGTTGCACAATTCCAATCGCATCAGAGAAAGACTCAAAGGAGCTGCTCAAACTGGCGAACAAGGGTGTCGTTGCACAGCCCACAACGGCGAATGAAGGACTGTCACACCCTCTCGTAGACTCCCGGTGTGGGGTTGATCTTGTCCACAGCAACAGCGATTCACACGACGCAATTTTCCAGGGAGTCCACAGGTGTCTCGTACGCCAATGTTTCTATGTGACCCCAGAAGAAGAAGTCTAGTGGATTAACTTCCGGGGAGCGTGTAGGCCAAGACACATATCCACCGCGTCTAATCCACCACCCGGGATATATATTACATTTAAGAAGTATCGGACCTCGGTGGCAAAGTGTGCTGGAGCCCCATCATGCATAAACCAAATGTCTCTCAGTGTGGTGAGCGGAATATCCTCCAACAAACAGTGAAACACTTGCTTCAGGAACACACGGTATGCTACGCCGGTCAGACGCATACGTCAATTATCATGCGATGTTCGCACGGTAAAATCGCTGAACGTGTTCGGCTGCGTTTTAAAATGTTTGCTCCTTATCGTCTACGCACGTGTTCAGCGCACCTGATTTGCATCTTGTGCTTCTCGTGCATAGGTTGGAACTCCGTGTGCCTGCTGGACGTTTTTCGAACGTGCTCTTTTCTGGCACTAGGAGTAGAATGCGGCTCTAGGTTCCATTGCAAATATTGGTCTTCTTGATGTGTACTATCCACCCTTCTTGTTTTATTGAAGGAGTTTACAATCACTCTGTATAACTCTATTTTTACAAGACAAGTGGGACTGTTCCAGCTGCGACTACTTTAAAAGGCAAATGCCCAGATTATTTACACCAACATTAGTCTTAATGACGAGCATTATTTTATAAAGCTGATCATAATGTAATGTATATATTTAAAACACAAGGCCGTTTCTTTCTACAATCTGCCAGCGCCACACACTGGAGCGATTTTCATTTTCTTTAATAAAAGCTACTGACCCACTGATTTGTCATCGCTAATATTTCTTGCCATAACCATTTTTTTTAATGTTACCATGACATTATTTTTGTACAATCCACCGTTCCTTATTCTGGCGTTTGTTCCCGCTGCAGTACTTGCAGTGCCACCTGCATTTCTCTGCTGGTCGGACTTGGAACTAAACCCTCCGCTATCAACTACGTTGTTGTAATCTAAGTTCAAAGCAAAAGGAACGGCGGCGCCTTGGACTTTGCTTTCTATGTGAATGCGTTTAAGCTAACTCTTAGTAAACAGTTGTTTTAGTTTGTCATGGGACGCCATATTTTCCCTATTCTAGGTCACGGCAACTGTTTATTTCGTGCTGTTTCTCAGTGTTTATATAATAATTAGGAAGACCATCGTGAAATTCGTATACGAGCAAATAGTGCCAGAAGTCCTAGGGCTATGAATGTAGTATTTAAGGAAGTGCTTTGACATCTGAGTATATTTTCGAGATATTGAAGTTGAGAACCTGTTTTGACACGTTTACCCTATATATTAGTAGTATATAATAATACCAAAAAAATTGTTGAAATCAAACTTGCAAAATAAAAGACATTTTTAACTCCATTGTGTAGTTATCTAGACACGATATCATTTCGCGTTACCAAAAGAATAACTCAATACGTAAGCCCGTCAGCGACGGGTAAACACACGTTTTATACATTAATGAGAAACGTCATCGTTAAATTCGTGTACGAGCTGTTGGAAAACATAAAAATTAATGGGAATATTACGAAAATTATGTTGTTGGTGACCCATATTATACACTGCCCATTAATAATAATTCAACCGTTTGTTGTAATTATGCATTTTATTGCGATTCGTGTTATATAACAAGAAAAAATTTCAATCACAGTTTTCTCAACCCTGCATGGCACAGGTTACAGACTAGTAGTTTGTAAAAAAAATGCGACTTAGGATTGTATTGGTTTGTAATTTAATTCTGCTTTTTAGTAGTAGTCTGTGGAATATTGGTAATATTTGACAACAGTAGACTTAAGTGTTCTTTTGAATTGAGATTATTACTACATTACATTTGTTAGGTAGGGCATAATGCATATGTCAATATAAAAAATCTGATCTACTGATTTCTATTGATTTTTTGAGTTCTGGGCTACTAATTCCAGGAAACAGTCTGTGGCAACACTGCTTCCAGGTGAATTCATTCTTTGTTTATGTCGAAGATCCTAGAATAATTTTATATTTGAAGAAAAGACTTGCATTTGAGAACATTTGAAGAAACAGACTTTGAATGACATATCTAGTTCTAAATATGGCTATCTCAGCTTTTATGGAACGGAGTAATTTCACATGTGAAATCATTATTTCAGAGTTTTTATAAACTCTGAAATAATGTAATGTAGCGACGTAGTCAAATACTTTGACTACGTCGCTACATTAACTCTTTAACAACCATTGCCCTAAAATCTGGCATCTCTCTGAATACCGTAACGCCCGATATTGTCTTTTGTTTCACTTCTATGTTTAGTAAAAACAATCGTGACTGTCGGTAATTCCTGTTGATCCGTCATGGGTCGTACAAATTTAAAGAACAGGTAAAGGTAGGAAATCTGACTCACTATACACAGGCGTTTTGGGCGGCTATGGCAGTTTGTATGTACAGGCGTTTGGGCGTTATGGTCGTTAAAGGGTTAATATAAAAAAATGTGCATCTAAGCATCACATGCAGTTTGAGTTAAACATATGATGTCCTTTAAAATAAGATACTGAAAAAGCCATTATCTTACTCATAATTTTTTCCTCCATAACCAAATGAATACTGGCGGGCAATCGGTAGGCAAGTCCTTGCTGATTGTTGAAGTACGTTTTGCAGGCACTGATCAGACATTGAGCGATTCTCCGCTTGTGCTGTAACAATAGATGTTTTATAATAATTATTGAAAGTTTGTACTAGCACATAATATTTCATTTTAAATTATGATCAACGTATCAATAAAACATATTGTGTTAAAATAAATTTGTGATTTAAACTCATTATGTTATTGATTGAAACTATTGGAGGATATGATATTCTGTTGAGATATACACCCAATGGACAAAACATTACAAATACCTACCTAACAGCGTGTTGGTCCGCCTCGAACACGAATAGCAGCTTGTACACGCAGAGGCATCTCCTTCACCAGATGCCGGAGAGTTTCTGTAGGTAATGACAGCTATGCCTGTAGCAGCATTATACACAACTCTGCCCGAGTCTTTAGACAAGGATCCATTAATTAATTAATTATAGATAGATAGATAGAGAGAGAGAGAGAGAGAGAGAGAGAGAGAGAGAGAGAGAGAGAGAGAGAGAGAGAGAGAGATAAACCTCGCAGCTTTACTTTTATCTCATTTGATTTCCACTTGGTCAGAAACAGATGTTGAAGTCGAACAGATTTCAAAATAGTGACTCACCAAGGGTAAAAGGTTTATGTCGCCGTGTACCGCGGTGTCGACGAGACTGTTTCAGCTTTTTCACTGCCATCCACACACACACACACACACACACACACACACACACACACACAGCTCCCAGTTGGCATTTGCGAAGTCCCCTGTGGATTCACATTACATAAAATAAAAGATGCAATAAGAAAAGTAGGCAATGTTAAATCATTAGAAAATCCAAGACAAAACCTAGGAATCATAAGCTTTTAACTCATGTTTTTATGAGAGCAATGGAAGAGTGCACTACATATATTAATTATCACAAGCATATTGATCGAGATCAGTGTCTTAATGGACTTTAATAATGATTGTCCGTCATAAGATATTCTGGGGCAACCCCTGAGATGTCTTAGATTTGGTAGCTCACTGAGATATCTTAGACTAGCGGCCCCACTAAGGCCTTAATCCGGGCCTATCCACATGGTTTAAATACGGGGACCTTGGAGCCCACTGGATGGTTCCAAACTCATATCAGTGTTCCTCAAGTCATGCCTGGATGGTTCAGGTCCGGCGCAGCGGCCAGGTGAAACTGACCATCGGCCGCAGAATGCGCAAAGGCCCTGAAAGAGTGTAGGTGATCAATCAGCACATGGTGATAGCGCTCCGGGATTAAGGTCCTCATTAGGCGTAGTAAAGGGTATAATGTGTTACATGAGAAGGCGTCCCAAACCACCACAGAATCACTATTGCTTTGAAAAGAGCCGACCTTGCACAATCGGGTCAGGGTCTCCAGCTGTCGACTCCACACCCGCAACCCCCACCCCTTCCGTCAGCTAAGTACAACTGAAATTTGGATTCATTTTACTAGACATCCAGTTTTGATGTTACCGGCACCAAGCGAGGCGTAATGTCTAATTACAAACAATCAACAGTGATCACGGGTAGGGCGTCGGCTCCCGTAGCCCAATGCATGCAACGGCGCCCTAGTGTTCGGTCCAACACACTGATTGGTCCTTCGACATTTAATCTAGATGTTATTTGCGTCGCCATTGCCAAGCTGTCGGTCTGTACGAGCCTGGATAGTCTACGACGACAAGGGAATCAATGGCGTATGGTCGGCAACCGAATGCTCTCTGGCCCAAGTACACTCTATTGACAAAGGTCACCGGACACCTAGAAGAGAAACACAACATAGCATTTATTGACATACATTAGTACGGTGTCGGTCCATCTTTGGCCTCAATGCATGCACTGACCTTTCGGGACATGCTTTCCACAAGGTTTTGGAACACAGCAATAGGTATGCGCTTCCATTCAGTACATAATGTTGCCGCTAACTATTGCTTAGTAGTACCCAGCAAAAACACAAGTGCGGGGAAACTGCTGGCCACAAATAGGCAGTTCTGGGAAACTGCTGGCCACCAGTTGGCAGTGCTGGGAAACTGCTGGCCACCAGCTGGTAGTACTGGGTCAATGCTGCCAAAAATCTGCCGCTCACGGCCCGGTATCGGTCCGTTGGTGGCAGTGCTATCAGTTGGCGAGCCATTGATGGACCTGCAGCATCGCCGTGAATTGTGGGGCTCCAAACAAGTGCCACTAGTGGCCCGTTGCTGGCAACCCCAACTGCAGGTGGAAGCAACGGGACTGCGCACGCGCAGGAGCGACTCATGGTACCAATTAGTTGAAGACGACGCTATCGCCATCGTGTTATTTTAGTGGATGTTAAGAAAAAAATCCATATATAGAGAGGCGAATTAATTTCCTAATGAAAACCCACGTCGACGAATGTATCAGATCAAGCCATGAAATACTTGATTACAGCCATGAAATACACCCACTCCATTCCCATGAATAACAATTCATGGAATGGAGTGGGTGATGGAGTGGGTGAATAACAAGAAAAAATTTGAAACCGCTTGAAACAAATGTCTTGGGAAACCATTAAAAAAACGTTTGTTGTAAAAAAAATTATACGCGTACAAAATGTATTAATTATTTGAAAGAAAAAAAAAAACAACGCTATGTGGATATAATGTACTCATCCATGGGTTTAATACATGAGACTGGGAGGAATTCGTTTCTAAAAATAACGAGAAGTAAAATAAAATATCTTTCCTCTTTAAAACAAATGTAGCTTCGGACAACGGAAAGGAAAGATACGACGTTAAAAATGTAACAGAATCTGACATGAACCCGGGTAAATATATATTAATTCAACAATCTCCTTTCAAAACGACAAGGATAGTACAACACTTTGGAAAGCAACTCTAAGTATGTACACTTTTTGAAGATGAGTGAAGTTCCCTTAAGGTAAAAAAAGCTATCGTTACGTTGAGAAAATAAATTTATGAATTATATGAAACTGACTTTTATGAAAAATACCTCGCAATATTGTAAAATGAAAGCGGGAACCATTCAATTACACATTCCTCACGAAACAGACAGCTTTGAGCACACGCTCGTAGGTGGCAAATTAGTCCGGTCGGTAGAGACCTCAGCTTTTTATGAATTATATGAAACTGATTTTTACGAAAAATACCTTGCAATATTGTAAAATGAAAGCGGGAACCATTCAATTACACATTCCGCACGAAACAAACAGCTTCAAGCACACGCTCGTAGGTGGCAAATTAGTCCGGTCGGTAGAGACCTCAGCTTTTTATGAATTATATGAAACTGATTTTTACGAAAAATACCTCGCAATATTGTAAAATGAAAGCGGGAACCATTCAATTACACATTCCGCACGAAACAAACAGCTTCAAGCACACGCTCGTAGGTGGCAAATTAGTCCGGTAGGTAGAGACCTCAGCTCCAACGCAAACGGCCCAGGTTCGTATCCAATGAGATCCAAACGTGCGTTTTTCTGGTCTGTTGAGAAAATTTCCCCAGCGCAGTGCTATAATTCACAAGTTTCGTAAGGGTAGAAAAAAAAAGTTGTAGCTTTGGGAAACTGCGGATCCTTGATTTTTTTATGGCTACTACTGGGAAATTGGCGGACAAGATTCGGCATGCCACCAGTTATGTCACGTGGTTGCTGGCTGCCAACAGAGGACCACATTAGGCTAGCCATCATTTCTGCCACGCGCTTGCAGAGCCGCTGAAGGGTCACTTATGGCAGTTACTGCCTGTGGTGGACAACTGATGGCCCTGCTGTGGCATATGACAACTGATGGAGGGGCCAACTGTTGGCCAGCTGTTTGCCTGAACTGCTGGCCCTTCTGTTGGCCTCCCGGACACTTTATTGACGGTTCGGCAGCGGCAACATAGCGCTGGGCCATTGCCTGCAGTGTTGACTGCCACCAATGGCCCAGGGCTGACCCAGCAAGACTGTTTTTGCTGGGAAGGCCTTGGTACCAAACTTCTTATGCGGCGCTCTAATTCATCCCATAGGTGCTCTATGGAATTAAGATCAGGACTCTGTGCTGGACAGTCCACACACGATACGGAATTATCGCCAAACCACGCCGTAACAGTCCTTGCTTTATGGCTCGGTGCATTATCCTGCTGGTACTAACAAGGCTTGGTTCCATAGTATTGCCACAGAGTCGGTAGGGCATAATTGTCCAGAATATCGAGATAAATTTGCTGGTTAACAGGCTCAGCCACGATAACCAATGGGCCGGGACCATACAACGAAAAATATCCCCACACGAGCACAGTGCGGGCTTCAAACTAAACCGTAGGGACAGTATACTGTGTTAAATAGCGTTCCCCCGGCTGCCGCCATACCTACACACGACCATCAGACTGATGGATCGTGTATTTGGATTCATCAGTCCATAGGACCTGTTTCTATTGATCTACGGCTGACGATATATGTTTATTACACCATGCTAAACGACGAGTAGCATTCTGAGTTGAAATGAGCCAGAATAAGGAAATCTCGGCCCGCCAGGCAATCAAAAGAAAGCCGCTTTGCTGGAGAGGACGTGACGTTACTGCGGGGAGTACACTGACGATTTGTGATGCTGCCTCAGAGAGCAGAAGTAATATCTGTCGGAGTAAGCTGTACACCTTTGCGCGTATTATATTTTTTTTATACAACTCTGAACGTTTCATATATATATATATATATTGTAGGAAGTAACATTTTTGTTTATTTTATCGGAAGGCGTTAATAATAGGAAGAAAACCAATTATTAAGATACCTGTATAGCTAAAAAGGAGGAAAATATTCACCAGGTTTAGATATTGACAACGTCGTGCTACGTTTTTTAACGGCAGAATTTATCCATTTGATTTGATTTTGATTTTATTTTCTTTCCGATACTAAATCTTTGTTGTGATTAATATACCGAATTCTGATAAATGTTCGCATGCAGCAGTAAATTTTCACAGCTTCTTTGCAAGTGTCTGGAAATCTCTCTTCTATTACAGTTCTTAATTTTCGAATTATGCCTTTCTCTGGGGAAATCTTTGTCCCGTGAATTGACTTAAAAATTATTTCAAATTGATCTACCGTTCTCATCCACTTTGGAGAAGTCCCCCGAGTGATAAAGTTTTAATCCATTGAGCAGATAGATCTTCGGCATTTCTAGAAATTGTTCCGAATGTGGGATCTTTATAGCGTAAGCGATAGGCATTATAACCTACGACATAACGCAGAGCTTGTTTCTCAGCATTACATTGTTCATCTTGAACTGTTTTAAGTATGTCGTCGTCCCAATCAGACGGCCATGCTTATTGCAAATTTTATCTAAAGCTCCTAAGTCATCTTCGTTTATTTCTCCAGATACTTCATCAAGAATTTCTTGATTATCAGCTGTAGTGAAAGCTTCTTTTAGTAGCTCTGCTGTCAAATATATTTGGTGCGTTTTACCTTCTTGACACTGTATTAACTTTTTTGGACAAATTAGGAAATATATTTGCCAGCAATATGTGTTTTAAACGTCTTATAAATTCCGTAGATGAGGGATGGTCATAAAAAGCATCTATGCCTCTTATTTGACTAAACAAACTCTCCAGGGCATCTTGAGTCAAACGATTAGTTAAAATGTAACGGACTCCACGAAGCGTTAAATCCTCGTAGAGACCGAGAAGGGAAGATATTGATACCAAAATGCCTTTTTGGAAAGGCAGCATGTGTTTTCTCGCCATTACTCTGAGATTCAGTATTTCTGACTTCATTTTGTTCAGAATGTCCTTTTGTTGTATAAAAAGGGGTTAATACCAAAACCTGCTTTTAGAGGTTTGCCTTTGTCAGGGTGTGGGTAACTGCTATTCATAATGTCCAAAAACAAATCTACTAAATTGAAGAAAACTACAGCGTTTTTATGCTCTGCTAGTTATTCAACACCCTTAACAGTGGTGGCTGAAAACAAAGTTTTTACTGGGCCTACTTTTTGCCTCTCGTTCCCTTTGATTGCCATATAGCACGGCAGCAATTTAAGACACAACTTTATCTCCCCAGAATCCTTCTCGAAAACGTTTTTGATGATGCCAGTTTGGTGCACTGATCGCTCCTGCAAGACATGTCCATGGTCAATGAAATGATTGCGTAAAATTTTTAAATAGTGAGGAGGGTCTGCAAAAACCCAAATCTTAGAACTATCGTCCAGCGGGTGGTTAAAAAATGATTTTTCTGGAGAAATTAATAGTTCCTTCCACAAGGCACTATTAACCACCTAATTCTGAAACAATTGCTTTTACTATAATTCCTATTTTTTCCAGGTTTACAATTATTTCAAACAGAAATCTTTTCTTTATTGTACGGTGAAAGTCAAAATACACGGGTTGTTTCCAGGAAGGCAATATTCCTCTAGCCGAAACAACTAGCACCTTTGAGTACAAACCTAAAATCTGGTCCATTCCTGTATCGTAACACACTTTATTATCAACGTGTATTTCATCAAAGCTTAAGACGCAAACTTTGTCATTTTCGGAAAGGGTTTTGTTATTTTTCTGCTTAAGGAACAAAACATTATGCAGAATTCCGGGATGACAACTAAATGTAGAACACCATTGCTTAAACGTGCTAGCACTTGGCAAAGGAATGCCAATTTTACACTTCCAAAATTCGTAAACTTTTCTTGAAATAGCTCTAGTTACTATTCCTCTAGATAGGTCTTCTTCTGTCGATTTCTTAATAATTTTTTTGTGTTGCGAAGAACTTTATCTTTGTTGGTAAAAATTTTTCCTGAGGTTCATTTCCATCTGTTCAAGTATTTTATTTTTCATATTAGCGTTTGACAGGCCTTTCGTATTAGCACCATTTCCGCTCTCTTATTTCATATGCTGATATTTTTTTGACCCAAAACTCGAAGAGTATTCTTGTGTTTGCTTTTCAAGCTACTTATTTCTCGTTCCAGTTTGTCAAGCTTCTCGGTGAGAATTTTTCTCTGACTTCTAACCTCTGAGCAACACATGCACTGAACTGATGCACACTTTTCTTCTTAATCTCTATTGTCAGAATTGCAAGCAACGTCTTTGATGTGTAACTTTTCAGGACTTGGCTCCGGAGTTCGATTCAATGTCCTTGTACGGATATCTCTCTTAATTCTTCTATGTTCTCGGCTTGTATGTAGTGTTGATTTTTCATTCGGTAAATTCAAACTGGGAACAGCAGTGGGTTTTAGAATTTTTCATTTCGGGAAGCCCAAGCAGGCGATTTCGCATGTCAGCTTTGTAGTCTGAATTTTGAAAATGATCACTACATATTCTTGCACTTCCAACTTTAAACTTGTCAGCACGCTTACACTTAAGGTGGACGTCAAGTAATTTTGCTTCCTATACTTCCAATGGAAAAACTTTTGTACACATTTCCTTCACATGTAGTGTATTCCCAAGGATGAAAATTTGAACATCGATTAAAATAACTTCATATTATAACTTGGAATACTTAGTATTTTCTAAAACATAACCATAATTATGCAATCCAACATTTATTTGTCTAGTGACGTCATCAAAATATAGGTCGCGCCATCTTTTTTCTAGTTTCAACACCACCAAAGGAAAAGTTATTGATTTTCAATATAATTATGGTAATCTTTTTAGAAAATATTAAGTATTCCAAGTTATAATATGAAGTTATTTTAATTAATGTTCAAATTTTCATCCTTGGGAACACACTAATTGTGAAGGAAATGTGTACAGAAATTTTTCAATTGGAAGTATAAGAAGAAAAATTACTTTACGTCCACCTTAACAATCCATTGTTTTGCAAATTTACATTTGAAGGGAAAACATATTAAATAACGCCACGTTCTTTTGTTTCCTTATGCGTATTTGTACAATTAACGACAGTACAGGATAATGGCATGTTGCGTATTACTTTGAATGAAAAAAAAACAGAAGCTGAATTTTAGTTAAAATGAAACTTACATCAGTGAAAAACAGACGTTAATAAACAACTGCATAAACCACTACCAGTAAATAGAGAGCAACAGAAATAGACCTCACAGAGAACGACTGAAAGGTCACCATACTCCGGCCTTGGGTTGACACAGGGGTTACAGAGAGTCCTCGCAGTGACGTCACAGCGGCTTCCAATCGGTCGGAGTATGAAACTGATACCGCAAGACAAAAGGATGAGCCAGCCATTCCTTATTCTCTAGCCCTGCTTATGAGCAGCCGCACGACCACTGTAACCCATGGAATGAAGCTCTCTGAGAATAGTACATGTACATAATGAGGTTCCAGCATTTTTACTCATTTGTGCACTAAGTTCTTGTGGTGTACCCCGTCGATTAGCTGTAACGACTCTCCTAAGGATTCGACTTCCTCTATCACTGTTTTTCTTTTGTCTGCCGGTAAGTTTTGCTGTTTCAGGCACACTATGTATCTTCCACTTATTCAGTTCATCCAAAACAGTTGACTTGGGTATGTTTAAACGCCTCTCGGTTTCTTTTATGGACAACCTACTAATATAACACCTAACAATCTATCCTTTCTCAGTCAGTTCTTTCCCGCTGCGACATTTCCACTCAACCTCACAGTGCGATATGATCGCGGTCAGCTGCAGGCTTGTTTTTATACCGTTTGCAGCAGTACCTTGCATCTTAACAACGCAGCGGATCCGTTCATTTGGTTTTGAATGGGTGTCTGGTGGCTTTTGCTAATATAGTGTATGTCTGTCGATGGCATACTCGCGGTACACCCTTTATACGGTTGCCGTCGGAAATCCTACAAGTATGTATAACTTGAGTGATAGAAAGGCCCACCTGTCTTGCGCCGCTAATGCTTCCACGATCAAAGTCGCTTAGATCACCACGTTTATACACGTTCGTCAATTGCAATACCCTGTTGGATGACCTGCTCCGCCTGTTTTTCGCCTGCGTTCGGTTTGGGGCAGTTCCTCTCAGCACGGGGGAGGGGGATGCCCATATTACCTGTTCATCACCCATTTCTGTAATGCTTTGTCTACTGAGTGTATAATACAAGAGACAACAATGCTTAATCATCAAGTTTTTTAAAGTTGGTATAAATCTTCCATAACACCACATACACAGAGGTGTTCAGAAATTCCTGAGTGCGTGTACAATGCTCTAATAAATGAAAATTTAAATCAGTTCCGCTATAGTATCGTCCTTTGGCAGAATACAGTAAAAAACAGTAATTGATTAATACGACGTGCTACCATCCAGCAAGCTGAATAGTTGCTTCTGTCATAAATAACGGGAATATCATAAGTATGATGCGAGAGGCAGTGACTTCGTAGGAGGAATTATGCCTGACAGAGTCATGACCAAGTGCTTAGTGCAAGGTTAAACATGTCGAATGCCATTTTGAAGACTTTTACCTCTCAGAACACCTTTCTGAAGCAATGAATTGTTTCACAGAGCTAAATATGCACGAACTGGAGGATAAATCAGACTGATGAAACAACTATGAACAACGACTAAATTTCAGAGGACTGAATGCGCTGTCCGACACAGAAAGTGCCACACGAGAAAGTATTTGTGTGGGCGCCATTCAAAATAGTGCGTGTGTGTCGACAGTTACGTCATGTGAATAATCACAGCTACGAACCAATCACATGGTACGTGAAGAGAGTGATTTTCCTCTGCGAAGCGGAGATTGGTCTTCATCAGTAAGGCTTACTGCTTATGGACCATTATGGCGGAGTGATCTCGATGGCGAAAGCATGTGTAAGAAGAGATAATGTCAGTAACACGTCATCTGGAATCTTCCTGTCACAGAAACACCTTTACCAGGGGCTTCATCATATGGCTGATAGAGACCTGCATTACATTCCGGCGGAAAAGCACAGAGATGCAAGAACTGAAAGCCGAGTGTGGCCACAGTGTTTGGCCGTCAGTGCTTTGCGTCGCCGTAGTAGGAGATGCCACAACTAAGAAAATAATGTGGTCACAGTGGTTAGACGGGTGATTTACGTCGCCGCAGTAGGAGTGATGCAAGTAGGCGGACGCAGAAACACATCGATCTGCATTCGAAAGCAACCGATAACAGTCCCACCACCCACAGTGGAAGACATTCGATGAAGTGCATAGGCAGCAGCGATGGATATTCACTTACGACACATACTGTGAATCGTAGAAACCCTGAGGCCAGATTTGCACTCTCGAAAGTCACTGCGACGAGAGTCGCCTACGGCTGCACATGTTTGCGAAAGGATATCATGGTGGGGTATCAGACATGAGTGGCGGGACGAATAAAACCTCGTCGTATTCAGCGACGATTTAAGCATGGGGTCATGGTTTGGGTGCATAATCTGTTTCAGTGGTCTTTCATCCCTCGAAACGCACAGTGGCTACAATGATGGCACAGCTATACACATCGATGAGGTGTGCAGCCCGGTTTACTTCCGTATTCCCGTGTTATACCTGCTGTTCAGTTTCGACAAGAAAACGCCCTCTCACACACTGCCAACATCAGGGGACATTGCCTACAAGGTTTCCAGGTGCTGCTCTGTCAAGCGTGTCTCCAAGATATTTTCTAAATAAAGATGCTGTGGGACTCCATTTGCAGACGACTTTACGACACTTCCGACGTTAACGAATATTAGCCACAGGCCAAAGACGCGTGGGCAGTGATACCTGGATTTTATATACTGGGATTTTTCCACGCGGAGCAACATCGTTGTGCCGAATGTATATTAGCCAGCATGCAGAAGAAACGACTTCATGCTCAGGCCGCATTTTACGGTCTCCCCATCTATAGTATTCATACACTATGACGAAGTAAATTTCTCCGTCATTTTTGGTCCACGCCGGGGACCGAACCCGAGTCCTCTTATTCCAGAACAAGTCGCTCTACAAACTGAACTACGCGGACGATCGTTATCGCTGCTATCTGCCTTTATGTCGAGTGCGTCCTGCGGGGCAGGCACGTCACTTCCCCCCAAACCAAAAGAGGGCCGGAGGCATGGCCCACGGGTGAGCCGTGACCATGAATTGCCGTACGCAGCCATCCGCTGAAGAACGTGCACTTGACAACTCCCAGTCAATCTAGTGTGTGGAATGCAACATCACACAGATTTAGTTTTCGAAGCGCTGAAGAAGGGATTCTCTTATTTTTCCTATATTGCGGTGTGGAAAGAACATCACACTATTGCGAGATCTTAAACGGCTGGGTCATTCGGGAAGTTCGGGCGCCATTATAACGAAGTAAATTTCCCCGTCATTTTTGATCCACGCCGGGGATCGAACCCGAGTCCTCTTATTCCGGAACAAGTCGCTCGACCAACTGAGCTACGCAGACGTTCGTTCTCGCTGCTACCTGCCTTTATGTCGTGTGCGTCCTGCGGGGCATGCACATCACAATAATGAAGTGCCAAAAAACTTGGATACCTCTCTAATACCGCGTTTGTCCTCCTCGTGGCATAGACTTTACGAGCTCTGTAGTAGTAATGTGGAGACAGTGAACACCATTCTTTCTGAAGAGCGTCCTACAATTCTGTAATATTAGCCAGTGGAGGATTCACGGCATTGACAGCAACATCACAAATGTGTTTGATGGCGTCAAGATCCGGTAAGCGAGGGGAGCAGGTCAGAATGCCAAACTCCGTGGAATGTTTCTCCAGCGATAATTGGGCGAATGTGGACGTGTGTCGTATTGAAAGAGTTCACACACGTCGGAATGGTTGCATATCTTAACGGAATGCAAATGATCCCCAAGGTGTATTAAGAAGCTTCCACCAGTAAAGCAGTCAGAAGACGTACGAAGGGTTCTAATGCGTGCCAGGTGAAACACCCCACACCATAGCAGAGCAACCGCCGGCCTGTAGTGTCCCTTGTAGACACGGCGGATCATTGCCTCGTCGGGGTTGTCGCCTCACTCAGAGTTGGCCAACTGCCTGAAACAGTTAGTACAGCGATTTGTCGGACAAGGCTACAAATTTCCAGTCATCTTGCGTCTATTATCGCATGTGTCTGGCATTCCGGAGTCCAGGTATACACCTGAAAATGTTGAACATATAAATCCATATTTCGTGGTAATTTCTGAGACGGATTTCTGATTTCCCCGAGCCGACTATCACACCACGATCTAAATCGCTTAAATCTACTGATAAGCTGTCAACTGGAATGCGAATGCTACTACTTCAGCTTCCGGATATAAATGCATCTACGTCCTTTGCAGATGATACACTTTACCACATGAGTGTGGTAGCATGTAATGGAAATGGCACGTCCTTCCCAGTTTTTTTGACGCGTCAGTGTGTAATCCCTCAGTATTAATTCCTCATTAATTAAATGACGCCTTTCCCACCTAATTGCCTACATGTATATTGAGTTTCGTATCATTTTCTGCATTACTTCATGTTGTGGAATTTTCTGTGTCGGAAAGTACACTTTCGTGCAAAAATTAAGGACGAGACGGTTTTTCGAATGCAACGTCGTGCAGAAGTGCTCCACATCGACTCAAATCATACCATACGATCCCCAAGATGTAAGAATATGGGACAAGTGAGCAAAACCGTCCAAACAAGGAATCCAAAGGATACAAAGGCACTTTATTGAAAAGGTAGCTTCGAGCACAACTGGACAGACGACAGAAACGTCCATGTGACAGGCAGCTGCCAAGAAAAATCTAGTCTTTAGTACGGGATATGATCACCCCTGACTGCGGTGCAGGATTTACAACCTCTGTCCATGCTGAGGACGAGGTTGTCAAGGAGCTGTTAAGGCATCGCGGCCCATTCCTTTTGTAGCGCCAATCGCAGCTGCAGAATCGTTGCTGGCTGTTGGTGACGTGCTGCCAAGCGTCTCCCGAAATGGTCCCACACGTGTTCGATTGGATTTAAGTCCGGGTACCTTGCGGACCAGTCCATGCGTTGAATATCTTCACTCTCCAACAGCTCTGCGACAGCCACTGTACGATGAGGTGTAGCGTTGTCGTCCATGAAGAGGAACTCAGGACCCACAACACCTCTAAACAGACGCACGTGAGGCAGGAGAACCTCGGTACAATACCGGACACTAGTGACTGAATATCCTTGGAAGATGTGGAGGTCAGTACGGCTACCAAGCATGATACCGCCCCAAACGAGAACTCCGCTACCTCCAAACGGTCCCTTTCGATGATGTTGGAGGTGTGATTGCGTGTTCCCTGCTCTCTCCAGATGTTTATACGTCCAGAATCGCTCGTCAGACTAAATCGGCTCTCATCCGTAAAGAGAACTCTACCCCATTGCTGATGTGTCCAGTTCTTGTGTTCCTGATACCACAGAAACCGCCGTCTCCGATCAGCAGGCGTTAATGGCACACACCGTACTGGTCGTCGTGCAAATAGACCACCTTTGTGCAGCCTCTTGGCCACGGTAAAACGCGATAACGGATGTCCAGTTGTCTGTTGCATGTGCCTTACGATTTCTCCCGCTTTCTGCCGTATGTCTCTTCTCGCCTGTAGGAAATTATACCGGTCGTCCGCCGCCGTGGTTGCTCGTGGACGACTACTTCTAAACTCTCGGACAGCTGTTCCTGTCGTTTGAAATGCTCTCCAGGCTCGCGAAACAATGCTGTGAGCGATCCCGAACTGCTCGGCCACACTAGTCATACTTCGACTTTCTTCCAACTTCCCAATAACGCGACCTCGCGTAAAGCCATCCAGATGTCGTCTAGTGGATTGCCTGTTGGCCATATCACACGGTGGTAGCAAGTCGACGTCGTTAAAACCGATGTATACCGTGCAATAGCTTTCATGGAATTGCCAAGCGTACACCACCCGTGTGCTTTATTCCCTTCAGACACCCCCCTACGTCATGCTGAATATGCGCGCATGCCCTACCGTACCGGACCCAACTCTATCTCCAGAGGGGTCTTTCGGTCCGTTCTGTCTGCTCGTTCCGCTGTTATGCTAATTTCTCTTCTTCGTCCTTAATTTTTGCACAATAGTGTATGTATAGAACAGAGATGCACCAATTGAATCGAAGGGTTCTCGACTTTGTGGAATAAAATAACACAGTATTGTTAAAATAAAAGTCAGAGAAAAGAAGATACTTGAAATTAGTAAACGTTCCAATTACATTTCAGGACTGGATATCGCACTTTCAGGAATAGTTGAAATAATTTTGTATTTTGGGCTTTCAATTTACGAAATGTTTGTATTCAGGAGATTTATAAGAACCTGAAATTGCAATATACCTTGTGAATACTGACAAAACTTGCAAATAGCATTAGCTGCGATGTTAAGCAAATGACTAATTAGGACAAGCAGCCAACGGTAACTGATAACTCGGGTACCTTTGACAAATTTTGAGTGAAGCTATTGCAAAATCGGAAGGCCTCAAAACCTGGCCATGAACGAAGTCGAATCGCATGCCAAAAATCTCGGTGATCGGATGTGTCATGTCCTAGCTATGCCCGAACAACTAATTGTCCCGAGTCTCGTATAGAGAGCGGATTTTTTCAACTATTATTAGATTTTTTCAACTATTACCAACTATTATCAGTCTTTTAATGGTAATTATTTTTACACGCCACGACCAATCACCATGATACCAATCCCATTTCACTCACCATGTCCTCTTTCTCTGTGGCATGTGTCGCCGCGATCGGCTGAAGAACTTTGGAGGAGATAGATAACAAACGACCTCTTCTGAAAACCCTGAGAACTCCCTAAAATGCAAGTTTTTGGACGATTGTTCCTCAATGACACGGGATTTCGGGAATCGGAAGGCGGCAACACCTGACCACGGGCGATGCTCAATCGCCAGTAAAAAATCGTGTTGATTGGATGTACCTACGCCCGAATAACTAGTTGTCTCGAGTCTGGTAAAAGAGAGCTTCGCTCGGCCTTTGGTCTCCCTTCGCTCAATAAAGAAACAGAAAATTTCAGATCACAAATACATGTATATTAATAACATTACTAAAAGCTTATCATCTTCATCCAGATCTTCATAATGTTAACCCGGACCACGGTGCCATCTTTCAACAGGACAGCACACCGTGTCATCAGGCTCGCATAACTACTAACTGCTTGGAGAAACACGACAAAGAATCCACCCCATTGCCTTGTACCCTCAAAATTCTCTGACTGTAACCCAATTGAACATTCACGGGATGGGCTAACACGAGGTTTGAGAACTGCTAATAAGCCTCCACGGAATGAGCGTAAACTAACGGAGCTGCTGCAGCGGACATGGGTCAATTTGCACATGACGGGTGTTGCATAGAGTTGTAGGGTCTGTTTCTAATCGTCTGCGAGCCGGGATTGCTCAGAAAGGTGGACCAATGCTTCGTTAGGTAGATGTTCTCAGTACAGTGAAACTTCTATTAACCCTTTAATGTCTAAAACTCCCGAAACGCCCGTGCATACAAACGACCATAGCCGTCCGATACGCCTATATAGAGTGATCCAGATCTTCTACATTTACCTGTTCTTTAAATTTGCACGACCTATGAGGGATCAGCAGGAGTCACATCAGTCACCTTTGTTGTTACTAAACAAAGAAGTGAAACAACAGAAAGTTTCCGGAGTTACGGTATTTAAAATTATAGTAGATTTTACAGTCATGGTTGTTAAAGGGTTAACGGACGCTACTGAACTTCTGACATCCATCTATAACGGACACGTTTTTATTCCCCGGCAGAAATGCATGGCTTCTTACGGGGGATTCACCTTTTAATAGCGGACATTCTAAATAACGGACGCGGACACACTTAAAGTACAATATAACCGGCAATTTGCTTTTGATTCTAGGAATTCGTAGAGGTGTGATTCGCCCAAACTCACAAAATGTTTCCTTTTTTGTTATTTTACCCTTCCTCATTCTCTATCTTAACAGTTTTGTTCTCAAGACCTAGTAAAGTTTAAGGTGCTTAGTGCCAGGTACCCCGGGCAAGTGGTCCAAATAGCTGGTAAAGGGATTAGCGTTCATGCTAATCAAACAGTCCGGCCCTCTCTTTGCATACGCACATCTCACCAGAAGAAACTGCCTTCTAGCTCTTCAGGTGCTTCCAATGGGGTGAGACCTAAGAATCGGGGGAACAACACTCAAGGCCGGCTAATTTGGGAACGGTCATCGGATTGAAACACATGAAAACACTACTCAGGTGTAGGTGGAAGGAACTCATCTTCTTTTACTTAATAACGTCAAGGCCAGTGCACAGGGATCAACTTCAATTCCAAATTACTAGAAATCACATTTGTTTGCAATAATCATGTATGTTTTCCTTATCAAGCGAGCTGTGAAGCAAAGATTTCTGAAACATCGATGTTCAAATGTCGCACAAACGCAAGCGCTTGACTCTAAAAGAAAACGCTAAAATAGTGGAGCGGAGTGAAAGGGAAAGATTAAGCGTGCGCGTTTTAGAAGATAAACTGAACACTGGAAAAACACAAGTGAGTGAAGTCTTGGCAAGATTGTAATGGCAACCAAAGATCTTTCTCTGAAACTGGCGGACACTTCTAAATAACGGACAGTTTTTCTTTCCCGTTCGATGTCCGATATTGAAGTTTTACTGTACAAAGCTAGCTCAGTGTAGAGATCAGTGGGAAGCCTGGTCTACCTCCAGTAAAGGTGGCACATCCTAAGGGTTAGTGTGGTATTCGAAGGCACATTGCACCTCATTAGTGAAAAGAAATGCTGAAAATCAATGAGAGATCTCTTTCAGTGACAACTCCCTCTCTTCCAGCTTCTACCCCATAGTCTGGTTAGGTGTGTGTCACGAGCATATTTCATAAAACTAATAATTTTCAGTTGCTTTCAAACGGGACAGTGCTGTTAGTGACTGAATAAAATAACTTACAGAAAGTGAAGGAAAGCTCTGGTAACTGCTGGTACATTGTGCCCAGATGAGTCGCTAGGTCGTCAGAAAAGGGATCATTGTAGCTAGATGGACAGGCAAAAAGGCTTGAAGCCTTGGCACATTCACTCCAAACTTGAGCATACCTGAAATATGAAATTCATATTTTCCCTAAGAATTATATGCATAGATATTTTCATTGATAGTTGACACAATTCTACGTATAATTAGCACATGCAGCAGAAACTAATGGAAGGTACAAAGGAGTGTTTGTTTTTAATTTATGGGCACGAATCTTTCACTCACGGAAATTACTGTAGATGGCAAAACGTATAATAATGAGGGAGGAGTATCTCCCATGCAGCCAATCATGTACAATGCCTTTTAGAGTGCCAGTAACTTGTTTCGTTTTTAAATTATTTATACTCTTCATTATTATAGTAATTATTCAGCACCATGTATTATCTCTTTCTCAGCGTATAATTATCGTTAGAGTAATTTCTACTAGTATTATTATTAATATACATATTACAGTAACTCAATAAAATTGCCCAATTTTTGTAATTATTACTATTATAATAATGTCTTTTCTCAATTTCATTAACTTTATTACAGATGCATTACTATTTTTCATCATTTTCCTTCGAAAAATCTATACAGAGCAAATGAAAAATAAGGCATGCATAAGATGTTCCAAGGAAGGTCTTCAGTTTCTGTGAATACATTGCTTCCTATAGCAAACTGTCACATACACTCACTGACAATGAAATTTGTGCACCTAGAAGAAAACATGGTGCAACGGCAAAACTTTGCCAATAACTGGAATTCATGCTGGTAGGCAAATGATCCACGTTTGGTGCGCTTGCGCATGACCGCACACCCTGTGGGGGCGCTGCAAGCACGAACCGGCAGCCATATAAACCACAGTGTAGTCGATGCCCCATGAAAGCGAAAAGCACCAGCCGACGCAAGCAAGAGTAACAGAGTGACAAGAATGCCGGGTAGATGCCAGAGACGTCGATTTACGCAACTTACGGACTTAGGGAGAGGCCTGATCATCGTGCTGAAAAGCGCAGGGTGCTCGGCAAGCCGTATATAGCCCGCCACGTGGATCGTTCTGACCATACCATCCGACTGTGTTGGGAGCATTGGCCATATGACGGCACTGCAGCACGGCGGAGCGGCTCCGGATGGACCAGGAGGACCACCGGTAGAGAGGATCGATGGATCCGAGCGAATCTGCGATCCTTACGTATACTGCCATTACCACCAGCACATCGCGGCTCCGTGTGCAGTGGTGCCACGCCAGAGCAACGTGTAACGCCACAGACTGGCTACGTGTGGTGTTTAGCAATGAGTGCCGCTTCGATTTGGGGACAGATGATCATCCTGGCCTGGTGTGGAGGTCCACGGATCAGCGGCACAAACCCAACCACGCAATCAAGCGCCACACCTCCCCCACTTCAGGAATTATGGACTGGCGAGCCATAGCCTAAGATAGCTGATCTTCTCTGGTAGTGGTACGTGGATCATTGACTGGCCAGCGGTACGTGGATGATATCCTACGGCTGCACGTGCTCCCATTCCTGGCTGGGATTCCAGGTGCGCTATACCTGCAGTATAATGCCCTCCAGCACACGGCCCAGTTTGCCCAGAACTGCTCACATCACATCCAAACACTTCTATGGCCTTCCCGCTCCCCGGACATGTCCCATATCGAGTATGTGTGTGGGACCAGTTGAAACCCCAGCTGCCGCCGTGTCGCACTATCCGGGATTTGTAGCACACCGTCAAACACCTGTGGGCTAGTCTGCCGCAGGACATCAGGCGTCTGTTCGCCTCATGCCGGACCATACTGTAGCATGTATCGCCTCACGGGACGGTGCGGCGCGCTACTGAAAATGACCGGACTGGGTGCCACAGATCCCTCTGTAATTGTCCTGCAGCTCTGTTTTTGCCATCATGTGTATCATTCATCTGTATCATTACGTCCATAAAATTTCAGTTAAATCCAATGCTTCCTTCTTGGTGCGGAAATTTCACTGTCCGTGAGTGTATATTCTTTTTCCTCTGTCAGCGGCAAAATGTTACATTTATTCCTTATCTGATACCTATGGAAACGTGTTATATATATACGAGATTTTGTCTGCTAAATATATCGCAAAGTGTCACTACATCTCTTATCTGCTATTCCTGACAGATTTTTATATAAATTCTTTATCTACTATACATACACTAGGATGTTATTCCTTGTCTGCTATCTATGGTGTTTGAGAATTGCTAATGTTATCTGTTACATATAGCAGAGTATTGCATATAAGTTTCTGGTGTGCTATCTATGGTATAGTGTGGAATATATCACTTTTCTGTATATGGCAAACTGTTACATAATTCTTATCTATCGTATCTACAACAGAGTGGTACTTGTATTCCTAGCCTGCTATTTATGGCAGACATATCAGCGTTATCTTCTATCTATGGCAGACATATTAGCGTTATCTTCTATCTATGGCAGAGTGTTGTGTACTCCTAGTCTGCTACCTGTGACAGAATAACATATCACACTTACTTGCTATCTATTTCAAACAGTAATTTATCACTCTTATCCGCTATCTACTGTATTGCAGACTGTTACATAAACCCTTGCGAGCTGGTGAAGAGTTTTTCATAATTCCTTACCTACTATGTCTACGGCAGAGTGTTACATGTATTCGTAGCTCTACTATCTACGGCAGAGTGAAACATATATATCCTTAGTTGAGCGATTTATGGCAGAGTTTTGTATATATTCCTAATATGCCATCTATTGTAGACTGTTACACACATCATTATTTGCTATATCTACTGCAGTGTTGCATGTACTCGCTATCTGCTATCTATTGCAGACTGTTGCATATCACACATATTTTCTACCTAAAGCAGAGTGTTACATGCACTTATATAGCCTGCAATCTACGGCAGACTGTTACATATCAGATTTACCTTCTATCTATGGCAGACTGTTACATATCAGGCTTACCTTCTACCTATGACAGAGTGTTGTGTACTCCTAGTCTGCTATCTATGGCAGTCTGTAACATATCGCCCTTATCTGCTATCAATGGCCGAGTGTAACGTATCACTCTTATCTGCTATCTACGGCAGAGTGTAACGTATCACCCTTATATGCGGTCTACGGCATAGTGTTACATGTACCCTTGCTATCTGGGGAAGGTTTTTCATATATCCTTACCTACTATGTCTACGGCAGAGGGTTGCATATATTCCTAGTCTTCCATCTAATGTACACTGTTACAAACATCATTATCTGCTATATATGCGGCACAGTGTTGCATGTACTCCCTAGTCTTCTACCTATTGCAGACTGTTTCATATCACCCTTGTCTTCTATCTATGGCAGAGTGCTGCCTGTAATCTTAACCTGCTATTTATGGCAGACTGTTGGATACCACCCTTATCTTATATCTGTGGCAGAGTGTTGCATGTACTGATAGCCTGCTATTCATGGCAGACTGTTGCATACCACCCTTGCTATCTAGGGAAGAGTGTTTCATACATACATGTACTATGTCTACGGCAGAGTGTTGCGTGTACTGATAGCCTGCTATTCATGGCAGACTGTTGCATACCACCCTTGCTATCTAGGAAAGAGTGTTTCATACATACATGTACTATGTCTACGGCAGAGTTTTACATATGTTCCTAGTTCTGCTATCTAAGGCAGAGTATTACATATATCATTTATCTGCTATACATGACAGTGCAATACATATAGGCCGCCCCGGTGGCGCAGTGGTCTAAGCGATGGCCTTTGATCATTCGTTTGTAAGGGGCCAGGGGTTGGAATCCCGGTGAGGCATGGATGTTGTGTTTGTCTTACGGCACTGGCTCTCTCCCTTCCCTGGAACCAGTGACCCTAAATTAGGGACGGGCGACTGCTTATAGCCCATTGAGTTGCTCACGGTGGTCGTTAAACCTCCAATAAAAAAATACATATAGTATATTGTACACATAATCTTGATTTACATTAGTAGCAGCAGACTATATCAGTATTTATATCACCCAGATCAGTCCGTAGAAATACCTGGCACAGTGTTTGTTACCTATATCCCTCACTAACTATCTGTGACAGAGTGCAACATTTACATCCCTTTTCTACTTATGGAGAAGTATAGCGTATGTCCGGTTTCTATCTATTGAGGAGAGTTACTAATATCGTTATCTATTAATATATATACGATAGTATAACATATATAGCCCTTACTGCTATCTATGGCAGAGTATTACTTACATATCTAATAAATATTCACATTAGTAGTAGCAGAGGATATTTTTATCTGCATATATTACTTGGATCGGTGCCTAAAACGTTTTGGCGTGAAGTGACCTGTATGTAAGTTACTCCGTATACATTTTAGACAAGAGTAATTTTTTTACTATAGTCGCAATGCTTCAGTAATAACAACAATATTCTACAGAACTGAATTACACATGCTTTTTATTATTTCTACTACAATGATTAATATGATTGGTGAAAACAGTAGTAATCATTTATGATTATCAACATCACACACACTTTCTATCTAAAACAAATTCCTACAGCAGTCTTTGAAAGTCTATATTGACTGACAAACTACATTCATATCAGAAACAGCTGTAAATGGCCGATGACATATGAGAGAGACACACTCCATTCAGTTCTGCTAAGAACTTGGTGAAGGACATGTACGTGGCCGTTATGTAAGAAATAAACCCAAAGGAGAACTAATAGGTGAAATCAAGTAAATGTGCGTACTTGCATATGTACTCAAAAGTATTATTTCATTTTCTTCGAGGTTGAAACTGTAAAAGGATCTAAAAACAAAATGAAAACTCCTACAGTGTTTATTATAAATTGGAATTTGTGCGTGTCTTGCCACGAGATTTGAACCGCAGGAAATCCGAAATCCGCTCGGAACACCACTTCCGAAATTTGCAAGAAGATTTAATTGTAGTGGACACATTTGAAGATATGTGCAAGCTAATCACTTTGCAGAAAACCCAAGGAAATGTTTCTCTTTTTTTGCTTGTTTCTTCCCTTATAACGAAGTAAATTTCTCCGTCAGTTTTATCCTGGCCGGGGCTCGAACCCGGATCCCCTCATTCCGGAACAAGTTGCTCTACCAATTGAGCTACGCGGACGTTTTATTCCGATTCCTATCTGCCTTTATGTCGTGTGCGTCCTTCTGGCAGGTACGTCACATCTCTTGGTACGTTACATCATCTCCCCCCCCCTTTTTTTTTTGTTCGAAGTGCTGGAGAAGGGATTCTCTTATTTTTCCTATCTCGCGGTGTGGAGATAACATCACACCATTGCGAGATTTTGAATGGTCGGGTCATCCGGATAGTTCGGGCGCCATTATGACGAAGTAAATTTCTCCGTCATTTCTGTCCACGCCAGGATTCGAACCCGGATCCCCTCATTCCGGAATAAGTCACTCTACCAATTGAGCTACGCGGACGTTTTATTCTGATTCCTATCTGCCTTTATGTCGTGTGCGTCCTTCTGGCAGGTACGTCACATCTCCTAGTACGTTACATAATCTCCCCCTTATTTTCTTTTTTTTTTTTTTTTTTTTTTTTTCGAGGTGCTGGAGAAGGGATTCTCTTATTTTTCCTATCTCGCGGTGTGGAAATAACATCACACCATTGCGAGATTTTGAACGGTTGGGTCATCCGGATAGTTCGGGCGCCCTTATAACGAAGTAAATTTCTCCGTCATTTCTGTCCACGCCAGGATTCGAACCTGGATCCCCTCATTCCGGAATAAGTTGCTCTACCAATTGAGCTACGCGGACATTTTATTCTGATTCCTATCTGCCTTTATGTCGTGTGCGTCCTTCTGGTAGGTACGTAACATCTCCTGGTACGTTACACATTTTGTTGTTTTCCAGTTACGGACTTGTTTTTCATGACATGCTCACTGGCAAGCAATATTTATCACTTTAAATGTGAATGTGCACTAAAATTTCCCCTAATATGCAACTGCTTTTATACAGTTGCTTCAAGAGGTAACGTTGTTTTTAAAGTACTTTTCCCCTTTGTTTTGGAAAGAAAGGAAGGCTCTGCGTTTCTAAACATTAAGAAAAGCAGATAACTTAAACAGTACGAACAACTTCATTTTTGTATGTTTTTGAAATGGAAGCATTGTTTTCTTAAAGTGGTTTTACAAAATGTCCGATTTTCCTTTTCTTTCGGGGTTTAACGTTCACCAAATGCAATTCTGAGTCAATGAAGGAAGAAATATTCTTCATAATACATGGAAAATTCTCAGATTATTCAAGCAAAGCAAACATAATTTGCTTGCTTGTACCACTCCCGATTACCGGTCAAGTATGCTAACCATTACACCTCCCAGGACAGTGAAGTTCCAAACAACTGACACATAGAAATCTGAAAGTCCTAAGATTTTGGAAATTTTCGAGTTTTCTGAGAAGTGTTACATGGATGACCAGCAAGTGGTACAAGAAAATTTTTATTTACTTTGCTTGAATATTCTAAGGATTTTCCATGTATTGTGAAGAATATTTCTTCTTTCATTAATTTATCTGTGGTATTGGTGACCTTCGACCTACATCCGTCCGGATGGGAATCGGGTCAAAGCGCTATGAGGAAACATGGATGCTTTGACTAGCGAAAATCTGAGGACTTTCAGATTCCTGCGTCTCAGTTGCTTGGAACGTCACTGTCCTAGGTGGTGTAATGGTTAGCATACTCAACCGGTAATCGGGATATGCGGGGTTCGATTCCCACTCCAGGACGTTGATATTTTCAAGTTTTCTGAGAAGTGTTACATGGACGCCAGACGAATATCAAGATACGGTATCCAAAATCATCACAGATCCATTAACATGTTTGACAGTTGTAACCAGACACTCCGAATTATACACTTCCTTGGGGGTTTTCCATACATATACCGGACCTACGGTTGGGAGTAATGTAAACGATGACTCATAGGACCATATCCCACATTTCCGGTCATCAGCTCTTCAGGTTTTATGCTCACGACACCATCTTTCTCGTACAGCAGCTTTAATTACTGTGGTTAAAGGTTTAGCAATTGCAGATCTTCCATGGATGTTGGCTTTGTGAAGTGCCCTGCGAATTGTTTTTGTAGAAACACAGTCTTCCAGGTGGATATTGAGTTCGACTATCACTTTTGCTGCAGTAGTGCTGTATTGTTTGGGCACAGTCCTTGTTAGAGTTGGACAGTTTCTCTCATTCAATCTCGGTCTTTTCTTCCATAGGTGTTGCCTTTGTGAAGTTCCGTGAGGACTGTTTTTGTGGAAACTGGATCTTCCAGGTGCATGTTGAGTTCTACTGTCACTTTTCCTGCAGTTGTTCTGTGTTGCTTGGACACAGTCTTTGTTAGTGTCCCACAGCCTCTCTCATTCAATCTCTGTTTCTCCTGTCATAGATGTTGCCTTTGTAAAGTTCCGTGAGGACTGTTCTTGTGGAAACAGGTTCTTTCCAGGTGTATAATGAGTTCTACTGCCACCTTTGCTACAATGGTTCTGTGCTGTTTGGACACAATCCTTGTTAGTGTTCGACGGTCATTTCAATGCCTCTCATTCAATCTCGATTTTCGCCATCTATTCGTCGCCGCTGCCATGCTTTGCGAATGCAGACGACGAATCCCTGGAGACTGTTACTCTTGAAACATCAAACAATTTGGCTGTTATTATTATAGGCTCCCACGATTCGTCTTGTTTGGAAGCCTGACAGGTAACCCAATTCATAGACCGCTCCTACTAGCTGTTGCTGAACGCAGCTTGTATTACACTGGCATACAACCTACAGAATAGCTACACAAAAGATGAGAACGTTTTTTAGTTGTTGTTGTTGTTGTTATTATTTGTATCTTTTTTTGTAGTGTAGCCTACACGAATAACATTAACCCCTCTAATAATGTACTCACGTTATTTTGTCCAACCTATGTACATGCCGACAATAATATATATGCCTTACATATAATTGTGAAGAATTAATTTTTTCCGGGATTCGCTTCCCATTCATTTCTAAAAAGATTTATTTCGAAATGTTTTTATTACAGTTCTGAAAACACTATGGAAGTTGTTTATAGCCCATGAAATACCCAAAAGACCTATAAGCAGGGATGGCGCTAGACTTCGAAATTAGGTTGGGCGACGTGTGGGCGAGGAGTATTTTTTTTTGCTGGGACAAGTTTGATAGCAAATCTATTTACAAAACACCGAAAGAAAGAATTTATTTTGCTTTCTCTACAGGCTGCAAATGTGCGCCATATAAAAGAGGCCCCGTGGCCAGGCGTTGTTAGACGGTTTAAAGTTGTTTCGCGGGTTTCCAGTTAAAACCACTTTGTTCCACTTCCAACCAGTTTCTACGTGTACAGCTGCAAAGAATTCTCCGGAGTGGTTAGTCACAGCCAGAGCAGTGTAGGTACGCGGTCATAAGTGTAAGTGAAGAGTGAACAAAGGCAACGGAAATGGTTTTAAGTACGTAACAGCGGATTCTTATTGTGGAACAGTATTTCAGAAATAATTCATACAAGGTTTTAAATTAGTTCTTTACAGAAAAATTTCCACGTTGTGCAGCACTGGCGAGGTCAGTGGTACATAAGTTAGTACTGAAATTTTATGAAACCGGCACGGTGTGCAACAGGAAAAGAACCAAACCCAAGACAATTCGTACTCAAGACAACATGAAGGATGTATGCACAAGGAGGTTACAAAGCCCTCGGAAGTCGATTCGCCGATTATCGTCTCCAACGGGAATATCTGCCACGTCATGCCGACGCATACACAAGGTGGATTTGCATTTTCTGCGGTACAAAGTTATGGCGCTCCAAGAATTTGAAACTCCTGATTATGCAAAACTGATGCAATATTGTAAGTGGTTTAAGGACACCATTGTCAGCGGTGAAATGGGCCCAACACTTTATTACATGACAGATGAAGCATGGTTTCATCTGTCCGGGTCTGTCAATGCGCAGAACAGCAGGATGAGGACCGACACGAAGCCCAGACGGACAATGGAGTCTCCTCTGTACGACCAAAAGATAGGCGTTTGGTGTGCTGTGTCTGCGAAGAGGATAGTCGGCCCATTCCTTTTCACTGACACCATCAACTCGGAGCGCTATGTTCAGCAACTGTTCAATCCGTTTTTGCCGCACTTACACAAGAAGAGCGAACATATGCTTTCTTTCAGCAGGATGGTGCACCGGCGCATACTGCGCGGAACAGTCTACGTGCTGTGCATTGAGTGTTTGGGGAGGAGAGAACTGTATCGAAGGGACTATGGCCATCCTGATCATCTGATCTCTCCACCTGTGACTTTTATCTGTGGGGAGCATTAAAAGGAAAAGTGTATGCAACTAATCAGCACACCCTTGATGAATTAAAAGTGAACATTACAGATGCTAGCCCAGATTACTGCCGATGAGTAGTGGCACTTTACGAACAACATGTTCCGTCGTGTGCAGCTGTGTCTTGATGTCGGAGGACATCATTTTCAGCAAGTGTTGTAAACGCAGGTAAATTACTTCGGTTTTTTGTCATTTCAACTATTCTTTACCATGTATAGTAACCTGACTGTTCTCGTTCATTATACTCGGACCTATTTTATATGGCACACCCTGTATTTGTGAAATATCCCCTCCTAGATGCATACTCATTAATTTTGGAACTATCTTGAAGCTTTTGTACTTTTTGGAATACAAAAGAATCTAAAGTTTGAAGTCATCTTTTGCTGTTGTTCCGTCCATTCATTTTTAATAAAATTAGCAAAACCTAAAGAGTTACGTACTCGTGTATTACGCTCTGATTAAAAGAAAATTTCATGCCTAGGAGAAAAATCTTAAAGCAAATGTTTTCGGGGATTAGGGTTGAGGGGAAATGTTCAAGTTAATATGATTGATTTGCACATTTCAGCCTAACAATTCAAGTTAGTATGATTCCAACACGCAGACAATACCTTCTCCTCCTTAACTCCTTTCCTTCAAGTCAGCAACCTTGTCTTGCAATCATCTTTTCCAAAGCAGTCGTCAGCATTGTCCTGCTCCGTCATTGCCCTAGGGCAGCCTTAAGAGCGCTGGTATAGCTTTAGTCTCCATATTACGTGTTGGAATCCCCTACTTAGTAGCACAAACAAACAGCAGAGCAATTACTAAAGACTCAGTGAACTCATATTCAACCTCTTCATTCGGCCTTGGTCATACTAACAAAGAAAGGCTTAAATTAATGGTTTGGAAGAATGGAGAACAACTGAACTTTCATGGCCCCTCGGATGCTATGCTGATAACATTTCTACGGGGGAAATACGTACGGCTACCCGACGGAAAACACTTGACAAATTGTAGATTATATTTTAAAGTTAAAAAAATATATGGCAACTGAGTGGGCTGCAGGGTGCGAACGACAATTCTCAGGGTGGGCTGTAGCCCACCCTCGCAACCTTTTGGCAACTTCCTTTTCTATAAGCGATCGCTCGTACTTAAATTGGAGCCACTCAACGTTCGTGACTACCACGGAGAAGGCCTCGGGTTCGATTCCAGGCAGATACGAACGCTCGAACCACTAAATATCCGCCGTGCGTCGGTGGGCACGTTAAGCCGTCGGGCCCCGGGCACTGGCCCCCGGTAATAAATAAGGGAGTCTTCCTCCCTCTTTCTACCGCGTTTCCATTGGACTATCCTATCTATGCACCCTAGCCCAAATCTCCTAGCTTCCTATTTCTACGGGTTGTTTAAGACCTGGGGTCAGACACTACTACAAATCAGGTCAGATCAGATCTACACATGACCTGATCTGATCTGAACTGGAGACAATGGTTTAGGGGGAGGCGATCGCGGAACCCACGTCTTATCTTATACTCGAGCCTCTAACCAGAGTCCTACGCTTCTGTCCATTCGAAGACCCGGGCTGTTCTTATGGGAGCAACGGCGTATTTTTGAAATCAAGTTTCAGGAAATCAAAAACAATTACCTGTCTTGCAGAGATTCCGTTCTTGTATAGTATCTCGTATGCTTCGATTCTTTAAGCTTCTTGATCACGCAGTCATTGAATAGTTTTCCAGAAAACGACGATGTCGCAGAAGGACACGCGTTCGATCCAAGGATGTCTGTTAAAAAATGGAACAATTCATGAATGAAGTACCTTTAAAACGGGGTTTGCATGCTACTTAGATTATCCATGTATAGTACAATAAAAATCATTACATGTTAATTTGAATGTTAGTTCGTGTAATACGGTACATTTTGTATTTTCTTCTCCATAGGAAAGATTAGAAACATTTAAAAAACCTTTTTTGCTGTAGTTTGAATATTTCAAACATCTATTATTAAACAGAAAATATCTATTCAAAATTATAAGAAATCAGTTCAAAAGTCTTTACATTTTCATACAAGCGAAAAACATTCTTTAATTTTATTAATGTTTTACACCATAAGCCCTTTGAGGCCGTATTAATCACTCAAAATTAGATTTAGGAAAGAAAAATACCAAACTGTCAGAAAGAATCTTGTACACCTTAACGATTGCTGTCTAAAACGTCATTATCTACTTTGGTCATGGTGCTTCCCCCATACTATTGTTCATTGCGAGAATCACTTCATACAAGGCCCTTGGAAATCTTGTTTGAAAAACATTTTGTAGAATCAGTATATTTTAGTAATAATTAAAAAACACCGAACATAAAGGGACCGAGATGGTGAAACTACTAATGACATATTTATCAATTGCAGAATACGTCATTTCCCAGTGAAAGAACCAATTTCCCCCTTATTATTCAACATTAATTGCTTTTCTCAACTCTATGAGTGAGGTTGTATCGTGGCGGCATCTACTAAATTTCTTTCGAGACTTTCATTTCCGAATTGAGAGTGTTTCTTCGTTCTCAACAGAAAATTCAACAGCTGTTTTCCTTTATTTCAAAGATTGCATTTGCTCGATTTGATCTATTTTTCCCAGGAGAATTACGAGTTGAAATTTATTTTGTCAGTGACGTCTTTTTCTGAATCTGTAGAATTTTCTTTATTCTTTAATTAATTATTTAATGTTTTAGCTAACTCTGAACTTGTTGAACATACATTTCACTTCTGCACTAAGTAAGTGAATAATACTAAAAACACTCAGAGTCAAAGATGAACTCTGAAGTTGTTGAACATACATTTCACTCTCTGCAGTAAGTACGGGAATAATACTAACAACAGCCAAAGTCAAAGATAAACTCTGAACTTGTTGAACATGCATTTCACTTCTGCAATAAGTAAGTGAATAATACTAACAACAGCCAGTGTCAAAGATTCACTTCTTACGTGTAACGACAACTTGCCCTTTTTTAGTTCCACTTACTCGAAGTTCAAAGGTCATCAATACAATATAACCCATTGAAACAAAGTATTTCTAGTATCAACATACTGTAGATCTCAATCGTATCACAACAATACGTATTCGTCGATTCACACAGATATACAGAGTGTTTCGAAAATATCTGGCCAAATTGTAAAGGGTGATAGCTAAAATAAATATTTTTTGTCAAAGAATGTGTGTCCGGAAATGCGACGTTTAAGCGCTGGCACCTAAAGCAGGATTTGAATTACAAAATGAAAGACAGATAAAATCAAATGCAACAAACATTTTAATGAGCCCTGTTTTTACAGTAGATGCTCAAAAGAGCGACTACCAACACTTACACAAGCTACACATCGTTGGCGCATGGATTGGCGTACATTTGTAAAGACTCCAGGTATTTCCCGAACATTTCCAGCAGCAACAGACAGTCTCGCAACGAGATCTTTCTCGGAGTCAATAGGGGTATCATACATGATGCTCTTCATGCGGCCGCAGAAGAAGAAATCCGTACATGACAAATCTGGTGATCGTGTTGGCCAAGGAACAGGTCCACCCTTTCAATCCAGTAGTATCCATATGTTGCGTCCAGGTAATTCCTCACTTCAGTGCTAAAGTGTGCAGGCGCACCATCATGCTAGAACCAGATTCTTCTTCGAACAGACGGAGAAATAGCGGTGAGAATTTCCGGCAAGGTCTCTTGCAGGAAGATGCGGCAACTGCGGCTGGTTAAGCGACTAGGTAGGATGTAGGGTCCAATAAAAATATCGTGCACCATACCCGCCGAAACATTGATGGAGAATCTTTGCTGGTAGGCATGTGGTCTTGTCGCATGTGGATTTTCATGCGCCCAAACGTGAGCATTGTGGCTGTTAAACCGTCCTTCTCGTGTAAACGTAGCTTCTTCTGCGAATAACACGTATGAAGGGAAGTCAGGCTGTTCTGCAGCTTGAGGCAGCTTACATGACGAAGAAAGTTACGATCGGGCGAAACCTACACGGACAGAATAATTATCAGGTGCATTTCTTCGTCATGTAAAATCCTCCATACGATTGAATGGCTCAAACCTAGCAACGTCCAACATCTCTCGTGCCAGGATTTAACTCAACTGCACGTAAGACAGCTTCTTCCACTGTAGGAGTTCTGCCACGTCTTGTCCGGCCCACATCACGCCTGCTAGCTCTGAAAGATCCACTGTCGCAAAGCTGCCGGTGTACACGCTCGAACGTTGGGCGATTCGGCAGGTGTCTCGTCGGGAATCGTGTACTGTACAACTTTTGACCAGCTCGTCCGTTTCCGTTCGCACACCCATACATCAGATGCATATCTGCGAGCTCTGAATTCGTGTAGTGATGCATGCCGTTGAAAATCCGAGCTGGGAATGACGCCTTACGCCACAGAAACGATGTTATCGACTGACCTAAACAGCGCCCTCTGCCCCCTAAATGCGGCATTTCCGGACACACATCCTTTGACAATTTGTTTTTATATTTGGACTCCTCTACCACCCTTTACAATTTAGCCAGATATTTTCGAAACACCCTGTATAACAGGTATAAGCTTTTCCGTTATAGGCTATCAACTCTTCACAATGTACCCACGATCTCTCTCTCTCTCCATCTCTCTCTCTCTCTCCATCTCTCTCTCTCTCTCTCTCCATCTCTCTCTCTCTCTCTCTCATTACACTACACGACTACTACAATATTCACATTCATGGGCGGTGGAAGGTAGGGCACACGGACTACCACCCTCCCTCCCTTGCTGGAATTTTATGGTCACTTCATTGGGGTAGGGTCTTCGTACCAAACATCTTAAAAATGTATGGTTCACAAATGGTATAACTTTTGTTTAACGAAACTTTCCAGGAGACAATCACCATGTTTCGCAGTTTTCTGGAAAACGCTTCAACTTTGAAAATTAATTTTGCACAAATAAATTGAAAAGTTAACTCGCGCTGTGTTTTTCACTTTGAAGAAGACCATTAAATAATTCTCAAAGGACAATAGGCAGGATATATTGCTAGAAGCACTAACTACCGTTAAGCAACTGAGATATTATATTGGATTTGACCAATGAGCAGGAGAAGACCCAGAAGTGGACAACCTGGAAGATGGGTGGATGAAATGCGAAAGCATGCTTGAGTGACTTGTAAGAGATTTGCTCAAGACAAAAAGTTATGGAAGAGACTTCATCCCGCAGTGGATTGATAATAGTTGACCATGAATTGTTAGACTATTCGTATATACAGTATATTCTACGATTTTTCTTTTTAGCACGTCTTTCGTAAAAAAAGATCGTGCTTATGTTATAGGTTTGTCCATCCGTAAACACGATATCTCTGCAACTATGAGTCCGATTTGAAAAATTCTTTTTGCATTGGGAAGCTTGAAATATCCGAATGATGATCCTTTATTTCGTCATTTTTTTAACGATGTATAATTTCGCCGCTAGAGGGCGTAAACGCAGATGATGTCGAATTCAAAAATACATTTTATTCTACATTTTTGCTTCTAAACATCCGATTCAAAAAATTCTTTTATCTTTCAATTCCATTTATCTCGAAGAGTATTTTCGACATAGTTAATTTTTCAAGTTACGCATAGATTTTGCGCTACGGGGCGTAAAAGTAAATTACGTTTTTCCCGATATATCTTATTCTAAAACTCAGATTTGAAAAATGTTTTCTTTAGCAGATACAACTCATGATGGAAAATCTTTTGCATATAATTTCTAATTTTTGGTAAAGAATACTTTGACCACCAGGGGGCGTAAGCGTTAATTTTTGCTTCTGATGTATTTGCGTTAAAACCTGATCTGAACTTCTAAAATCTCGATTGAAAAAATTCTTTCGTGGACCGATGCCGCTTACGTCGGTAAACCTTTCCGAATATTTTCTTCTCAAAATATTCCATGGTTTCTCCACCATAGGGCGTAGGTGTATATCTTATTTTTGTCAATATCTCTACTTCTAGGAATTCGATTTGAAAAATTCTTTCTGTGTTGGATAGTGTTTTAAGTCTGACATGTTTTTCGTATAATTTCAAAATTTTCAAGCAATTCATAGACTTTCCGCTAGGGGATGTAAAGGTAAACTGCGTTTCCACCTATCATCATCATCATTGTCAACCATTATCAATCCACTGCTGGACGAAGGTCTCCCCAAGTTTCCTCCACAACGGTCTGTCTTGTGCCAGTCTCCTCCATGTCACTCCCGCATATTTACGAATTTCATCCACCCATCTCCCATGTGGTCTTTTTCTGGGTCTTTTCCTGTCCCTTGGAATCCAATCTAAAATTTCGGCTGTCCATCTATGGTCTGTCCTTCTGGCAGTATGTCCAGCCCATTGCCATTTCAGGGATTTAACTCTGATCATGATGTCTTCCACTCTCGTCATTTTTCGGATCCACGAGTTCCTCTTCTTATCTCTCCTGGTTATACCAAGCATGCACCTCTCCATGCTTCTTTGAGTTGTCTGCAGCCTTTGTATGTCTCTTTTAGTTAAGGTCCACGTCTCTGCACCATACGTAAGCACTGGAAGGATGCATTGATCAAACACTTTTCTTTTAAGACATAATGGCATATTGCTCTTGAAAATTATGCTGTTTCTTCCAAAAGCTCTTCAGGCAAGTTTTGTACGCCGATTAATTTCTTCATCAATGTGACCCTCACTTGATATCTGCTGTCCAAGATAAACATACGTATCTGTTATCTCCAGTTTTTCTCCATCAATCGATAAATCTTCATTTCTTGTAAAAGCATTGAACATCACTTTTGTCTTCTGAAAGTTCATTTTTAATCCCACTTCTTTACTCTTGTCAGCAAGTTCCTGGATCATACTCTGCAGCTCTGATGGGGTAGTTGCAAAAATGACTACGTCATCAGCAAAACGAAGGTGGGTTAGATAATCTCCATTAATCTTTATCCCTTTGTTTTCCCAGTTCAGTGATTGAAAGACATTTTCCAATGTGGCATTAAAGAGCTTCGGAGATATGGTGTCACCTTGTCTCACTTCCTTTCCAATTTTTATGTGTGTTGTATTTTCAAACAGCCGAATCTTTGCACTTGCATTTTCATAGATGTTATTAATAATATTAATGTATGCATCTTCAATACCGCAGGATTTCAGAGCCGTGGTAACTGCTGATGGTTTCACCGAATCAAAGGCTTTTTCATAATCGATAAAAGCCATGCACAATGGAAGTTCATATTCCCTCGCTCTTTCAATTAGTTCTCTCAGTACGTGGATATGATCTATTGTGCTGTAGCCACTCCTGAATCCAGCTTGTTCTCTCGGTTGAGCCATGTCCAGTGTTACCTTCAAGCGGTGTGAAAGAACTTTAGTGAAGATTTTATAAACCACTGATAGGAGGCTGATAGGTCTGTAGTTCCTGAGATCCTCAATGTCACCTTTTTTATGTAGCAGGATCATTGTAGCATTGTTCCAATCCTCAGGAATCTTCCCTTCAATAAGGCATCGAGTGAAAATTTGGGCGAGTACTGTTTCAATTTCTCCACTTGCTTCTTGTATGATGTCTATAGTAATTCCATCTTCTCCTGGAGCTTTCCCCCTCTTCATGTTCTTGATTGCATGAGCAACTTCTGCTGGGAGGACTGGAAGAACTCTGGTACCTTTCATGATGTCTGGAGTACATGTATCATCCCTTTCATATAATTTAGAGTTTTTTTCCACCTATATCTGCTTCTAAATCTCCGATTTGAAAACTTCTTTCTGCACCGGATACAGCTCCTGATGGGAAATCCTTTGCAAACAATTTCCAATTTTGTAGAAAATGGTTTGGCCACCAGGTGGCGTAAGTCTTAATTTCCGATTCTGATGTATTTGCGGCAAAATATGAGCTTCTAAAATCTCCATTGAAAAAATAGTCGTTTGTAGACCGATACTAATATCGACAAACCTTTTAAGAACATTTTCTTCTTAAAATAATGCATGGTTCCTACGCCAGGGGGCGTCGATATGTATCTTATTTTTTTAATTCTCTACTTCTAGGAGTCCGATTTGAAAAAATCCTTCTTTGTTGGATAGTGTTTCTGATGCGAAATGTTTTTCATATAAATTCAAAATTTTCAAATAAATCATAGACTCTCCACTAGGGAGCGCAAAGGTAAATTGCGTTTTCTGCGTTATTGCTGCTTCTAAACCTCCGATTTGAAAAATTCTTCCTGTATCGCATACAACACCTGATGGAAAATATTTTCCGTATAATTTCTAATGTTCGGTAAAGAATGGTTTGGACACCAGAGCATAAGTATTAATTTCTGGTTCTGATGTATTTGCAGCAAAATCTCCACGCCTGAAAACTCGACTAAAAATTTATTTTTTTTGAACCGATACCACTCATATTGAAAAACATTTTGAGAATACTTTCTTCCTAAAATAATGCGTGGTTTTCCCTTTAGGGAACCTAAAGCTACATCTTATTTTTTTCGATATCTCTGTTTCTGAGAGTCCGATTTGAAATATTCTTTCTCCGTTGGAGAGCGTTTCCGGTGCAAAATATTTCTCATACAAATTCATATTTTTCTTAACGCACAAGTCTGCAACCAGAGGGTGTAATGCTAACGATTCCGATTGCAACAATATCTGCTGTATTAAAAACCCGGTGAAAATATTCCAAATACGTGGCGACAGTTAATAAATAAATACATCGCTCTTTCCACGTTCCAGAAACACACAGCAACCGAAAAATTGTTTTCCAGCCACCGCTGTGGAATCGAACCAACAGAACTCTCGGTATCGCGCCGAGTGCGTTACCTTTACGCCACGGGGGCCAACAATCCACGCTGCTATGTGTATTTTTAAGTCAGCTTCTGACATCATAAATCCGTAAGATGGGCTCAGCTACTGAGACGTCTCCATCTGGTGGGCATCTGGTGGGCGTAAAGGTAACGCACTCGGCGCGATACCGAGAGTTCTGTTGGTTCGATTCCACAGCGGCGGCTGGAAAACAATTTTTCGGTTGCTGTGTGTTTCTGGAACGTGGAAAGAGCGATGTATTTATTTATTAACTGTCGCCACGTATTTGGAATATTTTCACCTTGGTTCTCGCCCTATGGATTTAACTGCTATAATATATATAGCTAGTGCCGTTAATGCCCACCAGATGGAGACGTCTCAGTAGCTGAGCCCATCTTACGGATTTATGATGTCAGAAGCTGACTTAAAAATACACATAGCACCGTGGATTGTTGGCCCCCGTGGCGTAAAGGTAACGCACTCGGCGCGATACCGAGAGTTCTGTTGGTTCGATTCCACAGCGGCGGCTGGAAAACAATTTTTCGGTTGCTGTGTGTTTCTGGAACGTGGAAAGGGCGATGTATTTATTTATTAAAAACCCGATTGAAAAACGTCTTTCTTCCGCCAGATACTATTGTTTTCCATACCAGTTCCATTGACTTTGAATAGCTTTAATAAATTTAATTTCCGTCAGAACGAATTCAAAAGACCTGCTTATTACACCCGAAAACTCGGCGATACGTTTCTTGTTTTTATTGTGTTAACTCTCGGAGATGTTGGCCCCACCCTCCCGAAATTATCGGGTTCCGCTGCCCTTGTTCACATTCAACGTCGTCATTCATTTTGCTCTGACTCAATGTCGACGTTGCTGAAATGAGCAAGCTGTTAAAGAAGTAAAGTGCCGTTCAGTGAGAAAATGTTAAAAAATAAGAAATAACAGATACTGCTGTAAACGGAATCGTGAGCTTACGCTCTAGGGTTGCAGATTTGTGCGTTAAACAAAATATGAATTTACATGAGAAACATTTCGCACCGGAGACGCTTTTCAACACAGAAAGAATTTTTCAAATTGGACTCTTAGAAACAGATGTCGACAAAAATAAGATGAGACTTTACGCCGCTGGTGGGAAAACCATGTATTATTTTAGGAAGAAAGTATTCTTAAAAGGTTTTTTTGATATGAGCGGTATCGGTCCAAGAGAAAATAAAATTTAGTCGAGTTTTCAGGATCCCAGATTTTGCTGCAAATACATCAGAAGCAGAAATTAACACTTATGCTCCCTGGTGGTTAAACCATTCTTTACCAAACCTTAGAAATTATATGAAAAATATTTTCGATACAGGAAGATTTTTTCAAATCGAAGTTTCAGAATAAAGAAATAACACAGAAAACGTAATTTACCTTTGCGCCCCAAAGCGGAAAGTCTGATTTACTTGAAAATTTTTAATTTAAATTAAAACATTTTAATTTAAATTAAAACATTTTATTCTTTACCAAAAATTAGAAATTATATGCAAAATGTCATCCATCAGGTGCTCTATCCGCTAAAGAAAACATTTTTCAATTCGGATTTTTAGAAAAAGAGATATCGGTGAAAACGTAATTTACTTTTACGCCCCTTAGCGAAAAATCTATGTGTAACTTGAAAAAGTAATTATACCTAAACTACTATTCGACATAAATGGAATAGAAAGATAAAATATTTTTTTCCATCGGATGATTAGAAGAAATTGTATGGAATAAAATGTATTTTGAATTCGACATCTGCATTTATGCCCTCCAGCGGAGAAACTGTATATCGTAAAAAACTAACAAACAAGTTAGTAATATCATGCAATACATTGATTATGATACGCTTTCCAACATACCAGAAATAATTACTCAAGTTATGAAGATAATGGCTATGGAATAAATCTCGGTCCTGGGCCCTAACCTTTGATCCCATTTCAAAGACATTGAACCGGTTCAATATAACTCCGAAACAACATGATAAAGTTTTGTCGCAATCGAAGCATTTTTACGAAAGTTATGACTCTATAATGATGATGGAAATGATTCCGCTCCAATGTACTAACCTTCATTTCACCCATTTTCAATAGGGTTTGTCCCCGGGTGGTCCCCTACGACATACTAAAATTTTATCGAAATCAAACCTTATTTACGTTAGTTATGACGCATAAGAGCAGTAGAATGGATCCCGTTCTATGTCCTGACCTTTGAACCCATTTCGCTCACTTTCAATAAGGTTTCTTTCCTAGTGTTCAACTACGACATACTAAAATTCATCGAAACCGAATGACTTTTATGCGAGTTATTGTGCGGACGGACATACGCACACAACGCGTGCCGTAATAAGGCATTTGGGAATCGCGACCATCTGCTCGCAAGTGTGTGACGTCCTGAAACTATAATAGGATCCACACACAACGCGGGACGTAGTGAGACAGATGGCGTGACCGCGCGCCAACATCTCAGTCGCGAGAGAGTGACGTCATAAGATTTCTAAGCATGGATAGAATTAACGGGACGGCGTTATGACACTAAAAACGTGGTAATGCGGGGTGGTTATTTTACCCACTAAACAAATTTTCCTAAAGTCGAGATCAAGATAAATCGATTTCTAGTACCAGAAAACGGTAGTTAACGACTTTCATCAAAATCCTTAATGCCGTTTTCAAAATAAATTTACATACATACAAGAATTGCTCCTTTAATAGTATGGGATAACGGCGATGGAATGGATCCCGAACCTATGTCCTGACCTTTGACCCCCACTTCACCCATTTTCAATAGGGTTCGTCCCCAGTGGTCCCCAGCCACATACTAAAATTTCATTGAAATCGAACCATATTTACGTAACGCTTCTTCAACCTACGGTTGGAAAACGTGAAAAACGAAATGAAGGATCATCATTAGCATATTTCAAGCTTTCCAATGCAAAACTAATTTTTTCAAATCGGATTAATAGTTGCAGAGATAGGGTGTCTAGAGGTTGATGGTCGGACGGACAAACCAATAACATAAGTACGATGTTTTTTACGCTTTCCAACCGTAGGTTGAAGAAGCGTATATGCTCCAGCTTTGTCTGCCTGTCCGTACGATAACTCGCGTACAAATGATTCGATTTCGACGAAATTTTAGTATGTGGTAGGGGACCATCTGGAAACGAATCCTATTGCAATGGGTGAAATGGGTCAAAGGGCAGGACACAGGAGCGAGATCCATTTCATCGCCCTTATGCGTTATAATTTACGTAAAAATGTTTTGTTTGAAACAAAACTTTATCATGTTGTTCCGGAAGTACACTTTACCGGTTGTGTTGAACATCATTCAAATCGGGTCAAAGGTCAGGTCATAGGAGCGAGATTTATTCTACAGCCATTATCCTCATAACTTGAGTAATGATTTCTGGTATGTTGGAAAGAGTATCATAATCATTGCATTGTATGATTTTACTAACTTGTTTACCCTTTCCAACCGTAGGTTGAAGAAGAGTATATGCTCCAGTTTTTTCCGTCCGCCTGTCGGCACGATAACTCAGGTAAAAATGGTTCGATTTCAATGAAATTTTAGTATGTGGTCAGGGACCGCCTGAGGACGAACCCTATTTAAAATGGGTGAGGTGGGATCAAAGGTCAGGACATAGAAGCGGGATGCATTCCCTTGCCCATATGCGTCATAACGTGCGTAAAAATGGTTTGATTTCGATGAAATTTTAGTATGTGGTAGGAGACCACCTGGAGAGGAACCTTATTGAAAATGGGACAAATGGGGTCAAAGGTCAGGACCTAGGATCCATTCTATCGCCTTTATCCCATACTATTAAGGTGGACGTCAAGTAATTTTGCTTCCTATACTTCCAATGGAAAAACTTTTTTACACATTTCCTTCACAATTAATGTGTTCCCAAGGATGAAAATTTGAACATCGATTAAAATAATTTCATACTATAACTTGGAATACTTAATATTTTCTAAAACATAACCATAATTATATTAAAAAACAATAACGTTTCCTTTGATGGTATTGAAACCAGAAAAAAGATGGAGCGACCTATACTTTGATGACGTCAGTAGACAAACAAATGTTGGATTGCATAATTATGGTTATGTTTTAGAAAATATTAAGTATTCCAAGTTATAAAATTAATCTATTTTAATCGATGTTCAAATTTTCATCCTTGGGAACGCATTAATTGTGCAGAAAATGTTTACAGAAATTTTTCCATTGAAAGTATAGGTAGCAAAATTACTTGACGTCCACCATAAAGGAGCAATTCTTGTATCTATGAAATTTTTATTTTGAAAACATTTATAAGAATTTTGATGAAAGTCGTTAACCTATCGTTTTCTGGTACTAGAAATCGTTTAGCTTGATCTCGACTTTAGGAAAATTCGTTTAGTGGGTTAAATAACCATCCCGAATTCCCACGTTTTTAGTGTAGTATCATGGCGTCGTCCCATTAGATGTTGGCGCGCGGTCACGACATCTGTCTCATTACGTAACGCGTTGTTGTGGCTGCTATTAAAGTTTGATGACGTCACACTCTTGCGAGCAGATGGTCGCAACTCCCATCTGCCTCATTACGTCACGCGTCATGTGCGTATGCCCGTCCGCACGATAACTCGCGTAACAATCGTTCGATTTCGATGAAATTTTAGTATGTGGTAGGGGACCACCTGGGAAGGAACCCTATTGAAAGTGAACGAAATGCGGTCAAAGGCCAGGTCATAGGAGCGGGATCCGGTCCACTGCTCTTAAGCGTCATAACTAAAGTAAAAAAGGTTCGATTTCGATGAAATTGTATGTGGTAGGAAACCACCTGGGGACAAACTATTGAAAATGGGCGAAATGGGGTCAAAGATCAGGACATAGGAGCGGAATCACTTCCATCCTCATTATGCGTCATAACTTACGTAAAAATGCTTTGATTTGGGTGAATTGTTAGTATGTTTTAGGGGCCTGTCTGGGGACTAACCATTTTGAAAATGGGCGAAGCGGGGTCAAAGGTTAAGACGCAGCAGCGGGATTCATTCTATAGCCCTTATGCATCATAACTTACATAAAAATGCTTCTATTACGACAAAACTTTATCATGTTATTTCTGAGGTATACTGAACCGATTCTGTTGAATATCACCGAAATGGGATCAAAGGTCAGGGCACAGGACCGAGATTTATTCCACAGCCATTATCCTCATAACTTGAGTAATAATTTCTGGTATGTTGAAAAGCGTATTATAATCAATGCATTGCATTATTTTACTAACTTGTTTTTTACAAAAGACGTGCTTAAAACGGGGAGCAAAATACAATTAATGGTAAACAGAATTTTGTTCACGGCGGAACATAATTTGTTATTTTCACCTAAAAAGAGGTTTAAAATTTTTTTCCTTCACTTTTTTGCGAATGTGCTAATATATTCATGTCACTACATCGGCAGTCAGAACAAGTTAGTAAAACCATGCAATGCATTGATTATGATACGCTTTCCAACATACCAGAAATCATTACTCAAGTTATGAGGATAATGGCTGTGGAATAAATCTCGCTTCTGTGCCCTGACCTTTGAGACCATTTAGTCTACTTTCAATAGAGTTCCTTCCCAGGTGTTCCCTTATACCACATACTAAATTTTGATAGAAATTAAACGATTTTTACGCGAGTTATCAAGCGGACGAACTTATGCACACAATGCGTGACGTAATGAGGCAGATGGGATTCGCCACCATCTGCTTGCAAGAGTGTGACGTCATAAAACTTTAATAGGATCCACACACAAAGCGTAACGTAATGAGACAGATGGCGTGACCGCGCGCCAAAATCTGAATTGTGAGAGTATGACGTAATATGATTTCTAAGCACGGATAACATTAATGGGACGACACCATGACACTCAAAACTTGGTAATTCGGGGTGGTTATTTAACACACTAAGCGAATTTTCCTAAAGTCGAGATCAAGCTAAATCGATTTCTATTACCAGAAAATGGTAGGTTAACGACTTTCAAAATCCTTAGATCCGTTTTCAAAATAAAATGTACATACATACAAGAATTGCTCCTTTAAGGTGAACGTCAAGTAATTTGGCTTCCTCTACTTCGAATGGAAAAAAATTATGTACACATTTTTTCCCGATTAATGTGTTCCCAAGAATGAAAATTTGAACATCGATTAAAATAACTTCATTTTATAACTTGGAATATTTAATATTTTCTAGAACATAACCATAATTATGCAATCCAACATTTGTTTGTCTACTGACGTCATCAAAGTACAGGTCGCGCTATTCTTTTTCTGGTTTCAACACCACCAAAGGAAACGTTATTGTTTTTTAATATAATTATGGTTATGTTTTAAAAAAATATTAAGTATTCCAAGTTATAATAAGAAATTATTTTAATCGATGTTTAAATTTTCATCCTTGGGAACACATTAATTGTGAAGAAAATGTGTACAAAAGTTTTTCCATTGGAAGTATAACAAACAACATTACTTGACGTCCACCTTAATAATATGGGATATCCTATTTCCTGACCTTTGACTCCATATCGTACATTTTCAATAGGGTTCGTCCCCAGGTGGTCCCTTACCACATAGTAAAATTTCATCGAAATCGAACCATATTTTTGCAAGTTATGACGCATAAGAGCAATGTAATGGATCCAGCTCCTACCGCGTGAACTTTGACCCCATTTGTCCCATTTTCAAAAGGCTTCCTCCCCAGGTGGTCCCTTAAGACATACTAAAATTTTTATCGAAATTGAACCATTTGTACGCCAATTATCGTTCGGACAGACGAACGGAAAAAGCTGGAGCATATACGCTTCTTCAACCTAAGGTTGGAATGCGTAAAAAAGCGTTTTTCCTTTTACAATTTGAAATGTCATTTATCGAAGTAAATCATTAAACAAGTTTGTAAAATCATGCAATGCATTGATTATGATACGTTTTTCAATATACTAGAAATCATTACTCAAGCTATTACTCAAGTTATGAGGAAATAGGCTGAGGAATAAATCTCACCCCTGTGCCCTGACCTTTGATTCATTTGGATGATATTCAACAGAATTGGTTCAGTATATCTCCGAAATAACATGATAAAGGTTTGCCGTAATCGAAGCAATTTTACGTAAGTTATGATGCATAAGCGTTATGGAATAGATCCCGATCCTGTGTCCTAACTTTTCACCCCATTTCGCCCATTTTCAATAGGATTCTTCCCCAGACAGGTCCTTACAACATATCAACATTTCATCCAAATCGAAACATTTTTACGTAAGTTATGACTCATAATGAGGATTGAAGTGATTCCGCTCCTATGTCCTGACCTTTGACCCCCATTTCGCCAAGGTGTTCTCCTACCACATACTAAAATTTAATCGAAATCGAATCTTTTTTACGTTAGTTATGACGCATAAGAGCAGCGGAATGGATCCCGCTCTTATGTCTTGACCTTTGACCCCATTTCGTTCACTTTCAATAGGGTTCCTTCCCAGGTGGTCCCCTACCACATACTAAAATTTCATCGAAATCGAACCATTTTTACGCAAGTTATCGTGCGGACGGACATACGCACACAACGCGTGACGTAATGAGGCAGATGGGAATCGCTGCCATCTGCTAGCAAGGTGTGACGTCATAAAACTTTAATAGGATCCACAAACAACGCTTGACGTAATGAGATAGATGGCATGACCACGCGCCAACATCTAATTGAGGCGACGCCATGACACCACACTAAAAACTTGGTAATTCGGGGTGGTTCTTTAACCCACTAAACAAATTTTCTTAAAGTCGAGGTCAAGCTAAATCGATTTCTAGTATCAGAAAACGGTAGGTTAACGACTTTCATCAAAATCCTCAGAGCCGTTTTCAAAATAAAATATACATACATACAAGAATTGCTCCTTTAAGATGAACGTCAAGTAATTTTGCTTCCTGTACTTCGAATGGAAAAGTTTATGTACACATTTTCTTCCCAATTAATGCATTCCCAAGGATGAAAATTTGAACATCGATTAACATATCTTCATTTTATAACTTGGAATACTTAATATTTTCTAAAACATAACCATAATTATGCAATCCAATATTTTTTTTTGTCTGCTGACGTCATGAAAATACAGGTAGCGCCATCATTTTTCTGGACAATTAATGCGTTCGCAAGGATGAAAATTTGAACATCGATTAAAATAGTTTCATTTTATAACTTGGAATACTTAATATTTTCTAAAACATAACCATAAATATGCAATCCAACATATGTTTGTCTACTGACGTTATCAAAGTACAGGTCGCGCCATCCTTTTTTTGGTTTCAACACCACAAAAGGAAAAGTTATTGTTTTTTAATATAATTATGCTTATGTTTTAGAAAAGGTTAAGTATTCCAAGTTATAGTGTGAAGTCATTTTAATCGATGTTCAAATTTCTATCCTTGGGAACTCACTAATTGTGAAGGAAATGTGTACAAAAGGTTTTTCATTGAAAATATAGGAAGCAAAATTACTTGACTTCCACCTTAATAGTGTGGGATAAGGGCGATGGAATGAATCCTAATCGTATGTCCTGAAATTTGACTCCATTTGTCCCATTTTCAATAGGGTTCCTCTCCAGGTTGTCCCCTATAGCATGCTAAAACGTTTTCGAAATCGAACAATATTTACGTGCCTTATACGCATAAGGGCAATGGAATGCATCCCGCTCCTATGTCCTGATCTTTGACTCCACTTCACCCATTTTCAATAGGGCTCGTCTCCAAGGGGTCGTCCCCTACCACATACAAAACTTTCATTGAAATCGAACCATATTTACGCAAGTTATGACTCATAAGGGCAATTCAATGGATACCGCTCTTATGGCGTGACCTTTGACCCCGCTTCACCCATTTTCAATAGGGTTCGTCCCCTGGTAGTCCCCTACCACATACTAAAATTTCATCGAAATCGAACCTTTTTTACGTGAGTTATCGTGCCGATAGGCGGTCGGACAGACGGACGGACGGAAAAAGCTGGAGCATATACGCTTCTTCTAACTACGGTTGGAAAGCGTAAAACACAATAACCTTTCCTTTGGTGTTGTTGAAGCTAGAAAAAAGATGGCGCGAGCTGTACTTTGATGACGTCAGTGGACAAATAAATGTTGGACTGCATAATTACGGTTATGGATTAGAAAATATTATTAAGGTTATGGTGTAGAAAATATTAAGTATTCCAAGTTATGAAATGAAGCTATTTTAATCGCTGTTCAAATTTTCATTCTTGGGAACGCATTAATTGTGAAGAAAATTTGTACAGAAGTTTTTCCATTGGAAGTATAAGAAGCAAAATTACTTGACGTCCACCTTAAAGTAGCAATTATTGTATGTATGTATGTACATTTTATTTTGAAAACGGCTCTAAGAATTTTGATGAAAGTCGTTAACGTACCGTTTTCTGGTACTAGAAACCGATTTAACTTGATCTCGACTTTAAGAGAATTCGATTAGTGGGTTAAATAACCACCCCGAATTATTATGTTTTTAGTGTCATGGCCTCGTTCCATTAATGTTTCCAATGCTTAGAAATCTTATGACGTCACAATCTCGCGTTTGAGAATGTTGGCGCGCGTTCACACCATCTGTCATTACGTCACACGTTGTTTGTTGATACTATTAAAGTTTTATGACGTCATACTCTTGGCAGCAGATAGTCGCGATTCTCATCTGCATCGTTACGTCACGCGTTGTGTGCGTATGTCCGTCCGCACGATAATTCGCTTAACAATCGTTCGATTTCGATGAAATTTTAGTATCTGGTAGGGTATCACCTAGGAAGGAACCTTATTTAAAGTGAACGAAATGGGGTGAAAGGTCAGTTCATAGGAGCAGGATCCATTCCACTGTTGTTACGCGTCATAACTAATGTAAAAAAGGTTCGATTTCGATGAAATTTTAGTATGTGGTAGGGACCACCTGGGGACAAACTCTATTGAAAATGGGCGAAATGGGGTCAAAGATCAGGACATAGAAGTGGAATCACTTCCATCGCCATTATGAGTCATAACTTACGTAAAAATGCTTCGATTTGGATGAAATGTTACTATTTTGTAGGGTCTTGTCTGGGGACGAATTCTATAGAAAATGGGCGAAATGGGGTCGAAGGTTAGGACACAGGAGCGGGATCTATTCCATAGCCCTTATGCATCATAACGTACGTAAAAAAGCTTCGATTGCGACAAAACTTAACTATGTTATTTCGGAGGTATACCGAACCGGTTCTGTTGAATATCATTGATATGGGATCAAGGGTCAGGGCCCAGGACCGAGATTTATGCCACAGCCATTATTCTCATAACTTGAGTGATAACTTGAGTAATGATTTCTGGTATGTTGGAAAGCATATTATAATCAATGCATTGCATGATTTTCCAAACTTGTGTTTTCTTTACTCGGCTTAAAGACTGTTCACGATTACTGAAGCCATTCATCTTAGTTCATCGGTACATTCGAATAAATGCTTCACCTTTTTCTTTCTCGGCTAAAAAACTATGCACGGAAACTAAAGCTTCATTTGTCTTTTTGAATATATGCTTCGTCTTTTTCTTTTTTTATGCACGGCTTAAAGTTTTATTTAAATGGACAGATGAACGAATGAACTAACTAAAGCCATTAGTTCATCTGTCCATTTGGATAAATGCTTGATCTTTCTTTTCTTTTTTAACTCATCTTAAACATTATCCACGTAACTAAGCCATTATTAGGTCATTTGTTATTTGAATAAAAAGCTTCATCTTTTTTTTTCTCGGCTAAAACACTACACACGAAAACTAAAGCTTCATTTGTCTATATGTATAAATGCTTCGTCTTTTTTTTTTTATACACGGCTTAAGGTTTTATTTAAATGGACAGATGAACTAATGAACTAACTATTGCCATTATGCCATTAGTTTATCTGTTCATTTGGATAAATGCTTCATCTTTATTTTTTTTTTTTTGAACTCATCTTAAACATTATCCACGTAACTAAGCTATTAGGTGATTTGTCTATTTGAATAAGTGCTTCATCTTATTTTTCTCAGCTAAAAAACTATGCACGGAAACTAAAGCTTCATTTGTCTATTTGAATAAATGCTTCGCCTTTTTTTTTTTTTTTTTGTGTACACGGCTTAAAGTTTTATTTAAATGGACAGATGAACTAATGAACTAACTAAAGCTACTAGTTCATCTGTCCATTTGGATACATGCTTCATCTTTCTTTTTTTTTTTTTTAGCTGATCTTAAACATTATCCACGTAACTAAGCCATTAGGTCATTTGTCTATTTGAATAAAAGCTTCATCCTTTTTTTTTTTTATTGAGCTTAAGGACAATCCACGATAACCAAAGCCATTGGTCATGTCTTTTTTTTTCTTCTTATTGGAGTTTTAACGACCACCATGAGCAACTCAGTCGGCTATAAGCGGTCGCCCGTCCCTAATTTAGGACCACTGACTCCCAGGAAGTGAGAGACCTAGTGCCGTAAGACAAACACAACATCCATGCCACACCGGGATTCGAACCCGGACCAATCTCGGACGAATGATCAGAAGCCATCGCTTAGAACACTGCGCCACCTGGGCGACAGTTCATCTTGTGACGCATTGCAGAGGTAAAGTGCGTGTCAAGACAACAAATCTGCAGAGATAAATTCCGTCTGCGTAGCTTAAATGGGAGAGTAACTTACGGTGGAGTGAGGGGTGGGCTGCGTTTCGATGCGCGTCAAGGACAAATTTGTGTTTTTTTTCACATTGGCGCCCGAACGTAAAAGTGGATGTACTGGCCGTTGGGTTCTTCGAAAAATATGTGACGTTTGTTCAACCCGTCGTCTAGAATTAATGAAAAATTCGTTATACGCTTCGAAAAAAAAAAAAAAACGATGGAAGTGATGTGACGCACTACAGCGGTAAAACACGTGTCAAGACGACACACCTGCAGCGATATATTGCGTAAGTGTAGATTAGTTGGGGAGAGCAACTTACTCCGGAGTGAGGAGGTGCAGCTGCGATCCCCCTTCACGTACAAATTTGGGATTTCACAATCTGTCCATTTGAATAAACGCTACATCTTTTTTTTTTTTTTTTTTTTTTTCTTTTACTCGGCTTAAGGACTATCCTCGTTAACTAAACCCATTAGTTCATCCGTTTCTGATTTTGGGCCATTAGAACCAGGGATCGAAAAAATTAAGCTTTGTTGAGAAAAAAAAAATAAAAATAAAAAAAGAAGACCGCCCATGCAACCTTTGAGGTTCAAACCCGAACCCAACTGCAACAATTAAACGTAGGATCTGCTACGCTGATAACTCGGATACCCAGACTGTTAAACGGTTAGCAGTTGGGAAAAATTTTACTTTGTTCCTAAATTGTGATCTCGAATTTTATTAATGAGGGTCACCAGAGTTTCGAATACTTACTAATGCTAGTCACGCCTGTAAAAATAAAGTGGGAAAAAATAAAACAGAAAATTAAAAACCAAGCAGAATTTCGCTTTGTGTCAGAGGCGTGTATAGAAATTTTTTACTGAGGAAGGCGACATAAAATGGAAGATTTTGAAATCCATTAGCACAAAATAAAAGTTAATGAAAAACAGAGAGAAAAAATTAAAGCATTATTTCCCAATGTAAATTGATGCATTTTTTAAAAATTAAATCATTTTTTCTAATGTAAGTTCCATTTTAACAAAAAATGAAACACATCCGGCGGGGTGGGGATTTGTTTCTCCCATCTAAATTCGCCCCTGCTTGTGTCAAAGTTATTTTCACCTACCTAAATATGAAACGGTTGTAACCCATTTCCCTTCCTTTTATGATTTTATGATGTGATCTCGAATTTCTTCAGTAAGTAGAAGTGAGGTTTTCAAATATCTGCTGAGGTTGCAAGTATAAAAATAAACCGCTAGAAAATTGCCAGAATCAAAAAAAGTATAATTGTCTTTGCTTAATTTAACAGAGGCGAAAGAAGTTATTAAAATTTGAAATGACTCTTATCCATAGTTTATTAAAAAAGAACAGATCAAGATTCCCGAAAGTAGAATTTCTGTTGTGGTTTAAATTCAGCTATACCAGTTTCCAACAAAATTCCGTTCTGCGCATGCGCACTTAACAGGATACGCAATAAGCCCGTCTTTACAATCAATGGTCTAGGAGCAGTTGCAAATGAAGATTTGCATCTCAATCGAGATTTCACAGATATAAGGGACAATCCTGCTGCTAAATTTAAATCTTAATCAAAATTGCATCAAATGTAAAAGAATTGCGCTACATTACAGACATACAGACATATTTGTATTTACGTCATCATGACATCAGCTGCTAATTTTGAATCTTAATCGAAGCTTCGTGGATTTAAATGGATTTTGCTGCAATTTATATATAATTCTTTTTTATTATTATTACAGGTGAGAGTCAAATTAAGATTGTACGAAAATAAAGATTTACTGAGAAAATTTTAAGGAACTACAATTTAAATTAAATCTTTAAAACCATCCTGGCTGAAAAAATATTAACATCGGTTGAAAACACCACAGGCTTGATCATAAAGCTCAATATAAACATTTATAAAGAGCACACATGAAAATTTTGAAAAGTGCATCTTCCGTTCAGGACAAATCAATTAACATCATTATATTATTAAACTGTTGCTTGATATATGCCACTTATGAGTGATTTTTTAAAACTAGCTCATGCTTCTTACACGTATCAATTTTCGCGGAGACTAAAGAGGAATATGAATTCATAAACATTTCATTTCCGACGCTGAAGAAAATCTGTTGTGTGATCACCAAATTCTATTCAGTTCCATGCATAAAAACTACAAAAGCATACAAATTGACAGTGAAACGTAAGTAACGGTTTGGGCAATCTTTAACACACCGGACTTTGACGATCTTAAGAGTAAGAACTTTCGTAGTGAACTTTACATTGGCGTTAAGAAATAGGTTTTAAACTGAAAATCAAATTTTACAATAGGTTCAACATAAATGTAAAAAGTAAATCGATTAAGGTATTCAATCAGATAATTCATGAAAGCACAGCCCAAGACCGTATGAAATTTAGCTAGTCAAAATATTAACTTATGGATGTCGTTTTACTACACTTTCATAATGCAACAAAAAACAATACTTACTGGAAAACAACCATAAGATGAGAAATATAAACGGCTCCATTATCCAGACTTTGGACACAGCATGGCCGTTAGCACACCCAAATGTCTAACCGTCAAGGAACACGGGCAAACGTCAAATGACTGAAAATTCTATAGAGACGCAGGATTGACGCAAATTCAGAGCATGTCTGACGTCTGAATTTTTCAGAATAGTGCCATAAAAAAGCTTGACGAAGCTCTAATTCTTCGAATTTGCTGCTTTTTCGAGAGGTTTCGACGTCAGAAATCGTAATTCTCAACCTACATCCTCTTCACAAATATGGTCTCTGAAAAAGGAATAAATTTTTGTTAAATATTTACACTCAATGACAAAATGTATGAAAATATAGACTTTAAAAAGAAAATGCTATACATATAACTTAAACATCGGGCATTTACAATTTAGTTTTATGCATAGTTACTTCGCATTAAGTCACAAAAGAATCTGCGCACTCATTAGTACGTATTTAACAAAAAATAATTTTAACTATCAATAGTGACAGTATTTTATTTTATTAATGACAGTCGCCACAATCTATTTCAAATTTCTCAATTTCGGACTAATATTTATTGAAATCCTCGAAGTTAGATTTCGAAATTTTAACAGTTTCGAACAGAATCAGCTGAAAATATTACGGAGAGTTTGTTGATAGTGAAAGTTATAAAGCTGTTGAATACAAATTAAAGTGACAGCCAAGGTGGCAGACACATCCGAGGTCCTAGACTCGGGCCATTCGTTCCAGTCCAAGGACTTGTGTTCGAATCCCCGATGGAACACGTGTAATGTTTTTGTCTGATTTCTCTGGCTTTGTCCACTTCCTGGAAATAACGGCCCTAAATTAGGGACTGGAGATTGTTTGGGTGTTTGATGACCCACCGCGAGCAACTTACTAACTCATGGCAGAAGACTGCTTATAGCCAATAGAAGAGGCCACACTGTGATCGGAACGTTAATCTCGAACCTAATTCATATATATAATATATTGACAAAAGTCACCGGACACCCCTTCAAAAGCAAATGAACGGATCCGCTGCATTGTTAAGATTCGCGGTACAGCTGCAAGCGGTATAAAAACAAACCTGCAGCAGACCGCGATCGTATCGCCCTCTGAGGTTGAGTGAAAATGTCGCGAAGGGCGAAAACTGACTTTGAGAAAGGAAAGACTGTTGGTCGTTATATTAGTGGATTATCCATAACAGAAACCGAGAGGCGTTTAAACATATCCAGGTCAACTGTTTTGGATGTACTGAATAAGTGGAAGACACATGGCGTGCCTGAAGCTGCAAAACGTACCGGCAGACCGAATAAAATCAGTCATGGAAGAGGTCGAAGCATCTGGAGAGTAGTTTCTGCTAATCGAGGGAGTACTGCACAAGACCTCACTGTAAAGGTGTGTTAAAACGCTGGAACCTCGGTATGTACACGTACCATTCGCAGAGAACTTCATTCCAATGGTTACCGTGGTCGTGCGACTGCTCATAAGCCTTTCATCTCCACTCGGAGCGCTGTTCGTCGTTTAGCATGGTGTAAAGAACATTTATGGTGGACCGCAGATCAATGGAAACGGGTCCTATGGACTGATGAATGCAGATAAATAATCAATCAGCGTGATGGCCGTGTGTGAGTATCGCAGCAGCCTGGGGAACGCTATTTACCACAGTGCACTGTTCCTATGGTCAAGTTTGGAGCTGGCAGCGTACTTGTGTTGGGGTGTTTTTCGTGCTGTGGTCTAATCCCATTGGTTATCGTGCACAGACCTGTTAACCAGCATGTCTACCTGGATATTCTGGACAATTATGCCCTATCAACTCTGTGGCAATACTATGGAACCGAGCCTTCTTGGTACCAGGAGGATAATGCACCGAGCCTTAAAAAGCAAGGTTTCAAAATCGCTTTATTGTAACAAAGTAAAAGGAGACGTACAGCATGGGATCTTCTTAAAGAAAAATATGATATAAACAGCTAAAAGCAATGGTATATACACTGAGATGAGTAATGACAATATGCACAGTATGATGCAGACGGAGCAAAGTCTGGAAATAAAGGGAATCACATGCGGGGCCAATCAACATAGAACAGGCAGCAAGAAATAAAAGTCTTAGCTTACTGTGAGATGCAGCGGGCGTAGCGTGATAGCAAACCACGGGGCAGTGGGTGACCACGTGATAGAGAAGGCACCATCACTGTGCGTTGAGAGAGCAGATTAATGTTCCAGTCAGAGGCGGGACAGAAGGCGATCACGAAAATGGCACAGTAAGGCAGTGCAGTCATGGGAAAGAGACACTTGCGTAGAAACACTACGAAGCTGCTGGTGATAAAGAACAAAGGTTCTAGCTTATGCCAATGCAAACACCCATGAGAGTTAAAGACCTTAGAACCCCGAATTTCGGATATGAAAACATAATGCACGTACAGTGATTTGAAATTAAAAAAAAAACACTGTATGTGGAATGATGTTTCACGATAAAATACCAAGTGAAATAAAGTTGTGCTAGATATTCTCATATCGCAGAACGTCTTATTTTGAGCTATTTGCTGTGATTATATTTCATCGTATGGTATGTATTTTAATCCTGTTACGTATGAAATTCCAATGTCTTCCTACAGATAGCAGTTAGTAACAGATATTTAGCTCTAAAAGTAGATGAATTACTTTGTAACAAATGGTTTACATTTTGGCAGTCGCCAAGCTGGCGGTTTTTTGCTTACCTGCTGGTGTCAATGCAATTTCATCTTCCTATTCCTCTTATCGTTTCTGTTCTCAAAACATTACAATGACAATCCGGTGGCGCAGTGGTCTAAGCGATGGCTTATGACCATTCGTCCGAGATGGGTCTGGGTTTTAATCCCGGCGAAGCATAGATGTTTTGTTTGTTTTATGGCACCGGATCTCTCCCTTACTGGGAACAACAGGCCCTAAAATTAGAGACTGAAGATTGCTTATGACCCACAGAGTTGCTCACGGTGGTCGGTAAATTCTCAGCCTTGCCGCCTCGATGGCGCAGTGATCTAAGCGATGACTTCTGATCATTCGTCGGAGATGGATACCGGTTCGAATCCCGGTGAGGCATGGATGTTTGTGTTTGTCTTTCGGCGTTGGCTCTCTCAGTCCTTTGAGGCAATGGCATACTGTCTTACATCAATCTGTCCTTTGATGATGTTGCTTCCTTACGTACTTGTTATACCCTCCTGTGTCGCATGATACTGTATTTCTATGATCACGTATGTGTTACCCAGGACTAGTGTATGACTTCATGCTGGATTCGTTACCCAAGACCGATGACTATGTCTGCCTGTATATATCACCCAAAAGTCCAATAAATAATTTAAAAAATAAAAATTTAACCTCCAACAACAAAAATACCTTCACCCCTCCACCAAAAGGAAACCTTTGGCATCTGCTGCTAAAGAGGCCTCTAGTGCTACGTATGTACACCCAAGACAACCAGTTCAGCCGGTATCTTCTGCCGCAAACCTATTGATATGTCTTTTGCATTTCTCAGTCAGTAATTTAAGATTTGAGGGTGCGAAATGTCAGATATATATTGGAACTCACGGAAAACTCATACTTGTTTCGTTGAACACACAGCAAAACCTCGTGTAAAGTCGAGTAGCCTACCTTCTCTACCTAGAATGTAACGCTACCAAACATACATAAGTCTGAACGGTCGACTTCGGATCATCCGTACTAGTTAAAAGTCCCCGATGATCCAGGGGTGGTTGATGTGTATGTCTTACAACGCTGGCTGTATCAATTCTTTGGAACTACTAGTCTCCAATTCGCGACGGGCGAGTTTTTACAGCCCAACGTGTTGCTCATGGTGGTAATAAAATCCCGAAATACAGAAAAACAACAACAAAAACAGACAAAGATTTTGAGTAGTAGTACCGTCGCTCATGAGAGCCTTCGAAACTGAGTACTCTAAGCTGTGGGAAAACTTTTGGCAGTGCCATGTACGCTTTTCTGGTTTCTAGCGTGTTACGTTATGCGTGAGACAACTGGAAATCTATCGCTCTTCTGCAGTACTGACTTTCATATTTATTGACAAAATTCCGCACCAGTATATGAAAAACAAATTTAAGGATATAGGAGTATCACTGGATGCATATGAATTCCCAAAGCAGCTAAGTCTTTATCACATGTCAAACTTCCAAACTTTGGCCATAATAGTTTATCCGTCTGATAAGGATTTATAAAACCTCATGGTGGTAAATGCGAAGAACAATAATAATTTTAGTTTCCATGTTAACATGCAGCGTCTTTTATTTTTTTTTGGGGGAGGGTGAGGCTTAAAGACAACCGTGAATAACTCAGTGGGCTATGAGCAGTCGCCAGTACCTAATTCAGGGGCACGTGTTCTAGGGAAGGGAGAGAGCCAGTGCCATAAGAAAAGCACATCATACATGCTTCACAGGGTTTTGAACCTGGACTCATTTCAGAAGAATGGTCAGGAACCAGCGCTTAGAGCACTGCACCATTGGAGCGGCAGTATAGTGTTTCAACTGTAATACTACAAGTCATATACACTGGTGGAAAGTGAAAAAAGAACACCAAGAAGAAGAAGTCTGATACCAACGAAATTTATACAGCATAATAACGGAATGCAGAAGATAACGTGATCAAAACATTATGGCAAAATACAGCTGTATTTGCTGGTAAACTGAAAAATAACATTTCCATGTAACATGGTTAGTACGAGGTTGAACCGCCATGAACTGGGTCACACTGTGCAATTCTGGCATGGAGTCTGTCGTACAGATGTTGGATGTAAGTTTGGGGTCTCGAGTTCCAAGCATCCTCAACCTGGACGCGTAAATCGGGGATGGTCGTGTCTGGCCGTGGAGACCGGATAAGTCGTTGTCCCATTAAATCCCACACGTGCTCAATGGGGGACAAATCCGGTGAACGTGCAGGCCATGAAAGTTGTCTCATACCCTGAAGTGCATGTTGCGTTGCACGTGCCGTGTGTGGGCGTGCGTTATCTTGCTGGAAAACACCATGAAGGACCGACCTTACAAATGGCACAACAATAGGCTAAATGATGATGTTGATGTAGGAGGTGCTGTTTAACGTATCTGGTACAAACACTAGTTTTGTACGGGAGTGATAGCTGATCGCTCCCCACATCAGGAGACCAGGTGTAGGCCCTGTGTGTCGCTTGCGGATGCAAGAAGGGTGGAGACGGTCCCCTGTGCGTCTGCGAACACGCATACGGCCATCGGAGGCTCCCAAGCTGAATCTTTTTTATCACTGAACACGACAGATCGCCATTGCGTTCTCCAGTGCAGACGTTGGCGACACCAATGCAGCCGTTCCTGACGGTGGGATGGAGTCAGAGGTACACATGCCAGAGGCACACGTGCACGTAGTCCTGCCTCCAGTAGACGGTTGCGAATTGCTCGCACAGTCACCTCAGGTGCAACGGCAGCTCGGATTTGCGTCTCAGTGGATGTTCTGCTTGACAACGCCGCTCTTCTTATGCGTCGATCGGTCCGCTCATCAGTCCGTCTGTGACTCCCGGTTCCACGTCTTCTCGTGTGGGAATGTTCCTCTGACCATCCACGCCACCATCGTACCACCACCGATACTTCCTGTCCAATTCGCTCTGCTATACGACCACCCGGCCTCACGGAGTCTGACTAGACGACCTCGCTCAAAGTCCGATAACTGCTGAAATCGTACACGTCTTCCATGTCCAGGCATTGCAGCTTCTTCAGGGTCTTCGCACGTGTCTGTACGCCGACGACTGATTACATTCACTTCGCCGTACTCCTTAAATACCACCGACGATAATTTTCATATTATGCCGTGCTGTGTCGTAAGCGTTCACCGGTTGGTTCCGAAATTAACATCACACCTACGTGAACTCGAAGCCATTAACATTTGTAAATTTCATGATCGTCCGCCAAATCCTTTTTGGTGTTCTTTTTCACTTTCCGCCAGTGTATATGTCGCTCATGTAGTTAAATGGTCTGACGCTCTGGCGTCTGCATTCATTACTGATTTCCCGGGTTTGAGTCCCGTTTGAGACAGGGGTTGTGTTCTTGTCCACTGGTGTTGTCACTATTTGTAGCCAGTAGTCCTAAACGAGGTGTAAGTGACTACTCATAGCTCTCGGAATAGCCCATGGTTGGTTCATTAAACTCCGGAACCAGAAAAATCAAACATGTAAGTTTTTTTCCACATTGGTTGGTGATGATCCCTGGTTTCAAGGCAATATTGCTGTGATAGATGCAGTGCACAATCGCGTGTTCTTTCTTGAATTCCTTTATTGAATGAACTGCTTCTCCAGCTGTTTGGTACTCTTAGAGACATATCTGCAGAATCGCATTGTTGTGTAATTCATTCAAGTTGACTGGTAACGTTGATTGCTCATGTCAAAGACCAAGCAGTTGAATACAACTAAGGTCGCCCTGGTGGCGCAGTGGTCTAAGCGATGGCCTCTGATTATTCGTCCGAACGGGGTCCGGGTTCAAATCCCGGTGAGGCATGGATGTTGTGTTTGTCTTACGGCACTGGCTCTCCAACTTCCCTGGAACCAGTGACTCTAAATTAGGGACGGGCGACTGCTTATAGCCCATTGAGTTGCTCACGGTGGTCGTTAAAAATCCAATAAAAAATAAACAAAATACAGCTAATTATACTGTACATGTTGTGACAGCAATCATAGAAACTGTTCCTTTTGTGGTATCGTAATTTACAGATATAACTGCACCCCTTCCGTCAGCGTTTGAGCAAGGTTCTGTAAAAATGTATTGCATGTAGACACTTTCCCCGTTTTTCGAGGCATCTGACTTCCTGTCATACTTCCATTACTTTTGACTCATCGTGTTTTGTTTCTTATTCACAGCTGACAGATTTGCAGTTGCCTGGACAACACGTACTTATATATCGTTCAGTGTGAAAAATGCTGTATTACTTGAACCAAAATAACTGTCATGCAAAGAAACTTTAGTGTCTCTCAACAGATTTCCTGGCAGTGTTTCTGACTGAAAAATTACGAAGTCGCTGCATTAACCTCTTGATTAAGCAAATCTTTCTCCTTTCGCTGAACTCCTTACTTTGTCGCAGTTTTTTCAATTACTTTCACGAAGTAAAAGAAAACTACTCTTACTATCAAATCCCGTGTAAGTATGACAAAGCAGCATCTACCTTTGTTCAACTGCGACGGTCATGCTCAAAAGGGTTGTAAGTGGATGAGCCCGACCCCACACAATAACACTGGTCGACATAAATGCGCTACAGTATGAAGAAATGCACGAAATAAGGCGGAACGTACCCTACATGTAACCCAGCAGGTAAGGAAAAAAGTGATTTAACTTCTCAGGTATTATATCATATGAAAGCGATGGACAAGAAGAGAGTATAACGTTGTCGGAGTCAGTAGATCCTGTAACCGCAAATGCTAAGCTATAACATTCGGCAGCATGACATGCCATAATGTGAGAAATTCCCCGAATGGTGTGCTGGGTACAGCTGAGCATGCGTCGTTGCCCTGTATCCACAATTGTTCGACATTGTGAGAGGGTAGAATCTGACAATGACGCCCTATGAGTTCGCTACTGGAGAGAAGTTTAGGGTATCGATTTTTTCAAAGCAGCACCAAGAAACCTCGTAGGCACGGTTTGATAATGTTGGCAGTGTGTGGGTGGGCATTGTCTTTTTGAAACTGGACGTCAATTATACCATGGAGATACGTAAACAAAACGGGCAGTAGCACCTATTTGACGCGCTGGTGTACTGCCATTATACAGACTACGTGTACGAGCGGTAAATGCCTGTTGAAGCTGATTGTACCTCATACCGGGCTGAGTAACCACGATACCAGGCTGACGCTCACAAGCAGCAGGAGGACCATCTCGGTGACCACGCCGGCTGTAAATTCTCGATCTACCATCGTCGGAGATGAGACAGAATCAAAACTTATCGTTGTTAAAGTGGTGGCTCCGTTTGTACCACCACGTGTGTCTGATACAGCACCACTGCAACCGTGCGCGACGATGTACTGTGGTGATTAGTGGTCATCACAACTGCTGGCTAAAGCGGAAATCTGCCACGGCCAATGCGCCACCCACAGTCGGTGTCGATACGGGCATGTTCATAGCTAGCTGTACATCCCCGTCGCATGTTATCTGCTGTTATTGTGGTGCTGCGACGGCATGCCTGCGAATGGGGCTATTCAGGGTTTCGGACGTGCACCAGTCCGACTACCGCGACGTGCGTTTCCTTCCTCCAGCCACTGTCGTTACATTGGGCTAACATTTTGTGGCGTGCCTGCGCCGCAGGATGCACGTGAAATAAAAGCAGATAGCAATGAGAGTTCATGCCCGTGTAGCTGAGTTGGGAGAGAGACTTACTCCGGAGTGAGATGACCCGAGTTCGATGCCGATCGTGGACAAAACGGTGTTTTAACATTTGCGCTCGAACAGGGACGACATGGTCGTTAAATTTCTCGCAATGGTGTGATGTTCTTTCCAAACCGCGAGACAGGAAAAATCAGAATTCCTTCTTCAGTGCTTCGAAAAAATAAATGTGTGTGATGTTACGTTCCACACACCAAATTGTCTGGGAATTCTCAAACGCACGTTCTTCATCGGATGACTGCCTTCAGCGTCACATGGTCCCAGATGACCCGTGGGCCTTGACCCATGATCTCTTTCGGGGAGGGGGAATGTGACGTGCCTGAGCCGCAGGGCGCACAAGAGATGAAGGCAGATAGCAATGAGAACACATGTCCACGTAGCTCAGTTCGGGACCCGGATTCGATGCTCGGCGTGGGTAAAACGCTGTTTTCACAAGTTATCGCATCTCCATACGTCCGTCACGATGGAATATAGGGGACAACCAGCGGTGCGTAGCCCTATGATGAAGTCTCTTGTAGAGGTTTCTGTGTGATAGTAGGATTCCAGAGGAGGTCACCTAGGCATCGTCAGTCCTTACACGTGCTTCAGCCATCAAGGCCACACCGATGCAATGTTCCTTCCACCCAGCTGAGGAAGAACCAAACTTAGCTACTCCCAGCAGTTTTGCCCTTCTTTCTCCCTCTCATATCACGTGACTGGATGGTCGCAGCAACCACTTACAGAACCCTACTGTTGACAGACACCTCAATAATTTGCTCCTGGTGTGACATTTTCTATGTCCAACAATGTATTCTCTTTTGTGTTTACGTCCAAAACTGTTACAGATACACGAACCCATCATTTTTCAAATTGTATGCGGCTTAGTGTTGCAATTAAAGTGCTTAGTGACCGAAGAGATGAAATGGATCGTGTGCATGCCATGTACTGTTTTCGTGAGCTCTGTTGTACCTGTAACCAGAAAAACATTGACTTTACAAATCTCCCTACCGCATCCGTGAGTTCTTTCCGCAGAATACTCCAGAAGATGAACCACCGGGACATTCTCCGAGAGTTCACTCAAGACCTTTTTGGCCTGAAAATCTCAGTTGGGCAATATTCCGGACCTTTATGTAATGTACCGAAGTATAATACATTCTATTGAAATAATATCTCAAAGTGGATGAATGTCATATTTGAGGTAGTGGATTTTGTTAATCTTAAATGGTAATTGTATGGAGTTCTGTACATAAGTTCTGTAATATCAGCAATTGTTCGACTCCATACATGTATTCGCATTAGAAATAAACATAGTGTCATACAACTTGAAGCATTTATTCCGTATTGAATGATGTAACAATTTATAAAACATACAACGACTAAGTACCGAGCTTTCACACTCCGAACGGGAGGCTTTTTCAAGGCCAGTGAACACAAGAATAATTTCGGGAACGACGATAATTTGAAATCTTTGAGCGCGTATCTACTACGTGTCTAGGTGATATTGCGTCTCGCGGAAGGTGGTGTCTCGTGACTTACCTTTCAAACATAATGTCTCATTTTCCCCTTAATATTCTATGTCAGTAGGATCTTCCACGCAACCGAGAGTTCAAGGGAAGGGCTGTCGTCGCAACGGTTGGGATGCATGGATATTTCGATGCTTTCCTCTACTCAGTGTTCCTTTGTAGTCAGTGTATTGAGAAATCCTCTTCATGTTTTTCCATACCCGTACGGCGTCATATTGGGCTACTTCTTTGCAAAGCGCTGTTTGTGTTCTTCCTGCTTTAATGTCCCTTATGTGTCCTTTTCTCCTAATTGTAAAGGGATATTTTGATTATTCCGATGCGTGATCGAGACAAGCCATCTGGATATTCCAATGGTATCTCATACACCCCAGCTCCAGAATTCACGTCAGGGTCCTTATGTGTATTTGTTGTTGCTGTGGCGATGGACATTGGTGATTTAATTCCAATGCGTAATCCATGGAGCTTCATAAGGTTCTTACACCCAAACGAAAATTTCGGGATATATGATATGGATACAGCAAGTTGTAGACTCCTGGGCGTGGTGTCTTGTGGTTCCTGGTTATCATCTTGTGTGATATGGATCGCAGAGTCCGGTCCGACAATCCAGCAGTGACCCCTTTTTGTTGATGATTTTTGTTATTTCTCTGTCCCTCATTTTATTGGTGGAGCAAATCGTGATTGTTCTATTGAAGTGGGTACGGAATGCTGCCATTTTGTATGAACAAGGGGATACGGACTTAGCAGGGAATGAAATTTTGTCACTGTTGTTGGTTTGCAACATACGGTGGAGCATAAGCGGACCATCTTGGGATCTGCTTAACTCAACGTCCAGAAACGGAAGCTTCCAGTCTTTTTCCTTTTCATAAGTAAATCTAATGGAGGGGTGGATGGTGTTGATTCGCTGTCGAAATTCCTCGAGATCTCTGTCGTCATGCTGCCAAATTAAGAACACCTCGTCCACATATCTAATCTATAATTTCAGTTCCTTGCAACTGCTTGTGAAGATATTCTCCTCTAGCGGACGTAGGACAGCTTCTTTTTTTTTTTTTCGGTTGGAGGTTTATCGATCACCGTGAGCAACTTAATGAGCTATAAGCAGTCGCCCGTCCCTAATTTTGGGTCACTGGTTCCATGGAGGGGAGAGAGCCAGTGCCGTAAGACAAACACAGCATCCATGCCTCACCGGGATTAGAACCCGGACCCCTTTCGGACGAATGATCAGAGGCCATCGCTTAGACCACTGCCCCACCGGAGAGGCTATTACAGATTCCGCGAGCACTCCTGATATTGGCGACCCCATGGGGGCACCTTTTGACTGCTTGTAGTGTGTTCCTAGGAAATGGAAGTAGTTATTGTTTACAACCAGGTTCAACACCCTTCGTATGTCTTGCACTGCATCCGGGGTTTGTTCACCGTCTTTGGTAAGAAAGTTCTCTAGGATGTCACACGCTTCTTTGACCAGAATTGACGGGTACAATGATGTCACGTCGAAACTAACCATAATCTCCTTTTTATCTAAACTTATGTCTTTTATTCTGCTTATAATGTCCGCAGTCGAGCGTAGGGCGTGTTGGAAGGCAGGTAGGTAGGTAGGTTTTTAGGAAGCTACCCAAGTAGCAATTAATGTCGGCCCGATATCGGCTCCATGTCGGTAGCCGATATAACCGATATCGGCTAAATATCAGGGAGGATAACTTTTTGCAATATCGGTCCGATATCTGTAGCCGATATCAGTCCAATATCTGTAGCCGATATCGGTCCAATATCTGTAGTCGATATCGGTCCAATATCTGTAGTCGATATCGGTCCAATATCTGTAGCCGATATCGGCTAAATATCAGGGAGGATAACTTTTTGCAATATTGGTCCGATATCTGTAGCCGATATCAGTCCAATATCTGTAGCCGATATCGGTCCAATATCTGTAGCCGATATCGGTCCGATATCGGCTAAAGAACGGCACGACAATGTCGGATATATCTGAAATGCCGATATCGGTCCGATATCCGCTGAAGAACGGCACGACGATGTCGGATATGTCCACAATGCCGATATCGGTCCGATATCGGCTCAATGTCGACTGATATTAACGACATTGAGCCGACATAACCGATATCGGCCCGATATCTAGCCGATATTCACTGCTACTTGGGTAGCCATCTCTTTCTTTACGTAATACGTTGGCGCTCTTATTTTGCTAACAATGGGTCTGAGTTTAAGGCCAGGTTCATGGTGCTTCAGTCTGCCATACAGGGGAGGAATAGATGGTCCTGGTGGAATAATGGCCGCTTATTTGATGATCTCAGGAAAGTGCTTCCATTTGGTTAGGCCTTTCACTTTACTAACAAGAGCGTTGCTAAGGTTTGCTTTGGTTTCTAGAGAAGATGTGTCCGCTCTGAAAATGTTAAGCTCAGTGACGTAGTCTGTTTTGTTCATTAGGGCTATCTGGCCGGACTTGTCACTGAACGTAATAGTTACAGATTCAACGGTTTTTAGATCGTTCAGGGTTCTCCACGCTAAGGTGTCACGCTTCATGCTGAGTAAGAGGGTCTTCCTCAGCTTCGCGGATGAGAAATGTTTTACTGGTTCTTGTTCTATGAGTGGAAGCTTTCAGATAGCTGATTCCAGTTCTGGGATGATCTGCTTGATGTTGGGCTTGGTTGCGAGGCAGAATTTCGGGGCCCTCTCCAGTATATTTACTTCCTCGCTTGACAGGATCTTTTTTTGACACATTAACAAATGGTACTTTGTAGTTCGCAGTTTGCTTCTGTTGTCCTTTGGATAAAATATGTAACTTTCTTCTATGTTTCTCCTGCATGATGACTTATTGTCTCTGAACTAAAACATGGGTTCGGATAAGCCAGTCATCAAAGATAATATTTCGGTGCAGCGCTGGATCTCATTGTACAAGCTATAAACTTTGTTGTGTAGTCGTATAACTTCCGTTGTTTTTCTTCTCACTAGCCAGACTAAGTTCTTGCGGTTGAATTCCTCCAGCCTGTCTTGAAACCATTTTTCTATAATTGCCGTTCTGATGCGCATAAATTTAGGGTATATTCTACGTTCTTTGCACTCCGTTAGGAATTTCAAGTGTGTTATTTCCTAATGAGGCGTATTCTTGTGTTGCTGTAGTATTTGAACAAGTTCCTATAAGTGCCCGGAAAAGCGTTAAATTACAATAATGAAACTTATATCTTAGTATTATACAACTTGAAGTATTTATTCTGTATTGAATGGTGTAACAATTTATAAAACATACAACGACTAAGTGCCGAGCTTTAACACTCCGAACAGAGGGCTTTTTCAAAGCCAGTGAACACAAGAATAATTTCGGAAACGACGATAATTTGAAATCTTGAACCGCGTATCTACTGCATGTCTAGGTGATATTGCGTCTCGCGGAAGGTGCTGTCTCATAACCTACTTTTCAAACATTCTCTCTCATTTCCCCCTTATTATTCTATGTCAGTAGGATCTTCCACGCAGTCGAGAGTTCGAGGAAGGGCTGTCGTTGCAAGGGTTGGGGTGCATGAATAGTTCGATGCTTTCAATAGTCAGTGTTCCTTTGTAGTAAGTGTATTGAGAGATCCTCTTCATGTTTTTCCATACCGGTACGGCGTCATATTGGGCTACTTCTTTGCAAAGCGCTGTTTGTGTTTTTCCTGCTTCAATATCCCTTATGTGTTCTTTTCCCCTAATTGTAAGGGAAATTTTGGTCATTCCGATGTATGATCGAGACAAGCCATCTGGATATTCCAATGGTATCTCATACACCCCAGCTTCAGAATTCACGTCAGGGTCCTTACGTGTATTTGTTGTTGCTGTGGCGATTGACATTGGTGATATAATTCCAATGCGTAATTCATGGCGCTTCATAAGGTTCTTAAACACAAACTAAAATTTCGGGATGTATGAATCGGTAACTATTATGTTCACTGACAAGTCCGGGCAGATAGCCCTAATTAACAAAACAGAGTACATCACTGAGATAAACAGTTTCATAGCGGACACATCTTCTCTAGAAACCAAAGCAAACCTTACCAACGCTCTTGTTAATAAAGTGAAAGGCCTAACCAAATGGAAGCACTTACCTGAGAGCATCAAAAGAGCAGCCATTATTCCACAGGGACCATCCATTCCTTCCCTGTGTGGCAGACCGAAGAACCATAAACCTTGCCTTAAACTCAGACCCATTGTTAGCAAAATAAGAGCTCTTACGTATTACGTACAGAAAGATCTGGCTAGCTTCCTAAAAACCTACCTACCTACCTGCCTCCCAACACACCCTACGCTCGACTGCGGATTTTATAAGCAGAGTAAAAGGCATAAGTTTAGATAAAAAGAAGATTATGGTTAGTTTCGACGTGACATCATTGTACCCGTCAATCCCGGTCAAAGAAGCTCGTGACAACCTAAAGGCCTTTCTTACCAGAGTTGGTGAACAAACCCCGGATCCAGTGCAAGACATACGAAGGGTGCTGGACTTGGTTGTAAACAATAAATACTTCCAGTTCTTAGGAACACACTACCAGCAGACAAAAGGTGTACCCATGGGGTCACCAATATCAGGAGTGCTCGCGGAAGCTCTCCTACGCCCGCTAGAGGAGAATATCTTATCAAGAAGTTCCAAGAAACCGAAATTGCGGCTTAGATATGTGGACGATGTATTCTTAATTTGGAAACATGACGACAGAGACCTCGAGGAATTTCGACAGCGAATCAACACCATCCACCACTCCATTACATTCGCTTATAAAAATGAAAAAGAGGGGAAGTTTCCGTTTCTTGACGCTGTGATAAGCAGATCCCAATTGGCCGCTTATGCTCCACCGTATATTCCAAACCAACAAGAGTGACAAATTTCATCCCTCCTAAGTCCGTATTCCCCTAGCTCATATAAAATGGCGGCATTCCGTACCCACTTCAATAGAGCAATCACGATTTGCTCCACCAAAGAAACGAGGGTCAGAGAAATAACAAATATCATCAACCAAGGGGTCACTGCTGGATTCTCGGAACGGACTCTGCGATCATATAACACAAGATGATAACCAAGAACCACAAGACACCAAGCCCAGGAGTCGACAACTTGCAGTTTGCCGGATCCATTTCATATATCCCGAAAGTTTAGTTTGTGTTTAAGAACCTTATGAAGCGCCATGGATTACGCATTGGAATTAAATCACCAATGTCCATCGCCACAGCAACAACAAATACACATAAGGACCCTGACGTGAATTCTGGAGATGGGGTGTATGAGATACCATTGGAATATCCAGATGGCTTGTCTCGATCATACATCGCAATGACCAAAATATCCCATACAATTAGGAGAAAAGAACTCATAGAGGACATTAAAGAAGGAAAAACACAAACAGCGCTTTGCAAAGAAGTAGCCCAATAAGACGCCGTACCGGTATGGAAAAACATGAAGAGGATCGCTCAATACACCGACTACAAAGGAACACTGACTACTGAAAGCATCGAAATATCCATGCATCCCAACCTATGTGACGACAGCCCTTCCCTTGAACTCTCGGCTGCGTGGAAGATCCTACTGACATAGAATATTAAAGGGGAAAATGGGACATCATGTTTGAAATGTAAGTCACGAGACACCACCTTCCGCAAGACGCAATATCACCTGGGCACGTAGTTAGATACGCACTCAAAGATTTCAAATTATCGTCGTTCCCGAAATTATTCTTGTGTTCATTGGCCTTGAAAAAGCCTCCCGTTCGGAGTGTGAAAGCTCGGCACTTAGTCTTTGTATGTTCTATAAATTGTTACACCATTCAATACGGAATAAATATTAATGAAAAAGTTCGCACGATAACTGTACAATTACTAGATATATGCTGTCTCACGTACGATCAACACAAACCGCGTCTCCAACTGCAACTCTTTTTTCCTTTTTTTTTTTTTTTTTTTGAATGGATATTTAACGACCACCGTGACCAACTCAATGGGCTATAAGCAGACACTCGTCCCTAATTTACGGTCACTGGTTCCAGGAAAGGGAGAGAGCCAGTGCCGTAAGACAAACACAACATCCATGCCTAACCGGGATTCGAACCCGGACCCCGTTCGGACGAATGATCAGAGGCCATCGCCTAGACCACTGCGCTACCTGCAAATTTAAAATACATTTATTTACAATTGAAAACACTATTTTTAAAATACAAAGGCAAGTACTTTCAGGGCTCCATGTCCCCATCATCAGGCCTAAGTGCCACGAAGCATGAAGAGACATCTCATATATATATATATATATATATATATATATATATATACAGCGACAAAGTATTCCCGTCACAAGTCTCTTTTACCCTCTTGTGTTGCCAAATTTGGAACACAAAATCTAATGAAAAAAATAATTATGCAAGTCAAAGGTAGTTCTAGATTTCACTCTCGATAGAAGAAAGAGTCCCCAACCGTCTTCATGGGTTTGGTATATAGGTAGGCATGTCAATATTACAACAAGTGTTACCATATGAAATGATATGCAAACTTTTGGACAAAAATATTGTACTTCTGGTTACATTTGAACAGAGAATGTTTGCGGTATCTCAGTCAGGGGTGTAACTTCCCTGTCCAAATGCAGTAGTAAGTGCTATGTTAATAGTCCCCGTTCGTAGTGCATATTTATGTTCACTCAATCTTTTATCCAATGTCCGAAGTGTAGAACCTATATAGAATTTATTATCAGTATTAGGGTCTTCACGTATAAGTGGGATACTATAAACACCTGGTTTACAAAAAAATTGAAAGCTTATCACGGTTATTCCTAACAGATAGCATATTTCGAGTGAAGACACCAAATTCTTAACTATGTTTCCGGCATGCCTTTTTGAGGGTAAAAAAAATTGGGGAAAGTATTCCGCCTTGCCAACATACCTAAACGTCCCGACCTCTGTAGACAATATGGTGAATCTCGAATTCGTGAAGACTCTCAACCATTTATAGAAATCTCGCTCTGCGAATCCAAAAGACCGAGATAGAGCCTTAACAGTAGAAAGTTTCTTATTTCTGGATCTACAGGTAGATGAATGAGTGAAAGCTCGTCTTATCAGAAAACTGAGGGCTGAGACCGTTTCTTCAGTGGGGGTGTGAAGAAGTAAAGGGGATAATGCATGGTGTAAACGTTGGTTTTCTAAAAACATAATATTTGACCTGGTGTGAAGATCGGTCCCTTGACAATATAAAATCCAAATAAGGTAGTTTTCCGTCTTGTTCCAATTCTCTAGTAAACTTGATAGTGGAAAATTGTGAGGAGAGGTGTTCCGTAAATTTGTACAGGAGTGTAATAGAATGAGGCCAAAAAACCAACATATCGTCCAAATATCTAACAACGAGAGCAGGTTGGAAAGGGAAATTCGATAGAGCACGATTTTCCAGTGACTGGAGCAAAATCTCTGCTAAAATGAAGGATAATGCGGACCCCATGGGTGCACCCTTTCGTTGTTGAAAACATTTCCCGTTGAATTTGAAATATGACCTCTTGGCTACCAACGTAAGAGCGGAGATAATAGCATCTGCTTCAAGTGGAGGAATGGAAGAGTCAGCTTGTAATTTTTTTGTCAGCAATAATGGAACGTACTTGGGCGAGTGGAACACTAGGAAATAAAGAGACAACGTCAAGTGAAGCCATGACAAACTCAATCCCTCGACAGTCAAATGTCTCAATACAATTCAAGGCCTGAATGGAACTCCGAATAGAAATCTGAGAATTTAACGTTAAAGGTTTCAGGTAAGTGGCTAGGGCAGTCTTTAAGTTACGAGTTGGTTTAGCATAAACCGAGACCAAAAACCTAAGTGGTTGACCTTGTTTGTGAATCTTTAGTTTCCCAAATATTTCTGGAACTCTTTGTCCAATTGGGGGTTTCCATCTTGGATGATACGGAATATGGTAGAAAACCTTGATTACGGAGTTCCCTCAGGTCCGAAATTGTAGCAGAAATTGGGTCGGACCTGAGTACTCGATGAGGGACTAAAGCAATAGCTTGTAACATCTTATCGCAATAGTCTGAACGGTCCATGAAAACAACCTGTTGTGTTTTTTCCGCACTAATAATATATAAATTAGGGTTATTTGCTAAATCCAGCAGTTGTTGTTTTTCATACCTTACTTTCGGTGGGTTCTGAATCCTTCGGGAGATAGATTTTGCCAACGAGTATCTAATGGATTCTCGCTCATCCTCCGGAACTGCACTTATAACATTTTCCACATATGGTATTGAACGTAGAGGTCGAACCTTGGAGACAGGGATATTAAATTTTCGCCATGTATTAAGGATAGATCATTGGCTGGCTGATAAATGGACAGAACTTAAATTTATAAAAGGTTTTTGAGGTGTGAATTCATGATGAAAACCAGTATATAGGCCTGAAGGTTGAACTCTATTAGCACTTCCCGAAACCAGTTCACAGAGTTTTTCTATGTCTCTCAAATAACATTGTTCAGTTTTGTTTGTAGTGAGGTAAAAAACACTTCCTCAATAGATTACCTAATAGAATTGGATAGGTAAGTTCCATCAATTTGACACATTCCCTATAGGATTGACGGCTCAGGAAATCAATAAAACTTCTTTTTCTTCGTATCTCAGAATTCAATCGCTTCCTCTCTGCGTTAACGATGACGCGGGCGTCTCTCTGTGACACAGCACAACAGTGGATACTGAGGAACTTTGGTAAAACTTGTAAAAAACGGTAATTAGTAAGAAAGTTCGGGTGGGCCTCGTTGATGGTTAATGTGCGGCGTACTACACAAAAGATCTTCGCAGCTCTCTCCATTCTCCGTGCACAATTTTTTTACTGTTTAGTCCCCAAAAGTCACATTGTAAAAACGTAATTTTTGCAGCTAAAAATGATACCCATCATAAATTTCGCACGCTAACTGTACAATAACTAAATATATGCTGTCTCACGTATGATGAACACAAACCGCGTCTCCAATTGCAAATTAAAACACATTTATTTACAATTAAAAACATTATTTTAAAATACAAAGGCAAGTACTTTCAGGGCTCCCATGTCCCCATCATCAGGTCCAAGTGTCACGAAGCATGATGAGCCATCTCATATATATATATACAGCCACAAAGTACTCCGTCACAAGTCTCTTTTACCTTCCTGTGTTGCCACCATTAGAACACAAAATCTAATGTTCAAAAAATAATTATACAAGTCTAAGGTATTTCTAGATTTCACTCTCGATGGAAGAGGGAGTCACCAACCATCTCCATGGGTTTGGTATATAGGTAGGCATGTCAATATTACAACAAGTGTTACCATATAAAATGATATGCAAACTTTCGGACAAAAATATTGTACTTCTGGTTACATTTGAACAGAGAATTTTTGCGTTATCCCAGTCAGGGGAGTAACTTCCCTGTCCAACTGCAGCAGTAAGTGCTGTATTAATAGTCCCCGTTCGTAGTGCATATTTATGTTCACTCAATCTTTTATCCAATGTCCGAAGGGTAGAACCTATATGGAATTTATTATCAGTATTTGGCTCTTCATGTATAAGTTGGATTCTATAAACACCTGGTATTGAAACCTTATCACGGTTATTCCTAATTAGGGATAAGATATTTCTAGTGCTGACATCAAATTTTAAAGCATATTTCCGGCATGCCTTTTTGAGGGTAAAAACAATTGGGGGAAAGTAGTCCACTTTGCCAACATACCTAAAAGTCCCGACCTCCGTAGACAATGTCGTGAATCTCAAATTCGTGAAGTCTCTCAAACATTTAGAGAAATCTCGCTCTGCGAATCCAAAAGACCGAGCCATAGCCTTAACAGTAGAAAGTTCCTTATTTTTGGCTATACAGGTAGATGAATGAGTCAAAGCTCGTCTTATAAAAAAAAGGAGGCCTGAGACCTTTTGTTCAGTGGGGTGTGAAGAAAGAAAAGGGATAATGCATGGTGTAAACGTTGGTTTTCTGTAAACAGAATATTTGACCTGGTGCGAAGGTCGGTCCCTTGACAACATAAAATCCAAATAAGGTAGTTTTCCGGTCTTGTTCCAATTCTCTAGTAAACTAATTCTCTAGTGTTTTAATTTGCAGTTGGAGAAGCGGTTTGTGTTGATCGTACGTGAGACAGCATATATCTAGTATTCTACAGTTTTCGTTCGAAATTTATCATTGGTATCATTTTTAGCTGCAAAAATCCTGTTTTTACAATGTGGCCTTTGGTGGCTACACAGTATAAAAATTTATGCACGGAGAATAGAGAGAGAGCTACGAAGATCTTTTGTGTAGTACGCCGCAAATTAACCATCAACTAGGCCCACCTGAACTTCCTGACTAATTGCCGTTCTTTACAAGTTATACCAAAGTTCCTCAGGATCCGCTGTTGTGCAGTGTCCCAGAGAGACACCCGTATCATCGTTAACGCAGAGAGGAAGCGCTTGAATTCTGAGATACTAAGAAAAAAGAAGTTTTATTGAATTCCTCAGTCGTCAATTCTATAGGGAATATGTCAAATTAACGGAACTTACCCATCCAATTATATTAGGTAAGCTATTGATGAAGTTTTTACCTTACTACAAACAAAAATGAACAATGTTATTGAGAGACATATAGAAAAACTCTGTGAACTGGTTTCAGGAAATACTTATAAAATATACTTATAGAGTTCAACCTTCAGGCTAATCTACTGGGTTTCATCTTGAATTCACACCTTAAGAACATTTATTAATTTAAGTTCTGTCCAATTATCATTCAGCCAATATTCTAGTCTTAATAGAGGGCTAAAATTCAGTTTCCCTGTTTCCAAGGTTCGACCTCTACAAGGTCCGACCTCGACCATATGGGGAAAATGTTATAAGTGTACTTCCGGAGGATGAGCGAGAATCCATTAGATACTCGTTGGCAAAATCTATCTCCCGAAGGATTCAGACCCCACCGAAAATAAGGTATGAAAAACAACAACTGCTGGATTTAGCAAATAACCCTAATTTATCCATTATTAGTGCGGAAAAACACAACAGGTTGTTTTCATGGACCATTCAGACTATTGCGATAAGATGTTACAAGCTATTGCTTTAGTCCCTCATCGAGTACTCAGGTCGAACCCAACCTCTGCTGCTACAATTTCGGACCTGAGGAAACTCCGTAATCAAAGTTTTTAACCATATTTCGTATCATCCTAGATTGAAACCCCCAATTGGACCAAGAGTATCCGAAATATTTGGGAAACTGAAGATTCATGAACGAGGTCAACCACTTAGGCTTTTGTTCTCGGGTTATGCTAACCCAACTGGTAACTTGGAGACGGCCTTAGCCACCTACCTGAATCCTTTAACTTTAAATTCTCAGATTTCTATTCGGAGTTCCATTTAGGCCTTGAATTGTATTGAGACATTTGACTGTCGGGAGATTGAGTTTGTCATGGCTTCAGTTGACGTTGTCTTTTTATTTCCTAGTGTTCCACTCGCCCAAGTACGTTCCATTATTGCTGATAAATTACAAGCTGACTCTTCCATTCCTCCACTTGAAGCAGAGGCTATTCTCTCCGGTCTTACGTTGGTAGCCAGGAGGTCGTATTTCAAATTCGACGGGAGATTTTTTCAACAACGAGAGGGTGCACCAATGGGGTCCCCATTATCCCCCATGTTAGCAGAGATTTTTCTCCAGTCACTGAAAAACCCTGCTCTATCGAATTTTCCTTTCAAACCTGCTCTCGTTGTTAGGTATGTGAACGATATGTTGGTTTTTTGGCCTCATTCTATTACACTCCTGTATACATTTACGGAACACCTCTCCTCACAACTTTCCCACCACCAAGTTTACTAGAGAATTGGAACAAGACAGAAACTACCTTTTTTGGATTTTATGTTGTCAAGGGACCCATCTTCACATCAGGTCAAATATTCTTTTTATAGAAAACCAACGTTTACACTATGCTTTATCCCTTTTACTTCTTCACACCCCACTGAACAAAAGGTCTCAGCCCTCCGTTTTCTGATAAGACGAGCTTTCACTCATTCATATACCTGTAGAGCCAGAAATAAGGAACTTTCTACTATTAAGGCTTTGGCTCGGTCTTTTGTATTCATAGAGCGAGATTTCTATATATGGCTGAGAACACGAATTTGAGATTCACGACATTGTCTACGGAGGTCGGGACTTTTAGGTATATTGGCAAGGAGGAATACTTTCCCCAATTGTTTTTACCCTCAAAAAGGCATGCCGGAAACATGGTTTAAAATTTGGTGTCTGCACTCGAAATACCCTATCACTAATTAGGAATGACCCTGATAAGGTTTCAAATTTTTGTAAACGAGGTGTTTATAGTATCCCACTTATACATGAAGACCGTAATACTGATAATAAATTCTATATAGGTTCTACACTTCGGACATTGAGTAAAAGTTTGAGTGAACATAAATATGCACTACGAACGGAGACTATTAACACAGCACTTACAACTGCTGTTGGACAGGGAATTTACTCCCCTGACTGGAATAACGCAAAAATTCTCTGTTTAAATGTAACCAGAAGTACAGTATTTTTGTCCGAAAATTTGCATATTATTTCATAAAGTAACACTTGTTGTAATATTGACATACCAACCTATATATTAAACCCATGGAAACGGTTGGTGACTCTTTCTTCCATCGAGAGTGAAATCTAGAACTACATTTCACTTGTATAATTATTTATTGAACATTATATTTTGTGTTCTAATGTTGGCAACACAAGAGGGTAAAAGAGATTTGTGACGGGAATACTTTGTGGCTGTATATATATGAGATGTCTCCTCATGCTTATTAATACAGCACTTACTACTGCAGTTGGACAGGAAAGTTACTCCTGACTGCGATAACTCAAAAATTCTCTGTTCAAATGTAACCAAAGGTACAATATTTTTGTCCGAAAGTTTGCATATCATTTCATATGGTAACACTTGTTGTAATATTTACATGCCAACCTATATATCAAACCCATAGAAACGGTTGGTGACTCCCTCTTCCATCGAGATTGAATACTAGAACTACCTTTGACTTGCGTAATTGTTTTTGAACATTAGATTTTGTGTTTTAATGTTAGCAACACAGGAGGGTGAAAGGGACTTGTGACGGGAATACTTTGTGGCTGTATGTATACAGTATGATGTGGCTCCTCATGCTTCGTGGCACTTAGGCCTGATGATGGGGACATGGGAGCCCTGAAAGTACTTGCCTTTGTATTTTAAAATAGGGTTTCTAATTGAAAATAAATGTGTTTTAATTTTCAGTTGGAGATGCGGTTTGTGTTGATCGTACGCGAGACAGCATATACACTGACGGAAAGAAAAATCCCAATACCAAGAAGGGGTTGTGTTAGATAAACGACAGTTGGTAGGCGGTGAGAGTACATCTGTAAGATTACTTCTATACAAATTTCGCGCTCGGCGCATACGTGTGGTGCTAGTAGCGCCCCTCGGAACATGCAAAGCAGGTTTGCTGTAAATACGCGCTGTAACGTTCGTGAGAGTTAGTTATCGTTCAGATTCGACGTAGTGTGTTGATGTTAGTCAAGAATGCCCTTAAGAAGACGAAGAAGCCATTATCAACAGCTCACGGAGTTTGAACGAGGTCGTGTAATAGGGCTACGAGAAGGTGGATTTTCTTTCCGCAATATTGCAGAACGACTTGGCAGGAATGTAGCCACTGTGCATGATTTTTGGCAGCGGTGGTCAAAGGAAAGGTACTGCCTCAAGAAAACCGGGTTCCAGCCGGCCACGTGGCACTACTGAGAGGGAAAACCGCCGTGTACGGCGTATTCCCGTGGCGCATCGTACTGCACCTGCAGCAGCAAATTGAGCTGCAGTTGCCACCACAGTGACACAACGATCTGTTACAAATCGGTTACTTGAAGGAACAGCTCCGAGCCAGACGCCCTGTAGCGTGCATTCCACTTACTCCAAACCACTGCCGTTTGTGACGTCAGTGGTGTCAAGCTAGAGCTCATTGGAGGACGGAGTGGAGGTCTGTTGTGCTTTCTGATGAAAGCCGGTTCTGCCTGGGTGCCAGTGATGGCCGTGTGTTGGTTAGAAGGCGGCCAGGTGAGCGCCTGCAACCAACTTGTATGCGGCCGCGATACACTGGACATACACCTGGAGTTATGGTCTGGGGAGCAATTTCCTATGACAGCATGATCACTTTCGTGGTTATCCCGCGCACCCTGACGGCACAGTTGTACGTCGGTCTGGTTATTCAACCTGTTGTGCTGCCATTCATGAACACCATTCCAGGGGGTGATTTCCATCAGGATAACGCTCGCCCGCATACCGCTGTTGTAACCCAACATGCTCTACAGTTTGTAGACATGTTGCAGTGGCCTGCTAGATCACCAGATCATTCTCCAATTGAGCACGTATGGGACATCATTGGACGACAACTCCAGCGTCAGCCCCAACCAGCATTAACCGTCCCTGTATTGACCGACCAAGTGCAACAGGCATGGAACTCCATCGCACAAACTGACATCCAGCACCTGTACGACACAATGCATGAACGTTTGCGTGCTTGCATTCAACATTCTGGCGGTTACACCGTTTATTAATGTACCAACATTTCCCATTTAAAATGGCTCTTCTCGCGCTTACATTAAGCTGTGATCTGGAAACCTTAATCGATTAAATATGTTACCTGTACAAATGTATTGCCGCCATTTCATTCCTCTACAACTAATTTTTCGTGGTGTTGGGATTTTTTTCCCGTCAGTGTATCTAGTAATTGTACGGAATAAATACTTCAAGTTGTATAATACTAAGGTGTAAGTTTCATAATTATAATATTGTCATGCTTCATTTAAATCTGATTAGCTCTTTTCTTGTGGTAACACCCGTCATGCGCTTGTCGTTTATTTTAATTTTTTCTATTAGAGGTTTAACGACCACCGTGAGCAACTCAGTGGGCTATAAAAAGTCGCCCGTCCCTAATTTAATGCTACTGGTTTCAGGGAAGAGAGAGACAGCTTCTTAAAACAAACACATCATCCATGCCTCCCTGGGATCCGAACCCGGACCGATCTCGGACGAATGATCAGAAGCTACAGCATAGATGAGCTCTTTACGCACTGACTGCCATCTTTAACCCCCTAATTGGCTGGGACGAACGAATATTATCGCTGTCTAAAAAGTGCGCGCAACGTTATTTGAACGAGGGAAGCTGGGCATCAGAAGTCGGTATTTCCCCTTAGTTCTATTATTCAAAGTGGTGATTCAGGGTGAAGATTGACGCTAATCCTTACTGGCTAGTTCTTGCCAAATGCGCTATAAACAACGACGACGAACCTAAGGAAGGATAGAGAGCAGATGTTTGAGTCACTTGTTCTTACCCAGAGGCACACTGATTTGCAATTACATTATGACCACTCCCATCCTATGAGCGAGCCTGGAGAGTGAACGGTGGCGCAGGTGAAGTTCACAAAGCAGTATTTATCCAACCGGGGAACCGGCATTCGGTTAGTACAGTGTTTGGAGTCAGAATGGGAAAAGCTGCCGATTTATCGGAATTTGATGAAGGACATATTGTAATGGCATGGCGGTTCAGAATCACGATCTCGGAAATGGTGCGGCTTGTGGGTTGTTCAAGTGCCGCTGTAGTGAGTACGTATAGAAAGTGGTGCACAGTTGGCCAAACGACGAACCGTCGTCCAGTCATTAGTCGTCCGCAGCTTATCGATGCCACAGGAGAGAGGAGACTGTCGCGCATTGTTCACAGCGACCGCAGAGCCACGTACGGCAAATCACGCTCAGCTACAAGAGTGGTAAACAGAGCAGTTCATCGCAGATTTCTGAGCATGGGCCTGCGTAGCCGAAGACCCAACCGGGTGCTCATGCTCACTTCCCGTCATCGCCAACAACGCATGAAATGCGTCCAACATCATCGACACTGGACCCTGGACGATTGGAGGAAAGTGGCCCGGTCTGGTGAATCAAGATTCCTGGTGCATCACGTAAACAGCCGAGCGCTGATACGCCGATTACCAACCGAGGCGTTGGCACCTGGATTCAGAGTTGGGCGGGAAACAGGCTGGCGGCGCCGGTGTTATACTATGGGCGATGCTTTCATGGAAAATGTAGGCCTCATTATCCCAATAGTACAATCTCTTATAGCCGTCAGGTATCTGAACATCGTTGCGGACCAAGTTCACCCATTCATTGCAACTGTTTACCCTGCTGGTGATGGTCATTAATTTTTTTATTGGAGGATTAACGACCACCGTGAGCAACTCAATGGGCTATAAGCAGTCGCCCGTCCCTACTTTAGGGTCCCTGGTTCCAGGGAAGGGAGAGAGCCAGTGCCGTAAGACAAACACAACATCCATGCCTCACCGGGATTCGAACCCGGACCCCTTACGGACGAATGAGTGATGGTCATTACCAACAGGATTATGCGCCATGCCACCCTGCCAGAATCGTCAAGAGGTGGTTCGAGAAACATGCTGGGGAATTTATGTTAATTTTTTTTTTTTTTTTTTTGATTGTAGGTTTAACGACCACCGTGAGCAACTCAATGGGCTATAAGCAGTCGCCCGTCCCTAAATTAGGGTCACTGGTTCCAGGGAAGGGAGAGAGCCAGTGCCGTAAGACAAACACAACATCCATGCCTGACCGGGATTCGAACCCGGACCCCTTACGGACGAATGATCAGATGCCAGCGCCTTAGACCACTGCGCCACCGGGGCGCCGAATTTATGTTAATGCCCTGGCTTCCAAATTCACCTGACATGAACCCAATCGTACATGTGTGGTTCGATTTTTTTTTTGTTGATTGGAGGTTTAACGACCACCGTGAGCAACTCAATGGGCTATAAGCAGTCGCCCGTGCCTAAGTTAGGGTCACTGGTTCCAGGGAAGGGAGGAGAGAGCCAGTGCCGTAAGACAAACACAACATCCATGCCTGACCGGGATTCGAACCCGGACCCCTTACGGACAAATGATCAGAGGCCAGCGCCTTAGACCACTGCGCCACCGGGGCGGCGTGGTTCGATTTGGAAAAGCGGGTTCGCGCTAAACCACCACCACCCTGAGATGTACGGGAACTGGAGAACCTTCTGTTGACATTATGGTACCAGATATTCCAGGATACCTATCGCCATTTCATCGAATCGATGCCTCGCCCCCGAGTGGCTGCTGTTTTACGGGCTAAATTGTGTCCTACAGCTTATTAGTTAGGTGGTCATAATGTTATGGCCCATCGGGGTAGGTGTCAGTGGCGTCTACCCTGACACGGACATCATGCCACTGAGCCATGTAATGGTATGGCATTCATATCTTTGATCATGGAACAGAGAATGAAGGATTAGAAAGCAAGCGCTTATCAACAGTGACAGGTTTATGGGGGTACTGCTGAGATGAGACGGGAAAGGAATTTCTTTTTGACGTAGCATTCGTGCACTCCGCTCTGTATGTGAACATTTCTGTTTGGGGAGCGCAGAAAATTTTGGGAACCATTTGGTTCAGCAACATCAGGCGGTTAAGGTAGTCCAGACCTTTATTATATACCATTAAGGGGAAATTTCGGTCTCTTGATCGAAATATTTGCATTACGCCACGTGGTTTACTTTGTTTCCTATGTTATGTATTGTGATAACTCTTGCCCAACCAATTGGGTTTCTTTCATGATATTACCCTCATTTGGTAAATATATATAATTGTATGCCAAAAATAGTGATAGGGCATTCAACTCAAATCTCAGATTTTTTTCTTCACTCATAAAAAACGAAATGAAGTACTATTGCTTACAAATTTTTAACCCTTTGAGCGGCCGCTGCACATTAGGGTGGGCCGAAAATATAATTTCGAAATTGAATTTGGAAGAGGGTAAAAAAGTTACCTGGTATGCCTATATTTTTTATAAATTTTTTATTTAAGGTCTTGAGTCCTCTACCAAGTGTTAAGTAATGACGAATATTATTAAAAATAAAATAGAATTGTCTTGCTATTTTCGCATTTTTATTATGCATATTAATTTCACAAATATACCTACGTTTTATCAGTTCAACCGTTATTTTAATGTTTTTTGTCTGAATTGTATCTTTTATCAACTCTCTTATTAGGAGAAAATGCGATCTACATCGCAATGGCGGAATTATACTGGTCTATGCGTTCTACCCGTTATCAGGTAAAGTGTTCTCCAGAGTGCAGCAATACCTTGAAAGATGCGCTCGTCATATTTCCTTTACAGAAAAGCCAGTTTCATCTTAAATAAGACACATTACCCCACCTTCAGGTACAGCTAAAGGTACTGGTGAAAGTGTTTTGAATTTTTTCAGCGAAAGAAAGTTAAGTCTAGGCCACCTATTGACAAAATAGGTTGTGATATCATGGCTTTCAAATACTGGAAGCAAAAACGGACTTACATTGGGTTGTCGGAAAAGTCATGACGTATTTTAGCCATGTTTTGCAAAGGTCATTTTTTGATAGAAAAAACAAAGATAAATCAATGATATATTGCCCGTTTTGTTCGATAACCTTTTGCATTCTTTCAGTGAGCTCAAGAATACCTCGTTCATAGAAGGACCTGTCTTTCGTGGCGAAAAGCTGTACAAGGTGCTGATTTGCAGCCTCATCTGAATTAAACGTTATACCACGCAAAGGACTGTTGAAGAGAGCGAAACAAGTGGAAGTCTGACGGCGCAAGGTCAGGCGAGTATGCTGGGTGTGGCAACGCATCCCACCCAAGCTCCAATAGTTTTGGCGGGTGATCAAACTTGTGTGTGGTCTCGCGTTGTCGTGATAGAACACAACACCTTTGCGATGAACGAGCTCTGGACGTTTCTGGATGATGGATTTTGTCAAACTGTCCAATTGCCGACAGTACACATTCGAATTGATTGTTTGGTTCCATTTTAGGAGCTCGAAAAGCACTAAACCTTTAAAATCCCACCACACTGAGACCATAACATTGCGCGATGAATGTCTGCTTTGGATGTCGTTTGATGAGAAGCAGCACGTCGGGACCAAGACCGTTTGCGCAGCACATTGTTGTACACAATCCACTTTTCGTCACCAGTTATCATTTGCATAAAAAAAGGGTCGTTTTCCTCACGTTTAATGAGCATATCGCAGATGTTTATACGCGCCGTCAATTGAGCTTCTTTGAGTTCATGTGGAACCCACACATCAAGCTTGCTTACGTATTCTAGCTTCTTCAGGTGGTCGTGAACGCTTGAATGATGGATGTGCAATGTGTCTGCAATCTCTCGTGTCGTGTAACGTGCGTTTGACTTGATTAATGCCTTGATTTGGTCGTCATCAATCTCGGTTGGCCTCCCGGACCGAGGAGAATCGTTGAGGTCAAATTCACCAGCACGGAATTTTGCGAACCACCGGAGGCACTGACGTTCTTGTCGAGCATTAGCACCGTACACTTTACGCAACTTTTCACATGCTTGACGCGCGTTCTTCTCTTTACGAAAGTGAAACAGTAAAATATGGCGAAAATGCACAATTTGGTCCTCCATCTTCAGCTTGATGTCAAATCTCCGCAAATCAACCAAATCGCTCACTATTCCTTTTAGATTGCAGCTAATACTGACACTTGGCGAATGTCATAGCGATTACAGAGCTGCGCATGCCTCTAGAACTTCCAAAAACGCCCAACCGCCATCGGGTGCCAAAATACGTCATGACTTTTCCGACAACCCAATAGTTTGTCTTGAAAATAAATTAAATCGTTCACTCCAATGGTTTGCATGCCCACGATTTGCTACAGAGACACTTATTTAAATATTGAGATGTAGTTACAACAGGTCCAAAAAATATTCGGGAAATCATTAGGCAAATGCGAAAAGTTTTCAGTTGCAAACTTTATGGCTATTTCTTGTGATTTACCAAAAGTGGACCTACGGGATTGAGTTCAGATCAAAAATATCTGTATGAAAGGCTATTTCTTTAGGACAATGTTCTACGAATTTAGCTGATCGTCACCCTGAAATGCTATCTCATGCTCGTTGGCTGGCGACTGCAAAACGTGTTCTACGATACTACATCTCGTGTGATAATCCATCAGCGAACTTTATTTTAAGAGTTTATGCCCCAATGTGGTTCATGATAAAGTGTCATCAATTCTGCAAAGATGGAGTTTTGCATGTTTTCAAGACGATAAAAGCAATTCGTTATTTAAGTGATGAATCGAAAGCTGCAATTAACCCAATTTTTCAAAGGAATGCATATTTTATTTACCCTGAGAATATGTTCCTTGCAATGATCAGCGACGACCGCCGCCCCATTAGTGAGCTGGGACTAACGAAGATTCTGAGGTCTAGACAGAGAATGACTAACACAGAAAGAGTATTCAAAATTCCAAACATTAACTTTGAAGCTATTAACTACATGGATTTTATAAACTGGAAAGACTGTCATTTTGTATCTCCCCCTATTTTGACAAACACTAGAAATGAAAACCTTGAATCTTTTATAAATTCTCCAATTACTCCTTCTTTAGAATGTTTTCGATCGTACAATTAGTGTCAGAGGAATAAATGTCTGTCATTTACTCATATGGGTAAGACGAAGGATCTAAGCGCATTTGATCGTGGGCGAATTTTCGGGGCCCAACGAATGGATCACTCCATCTCGGAAGTCGTGTAAGCACTGGGATTTTCACGAGCCACTGTGTCACGGGTGCACCGTGAGTACATCAAATCCGGTAAAACCATTCCTGCAAGGGCCAACTGGCGTGGACAACAGCGTGTGGATGAGCTGTGTCATCGCCTGCTAGCTCGCATTGTAACAGCGGATAGACGGGCCACAGTGCAAGAAATCACTCGGCAATTTAACGCTGGTGCACAAATACGTGTAAGCAGCCACACCATCCAGAACCATCTGCTAGCTATGGGGTACAGAAGCCATCGTCCCACGAGGGTACCGCTGCTGACCGCACGTCACAGGATGCGAAGATTAACATAGGCGCGGGAACATCGCCAGTGGACCCTAGACATGTGGAAAAATATTACCTGGACTGATGAGTCGAGATTCACGTTGGTACATGCGGATGGCAGGATACGAGTACGGCGCAAACCACATGAAGTGATGGATCTTTCTTTCCAGCAGGGTACTCTTCAAGCTGGTGGGGGTGGTATTCTCGTCTGGGGACTGTTTACGTGGACTGAAATGGGACTCCTGGTACGTGTGACTTCGCCCCTCACAGATCTACGTTACCGTGATATCCCGGACGACCATTTGCTCCCGCTCGTGCGTCTTCAACATCCCACTGGGGACCTCAACCTACAACAAGACAATGCAGTGTCATCGCTACCGAATTATATCCGAATGGTTGGATGAACACTGCACCGACGTGACCTCGCTTCCTTGGCCATCTAGGTTACCTGACCTCAATCCCATCGAGCACATCTGGAATGCTATCGAGAGAGATGTTTGAGGCTCTGACCCCCTCCATCAAATCTTCGTGAACTGTGGGAGCTTGTTCAGGGGGTCGTGGATCCGTATGGCTCCCCAACGCTTCCAGTGTGTTGTCGAGTCCATGCCGAGACGAATCGCCGCCGTCATCAGGGCGAAAGGTGGTGCTACACGTTACTAGACAGGTATCTCTAATTCAATTGCTCTTCAGTGTATAATGTTACCGGCAATGTGTAAAAAACAGGCATTGTACAGAATGCGTGATTTTTTTAGGCAAAGCATGAAATACCTGTGTTATTTTAATGTTGTATATACCTTTCCTGGGCATTGTATAAAACGACAAGGACTATTTAGGCAAAGTATGAAAATAAAATCATGAAAAGGCCTTTATGAAAAGACGTATATTTAATAAAGGAGGCAATGCAAAAATAAAGTGTACGATTTTCTTACTGAAAAAACAAGAGAAAAAGACTAGCACTGACCTACTTGTTGCAACAAGGAAAGCTAAAATGGCTTTTTGAATTGCATTTAATTGTCTTTTTCACATAAGAGCACTTTATATTTTGGCACCTGGTCTTGCCCATACACCTCACGAATCTTTGACCACTTCCTGTGGACTGAGCGATAGCAGCTGATCGAAGATGAATTTCGTGGACGAGAACGTCTTCATCTTTGAGTAAGTCCTTTGGACATAAAGTGAATTGTGACCCGGCATATAGTTCAGAATTCCTTGATTAGTTCAAAGTCGGTAAAACTGTCTTCTGCTGTCGCACTCATAATATTGGCCAACAGTTTGCGCTAGTCACCCCGTCCCTTGTCGAAATCAGGAATAGGAAGTCTGACAGTGGCCCCCAAAGATGCAGGAGGAATTATTTTGTCAGAGTCCATTTTAATTTTTTTTTAAACGTCATAGGCGGTGGCATTGAAAGGCACGTGTCTTGCCACGTGAAAAAAAAAGTCACTGGCGGCAGTATTTTATACTTTGCCGATTTGCCTTTTGGCGTTTCACAGAATGCCCAGTTTTCACAAAAATAGTCTTAAAAATCGGAATAGTTTTTTTAAGGGCTTTCTGTGATTCAACCAACTTTTATAAGAATTTCACAAAATGCTTCATACCTATCAAATTAAAGCTTATCGTCTTCAGCATTTCTTAGGTGACATGAAAATACAATCAAATCGAAAAAACGAGTTGAAAGTTACGCAAGACTGAGGGACTTCCATATTGGAAAAAAATTACTCACAAGGAACGCTTGATTCATAGTTGTATGGGTCTACTGGTCAAAAACATGCGCGAATAAAGATCAGTGCACTTCACTTCATAAAAAGGTGCAAGAAGTAGAAAAGAAAGGCAGAATTCATGATATTACGAAATACATTTACCCCTTAAACTGACTCCGCAAGCGTTGTGCACGTACTTAAAAGAGAGCTACCAATTTATAAAAACCACCTACCTAATAATACATTGGACTAAATTGAGCTTCAAGAGCAGTTGAGCAGCAGTTTGTTTCATCATTCATTCGAAAACATTTTAGTAATGCTTCTCTCAAGCTTTAGTTTTCGCATACCGAATAAAATCACACAGTCCTTTTAGGTTTCTTTTTTTTTTTTTTTTTTGATTGGAGGTTTAACGACCACCGTGAGCAACTCAATGGGCTATAAGCAGTCGCCCATCCCTAATTTAGGGTCACTGGTTCCAGGGAAGGGAGAGAGCCAGTGCCGTAAGACAAACACAACATCCATGCCTGACCGGGATTCGAATACGGACCCCTTACGGACGAATGATGAGAGGCCAGCGCCTTAGACCACTGCGCCACCGGGGCTGCCCTTTTAGGTTATACAGTGGTGGATAAAAACATCTGGTAACATCAAACTACAAATTTCTTATAGCATTGGGACATAAGGACTGAGGTGGCATATCAAGCAACGAAAGGTCTATCGCATTCCGGGAATTACTTGGACATAATATGGCCCTTTTGGTATAGAGCATTAGTGACATGCAAATACAATCACCACGGTTTTTCCTTTGGTTCCAGGATTAACAACTGCCATGAAAAACCTATCTATAAGAAGTCACCGCTTCTTAGTTTAACGCCACGTGTTGCAGGGAAGAGAAAGAGCCAGTGCCGAAATACAAGCGTCCCACCCATGCCTCCTCTAGGATTCGAGCCTGTGCCAAACTCAGACGATTAGCCAGAAACCAGTGTTCTGACCACTTGGCCAGCGGAATGGCCCCCATTGTTGTAGAGAGCGAACATTGTTAGCTAAACGTGATCAGAGTTGACGAACTTGGGAATGAATCAGCTCCAGTCCAGGAACCTATAAAAAGTCTCCTACGAAAGCATTTCTGAAATCATTTTACTACTTCCATTTGCTCGGAGAGTCGTAGCTTTGGAAGATTCAGTTCTGTGTACTAAGGTGACCAATGAAGTAGGTAAGCCTTCCCTGTGGCGGAATGGTATAAGCGCTGGCTTATGACCGTTCGTCCAAGTGGGTCCATGTTCGAACCCCGGTGAGGTATAGAAGCTGTGTTTGTCTTACGGCACTGGCCCTCTCTCTTCCCTGGAACCAGTGGCCCTGATTTAGGTGCACGCGACTGCTTATAGTTCATTGAGTTGCTCACGCTTATCGTTAAACTCTCAACCAAAAAATAGAAAAAAAGTAGGTAAGTTCTCAATCATGTTTCTGAACTCATTTCGAGATAACACAGATTCTGTGACATTCTGATGTAGCTCATATATCCATCAGCACGAAAGTAGGGGATGACCGTGATTAAACTAGACTTGAGGGGGGAGGATTGAGGTTTAACGACCAACGTGATCAACTCGATGGGCTATAAGCAGTCACCTATTCCTAATTTAGGGTCATTGTTTCCAGGGAAGGCAGAGAGCCAGTGTCGTAAGACAAACACAACATCCATGCCTGACCGGGATTCGAACCCTGACCCATCTCGGACGAATGGTCAGAGGCCATCGATTAGACCACTGCGCAACCAGGGCGGTCGAACTAAATAGATTACCAGATATGTAGTCTAAATACGCTCGGCATTCAGACTGAGATCACTCAAATCAAGATGATTAACGTCTCCCATGACACTTGCGCAGCAACAGTACGATACCCATACGGAGAATCTTGACGATGGAGGAGGATTCTGTGATCTCATGTTTCTGTCTCTGATTTCATGAATTCCTATCGCAGTTCAAAACGCGATTCATCCGAACTTATGACCCTTTTCTCATAATGTATGCTCCACCTCAGATGGTGATTATCAAAGTATCTTTATTTAGAAACAAAAGAAGAAAATTATGTACAGGTAACGAAATGAAGGTGGGGTGTGGGTGCCATTATCTCCATGTGTGAACGTTTGCAATGACAGTGTACAAGTGAGGTAGAAAAACAAAGTTTCCAATATGAGCAGTGAAAATGAACACAACCGCTAAAAACGAAGCTCCATGAATAAATAAAATACAAGGTAACGCGTTAACAATATCGTCGTCATCTGGCAAAAATCACAAAACATAAGCAGAAGTACAATTTACAGGCAGTACAGCTAAAATAAAAAAATCCAATGAGGAATGTTAAGACAGTGTCAAGATCAACCATCGCTCTCACGGACATTGATGAGCAGGCCAGACTCATTTGCAATAGAACAGAAAATCCGTGTGATAGGCATTCACAAAACAGCGAGTTTTGTAGTTTTGAGGGCATCGATACACACGAGAATCATACAACTGATACGCGGGACAGAGCTAGAACGAGAAACAGAGGCACCAGACATAAGATAGCACTGGGAACGAACGTGACCGTAAGCGTTGCATACAAAACAATGATGAGCAGAAATAATATGAAAAGTATATTTCGGTGTTCCAAAATTATTGGACACAGTTGTAGGACACAAATTTAACGAAACTTGGTTTCCTTTAGATGAAGCGGAAAAAGTCTGAATAGGGTCGTTTTCTTTTCTTTTTTTTTTTTTTTAGGGGGAAGGTTGTCGACCACCCTCTTGGCTATAACCAGCCCACCGTCCCTAATTTAGGGCCACTGGTTTCAAGGAAGAGAGGGAAGCAGTGCCGTAAGGCATACACAATAGGTATGCCTCACATGATTCGAACCCGATATCATGTCAGACCAATAGTTAGAAGTCAGAGCTTAGACAACTGCAACACCAGGGTGTCAAATTCGTTATTGAACCTTGTTTTTGATTGGAGGTATAACGACTACTGTGAGCAACTCAATGGGCTATAAGCAGTCGCCTGTCCCTAATTCAGGGCCACTGGTTACAAGGAAGAGAGGGAGGCAGTGCCGTAAGACATACACAATATGTATGACTAACGTGATTCGAACCCGAAATCATGTCGAACCAATAGTTAGAAGTCAGAACTTAGACCACTGCAACACCAGGGTGGCAAATTCGTTCTTGGACCTTTTTTTTTTGTATTGGAGGTTTAACGACTACCGTGAGCACCTCAATGGGCTATAAGCAGTCTCCCGTCCCTAATTTAGGGCCACTGACTCCAGGGAAGGGATAAGGCCAGAGCCGTAAGAAAAACACAGCATCCATGCCTCACCGGGATTCGAACCCGGACCCATCTTGGACGAATGCTCAGAAGCCATTGCTTAGACCACTGCGCTACCAGGGCGGCGTTCTTGGACTTGCTACAATGTGAGAGGGCTGATATTAAGATTTTATCTGTGGTATAAGGCGAAACAGGGTACATAGTTTTTAAGCAAGTGTAATTAGAAGGTCTGGGAGAAGATGCTTCTGCTTGATACGCAATTCATCAACAATTACTATCTTAGAATAAACAATGGTAGTGAAATAACAAATACCTTGAGGTCATCGAGCCACGTGGCTCCCTGGGGAAACTATCGTTTTAAATTCCGGGCGTATTCCATAATCGACGTATCCTTAAGGGAGGACCGACACACGTCTCAGCCGAGTAGAAATATTGTACCCGGAAGAGCTATCTTTAGGAATGCCATGACTGACTTGAGTTTATCATCCCAGAGATGCCAGAAACACGCAACAGATTATTGAAGACAGATCACGCTCTCGCACAGCAGTAGCAAAGTCTGACAATGGCGAAAGACGACACAAAGCTGTCGTAGTGGAGGAACCAGCAGGATCCACGAAATTCGAAGTAACCATAGAAACAGAATCAGCGGAGACAAGAGATTTTGACGAGAGCATGACGTCACCTGAGTGAGCAGCTGGAACAGCCGCTTCTGAGTTCAAAAATTAGGAACTTGAGATTACAGAGAAGCCCACACCACAGGAGTCATATCCGGAGAAGAACGCATAAACGTCTCTTCACCGGAAGCCACCACTTGCAATTGCTTGAGATAAACAGACTGGTAAAGATCGCAAGAAAAAGAAAGGACGAAGAAGCAACTTGAGTTGCTACTCCCCGGGCTTTTTCCGGGACAAGCCTAGACGCGGTACCTTCATGAACGAAACACAAGCAAAATAAAAACGTAAAAAGTAAGGCTTCAGCAATAAACGTCAACATTGACGGAGCACTGAGTAACACGTCCGGCCAGGGCAAAGTTCAGGTGGCCCAATGTAGACGTTGCGTCGTTTTCGCGGTCATAACAAATTTTTACTAACAGATCTTCCGAGATTACAATGCACTGGGCACCACGAATAGTAATGCTGTCTGTCATGATCTCTGATTAAAATACACAACTTTTGCTTGCCTGTTAGAAAGCACAAATGTGGATATCGTCAAATAACCCCTGGCATCGACTAGAAGTTATCGACAACAGGTCATGTACACACTGCGTTTTTGGTTGTGATGACAATTCTTTGTACAATCCTTCTACTGTATTATTGCTTTTCAACATTCTATGAGTTCTACTGTTTCGCTAATACGTACGTTAATCCTCAGTGCCCCCTTCACGGTCACAAGCTCGAAAAACCGTTATGTTATATGGATTTTGCACTAGATCTTAAGTAACGTGTTCCGCATCACTACTGGGATTTTTTTTTTTTGAGTGGAGGTTGTTTTTTATATTTAAGGTTTAACGACCACCGTGAGTAACTCAATGGGCTATAAGCAGTCGCCCGTCCCTAATTTAGGGTCACTGGTTCCAGGAAAGGGAGAGAGCTAGTGCAGTAAGACAAACACAACATCCATGCCTCACCGCGATTTGAACCCGGACCCTTTCAGACGAATGATCAGAGGCCATAGCGTAGACCACTGCGTCTTTGATAGGAGGTTTAACGACCACCGTGAGCAATTCAATGGGCTATAAACAGTCATCCGTCCCTAGTTTGAGGTCACTGGTTTCAGGAAAGGGACAGACCCCATGCCGTAAGACAAACAAAACATCCACCCTTCACCGGGGTCGGAACCTGGACCCCTCTTAGAGGAATAGTCAGATCACATCGCTTAGACCACTGCTCGACGGAGGCGGCCTACTGGGAATGTCCCACGTCACTAGATTATTTAGCCACGGTGAGGTCAAACTTCCTTATAAGACCTTCAGTGACAAAATTATGCAAAAATATTGGGAATTTTCCCGTTCACCCGATTTCTAATCCAAAGTGACCTGACGCTTTCCCATTCGACCTTCACTAACGTATTTTGAACTACTGAAAGTGTTCGCGTTCACTTCATTACATAGACGACGCGAGGTGTTGCTTTGTCACTACGCCGTGAGTAATGTGTTCTGAATTATTCATATTCCGTTCATTTGATAATGTACCCACGGTGACGCGAAGATTTGTCATTAGACCTTCAGTAACGTATTCCCAATTACTTCAGGGAATGTTCCCAATATTTTGATTATGTGGCCACAGTGAAGTGAAACTTTCGTATTAGACTTTTAAGAGAATTTTAAGCAAATATAGCATGTAATATGTATAATGTTAGTACAAAAAAATGCTTGTATATTAACATGGTTTTAAAAAACATTTATTTTTTATTATTGTTTAGTTTTGAGTTGAAGTGCTGAATTTTCAAGTCTATTGACAGCCTTCTTGGATTTCTCATCATGGCTATAAAAGAAGTTCCTAACGATGCCTCAGGATTGCAGTGCATCGCTAATCGCAATACCGGTATTTGGGTGCCAATGCCCTGATCTGGAAATAATCATAGCTCTTGTCACTGGAAACATTCTCATTGGACACGTTTTGTTCTCAATCATTTCAACTAGAATCCTAAGTGACGAAGTTGCCAAATGCCCATCGCAACTGACGTAATTTTGGAAGGTAAGTTAATCTTCCTCTGGAATTATAGCATTCATGTCAGATCGCGAAACGATGTCTTCCTGGGTTGTAGATTTGTCCGGATAGTGAATGCAAACGAAAGTCTCAAGGAAAGAGTTCGATTTGACAACGTCAAGAAAGAGCAGGTGTCTGCTGCATACGTCATATGTGCGGACCCGTTCACTTCATTACTATGGTAGCTCAGAAGGAACGCACATTACGGAAAGTGAGTCATAGAAAAGGTTGATGTCAGGAAATAGGGAAAGCAAAAGGCGGAGGGAGTGGGACCGTTTGAAAAATGTAAACCAGGAACCGCGGTGAAGATGGAGAATGAGAGAAGAGGTTGGTAAACGGAAATTGTGCGGTTTGGATTTCTAGTTCACGACACCACGACACCACATTTTAGCGTTTCAATGAGAAGCAAGCTAAATAGATTAAAGGATTAAGATTACAATTTAAAATTAAGGACAATTCGGATTTTTTTTTTGGACCTGCGACTGTTTACGTATAAATGAGAAAACTGAAAAGAGAGGAACGTATAAACGAGGTTCTACTGCAGTTTCATTATCTCATCGATACAGAAGCATTCTGAACTGACTCCGTAGATGCGCATTATTTTTGTAACTTCTGCTGCAGGAGAGATTTTGAAGCAGTGAATAACTGCAATTGATGTGTAGTTACAGAAAGACAAATATGTATATTTATTTGTACCAGGATGCACGTTACGGGCATTATGTGCTACATCACGAAATCAAAACGGATAAATTGGGACAAAACCTTCACCCAAGAGTGGAGTGATCATTTCTGAAGATGAAAGAGATGTGTTAAAAAAACAATTCATTTCATTAATGTATTCAGATCGTCGTGCCTTTGATTCCCCCTAATTCAGATGATTATTTATCCATTACTGGGCCTTTCCTTGAAAAAAAGAAGACAAAATTGTTGTATTCCTCTCGAAACACTCTTAGAAACAAAATGTGAGGCGTGTTCAATAAGTAATGCCTCTGCGCAAGTGTCTGGCGCATAACTTTGTTGTCGAGCAACCAGTCAGACCATTCGATTCAATTTACTGCGTAAGAGAGCTCCGTAAATGTTCGTATCTTCGTGTCGACAGGTGTCAAACAACGAACAGTTATAGTTATTAGCTCGTGAAAATTAGAGGCAGTTTATGGTTCTGGAACTTTGAACATCAGCACTATTCGCCGTTGTGTAAGAAAATCAAAGGACAGTGGAGGAACGTTGGCCGTAAAGAATCAGCTGCGCAGTGGGAGGCCCGTAATCGCAACTTGCTATTTGAACAGGCAAAATGTCGATGAGCTCATCAGGGAAAATAGAAGAATATCTCGGAGGACCACAGCAGGTAAGCTGAACATTAGATGAGGTAGTGTCAATGACAATACTAACGTTTAGGATGCAAACGAAGTGTGTGCTGCTTTAGTACAGCGTCACCTATCAGATCAGATCAGATCATATGTATAGGGTTTTAGGAAGAGAGTGTCTGACCCCAGGTCTTAAACAACCCTTAGAATTAGGAAGCTAGGAGATTTGGGCTAGAGCTCCCGATAAGAAAGTCACGCGGAAGCAAGGTAGAAAGGGGGAGGAAGAGGCCTTTATTTATTACCGGGACCCAGTACCCGGGATCCGACGGCTTATCGTGTCCGTCCGACGCACGGAGAATATTTAGTGGTTCGAGCGTTCGTACTTACCCGGGGTCGAACCTGAGGTTCCTCCGTGGAAGTCACAAACGTTGACCACTAGGCCATCCGCGGCCCGCAGCGTCGCCTAACGACTGAAATGATGAAATCAAGGCAGCCCCGGTGGCGCAGTGGTTTAAGCAATGGCTGCTGACCATTCGTCCGAGGTGGGTCGGAGTTCAAAACCCATGAGGCATGGATGTTGTGTTTGTCTTAAGGCATTGGCTCTCTCCTTTCCCTGGGGTCAGGAGCCTTAAATTAGAGACGGGCGACTGCTTATAGCCCATTGAGTTGCTCACGGTGGTTGTTAAATCTCTAGTAAAAAAAGGAAAAATGAAGAAGAAATCAAGCCTTGAAATATGCCAATGGTTGTTTGCTCGCTATGAAAAATATAGAAATGTTTTTCTGCAAGGAAGTGTGACTGGTGATGAGAACTGGGTTCAACATTATGACCGTGAAATGTAAAATCAGACGTTGGGATACCAACACCTTTCTTCTCCTCAAAGGAAAAAGTCAAAACTCAAATTTCTGCCGAAAGTGCATGCTAACTGTGTTCTGTGAATACAGAAGCATTATTCATCCAGGAGTACATGGTCAGAGGAACGACTATCAACTTTGAGAGCTACGTGCACACCTTAAACAAGAAAGATGACATCGAATTTTAGGTTTTAATGAGAACGTCTGTTGAAACCCTTCTGACGCGAATTAAATTTATCAAAGTTATGCGAGTCAATGCAACCGGGTTAGAAAAAAATCGACCGGATACCTGCGAACGATAAAACATCCAGAAGTAGAAACAGCTACTTACTTACACCAGAGGCTAAAATGCATGTTACCAAAATTAACAAATGGCGCCCAAAACGTTTCTCACAGCAGAAGGAAAATATCGGAGACAAAATGATTTTCGAATCGAAAAGTAACAGAAAATATACAATATATAGAAGGAAACATGGTATAATTTTACTCCTTCTATCAGAAGAATTGTGTGCAATGGGAAAGTTGAAAATAGGCGGGAAATATTATTCTTGAAAAAAGCTATGCTAAGGAAAGATAATTTTTTTTAAATACGTTTCCCGTAAGCAGAGATAGCGAGAAAAAGTTTTGACTTTTACGCCCCCTAGCGGGAAATCTGTGCATTATTTAAAGAGGATAATGCTCCCCTTCTGTATTGTAGCGGACTGTATGCAGTAAAAAAGAAATTTCTTAGCGCGATGTTTAGAAGCGGAGATACAGTTACAAACTGAAGTACAAAAACACCACCTAATCGGAGAACTATGAACTATAAAACTCCTCAAATACTAACCTAAAATGCTGCACAAGGTAAAAGGCATCCGATGTTCAAAGACATTTTTAAATGGCACATGTAGAAGCAGAGATATTGGGAAAAACAGATTAAACATTGGCGTTCCATAGCGGCGAAATTGTGCATTATTTTGGGAGGAAAATATACACAAAGGGTTTTGATAGTTTGTAGTACCTGACTGAAAAATGTTTTTTCAATCAGGATTTTAATCCCGCAGATATTATCAGAAAGTAAACGGGAACGAAAACTTGTACACTCTAGCGGGAAACTTGTGCGCTAAAAAAACTATTGAAAATGTATAAGAAACATTTCGCAGCGAAAACGCTCTTATCGACAAAGGTATCACATACATCTACTTTTCCGAGGTAAGAGGTATGGTCCACCGAAAGAAATATTTCAATCAAGTTTATAAAAGCTCAGATTTTACTGCAAATGCATCAATAGCGGAAATAAACACTTACGCCGCCTGCTGTCCAAACCATTCTTAATCAAGAAACAGAAATTGTGATAAAAACATTTCCCATCAGGAGCTGTATCGACTGTAGGAAGAATTTTTAAATGGGTGTTTTAGAAGCAGAGATATCGGGGAAACGCAATTTGCCTTTACGTCTGCCAGCGGAAAATCTATCCATTACTTGAAAATTTTGAAACTATACAAGAAACATTTCTCACGCGAAATGCTCTTCAAAAAAGAAAGAAAATTTCAAATCAGACTTTAGAAGCAGAGATATAGACAAAAATACGATATATATTTACGCCCCCTGGTGGCAAAGCTACGCGCTATTTTAAGCAGGATGTATTCTCAAAAGGTTTTTCGAAGTGAGCTTTATCAGTTCACGAAAGAATTTCTACAGTCCAGTTTTCAGAAGCTTACATTTTGCTGCAAATACATCAGAAGCAGAAATACAACTTATGCCCCTGGTGGCCAAACCATTATATATCAAAATTTAAAATTATATGACCGCTCTGCTGGCGCAGTGGTCTAAGTAATGTCTTCTGATCATTCGCCCGAAAGGGGTCCGGGTTCGAATCCCGGTGAGGCTTCGATGTTGTATTTGTCTTACGGCACTGGCTCTCTCCTTTCCCTGGAACCAGTGGTGCTGAATTAGGTACGGGCGACTGCTTATAGCCCACTGAGTTACTCGCCGTGGTCGTTAAACCTCAAGAATGATATGCACAATATTTCCCATTTGGCTTTTTTTTTTTTTTGGTTGGAGGTTTAACGACCACCGTGAGCAACTCAATGGGCTATAAGCAGTCGCCCGTCCCTAATTTAGGGAAGGGAGAGAGCCAGTGCCGTAAGACGAACACAACATCCATTCCTCACCGGGATTCGAACCCGGACCCCGTTCGGACGAATGATCAGAGGCCATCGCTTAGACCACTGCGCCACCGGGGTGGCCATTTGGCTTTGCATCCGATGCTGGTTGGTTGCTTGATTTTTATGGCGCAAGGGCCATGTTTGGCCAAAGAAAGCCATACACAAGACAAACAAACAGTATTAAAAAAACGTGGCATAAATTCCAAAATCTGGCTGACCAAGTAAAACCGAACTATGAGAATGATGGAAGGGCCGAAAAAGACAATGAAACAAACAGTATTCAAAACATGGTACAAAGGTTAGAAACTAGCCGATTAAGTAAAACTGAGGAATGAGAATGATAAAACACATCACGAAAACGAACACAACTACACATAAGATGAGTCACAGGAGAGGTACGAACTGTCACTCTCCTCCCCTTATGTTCCTCTATAATGTTGGTTGAGGGTGGGGACCTCGCTGAGTCTGGGACAGTTGCAATGTTGGTCAGTAGGACCGCGACAGTGGGATGGACACTGCACACCTTTGCGGATTTAGGGCCGGGTCTTCCGCACGTGCAGGCTTTCTGCTGGGAAGTGGAAGAGTCGGTCGTCTTCAAAAGAGAAGGCGCAGAGTCAGCTGGTCGAATAAGCTGGAGCTCGGTGAAATACACCTGCGTCGCTTGTTCAGCTGTAGATCTCTTGGCAAGTGCGGCGAGAGCTACAGGGCGCGGAACAAAGGGCTGCACGGGTTGCGGCAGAGACTGAACACTGCGGCAAAAGTACGCTGTCGGTTGTTGGGAATACCCAACTTGGCCTTGGCAGCGGGGTACGAGAGGCCTTCCAGGGTCTTGAGGCGCTGGATCGCCATCTCGTCCTTCCATTTCATACAGTTGCGGGAGTAAGCTGCATGGGCCTCACCACAATTAACACAGCAGGCCGCAGAAGTGCAACCTTCCCCGTCATGTTCACTGGAGCCACAATTTGCGCAACGAGCGGAACTGTTACATGAACGTTGTGAATGCCCGTACCTGTGGCACCTGGAACAGCGCCGAGGACTGAGAATGTACGGTCGAACTCCACAGACCAAGTAGCCAGCCTTGATTTCAGTCGGAACTTTCGGGGAGTTAAAAGTCAAGATTACATTTTTAGACTTAATCAAAGAACCATCGTGCCGGAACATCATACGACGTGCAGCAATAAAACCCTGATCTGCAAGTTCACTCACCAATTTGTCCTCACTGCATGGCAAGAGATCAAACTCCGAAATAACACCCCGAGAGGTGTTAAGAAACGGGTGAGGTGTCACTTTGACAGGAATGCCTTGAAGACTAGTGAGGTGCAGAAGAGTGTTACTCTGAGAAACACTGCAAGTTTGGACAAGCAGGTCCCCAGAGCGAAGCTTCCTCACAGACTTCAAGGAGCCAACCGCAACGTCCAAAGCTTTAGAAATGAAAAAGGGAGATCTGGTGGACAGTCTCTCATTCGGATCGATGGATTCTACAACTAAGTGTGTAGCATGCGTATTCACAGCAATCGAGGGGAGACGACGCTTCGGAGCGACTGGTACAGCTGCCGAAGAAGAGGTTCCTTGTTCTTGGTCCAGGTCATGATCTAAAGATCGTTTAAGGTTATGGGACTTGGTAGGTTGAGAAGACGAAGGAGAGTCGTTGTCAACTATCATTTTCTCAGGTGACTTGAGTTTGGAGTTTTTGTTTTTGTTTTTACCCATGGAAAAAAGGAGGATTCTTCTGCAGACTACTGCACCCACCACCGAGCCCTACAAGGGAGAACTGGAGGTCTGCAAGCCAAGAAAATGACGCTGGACACAGTTCTGGAGCTTATAAGCTGCAGATATAGTCCGTTGGCTGTGATCACACGCACTCGGCGGACACGTCGGCCTCCGGGTACCGTCATGCCAACGCCTTTGGCATGATCCCACAGCCCCCGGGCTTACCCTGCCGTGCTATACGACAATAAAGCCGCTAAAACCCTGTGCACAACTTGGTACAGGACTTCTGACTAGAGGTGGGTTAGTCTCTAGCCTCCCGTTTACAGCGAAGCCGGGGTCGAAGAGAAGTATTGGTACACAGGAGGCACTTCTCCGGTCTCCTGCGACCTCAGCCGCGAGACATCCCATTTCCGCCTTACGGGTCTTCGCACACGGCAAACATGCAGGTAGGTCTAGCACCCAAACCAGCTAAAAGGGAAAAAGTAATCCAAGGAAGACAAAACCCTGGAGTGGAACCTAAACGGAATCTCAGCAACCTACGAACTGAGCTGTTAAGATAAACAGTTAGTAGTGGGGGGTAACAAAACCACAAGACCAGGGTGTTAGTACATAGCGTGGTAACGATTAGGTAGAGTATACAACACGGGCAACTGGCCAGTGCAGAAAATAAATAAAAACGAAAAAGCGAGACACAAGACCAGCTCGGGATCGCGGGGCCGCGACTCCCCAACAGCTGGATGAACAGCCGTCCCTGCAAACTCCAACAGCACCGAAATAAAAAAAAACAAAAAAAAAAAACAAGCGGTGGCATGACATGAGATGTTGACCAGTCACAAGGTCAGCTCGGGCCGTGGGTGCGCCGCTCCCCAAATAACTGGAAAACCAGTTGTCCCCGTGCGGGGGCAACCGATCCAGGAAGAATTTTTCAAATCGGAGTTTTGGAAGCAGATATTGCGGAGAACGCAATTTACTTTCACGCCCCCTAGCAGATAATGTATGCATTACTTGAAAATTTTAAAACTGTATGAGAAACATTTAACATCGGAACGGCTCTCCAACAAAGGAAGGATTTTTCAAATCGGACTCTTAGAAACAGAGATATCAACAAAATAGGGATGTGCATGTGCGTTCCCTGGTGGGAAAATTGTAAGCTACTTTAACAGGAGGTATTCTCAAATGGTTTTTCGGGGTGAGCTGAATTGCCCCACGAAAAGGTTTTTCAATAAAAATTCCAGAAGCTTGGAGTTTTCTGCAAATACATCAGAAGCAGAAATAAACACTTACGCCCCCTGGTGGCCAAACCATTCTTTACCAAAAATTTGAACTTATTTGCAAAACATTTTCCATGTGGCACTGTATCCGATTCAGGTAGAATTTTTCCAATCGGAGTTTTGCAACCAGAGATTTCGGAGAAAATGCAATTTTCCTTGCAATTTCCACTAGCGGAAAATCTATGCATTATTTGAAAAAAGAAGCTGTGCTCAAAATAGTCTTCGTTATGAATGGCATCAAATGGAAGAAATAATTTTTTTCAGTTGGTTATTTAGAAGCAAATATATATATAGAAATTCATTTTGAATTCGATAGCATCGAATTTACTTCCTCTATTGGCGACGTTTTGCATGCGAAAAAACACGAAGGCAAGGATCATCATTCGCGCGTTTCAAGCTTTCAGAGCAAAAAGAATATTTTAAATCGGACTGTTACGCTCGTAGTTACAGAGATATACTGCTCATAGGCGGACGGACAAACCGATAACATAAGCAGGATCTTTTTTACAAAAGTTGTGCTAAAACGTTATTAGGTGCATACTTTAAAAAAGTTAAAGAAAAGAATCAAGCGCGTGCGCGGGGAAAATGGCCAATAATTCTGCAACACAACAACGCCAAACCACACGCCAGTGCCTTCACTTCAGAGGCCATACAAAAAATTGCGTTTGAAACTTTTGAACACAGCTCATTTTTGGCGCCGTCCGACTTCCGGGCGTTTTCTAGAGCAACCTGAAGATTTTTACACAGACGGGTTTAAAAATTTGTTTAACATTGGCTTGTCGGTATCCAGAGCTAGAGGAGGGGGGGATAAGTATGAAAATAAAATATGTGAATTAAAGTAGAAATTCTGAGCTTTGCTCTTCCTTTGTTTCAATCTAATACCTTGCCACTGGGCTTATATATATATACTGCGTGGCCACTTTATTATGACCACCTGACAGTTTTAAGCAAATGAGCTATGGCTGCATGCTGTTGCTGCCTGAGGACGAGGCTAGTATAAAAAGGGAAAGCTTAGTGCTTGCGACAGTAGTAGAAATGATTTTTATGTGACGAGATGGGTAAAAAATGCGATTTGACGGACTTTCAACGTGGGATGATTGTAGCAGCTCGGAGCTATGGAGCGAGTATCACCGAAACGGCCACATTTGTGAAATGTTTCAGAGCAGCTGTTGTTAAAGTGTTTAAAGACTGGACTGTCAGCCAAAAAACTGTGTCTCTACGTGCAACGTGTGGTCGTCATCCACTAGTGACTACTCGGGCGGAACGGAGAGTGTCCAGACTGGTATCAGACAACAGAAGGGCAACAGTGCAGTAAATTACAGACCATCTTAGTCAAGGATCCCCTCAAATGATCACTGCACGCGCTATTCGCCGTACTGCATCGGATGGGATATGGCAGCCGAAGGCCTGTTCGAACACCTTTGCTGTGTGCAGTTAATAAGAGAAAACGTGACCAGTTCGCACAGGAGCACAAGGATTGGACAGTCGATAATTGGAAACAAATTATGTGGTACAATGAATCACGTTTTCAGTTGCACCATGCTGATGGCCGAGTGAGAATATGGCGGAAACAGCGCGAAAGCATGGACCCCAAATGCATTGCAACAACCCTTCAAGCTAGTGGAGGCAACGTTATGGTTTGAGGAATGTTTTCCTTGCATGCTTTGGGCACTTTAATTCGTGTTGAGCAACGTCTGAATGGCACATCATATATAAACACCGTTGCGGACCAAGTGCATCCTGTCATGTGGATGGTTTATCCCAATGGCGATGGCTAGTTTCAACAAGTTAATGCGTCCTGTCAGAGTGCTCGTGTTGTACAGGATTGGTTTCAGGAACATGCCCGTGAGTTTACTTTGCTCTGGTGGCCCCCACAATCTCCAGTTCTCAACCTCATTGAGAATTTGTGGGATGAAGTTGAACGAGCTATGAGACAGCTGAATCCACAATCCTGCAATCTCACACTCCTGGAAAGTGCTATTCATCAAGCATGGTCTCAGATTCCACAAACCAGCTATCAACATCTCGTGGAGTCCATGCCACGAAGAATCGACGCAGTATTGAAGGGAAAAGGTGGCCGAACGAAGTACTGAGGGGTGGTAATGATAAAGTGGCCTCTCGGTGTATATGGAGACATTTTTGTCTGATCATCCTCTGTAATCTTTTTGTTCACAGAATTACAACGTAGAAGATTAAGAATTTTAAGTTCATGATTGAACTACTTCATTGCTGGTATTAAGGTATAATTTGAAGTACCAGAGATCGTTACACTGGAATATTTCGTGTGATTGAAGTAATTGAAGTAGGCCGTATCTGCACGATCTATACAGCAGATGAAAGGTACCGATGACTCTAAAAATCTCTAAATTTATTTAAATCACAATTTAAAAAACATATTTACAAGTAAAAACCATGAGATCTTTTCGGTCTTACTATAAGGCCATCATCAGATGGGAGCACTATCAAAAAAATAAAAATAGTGCTACCATCTGATGATGGCCTTATAGTAAGGCGGAAAGCCTTCATCGTGTTTTCTTGTAAATATGTTTTTTAAACTGCGATTTTAATAAATTTAGTGATTTTTATGGTCTTCGGTACCTTTCATCTACTGTATAGATCGTGCAGATACGGCCTACTTAAATTACTTCAGTTACTGCTTGCACGAGGATTAAACTCAAATTCATATTTCGTGTCAGTTTAAAATGAGACAGAGCTTTAATCAGATCTTTATTTTGCTCTGAACTACAAAGCGAAATAATGGTAAAGAAATTCAACAAAACTATTTAGAGGAAAGCAATTCAATTATATCGTTTTCTGTCCCACAGATTTTTCATGTCTCTTAAGCTGGCATTCCACCACATCTGATCAAGTTTGTTTCTTTATGAGCCAATCAGAAATACACATTGAGTAAAGCTGTGTTCATGCTTATCCGGCCTTGCAATCAAGAATTCTGTTGCTCGCTCTGCAGGAACCTAAAATTCTTGAAAAAAATAGGTAAATTGAATAAACATAAGTCATTATATTAATATATATATATATATACCGGGTGATACAAATGTCTTGCACATTTTGAAAACGTAATAACTCGCGGAGGTTTGAGAGTACGGCAACACGGTTTGCGTAGAAATGATTAGAATGACATCGGGCTTTTTATGAAATCACATACATTTTTACTCATTTTACCTACATTTTTCATCGCCAGATGCCGCAGCAACCACAAGTTGGAAGTGTCGAGAAAAATAGACACCTGATTGTACCAGGTGTTGAATGTGATGGCCGTCCTGTTCCAGCACTGCCGGCAGACGAGAGAAAACACCATGGACAGCATTGAAGAGCATGTCCGGTGGTATAGCTGCCATATGGTGTCGAATGACATCTTTCAGCATGGCCAATGAAGTGCGGCGACATCTGAACATTTGTGATTTTAGGTAACCCCAGAGCCAGAAACCGCAGGGTGTCAGGTCTGGTGACCGCAGAGGCCAGGCCTTCGGAATGTGTCGGCTCAACACGTGATTTGCGCCAAACGTCTCTTGCAGCGGTTGCCTAACGGAACGTACGATGTGGGGTGGTGCTCCATTCTACAAAAATGTGCACAGTTTCACTGCATCTCGCTCTTGCAAGCTAGGGATAACGTACGTTTGTAACATGTTCGCATAACGTGCACCTGTCACTGAAACGGTTTCGAAGGAGGTGCCGCGGACCTCTTCAAACAAAAAAATGGGCCGATAATGAAGGAAGCCGTGAATCCACACCACACTGTCACTTTCGGTTGATGAAGTGGCACTTCAACGACTGCTGGGGGATGTTCCGTGGCCCAGATGCTGCAGTTGTGCGAATTTACCGCTCCGTTTATGGAAAAGTGTGCCTCATCAGTCCATAAAACGTTCATCAGCCAGTTCTCGTCGACATCCATTTTTCGAAAAAAACCATGCTGCGAACTCCTGACGCTGCACGTAATCGCCATCTTGCAGTTTGTGCGGGTATCTGTGCAGAATCCGTCGTAGTGTTCGCCATACAGTCCCGTATGGAATGCCTGTTTGCCGAGAAACATGGCGAGCACTCGAGTCGCCATGTGCGGATGACTTTGCAATCACATCTATTTCCTGCGTAATCGTCTCTGCTGCATCAACACATGTTCGTGATCTACCGTTTCGTGAGCGTGCTGCCAAAGATCCCGTTTCCTCGAATTTTTTCACCATTCGCCGCAGCGCAGCACTCTCCATCGGTCTTTTTCCACTGAGATTACTTTTTAGTGACCGGTAGGCTCTCAACGCAGCGCACGCACATTCAGCTTTGCAATAGAACAATTTCACCAAGATCGCTTTGTCCGGTAATGACAGCACAATGACGCGGACCGCTGTGACTTGTGGTTGCTTCCCAGCTGCTGCTTTTATATCCACTATCCCAGACCTATTCGCCGTTGGCGCCATCTGGCGATGAAAAATGTAAATAAAATGAGTAAAAATTTAAGTGATTTCATAAAAAACCCGATATCTTCTGATCATTTCTACGCAAACGCGTTGCCCTACTCTCAAAACTTCGCGAGTTATTACGTTTTCAAAAGGTGCAAGACTTTTGGATCACCCGGTATATATACCGAAGTGCAAATTAAAAACACAGTGTTATTCATACAAAATATTTCAACAAAAGTTTCATATATTTTAATGAAGCTTTGCATGGGCATACACAAAAGAACAAAAACATTGTCCGAGCGTCTTTATGCAAAACGAACGAACTGCTGGCGAACGACGGTACGTCTGAAGGTCATGAAACGGTATAAATGACACCTGATACTCAGCTCTGTTGAACGGTGAAATGCTTGTTTTTGTGAATGTGAAAAGCAGCATAAGCGAGTTAGATAAAAGACAAACTATAATGGCCAGACAACTTGGTTAGTGGATTTACGAGACGGCTAAGCTTGTGGATTGCTGACGGTAAGCCGAGATTAGTGCCTTTAAAAAGTGGCCCGAGAACAAAAAAACCACGAACCACCAGCATGACGTGGGCCGACCAGTGCTCTTCGATGCTAGACGTGGGCCGACCAGTGCTCTTCGATGCTAGACGTAGGCCGACCAGTGCTCTTCGATGCTAGACGTGGGCCGACCAGTACTCTTCGATGTTAGACGTGGGCCGACCAGTGCTCTTCGATGCTAGACGTGGGCCGACCAGTGCTCTTCGATGTTAGACGTGGGCCGACCAGTGCTCTTCGATGCTAGACGTGGGGGAAGACTATCCCGTATGGTGCGAGCCAACAGAAGGGATACTAAGGCGCAACTCACCGGTAATTCGAATGCTGGTGACGAAAGTAATGGGTCACAACACACACAAAAACAATCCCGTGTGGTACAAGCTAACAGAAGGGATACTGAGGCAGAACTCGCCGGTAATTTGATTGTTGGTGACGAGAGTAATGTTTCACAACACACACAAAGACTATCCAGTATGGTACGAGCCAACAGAGGGGATACTGATGCGCAACTCTCCGGTAACTTGAATGCTAGTGACGAGAGTACACACGCAGTATATGAAACCCTGCTGAAAATGGGGTTGCGTAGCCCCGAGCCGCTCAGAGGTCCATGCAAACCACGGTACGCTGTCGAAAGTGCCTGCAATGGGCACGGGAGCATACAAACTGGACCTTGAATGATTGGAAGGAGATCAGATCGTCTGGTCGGATGAATCTAGTTTCCTGTTGCACCAAGTAGACAGCAGGTTACGTGTGCATCGTTTATCTGGCGACGTGTATGCACCGTGAGACGAAACTAAGCCTTTAGAGAAAATGTTATCTTTAAGCAGTGTTCTGCTGGGGATCCCAGGACCCACTCAGTTATGACTGTGACTTCTACTCCTTATCAACAGCCATGGGAAAGAGTCCCGTAGGTGTCTGGTGCCATGTAGCATCATATTTCAATCGTCTTTTAGTGTTTTATTACTAGCGCATCGACACTTATCTGGTAAACCCTGTCATCTTGGGGAAGGAGGAACCCAGGACAAAGTCCTTCCGGTGCCGACTTCAGAGGAAACCATGAACGCATTCGCGTCCCCAAACAGAGAGAGTCTGCGGAAAACCCGTGCAAAAACCGCAGACTAGATGGTCGGCAGGACCGGGATTCAAACACCCATGCGAAACGTCCGCCTCCCACGCAGTGCACAGCGACTTAACTAATTTCACTATGCCGATGGTATGACTTCTACAACCTACCTAAATATAACTACCGACCAGTTAAATCCCTTCATAGCAATGGTACTCCCCTCTACTAGTGCCTTCTTTTACACGATAATGCACCATTTCAAAACGCCCGGTTTTTTCGAGAATGGTTCGCGGAACATAAGGAAGATTTCCAGGTATTGCCCTGGCCTCCAAATTCCCCAGACCTCAATCTAAGGAAGCATTATTCGAGAATGGTTTGTGGAACACGAGGAAGACTTCCAGGTATTGCCCTGGCCTCCAAATTCCCCAGACATCAATCTAATCAAGCATTATTCGAAAATGGCTTGTGGAACATGAGGAAGACTTCCAGGTACTGCCCTGGCCTCCAAATTCCCCAGACATGAATCTAATCAAGCATTATTCGAGAATGGTTTGTGGAACATGAGGAAGACTTCCAGATATTGCCCTGGCCTCCAAATTCCCCAGACATCAATCTAATCAAGCATTATTCGAGAATGGTTTGTGAAACATGAGGAAGACTTCCCGGTATTGCCCTGGCCTCCAAATTCCCCAGACATCAATCTAATCAAGCATTATTCGAGAATGGTTTGTGAAACATGAGGAAGACTTCCTGGTATTGCCCTGGCCTCCAAATTCCCCAGACATCAATCTAATCAAGCATTATTCGAGAATGGTTTGTGAAACATGAGGAAGACTTCCTGGTATTGCCCTGGCCTCCAAATTTCCCAGACATCAATCTAATCAAGCATTATTCGAGAATGGTTTGTGAAACATGAGGAAGACTTCCTGGTATTGCCCTGGCCTCCAAATTCCCCAGACATCAATCTAATCAAGCATTATTCGAGAATGGTTTGTGAAACATGAGGAAGACTTCCCGGTATTGCCCTGGACTCCAAATTCCACAGACATCAATCTAATCAAGCATTATTCGAGAATGGTTTGTGGAACATGAAGAAGACTTCCAGGTATTGCCTTGGCCTCCTGATTCCCCAGGCATCAATCTAATCAAGCATTGTTTCAGAATGGTTTGTGGGACATGAGGAAGAAAAACAATTTTTCGGTTGCTATGTGACTCTGGAACGTGAAAAGAGCGATGTATTTATTTATTTACTGTATTTGGAGGATTTTCAATTTGGATCTCGTTTTGGTATTTAATTTGTGGTCTGCTGTCAGCCTTGAAAAGTCCATTCGTTGATGCATGGAAGCTTGGCTAAACTGTTTGCTACTACGGTCCTTACGCCAATATTCGGATAGTTCTTATAGTTTATATACTGAGGCATATCAACCGTTCTGGTGTTGGTGTCAGAATGAGTGTTCCGATATTAGTCCCTAACACATTTTTAACCGAATGCCATTGATTCCAGGGAAGATGTACAACCATCTGTTGGAGGTACGCAGTTACTAGTCCTTTAGACTCACTAGCTGTTAGTATACACTAACCGAGTAAGACTGAATTCGCAACACAAGCTGCTAAATGAGACACTTTAAGAATAGCGAAAAAAGCAGCTTTATCTATAGCTTCATATGTTTACAGTTTATGATACGTTCCTTCCGGCTGGGAACCTTTAGCACACTTTTCGGTACATTTAGTGTAAATGAAAGTCATAAATAACTTACAGTCATTTTAGTCCTTTGAACTAACAGTCTAATGCTGTTTGCATGTAGTAACATTATTCAATGCTGAGTTGAACTAACGTAAGACACGTAACAAGACTTATTACTTGAAGCTTCCCTTGACGTAGTTATACAGATATTATACAGTTACTGTTCTGCTCGACACCTCTGCATACTTCTGGAAACAGTCATTAGTAGCAGGAGCTGAAATCCTCCACTGGGCACTGGAACCATCACTGCCAACTGACCAGAGAACAGTTCATAGGAGACTTCAATACATGAAGCGCTCGAAGCTCACTCTCACGATTGTCTTCTGAAGTTTTGTCTTTTATACTAATTGATGACGGTGGTCAACGTCACACGTGTATGCGTCTTTGCATAAACTCGTTGGTTTAAGCGTGCGAGGAAGCACAGCAGGAATATGACTATTTCCAACACCATCGCCGTGGGACAAAAAATATTCTATGATCGACTCGAACAATTTGCAGGAAGTCCATATCTCTGACGACTCGGCAAGCGGCACAACATGATGTTTTCCGCACTTCTAATTCGATAATCATTATGACTGACCTTAAGCATGTTTTGTGACAAGCATAATGTGTCTTCCGGAGGATATTTTTTTTTAAAAGAGCTGACCGTTGCAGGGGATAAGAAACAGATCAGTAGGATCGCATAGCGATACCATTTTTACCGTACTGAAAAGTAATCGACAGATCTCACGGAATGTCGAAGTAAGATAGTACAATACAATTGATATTATTCCAATAACAGTAAGAACGTCAACCATCCCATCAGTTGATTCACCACATGTTGATGACGAGCTTAATCATCCTGACACGTACAACTGAGAAACGTCAGTTTAACAAAGAGTCACTTCTTAATAAAATCGAAACAAACTGCAAAAAGATAATATAATCTCTTTGTAAGTGCGTACTGCTTCAAAGATTTCTCCTCCTTCCAAGCGTCCTTTCCCCTCCTTTCTTTTTGGAAAACCAGGGATTCTGACACACTTCAATTTTAAGAAGCTTTAGGTGGACCAGGATACCCGGAACCCGACCATAAAGGTGTCCTGGACCGGGTCAAGTCGGGAATTAATAAGCTCTGGTAGTAAAGAGTGCATTACGATTCGCTCAAGTTTCGTGTTTGAACCCTTTAAGCGGAAGAATCATGGGAAATCATGGGAAATCCATGATGATCATCATGATCATGGGAAATAATTTATCATCACGATCATGGGAAATCATCATTTATCATCATGGTAATCGTGATCATGTTTTGGGAATGTTTTTCGTACCAATAAATGAGGATCATGGAAAATCATCGTTTATCATCATGATCATGGGGAATCATCATTTATCATCATGATCATGGAAAATCATCATTTATCATCAAGATCATGGAAATCCATCCTGATCATGGAAATCATGATCATGGAAAATTTGTAATGATCATCATGCCCTAAGGATGATGCTAGACCCTCTGACACGAACATCATGCCAATGGGTAGAAGCAAGGGACTCAAACACGTTCCCTTCCTTTCCTTAGGTTCTTCACCATTGTTATATTCCATTTAGCAAGTGACCACTTTGAAAGGCTTAGTGTCCATCATGGCTCTAAATAAATATTTTGAATAACAGGACGAAATACACTGAAGAGCAATTGAGTTAGAGATACCTGTCTAATAACGTGTAGCACCAAATTTCGCCCTGATGACAGCTGCGATTCGTTTTGGCATCGACTCGACAAGACACCGGAAGCGTTGTGAAGCCATACGGATCCACGACCCCTGAACAAGTTCCCACAATTCACGAAGACTTGATGGAGGGAGGAGGAGGGGTCAGAGCCTCGAACATCTCTCTCGATGGCATCCCATATGCGCTCGATGTGATTGAGGTCAGGTGACCTAGCTGTCCAAGGAAGCGAGGTCACGTCGGTGGAGTGTTCATCCAACCATTCGGATACAATTCGGAAGCGATAGCACGGTGCATTGTCTTGTTGCAGGATGAGGTCCCCAGTGGGATGTTGAAGACGCACAAACGGGAGCATATGGTCGTCCAGGATATCCCGGTAACGTTGACCTGTGAGGGGCGATGTCACACGTACCATGGGTCCCGTTTCAGTCTACGTAAACAGTCCCCAGACGAGAATGCTACCCCCACCAGCTTGAAGAGTACCCTGCTGGCAAGAAGGATCCATCGCTTCATGTGGTTTGCGCCGTACTCGTATCCTGCCATCCGCATGTACCAATGTGAATCTCAACTCATCAGTCCAGGCAACATTTTTCCACATGTCTAGAGCCAGTGGCGAAGTTCCCGCGCCCATGCTAATCTTTGCACCCTGTGATGTGCGGTCAGAAGCGGTACCCTCGTCGGACGATGGCTTCTGTACCCCATAGAGAGGAGATTGTTCTGGATGGTGTGGCTGCTTACACGTTTTTGTGCACCAGCGTTAAGTTGCCGAGTGATTTCTTGTACTCTGGACCGTCTATCCGCTGTTAGAATGCGAGCTAGCCCACGATGACCCCGCTCATCAACAAGCCGCTGTCCACGGCAGTTGGCCCTTTCAGTGACCGTTTAACCGGATTCGATGTTCTCACGGTGCACCCGTGACACAGTGGCTCGTGAAAATCCTAGTGCCTGCACGACTTCTTAGATAGGGTGACCCATTCGTCGGGCCCCGACAATTTGCCCACGATCAAATGCGCTTATATCCTCCGTCTTAACAATACTGCATCCGAATCTTACTGATTCCCGTCGCATCACTCCTCATATTGTCGGATCGCTGCATACATCATGTCGTTTCCGTTTACAGGGCCGCCCACAGCGCCACATTTTCATAACGCCAGCTATCTCTAATTCAATTGCCCTTCAATGTAGAAAGCAACGGTTTCTGGTTCGCAGGTTCCCTCGTTCCATCCGGGTTCAGCTCCTATGTAGAAAACGAATACATTCGTTTAAACATTTTTCGGCCATTTTGATAACCTCGAGTTTATTTTTGCCAGTCGGTTAAAGGCATGACAGAAATCAAAGACATTTAAAACGGAATAGAAAGTGGTAGGTCGTTTGGGATTAACCGAAACACTTTCATTGGGGAACATTTGGCCAGGGCAGTAGGTACGAGGAGGGCGGTTGCCCTCCCAGAATGATTATTCCAAGGGTGTAAATTCATGCCCTGGGGGATGTAAAAATAGATGTAACTAAAAAGAAAGTTACACCCTTCAGTACTTTCTTTTTAAAGACTTTGGTTAGTCTCATGCAGCATTCTATGCAGCTAACTAGGATACACAATAACATACATTATGAGGTGTGAATCTCATATTCATGAAGGGAATTTTCCAAAACAGTGAATGGAGGGATAGAGAAGAATAAGCTGATATGTCTAACCACCGTGACCTTTCCGAACGTGTGATTGAGATGAAGAACTAAGTAATCATCTGTGCTCTGACGCCGAAAGTTCTCTGAGCGTTTTACCTGGAACAGAATTGTTTCCAGCCCTAACTCCAAAACTGCTTCCTATTGTTATGTCCACCATCCGATACTCATTCATTCTGCTCTGATTTGTTTTCCGTTCTGTATCCCTGTTGAGTGTTGTGTTGTCGGCATTCACATAACGTTTACGGTTTACTTGGTATTTACCACCTGCAGTTCTTGTGTATTTACCTAGTTTTAACATTTTTAATAAAATTATGCCAAAAACCTAAAATGCGATTTTCGGACGATCGTAATACTTTCCTATAACGGTGGTGTGTGAGAAAGTAAAAACCACGTATTATTTGAGTGGAACTCGAAGGGGCGCTATTTTAAGTCTCGCCCTCCCAGATAAGAAAAGCTTGATACGGTCCTGCATTTGAGAACCTTGAAGTGGCTACACAGGCGATGTCTAGCGGTTGCGTAGTAAGCACCTCGGGCATACCGATCTGTTACTGAACATCTGAAAGTGATTAGTGACAGTGCAGAACAGCGTGCTATTTTGAATTTTTTTTCACTTACAACAGCATTCAGAGGGTGCGTCACAAAATCATTTGCGGACAGCAGTAGATCAAAATGCCCTTAAGAAAACGGCGAGGCACAGCTGGATGAAATGATATGATGAAGGCAGGACATTGCCTAAAGGAGCTCTAAGATCCGGTCGACCCATTTTAACTTCCAGACAAGAATGCAAATGATGAATTCAAGGGGCCTGAAAGCAGTCTTGTTTAGTGAGTCTCAGTGGTGTTCCCAAACAGCTGGCTGCTAATCTCACACAACACTTTATACCGTGTTGACAAAAGATGATCAAATTAGCGACGTGGGTGCTGCACGAGCTAACCACGACACAGAAGAAATTGCACTACGAAATTGCACGGAGTAAACTTGAATTGGCATCGTGGTAATAGTATGGTATTAACAAGGTTTCCCTGCTTAGTTGAAAATTGTGTAAAATTTTACTCACCCAGAAAACGACATTAATCACGGCCCTGGGTTGAACTCGGTACTTCCGCTACGTCGTTTTTCCGTGCAGAGTTACATGAGCATAAAATCTTATTGTTCATTGGCATGGATGTTCGTGCTGTAACATTGTGGAAGACGTATGGCGAGAACATCACCATGATATTGGAGCGACATTAGTCACAGGAGCATGCATGGGTACTGCTGCATCATGTAGAGTAACCTGTCATCATGCACGAATCTGCACGGTTGCACACGAATTAGAATTTTCGGCTGTTTATGGAACAGAACGCTTGAGTGGCGCTGCGGGACACACCGTATTCACCGGACGTAAACCCCTGTGATTTCAACTATTTTGGTCATTTGAAAGGAGAGATGTCTGGTGCTTTTTATTACAACAAACAGGATTTGGACAAGACATTCTCTAAAGATGTATAGTAACACTGGTGAATTTAATCATTTAACCGTGAAGATTTAATTTATCATGAAGATCAAGTGCATTAGGTATATATATATATATACAGCACAAAAAAGTATATCTGAAGTCGTAAGGAAATTTAACTATGAACTAGTGAGGAAAGCAATTGAAAACAAACAAAGCCTAAAGATAGCAAAGGGACATCTCAGTAAGGGAAGAAAACAGATTATGGCACTGAGAAAAGAAGATGGTTCTGTAACAGGAAATAGAGGCGAAATTTTGACAAGAGTGACAGATTTCTACTCCAAGTTATATGAAAGGGATGATGCATGTACTCCAGACATCATGAAAGCTACCAGTACCAGAGTTCTTCCTGTCCTCCCCGCAAAAGTTGCACATGCAATCAAGAACATGAAGCGGGGGAAAGCTCCAGGAGGAGATGGAATTACTGTAGACATCATACAAGAAGCAAGTGGAGAAATTGAAACAGTACTCGCCCAAATTTTCACTCGATGCTTTAATGAAGGAAAGATTCCTGAGGATTGGAACACCGCTACAATGATCCTGCTACATACAAAAGGTGACATTGAGGATCTCAGTAACTACTGACCTATCAGCCTCCTCTCAGTGGTTTATAAAATCTTCACTAAAGTTCTTTCACACCGTTTGAAGGTAAAACTGGACATGGGTCAACCGGGAGAACAAGCTAGATTCAGGAGTGGCTACAGCACAATAGATCCTATCCACGTACTGAGAGAACTAATTGAAAGAGCAAGGGAATATGAACTTCCATTGTGCATGGCTTTTATCGATTATGAAAAAAGCCTTTGATTCGGTGAAACCATCAGCAGTTACAATGGCTCTGAAATCCTGCGGTATTAAAGATGCGTACATTAATATTATTAATAACATCTATGAAAGTGCAAGTGCAAAGATTCAGCTGTTTGAAAATACAACAACACATAAAAATTGGAAAGGGAGTGAGACAAGGTGACACCATATCTCCGAAGCTCTTCAATGCCACATTGGAAAATGTCTTTTAATCACTGAACTGGGAAAACAAAGTGATAAAGATTAATGGAGATTATCTAACCCACCTTCGTTTTGCTGATGACGTAGTCATTTTTGCAACTACCCCATCAGAGCTGCAGAGTTTGATCCAGGAACTTGCTGACAAGAGTAAAGAAGTGGGATTAAAAATGAACTTTCAGAAGACAAAAGTGATGTGCAATGCTTTAACAAGAAATGAAGATTTATCGATTGATGGAGAAAAGCTGGAGATAACAGACACGTACGTTTATCTTGGACAGCAGATATCAAGTGAGGGTCACATTGGTGAAGAAATTAATCGGCGTACAAAACTTCCCTGGAGAGCTTTTGGAAGAATAATTTTCAAGAGCAATATGCCATTATGTCTTAAAAAAGTGTTTGATCAATGCATCCTTCCAGTGCTTACGTATGGTGCAGAGACGTGGACCTTAACTAAAAGAGACATACAAAGGCTGCAGACAACTCAAAGCAGCTTGGAGAGGTGCATGCTTGGTGTAACCAGGAGAGATAAGAAGAGGAACACGTGGATCCGAAAATGACAAGAGTGGAAGACATCATGATCAGAGTTAAATCCCTGAAATGGCAATGGGCTGGACATACTGCCAGAAGGACAGACCATCGATGGACAGCCGAAATTTTAGATTGGATTCCAAGGGACAGGAAAAGACCCAGAAGAAGACCACATGCGAGATGGGTGGATAAAATTCGAAAGTATGCGGGAGTGACATGGAGGAGACTGGCACAAGACAGATCGTTGTGGAGGAAACTTGAGGAGACCTTCGTCCAGCAGTGGATTGATAATGGTTGATGATGATGATGATGATATATATACACACCAATGAGCCATAACATGATAACCACCTACCTAATAAACTGTAGGACCCCTTTAACCCGCAAAACAGAGCCCACCCGGCGAAACGTCGATTCAGTGAGGTGGGGATAGGTATCCTGGGGTATCTGGTACCATAATGTCAACCTCCAGTTCCCGTGCGTTTCAGCGTGATGGTGATTTAGAAGGAACCCGGTATTCCAAGTCGAACCACAAATGTTCGATTGGGTTCATGTCATGTGAAATAAGAGGCCATGGTATTAACAGAAAGTCACCAGCATGGTCCTCGAACCACTTCTTGACGATTCGGGCAGTGTGGCATGCCGCATTATCCTGTTGGTTATGGCCATCACCAGTGGGGAACACAGTTGCATTAGTGGGTGAACTTGGTCCGCAACGATGTTCAGATACCTGACAGCTATCAGAGATTGTGCTATTGAGATATTGGAGCCTACAATGTCACAAGAAAACATCGCCCACAGCATAATACCGCCGCCAAACGACTGTTTCCGCCTAACAGTGCATCCAGGTGCCATAGCCTCCGTTGGTAATCGGCGTACCTGCACTCGGCCGTCTACTTGCTGCACCAGGAATCTTGATTCGTCAGACCAGGAAGCTTTCTTCCAGTCATCCACGATCCAATCTCGACGATCTTGGACTCATTTCATTCGTTGTTGGCGATGACATGCAGTGAGCATGACGATTCGGTCAGGTCTTCGGCTACGCAGGCACATGCGCAGAAGGCTGCGTTAAACTGTGTGCTCTGACACGTTGCCCTGATCACCACTGTTGTAGATACGGGTGATTTGTCGTACTGTAGCCCTGCGGTCGCTGTGAACAACGCACGACAGTATCCGCTTCCCTCTGGCATCAATGAGCTGCGGGCGATACGCGGCTGGACGTCTGTTTGCTGTCTGGTCTTCTGTGTACCACCTTTCATACGTACTCACTACCTATACAGCAGCTGGTGAACAACCCACAAGCCGCGTAGTTTTCGAGATCGTAGTTCCGAGGCGCCGTTGCATCTCAATTTGTTCTTTATCAAACTACGATAAATTGGCAGCTTTTGCAACTCTGACGCCGAACACTGTACTAACCAAAAGCCAGTCCTTGGGTTGTATATACACTGCTATATGAACTTCACATGCGCCACCGTTCAGTCTCCAAGGGGCGCTAATTTCTCTCGGCTTGGGGCGGTCATAATGGAATTACTCATCGGTATATATTATGATATATCATAACGCTACATGATCCTGCTACATAAAAAAGGTGACACTGAGGATCTAAGGAACTACAGACCTATCAGTGGTTTACAAAATCTTCACTAAAGTTCTTTCACACCGCTTGAAGGTAACACTGGGACTTGGCTCAATCGAGAGAACAAGCTTATTCAGGAGTGGCTACAGCACAATAGATTATATCCACGTATTGAGAGAACTAATTGAAAGAGCGAGGGAATATGAACTTCCATTGTGCATGGCTTTTATCGATTATGAAAAAGCCTTTGACTCGGTGAAACCATCAGCAGTTACAATGGCTCTGAAATCCTGCGGTATTGAAGATGCATACATTAATATTAGTAATAACATCTATGAAAATGTAAGTGCAAAGATTCGGCTGTTTGAAAATACAACACACATAAAAATTGGAAAGGGAGTGAGACAATGTGACACCATATCTCCGAAGCTCTTTAATGTCACATTGGAAAATGTCTTTCAATCACTGAACTGGGAAAACAAAGGGATAAATATTAATGGAGATTATCTAACCCACCTTCGTTTTGCTGATGACGTTGTCATTTTTGCGACTACCCCATCAGAGCCGCAAAGTATGATCCAAGAACTTGCTGACAAGAGTAAAGAAGTGGGATTAAAAATGAACTTTCAGAAAACAAAAGTGATGTACAATGCTTTTGCAATAAATGAAGATTTATCGATTGATGGAGAAAAGCTGAAGATGACAGATACGTACGTTTATATTGGACAGCAGATATCAAGTGAGGGTCACATTTATGAAGAAGTTAAACGGCATATAAAATTTTCGTGGAGAACTTTTGGAAGAAACAGCATAATTTTCAAGAGCAGTATGCTATTATGTCTTAAAATAAAAGTGTTTCATCAACGCATCCTTCCAGTGCTTACGTATGGTGCAGAGACGTGGACCTTAACTAAAAGAGACATACAAAGGCTGCAGACAACTCAAAGTAGCATGGAAAGGTGCATGCTTGGTGTAACCAGCAGAGTTAAGAAGAGGAACTTGTGGATCCGAAAATCACAAGAGTGGAAGACATCGTGATCAGAGTTAAATCCTTGAAATGGCAATGGGCTGGGCATATTGCCAGAAGGGCAGACCATCGACGGACAGCCAAAATTTTAGATTGGATTCCAAGGGACAGGAAAAGACCCAGAAGAAGACCACATGGGGGATGGGTGGATGAAATTCGAAAGTATGCAGGAGTTGACATGGAGGAGACTGGCACAAGACAGACCGTTGTGGAGGAAACTTGGGTAGACCTTCGTCCAGCAGTGGATTGACAATGGTTGACAATGATGATTATGATGATGATGATATCATATATTATCGTTATTATTATCATCGTCATCAATCATACCATTTTCAATCATTATCATATATATTATGATTATCATTATATATTGTCATCATATCATACTATCATGATCATTATATATTATCATATCATATCATACAACCATTATCATTAATGACACTGGGGAACACAGTTTTCGTTGATTTAGATCTGACACTAATTTTTTAAAAACTTTTGGGTTGTGAATCCAAATATGACCTCAGTGTTTTTCTACCACATCAACTTTTTACAATACAGGGTACCCTCCATGTTCCTCCAAAAACATACAAATTTCATACATAGAATGGAAAATAAAGAAACAATAACTTATTATTTACATCTATTTTGTTCATACAAAGGATATATCGCTACTGTCCGGCAAATTGTGTGCAAGTCGTAGCAGTTAAGATAGAAATTAGCGCGTATAGCTTTTCCTGGAGTTTTCAATCGGTGGACAATCCTGCCGAATGCTCCAGCAATAATCAGCCAGCATGTATTCATCTTATCTACCCTGATACCGTCCTTCCATGACCTTCAAATCTTGGTGGAATCGATCTCCTTGTTCATCACTGACTGCACCAAGATTTTCCGGGAATGTATCAAGATGGCTATGCAGAAAATGCACCTTGATGATCATGTTGCAGCCAATAATTTTGTAGGAGTTCAAGAGTTTCTGAATAATATCGGTGTAATTCTTTGCTCGTGTATTTCCAATAAAGTCCTTGACAATGGCCTTGAATGATAACTAAGCATTATTTTCCAGTTCTGACATTGTCCCAATGAAATGTTGATCTTTGATGAGCTGCCGAATCTGTGAACCATCAAATATACCGGCCTTTATTTTTTCCAAAGACAGGCTAGGAAATGCCGTAATGAGGTACTTGAAACAGTCTCCTTGAGTTGGCAAAGCTTTAACAAACTGCTTTATGAGACCTAGTTTCATGTGCAGAGGTGGGAATATTATGTTTTTTCTATCAACAAGTGACTCATGTAGAATGTTTGGATCACCAGGTTTGAGGGAAGATCGTGGAGTCCAATTTCTTTCCACCCAATGCTTCTCACGTGCTCTGCTGTCCCACATGCACAGATAACAGGGATATTTTGTGTATCCGCGTTGCTGACCAAGAAGGAAGCATACTATTTTAAGGTCAACAAATATATCCCAATTGTGTGTGTGATATTGCAACAACTCAATGACTCTCTTTATGTCTCCATATTCTTCACAAAGGCAAACTGAATGACCAATTGGGACTGACCCAAATAAATTGCCATTGTGAAGGCGGACACACTTTAAGCTCCGCTTTGAGCTATCGATGAACATTCGCTATTCTGTTGCGTTATACTTTGCAATTCCCAGTTCCTCCATTAAACCTCGTATGTTATGGCAATATACAAAGCCACTATCACTTCTAACGTACTGCAGAAATTCACTTTCTCTAGTTCGAAAGTACGATACCTTCGTTCCTTTTTCAAGCAGGTTTTTCTCACGCAGTCTTGATGCTAGGAGTTTTGAAGCATCCTTTGACAGTCCCAAATCACTCAACTCATGCTGATCAAATGCCTTACGAACAGATTCATCTTCAATTACAAAATCGGCATCACTGTTGTCACACACTTCATCACCAGAATCATGTTCTTCAAGAGAGAGTAGTGTAATAAAAACTGACACTGGGATTTCAGCTGAATGAGGCTGTGGACGTATAGCTGATGGTAGACTGGGATACTCTATGTTACATTTATTTTTCTTGTTATATCCTGATGTTTTCACTATGAAAAAATAACAATCGCGTACATGATCTATTGGCTCTCGCCAAACCATAGGTATTCCAAATGGCAGCTTATCACGTGTTCCCTTCGTCCACATCCGTACACTCTCCACACACTGCTTGCACACCTTATGAGGGGACCATGACTTATCCTGATCACCCAGTTTAACTTTGAAATATGAAAAATAGGCTTGCTTTACAAATGCTCTGATGTTCGCCCTTTGACTTGGAATCGTAAAACTTCCACAGATATAACAAAATGAATCAGGGTTGTTTTTGCATTTCCGACGAGAAACAGAAGAGACAGACATCATAAATTAATTACGTGTTTATAAAATAATAAAATTTGCTAAGGAAGTTATGAAAAATAATTAACACTGAATTTCCATTTATATAGAGCGGCACACAACCTCTCACCACGCTTTCGTGCGTGTAACTGAATAGCCCAGACAACTAACAATCTTTCGCTGGTTCACAAGGTCGTCCTCCACCCCTCCCTCCCCACTCGATGGAGGCGCTTTGCTTTCAGCCAATAGGAGAACATCAGTGCTCTCCTCCATCCTGGCTATAATAATCACATGCAGATATGCGGTAGAGAACAAACCTGATGTGATAGAAGAAAACTATCTGCAGTTACAAAATCAGCATGCCTGTTTTAGTCAAAGTCAGCTGAAAAAACGAAGTCAAATGTTCAATATTGTTCCCCAGTGTAATCATCACCATTAATTAGATCATAAATCACTAAATCCTTTGATCATTAAATCATCATCAATGATCATGATGATCATAAATATTATATAATATAATCATCATCATCATTCATCATGAAGGTGATGGTTGAAAATTTAATGATGATTTAATCATTTAATCATGAAAATTTAATTTATCATGCGGATCAATTACGTTTAATCATTTAATCATGAAGATTTAATTTATCATACAGATCAAGTACATTTAATCATTTAATCATGAAGATTTAAACATTAGGATTTCATCATTTAATCATTTAATTTTTATACATTTAATCATGCATTTATTGTCCTTTTAATGGTGCTCATGAAGTGCCCACAGTTTGGGAACGTGTTATTAATAAAGACGGGAACTGCTAATAATATCTCTCAAAGTTTGCAATCATTGCTTTGCTATTACAGGAACTATGGTCAGTTGAAAGTGTTCGCTTACTTCCCTAGCGGCCTAATAACTGCATAGGATGAAGCATGAGAAAGAGACACTGCGCAGTTACGAACAACAGGAAACTCTTTCACTTTAAAAGAGAGAGACAAAACTGATTAGCAGATTTTTTCATTTTGAAGAATGGGTAGACTCTACTACAGCGCCACAATGGCACAGGCACTTGACCGTTCGTCCTAGACCAACCAGGTTTCGAGTCCTGGAGGTGCACGCTAGAGTGTTTGTCGCATGGCAATGACTCTCTCCCATCGCTGGAACCATTATCCCTAAATTAAGGACAGGCTGCTGCTTGTAACATAACGGTTTTCTCACTGTCGTCCTAAAACTTTGGAAAACTTCTTGATCATTAAACAGGACACTGAATAAAGCTTCAGTTAAATTCAAAATTTGTCGTAGTGAAAATTGCGTTCGTTACAAATCAATTGATAGCTCTAAACGTGGTAAGGTTTACTGTGTAGTCTTTCTCAAAGGATTAAAATCTCTTGGAGGACTGCGTGCTCGCTTAATTCCTGCGTCCTGTTTATATTTATGTTTCATGTGCAGGGTTGCTCACGGTAAGCCGTGTTTAGTATCTTCAAAAAGGGGCTCGAGAACGCAAAGACCACGAACCGCCAGCATGACGTGGACCGACCACAGCTCTTCAATGCTAGACGTAGTCAGTTTAATGCAACATGATTTTGTTTTTGAATTATAGCTGAATCATTCGCAATGAGTAACATTACACCATGTTATTAACGAGAAAGTTTACTATATATTCTTACCCAATTTTATTTACAGGATGTCTATAAATGACGTCACTATGCAATTAAAGAAATACGATAGAAAAAAACTGACTTTAAACGTCAAGAGACGTGGCAAGTGTTAAAGGTTGTTAAGTCAGATGATAGATGGCGCGAGGTGTTTCATGTAATGAAAACTTTCGTGAAACACGGAATACAGTAGACATGGATTCCCCGATGGAGAAAGCAGCGTGAGTGTTTTAGTTTGCGGAGTCAAAATCTCTAACAACGTTTCAGTTTCAGCGTAAGTTCAGAACGGAGTACAAGAGACAGTCGGCGACACGAAGGAGCATCGAACGATGGTAAATAAGTTCAAAGCAACATGAATTGTCTTGAAAGGCAACCCTTCCATTTCGGATGAAAAGGTTGAAGACATGCGTAAGGCTTATATCTAAGGAGCCCGAAGGAGTCCGTCAGCGTCGCCGGTGGTTAAACAGAAATACCGCGGGCAACAGTTCACAAGATTCTGCGTAAACGTCTCTGCTTATATGCATATCATCATCATCATCATCATTGTCAACCATTATCAATCCACTGCTGGACGAAGGTCTCCCCAAATTTCCTCCACAACGGTCTGTCTTGTGCCAGTCTCCTCCATGTCACTCCCGTATACTTTCGAATTTCATCCACCCATCTTCCATGTGGTCTTCTTCTGGGTCTTTTCCTGTCCCTTGGAATCCAATCTAAAATTTCGGCTGTCCATCGATGGTCTGTTCTTCTGGCAGTATGTCCAGCCCATTGCCATTTCAGGGATTTAACTCTGATCATGATGACTTCCACTCTTGTCATTTTTCGGATCCACGTGTTCCTCTTCTTATCTCTCCTGGTTACACCAAGCATGCACCTCTCCATGCTGCTTTGAGTTGTCTGCAGCCTTTGTATGTCTCTTTTAGTTAAGGTCCACGTCTCTGCACCATACATAAGCACTGGAAGGATGCATTGATGAAACACTTTTCCTTTAAGACATAATGGCATATTGCTCTTGAAAATTATGCTGTTTCTTCCAAAAGCCCTCAAGGCAAGATTTGTACGCCGATTAATTTCTTCATCAATGTGACCTTCACTTGATATCTGCTGTCCAAGATAAACGTACGTGTCTGTTATCTCCAGCTTTTTTCCATCAATCGATAAATCTTCATTTCTTGTAAAAGCATTGTATATCACTTTTGTCTTCTGAAAGTTCATTTTTAATCCCACTTCTTTACTCTTGTCAGCAAGTTCCTGGATCATACTCTGTAGCTCTGATGGGATAGTTGCAAAAATGACTATGTCATCAGCAAAACGAAGGTGGGTTAGATAATCTCCATTGATCTTTATCCCTTTGTTTTCCCAGTTCAGTGATAAAGTGCAGTTAGTGCAAAAACTTCGAATAAATGATCAACCTCGTCAAAAAGCATTTTCGGTAGACATGCTTAATCGCATTGACAAAGACCCCACATTCCTTTCACAGATGTGTTTCAGCGATGAGTGGACATTCCGGGTTTCTGGCAGAGAGAATAAACATAACTGCCGAATCTGGGGAACGGAAAATCCCCATGTGGTCGTAGCACACGAGAGTGACAGCCCGAAGGTTAATGTCTGACCTAATGGAAGACAGAGTGATCGGGCCCTTTTTCTTCGCTGAACCAACCGTTACCGGCATAACGTACCTGGACATGTTAAAACAATTCGCAATTCCACAACTCTAGGATATTCAAGACATCACTTCCCAGCAAGATGGAGCGCCTCCGCACTGGTCTTTGGATGTACGCAGATCTTTAGACCATCATTTTCCAGGGCTCTGGATTGGGCGTGGAGGTGCGACTGCGTGGCCACCCCGTTCTCCTGATCACTGTAAAACATTTACTGTAGATTTAACGGTTTTAAAACGTAAAATCTACAGTTTTGTGCAATGTTGGAGCAAAGCTATAGCTTTGCTTCAACACAATCAACACATTCGTTCCAACCAAATTTTTGTGTTTTAGTGATTATTTGGAATGTGACTAGCTCCAGCCAAATTCTGTGCTGTTTTCTTCATTAAATGCAGTGCTGGAGCAAAACTAAAAAGCTTTGCTTCAACACAATCAACACATTCGTTTCAGCTAAATTTTTGTGTTTTCGTGATTTTTTGGACTGTGACTCGCTCCAGCCAAATTCTGTGCTGTTTTCTTCATTAAATGCAGTGTTGGAGCAAAGCTATAGCTTTTTATGCAGTGTTGGAGCAAAGCTATATCTTTGCTCCAACACTGCATAAAACTGTAGATTTTACGGTTTTGTGTTGGCACCCTGGAAAACAGTTTAAACCCGTAAAATCTACAGTCAATTTTTTACAGTGTATTACCCCATGCGATTTTTTTCTTTGGGGCTTTACAAAGGACACTGTGTACAAGAAAAAGGTTACATCGATCACTGAGCTCAAAGAACACTTTACTGCAGCCTTCCTCATAGTTACACCTGACATTCTGCAGCGTACGTGTGTGAAACTGGACTATCGTTTAGTCATCCTGCGAGCATCCAACAGAGCACACGTGAAGACCTACTGGTATTTAAAGAAGAAAATTTTCCTAGTTACCGTGATGAATAGACATTAAAATTAAGTTATTATGTATTGTAGTTTTTTTTTTTCAATAGCATACTAAAGTTGTATACTTCATTTATTATCACCCTGTATTTTTTTAATCTGGCGCGATTAGCGTTTAAAGTTATATTTTCCATTTTATTTTATTCGTAACTGCGAAGTAATTACAATGAGAATTCCGAAGGTAAATACTTACCAGTATATTCTTCTGGCACAAATCTTACTCTTCCTACAGCCGAGATTATAGCCATTACCGCTTCTACTGCAGAAGGTGAGCATTGCTTTGTGGCAGTGCGTATGCATTGAGTAGCTTCCCTACAAACAGAAAGTAGTATTCCAGTTTATTTTAAGATATTGAATGAAACCGAAGAAATTGAAATTTACGATCTGCAGAAATTTAAACATATGAAGAATCGAGAAAATATTTTTGCGAATGATACCAGTCATGTTGTCTGAAAGATTACACGGAAGTTGAAATCAGTAGGAAACTATTTTGGAAGTCGGGAAATATTGGACCTAAGAAGTTAAAAACACAGCTTTCAACAAAAATCTGATCTTGACAATTATCAGGGAAGTCAGAGGAATCATTTATATTGATTTCCTTCAACAAGATGACATTGTCAAAAGTTCTCGGTTTACTGAGACAATAATCTCTGAGAAGTTATTTGGAAGCCGACACCAGACATAAATCTTCGTTCTATCCTACACCATAACAACGCCCGACTTTATGAAGCATCTCGGGTCATTGCCAAAATGAGATGTTCAGTAATCCGAAATCCACCATGCATCGTGCCATCAATTACTGTCATTTTTCTGTTCCATGATTCCTCTTTCCCAGCTTTCTTTCTGAGGGCAACTGGAAAAAGTTGAGAAGCATGTGTCTTTCTGAGGTCAACTGGAAGAAGTTGAGAAGCATGTGTCTTTCTGGGCTGGGGGCAACTGGAAGAAGTTGAGAAGCATGTGTCTTTCTGAGGGCAACTGGAAGAAGTTGAGAAGCATGTGTCTTTCTGGGCTGGGGGCAACTGGAAGAAGTTGAGAAGCATGTGTCTTTCTGAGGGAAACTGGAAGAAGTTGAGAAGCATGTGTCTTTCTGGGGGCAACTGGAAGAAGTTGAGAAGCATGTGTCTTTCTGGGGGCAACTGGAAGAAGTTGAGAAGCATGTGTCTTTCTGAGGGCAACTGGAAGAAGTTGAGAAGCATGTGTCTTTCTGGGGGCAACTGGAAGAAGTTGAGAAGCTTATGTCTTTCTGAGGGCAACTGGAAGAAGTTGAGAAGCATGTGTCTTTCCGAGTGCAACTGGAAGAAGTTGAGAAACATGTGTCTTTCTGGGGGCAACTGGAAGAAGTTGAGAAGCATGTGTCTTTCTGAGGGCAACTGGAAGAAGTTGAGAAGCATGTGTCTTTGCGGGGGCAACTGGAAGAAGTTGAGAAGCATGTGTCTTTCTGGGGGCAAATGGAAGAAGTTGAGAAGCATATGTCTTTCTGAGGGCAACTGGAAGAAGTTGAGAAGCATGTGAGTTTCTCAGCTTCTCTCAGTTGCCCGCAGCTTCCGCATGTCTTTTTAGTGAAGGTCCATGTCTGTGATCCAAAAGTAAGAACTAGAACGAGGCATGGATTAAAACATTGTTTTAAGACACAACAATAAACTGCAATTTAAAACTGGAAAGTTTTTTTTAAAACTCGCCGGCCAGGTTTTATACGCCTATTACTTTCTTCTTTGAAGTGACGGTCGCTTTTATCGCAAGTAGAAGTAGGAATCGTTTACTTCTAAATTTGGCAAATCGGGTTCTAAATCCTCATTTATTTCACATGAATTTTGTTTTCTGTAAGCTCTTGAACGACATTTATTTACCTTGGTCAGCAAGCTCTTGGTTCACACCCTGCAGCTCTGAGGGGACACTAGCAAAAATCTCTATATTGACAGCTAACGAAGGTGGGCAAATGATCTTCATTGGAGTTTTTCCACTTGTCCTCTCAGTTCAATGATTGAAAGACATTCTACAATGTGGCGTGAAGAGCTTAGTAGATATAGTTTGTAACCTTGTCTCCTAGTGTTTTTTGAGTGCTGCTTCCAAGAACAGTGGAACCTGTGCACTTGCATTTTCATAGAAGTGTTTAATAACACTACGGCATGCATCGTTAGTATTTCAGGTACCATAATTTCTTGCGATTTTGCGGAATCAATAAAAGCCAAACATGGTGGTTGTTCATATTCATTCACTCTTTCACTTATTTGTCTCAGTACATGGATATCATCTACAGTTCTGTAGCCACTCATAAATATCCAACTTGTTTTTTTGCCTCAATCACGTCCATCGTTTCCTTCAAGCGATGTGACAGTACCTTAGTTAAGATTTTACAAACAACTGATCTTCTAACCTCAATAATTACTTCATTCCATATATCACTGCTTCTAAAACTCCGAATGAGCAAAAAATGTATTGCTGAGAAATACTTACTGTGAAAAAGATTCCTTGTACGTTTTTTATTTAAAATATAGGGCGGCTTTCCAAGTAAGGAATTTTCATAGTGTTCATCTACTATTACAAATCTTTTGCCTATATTTTCTGCATTTTAGAGAGAAAAATTCTTTCCCTAAGAGTGAAACTGTGTATATTTATTTACAACGGTATCTGAGATTGTGCAACTACGTTTGAGATATATTAGTTTTATTCAGGGTACTCGTCACTATGAAGAATTATGGCCTCTATGTCTTCTTCAAACAAGTACAATGCTCCCTCAACGTAGAGGAAATGTTAGTCTTAGTTAAACATAATTCTCTCCTGCAGCACTGGCGCATTGGCCTAAGCGCTGGCTTCTGAAAATTCGTCCGATATGAGTCCGGGTTCGTATCTCTGTGAAACATAGATGCTGCGTTTTTTTGTCTTACGGAACTGGCTCTCTCACTTCCCTGGAACCAGCGGCTTTAAATTTGGGACGAGCGGCTGCTTAAAGCCCATCGAGTTGCTCGCGGTGGTCGTTATACCTCCAATAGAAGAAAGTTATTCTATTTTCTTCTACAATTATTACTTGATATTTTTTGGGGGTTGAGTATGCTATGTATAACAAACATTTCGAGTACAGTGTTGTTTTTACCTTTTGTTAAAGTGCATTTCTGCTGCCAGATGAAGCAAACGCGTTTTTGCTTTCAAAGTAATAGTTTCTTTGTAAGATTTCAGTTGATAATCTTTCATTTTTCGTTGGATAACAGCTAACTAGTATAAACATTTACATTTATTTTCGAATTCTAACAGCACATAGCTTTTACAATGAGGAACTAAAATATAAGTGACAGATATTTTGAATAATATCTCCACTTCTGAAAGTCCAAAAGTCGAAAGGAAGAAATTATTTCGTTCAGATTTTTCTCATCTTATGAATTTGAGGCTGTTAAAAATCGCCTTTCTGGTTGGGGAACAAATTCAAAAGATCCACCAATTTAATCTGAAATGTAAAAGTCCTGTCCGAAGAATTGTACGTTGTTTCTATAGACTTCTTGAATTTATTATGCGACTTTGTAAGTGTTTTTCTAATCTTATGCCACATATTCGGATTTTTGAGACTACGTTCAGAATTTCATTAGAGTACAGGAGTTCTAGTCTCATAATAAAGTAAATGGAATCTAGAAAGTACAAAATGATATCCACGGCACCATTTTCATAGATCCACTGGAGTAGGTATCGCGGATGTCCCGACTGTTGACCTTCGGTCATTTTTCAGGATGACATTTCTACATTCGAGAAGGAAGGCTCTTCAGCTTACGTTTCTGTACAGTACACTGCTGGACAATTGCTAAGGATGGATCATAAACGGCTATATAGCGCATAAAAAAGTAAGTGTGGTTGAATGCCAAGTGAAATAAAATAATGTCAGAATGCCAGGACATTACAAGAAAGACATATTATTGTGCTCTGAAATCCAGAAGGCTTTGGAACGTGTTCAAGGGACAAACAGGCCATTTTGTGCAGAATACGTAAACGTGAAAAAAAATGCAATTACCGTCCGCAGGCGTTCCGGCGTAAGATGTCAATACGGGATATGGCCACCATGGAAGGCGATGCAAGATTCCACACGTCGTGTCATGCTTTGCATAATATTATCAAGCAGCTGTTGGGGTAATTTATCCCATTCCTCTGTCAGTGCACGGATGAGGGTGTCCTTGTTTATTGGAGGGCATTGGCGACCAGCAAGACTCCTTCACAAAGCATCCCACACATTTTCAATGGGATTCAGATCTGGAGAACGTGCTGGCCATACGAGGCGTTGAATATCCTCGCTCTCAAGACACTCCTGGACAACGACTGTTTGATGACATGTTGCGTTGTCGTCCATGAAAATGAATCTATCACCGACAGCACCACGGCACATGCGAACATGAGGTAGCAGAACATCATTAATGTATCGTTGGCCAGTCATAGTCCCAGTTGGAAGCACATAGAGGGACGTACGGCCATTGATCATGATGCCAGCCCATACCATGACACTACATGTCGGATATCGGTCCCTTTCCTGTATGTTTGCTGGACAATATGCAGTACCACTATCACGCCAGATCAGTTGTCGTCGACAATCAGACGATAGACTGTATCTACTCTCATCTGAGAAGAGGACAGCAGACCAGTCGTTATCAGTCCAATTGCGATGTTGATGGCACCATTGCAAACGGGTCGTACGGTGAAGTCTGGACAATGGGATGCACACAACAGTCCTCCTTCATGCAAACGTCTGGCGACAGTTTTTCGGGAGTTCCGCTTGCCGGTAGCAGCCATAAACTGATTTGCTACCTCACTAGCTGTGCTGCGCCGGTGTCTTTTTGTTGATAGCACTATGTACCGATCTTCTGCAGGTGTCGTACTGCGAACACGACCTCCCCGTGACGCTTGCTACACTCTCCATTTGCTTGAAATGATTTCCAAAGCCTTGAAACAACACTGTGGCTGACGTCGAACTCCCTGGCAACATCTGTTATTTTTCGCCCTTCTTCAATCTTGCCAATAATACGGCTACGTGTAAAAGCATCTAGGTGATGTCGGAAGGACATACTGAAAATTGCAAGTTCGTCAATTGATTCTTTCCCTTTCAATTTTGCGTTTGAACAACAACGGTCAATACGCGTCAAATCCTTTATATCTTTTATCAGCGCTATGACGTCACGAACAAGTTCGGAAATCCAAAATTTGCATACGCAGAACACGTCTTACTGAATCCCGCACTTATGCTAATTTCCACATTTTCCTGCATTCCATTTTATGGTTGCTATCGTTGCTATTGTCATCCGTCCTTAGCAATTGTCCGGCAGTGTATCAACAAAGGAGGGATTAACGACTTTCTGCTTCTAAACAGAATAAATTTCCGTATGATATGTTCGCCAAGGACAAAATGTGCCATTCATTGTGCAAGATTAAAGCTGGGAAAAACACCCCGTTATGCAAATTTAATAGACACTTCATAACTCACTTGAAAACTGTATGAATACTTTTATTGTAATTCATGATTTCCTTCACAAAGCATGTTTTGAAAATTGCAATTATTATTAAGTGTGAAACTTAATTCTCAGCAACAGGCACGACACGTTCCAACAAATTATAGCAAATCGAATACGTACCTAATCAGGAAAATAATCCCCGTCGTGTTGGATACATTTGAGCCATCGGTCAAGGAGCTGCCGAATACCACTGCGGAAAAAAGAGGGCTGTTTCGAGTTGATAAAGACATCAATACTTGTGTGGACCTCCTCGACAGAAGTGAAGTGCGTATCACTCAGGTGATGTTGCAGGGAGCGAAAGTGGTGATAATCCAACGGGGCGAAGTCTGGAGACTGGCCGGGTGGGACAAAATCTCCTATCCCAAGTAGGTGATCGTGTTTAAAGTCGTTTTCGCGGTGTGAGGACGCGCGTTATTCTGAAGCAGCGGGACCGACCTTCTGCCTTTCCCGGTGTATGGCCTTTTCGCCTTCATTGCGTCACTCACACGAATGAGTTGCTTACAATAACGCTCAGTATTGACTGTTTCACCAGGTTTGAGCAACTCATAGTGTACGACACCGCGCTGATCCCACCATATGCACAGTAACAACTTCCTGGCATGGATGTTCGGTTTGGCGGTACTGGTGGTAGGCTGACCTGGATAAACCCACAATTTGCACCGCTTAGGATTATCCTAGATCATCCACTTCTCATCACAGGTTAAAATCTTGTGGAGGAATTTCTTCTTCTTCAACCTGGAGAGCAAAGAGACAGCAACATCGTAGCGCCTAGGCTTGTTCGCAGCTGTGAGTTGGTGGGGTACCTAACTGCCCTCTTTGTGAATCAGTCCAAGCTTGTGCAGGCGCTTTGCAATGGCTTGCCTTGTCACTCCGAGTTCCTGGGAGAGCTCTGACTGTGAGCGACAGGGATCCGGGTCTAACAATTGTTCCAGTTTCTTATTGTCATTTTTCTGTGGCTGTCCCGGGCGTTCTGCATCACGGAGATCAACATTTCTCTGCTTAAACCGCTGGAACCACTTTTTACACATACTGTAGGACACAGCAGTCTCACCCAAAACAGTACAGATCATTTGCTGGGCTTCCGCTGCAACAGGAGGCAGTGCCTCAAATATTGCGTCTGGAACGACATTGTTTTCACCGTCAAGTTTCGTCCCTTTCTGTAACCACAGCTGTGAGCGATTACGGTTGCCTGGAAAGCTGTTGGATGGCTCTGCAATCAGCCATTATCGAACACAGCTATTTGCATTTGCTGACGTTCGATGATCGCTTGCGTTTAGGGGCCGAGAATTAAGTTGCACACCTAATACTTTCAATACACAGTGATGTTATACCAATCTGTGTAACAAGATCTGCTGTCGGTAGCGATGCGCTTACATCCCTAAACAGCAGATCTTGAAATAAATAAATATATAAAAATCTTTTTGCGTAAGATCCCATTTTTAACATTTTGTTTGTTTCATAAATTCTGAGTTATAAGATTTCATATGCCAATAAATGTTTAACACTTACCACATGTTTCATTCGCATATTTTCCTTTGTGCTAAAATATATGTTCATTAGAACCTTATATTCGTCAGCAACCCTTTTGTGCCGCACCGGTGGCGCAGTGGTCTAAGGCGCTGGCCTCTGATCATTCGTCCGTAAGGGGTCCGGGTTCGAATCCCGGTCAGGCATGGATGTTGTATTTGTCTTACGGCACTGGCTCTCTCCCTTCCCTGGAACCAGTGACCCTAAATTAGGGACGGGCGACTGCTTATAGCCCATTGAGTTGCTCACGGTGGTCGTTAAACCTCCAATGAAAAAAAAAAAAAATAAGGCGTTGGCCTCTGATCATTCGTCCGTAAGGGGTCCGGGTTCGAATCCCGGTCAGGCGTGGATGTAGTGTTTGTCTTACGGCACTGGCTCTCTCCCTTCCCTAAATTAGGGACCGGCGACTGCTTATAGCCCATTGAGTTGCTCACGGTGGTCGTTAAACCTCGAATCAAAAAAAAAAAATCCCTTTTGTTTTTCTGTAGGTTCACTAGTTAAAACATTTCGTAATATTTTGTTAACTTAATTTTTTTTATATTTTCATTGTTATCTAGTTGAATTGTTTCTTGAGTTAGGCATTTCTTTTATCACTTTGTAGATCTGTTTTGCTAATAAAAATGCTGATTTCTGATTTCTTTGGTGTTTTGTCCGCTCATTGATGTTCTGTGATTTGGAGCTTTTTTTTTTCATTTCTGATTCAAGATGGATGTATGGTCGCCATCCTTTTTTTTTTTTTTCAATTGTCCCGCATATTCTAGCTTCCATAAATTTTATAATTTACAAACTTCTTAGATATCAATGGGAAACGAATGCCCGTGAAGAAATAATTATTCTGATATACGTAGAAGGCGTATACAAATGTCATTAACGGAACGTAGGTGGCGTATTTTAACTATTTCTCATGCAGCCATCTCTACGGAAAACTAGATTATTACATCGCACAGGACGGACATGAACCATCACTACCAGATTCCCGTTCCAGAATGCACTACACACCCATGTACCGTTCATATTCAAATCTGTACAGTATTAAAATCTCTATGCTACACGTGGCTTAGAACTTCGCAGTCCTAGTAGCATGCTAGAACGTAAATAACTAGATTCGGGTTCAATCCCGGCTGCATTGCGATGTAATTTTTAATCCTTTGAGGAAACGGTATAAAAATACGGCATCTCTGTGTCGTTAATGACATTTGTATGATTCAAACGCAAAAATACATATGCTTAATGATATACTTCAGAAAACGAGAAATTTCGATCCGTAAATTTATTTTAATTAGTTTAGGTGATTGCTTTTTGGTAAACAATATTTTTGGTTTTTTAATTGGGAGCAAAAATGTAGAGATTTTTAGGATTGCAAAATCTTGAGCAGTCGACATAGAGTTGTCGGTGTGAAAAGCAGGATCAAGAATAGAAATGCTTACCATCGAGGAGATATCTGTAGAACTGCCGTACATCTGGCGTGCGCTTCTGAGAATCAGGCGTCACTGGAATGTCATATACGTATGTCAAGTCGCATGCATGCGACTTGACCTTGGCATTGATCATCCGTTTGTTTATCGTTTTGAATTTTGAATATCTGGAACTCTCTATTTTCTTAACATTATTTTCTGCCTGTAGTAGCAGCTTGTTGGTTGTGAAAGCTAGTGTAAAACCTAAAAAATTGAAGTTTTTTTGAAAATTTTGTATGGGGGCCCCTTGACCCCGGGGTCCGAACCCTTCCGAAAACCATATATGCTCAAAGTTCCATGACATAGTATAACATATTTGGTGGTTCTAAAATGAAAACTGTAGATTTTACGAAAATTTGTGTGGGGGCCACTTGACCCCGGACTTCGTCTTCTTCTAAAAACCGTCTACGGTCTAAGCTAGAGTACCACGAGATAGTACACTAAATTTGGTGGTTCTAAATTGAAAGCCGTAGAAATTTTCTCGAAAATTTTGCATGGGGGCCCCTTGACCTTCCTGTGCTCCGAGCTCTTCCAAAAACCGTGTACAGTCTAAGTTAGAGTACCATGGGATAATATAGCAAATTTGGTTGTTCTAAATTGAAAACTGTAGAACTTTCTACGAAACTTTTGTATCGGCGGGCCCGTTGACCCCCCGGCTCCAACCCTTTCCCAAAACTGTCTACGGTCTAAGTCAGGGTATCATGAGATAATATACGAACTTTGTAAATTGAAAACTGTAGAATGTTTTACGAAAATTGTGTGTGGGGGCCCTTTGATCTTCCAGCTCTTTGAGCCTCGGAATCTGACACCTTCCCAAACTAGTCTACGGTCTAAGTCAAAGTACCATTAGATAGTATACCAAATTTGGTGGTTCTAAATTTAAAACTGTAGACAGTTTGACTAACATAAAGAAAATTTTGTATGGGACTATCTTGGCTCGCCCCCCCCCAGGCTCTGATCTGATCCCTTCCAAAACCCTTCTACGGTCTAAGTTACAGTACCATGAGAGTGTATACCAAATTTGGCGGTTCTAAGTTGAAAACTGTAGATTTGTATAGCGGACAGACAAACAAACAAACAAACAAACAAACAAATATACAAACTTTCACTTTATACACTGAAGAGCAATTGAATTAGAGATTCCTGTCTAGTAACGTGTATCACCACCTTTCGTCCTGATAACGGCGGCGATTCGTCTCGGCATGGACACGACAAGACACCAGACGCGTTGGGAAGCCATACGGCTCCAACAGTTCACGAAGATTTGATGGAGGGGGTCAGAACCTCGAACACCTCTCTCGATGGCATCCCAGATGTGCTCGATGGGATTGAGGTCCGGTGACCTAGCTGGCCAAGGAAGCGACATCACGTCGGTGGAGTGTTCATCCAAACTTTCGGAGACATTTCGTCCCCAGTGGGATGTTGAAGACGCACAAACGAGAGCAAATGGTCGTCCAGGATATCCCGGTAACGTTGACCTGTGAGGGACGATGTCACACGTACCAGGGTTCCTATTTCAGTCCACGTAAACAGTCCCCAGACAAGAATGCCTCCCCCACCAGCTTGAAGAGTACTCTGCTGGCAAGAAGGATCCATCGCTTCATGTGGTTGGCGCCGTTCTCGTATCCTGCCATCCGCATGTACCAACGTGAATCTTCAATCATCAGTCCAGGCAACATTTCTCCACATGTCTAGGGTCCAGTGGCGATGTTCCCGCACCTATGCTAATCTTTGCACCCTGTGATATGCGGCAGCAGCGGTACCCTCGTTGGACGATGACTTCTGTACCCCATAGCGAGGAGATGGTTCTGGATGGTGTGGTTGCTTACACGTTTTTGTGCACTAGCGTTGAATTGCCGAGTGATTTCTTGCACTGTGGCCCATCTATCCGCTGTTACAATGCGAGCTAGCCGACGATTATCCCTCTTACCCACACGCTGTTGTCCACGGTAGTTGGCCCTTGCAGGAATGGTTTTACCGGATTCGATTTACTCACAGTGCACCCGTGACACCGTGGCTTGTGAAAATCCCAGTGCCTGCACGACTTCCGAGATGGAGTTACCCATTCGTTGGGCCCCGACAATTTGCCCACGATCAAATGCTCTTAGATCCCTCGCCTTACCCATACTGCGCGAGACTCTTAGTGATTCCCGTCGCATCGCTCTTTATATTGTCGGATTGCTGCGTACGTCATGCCGTTTCTGTTTACAGCGCCGCCTATAGCGCCACATTTGCATAACGCCAGCTGTCTCTAATTCAATTGCTTTTCATTGATCTATAGACAGTATTTCATTATCAAGTAAATTTGGAATCCAAGTCGCACGGGAGATAGATAAAACGCGATGTCGCGCGCTAAATGTTTTCAAAAACTGTAAACACGCCGATGAATTTCGTTATGTTCATTCCACACTGTATATACGCTATAGACCGTATGCATATGACGTCACAGCAAGGTAAACCATCCTAACAGATGCCCTGGTGATCAACTGGTGTGTAAACACTGCTTGGATTTACATTGTTGGGCGTTAAGGAAGATTGTGTTATGTGCTATTTTCGGCTGCGGTAACCGAAGTGGGAGAGATAATGATGTGTCCTATTATAGATTACCATCTGAGTGAACGAAGTGGGATCAGAATTATAAGAACAATTATTCAGAACTGCCAAAATGTTTGGTTATCACGTATCAGCACAGTTGACATTAATGACCGGAAACGAAGGAACTTAGAGTGTGTAGTTTACATTTTGTAACAGGTATGTTCATAAATTTACTGATGCATTATCTACAGAAACTCTACGAAGATCTTTAGACTGGAATTAACCTTTCATTACGAATAACTTGCACGATTTCATTTGCTCGAGAGTTTTTTTTTTTTTTTTAATTGGAGGTTTAACGACCACCGTGAGCAACTCAATGGGCTATAAGCAGTCGCCCGTCCCTAATTTAGGGTCACTGGTTCCAGGGAAGGGAGAGAGCCAGTGCCGTAAGACAAACACAACATCCACCCCTCAACGGGATTCGAACCCGGACCCCAGACGGACGAATGATCAGAGGCCAGCGCCTTAGACCACTGCGCCACCGGGGCGGCGTTTGCTCGAGAGTGAAGGCGTTTCTGCAGAAAACGAAATAATGCCGTGTTGTATTCGTGGCAGGACCTCAAAATTGTTCAGAAAAAGTGAGTATGGAATTACAATATGGGTCACCACAATTACCCAATAAATTTAATGTATCAGAATAAAGCTATTTTTGATCGCTAGATAACCCACTTACGTAGCCATGTAATGCATCTTTGATCTCACTTGTACACCAGTTGTTCTGCAAGAAAGCAGCAGCCAAAAAAGTGACGCGAACCGAGGTTTCGTGACGTCAATGCATACGGTCTATGTTTAAGACCTCGAGAAAGCGGTCCAATAGACATGCGAATGCTCGGTGTTTTTTGCATATTATATTTTTACACCAATATGTTTACGGATCTAAACTTCTAGTTTTCTAAAGACATTTGTATATTCACAAATACACTGAATTTGTCACTGAATTTGTATATGTACGAATTTCACTAATTTATACGGAATTATTTCTTCAGGAGTATTATATTTCCATTTATATCAACGATGTTCTCTGTAGCATTGGGATTTGGGACTTGAGTTCGTATCTAGATGGGAAATAGGCACTGGCGTTACAAACAAGCATCGGATTGCTTTGACTAGCACAAATCTGATTTCTAAGCTACATCTGCGTAGTTTCAGTTGCTTGAAACTTCTTTGTTTACGTAGAAGCACCAGGGCGATGCAGTTTTTAAGTTTCCTATAAGCTGGTTACAAAGGAAACAGTGAGAATACGGCACCTTCTTTTTTTGCCGATAATTATATTTCCACAAACATGTTTTTCATTTCTTTTTTTGAACGGGAACTCTTTTGCTCTGAGTGATCACTGAGTTATGACCACCTACCTAATTCTTCCTAGGTCCTCCTTTTGCCCACAACAGCTATCCGGCGTAGCATCGATTCACTAAGATGTCGGAAGCAGTTGAGAGGTATGTCCAACCAAGCTGTGTGTAATGCGGCCTTCAATACAGGTATGGAGCTGATTGGTGATTCCAGACGCCTGATATTCCATTCCATAGTCTCCCACAAGTGCCCTATGGGATAGATATCGGGGGAGTTCGGAGGTTAGTCGATATGCTGAAAGTCTGAACTGTGTTTCTCAAACCATTTCTGCACAACGTTGGACCTGCGGCTCGGTAAGCTGTCATCTTGGAAGACACCATCGCCATAAGACGAAAAGTGGAACATTGCTAGGTGTACAGAATCAGCAAGCAATCCGCTATAGTGAGTACGATTCATACGTTGTTCCACATGCACCAGGACTCCAAGCCAGATAAACATGCCCCATGCAATACAACCCCCTCCACCGACTTGAATAATGAATCAAGTGCCTCATGTTGTTTGAGTCAAGTACATAGACGACCATCCATAGAGTGAAGTAAAACACGTGAATCGTCACACCAGCTTTTTACCGGTCGTCCAACGTCCAACTTGTATTACCTTTGCACCAGGAAAATCTTTTGCACCTGTGAACTGTGGTTAGGAGAGGATATCGTCTGGGTCGTCTGCTGTTATAGTCCATTCGTGTAAGCGTGTGACGCATGGTTATAACAGATACTGTTCCGGATTGACCTCTGTTGCATTGGGTAGACATCTGTTAAATAGTGCTGCGTCTGTTGGCCTGTACAAGTCGTCGGACCCGGCGTTCACATCTCACATGAATCTTTCGCTGCCCTGTACAGTTTTGCCTCCGTGTCGTTGTTTGACCATTTTCACGCCAGTCATGATACACTTTAACTATGGCGTCTAGCCAACAACTCCTCAGTTTAGCCCTTTTCGGAACTCGGGAAACCATGGTACGTCGATTAACTCCTCAGTTTAGCCCTTTTTGGAACTCGGGAAACCATGGTACGTCGATTAATTATGGCGGCTCGCGAACAACTACTCACTTCAGCCGTTTAGGAAATCGAGAAATCATGGTACGGTGTGTTTTGGGTAGGCATGGTACGTCGATTAACTATGGCGGCTCGCGAACAACTCCTCAGTTTAGCCGTTTGGGAAATCGAGAAATCTTGGTATGGTGTGTTTTGGGAAATCCTGGTACGTCGATTAACTATGGCGGCTCGCGTACAACTCCTCAGTTCAGCCGTTTGCGAAATCGAGAAATCATGGTACGGTGTGTTTTGGGAAATCATGGTTCGTCGATTAACTATGGCGGCTCGCGAACAACTCTTCAGTTCAGTCATTTGGGAAATCGAGAAATCGTGGCACGGTGTGTTTTGGGAAATCATGGTACGTTGATTATGGCGGCTCGCGTACAACTCCTCAGTTCAGCCGTTTGTGAAATCGAGAAATCATGGTACGTCGATTAAATATGGCGTCTCGCGAACGACTATTCGGTTCAGCAGTTTGGGAAAACGAGAAATCATGGTACGTTGAGTAACTGTTGCGGCTCGCGAACAACTCCTCAGTTCAGGCGTTTGGGAAATCGAGAAATCATGGCACGGAGTGTTTTGGGAAATCATGGTACGTCGATTAACTATGGCGGTTCGCGTACAACTCCTCAGTTCAGCCGTTTGGGAAGTCGAGAAATCATGGCACGGTGTGTTTTGGGAAATCGTGGTACGTCGATTAACTATGGCGGCTCGCGAACAACTCCTCAGTTCAGCCGTTTGGGAAATCGAGAAATCATGGCACGGTGTGTTTTGGGAAATCATGGTACGTCGATTAACTACGGCGGCTTGCGTACAACTCCTCAGTTCAGCCGTTTGGGAATCGAGAAATCATGGCACGGTGTGTTTTGGGAAATCATGGTACGTCGTTTAACTTAGGTGGCTCGCGAACAACTCAGTGCAGCCGTTTTTGAATCGAGAAATCATGACATGGTGTGTTTTTGGGAACTCATGGTACATCGATTAACCATGGCGGCTCGCGAACAACTCTTCAGTTCAGTCATTTGGGACATCGAGAAATCTTGGCGCGGTGTGTTTTGGGAAATCATGGTACGTCGATTAACTATGATGGCTCACGTACAACTCCTCAGTTCAGCCGTTTGAGAAATCGAGGCACCCACTCTCTGAGCTCCGACGATCTGTCCTTCCTCAATCTCAGTTAAGTGTATTCGTTCACTCATTACGCTCCGAATTTTACTACCTATTGCTCCACTCACACCTTATATATGCTATGTCGGTCGATTAATAGAGCCCTCTTGGAAATCACATTGTCAACGGTCCGTATCTACTTTTGATACGGGTAGTTATAATCCAGTGATGACTCGGTGAATTTTATAACAAAATCTTTGTTCCAACACGTGTCCTTCTATTTGCATCTGATTTAATGAAATAAAAGTGACTGACGCTATAACACGTCAAATCGAAATGCATAAACTGATTCTGAAATCTATCAAAACATTTTCGAAGTGGAAAGTTTATGGCAATCATTTCGCATTTCATATTTATTGCAACCGAAACTCCTTGATTAATCTAAAATTCTATACAATCGGAGCATCAAAGTGGAGTGCAGGCTGATGTGTGAAGAACACATTTATGTCAATCTGAATTTGAGGCAAGGTTTACAGAAAAGTATTGATGTCATGTTACAGGAATCAGGGCAAAATCGCTTTTTTACTACACTTTTGGAGCAAAATTTGTTAGCTACGCTTAAGTAAATGTTTGGATACCAACGGAAAGACACGAATTTTCCACAAATCAAGTCAGCTCGTCGAATCATCTAAAGCAAAGAAAAAAATATGTTGTACAATAACCACTGGCTTGCAAAAAGAAAAAAAGAGTTTTCTTACTGTGAGTATTTTATTGCTGGTATCATGAATCCCTTCTTTAAGGAATCAGTGTACTCAAAAGTTAAATTAACGCATTTGGAAAGTTGAGTAAATGACAGCTGCTTCATGCACGCCATACCTGTGGTAAAAAATAATTAAAATAAATGAAATATTACAATTTTTATATAGACTGCTAGACAACTGCTAAGGATGGATCATAAACGGCTATATAGCGCTTAAAAATGTAAGTGTGGTTGGATGCCAAGTGAAATAAAATAATGTCAGAATGCCAGGACATTACAAAAAGGATAATTTATTGTGCTTTGAAATCCAGAAAGCTTTGGAACGTGTTCAAGGGACAAACAGGCCATTTTGTGCAGAATACGTAAACGTGAAAAAAGTGCAATTACCGTCGGCAGGCGTTCCGGCGTTAGATGTCAATACGGATTATGGCCACTATAGAGGGCGATGCAAGATTCCACACGTCGTGTCATGCTTTGCACAACATTATGAAGCAGCTGTTGGGGTAATATATCCTATTCCTCTGTCAGTGCACGGATGAGGAATGTCCTTGTTTATTGGAGGGCATTGGCGACCAGCAAGACTCCTCCCCAAAGCATCCCACACATTTTCAATGGGATTCAGATCTGGAGAACGTGCTGGCCATACAAGGCGTTGAATATCCTCGCTCTCAAGACACTCCTAGACAGCGACTGTTCGATGACATGTTGCGTTGTCGTCCATGAAAATGAATCTATCACCGACAGCACCACGGAACATGCGAACATGAGGTAGCAGAACATCATTAATGTATCGTTGGCCAGTCATGGTCCCAGTTGGAAGCACATAGAGGGACGTACGACCATTGTTAATGATGCCAGCCCATACCATGACACTACATGTCGGATATCGGTTCCTTTCCTGTAAGTTTGCTGGACAATATGCAGTACCACTATCACGCCAGATCAGTTGTCGTCGACAATCAGACGATAGACTGCATCTACTCTGAGAACAGCAGACCAGTCGTTATCAGTCCAATTGCGATGTTGATGGCACCATTGCAAACGGCCGGTACGGTGACGTCTGGACAATGGGATGCACACAACAGGACGGCGGGCGTATAGTTATCCTTCATGCAAACGTCTGGCGACAGTTTTTCGGGAGATCCGCTTGCCAGTAGCAGCCATAAACTGATTTGCTACCTCACTAGCTGTGCTGCGCCGGTGTCTTTTTGTTGATAGCACTAAGTACCGATCTTCTGCAGGTGTCGTACTGCGAACACGACCTCCCCCGTGACGTTTGCTACACTCTCCATTTGTTTGATATAATTTCCAAAGCCTTGAAAGAACACTGTGGCTGACGTCGAACTCCCTGGCAACATCTGTTATTTTTCGCCCTTCTTCAATCTTGCCAATAATACGGCCACGCGTAAAATCATCTAGGTGATGTCGGGAAGACATACTGAAAATTGCAAGTTCGTCAATTGATTCTTTCCCTTTCAACTTTGCGTTTGAACAACAACGGTCAATACGCGTCAAAACCTTTATATCTCTTATCAGCGCTATGACGTCACGAAAAAGTTCGGCAATCCGAAATTTGCATACGCACAAGACGTCTTACTGTATCCCGCACTTATGCTAATTTCCACATTTTCCTGCCTTCCATTTTATGGTTGCTATCGTTGCTATTGTCATCCGTCTTTAGCAATTGTCCGGCAGTGTATTTACAGGAGCATTTGCAACTATGTAAGCAAAAATAATATAGAGATTGCATATTTTCGAAAACAAAAATATGTATATATATATATATATATCATCATCATCATCATTGTCAACCATTATCAATCCACTGCTGGACGAAGGTCTCCCCAAGTTTCCTCCACAACGGTCTGTCTTGTGCCAGTCTCCTCCATGTCACCCCTGCATACTTTCGAATTTCATCCACCCATCTCCTATGTGGTCTTCTTCTGGGTCTTTTCCTGTCCCTTGGAATCCAATCTAAAATTTCGGCTGTCCATCGATGATCTGTCCTTCTGGCAATATGTCCAGCCCATTGCCATTTCAGGGATTTAACTCTGATCATGATGTCTTCCACTCTTGTCATTTTTCGGATCCACGAGTTCCTCTTCTTATCTCTCCTGGTTACACCAAGCATGCACCTCTCCATGCTTCTTTGAGTTGTCTGCAGCCTTTGTATGTCTCTTTTAGTTAAGGTCCACGTCTCTGCACCATACGTAAGCACTGGAAGGATGCATTGATCAAACACTTTTCTTTTAAGACATAATGGCATATTGCTCTTGAAAATTATGCTGTTTCTTCCAAAAGCTCTCCAGGCAAGTTTTGTACGCCGATTAATTTCTTCATCAATGTGACCCTCACTTGATATCTGCTGTCCAAGATAAACGTACGTGTCTGTTATCTCCAACTTTTCTCCATCAATCGATAAATCTTCATTTCTTGTAAAAGCATTGAACATCACTTTTGTCTTCTGAAAGTTCATTTTTAATCCCACTTCTTTACTCTTGTCAGCAAGTTCCTGGATCATACTCTGCAGCTCTGATGGGGTAGTTGCAAAAATGACTACGTCATCAGCAAAACGAAGGTGGGTTAGATAATCTCCATTAATCTTTATCCCCTTGTTTTCCCAGCTCAGCGACTGAAAAACACCCTCCAATGTGGCATTAAAGAGCTTCGGAGATATGGTGTCACCTTGTCTCACTCCCTTTCCAATTTTTACGTGTGTTGTATTTTCAAACAGCCTAATCTTTGCACTTGCATTTTCATAGATGTTATTAATAATATTAATGTATGCATCTTCAATACTGCAGGTTTTCAGAGCCATTGTAACTGCTGATGGTTTCACCGAATCAAAGGCTTTTTCATAATCGATAAAAGCCATGCACAATGGAAGTTCATATTCCCTCGCTCTTTCAATTAGTTCTCTCAGCACGTGGATATGATCTATTGTGCTGTAGCCACTCCTGAATCCAGCTTGTTCTCTCGGTTGAGCCATGTCTAGTGCTACCTTCAAGCGGTGTGAAAGAACTTTAGTGAAGATTTTATAAACTACTGATAGGAGGCTGATAGGTCTGTAGTTTCCGAGATCCTCAATGTCACCTTTCTTATGTAGCAGGATCATTGTAGCGGTGTTCCAATCCTCAGGAATCTTTCCTTCATTAAGGCATCGAGTGAAAATTTGGGCGAGTACTGTTTCGATTTCTCCACTTGCTTCTTGTATGATGTCTACAGTAATTCCATCTTCTCCTGGAGCTTTTCCTCGCTTCATGTTCTTGATTGCATGCGCAACTTCTGCTGGAAGGACTGGAGGAACTCTGGTACTGGTATCTTTCATGATGTCTGGAGTGCATATATCATCCCTTTCATATAATTTGGAGTAGAAATCTTTCACTCTTGTCAAAATTTTGCCTCTATTTCTTGTTACAGAACCATCTTCTTTTCTCAGTGCCATAATCTGTTTTCTTCCCTTACTGAGATGTCCCTTTGCTATCTTTAGGCTTTGGTTGTTTTCAATTGCTTTCCTCACTAGTTCACAGTTGAATTTCCTTACGTCTTCAGTGATACTTTTTCTTATTGTCTTGCATAGCTCTATATATTCCACTTTGGAAGTCACAGCTTCTTTAGTTGTCCTCATCTCTCTTCTTTTTTGCATAAACATTTTGGTTTTTCCTGATAATTTGCTCACATGCAACTTGTTCTTAGACCCAGCTAATTTTGTTGCTGTTTCCATAAGAGCTTTGGTTACTTTTCTGTTAACTTCAGAGATGTCCACTTCTTCCGATGTTAGGCCTTCTAAAGCAGAGAACCTGTTCTTCAGTTCTAACTTGAAGGTATTATGGTGTTTTTTAAGGTTGGTTATGTCAATAGATTTTGTTTGTCTTATGAGCTTGCCACGTTCAAGTTTAGTGTTGAGGTGCATCTTACATCTCACCAATCTATGGTCACTACCTGTGTTGAACTTGTTTAGCACACTGCAGTCTTCTATGACGAATTTTTTGTTACACATAATAAAATCAATTTCACTTGTCGTCCCATTTGGATGTCTCCATGTCCATTTCCTGTGTGGCTTTTTCTTGAAGAAGGAGTTCAAGATGAAAAACCCTTCTGCCTCTGCAAACTCAACGAGAGTATTTCCACGCTGGTTTCTGTTGCCATGACCGAATTTACCTACTGAAGTTTCATTCTGTTGCCGTTGCCCTATTTTTGCATTGAAATCTCCCATAATTATTTTCAAGTGCTGCTTACCTTTATTATTTAGATGACAAATTTCTTCATAAAATTCTTCAATTTCTTCTTCAGGATGACTTGTGGTGGGTGCATAAGTTTGAATAATCTGAGCCTGGTATCTTTTTTTTTCAAACTTATGCACCCATTATATATATGATATATATATATATATATATATCATCATCATCATGGCCAACCATTATCAATCCTCTGCTGAATGAAGGTCTCCCCAAGTTTCCTCCACAACGGTCTGTCTTGGGCCAGTCTCCTCCAAGTCACTCCCACATGCTTTCCAATTTCATCTACCCATTTTGTAATTGGTCTTCTTCTGGGTCTTTTCTTTTTCGTTGGAATCCAGTCTAAAATTTTGCTTTGGCATCAGTGGTCCGTTCTCCTGGCAATATGTTCACCCCGTTGTCATTTCAGGGATTTACTCTGCACGTGATTTCTTTTCTCTTCTCATTTTCGTTATCTAGGAGTTCGTCTTCTTTTCTTTGTGGTTACACCAAGCATGCATTTTTCCACGGTTCTTTCAGTACTCTGCAGTATTTATGTCATATTTAGTTAAAGTCAATGTCACCGCTCCGCATTTAAGCAGTGGAAGGATGCAATGAATAAGCACTTTCCTATTATGACATAATGTCATATTGCTCTTAAAAATTGTATTGTTTCTTTCAAAACCTCCCCAACCAAGTTCTATACGCTGATTAATTTCTTCACCAATATGACCTTCGCTTGATGTCTGCTGCCGAATGTGTTTTGGGAAATCATGGTACGTCGATTAACTATGGTATCAGGTAACTCCAGCTTTTTGCCATCAATCGATAAATCTTCCTTACTTGTAAAAGCATTGTACATCAGTTTTTTTCTTCTCAAAGCACATTTTTAATACCACTTTTTTACGCTTGTCAGCAAGTTCCCGGATCATACTGTGCAGTTCTAAAAGGCAAGACCAGGTGGAAAAATGACTACCTCATCAGCTAAACGAAGGTGAGTTAAATGATTTCCAATAATATTTATCCCTTTGTTTTCCCAGTTCAATGATTGAATAGCACACACACACACACACACACAATGAACCGCATTTCTTTGGTACGGTGTAGAGACCTTAACTACAAAAAATATATAAGAGGTTGCAGCTTGCTGAAGGAAGCATAGGTTGCAGCTAACTGAAGTAAGCATGCTTAGTGTGCCCAGGAAAGACAAGAATAGCACTTCGTGGATCAGGAAAATGACTAAAATGGGAGACATCATGATCAGAGTAAAAATCCCTGAAACGGTAATGGGCTAGACATACAGTACCAAACAAAAGTATTTGGCGAAACACTTTTTCGACAATTTTTTTTTGCTGGACCGAATCGGGTCATTTTGGGATATGATATGTGTATTCAGTTGTAAACATGACCCATATGCAGATGGATCGGACACCTTAACACAGATCAGGTACCGAGCTTAATCGCAAAAGTCATACAAATTGACCAACAAAGTAGGTGTGTATCATATTCATGTAATGCAACGATAACAGAAAACAAGTACTAGAAAACGACAAAACAATAACTAATACTTAGTGGGATAACCACGAGACTTAATAACAGCTGCACAACGGGCCGACATCGAGTCCCCTACCTCCTCGACGGTGACCTGCGGAATTGGCGCCCATTCTGCAGACAGCTGGTCAAACTTCTGGGCCCTATTTTGGCCGGTTTCCTTCACACATCGTCTCTCCAGCTCCTCCCAATTGTGCTTGATGGGGTTGAGGTCTGGAGATTGGCTTGGCCAGTCTAGAAGTGAGATCTGTTGCTGCCGGAAGGCTGCCTGCGCTACTCTGGAGGTGTGCTTTGGGTCGTTGTCTTGCTGCATGATCCATCCGGGTGGCATGTTCTGGTTTGCCCATGGGAAGTCATCGTTGATGAGCATGTTCGTGTAGCTCTGGCCGGTAATTATTCCATCAATTTTGATGATGGGGCCCATTCCATTGCGTAAATTATGAGCGATCCTCCTCCGTGCTTGACAGTCGGCTGAATGAACTGGGGGTTGAATCTCTGGTCACACGGACGTCGTGCGTATCGGATGCCATCACTTCCGAACAAGTTGAACTTGCTCTCGTTGGTGAAAAGCTTGTTACTCCTGTCCGCCGAGGTCCATTGTCGATGACGGCAAACGAACGTGACTCTGGCTCGTCGATTCTTGACTCCGATGAGTGGTTTCTTGGGGTGGCGTCTTCCATTCAATCCACCAGCTATGAGACGACGGGAGATGGTCATTCGGCTGACGTTCAGGTCTTCGCCGTCGTGGAATTCGGTGGCGATGTCCACAGCAGTCAAGGTGGGATCAGCACGAGATCGACGGAGGATGCGTCTATCCTGACGCAACGTAGTGGAACGAGGCCCACAACTTCGCGAACTTTCTCGACTCTCCCAGTCGTTTTATAACGTTGCAGAATAGCTGAAATGGACTGAGGTCGGATCTTCAGGGCCCTCGCAATGTCGGTGACGCGCATTCCGGTTTCCATCATGTTCACGGCCACCTGGCGAGCTCCAACAGTGATATCCGCCTTTTTACCCATTTCGGAAAACCTAAGATTGACTTATTATCACACTACACATCACAAAACCTACAAAAATCACACGAAAAACTTTAATGCATGCAGCAAAAAAATGGGTAATAATTGGCGACTCTTGAATATGGCCCATTTCGAACGACAAGTTTGCTCTTAGCGAAATACAAATTACGCGGCATTGTAACCCACGAATCAACACATATCATATCCAACAAGTTAGTAAAATCATGCAATGCATTGATTATAATACGCTTTCCAACATTACAGAAATTATTACTCAAGTTATCACTCAAGTTATGAGAATAAGTTCTGTGGAATAAATCTCGGTCCTGTGCGCTGACCTTTGATCCCATTTCGATGAAATTCAACAGAACCGGCTTGGTATACCTCCGAAATAACATGATAAAGTTTTGCCGCAATCGAAGCATTTTTACGTAAGTTATGATGCATAAGCGCTATGGAATAGATCCCGCTCCTGTGTCCTATCCTTTGACCCCATTTCGCTCATTTTCAATAAGGTTTGTCGCCAGGTGGTCCCCTACCGCATACTAAAATTTCATCAAAATCGAACCTTTTTTACGCTTTCCAACCGTAGGTTGAAGAAGCGTGTATGCTCCAGCTTTTTCCGTCCGGCTGTCCGTCCGGCTGTCCGTCCGTCCGGCTGTCTGTCGGCACGATAACTCACGTAAAACTGATTCGATTTCGATTAAATTCTAGTATGTGGTAGGGGATCACTAGGGGACGAACCCTATTGAAAATGGGTGAAGTGGAGTCAAAGGACACGCCATAAGAGCAGGATCAATTCAATTGCCATTATGCGTCATAATTTGCGTAAATATGGTTCGATTTCGATGAAATTTTAGTATGCGGTAGGGGACCAACAGGGGACAAACCCTATTGAAAATGGGTGAAGTGGGGTCAAAGGTCACGCCATAAGAGCGGGATCCATTTCATTGCCATATGCGTCATAACATGCGTAAATATGGTTCGATTTCGATGAAATTTCAGTATGTGGTAGGAAACTACCTGGGAACGAACATTATTGAAAATTGGCAAATTGGGGTCAAAGGTCAGGCAGGGCATAAGAGTAGGATTTATTCCATAGCCCTTATGAGTCATTACTTGCGTAAAAATGGTTCGATTTCGATGAAATTTTGGTATGTGGTAAAGAACAACCTGGGAACGAAACTTATTGAAAATGGGAGGAATGGGGTCAAAGGTCAGGACATAAAAGCCGGATCCATTTCATTGCCTTATGCTTCATAACATACGTAAATATGGTTCGATTTCGTAAAAAGTTTAGTATTTGTAAGGAACAACCTGGTGACGAACCCTATTGAAAATGGGCGAAATAGGGTCAAAGGTCAGGGCATAAAGGGGGAATCCATTCCATTGCCTTTATGCGTCATAACATGCGCAAATATGGTTCGATTTCGATGAAATTTTAGTATGTGGTAGGGAACCACCTGGGCACGAACCCTATTGAAAATGGCCGAAATGGGGTCAAAGGTCAGGCAGGACATAAGAGCGGGATTTGTTCCATTGAACTTTGGTATGTGGTAGGGATCCACTGGGGACGAACCCTATTGAAAATGGGCGAAATGATGTCAAAGGTCAGGACACTGGAGTGGGATCCATTCCATAGCCCTTGTGCATCATAACTTACCAAAAAATGTTTCGTTTGCGACAAAACCTTATCATATTGTTCCGGCGGTATAGTGAACCCGTTCTGTTGAATATCAACGATATGGGGTCAAACGTCACTGCACAAAAGCAAGATTTATTATACAGCCATTATTCTCATAACTTGCGTAAAACTGCTTCTATTGCGACAAAACTTTAGTATGTTATTCTTGAGGTGAACCGAAACTGTTCTGTTGAATATCATCGAAATGGGGTCAAAGGTCACGAAACAGGAGCGAGATTTACTCCACAGCCATTATCCTAATAACTTGTGTAATAATTTCTGGTATGTTGGAAAGCGTATCATAATCAATGCATTGCATGATTTTACTAACTTGTTTACGTTAGTTATGGCGCAGAACAGCAGTGGAATGGATCCTTCTCCTATGAACTGACCTTTGACCCCATCTCGTTCACTTTAAATAGGGTTTTGCCGCCCCGGTGGCGCAGTGGTCTAAGGCGCTGGCCTCTGATCATTCGTCCGTAAGGGGTTCGGGCTCGAATCCCGGTCAGGCATGGATGTTGTGTTTGTCTTATGGCACTGGCTCTTTCCCTTCCCTGGAACCAGTGACCCTAAATTAGGGACGGGCGACTGCTTATAGCCCGTTGAGTTGCTCACGGTGGTCGTTAAACCTCCAATCAAAAAAAAAAATAAATAAATAAATAAATAGGGTTCCTTCCCAGGTGATCCCATACCAGATACTAAAATTTCAACGAAATCCAACGGTTGTTACGCGAGTTATCGTGCTGACGGACATACGCACACAACGCGTGACGTAATGAAGCGGATGGTAATCGCGACCATCTGCTAGCAAGGTTTGACGTTATAAATCTTTAATAGGATCCACAAACAACGCGTGACGTAATGAGATAAATGGCATGACCGCGCGCCAACATTCTCAAACGCGAGTTGTGACGTCATAAGATTTCTAAGCATTGGTAACATTAATGGAACAACGCCATCACTAAAAACGTTATAATTTGGCGTGGTTATTTAACCCACTAAACCAATTCTTCTAAGGTCGAGATCAAGCTAAATTGATTTCTAGTACCAGAAAACGGTAGGTTAAGGACTTTCATCAAAATTCTTAGAGCTGTTTTCAAAATAAAATGTACATATATACATACAAGAATTGCTACTTTAAGGTGGACGTCAAGTAACTTTGCTTCGTATACTTCCAATGGAAAAACCTTTGTACACATTTTCGTCACAATTAATGCGTTCCCAAGGATGAAAATTTGAACATCGATTAAAATATCTTCATTTTATAACTTGCAATACTTAATATTTTCTAAACCATAACCGTAATTATGCAATCCAACAATTTTTTGTCCACTGACGTCATCAAAGTACAGGTCGCGCCATCTTTTCCCTGGTTTCAACACCACCAAAGGAAAAGTTATTGATTTTTAATATAATTATGCTTATGTTTTAGAAAATATTAAGTTTTCCAAGTTATAATATGAAGTTATTTTAATCGATGTTCAAATTCTCATCCTTGGGAACACATTAATTGTGAAGGAAATATGTGCAAAAGTTTTTCCATTGGAAGTATAGGAAGCAAAATTACTCGACGTCCACCTTAATAATATGGGATAAGGACAATTGAATAGATCGTAATCCTATGTCCTGACCATTGACCACATTTCGTCCATTTTCAATAGGGTTCGTCCCCAGTGGTCCCCCACTACATACTGAAATTTCATCGAACTCGAACCATTTTTACGCACGTTATGACGCCTAAGGGCAATGGAATGCATCCCGATTTTTGTCCTGACCTTTGACCACACTTCACCCATTTTGAACGGGGTTCGTCCCCAGGCGGTCTCCTACCATATGGCAAACTTTCATTGAAATCGAACCATATTTACGCAAGTTATGACTCATAAACGTAACGGAATGATACCACTGCTACGTCGTGACCTTTAACCTCATTTATCTCATTTTCAACAGGCTTTGTCCCCGGTTGGTCCCCCACCACATACTAAAATTTCATCGAAATCGTCCCATTTTTACGCCAGTTATCGTGCGGACGGGCAAAGCTGGAGCATATACGCTTCTTCAACCTACGGTCGGAAAGCGTAAAAAATGACCCGATTTGGTCGAGCAGAACAAAAATTATGGTCGAAAAAGTGCTTCGCCAAATACTTATGTTCGCTACTGTACTCCAAGAAGAGCGGACCACCGACGAACAACCGAAATTTTTGGCTGAACAGGAAAAGACCCCGAAGAAGATTAATTACAAGATGGGTGTACGAAATTTGAAAGTATGCCGGAGTGACACTGGGCGACTGACTCAAGACAGACCGTCAGGAAAAAAACTTGGGGAGACCTTAATCCAGCAGTGGATTGGACATGATTGGCAATGATGATGATGATGATGATGACATACTACCATGTTGTTCAATCCTGACTGGAAACAGCGTATTTTCCAATTGTCTTTCATTGGTCCGTGTACCGGCCAAAACATTACGAACGTTTAACTTAGGGGTCACAGAGAATTAATGACAACATGTGCAAATACAACAATCACATCGACTGATGACGTTTTGCCTTGTTCTTTAGAGAGGGTTTACACATTATTAGGCCGGATTAGCTCAATTAAATATAGTAAAGCCGCAGAAACTGTTGGAATTAAAAACAAAGCATCTAATCGTCAGTGCACGTACGGCAGGAACAACGATCAACGAAACAAATAGTGTTACTTTTCTTATCCAAAAGGCATGAATGTAGCCAAAAACTGGACGTTGGTCGTCGTGATGTCATGATGCCTGTACGCAGGAACTTGTCTTTTTGTTCGCAGCCACCGTCTGCTGAATTAACCCAAGCCGAGGAAACGCCAACTTCGAAACGAACCACGGGTAGGAAGTTAAAGAAAATACGTCTTGAAAGACGTTATAACGAAGTAAATTATACGTCATTTTTGGTCTGCGCTGGGGATCGAACCCGAGTCTATTTATTACGGAACAAGTCGCTCTACCAACTGAGCTACGCAGACGTTCGTTCTCGCTGCTATCTGCCTTTAGGTCATGTGCGTCCTGCGGGGCAGGCACGTCACAACTTCTTCCCGTTCGAAATACATTAATCTCAATAAAAAAGAAAAAAAAGTCATTTTGGAGGTGTGTCTAAGAATGCGGTGAATAGAGAGTAGAGCAAGACGTTTTTCCATTCGAAAGCCCTTTATCTCAACAAAAGCAGAAGAAAGTCAGTTTTGAGTTTCGGCTAAGAATGCGATGAATGGAGAGTAGAGCGAGACGTCTTCCCATTAGAAAGCCTTTTATCTCAATAAAAACAGAAGAAAGCCAGTTTAGGGTTTTGGTTTAAAATGCGGTGAATACAGAGTAGAGTAAGACGTTTCCAATTCAAAAGCTCTTTACCTCAACAAAAGCAGAATTTTAGAGTTGTGGCTAAGAATTCAATGAACGGGGAGTAGAGGAAGACGTCTTCCCATTAGAAAGCACTTTATCTCAATAAAAACAGAAGAAAGTCAGTTTATAGTTGTGGCTTGGAATGCGATGAATGGAGAATAGAGCGAGACGTCTTCCCATTAGAAAGCCCTTTATCTCAATAAAAACAGAAGAAATCCAGTTTAGGGACTGAACACGATAAAACACATATGTAGCACAGATACACTACATGTACTAAAACTTTACTGTTGAACACACATAACACATGAGATCTTTCGAGGATCACAACGTCCCGATCCTCAGATGTTACATTCACGAGTAAGATCAAGATATATATACATATATACACAACACCATCGTCACAAACCAGCAATAACGCAACGCCATCTATGATTTACATAGTGCTTTTGAAATAAATCATGAAAATGTTTTAATAAAATAGTCCATGGTTCCTATATAGCTTTAGGGACATAGTCATTACAGCAACGAGATCCGAATGATGTAATATATAGGCTCTCCATAAATAATAATTGTGAGAGCTTACCTGGAGAGTTTATAATGTATACCTCATTCCATCTTGGAGTATAAGAACCGGTTGCAACCAGACGAGACAAGGCGGTTGTTAACTTGCCATTACGAACATTGTTCGTATTGTCTATATATGTATATATATCTTGGTCTTACTCGTGAATGTAACATCTGAGGATGGGGACGTTGTGATCCTCGTAAGATCTCATGTGGTATGTGTGTTCATCAGTAAAGTTTTAGTACATGTAGTGTATCTGTGCTACATATGTGTTTTATCGTGATCAGTCGATATTTTAACTTTCAACAGTTTTAGCAAGAATCATCCTTCACCCAGTTTAGGCTTTTGGCTAAGAATGCGATGAATAGAGAGTAGAGCGGGACGTCTTCCCATTAGAAAGCTCTTTATCTCAATAAAAACAGAAGAAAGTCAGTTTAGGGTTTTGGCTAAAAATGCGGTGAATATAGAGTTGAGCAAGACGTCTTCCCATTCAAAAGCCCTTTAACTCAACAAAAGCAGAAGTAAGTTTAGAGTTGTATCTAAGAATGCGATGAACGGGGAGTAGAGCAAGACGTCTTCCCATTAGAAAGCCCTTTATCTCAATAAAAACAGAAAGTAATTAATTTGTAGTTGTACCTAAGGATGCGCTGAATGGAGAGTAGATAGAGCAAGATATCATCCCATTCGAAGGGCCTTTATCTCAACAAAAACAGAAGGAAGTCAGTTTAGAGTTGTGGCTAAGAATGTTCTGAATGAAGAGTAGAGCAAGACGTCTCCCCATTGGAAAGCCATTTACCTCAATAAAACAAAAGAAAGTTTAGAGTTGCCAGCCGAGGAATACTTCATTTGCAAAAGATACAATCAACACAACAGCACGGGTCGGAATGGCAAGCAGGCTTAAAGGAATGACCTTATACAGCCGGTCAGGTACAGCGCTACGATCCCTCCTTGCTGAAGTCACATTCACTTCCGAGCGTGATACTTGAATCATCTGCATGTCTCACGATGTCACACTCACCCACCAAATTTCATCCCTGTCGGTTGCTTCGTTCTGGGTGCAGCTATTTTTTTGACGATGAGTGTATTTACTTTTATGACTCACACATCTTCTATCATCGGTTTAACGACAATAACATTCATTAATCCACCTAGGTACCACTCAATATCAGGGATTAGTAAATATTATTGCTAATTGATGAGATTTAATTCCACTACGTATGTACCAGACTCTGTCTCGGTGTAGTCCCGTGTGAGTAACGCAAAAAAAGGCATTATATTGTACATAAATAAATTGATACTATGAAATCACTCGTTTTATTTCACACTCACAAAAATCTTGGCATGCTGAGTCCCGTGTGAGTAACGCAATAACCTATGCAAGGTTATCTAGATAACCTATGCAAGGTTATCTACAAAAAGTACGTGGTACTCTTTGTAGATAACCTTGCATAGGTTATCTACAAAGAGTACCACGGTACTGTCTCGACTTTTTCCACTTCCAATCTGTACGACATACAGTTTAAACGGAATTACTATAGCATTTTTACGCCAAGTTGAAACTGAGACTTGTGAGCATGGAATTTGGGAAGTAAAAGGTGTCCTAATAATGGCTGTGCACTGAATGTACGAATTGCATTAATTTATTAGGTGTGCAACTTAATTCTCGGCCACAGGCACGACACGTTCACAGCAAATCGAATACGTACCTAATCAGAGAAATAATCCCCGTCGTGTTGAATACATTTGAGCCATAGGTCAGGGAGCTGCCGAATGCCACTGCGGAAAAAGAGGGGTGCTTCGAGTTGATAAAGTCATCAATAATTGTGTAGACCTCCTCGACAGAAGAGAAGTGCGTATCACTCAGGTGATGTTGCAGGGAGCCAACGTGGTGATAATCCAACAAGGCGAAGTCTGGAGAATACGCCGGGTGAGACAAAATCTCCCATACCATGTCGGTGATCGTGTTTAAAGTCGTTTTCGCGATGCTAGAACGCTCGTTATCCTAAAGGAACAGGACCGACCTTCTGCCCTTGCCGGTGTATGGCCTTTTTGCCTCCATTGCGTCACTCACACGAATGAGTTGCTGAAAATAACGCTCAGCATTGACCGTTTCACCAGGTTTGAGCAACTCATACTGTACGACACCGCGTTGGTCCCACCATATACGCAGCAACAACTTCCTGGCATGAATATTCAGTTTGGCGGTACTGGTGGTAGGCTGACCTGGATAAACCCACGATGTGCGCCGCTTAGGATTATCGTAAAGTATCCACTTCTCATTACAGGTCAAAATCTTGTGAAGGAATTCCTTCTTCTTGAATCTGGAGAGCAAGGACACAGCAACATCGTAGCGCCTAGACCTGTTCGCAGCTGTGAGTTGGTGGGGCACCCAACGGCCCTCCTTGTGAATGCGTCCAAGCTTGTGCAGGCGCTTTGCAATGGCTTGCCATGTTACTTCCAGTTCTTGGGCGAGATCTGTCTGTGTGCGACAGGGATCCGCGTCCAACAGTTGTTCCAGTTCCTCATCGTCAACTTTCTGTGGCTGTTCCGGACATTCTGCATCACGGAGATCGACATTTCCCTGCTTAAACCGCTGACACCACTTCTTACACGTAGTGTAGGATACAGCAGCCTCACCCAAAGCAGCGCAGATCATTTGCTGAACTTTCGCGGCACTTTTTTTCAGCTGAAATGTGAACAGGAGGCAGTGTCTCAACTGTTGCTTCTCGAACGATATTGCTTTCACCGTCAAGTTTCGTCGCTCCTGCCACTACAGCTGTGAGCGGTTACGGTTTCCTGCAAAGCTGTGGGATAGCAGTGCAATCAGCCATTATCGTACACAGCTATTTGCATTTGCCGACGTTCTATGATCGCTTGCGGTTAGGAGTCGAGAATTAATAATGCAATTACAGTAGAAGTGACAGAGCAGGATACAGGGTAGTACAAAGTCCGTTAGGCGGCTGTCAAAACAAGCTAATGTGCCAAAGAGTACAGCCCACGATACTCTGTAAGGGAAGCTGCTTTTCCATCTGTACAAAGTGTCTGTCGTGCACCAGCTGAAAGAAACAGACCACGTGACCCGTGTTCGGTACCCCAGGTGGTTCCAAGATTCCTTGTGTGAAGAAGGTGAACATTGTTCACCCTGTACAGATAAGGGATGGTTTCACGTGTCCGGATACATCAACAGCCAAATCACTCGTCTGTGGGTTACTGGAAATATCCACGAATTTAAGAAAGTGCCTCTCCACAACCAGAAGGTCTTTGGTGTGTTATGACTCGTACGCGCATTATTTGCTCCATTTCCTTCAGTGAAACCATTAACTCAGAACGGTACCCTGCCCAGATTATCCAACCATTCATATCTGAACTCACGGAACGAGAAATCAACGACGGATGGTTCCAGCAAGACAGTGCAACTACTCACACAACTGGCGCATCAATACAGCTTCTGGGTGAATTCTTCGAAAATCCCATCATCTCCGGAGGACTGTGGCCTGCCCGATCACTGGATCTGACACAGCCTGGCTTCGTTCTGTGGGAAACACTGAAGGGCAATGTGTACGCACGTAATCTTCATACACTTCAAGAGCTACAGGCTGCACATCCAAAAAGTCACACCACATACCCTACGAGAAGCGTGTACATGCGTGTCTGGACGTCGGTGGAGCCATTTCGAACACATCCTAAAGGAACCAGTTTGGCCTGGTAAGTGTTACTTTCAATGCACAGTTAGTTTTTCAGACATCCTGTGTAACTCCATTACTGAATCTGAGAAATCTTGTCAATTTTGAAAGAAACTTTCCAACTGGGACCGAGGAAGTAGCAAAAAATATCTACAATATTTTTTTAAAGACATATTTAGTTAACTCTGGATCGAAAATTCGGTGATAATACAGAGGACGAGTCAAAAGTTTTGCAATATTTGGATCACTTTATGTCTTCATACGCACGTTAACGACGAATTCTGAGTTGCATTCAAAGTATAGGCCATCGTGTTGCACCGTCTTTAGCTATCTGTCAGCCAGTTCTTCGATTCCGCGGCGGTACCAGTTCTTGTCCTTCAAGGCGAAGAACTCCTTCACCCCAGCTGCCACCTCCTCCTGTTTGTTGAAGTGCCGCCCACGTAGGAAGTAGGCCATGGACCGGAACAGGTAATAATCCGATGGGGCAAAGTCCAGACTATATGTTGGGTGTTGCATCAGTTCAATGTCCTCAAGTTCCTGGAGTTTTGCACGGGTCGTACACGCGGTATGAGGCCGAGCGTTGTCCTACTGCAGGAGAGCGCGCTTTCTGCTCACCAGTGCAGGGTACTTCTCTTCCAAAACGGCATACATAAGCTCCAGATGTTCAGATTAGAGGTTGGCCGTGGATCGTCCGACCGTCTGGAACAAATTCGTAATGGATTATCCCCTCGAAATTCCACCAGACCTTGTGCTCGAAGCGCCCACGTTTGGCAACAGTTCTGGAACTGGAAGCTGGCCCAGGCTCACCCACTGTCGTTGTGTGTTTATAATTACGGATATAGACCCACTTTTCATCGCACGTAACAATCCAAAATTAACATGAAAACATTTAGACTTGCTAATGGGTAAAAATACAGATCTAACTGTTCCTCAGTACGTTACAGATTCTAATAACTTTAAGGTTACTGACAAACAAGATATTACAAATGCATTAAATGAGCATTTTACCTTATTTCCACAAACACTATAAAAAATGTATTACCCCTACAAGTTCCATTCACTAATTACCTACGGAACAAACACAGATCTAATGCTTTTCATCTTATTGAAATTACTGAAACGGAACTGTTAGAAGAACTTGACCACATACACTCTAGCTCTGGCTCTGGATATGATGATCTTCAAACATGTATTATAAAAAATGTTGCTAATCTCATTCTTGATCCTCTATTGTTTATATTTAATGATATATTTCAATTAAGTGAATTTCCTGATCTACTTAAAACAACAAAAATAATCCCAAAATACAAATCTGTATCGCACAGATCTACCGCCCTGTAGCCAATTTATCAATTTATGCTAAAATTTTGGAGAGATTGATTTATAATAGATTAATCTTATTTATTCATAAACTAGATATTATCCATCCAAATCAACAAGGTTTTCAATCTGGTAAGTCAACAGAATCAGCCTTATTATATCTATAACAAACAGTCCAACATAATTTTGAACTCAACTTATATACTATAACGAAGTAAATTTCTCCGTCATTTTTTGTCTACGCCGGGATTCGAACCCGAGGCCGCTTATTCCGGAACAAGTCGCTCTACCAACTGAGCTACGCAGACATTTGTTCTGATTGCTATGTGCCTTTATGTCGTGTGCGTCCTGCTGGCAGGTACGTCACAATACCATCGCTTTATTTTTAGACCTATCCAAAGCTTTTGATACCATAAATCATAATATCATACTACATAAATTACACACTATAGAAATAAGGAACAATGAGTATTCTCTTCTTAAAACTTATTTATCAGGTAGGCAACAATATACTCAAATTAAACAACATAAATCCTCTCTTCAATTCACACCAACTGGTGTTCCACAGGGCTCAACTATGGGACCTTTAGTTTTCAGTATATACATTAATGATAGCTTTACTTCCCTAATTGATATTGATCTTCTTCTTTATGCTGACGTCATAACCATCCTCTCCTCATTTAATTTAACGATTGACACTATTTTGAATATCAATACTCAACTTAATAATATCTCAGTTTGGCTACATTCCAATGAACTTATAATAAGTACTACCAAAACAAAATCGTTAATCTTCTCAAAACAAAATATATCACAACCCCATTCTATCACATGAACTATTAATGGTACAAATACAGAAGAGGTTAATTCTTTACTTTACTTGGGGATTACTTTAAATAGGGAACTTAAATGGAACCAACATGTGGACTCTGTTCTTCTCGAACTCTCTAAAAATATTGGAGTTATAAGCTCGTTATTCACAAACCTTTCCTATAAAACACTACTTCAATTATATTATACCATGTTTCAAACTCATATTAATTATGCTATCTTATTTTGGGGACAGACGACTAAATATAATTTCAAAAAACTTCAAATTCTTCAAAATAAATATGTAAGATTAATTGACCTAAAATTTGATAAAAATACACAACTATGACTATATAATAAAACAAGAGTTTTCCCAAACAAATACAACATTCTTACAATTAACCAACTATATTACTTTGATATTGGGAAAATTATGTTCAGGCGAATTAAGAATAATTTACACACTGACATCATACAAATTGTACCACAGATACACTCACATGACAAATGCACTAAATCACATTTTCAGCCTATTCATCCGAAGACGGAGAACATGAAACAAAGTATAGGTACATTGGCCCACATTACTGGAACTCATTATCGACGGAACTGACTTATTTAAATGATTTTAACCCTTTTAAAAAAAATAAAAAACGTCATTGCGGCTCCTCAAATTGATGATTGTAGTGGAGGGGGACTATTACAATGACTTGTATCTCTCGATGTAAATTGATTTTCAATGGTATTACATGTAGTGCTTATCATCTTTTATACATCATTTTCTTTTTTTCTCTGAAACAGTGACTTGTTTGTAACTTCATCTGGTGACGTCAGTGTAAAATTTGTCTAGGGAGCATGGGACCCTGTCAGACCTTGCTGGACTCCCCCCCCCCCCTGCTTCCTTGCTACGCTTTGTTTTTTGTAACACTGGTTTTTGGTTCAGCAAAATAAATGAATTGAATTCTTTTGATGATACGTACATCGCGGAGGTTTCCTAAGAGTTTCGTGCACACTTCCACGCGGAGTGTGGGTTCAGCTGCCGTCAGTTTGTGATTGATAATGCAGCAGCTCCTGTATACCTTGCCAAGGTCCTGCAGGTGACAAACCACAGTGGTCTGTGATATACCCAGCTCGCCTGATAAACACCGATTGCTGGTGGTCGGATTTGCCTCTACGGCCTGACGCACGGCCTCCAAATCCATGGTTCGCTGCCTACCTGACCTTCGCTGATCGTCGAGGTTTTCTTTCACCTGAGCGAAATTTCTTGAACCGTCTGGTTTCGCATGGCAAATGCTTCGTGTTGCTTGAGCAGCGTTATAACCAAGTTCAAACTCGTAAAGCAAAAGTTCCCTAATTAGCCGGTTGTGGCTATTCACTTTTTAGGCGTCCCAACCACGGACATAACGAAGACATGCAATGCTGTTCACAGAACGACTACCAATTTTTTCGATTGGCTGCAGTGCGAGAGTTTAACTAGTTTAAATACGTGACATTCCCGTTGCAGCACATGCGTTTATGCAAATATTGCACCATTTTCGACTGACCCTCTGTATGAATAGTCAGTGTTAACCCTGTAGCTGGTACTTAGCGATAATGCCGCTTACATTTTTTAACGAGCATTGTTAGGTCAAATACAAAGTCTTCTTTTTTTTGTATGTTACTGAGAAATTGTAATACTTAACTAATTATATATACTGAAGAGCAATTGAATTACTGATACCTGTCTAGTAACGTGTAGCACCACCTTTATCCCTGATGATGGCGGCGATTCGTCTCTGCATGGACTCGACAAGACACCGGAAGCATTGGGAAGCCATACGGATCCACGACCCCTGAACAAGCTCCCACTGTTCACGAAGATTTGATGGAGGGGGTCAGAGCCTCGAACATCTTTCACGATGATATCCTAGATGTGCTCGATGGGATTGAGGTCAAGTGACCTAGATGGCCAAAGAAGCGAGGTCATGTCGGTGGAGTGTTCATCCAACCATTTGGATACAATTCAGAAGCGATGGCACGGTGCATTGTTTTATTGTAGGATGAGGTCTCCAGTGGGATGTTGAAGACGCACAAACGGGAGGAAATGGTCGTCCAGGATATCCCGGAAACGTTGACCTGTGAGAGACGATGTCGCACTTACCAGGGGTCCCATTTCAGTCCACGTAAACTGTCCCCAGACGAGAATGCCACCCCCAACAGCTTGAAGAATACCCTGCTGGCAAGAAGTATCCATCGCTTCATGTGTTTTGCGCCGCACTCGTATCCTGCCATCAGCATGTACCAACGTGACTCTCGACTCATCAGTCCAGGCAACATTTTGCCACTTGTCTAGGGTCCAGTGGTAATGTTCCCGTGCCCATTCTAGTCTTTGCACTCTGTGATGTGCGGTCAGCAGCGGTACCCTCGTGGGACGATGGCTTCTGTACTTCATAGCGAGGAGATGGTTCTAGACAGTGTGGCTGCTTACACGTTTTTGTGCACCAGCGTTAAATTGCCGAGTGATTTCTTGCACTGTGGCCCGTCTATCCGATGTTACAATGCGAGCTAGCCGACGATAACCCCGCTCATGCACACGCTGTTTTCCACGGCAGTTGGCCCTTTCAGGGATGGTTTGACCGGGTTCTATGTACTCACGGTGCACCCGTGACACTGTGGCTCGTGAAAATCCCAGTGCCTGCACGATTTCCGAGATGGAGTGACCCATTCGTCGGGCCCCGACAATCTTCCCACGGTCAAATGCGCTTAGATCCTTCGTCTGACCCATACTGCGTCCGACGCTTACTGATTCCCGTCGCATTGCTCCTTATCTTGTCGGATCGCTGCATTCGTGATGTCGTTTCCGTTTACAAGGCCGCCCACAGCTCCGCATTTGCACAACGCCAGCTGTCTCTAATTCAATTGCTGTTCAGTGTACAATTTTGAAGATGGCATGGAATGGCAAATAGACAGAAAAATGATAAAAGTTTAAAACTTACAGACCGTTGCTTAAAACTCTTAACAGAAATGTAATATGCTCAATTCAAAATTACACCGTGAATGTTTTGAGTTTCCATACTAGTTCATAACAGTAGCTCATGTACTCGTATTAAAACTTATATGCAAGCCTTATAGGGCAACGTTTAGCAGAGATACGGGGCAGGTATTTTTATGCCTTTTTCTCCTGTAAGGATATTAACTTCGAGCAGCAACAGTGGTGAGAGAAAGTTCATCCAGTTTGCAACTAAAATGTTTAATGATGCAAAAAAACAAAACAAAAAAAAACTCGCACGCACTTTATTGTACAAATTTCAGGCCATTGTTTTCTGTAGTTAGTTTGCAACGTTTCACAGGAGCCAGCATCCCACAACGGTACCGTACCACTCGGTATGTTTCGAGGACAACGGTTCTTCGATGCTAGATTCCACATCCACCAATGAAGTGCAGTACCGCCCTTGTAGGAAATGGGCCATGACGCGAAACAGGAGGTAATTAACCACTTATAATGTCTGTAGTTTTCAAAGACCACTCTGGAGATGTGACTTGGGGAATTATTCACTTGCAGCAGCGCCCTGCTCGTATTGATGTACGCTGAGTAGCGTTCACGCAAAGTATACATAAATGTAGTGAACCTGCTGCAGTTGCTTGGCATGGCGGCTGCCGTGCGCACCCTAAGCATCTGCATCTGGCATAAGTTAACAGTGCTCAGGACCTTCACAATTCCACCAAATTCACAGCATGACTTTTATCTCGAATCACCCGATTTGTTCCACTGGCTGTGCTTCCTGGCTCAGCTCTTGGTTCCGAATGGTAATATAATGTAGGAATATCTGTTTGTCACCATCTGTGACGATACGATGCCAAAACCTATCCTGCTATGGATTTGACAGCAATCTGCCATAGAGAGCGGTACATCAAACTATCCTGCTATGGATTTGACAGCAATCTGCCATAGAGAGCGGTACATCAAACTATCCTGCTATGGATTTGACAGCAATCTGCCATAGAGAGCGGTACATCAAACTATCCTGCTATGGATTCGACAGCAATCTGCCATAGAGAGCGGTACATCAAACTATCCTGCTATGGATTTGACAGCAATCTGCCATAGAGAGCGGTACATCAAACTATCCTGCTATGGATTTGACAGCAATCTGCCATAGAGAGCGGTACATCAAACTATCCTGCTATGGATTTCGACAGCAATCTGCCATAGAGAGCGGTACATCAAACTATCCTGCTATGGATTTGACAGCAATCTGCCATAGAGAGCGGTACATCAAACTATCCTGCTATGGATTCGACAGCAATCTGCCATAGAGAGCGGTACGTCAAACTATCCTGCTATGGATTTGACAGCATTCTGCCATAGAGAGCGGTACATCAAACCTATCCTGCTATGGATTTGACAGCATTCTGCTATAGAGAGCGGTACATCAAACCTATCCTGCTATGGATTTGACAGCAATCTGCCATAGAGAGCGGTACATCAAACTATCCTGCTATGGATTTGACAGCATTCTGCCATAGAGAGCGGTACATCAAACCTATCCTACTATGGATTTGACAGCAATCTGCCATAGAGAGCGGTGTATCAAATTGTCCTGCTATGGATTTGACAGCAATCTGCAATACAAAGCGGTACATCAAACCTACCCTGCTATGGATTTAACAGCAATCTTCCATAGAGAGCGGTACATCAAACTATCCTGCTATGGATTTGACAGCATTTTGCCATAGAGAGCGGTACATCAAACCTATCCTGCTATGGATTTGACAGCCATCTGCCATAGAGAGCGGTACATCAAACTACCTTGTTATGGATTTGACAGCAATCTGCCATAGAGGGCGTAAAATCAAACTATCCTGCTATGTATTTGACAGCAATATGTCATAGAGAGCGGTGCGTCAAACTATCCTGCTATGGATTTGACAGCAATCTGTCATAGAGAGCGGTGCGTCAAACTATCCTGCTATGGATTTGACAGCAATCTGTCATAGAGAGCGGTGCGTCAAACTATCCTGCTATGGATTTGACAGCCATCTGCCATAGAGAGCGGTACATCAAACTACCTTGTTATGGATTTGACAGCAATCTGCCATAGAGGGCGGTACATCAAACCTATCCTGCTATGGATTTGACAGCAATCTGTCATAGAGAGCGGTGCGTCAAACCTAACCTGCTATGGATTTGACAGCAATCTGCCACAGAGAGCGGTATATCAAACTATCCTGCAATCGATTTGACAGCAATCTGCCATAGAGAGCGGTACATCAAACCTATCCTGCTATGGATTTGACAGCAATCTTCCATAAGGAGCGGTACATCAAACCTATCCTGCTATGGAGTTGACAGCAATCTTCCATAAGGAGCGGTACATCAAACCTATCCTGCTATGGATTTGACAGCAATCTGCCATAGAGAGCGGTACATCAAACCTATCCTGCTATGGATTTGACAGCAATCTTTCATAAGGAGCGGTACATCAAACCTATCCTGCTATGGATTTGACAGCAATCTGCCATAGAGAGCGGTACATCATTCCGCCTGCTGGAGTGACAATTTATGGGAAACCGTCCCATGGTGCATGGAAGGGAAACCAAGCTGCTGAGATTATGAACGATGGTGGATTAGGAAGACCCCATCTCAACTGCCAATAATTGTTTACTGCTACCGAGGTTCGCTATCACAGCTTCGACCAGGATATCAGTTATGGTAGCCGTTATACGTTCTCACCTCGGCTTGTGTTCAATATTTGTGTCCACAGCATTAAAACGCGGGAACTGATTTCGTGAAGTGCTTCTGTCGACTGTTTTCCCACCTTCAACAGCACTCATTTCTCTCGCTGCTGACGCGTTTAACCCTTTTTTTAATAAAGACACAGGAGCAAACGAAAACTACTTTTATCGGTCTCCATACTCTGCTCATGTGATGACGTAATGCAGTTCCATGACTAATTCACTTCATCATCTTCGTGTATTTCACGTCGTAGCGGTACCCGGGGAAAGATGGAGCGCGTTTCGCTCAGGAATGGGTGCCTAAAATAATGTGCAGCTTAAAACGGGACGAGCATTTAACTCATCCTGGTAAAATACAAGGGTTAATGAATAAGTTACTTCCGTTGCCAAGTTACTAAGATTGTACTGTAGTCACATACAAATGATTTATAGCAATGCCTTCAGAACACAGATCTTACTCGTACTTTTTGTACATAATGGACACTGGTTTCACTGATACTCCACAATTTGGAAATCTTGCGTGTAGGATTATGCAGAATCCTTCGCTTCACCTCTTACCGCTTCGGTGTCATAGTGAAAATATTTTTCCTACAGGTTCTTGTTGTTTTTTATGTTTAAATTTGCAGCAATTTTACCCAAGGTCGCCCGTCTCTCTGCCTTCTTACACGCTACGTTGCCTCTATACACGTCGCGATGCCTCGTTACAAGATACGTTGCTTCCGTACACACCACAGTCTGTTGTTGGTTTCGAAAGCCTTTCATTGCGTTTCTCATCAGCGAAAACATTGCGCCCATGCGCGAATTTTCAACACGATTATGACACTCTACGGAAGCTCATGACATAAGGATCACTGACTCCTTGCATTTGGTGTTACATCTGCGCTGCTGGCGTTTTCCGGGCCTGGAAAAATCTAATAACCGCGTGTACCTCCGATTCCAGACTGGTACTCATATTCATTAGAATCCTTTCTGCAGCATATTGGCTTTTTTTTCAAACTCTCAAGCCAAACAACGGCTTTTATTCAAGACAATGCAGCGACACTGGTAGACATCGATTTACAAATCCCCAATTCTCTATCGAATATCGTTCGAAGTTGCATATTGATCGGCCTACGATTATAAAATATTCCATTAATAAATCGAAACACATGATTGATCAAGAGTCGAAGGCTGTCGTATGCACGATTGAATAGTTAAAAACTTGCATTTAAAAATTGATGTTTATTTACAAGTTAAAAAATAAATAAATCAGCTACACTGGCAAGCAATTTCGAGGCTTGCCTTATCATCGGGCCCAACTGCGCGAAATATCAGATTAGATCCTATGTAGAGAATTTTAGAAAGGGAGTGTCTGACGCCAGATCCTAAACAACCCTTAGAAATAGGAAGCTAGGAGATTTGGGCTAGATTGCCCGATAGGAAAGTGACACGGAAGCGAAGTAGAAAGGGGGAGGAAGACGCACTTATTTATTACCGGGAGCCCAGTACCCGAGGTCCGACGGCTTAACGTGCCCATCCGAGCCACGGCGGATATTTAGTGCATTGAGCGTTCGTACCCGCCTAGGATCGAACCTGAGGTCCTTTCCGTGGCAGTCACGAACGTTGCCTACTAGGCCACCCGCGGCCCAATTGCGCGAAACGATGGTTATAGGCATTTATATACAATCATGGAATAGCAAATGGTGTTGCCAAACTGGAAATGGCATGTTACAAATAATTATATGTAAATTAAACTCACGTATCTCGAGATCCGACAGGTGAAGCATTTAGCTGGTGCAGCAGCAGCGAGCTATAATTCCTCGCCCTTCGCTTTCATGAATTTGTAAATAAATACGTCGCAGAATCCAAGGGCAAGGTATTATACCTCGCCCTTGAATTCTGCGGCTGAACCAGCTAAATGCTTCACCTGTTGAATCTCGAGATACGTGAGTTTAATTTACATATAATTATTTATAACATGCCATTTCCAGTTTGGCAACACCATTTGCTATTCCATGATTCTATATAAATGCCTGTAACCATCCTTTCGTGCAGCTGGGCCCGATGACGAAGCTAAAGTAGCCTCGAAAGTGCTTGCCAGTGTAGCTGATTTTATTTATTTTTTAACTTGTAAGTAAACATCAATTTTGAATGCAAGTTTGCAAATATTCAATCGTGCATACGACAGCCTTCGACTCTTGATCATACCATTTGTCACAAAGACTTTTAATTACTTACAAATCATTGAAAAATCTTAGATAATTAAAGGAAAAGGGAATGCAAACCTGGAATGTGAAAAAGACCTTATAATGCATTACCTTCCTTAACACGTCGCTTCATGAATTTGTAAATAACAGCAAGTGTTAATTGAGCCACACGTGCCATCATTTTCTTATTAGGAATGTAACAGGTTTGTGCCATATGTTTCATGACACATTTCCAGCTATCCTTGAGTCCCCTGAAAAAAAAAGTTTTTTGGTATATTGAACATGTAAATAGTTCACATTCTTAATTATTTAAAAATCCTCCACGTGTTTACAAACATAATTCGTGTCCTACCACTTGGAAAGTCCGTGCGCTTGTTCAGATTAAATATGTTAAAACTGTGAGCCAGAGAGAAAATACTTGCAGCATCGTAATAACTTCCATTTGTCTTTGCGTATGTGTGTGTGTGTGGTAGCACTGAATTAGTAACCAGCAAAACAGTGTATTCGTACAGCATATTTAAATATGGTGCCAAAACGATTTCAGACTGTGACGCCCATTAATATTTCTTTACGTTGAATGATAATTAAGAATTGTTTGTTCTATTTAAATGAAACCATCTATAATTTAGCTTCGAGAATTTGGTTCCAGTGTAAATTGCACATAAAAACATTTTCAGAAGAAAGAGTTTCTTTTGAGGTTTAATCATCTAACCGGCGGGAACGAATTAACTCGTAGTTAGAAAATGATTTTAAATCAGCTCGAACGAATATACCCGCTATCTAAAAAGTGGACTAAACGCGACTGGAACGAGTGAACCTGCGCATCAGAAAATGTCGCACTCCCGATAGCTTTGCTTTTCAAAGTGGTTAATTAGAGGGATAATTGACACCAATTTCTAACTAATTACACTAATAGTAATAATAATAATAGCAATAACAATAATAATAGCAATAATAATAATAATAATGATAATAATAATAATAGCAATAACAATAATAATAGCAATAATAATAATAATAATGATAATAATAATAATAATGATAATAATAATAATAATCTGTATAAGAATTTTGCTTATGTACGTCGCGCAAAAAAGAGGCCTAATTTATCATTTGCCGAATAGCACGGAATAGGACGTAAACAAACATGGATGCCTCAATTATCGCCGGTTAGGGTTAATTGCGTTTCCACATTCTTAAATTCATAATTACCACAAGGCTTAATTGCGTTTCCCCATTGCCAATTTCGATCGAGACTTCATAGTCCAGCGGCTCACAGCACTTCTGTGTGCAAACGTATGTACAGAGAAAATTATTTCTGTATTAGTTACTTGGGTGTATAAGAAGCAAAAAAGTTGGGTGGCCACCCCCACGGTTTTTCAGCTTGATGTCATTCAAGATGGCCGCCATCATTTCACTTGCCTTCCCAGCAAAAACAGTCTTGCTGGGGCAGCACTATGCCATTGCTGGCAGCCACCACTGCCAGCAATGGCCCAGCACTATGTTGCCGCTGCCGAACCGTCAATAAAATGTCCGGGCAGCAAACAGAAGGGCCAACAGCTGGCCAACAGTTGGCACCCCATCAGTTGTCATATGCCACAACAGAGCCATCAGTGGTCCATCACAGGGAGTAGCTGCCACAAGTGGCCCTTCAGTGGCCCTGCCAGAAATGATGGCTAGCTTAATGTGGTCCGCTAGTGTGCCGTTAGTGGCAGCCAGCAACCACGTGACGTAACTGGTGGCTTGCCAAATCTTGTCAGCCAATTTTCCAGTAGTAGCCATAATAATATAAAAAAAAAAAAAAAGCAAGGATAACCGCAGTTTCCCAAAGCTACAATTTTTTCTACCCTTACGAAGCTCGTGAATTAACGCACTGCGCTGGGAAATTTTCTCAACAGGCCGGAGAAACGCCCGTTGGCGTGGCAGCTGAACTCTCTACCGACCGGACTTAATTGCCATGCGCGAGCATATGCTTAAAGCTGTCTGTTTGGTATGCAATGTGTAATCGAATGCTTCCCTCTTTCATTTTACAATATTGCGAGGTATTTTTCATAAAAGTCAGTTTCATATAATTGATAAATTAATTTTTTCAACGTAACGATAGTTTTTATTTTCCCTTAAGGGAACTTCACTCATTTTCAAGGCGTGTACATACTTAGGGTCGCTTTCCAAAGTTTTGTACTGTCCTTGCCATCTTGAAAAGAGATTGTTTAATAAATATATATTTACCCGGGTTCATGTCACATTATGTTACATTTTTAACGTTGTGTCTTTCCTTTCCGTTGTCTGAAGCTACATTTGTTTTAAAGAGTAAAAGATATTTTATTTTACTTCTCGTTATTTTTAGAAGCGAATTCCTCCCAGTCTTGGGTACTCAACTCATGGACGAGTACACCACATACCGTTGCTTTTTTTTTCTTTCAAATAATTAATAAATTTTGTACGCGTATAATTCTTTTTTTTTTTCAACAAACGTTGTTTTAATGGTTTTCCAGGATATTTGTTTCAAGCGGTTTCAAATTTTTTCTTGTTATTCATCCACTCCATTCCATGAATTGTTATTCATGGCCGAAATTTTAGACTGGAATCCAAGGGACAGGAAAAGACCCAGAAGAAGACCACATGTGAGATGGGTGGATTAAATTCGAAAGTATGCGGAAGTAACATGGATGAGACTGGCACAAGACAGACCGTTGTAGAAGAAACTTGGGGAGACTTCGTCCAGCAGTGGATTGGTAATGGTTGACAATGATGATGATGATGATGAACAAAGGGCATTTATTTATTTATTTGCAAATTATCAATGGTTCTGCGTTATTACATTTCAATCTTCTTCCGCTTTACTGATAAAATAAAGCTGCTACCTTACTTCCTGGAAACCCATGTTAGGACTATCTCCACAGTAAGTAAGCAATTTAGGAGCACTATCTTTTTAAAATTTCTCAACTAGAAAACAAAACGTCGGAAATGCCACAAAAAACGAAGTCGTCTCCTCTCATATAAGTGTTTATATCATTACGTTTGTAACTGTTATACCATTACAAACCCCATCTATTTCCCAGTAATTATTTATATCATTACGTTTTTCCAGTAGTTCATTCTGTAATAGTTACATCTAGCACATCTTTCCATAACAAAATGCGAAATATTAGAATCTGCTGCAGTTGTAGTACTTGTAAGTTGCGCTAGAACACAAAGCAGCAATGTTGGCATCTTATACACAGGTTAAGTAACCCTTATCTAAAAAGCGAAAGCCTTCTATAACGAAGTAAATTTCTCCGTCATTTTTGTCCACGCCGGAGCTCGAACCCGAGTGCCCTCATTCCGGATTAAGTCGCTCTACCAATTGAGCTACGCGGACGTTCGTTCTGACTGCTATCTGCCTTTATGTCGTGTGCGTCCTGCTGGCAGGTACGTCACATCTCAACACCCCCCCGAAAGAGGGCCGCTGGCATAGCCCACGGGTCAGCCGTGACCATGAATCGTCGTAGGCAGCCATCCACTGAAGCACGTACTTGAGAACTCCCAGTCAATCTGGTGTGTCGAATGCAACATCAGACATTTTTATTTTTCGAAGCGCTGGAGAAGGGATTCTCTAATTTTTCCTATCTGGCGGTGTGGAAAGAACATCACACCATTGCGAGATCTTGAACGGTCGGGTCATCTAGAAAGTTCGGGCGCCATTATAACGAAGTAAATTTCTCTGTCCTTTTTGTCCACGCCGGGGCTCGAACCCGGTCCCCTCATTCCGGAATAAGTCGTTCTACCAATAGAGCTACGCGGACGTTCGTTCTGACTGCTATCTGCCTTCACGTCGTGTGCGTCCTGCTGACAGGTACATCACACTTCATTAATGTGAAACTTTTTTCGAGCGCCGACATGACACCGCAAATGAAAAATTCCAGGAGGCACTGGGAAGGCGCCCAGGTATTGTTCAGGGCCTTGCACATCCTGACGGGTACGTGACCTCCGATGCCTTGTATAGGGCTCTGACGCTCGGGTCTGTTGTAATGATGGCAAACACGGTTGTTCCGGTTCCTCTCACTGAAATAATTCATTCGCACAAATTCCTACGTTTCGTTCGTTGAAACTTCCAGTAAACGATTTCTTCAGGGAATGACTCTAGGAATCGATTATGAGCCCGATCTGTTTGCATCGATCATTTACTATTCCGTTGAGTGGATTCCCCAGAGAACGACACTCGCGAATTGATTCTGAGTCTGTCCGTTTGTGCCGCACGTTGCCACTTCCGGTGAGCGATTCCTGCAAAAAATGACCCTACAAAATTGATTCTCAGTCGGATCTGTTTGGGCCGTTCCTTTACACTTCCAGTGATCGATTTCTGCAAGAACTTATGCTCGGGAATCGGGTCTGAATCGGATTTGTTAGTGCCGTTCGTTAATTCTTGCGGTGAACGATTTCAGCAACGAATGACTGTCGCGAATCGGTTCTCTGTCGGATCCGATTGTTCCGTTCGTTAATTCTTCCGGTGAACGATTTCAGCAAGGAATGACTGTAGCGAATCGGTTCTCTGTCGGATCTGTTTGTTCCGTTCGTCAATCTGTCCCGGTGAACGATTTCAGCAGGGAATGACTGTCGCGAATCGGTTCTCTGTCGGATCCGTTTGTTCCCTACGTTGGCACTTCCAGTGAACGATTCCTGCAAAGAAGGACCCTCGGAAATCTGTTTTGAGTCGGACACCTTTGTGCCATTCCTTGACACATTCGATGAACGATTCCTGCAAGGAATGACCCTCGAGAATTCGTTCTGAGACTGATCCGTTTGTGTCATTCGCTGACTATTCCGCTTTAGTGAACGATTTTCAGTTCAATTTATTTTTAATTTTGCACAACATAAATTATTTTAATGTTTTGACCCAAACTAACTCATTAAACACGGTCGAGTCACATTATTGTAACCACCAGCTAATATCCAGAGTAACCACCGTGTGCAGTGCGGACAGCAGCTAGACGGGATGGGAGTGACTCAATAAGAAGCTGGAAGGTGTTCACAGGTATGTGGAGCCTTGCTGACTGCAGTGCATCTGACAGCTGCTGGAGGCTGCGTGGGGGAGGATTCATAGAGCGAACAACACAATCGAGGTGGTCCCACAAGTGCTCAAGTGTGTTTAAGTCTGGGGAATTAGGCGGCCAGGGAAGTACTTTGAAGTCTTCACCGTGCACGTCCAGCCACTTTTGGACATTTCGAGCAGTGTGACGCGTCGCATTGACGTTCTGGAAGATCCCATCCACCCCAGGGAAGACAATGAGCGCGTATGGGTGTACGTGGTCTGCAAGGATTAATTCATAACGAATTCGGTCTATAATACCTTCCACAGGTATGAGTGGACCCAGAGAATGACACGAAAACATTCCTCAGACCATAACTCTACCCCCACCAGCTTGTGCTCTTCCGGCAATGGTTGAAGAGGGTTTGTTCTCCGATGTTTTTTGCCTTGTACGTCAACGTCCATCTGTTCGATGAAACAGAAAACGTAACTCATCGGAGAAGGCAATTCTTTGCTAATGAGCGGAGGTTCGATTTCGATACTGCCGTGCAAATGTAAGCGTTTTCTGCCGATGCACCTTCGTTAGCATAGGTGCAGTGACCACCCTCTGTATCGGAGCCCCAAACGCAGCAGGGTTTGCTGAACTGTCGTTTTAGACACACTTCCGGTAGCCCCCTGGTTCACTCGGCCAGTGAGTTGCTCCACTATACTGTGTTGATGGGCCCTCACGCACCTTCGAAGCCAAAGTTCACCTCTCACATCAATGGCTCCTGGTGCTCTGCAGTTTTCACGTCGCTTATTCGCAATGGTGCGATTTCTCCAATCACGATACATTTTAACCACAGCAGCAAGAGAACAGTTCACAAACTGCGCAGTTTCAGAAATACTGCCACCCTTTTGCCCGAAAGCTGAAAATCATCCCTTTTTGCAAATCTGATAAATCGGTCCTTCTATGTATGACAGCAACGAGTGATAAGTTTTCAGAATGCCTACAACACACCTTATATACCCTTTTAAGCCAGCTCACGACACATGCCTTTCGTCATTGGCTACGCGCTATTGACATCAAAAATAGGAGATGGTCACAATAATGTGACTCGACTGTGTATTAGTATACCTTATGCAAGCACCCACAAAACAAAACTAAAAGTCTGGTCACTTCAAGTCGCAAGTTTTTTGTGTAAAGGATGTTAATCCTGTTTGGATTCTGAATATGTCAAGTAAGTGAAAATCCTCTTACCTTTCCATGTTCCAAGGTTCTGTTGTATTCTCTACAGGTGTAGCTAAGCAAGTCCTTATGTTTTTCATTTCTGTAGATATATTTCTGGCTGCACATGCCTCGTAACCTATATCTGTTAGATAGTAAAGAAATTAGTAAAGCTACTTCCAATGGAGGAATCCAATTTAAATAAATATTATTAAGCTTTATCCCTCGTTTTAAGAATGTTTTTCAGATTCTAAGCTTCTCCTAGAAGCAATGGGATTCTTATTTGTTTTAAAAGCCGTTGCTTTTTCCCCATCAAAAATTATGAAGAACAGCAATTCCATGTTTTTAAAAAAAGGATAAGAAAACAAATGTTTGCCATATTGATGATGACGGAAGTAGATGGACGACCGAAATACACGATTTGTCATTTACCTTATTGTGATAATTTTAATTAAAATGAAATAATAATGGCAATAACACGACAAATACAAGTTGAATACCTGTTTCAACTGGGGTAGCGGTTATATGGCTCACTGATATTCAATTGGCAGGCATCGTACTTTGGTATGTTTATTAATGTTCGTTGGTACACTAAAGATGGTTTGGAAAAAAACTGGGACATTCGGTAGGGTGAAGAATTTTTATTGAATGCTCGTTTCAATTTTATGCTAAAAGAAGACACTGTTGAGTGGTGTACGATTAACATTTGTTGTTAGACACTCTCAGTTTACTTATGCTGAATATAAATTCACTAGGTATGTCACTGCTAACAAGGCTGAAACAGCACACACCGGCCAAAAAACACGACATTATATCATAAGACAAAGACCATACACTGCAATATATGCAAAGGTAATAATTGTTCAGCACTCTCTGAGTACTTATGCTGAATTTTACTTTACTAGGTATATCACCGCTAACAATTCTGCAACAAGACATACCGGCCAAGAAATACGACCTTTTATCATAAGACAGTCAAAGACAATAAATTGCAATATATTCAAAAGCAACTGTCATGTAGGCTGAACAACTTTCCGCCTTGTACATTATAAAGAGCGTACACATTATTGCGCTATAGTAACTTACGTCGGGGAAAATCCACGACCTGTAGGAATTCGAAATCGATCTCTGAAGATGTCCGATTTTTGGGAGTCAGATTCATATAAGAAAACAAATTAGTGGATTTTCAAGTTCAAGCATTTGAAAGATGCCAAGCGATTGGGAGAAGCTGATCTTCCGTATCGAAAAAGCTTAAATACAGCTGAAAAACTATCTCAGTTTTGCGTTGTGCAGGGTGATACGGAAGAACAGGTCTTTCAATTCCAGAAACTGACTTCTGGACTCACCTTGTGAGGAATACCTCTAATTTAACTTTCCTTTTGAGTTCCTGTGTGCTTCTGTAAATTTGTTAAATATTTTCTAAACTTAATGCCACAAGGTTTCTCGAGATGAATTTGAGGTTAATAATTCCGAGTAGGTCAAATGGCAAACAAAGTATTTAAAGACTTCTGAGATAAGAGCCCAGTGTGTAATGTTAGTTCAGAGATTCGGGTGGGTGCAATATCGAGAGGGATAGCGAGCGAACCTTGGAAGTGTGTTTTGTATTTGGAGAGTAGATTGATTTCAATGCATAATAATGATTTAAGCAGTTCTTGTATTGAGTGAAGAGATTGTGTACAAAGAGTAAAATGTGTCATGCAAATTGTGCAACGTCGTCGAATGAAATCTAATTAGCGTACTGTGAAAGTCTTGCGTATAACGGTCTTATTGATTATAGGCTTTGCTTTGGACGTGCAGGATTAGCAAATAAAGAAAGAATTTCAAATACTCGTAAGTATACGTTTTTATCGTTGAACGCTGGGCGTTATCTTGAAGTGATACATACACTCAAGTCCTTCGATCTTGATGAAATTCCACATGCAAGTACCTCAGGGCCGAATATTCAAATGATTGGAAAATAACGACCATTAATTAAATAGTGACCCATCAACCGTGAATCGAGGAGGGTATATCAGGAGCAAAGCTTGCACGCACGGGGCAATCGTGATAGCGGATTGCAGTTGTATTAATCGCCCTTGACTGTGAGGATACCACGACGTCGGATCCTTTCACAATACAATTTGGCCGAGTGAGGCCGGTTGGTCAAGTCTCCGTATCGCTAGGCCTTTGGGTTGGAGCGACGACACGGCAATAGGACAATGTTAGCGCTAGTGGGTCAAAGAAGGCACTAAGGTGCACGTGGGCACTGGACGGCCTAGGGCAACGACAGAACGTCAGGATCGAGTGATTGTGAGGGTCTCACGACGAAAACCGAATGCGTCGCTATCAACGATATATGGCAACACTGGGTCGTCTACAAGCACGGAAGTTGCCATCCGGACAGCTGCCAGACGACTTGCCGCACGGGAACTATATTCCAGTAGGCCACTCCGCCGCCTACCACTGAGAGCGAGCATCGCTGGCAGCGGTTGCCGTGCCAGCTCAACGCAGGATAGTGTCCAGAGGCGTCGTGCTTTCTTCAGTGATAAGTCTCGGTTTGCACTTGGCGCCGATGACAAGTGAGAACGTGTCTGCAGACAAGCCTGCCAGCGCATGGATCTCGCCTTTACCGTGAAAGGGCACACCGCTTGCACACAGGAAGTGACTGTCCGGGTAGCCATTTCCTACGGTAACCGGGCACCTTAGGTAGTCCTCCGAAGTACCCTCACAGCTCAACCGCACATCGACGACATTCCACGATCTGTTGTGTAATCATTCCTATGGCAGCATCACTGAGCAATCTTTTATCAGCATAACGCCCGGCAACGCACGGCATGGTTCTCTCAAACTTACCACCATAATGTAGAAACCTTTCCTTCGCCAGCCCAATCGTCCGATTTCTCAGCGATCTAACATGTTTGAGACATTATCAGGCGCCACCTACGACCATATATGGAATGCCCCCAATTTTGGACACCGTCTGGCATGTTATTCCTCAGAATGATATCCGTGAACGTATGTGTCTATGCCACGCTGGGTAACCGCTTGTTTCCAAGCCAGAGGTGGTGCTACAACGTACTTGACTTGTTCCATTCATCTAGCTGTTGGATCCGAATAAATGGTCCAACTGCTCTGGAATTGCTAAAATTTCCTGTTCTACATACACTGAAGTGCGAAAAAACTGGTACACCTGTCTAATACTTGGTAGGTCCCATACGGGAGCGCAGGACTACAGAAATACGACGGTGCATGCACTCCACTGGCTTCTGGAAATATGGTGTAAGCAATGCACACCGTACTTCCTGCAGAGCGTTCCACAATTCGGGTGTATTCCGTGGTCTCGGATTCCTGTGTTCGATAGCGCGTTGCATGGCATCCCAAATGTGTTCTATCACGTTCAGATCTGGGGACTTGGATGGGTATGGCAACACCCCAAACTCTGAGGAATGCTCCTCTAACCATAATGTGGTGTTCCGACACTTGTGGCGAGCTGCATTGTTCTTTTCGAACAGGCCCAACCCATCAGCATGAATGCAGGACATGAACTCGTGTACCTCGTCAGAAAGGATGCGCACATAGCATTGGCCGGTCACAGACGTTTGTAGACGTACCTAAAGTCCCGGTAAAGTTCAGCTAAATACGCCCATACCATTATGGATCCCCCACCAGCCGGTACAGTTTCCTGTTGACAAGCGGGTTCCATGGCTTCATGGCGTTTGCGCCACACCATAATCCTTCCATCTGCCCGATACAGTTGCAAACGCGATTCGTCAGACCAGGCTATGTGTTTCCAGTCATCAAGTGTCCAGTGGCGGTGTTGCCCTGCCCAAGCGAGGCGCATAGCTATGTATCGTGCACCCATCAAGGGGACTCGATTTCGGCGTCGGCTCCCAAAAGACATATCGTGCAGTGTAACGTTGCACAGTCCGGACGCTGATGCTTGTTGAGGCTCCAGCATTGAATTCCGATGATACCTGCGAGAGTGTTGCACGCCTATCGCGTGAAACGATTCTTGACAGCCGACGATGGTCACGTTCACGGAATGTCTTTTTACGGCCACACTGGTGTCGTAGGTTAAAGGTTTTGCCGGAATTCTTGTAGTCATGGTACACCCTTGCAATGGTCGTCCGTGAAAATCCAAACTTCGATTCTACCTCAGAAATGCTATGACCCATCTCACGAGCGTCAACTATGACACCGCGTTGAAAATCGCTTTAATCGTTATTACTTGTCATTCTAATGCCGAAAACTGCTCTGACAGCTGACAAGGATGTCTATCGCTTTATATGCGCGCTGGCAGACGCAACCGAGTACGCGCATAGGTGACGTTGCTATGTATGTTGCATAAGCTCCTCTGTACCAGTTTTTCTGGCACTTCAGTGTGTGTACATTGCACATACAATTTTCATCTCTATTGGATGGTTTCTTCTGGATGCTTTGGTTTTTCTTTGTTTTTTCACTGAGTGTATAATCAATATAGTTTAATGCAATTACTAAACTGAGAAAACAAGGGGATAAAGGTTAATCGCGATTATTTAACGCACTTTAGTTTTGCTGATGACATAGTGCTGGACGATTCTATCTGGGTGTTTCGGGTTGTTGTTGTTGTTGTTTTTTGTTGTTTTTTGGTAAAGATTGTATATGATAAATTGAACTTTCAGCAACGACACAAACGACTGAGAATTATCCAGGTGTCTAGGTGAAGGTAAGTCTTTAAGTCTACAAGCCATCCTAAGCTTTAAATATTTCCAAATGAAGTTTAAAGTATAGTTCAACAAACCAAGAAATAACATTGTTTTTGTATCTCGACCAGAAACATTTATAGACAGAAAAAGGAATTGATTCTTGGAAGTCTACCGCCTGTCTTGACATTCGGAAGTATATCTCCGTCATTTTTGGTCCAGGCCGGGATTCGAACCCGAGTCCATTTATTCCGAAACAAGTCGCCCTACCAACTGAGCTACGCAGACGTTCGTTCTCGCTGTTATCTGTCTTTATGTCGTGTGCGTCCTGAGGGGCAGCCACGTCACATCTCCCCCTCCCCCGAAAGAGTGCCGGAGGCATGGCCCACGGGTCAGTTAGGCAGCCATCCCCCGTAGAACGTGCACTTGAGAGCTCCAGTCAATCTGGTGTGTGGAATGCAACGTCACACACATTTATTTTTCGAAGCGCTTAAGAAGGGATTCTCGTATTTTTCCTGTCTCGCGGTGTGGAAAGAACATCACACCAGTGCGAGATCTTTAACGGCCGGGTCATCCGGGAAGTTCGGGTGTCGTTATAACGAAGTAAATTTCTCCGTCATTTTTGGCCCACGCCGGGGATCGAACCCGAGTCCACTTATTCCGGAACAAGTCGCTCTACCAACTGAGCTACGCAGACGTTCGTTCTCGCTGCTATGTACTTTTATGTCGCGTGCTTCCTACGAGGCAGGCACGTCAGAGAAGACACTTGTTTTAGAAAAATGCTAATAATTCCGACCACAGTCGTACCGTTAGCGTCATTAAAGGATATTAGAGCAATAAAAGAAAGTTAAATGATCAAATTAATTACGCGATACAAGATTTTGTTCTGTTTGTCAATAGAAAGTATGGCGAGATCCTGATGAAGAGGTGAAATCGGCATGTACTAGGAACACAATCCAAGCATGTAGAGAAGTTCTCAATAGATGCTGACAATACCGTGTAGGCTTCTGAGTTTCCTTCCTCGAGAGATTACCGGCAGAGAATATTTACATTTCATGTGACGAAGAAAATCCGATAGTTAAAAATTATGGCAAATTTGAAAGAAGAATAAAAGTAAGCAAAGAAGGAACACTTAAACTGAACAAATCAACAAGATAGCATTTGGAAATGTATTTCACAGCAATGCTAACAAACTGAGGAAAGAGAGGTATTGCTTTTCTTTCAATCCAAGTGCACAAATACACCCATGAGCCATTACATTACGGCCACGTACCAAATAAGCTGTAGGACCCCCTTTAGCCCGCAAAACAGAGGCCACTCGGCGAGGCATCGATTCGATGAGGTGGCGATAGGTATACTGAGGTATCTGGTACCATAATGTAAACAACATGTCCTCCAGTTCCCGTACATTTCGAGGTGGTGGTGATTTAGCGCGAACCCGCTTTTCCAAGTCGAACCGCAAATGTTCGATTCGGTTCATGTCAGGTGAATCTGGAGGCAGCGGCATTAACAGAAAGTCACCAGCATGTTCCTCGGACCACTTTTTGACAATTCTGGAAGTATGGCATGGCGCATTATCTCGTTGGTAATGGCCATCACTAGCAGGGAACACAGTTGCCATGAAGGGATAAACTTGGTCTGCAACAATGTTCAGATACCTGACAGCTGTCGGAGATTGTGCTATTGGGAAAGCGGGCCCTAAAGTGTCCCAAGAAAACATCGCCCACATCATAACTCAGCAGCCGCCGGCCTGTATTCCCCCAACTGTGCATCCAGGTGTCATTGCCACCATTGATAGTCGGAGATCTGCTCTCGGCTGTCTACGTGATGCACCAGGAATCTTGATTCGTCATACCAGCCCACTTTCTTCCAATCATTCACAGTCTAATCTTGATTATCTTGGGCCCGTTTCGTGCGTTCTTGGCGATGACGTTCAGTGAGCATGGTGACCCTGTTGGGTCTTCGGCTACACAGGCCCATACGCAGAAGGCTGCGATAACCTGTGTGTTGTGACACATTGCCCGGATCACCACCGTTGCAGCTGCGGGTGATTTGTCGCACTGTGGCTCTGCGGTCGCTGTGAACAGTGCGCGACAGTCTCCGCTCCCCTCTGGCATCAATGAACTGCTTTCTACATCACTTTTGATACGTACTCCATTTCTACATCACTTTTGATACGTACTCCATTTCTACATCACTTTTGATACGTACTCCATTTCTACATCACTTTTGATACGTACTCCATTTCTACATCACTTTTGATACGTACTCCATTTTCTACATCACTTTTGATACGTACTCCATTTCTACATCACTTTTGATACGTACTCCATTTTCTACATCACTTTTGATACGTACTCCATTTCTACATCACTTTTGATACGTACTCCATTTTCTACATCACTTTTGATACGTACTCCATTTTCTACATCACTTTTGATACGTACTCCATTTTCTACATCACTTTTGATACGTACTCCATTTCTACATCACTTTTGATACGTACTCCATTTTCTACATCACTTTTGATACGTACTCCATTTCTACATCACTTTTGATACGTACTCCATTTTCTACATCACTTTTGATACGTACTCCATTTCTACATCACTTTTGATACGTACTCCATTTTCTACATCACTTTTGATACGTACTCCATTTCTACATCACTTTTGATACGTACTCCATTTTCTACATCACTTTTGATACGTACTCCATTTCTACATCACTTTTGATACGTACTCCATTTTCTACATCACTTTTGATACGTACTCCATTTTCTACATCACTTTTGATACGTACTCCATTTCTACATCACTTTTGATACGTACTCCATTTTTTACATCACTTTTGATACGTACTCCATTTCTACATCACTTTTGATACGTACTCCATTTTCTACATCACTTTTGATACGTACTCCATTTTCTACATCACTTTTGATACGTACTCCATTTTCTACATCACTTTTGATACGTACTCCATTTTCTACATCACTTTTGATACGTACTCCATTTCTACATCACTTTTGATACGTACTCCATTTTTTACATCACTTTTGATACGTACTCCATTTCTACATCACTTTTGATACGTACTCCATTTCTACATCACTTTTGATACGTACTCCAGTTCTACATCACTTTTGATACGTACTCCATTTTTGCATCACTTTTGATACGTACTCATTACAGGCAACTGAACAACGCACAAGCCGCGCCGTTTTTTAAAACGTAGTTCCGAGGCGCCGTTCCATCACAATTTGCCCTTTATCAAACTCGGATAAGTCGGCAGCTTTTCCCATTCTGACTCCAAACACTCTACTAACTAAAAGCCGGTCCTAGAGTTCCATATATAATGCTCTGTGAACTTCACCTGCGCCACCGTTCGGTCTCCAGGCAAGCTCATTTCACTAGGCTGGGGGGTTGTCATAATGGAATGACTCATCGGTTTATATACATGAGTAATCACTTTTGTCACATGACGTTCGATACTGCTCTTTAATTGCATATAAAGGTGATATAGACTCCTATTTTCTCTTGTGAAACATTTCTATTTGTGAGCATAAATTGCCTTTCAGAAACATGCCGCGTTAAACTTTCATGACAACATTAGCTGTCTTTGTCTTTTAAAACCAATTTTCAGAAAATGTGACACAAAAGACTAACATCGAGATTACGTAAAATAGTAATGCACTTAGAGTCAACATTCTTTATGTACTTGGTAAACATGTAGTAGATATAAATTTGGTGGCTTTTTTATTGGAAAGAATCCATGGTTTTATGTAATTCAGTCACAATATTGTCTTTTTTAGACACGTGACTAGAGCTACATAGTCAAATAAAGATGAATACCCCCAGTAGCAGTGCGAAATTAGATATACATGTGGAAGATCTAATGGGAAACCGACGTGAACTAAAGAACTTTGAACGTGTGATGACAGTTGACAGTAGGTTATCGTACAAGTGGTTTAGGACGCACTTGAGGACTACATTAGATTTGTCTTTTCCCGAGCTAACAAATGCATTTTTCTAGTAAATTAGGGAGCACCGAGAGTTATTTCAAATTGATTACAAACGGGTCACATCATCTCAGAAATCTTGTTCGCAACTACTGTATGCTTACCAAGTGGGTGAAAATTGAGAGACATATTCACCTTGTACTGTTACGAATCTTCCGACTAGGGTGGTAGTTTAACTGTGTGTGACCATTTTTTCAGGAAGATTTCATTCTTCTCAATTCGAGAGGATTCTCTTCTGAAACCTTGAGCGTGTTTAAACACCATTGCTGATGGAATTCATCGAAACATGGCACTCTCTTCCTCGAGGTGATAAATATTTCCAGAAGAACAATGTACCGTGCCACAATACGCACGTAATTTCCACGTGGATTCACAAACTTGTTGTAGACTTTTCCCTGTTTCATAAATCAGTTAAATTATCAGGTTTCAGGCAGTATTTGGGTGAGAAAGTCGAACATGGTATTAGACGTCTGGCTCCGCTGCCAACCAGTCTGGAGAAACTGTAAGATACTATACAGTCAGAATTCCACAGGATCCATATAAAAAATTGGCAAATTAATGCAGATACGAATTGTTACTGTTCATAAGCCTAAAGATAGTCGAACATATAATTACTTAGGTAAATTATCTAATGAGTAAGTATTACAAGAGGAAAGTACTGTGAAAAATTCTTACCAATAGCTTTAGTTAGTCGGCAAACTTCTACAGCTCCCTTTTCTTCCTGTGGAGCCTTATTGATATTCGTGGTTATGCCCATTGCACTTTTTAGTATATAGTTAATTATACTCAGACTGCTTTCGCTGCAATGATCTAGTGCTTCTGCTACGCAACGGTCAGAATTCCAATCGTTCCTTTAACGAAAAGAATGTAAAATAAATGCAGTTGTTTAGGATAATATATTACAGACATTGCAAAACACTTAATCTTCAGAAATACATAAATTCACATTCAAAAATCATAAAACGTTGGAGGTGTGACCAGCTCTCTCTCTTATCGTAACTTCAGAAAATAGTAACACAGTGGACTGGGTAACTTCAGCATTTAAATGACTTAGCAGTTACGGTGGGGTTTATTTTCTGATTTTTGGCTTTGACGTTTACCGTGAGAAATTTTACGAGTTATAAGCAGTCGCTTGTCCTTAATTTAGAGACATTGATTCCAAGTAAAGAAAGAAAGCTAGTGTCGTAAGACATACACACCATACAGGACTCTTCTAGATCTCAAAATTGCCGACAACTTGAAAGAAAAGTCAAGCCAGACCAGTGCTTAGAGTCAGCAGCCAGCTCTTAGACCACTGTGCAACAGGGGCGACTACGAAGTTTTATGCAAAGACTAATCGTCGTATATTTGCATTAACCTGTTGTGACAGCTTACGCGTAATATCGGTGCCTCGTAAACAGGACTTCACCAGCCTATGAAACTGCAATAGGGACATAACATGGCGACTGGACCAAGAAGGTTATATTACTGGAGACACCACTCCTATCCACGCAGCATTGGCCGCCATAAGTCACCGTCAGTGCTGCAAATGACGTCATGAGCAGGCAGGACGCAGCCGCAGAAGAGAAGCTGCTTGGAAACCAATGGAACAAAAGCTTCTAAGCGTATTAACAGATAAAATGAGTAATTCAATAATTTTTATTAATGATACACAAGCTTACTGTTTCATCAACGGTATAATTTAGCTCATTTTTTCCTGCTTGTGACGTCACACCACAGATTAGCTGTGACCTATGGCGGCAGAGCCAGTGGTGTCTCCAGTAATATAACCTCCTTGTACTGGACCACTGAAGTCTGGAAATGAATAGATTAATCTAGCGAATCGAATTTCGAACTCCTACGCACCAACGTAAGGGTGCGTGCGTAACGAAGGCCACATGAGCCTATGTACCCCAACCATCAAGTCGGCATATTACTGGCTGGTTGATGCGATTTAACTTCTGGGAAGTGTTTACGTGAGGCATCGTGGGAACCCTTATGCATATTGAGACCACAAACACCTCGGTAGGCTGCGTTGAGGTATTTGCCGACCACCTACATTTGTTCATGACTATCAACCTCCACAGCAAAGTATCTTCTTTCAACAAAACAATGTCCCGCATCTCACCAATTCCCCTTTGCGAAGGATTAGTTGGAAGGGAAGTGAGTTCACAACCCTACAATGGCTCCCTCACTCTCAGATATACAAGTACTTGAGCATCTGTGCGATTTCCAGATGACTAGAACCTGCACCACCAATCTGCATAGTAGGCATTATTAAGACTCTTTCAATGAAAATATAAGACAGTTGAAATCATCCCCGTAAGGAAAATACAGACTCTGACGCCGATCCAAATATCGGCGACCAAGTGGCCATCATCCCCGAAAGCATAGCCGTATTGTAAATTTGGCGGAAGTGAAAGTACAAGGCATGGAGTCAAACGGGAGACTGCGAGAGATGTCGCCACTACGAACAATTTTCCTTTCTTGTAACCTGCGACTTGGTCCTCTATTAAAGTAATACAATGAACCAAAAAAGAAATCATGACAGTTGATAGACAAATCTGATTGACACATTGTGCAAATTTGACAGAATCGGGACATACAAATCGACTGATGGTAACAAAAAACAAGCACAGAGCCCCAGTGCGGAAAATAAATTGCGTCCAAATCTATTGGGCGAAAACTGTAATTTCATCTTTTTAACGAAAAAGAAAGTTTGGGGCAAACAAAACTGAAGAATAACATAGAATTCTGTATGCGATAAATTGAATTTAGTATAATAGCAACGATATTTTATTTTATTTCAATTTATTAAAGATGCGCGCAGTAGCCTCATTCGTGTTTATTCCCAATCTGAGGAGGATGAATCCCTCCTCACATTCACCGAATGACTGTGAAGGAGGAGCTTTGAGGACCTTATTTCCATTAGTCGAGATGTACTGGGCCATGTTGGAGACTCATTGTTACGATCTCGAAGAACCGAGGATCTTTTTCATGTCTTCAGAACACCTTTAGGAACGAATTCCTTTCTTTTTTCCATTAATCTCTGACACTTGAAAATAAGATAGGACGTACTACTGTACCATGGGACTCTCCACATGAGCATTTACATTTCTTTATCGAGAATCGTTTAAAATAAATACAAGGGCCATGTTCGGCAAAAAAGCTAATTAAAAATCTTGACACCTTCTTAATAGAAACACGGAGAACGACCTTGTGTATTGACCTCCCAGTCTCCGCTGCAGGCCACCTCGGTTGTCATTCTTGAAAATCTACTTGAGATAACCTTTTTTTCTATACTTAAAATAGGATCTTTATGATAAGAATCTACTTCTGCCTTTTTGTCTTTCTTCCTATGGTTAGGCGGTCTGCTTTTTTCCTTTCCTTTTATTTCCTGTCAGTTACGCGCAAAGAAAGGGTGTCTTTTCCTAAGTTTTGTATAGCCTATTTTATTGCTCGAACCAGAGGATATGAATTATCAAACTTTGTTATAGCGAAAAGAACCGTTTGGTAGTTGGAGTAGATATTGATGTTCTTCAGGCTGGAATTAGACCCTGCCCAAGTTACTGCTCCAAGAATAGCTGGGAATACATCTTGAAGAACGGACGCATTGTCAGAATGCCTTAAGCTTTTCGTCATTGCAATATCTCTATTGAATAGGGCAAAAAAGTCAGCTCCAAGTCTCCAATCTTGAGCCATCGGTGAAAAGTTCGTGATCATTATTACTTGAAGCTAGAGGTGAGACGAATCCTAAATTTTCTCGAATTCAAACCCGAATCGTAAAAGGTTCTCGATCTCTCGAATCCTTCATATAAGAGTAATTAAAAGAAAAAAAGGGAAAAAAAGACTTCTACTTAAAATTAAAAGTTTTTTATTGAAGCAAAATTTGAAATCTGTGTTTAATGAAAAACTAATTAAATAATACAGTTTTCCAAAAATGTACCCATACTTATAAGAAGATACAAATGAAATTTATAATTTACATTTACTAAATGAAGTACATAACTCTTGAGTCTTGAGGTTCATTTCTATTTTCTGAACATATTTTGACAAAAAAATATTTGAGTAACAATTTACATTTTTGATATTCTTCTTTAATAACAAAAGTTTCAAAACCTTTTTAAATCAAAGCAAGTGTAGAGGTGCGGATGATTATTTCAAAGGTTAATGTAAATAAACACTAAACATGGAACACTAAATTGAATAAATTTTTTCCAGGACTAAGTAAAATCAAAAACATGTTTGTTTTAAGAGTTAGTAAAAACACTAAACACTGAACTCTTTCAGGGCAATGTAAAAGAATCAGAAACCTTCATTGGAGATTTTTATTTAAAAACACTAGCATTCGAACTCGCTCTAGGTCTAGCCTACTTCGTTTTTTTATCAGCTATGACACCTGATGTGCTGAATAGTTTTTCTGACATTACTGTCGATGGTGGTGTGATTAAGAACTTTTAGAGAGTTTTCTCAAATGTTGAAAGTAACGAGCCATTTTAAATAGCTGTGCACGCACTGTAGACGATCTTCTTCTATTGTTTTCTAATGTCAGAACTCATCGTGCTGACAAAACGTCGAACAAATATCGCTCTAAAACAAGCACATCACTCCAAATCCTTTTGGTTAAGATTCGAATGACGAAAAAAGCCCGAAGATTCGAGATTTTGAATCTCGAATCTTTTTCAAGATTCGTGGGATTCGAGGATTCTAATATCCCATCTCTTACTATCCCATGAAAAGGTAATGTTGTACATTGGATCAGTTGATCAGGTCCTTGCTTTGCGTTTCCAGGAGCGAAATTAAAGTTCTAAAATGCTATTTGCCCCTTTTTTCCCCGACAAATAAATCCAGATGTTCGCAACCCACTAAAACCTGCAAAACAGCAGTCGCAAAAGTTCTGTAACGACCCATTATACAGAGGAAGGCATTTCCGTGTATCTGCTGTGGTTACTGCCTCATCCTCTTCGTAAAAATCCACCATGTCGTAGAGAACTATTCTACATATTGCATTTTGCGTTTCGCAGGGCAGCTTTATTCCTGAAATTCTGTTAAGAACTTCTAAGCACTTTTGGTATACACGCTTTAAATGCATAATACGTATAAGTTTGTAATCCAATATGATTTCTACGTAATGAGTATATAGCGAATGAAGACGTATTCGTGAACGAAACTCACCAGTAGCAACTCTCTGCGCTTTACGGAGAGTTTTCCTAGAATAATGGGCCGAAATACGACCTTACCCTTTCCAACACCTGGAAGTGTCAATACCACGACATGAAACTGATGTTGTGAATGTACGAATTACTGGGAATTATATTGGATTGCATAGAACAAACAGGATGGGGAAAGCTGCAGAGTATGCTCACACATTTCTAGAAGGTTGTTGATAAAAAATTACAAAAAATAAAAGAAGTTCAAAGAATTGAAACTGGCAACAGTGTGTTAAATGAACATGAAAGAAACATACGTTGAAGTTAAGTATCGTCTGCTAGTAAAATGGCACACGTAAACAAGCTGTAGATAGAAGGTTATGGTTTTGCTCTTTACGAAGAGGAATATTCGTATTCGCTAATTAAAAACCGCTTTGAAAATCATGGAATTAGCATTTCTAAATGTAAAATAAGCAATATTATTAATAATAGTGGTAAAAATCGTCAAGCACTGCTTTTAACAGGGGAAAAAACACAACCTCAAACAGATATCCAAAGAAAGTACGTACTTTTACGACTATTTTAAAATTCGGGCATTCGAATCCCTGAATCCCGCGAATCTTGAAAAAGATTCGATGTTCGAAAATTCGAATCTTCGCGCTTTTTTCTTCATTGGAATCTTTAGAATCTTAACCTAAAAAACGTAGCGTTTGGTGCTTGTTCTAGAGCGATATTTGTTCGCATTTTTGTCAGCATGGCGAGTTCTTATATTAGAACATAATCGAAGATAATCGTCTACAGTGTGTACACAGCTATTTGGAATATCTCATTACTTCCAAAATTTGAAGAAACTCTCTAAAATGTTCTTAATCACATCACCATCGACAGTAATGTTAGAAAGAATATTCAGAATATCAGGTGTCATAGCTGATAACAAACGAAATAGGTTATACCCAGAGCGAGTTCGAATGCTAGTGTTTTTAAATAAAAATCTCCATTCAAGGTTTCTGAATTTTTTACATTGCCCTGAAAGTGTTCAATGTTTAGTACTTTTATTAACTCTTAAATCAAATATGTTTTTTATCTTACAGTAATGGAACTTACACCTTAGTATTATACAACTTGAAGTATTTATTCCCTATTAAATGGTGTAACAATTTATAAAAACACATAACGACTAAGTGCCGAGCATTCTCACTCTGAACGGGAGGCTTTCTCAAGGCCAGTGAACAAAAGAAGGTTTTCGAGAACGACGAACTCTCGGCTACGTGGAAGATTCTAATGAAATAGGACATTAAGGGAAAAAGGAGGGAGAATGTTTGAAAGGTAGGTCGCGAGACATCACCTTCCGCGAGACGCAATATCACCTAGACACGTAGTAGATACGCGCTCCAAGATTTCAAATTATCCTCGTTCTTGAAAATATTCTTGTGTTCACTGGCCTTGAGAAAGCCTCCCGTTCGGAGTGTGAAAGCTCGGCACTTAGTCGTTATGTGTTTTTATAAATTGTTACACCATTTAATACGGAATAAATACTTCAAGTTGTATAATGTTTTTGATCTTTCTTAATTTTCTGGAAAGAATTTATCAATTTAGTGTTCCAGGTTTAATGTTTATCTACATGAATTCTTGAAATAACCCTCCACACCTCTACACTTGCTTTTATTTTAAAAGGTTTTGGAACGTTTGTTATGAAAGAAAAATGTCAGAAATGCGAATTGTTACTCAAATATTTTTTTTGTCAAATTATGTTCAAAAAATCAAAACGAACCTCAAGACGTAAGAGTTATGTAATTAATTTAATAAATTTAAATTATAAATTTCATTTGTATCTTCTTAATAAGTATGGGCACATGTTTCGAAAACTGTATTCTTTAACCTTTTTTCTTATAATTTTTCTTATATGAAGGATTTGAGAGATTTGAGGGATTCGAGAACCTTTTAGGATTCGGATTCGGATTGTAGAAAATTTAGGATTCGTCCCACCTCTATTCAAAAGTAAGGTCTCTGGTCTTAAAATGAACACCAAAAAGCAATCGCTAAGTCGTTAAAAGTCTCTGTGTCAAATGTAAACAAGGTAATAAACAGAGATATGAGTCTAAAAAGAAAAAAACAAAAACATAATGTTCCCTGTCTTTTGCCTAGGCATGTGGCTGAGCGCAGTGAAGACTTCTGTATAAAAAGCACTTAGCTGGTGACAGATAAAAATTTGCCGTGGTTATTGATGAAGCATGGATCTACCTAAACGGCTGTAATATTATCGCAAAGAAGCAGAAAAAGACTTACAAACTTGGTTTCAAGAATTCAAAGAAAGTTTCAGTAAATGACTCATTATTTTTACGGGTTTTTCATAGAATGGGAAATTAAAGTTAAGAAATGCTAGAAAGAATGTTAAAATATGTTCTGCATATTACCAATATTATGTTTTGCCTCCTATATTTAAAGAGGAATTCATTCATCCAGAGAGCCTTCAAAGAGTAGAACTCCATCAGACTAAGGCTACCAGTCATACTTCCAAATCTACTACTCTATTTCTTGAAAAAATGACAAAAACGAGATTGGTATCAAATCTATACCTTTTGCTCATATTCCTTCAAAATCCCCTGATGTGTCACCAATGGACTACCGTACCTTCGAACTGCTCAAAAGACTAGTATCAAGTCTATACCTTTTTCTCACATTCCTTCAAAGTCCCCTGATGTGTTACCAATGGACGTTTGTCCCTTCGGACTGCTCAAAAGACTGGTATCAAGTCTATACATTTTGCTCATATTTATTCAAAGTCCCCTGATGTGTCACCAATGGTGCCTTAGGACTGCTAAAAAGAAGGGTATCAAGTCTATACCTTTTGCTCATATTCCTTCAAAGTCCCCTGATGTGTCACTAATGGACTATTGTGCCTTCAGACTACTAAAAAGAGCGCTTTCTAAACGCAAACCTAAAACAAAGATTGGACTATGGAAAACAGTGGAAGAGGAGTAGAATAAAATACCACTACCATTTCTAAATGCTCTGTTATCTTGGAAATCTAGATGTAGGTTCTTAGTCCAGAGAATGGGCTATCAGATAGTACATTTAAGAAAGAAAATATATTTTAAATATTAATTTTACTGCTCGAAAATCGTTCTAAAAATGTGTGAATATCATCTGTAACTTCAAAGGAGAAAAACGGGTTGGAATTTGAAGAACTTTATAGAAGGCTTTAATTTTATTATCTATTATTTTACTATGATAACGATATAAGTAACACCGTTTAATTCTTTGTTTAGGAGTTCGTTACAGTGCTTTTTGCAAATTATTGTATTATTATTGTTTGCCTTTTCAATGGAAGTACAAATGCAAATTTTCCGTAGTTCTTTGAGAAATTTACGTTTTTGAAAAAATAATTATTCCTTTCAATACTAGAAATTTAAAGGTTAAGTAAGCTATTTTTTAATTCATTTAGAACCTCGTGGTAAACGGTAAAAATACCCACGGGAAAAATACCCCCGGAGAAATTTATTTCTTCATATTAAAGTGCAATTCTCGCTTGGCTTACATGGAACGTTTTCGCGAAATTCATCTGGAGTTCCCAATTCAGTTCTCAATATAGGCCCAGAAACGGCAATATTTATAGACCCCCCCCCTCCCTTCCCTTGAACGTTTGTAGCCAAGTTGCTGAAAGATGTGTGGCAGGGTTGCCGGTAAATTGCCACAACGGAACACTGCCACACATCAGTGTTCCTGTGTTGCAGTTTACAGTGAACCGTTTGTTGCGGGGGTATTCCTTCCGGGGATATTTTTTCCGCTTTTCAGTTTTCAGGTGTATTTTTTTTTTATATTTTTCAGTTTTCCGGGGTACCAAATCCAAAGGCATCTTCAGAGACAGCACTGCTCCCTGTATTTTTTCATCAACCAGAAATTTGGTTTCTGACTCTGAATTTTACGAATTTGTTGTTTAGCTGATGGCATATAATTACGTAGTCTTTGTATCTTGGTGTGCTTAAGTCTTTGTCTTTTTTTTTCTTTCGGAGTAGTGAGACAACTTATTGGTCACGGTCTTTACTAGAGAAACATCACCATTTTTCGTTAAAAATTATATTTATTACACTTACTCTGCAAATAGGTGGAAAGCATTGTCCTGGAAGTGTTATTTCTTTGCAATAAAGTGTCTCAACATTTCCACTTAAATTTCAAATAACCACAGGTATTTGTCAAAATAATGTAAACACTTACTGTTTGAGGATAACTTTTCATTAATAAGCTACAGATGCTACTCGGGTTTTTCAGAACAGAAGCAATTCGACATCGAACAAACTTTCATAAGGTATGTACATACGATAATGGAATTCGGGACTATCATTCCAGGAAAATATGTTCCAACTGTGCTAATAAATTTGGATGTGGTAATCAGAATCTGCCCTTTTGCTCTATATATTCTCACGAATGTTCAATAATATCAAGGTCCGGACATTGAGGTGACCAGGGTAACTGCTGCACCCCATCGTTGTGCTCTGAAAACTGTAACTTGACACGTTTTGCACAATGCACGGTTCCATTGTCTGCTTCAAACCAGGGACGGTCATTAGGGAACCACGCCTGTGACACTGGGTGCAGGTGGTCCCCAAGGATATATTCCTGCGTTGCTGATGTGACATGACCCTGCAGAATAAGTAATGGTTCTAAGGAATGCTATGATACGGCAACCTACAGTATTAGGGATCCGCTTCCCTGCTTCACAGTCGGAACCAAGCAGTTGTGGTGGTACGCTTCTTCAGGTTTTAGGCAGAGTTAGACCCTACCAGTACTGGAAAAGAATGTGAATCAGGATTTATCAGACTAGATGACAAGCTGTCAGTTCTTAGCATCCAAGTTTTTATATGTTTTGTATCATCTTAATTGTTTTGTTACATTGATGTCGGTAATCAGAGATTGAGGATTTATCAGACTAGAAGACAAGCTTTCAGTCCTTATCATTCAAGTTTTTATGTGTTTTGTATCATCTTAATCGTTTTGTTGCATTGATGTCAGTAATCAGAGATTAAGTATTTATCAGACTAGATGACAAGCTGTCAGTCCTTAGCATCCAAGTTTTTATGTGTTTTGTATCATCTTAATCGTTTTGTTGCATTGATTTAGGTAATCAGATATTTGAAGATTGCAGCACGACCATAAATACCGGCACGATTGGGTTCCTGACGAACTCATTCCGGACTGGTGTTCAACCCTCCTGATATTTGATGTGCCGTTGTATCGTGCTTCTATTGTACAATCAGTATCAACGTTCACCTATCCCTATATGACATCTTCGCACGGTGTCCACAATTTGCATATTTAGATGCAACGCCATGTTCTTTCTGATACGTAGTCATAATTTTCGGAACAGTTCGTCGTGGTACACCTACTATTCCTGCCGTTCTGGATACTGCAGCTCCTGCCTCTGCAAACCAGTGATCACGCCTTTTTTTGAAGTCGCTGAGATCTGACATTGTCAACAATTTCTTTACAACCAATGTTTCACTTACGACTGTGTTACTGGTACGCAATAACCGAAATCATACTGCACACATTCATGTAACTCTTATCGTCAGTGATGTCGTCATTATTGTGATTTGCATACAGCGCACTGCGTGTACTCCAGTCGCAGTCGGTGTTTCCATTATTTTGATAAAGACCTGTACGAGAGTCCTTCAAATAGTAACGAGACTGATTTTGCATAGAGCAGAAGTGTAATGCAGTAAACATACTTACACTTACGTACTTTCAAAGTATTCTCCTTCCACCTAAATGCACCTGTCCCACCTTTCTATCCACTTCCGGAAGGTGTGTTCAAAGCCCTTCCTCGACATGTGATCCACGATACCGATCACCGCGTTGTTCGGTGCACTATTTAATGCTAACCAACGCCAATTAACTTGTTTGTACACTTCAGGAAGTTACACGGCGTCAGTTCTGGTGAATACGGAGAGTACGCAATCATTTCGGTGCCTATATATTGGATAACCTGCTAGGTAAACAAAGCACGATGTGCATGAGCATTATCTTGATGCAAATTCCAACCACTTTGTGCATATTCTGGGCATTTTTGGGGGACATTTTTCTCTTTAGAGAACATTTGATAACTTCAAAATGATAGGCACCGGCAACAATTTTCCCTAGTGGAATAACATGGTCATACACAATTCCCTTTTCATCGAAGCAAACCACGTGCATGACCACCCTTGCACATGCTTGAACGTTTGCTTTCTTGAATCGGGGACTCTCTGGGTGCTTCCAGCGAGTGCTCTGTTGCTTCGTTTCTGGATCGAAATGGTGATAAACGTTTTCATCACACGTGACGACTCGATCCAAGATGCGTGCTTTACCTCGTTGCCGCCCCTTGCATTGGAGACGAGTGATAACACGATTTGCCTTGTGTTCATCCGTGCGTGAGCAAGTGGGGAATCCATTTTGCAGCACATTTTCTGTACCCCAACCAGTTTCTCACAATATTATCAACTGAACCAAGGAACATCTGCGTCACATTAGCAATTTCCTCAATGATAATTTGGCGGTTTTTGCGCAGGAGTGCCTCTATGGTATTGACATTAACCTCCGTAATCGATGTCGAAGGTCTATCACGGCGTGGCGCATCTTCCAGACACTCGTCACCATTCACAAATGTCTCGTGCCACTCAACAACTCTTGTCTGACACAAAGTATCTTTCTTACAGGCTGTTTTGATCATTTCATACGCTTCCATGGCCGTTTTATTCAAACGCACGCAAAATTGTATATAGCTATTTTTGGCTACAGTTTTAAATTCATACTGGGTTAGAGAAACACGTCTCAACTCTATACCGTCTACTACAAGGATGAACTAGCGGAGCGCTGCGACGTCGCATCCTCCCGTGACTAACCTTGCAGGTATTCCGACAAAGGCAGCTGCATTTTTCTGCGTGGGTTTGTTTTGGCGCTATGACGTCAGTCTCGTTACTTTTCGAACGATCTACGTGTTTGTAGATTAGTTTGAAATGCAACGTTAGTTTCTGTAGAAACTACAAGTATGTTGTTAACTTACGGAGATCTGTTAGAATTGGCGTAATATGATTTCATGTCTTCAAACATCTTCGGAACGCATTTCTTCATTTTTATACCATCGTATTGTTGAAGACAATCAGCATCACTCTCTATCTTCAAGTTCACTACAAATAAATAAATAAATAGCATCTCTTCAAATAATACATACAAGAACGAGTATTTTAGATGCAAAATGAGAAGGCACTTCACTTTCGACAAACATGCATAAACCTGAGAAAAGGGCAGAAACTACAATTGTCAATTGAAAGTAATATTCACGGTAGTTAATTCATATGTATAACAGTTTGTTAATATGTTACATGTAAATTTAAAATTGACGTTGGGTCAGTTTAACCACTTAGCGTCCAGGTACGTAAAACTACGTTAACGAACGATAGTGCAAGAAAATCGTGATCCGTAATATTACGGTCCCATTGATGTGAGGCAGGGCGCCATGTTTTTACATATATCACACAATATTGACATCTGAAATAATTGTCCTTTCATTTCGTTTAACAAGATGTGTACTGGAACTTTCGTTTTTTACGCTTTCCAACCGTAGGATGAAGAAGCGTATATGCTTCAGCTTTGTCCGTCCGTCCGTCCGTCTGTCCGCACGATAACTGGAATAAAAATGGTTCGATTTCGATGAAAAGTTAGTATGTGGTAGGGGACCACCTGGGGACGAACCCTATTGAATGTGGACTAAATGGGGTCAAAGGTCAGGACATAGGAGTGCGATCCATTCCATCGCTCTTATCCCATATTACAGTATTAAGGTGGACGTCTAGTAATTTTGCTTCCTATACTTCCCATGGAAAAACTTTTGTACACATTTCCTTCACAATTAATGTGTTTTCAAGGATGAAAATTTGAACATCGATTAAAATAACTTTATTACAACTTGAAATACTTAATATTTTCTAAACCATAACCATAATTGCATTAAAAATCAATAACATTTCCTTTAGTGGTGTTGAAACCAGAAAAAGGATGGCGCGACCTGTATTTTCATGACGTCAGCAGACAAAAACATGCAGGATTGCATAATTATGGTTATGTTTTAGAAAATATTAAGTATTCCAAATTATGAAATGAAGATATGTTAATTGATGTTCAAATTTTCATCCTTGGGAACGCATTAATTGGGAAAAAAATGTGTACAGAAATTTTTTCATTCGAAGTACAGGAAGCAAAATTACTTGACGTTCACATTAAAGGAGCAATTCTTGTATGTATGTAAATTTTATTTTGAAAACGGCTATGAGGAATTTGATGAAAGTCGTTAACCTACCGTTTTCTGGTACTAGAAATCGATTTAGCTTGATCTTGACTTTAAGAAAATTTGTTTAGTGGGTAAAATTACCACCCCGAATCACCAAGTTTGTAGTGTGGTGTCATGGCGTCGCCTCATTAGATGTTGGCGCGCGGTCATGCCATCTATCTCATTACGTCACGCGTTGTTTGTGGATCCTATTAAAGTTTTATGACGTCGCTCCTTGCTAGTAGATGTTCGCGATTCTCATCTGCCCCATTACGTCACGCGTTGTGTGCGTATGTTCGTCCGCACGATAACTTGCGTAAAAATCGGTTCGACTTCGATGAAATTTTATTATGTGGTAGGGGAACACCTGGGTTGGAACCCTATTGAAAGTGAACGAAATGGGGTCAAAGGTCAGGACATAAGAGCGGGATCAGTTCCACTGCTCTTATGCGTCATAACTAACGTAAAAAAGGTTCGATTTCGATTAAATGTTAGTATGTGGTTGGAGACCATCTGGGGACAAACCCTGTTGAAAATTGGCGAAATGGGGGTCGAATGTCAGGAAATAGGAGCGGAATCACTTCCATCGCCATTATGAGTCATAACGTACGTAAAAATGTTTCGATTTGAATGAAATGTTGGTATGTTGTAGGGAGCTTCCTGGGGACGAATCCTGTTGAAAATGGGCGAAATGGGGTGAAAGGTTAGGACACAGGAGCGGGATCTATTCAATAGCGGTTATGCATCATAACTTACGTAAAATTGCTTCGATTGCGACAAAACTTTATCATGTTATTTCGGAGATATACTGAACCAGTTCTGTTGATTATCATCCAAATGGATCAAAGGTCAGGGCACAGGGGTGAGACTTATTCCACAACCATTTTCCTCATAACTTGAGTAATAGCTTGAGTAATGATTTCTAGTATATTGGAAAGCGTATCATAATCAATGCATTGCATGATTTTACTAACTTGTTTTGTTTTATAACTACCAGAACGATGTCCATAATATTACGGATCTAGATTTCGTCGTGGTTGTTTTTCACAGTGTACTGTTGCTCATTATGAATTTTTCGAAAACATGTTTTACGTACGTTCATTGTCTGTAATCGAGCTACTTATATCTTGCAAAAAACAATTGCGTTTTTTTTACCGTTTTTTTTTTATTTTCCTTGGGATCATAAGCGGTTAAAAGGAAAGATTAGGTTTAACGACCAGGATGAAGAACTCTAAGAGCGTCTTCTTTCGGAGAAAACAAACCGCCTGAGCGGAGAGAGATGCACATCACCTATGCCTCATCCAATAAATGATGTAAATTCTAGAAAATTTCGTAAAAATAATATGCAGGAAAGTTGCTAGTCGGTGTGAGTCTTTTAACAAAATTTCCGTCTACTAACTTCAGTATGTTGTCAGAATTTCCGTCGTGAGTAATTTCGTTTTCAGGAAAAGACAGTTTCAGGATCTTCCTATTTAAACAGAAATTTCGCAAAAACTTCGATATTGACTTTTTCACCCTTTTATCAGAAATACTTTTGTCCCTACGTACGAGGTAAATGAATCCTTTCCATGGTGGGGTACGAACAGAGTACGACTTCAACATGAAGACGTACTCGTTTATCATTACCGATTCCGCGCGTGTCACCTGAGAGCTAAAAAGTCATGTATAAGGTAGAAAGGAAGAAAGACTAGAAGCGCGCGATGATTAAATATTTTTTGCTATTAAAGCAGGGGAATTATTCATTTCATTTTCTGCTGGAGCTTATTATTTTTCCAAATAAGTGTGTAATAATGTTTTCCTATCATCATCATCATCATCATCATTGTCAACCATTATCAATCCACTGCTGGACGAAGGTCGCTCCAAGTTTCCTCCACAACGGTCTGTCTTGTGCCAGTCTCCTCCATGTCACCCCTGCATACTTTCGAATTTCATCCACCCATCTTCCACGTGGTCTTCTTCTGGGTCTTTTCCTGTTTCTTGGAATCCAATCTAAAATTTCGGCTGTCCATCGATGATCTGTCCTTCTGGCAGTATGTCCAGCCCATTGCCATTTCAGGGATTTAACTCTGATCATGATGTCTTCCACTCTTGTCAATTTTTCGGATCCACGAGTTCCTCTTCTTATCTCTCCTGGTTACACCAAGCATGCACCTCTCCATGCTGCTTTGAGTTGTCTGCAGCCTTTGTATGTCTCTTTTAGTTAAGGTACACGTCTCTTCACCATACGTAGCACTGGAAGGATGCATTGATCAAACACTTTTCTTTTAAGACATAATAGCATATTGCTCTTGAAAATTATGCTGTTTCTTCCAAAAGCTCTCCAGGCAAGTTTTGTACGCCGATTAAATTCTTCATCAATGTGACCCTCACTTGATATCTGCTGTGCGAGATAAACGTATGCATCTGTTATCTCCAGCTATTCTCCATCAATCTATAAATCTTCATTCCTTGTAAAAGCATTGAACATCACTTTTGTCTTCTGAAAGTTCATTTTTAATCCCACTTCTTTACTCTTGTCAGCAAGTTCCTGGATCATACTCTGCAGCTCTGATGGGGTAGTTGCTAAAATGACTATGTCATCAACAAAACGAATGTGGGTTAGATAATCTCCATTAATCTTTATCCTTTGTTTTCCCAGTTCAGCGATTGAAAGACATTTTCCAATGTGACATTGAAGAGCTTCGAAAATATGGTGCCACCTTGTCTCACTCCATTTCCAATTTTTATGTGTGTTGTATTTTCAAACAGCCGAATCTTTGCACTTGCATTTTCATAGAAGTTATTAATAATATTAATGTACGCATCTTTAATACCGCAGGATTTCAGAGCCATTGTAACTGCTGATGGTTTCACCGAATCAAAGGCTTTTTCATAATCGATAAAAGCCATGCACAATGGAAATTCATATTCCTTCGCTCTTTCAATTAGTTCTCTTAGTACGTGGATATGATCTATTGTGCTGTAGCCACTCTTGAATCCAGCTTGTTCTCTAGGTTGAGCCATGTCCAGTGTTACCTTCAAGCGGTGTGAAAGAACTTTAGTGAAGATTTTACAAACCACTGATAGGAGGCTGATAAGTCTGTAGTTCCTGAGATCCTCAATGTCACCTTTTTTATGTAGCAAGATCATTGTAGCGTTGTTCCAATCCTCAGGAATCTTCCCTTTGTTAAGGCATCAAGTGAAAATTTGGGCGAGTACTGTATCGATTTCTCCACTTGCTTCTTGTATGATGTCTACAGTAATTCCATCTTCTCCTGGAGCTTTTCCCCGCTTCATGATCTTGATTGCATGTGCAACTTCTGCCGGGAGGACTGGAAGAACTCTGGTACTGGTACCTTTCATGTTCTCTGGAGTACGTATATCATCCCTTTCATATAATTTGGAGTAGAAATCTTTCACCTTTGTCAAAATTTCGCCTCTATTTCTTGTTACAGAACCATCTTCTTTTCTCAGTGCCATAATCTGTTTTCTTCATTTACTGAGATGTCCCTTTGCTATCTTCAGGCTTTGGTTGTTTTCAATTGCTTTCCTTACTAGTTCACAGTTGAATTTCATTACGTCTTCCGTGATACTTTTTCGTACTGTCTTGCGTAGCTCTATATATTCCACTTTGCAAATCACGTGTTCTTTAGTTGTCCTCATCTCTCTTCTTTTTTGCATCAACATTTTGGATTTTCCTGATAATTTGTTCACATGCAACTTGTTCTTAGACCCAGCTAATTTTGTTGCTGTTTCCATAAGAGCTTCGGTAACTTTTCTGTTAACTTCAGAAATATCCACTTCTTCCGATGTTAGGCCTTCTAAAGCAGAGAATCTGTTCTTTAGTTCCAACTTGAAGGTAATTATGGTGTTTTTTAAGGTTGGTTATGTCAATACATTTTGTTTGTCTTATGAGCTTGCTACGTTCGAGTTTAGTGTTGAGGTGCATCTTACATCTCACCAATCTATGGTCACTACCAGTGTTGAAGTTGTTTAGCACACTGAAGTCTTCTATGGCGAATTTTTTGTTACACAAAATAAAATTAATTTCACTTGTCGTCCCATTTGGATGTCTCCATGTCCATTTTGTGTGGCTTTTTCTTGAAAAAGGAGTTCAAGATGAAAAACCCTTCTGCCTCTGCAAACTCTACGAGAGTATTTCCACGCTGGTTTCTGTTGCCGTGACCGAATTTACCTACTGAAGTTTCATTCTGTTGCCGTTGCCCTATTTTTGCATTGAAATCTCCCATAATTATCTTTAAGTGCTGCTTACCTTTATTATTTAGATGACGAATTTCCTCATAAAATTCTTCAATTTCTTCTTCAGGATGACTTGTGGTGGGTGCATAAGTTTGAATAATCTAAGCCTGGTATCTTCGAGAGTTGGATAACGAGTCGTGCAGCTCTGTCAGAGGAATTTTCAACTTCTACAACTTGTAACGTATACTCTATATTCACTTTCCTTTTGATTTTACTATCTCTGGTTATTTTATTTTACTATGTAAATTATCTTCCTACTGAACGAAATATTATTTCACCCCGCTGAATGAGATCTGGCAATGAGTGTAAGTCATGACGTGGTGGTAGCTCGTATATAGGCGCGTTCATCGAGAAGTGGGAGTTGTGTTGTTGCGTTGTAGTTGTGTTGTTGCGTTGGAGTTGTGTGGTTGGTGTAGTTGGTGTGTTGCGTTGCGTTGCAGTGTGTTGTTATGTAGTAGTGATATATGAGTGCCTTAGTTGACCAGGAGTCATCATAATAAACAAGTTGTTCTGTAAGTTCAGTCTTTCTCAATTCTTAGTTTTGTCAGACCTCTGTCTGGCTGTTAGGTTTATGACTTTGATTACTTAATATAAATAACCAGCGTTGAGACTTTGTTTAAGTTCATAATTAACGAGTAACAACACCCTTTTGGGAATTCATCATTTTGAAGCTTAGAGCATTATTCATTCATAATAATTAGCTTAGCAAAAAGGTAAGCAAAGCTAATTCATTATAATTGGCGCCCGAACTTTTTTCGAACACGAGATCCTGACTATTATTACCCATGGCTTCCTTACCTGAGACAACTGCAAATTTCCACCTTCCGGCAAGTCTCGAGGGTAATGGTGTTTGTTTGGACAATTTGTACGAAGCCTGTGGCTCTGACTTGGATATGAATAATCTACACATACCCAAGCATTCTTCACCATTTCGGAATGCACCAGCTTCTTATCACTCTGAGTCGCGGGTCGTAGCTGAGGGAATTCAATCCTCTCAGCGAAGCAGAATGCTTGCCCATTTCGTGCCGCATGCTGGCACAATTCATTTCAATGGTTTGGAGGGGTCTTTAAAGTTCCTCGAAGATCTGGAAGACCATTTTGATTTATATAATATTCCGGAAGACTGCAAGGTCCAAATTGCCGGAACTTGCTTGAGAGATACCGCCAAGACCTGGTATCGGCAGTGGCGAGGGTCGAACCCGGATTCTCATTATGAGAATTTCCGTGCAGAATTCTTGGAGGTCTTTCCTTTCGGCCTCAGTCGAGCTAGCCTTGCCCAACAGCTGTTTTCTCGTCAGCAGGGTCCCAATGATAGCCCTGTTGCATTTGCGTTGGAAACTACACGCCTATATAATCTATGGGATCCACATGCCAGTCATGTTGACATGTTGGATACCCTCGTACAGCAGCTCGACCCATTCTTGCAAGATTTTCTTGAGGTTCGACACCCTACCACTATTCATGAATGCCTTCGCCTCATACGCACGTATGAAGAGCGACATGGCAAACATGGTTCAACTCACCATGCTCGGGCACCCCGCGAGGCTTATTCCGAAAACCCTCAGCGGCATAATAGACAAAACTTTCAGCGCGAGCATACACACGTGCCCACCCAAGCTTCATACGTTCCACCACACAGAAGAGTGGCGAACCAGCAACGAGTTTCGGAGCAAGCTACGGGGTATCGTCATAATGCACAGTATGCTCGACCCCGTTCCACTCAGCAACTTTCGGAACGTTATCATGCTCAGGGCAATAATAATTTTTCTGCCCGTGCTGAGGGCAGACGTAACGAATATGAAAATGTCAACAGACACGCGGAGTTCCCGACGCAGGGTGCACGCAATTTTCCTTATCGTGAAAATTTTCCCGATACCCGGCAGGGTCGAGGTTTCCGACCACATGATAACACCACCAGAATTCCTTTAAACTTCCACAGGAAGTAGACGAAGGGTCGGTCCTGCTTCCTGATACCAAACATCCTGACCCTAAAACAGTATTAGTGACTGTTCAAACTCCTCAGTTGCCTGATGTATTCTTGACACTTGAAGACATTATTGTCGAGACAAAGTTCGACACTGGGTCTGAGATATCAGCCCTAAATACAAAGTTTTGCAATGATGTTTTCTGCAATACATGTTCAGCCTGCAACGCAGTATTTGCGAGGTGCAAATAACGAAATCTTCAGTATCGCAGGAACTGTCACATTATCTTTAGGCTGGGAAAAGCTCGTTTTACACATTCTTTCCTGCTTATAGACGAGCTACCCGTGAAATGTCTCATGGGTATGGACTTTATTAACAAGTTTCAAATAACTTTGAATTTTGTACAACATGTGATTTCTTTCCGGAACCTGTCGAAATGATTCCGACGGTTCCTGTAGATATTACGAGTTTATTGTTGAGTGACCAATTGAATGAGGGGCAACGAGACCAGCTTTCTCTCCTTTTGCAGGAAAGCCCTGGTTTGTTTTCGGATCAACCTGGTTTCACACAGGTGGTTTATCATGTTATTGACACTGATGGTTCGAAACCCATTGCGACGAAACCTTACCCTTGTGCTCCACATAAAAAACAGGAAATGCAACGTCAAATTGCGGAAATGATTAAGCAGGGCATAATCAGGGAATCAACAAGCGCCTGGGCGGCTCCTGCCTTCTTGGTTCCAAAGAAACAACCAAATGAATTTCGTTTCGTGACAGATTTTCGCAAGCTCAACCAAGTCACAAAAACAATCAATTATCCCCTACCTGTCATGTCACATATTCTAAATGACTTGTCGTCAACCAAATGGATGTCAACTTTGGATTTGGCGAGTGGATATTGGCAGGTGGCAGTACATCCGGACTCGGTCGATAAAACAGGCTTTGTGACTCCTTTTGGGGCCTATGAATATTTACGTATGCCTTTTGGTTTAGCTTCTGCACCTGCTACTTTCCAAAAGCTTATGGACACGGTTCTCAGACCTGTCCTGGGTCCACATGTGCATGTCTATTTGGATGATATTATTATAACATCAGAGACTTTTGACGAGCACCTTTCTCTGCTCAAACAGGTGTTCCAACTTATATACAATGCTGGCTTGACGTTAAAACCTAGTAAATGCCAGATAGCGAGGGACGAGATTGTATATCTGGGGTTGAAAATTACTCCCCACGGCTTATTCACTAATAATGAAAAAATTAGGCCTATTGCTGACTTTCCTCGGCCTAAAACAGCAAAAGAACTATCCCGCTTTCTGGGAATGACCGGATGGTATCAGCAGTTCGTCCCCGCTTATGCTACAATATGTGAGCCATTGTATGCTTTAAAGCGTAAATACAAGAAGTTTATTTGGACACCTGAAGCTAACGCTGCATTCGAAACACTGAAGTGTGCATTGACTCAGCCTCCGGTGTTGGCTTTCCCGGATCATTCTAAAGAATTTGATATTTATACTGATGCATCCGGAGTTGGTCTTGGTTGCGTTTTGTCACAAGCTGGGCATCCAATAGCTTTTGCGTCTCGTACTTTAGCTAAAGCTGAACGCAATTATTCAGCTACGGAACGTGAATGTCTTGCTGTTGTGTATGCACTGAATAAATTTCAATGTTATCTTAACGAATTGACAGTTAACATAATTACGGATCATTCTGCCCTTCAGTATTTGAATTCTGCTAAACACCTATCTCAAAGACTTATGAAGTGGGCTCTGAAGTTACAAGAGAGCAATATCAAAATTTCGTATCAGCCAGGTAATAAGAATCAATTACCGGACGCATTATCTCGCGTTCCGATTAGTGGGGTCCCCACCGAAACTACTCCTGGATGTCAGCCTTTACTTCTGATAGCTGATATCACATCCAGAGAGCAGATAATGGCAGAACTAATAAATGATCCAGATTTTGGGGATATTTACAATTTTTTGCTTGCGGGTTCGCCCCTACCAAGTGATCCTTCTCTGGCTGGAAGGTCACAACATTTTGAAGTAATAGAGGGTCTTCTTTATTATACAAAGTCTCGGACTACTAGGGCAGAGTTTCGCCCATGTATTCCGCGAACCCTTAGAATGGCTCTTTTAAATGAATTTCATGACAAACCTCTTGCAGGCCATTTAGGTATTCGCAAGACCCGTTGTAAATTGCGGGATGTTGCCTATTGGCCTGGCATGTACCAAAGTGTGCTCGCATACGTTCAATCATGTCACTTGTGTCAGATTAATAATTACCGTAATGTAAGACCGGCCGGTCACTTGAAATCTAGTTCAAGTTCTCATGTATTTGATATTATTTCCATAGATTTATTGGGACCTTATCCATTATCTGTTAAAAATAAAGCTCGTTATGTTTTAGTATTAACTGATAATTTTTCTAAATGGGTTGAAGTTTTTCCCATTAAAGCCGCTACGGCTGAGGTTATTTGTAATGTCTTAGTTAATGAAGTATTTTCTAGATATGGTGCACCTAATAAAGTAGTTTCGGATAATGGTCCTCAATTTATTTCTGACATTTTTGAAAGAATGTGTGCGAGACTACACATTAAACACAAATTCATTTCCCATATCATCCCCAGAGTAATCCTGCAGAACGCGTTAACCGAACGCTAGTGAAAATGATTGCGACTTTCGTAATGGACCACCATGAAAAATGGGATGACCATTTAGAACTTTTGCGTTCGCCCTCCGCTCGTCTGTCCACGAGTCTACTAAAATTACTCCTGCAGAACTTTTTCTGGGTCGCAAAATTAAAACCCCTTTTGAAAATTTAACGGGATTATCGACGAATTAAACCAGCGACCAACTCCGCAATCAGTACACATTATGGCAGAAAAAGCTCGTATTGCAATGCTAGGAGCACAAGCGGCTCAAGCACGATATTATAATTCTAGGCGTAGGGAACCAGATCTTGTCGTTGGAGATCTCACTCTCGTGGAAACGCACTTCCAGTCTTCTGTTTCGCATACTTTAGTGAAGAAATTTGCACCCAGCTACGAAGGTCCATATCGGGTGGCAAATGTCTTTGAAAATAATATTGTTCTGGAGAAACCGAACAACAATTTTCAATATGTACATGTTGATCAATGTCGCAAGTATCACGAACGGGATATCGAGTTCATTATCAATCCTACTCAACCTTCTGTTCCACAGACTCAAGAATCTATATCTCATGTTCAACCACCAGAAATTGTGGACGACCCACCGAACATTTTTGACGAATCACCAGTGATTTTTCCTTCACCCTCCCCCCTCCAGACGAGTTTCTACACACGCAACCTGATTCTCCCGTGAGACCAAGGCTCGATTCGCGTTCGTCGAATACTAGTATCGTTCCTTTCCCTCCAACCATTGCCAAGACTATTGCTGCGCCGTTTCCGGCTAACTCTGCACCAACGCGGGATACTTCTTCTTTGAATACCTCATCGGAAAGTATTCCTATAGGCAAATCCAAACATCGCCCTGCACGACCGCTGAATTACAGCAGCGACTCAGAGGCGTCGGACATTTCGGATTTGTCAGTTATGAATCCAACATTTAATATTCCACACCGTCCAGCACCACCAAAAGCTGGGCGCAAACGTCACTTGTCTCCCCAATCTGCTTCGCCGCAACAGCGACGAAGGCAGAAATCTTTGCATCCGCCCGGGTTTCGCCCCTGGAACCTCCGTTCAGGGCAAACAGGGCCGATGCCTGCTACTACTATCATGCCCCGTGGGCGTAAACGAAAACAAGCGATGTGGCCGGAGACACGTCCCTCCAAAAAGATACTGGAAGGACACAACGGGCCCCAGCATCAAGGGACTTCATATCCAAAGCCTGGGGGAGCCCGTTCCTATCAGCCGCAGCAGGGATTTCCGGACCGCCAGACTTCTGACGTTCCTGACCGTTCTTCTCAGCCGCAGGGATTTCCAGACCGCCAGACTCCTGACCGTTCCTATCAGCCGCAGCAGGGATTTCCGGGCCGCCAGACTTCTGACGTTCCTGACCGTTCTTCTCAGCCGCAGGGATTTCCAGACCGCCAGATTCCTGACCGACAACAGACCGATGTTCCATTACCGTCCCGGAAGAGATCCAAGCCACATGATTTCCCCAGTCCCATTAGGCCTGGAAAACGTTTTCGCACTAGAATTTTTTATGCGTCCTCGAGATAAGTAAGTTCTCGTGGACAGGTTCTTTTCTCAGTTTATTGTTTTTCCTGCTCGACCAGTTGGCGTGTCAGAATTTCTTTTTTCGTGTGGGCCTATGCATTCTTTTTGTGTATATATGTGTGTTTTTTTTTTTATATTTCTTCTATGTCCATCTACTAATCCACTTTTTTTTATATATATCTATGTGCTTAGGGGTAAAATAATAAAATTGTTACTGTTAGGCAGCTCCAGGCAATCTTCGCTGCTGATACAGTTGTTATGTATTTCCACGTATGAGGCGCACGTAATTTGAAATTAAAAAAGTGATTCCTGCTAGGCAGAATAAAAGGAAAGTATGCCGATGCAGGTTTGGTTTGTTCTACACTACAAATTTCACAGTCGAATACAGATTCGTAAATTGTTATGCCAAGTTGATAATGTAAATACGGCTACCACCAAACAACAAATCAAAAAAAAGATCGAGAAACGTCAATCATCGAAATGTAAGACTTACACTCCAAAATTGATAGGTTTTTCGGACACCAAAAAAAAAAAAAAAAGAAGAAAAATTAAGGGGGAGATGATGTAACGTATACTCTATATTCACTTTCCTTTTGATTTTACTATCTCTGGTTATTTTATTTTACTATGTAAATTATCTTCCTACTGAACGAAATATTATTTCACCCCGCTGAATGAGATCTGGCAATGAGTGTAAGTCATGACGTGGTGGTAGCTCGTATATAGGCGCGTTCATCGAGAAGTGGGAGTTGTGTTGTTGCGTTGTAGTTGTGTTGTTGCGTTGGAGTTGTGTGGTTGGTGTAGTTGGTGTGTTGCGTTGCGTTGCAGTGTGTTGTTATGTAGTAGTGATATATGAGTGCCTTAGTTGACCAGGAGTCATCATAATAAACAAGTTGTTCTGTAAGTTCAGTCTTTCTCAATTCTTAGTTTTGTCAGACCTCTGTCTGGCTGTTAGGTTTATGACTTTGATTACTTAATATAAATAACCAGCGTTGAGACTTTGTTTAAGTTCATAATTAACGAGTAACAACACCCTTTTGGGAATTCATCATTTTGAAGCTTAGAGCATTATTCATTCATAATAATTAGCTTAGCAAAAAGGTAAGCAAAGCTAATTCATTATAAACTTTATCCTTCAGTTTCTTGTTCATTATAAATCCAACACCACTAGTTATCCCAAAGTAATCGAAGTAGTTGCCTTCAATGCACGATCTTAAAAAACAAGAGTCACTCACAATTCTCCTAATACCACTAGTTATGCCAGTATCAGTCCCACGATAGTAGAAGAGATGCCCACTTTTCAGTTCAATGAGATCTTTTTTTTTTCTCCTTACCTCACTTAGCCCGACGATGTCCCACTTGATCCTTTGTAGTTCCTCTTCCAATTCAAGAAGCCTTGAATCAGAAGATGGGGAGCGTCCATTATACGTAGCCAAGGTCAGCATCAGATGGCAACCTAGTCCGGTCCTCTGGGGATTCTTAGCATCCTCTACTTTCATGTCGCACTGGCCGCTGCCTTGGCCAGGTACATTCCAGCTTCCGGAGACTGAGGGCCAAGATTTAAGTTTAGGAGTCATTTTGGAGGGGTTTGGCCGTAACTCAACACGCTGGCCAAGCGGGTTGGTGAGTGTGGGATAGCATTTTCTCTAATCCCGATGGTATAATTATACCGCTATTGGCGGTCGTCAGAGCCCCTTTAGTGGGAACAGGATGTACCACGAGAAGGCGGGGTTGACATTTGTCAAGGAGAGGCTGTGATGTTACGCATCACCTGACCGTACATCCCATTTTTTCTATAGGAGGACACAAATCACAAATATTTTTTATCGTGACTTTCGAAGCAACATAATGCTTTGCAACTCGAGATATTTTTAAACTGACAGTGACTTTAAATTCCCGTTAAGAAAAGGTAAAAGAAACTACTTTATATTATTATTTCCGTTACCCCCAAAATAAAAAAATGTACCCTTGATAGATGTAAAAGCTTTTGTCTTAATGGGTCCACAGGCTGATACATAGACATTATATAGTCTTGCCAGGTTTCTTAGGATAACACAATATACAATATCTGGTGCACATAATATCATACAATCTTAACAGGTTTCTTAGATATATATCATATAATCTTACCAGGTTTCTTAGGATAACAAAATATACATTATCTGGTGCACAAAATAGGGAAAGTTCAAAATCAGGTCCTCCGATAGAAGATTGAAATTCAATAGTCAATGAAACATTAAGTAAACCAACGAATCAATCCTCTTTAAAAAAAGGGGGAGGGAGGATTGCTGAAATGTTTCTGAAAAAAAAAACGGAAATTTAAAAACGGAAATTTACCGATAATACACGAAAGGAATTGTGGAAAGGTTTGTGAAAATTCTGAATTTCCCTGGGAAATTCAGTTTATTTTTCCGCCATTTCAGAAAATCCTCTGTAATAAAAGGTGTGTATTCGTCCTCTCGATCCTCCTCATCTTCGTACACATACCCAGGAGTGCCGATTATGCTTCGATTCAAGGCCGCAACTGTTTTCTTATTCGTTTATGAATTTAAAGACCACAGTGAGCAACTCAGTAAGCTTTAGGCACAGTCCACGTCCCTAATGTAGGACCGCTGATTCCGAGAAATGGGGCGAGCAAGTGTTGTGCTTTCCCCAAACTGATATCTGAAGGCCAGAGAAGCTTTCTATGACGTCAAAAGCACCGTCTTTTATTACACAGAGCACTACAACTTTTCTGAAGATTATTACTTCCCTGATCTACCAATTCAACGGAGGAAAAATTTACACGGTCGAGTCACATTATTGTGACCACCCGCTAATATCCAGAGTAACCGTCGGACAGCAGCGCGGACAGCAGCTAGACGGGCTGGGAGTGATTCAGTAACGCGCTTGAAGGTGTTCATAGGTATGTGGAGCCATGGTGACTACACTGCATCTGACAGCTACTGAAAGGGGCGTGGTGGAGTATCCATAGAGATAACAACACGATCGAGGTGGTCACATAGATGCTCAATTGGGTTTAGGTCTGGGAAATTAGGGGAAAAGGAAAATACTTTGAAGTCTTCATCGTGCTCTTCCAACAAATGTCGGACATTTCTAGCTGTGTGACACGTCGCATTGCCGTGCTGGAAAATCTCCTCCGCCCCAGGGAAGAAAATCAGCTCGTATGGGTGTACGAGGTCTGCAAAGATGGATTCATAAAAAATTCGGTTCATAGAGCCTTCCAGAGCTGTCAATGGACACAGAGAATGGCACGAAAACATTCTCCAGACCACAACGCTTCCCCCACTACCTTGTGTTCTTCCAGCAATGGTTGAAGGGTTTTTGTTCTCCAATATTCTCGCCTTATACGCCAAAGTCATCCGTTCGATGAAGCAGAAAATGTGACTCACCCAAGAAGGCAACCCTTGGACAATCAACGGAGGTCCAAATCCGATACTGCCGTACAAATGTAAGCCTTTTTCTGCCTATGCATATTCGTTAACATAGCAGAGCCCATCCGTCTGCATCGGAGCCCCATACGTAGTAGGGCTCTCTGAACTGTCGTTTTAGACACACTTCCGATAGCCCCCTGATTCATTCGGCCAGTGAGTTGCTCCACTATACCGTGTAGATGGGCCCTCACGCACCTTCGCAGCCGCCGTTCACCTCTGACGTCAATGGTACGTGGTGTTCCGCAGTTTCCACGTGACTTATTCGCAGTGGTGCCACTTCTCCAATCACGATACACTTTAACCACAGCAGCAGCACGCAAACAGTTCACAAACTGCGTTGTTTCAGAAATACTGCTACCCTTCGCCCGGAAGCCGATAATCACCCTTTTTTGCAAATCTGATAAATCGCTCCTTTTATCCACGACAGTAACGAGTGATATGTTTTCAGAATGCTTAAAGCGCACCTTTTATACACTCCAAGCCGGCTCACGACACGTGTCTTCTTTCATTGGCTACGCGCTGTTGACGTCAAAAGTTGGAGGTGGTCACAATAATGTGACTCGAATGTGTATATATATATATATATATATCATCATCATCATCATTGTCAACCATTATCAATCCACTGCTGGACGAAGGTCTCCCCAAGTTTCCTCCTACAACGGTCTGTCTTGTGCCAGTCTCCTCCATGTCACTCCCGCATACTTTCGAATTTCATCCACCCATCTTCCATGTGGTCTTCTTCTGGGTCTTTTCCTGTCCCTTGGAATCCAATCTAAACTTTCGGCTGTCATTCGATGGTCTGTTCTTCTGGCAGTATGTCCAGCCTATTGCCATTTCAGGGATTTAACTCGGATCATGATGTCTTCCACTCTTGTCATTTTTCAGATCCACGTGTTCCTCTTCTTATCTCTCCTGGTTACACCAAGCATGCACCTCTCCATGCTGCTCTGAGTTGTCTGCAGCCTTTGTATGTCTCTTTTAGCTAAGGTCCACGTCTCTGCACCATACGTAAGCACTGGAAGGATGCATTAATCAAACACTTTTCTTTTAAGACATAATGGCATATTGCTCATGAAAATTATGCTGTTTCTTCCAAAAGCTCTCCAGGCAAGTTTTGTACGCCGATTAATTTCTTCACCAATGTGACCCTCACTTGATATCTGCTGTCCAAGATAAACGTACGTGTCTGTTATCTCCAGCTTTTCTCCATCAATCGATAAATCTTCATTTCTTGTAAAAGCATTGTACATCACTTTTGTCTTCTGAAAGTTCATTTTTAATCCCACTTCTTTACTCTTGTCAGCAAGTTCCTCGATCATACTCTGTAGCTCTGATGGGGTAGTTGCAAAAATGACTATGTCATTAGCAAAACGAAGGTGGGTTAGATAATCTCCATTAATTTTTATCCCTTTATTTTCCCAGTTCAGTGATTGAAAGACATTTTCCAATGTGACATTAAAGAGCTTCGGAGATATGGTGTCACCTTGTCTCACTCCTTTTCCAATTTTTATGTGTGTTGTATTTTCAAACAGCCGAATCTTTGCACTTGCATTTTCATAGATGTTATTAATAATATTAATGTATGCATCTTCAATACCGCAGGATTTCAGAGCCATTGTAACTGCTGATTGTTTCACCGAATCAAAGGCTTTTTCATAATCGATAAAAGCCATGCACAATGGAAGTTCATATTCCCTCACTCTTTCAATTAGTTCTCTCAGTACGTGGATATGATCTATTGTGCTGTAGCCACTCCTGAATCCAGCTTGTTCTCTCGGTTGGACCATATCCAGTGTCACCTTCAAACGGTGTGAAAGAACTTTAGTGAAGATTTCATAAACCACTGATAGGAGGCTGATAGGTCTGTAGTTCCTAAAATCCTCAATGTCACCTTTTTTATGTAGCAGGATCATTGTAGCGTTTTTCCAATCCTCAGGAATTTTCCCTTTCATTAAAGCATCGAGTGAAAATTTGGGCGAGTACTGTTTCGATTTCTCCACTTGCTTCTTGTATGATGTCTACAGTAATTCCATCTTCTCCTGGAGCTTTTCCTCGCTTCATGTTCTTGATTGCATGTGCAACTTCTGCTGGAAGGACTGGAAGAACTCTGGTACCTTTCATGATGCCTGGAGTACATGTATCATCCCTTTCATATAATTTGGAGTAGAAATCTTTCACTCTTGTCAAACTTTCGCCTCTATTTCTTGTTACAGAACCATCTACTTTTCTCAGTGCCATAATCTGTTTTTTTCCCTTACTGAGATGTCCCTTTGCTATCTTTAGGCTTTGGTTGTTTTCAATTGCTTTCCTTACTAGTTCACAGTTGAATTTCCTTACGTCTTCTGTGATACTTTTTCGTACTGTCTTGCATAGCTCTATATATTCCACTTTGGAAGTCACATCTTCTTTAGTTGTCCTCATCTCTCTTCTTTTTTGCATCAACATTTTGGTTTTTCCTGATAATTTGTTCACATACAATTTGTTCTTTGACCCAGCTAATTTTGTTGCTGTTCCCATAAGAGCTTTGGTTACTTTTCTGTTAACTTCAGAAATATCCACTTCTTCCGATGTTAGGCCTTCTAAAGCAGAGAATCTGTTCTTCAGTTCCAATTTGAAGGTATTATGGTGTTTTTTAAGGTTGGTTATGTCAATACATTTTGTTTGTCTTATGAGCTTGCTACGTTCGAGTTTAGTGTTGAGGTGCATCTTACATCTCACCAATCTATGGTCACTGCCTGTGTTGAACTTGTTTAGCACACTGCAGTCTTCTATGACGAATTTTTTGTTACACATAATAAAATCAATTTCACTTGTCGTCCCATTTGGATGTCTCCACGTCCATTTCGTGTGTGGCTTTTTCTTGAAAAAGGAGTTCAAGATGAAAAACCCTTCTGCCTCTGCAAACTCTACGAGAGTATTTCCACGCTGGTTTCTGTTGCCGTGACCGAATTTACCTACTGAAGATTCATTCTGTTGCCGTTGCCCTATTTTTGCATTGAAATCTCCCATAATTATCTTCAAGTGCTGCTTACCTTTATTATTTAGATCACGAATTTCCTCATACAATTCTTCAATTTCTTCTTCAGCATGACATGTGGTGGGTGCATAAGTTTGAATATTCTGAGCCTGGTATCTTCTCGAGAGTTGGATAACGAGTCGTGCAGCTCTGTCAGAGGAACTTTCAACTTCTACAACTTTATCCTTCAGTTTCTTGTTTATTATAAATCCAACACCACTAGTTCTGCCAGTATCTGTCCCACGATAGTAGAAGAGATGTACACTTTTCAGTTCAATGAGATCTTCTCCTTTTCTCCTTACCTCACTTATCCCGACGATGTCCCACTTGATCCTTTGTAGTTCCTCTTCCAATTCAAGAAGCCTTGAATCAGAAGAAAGGGAGCGTCCGTTATACGTAGCCAAGGTCAGCATCAGATGGCAGCCTAGTCCGGTCTTCCGGGGATTCTTAGCACCCTCTGCCTTCATGTCGCACTGGCCGCTGCCTTGGCCAGGTACATTCCAGCTGCCGGAGACTGAGGGCCAAGATTTAAGTTGTGGAGTCATTTTGGAGGGGTTTGGCCATAACTCACCACGCTGGCCAAGCGGTTTGGTGAGTGTGGGATAGCATTTCCTCTAATCCCGATGGTATAGTTATACCGCTATTGGCGGTCGTCAGAGCCCCTTTAGTGGGAACAGGATGTACCACGAGAAGGCGGGGTTGACATTTGTCAAGGAGAGGCTGTGATGTTACGCATCACCTGACCTTACATCCTATATATATATCATCATCATCAACAACAACCATTATCAATCCACCGCTGGTTAAAGGTCTCCCTAAATTTCTTCCACAATTGTCTGTTTTGGGGCCTGTCTCCTCCAAGTCACTTCATCAAACTTTCGAATTTCATCCATCCATCCATATCACATGGGGGTCTTCTCTGGGTATTTTCCTGTCCCTCGGAATCAGTTGTCCATCGGTGGTCTGTTCTTCTGGCAACATGTGCAGCCCATTGCCATTTCAGTGATTTAACATGTTCCTCTTCTTATCTTTCCTGGTTACACCAAATTGCATCTCTCCAGACTTCTTTGAGTTGTCTGCAGTCTTCGTACGTCTTTTTTACGCTTTCTAACCATAATTTGAAGAAGCGTATAACCGATATAGTCACGTTCCTTTCGAGCTCTGTGTTTGTGCCCAGTTTTTGAAAGTATATAGTGAGTGTTTGTTCCTATTTTTGTGTTCCCCTTCAAGAAGAAGATCTGTACATTCTTTTAGCTGAGCTCCCAAGTCGGTGAGTAGCATATTTTGTTTGCATTCAGCGTTTTGTTATTTCCGATCAAGCTGATCGATCCTTAAGTTAATCCTCGCCATTTGCAATGGCTGGCACTGATAAGGGTGATGTCCACCGCCACATCAGTGATGCTCATTCAACCTCCTTCTCCTCCTCACTCTCAGGAGACCAATCAGCATTTATGCACGTCAGAGACGTCATACGCATACAAGATGTGACGCGAGACTCCTCTGCAAAGGCTCAAGCTGATATCCCTGCCCAAAAGAGTGACGTCCCCTTGACGCACGACCCTGGTTCATTTGCCGAAGCTATGGATGTGACCGATTGCACGGTTGCGTTGCCTTCAACTGGCTCAACTCAGTTTACCAAGCCGCTACCAGCAATGAGCACTGTATCGCATCCTTCCGCTGCCAACTCTACGTCTCTCACTTACTCCACAGTGACCTCCGGAGCGAGAGTTCCTTCCAAGTTTATTGCTCCCGTTTTTCCTGACTCTTACGTCAGTGTTGAGGGTAGTTCTGCCACCATCGATATCCCAGAGGATTCCCCAGCCGGGAAACAATTTTTCTCCACAATGGATTTCGGTGTCTGTTTTGATGCATTACCAGACACGAAACTCAAGGAATATAGTATTGCCCTAAAGAAGATGCTCCCTACAGGAGCTTATATCACTCATATGGCTCGAAAGCCACGGGCCGTATTAGTGTATTTTGCCCGTAAAGAAGATGCAGACCTTGTGATGAATGCTGGCTTATCCATCAAAGATGTGCATCTTCTGGCTGAACCTGTGGCACAGTGACCTATCCAGGTCACTTTCCACCCAGTCCCACCTGAAGTCTCAGATGTCGCTCTGTGCACTTTACTCAGAAAATTTGGCCAAGTGGTTGGACCAATAACGACCCTTTCGGCGGCGCCCAGAGATCCTGATGACAAATCCATTGCAGGGTTTCGTCGAAGTGCCCGTGTCATATTTCCGTCGGACGATCATCTGCTTGCGTGCCCGAAGATCCTAACCGTACGGTGTGGCCAGCAACGTCGGAGAATCGACGTCATTACCTCCTTGCACTTCACGCTTTGCCATGGCGAAAACCATCTTCGCGTGCACTGCCCACATCAAGTTCCATCGACTCCGACTGGCGCTCCTAAAGATACTGTTCCTACCTAGAAGCGTACTACACCATTTACTTCAGCACAGCAGGCCTCGGAGCCAAGATATGATGAAAAAAGTCCGCTTACAGACGTTGGTCAACGCAACGCTCCCACAGCCGCTTCCTCTTTTTCACTAGAGGACTTTCCTACAATTGCCTCCTCACTTCCGCAACGTCGTCGCTCCACCACTGAGTCCCTTTCAGAGGGTTTACAACCAGCTATTACCACTGGAACCTCCGAAACAGCTGATGTGGAGTCCGTTGATCCAGAGACGCACTGTGAGGATGAGACGACCGAGCCTCCACTGAAGCGCCGCGGCTCTGACCGCAGCAGGCGAGTAGCGAAGAAGCAAAACTCTACTTCACCTCGTTCAACCTCCCTCTCCTGCAGTTCTCCTCGACACACCGCTCCAGCCGAAGTCTCCTTTCCCACGGTCGAAGAGTTCGCTGCATTTCTCCAGACAGCCAATATACCTCCCGTACCACTCTCATACATTGATCTCCATACGTACTTAACGAATCCGACAAGCTACGCAATAGCGCGTGCCTTAGCAGTCAAGAATCCATCGCTTCGCCAACTTGTGCCAGAGCAGATCTTCAATGTGTCGCATTTCTGCCGCCAGAATGTTCCCACCCATCCCGTGGGCACAAATTTTCTATAATCGTCTCAAGTCTTTTCCTCCAGCTCTGAAAGATCTTCAGCTAGAGGCAAGGAACCCCACAATTCAAGATCGTGTCACTTAATTGCAGGGGATTTTCTTCCCCCCTCAGCAACTCTCTAGCATATGAAGACCTCAACCCGTTGGGGGCTGATATTCTCCTCCTTCAAGAGACAAATTGCAAACCATCTACCGTCTATTCTCGATGGCGCCAGTGGAACTTTGTGTTTCATCACGCCTATGGACTAACATCTCATAGCGGTCTTGCCATCGGCATTAGTCATACTCTCAATTCTATTGTCACATCCCTCTCTGTGCGAAATATTTGTCGAGATCTCTTACAGCATGCATCCTTTACCATCGCGTCTTCCAGATATCATTTATTCAATATCTATATTCCAAGTACTACAACACATTTATCAGTTCTCTTCACGCGTCTTCGCAGAGCACTCGACCGTATCCCACCGTCAGACCATGTTCTCGTTGGTGGGGATTTTAACTGTACCCTGGATCCTCTTCTGGATAGGTCTTCTACAAATAGAGAGCGCCGCCATGCCCTGGCGAACCTGCTCCAGACAATTGTCACGAACAACGCTCTTCATGATGTACATCGGCATATTCATCCATGGTCGACTAATTTCACTTGGCGCTCCTCTCATGCGCAAAATCCTTTCTTAGCCCGCCTTGACAGGTTTTATGCCTCCAGTACTCTACTTCCAGCCGTGACAGAATCGAGTGTGCATCCCACGGCCTCATCTGACCACTGCGCCATTGCCATCATAGTCCATACTGCACCATTCAAACCCAGGATAATTCGCCCGTGGACATTTGATGATGTACTTTTCTCCGACCCGGCATTCTGCTCTTCGGTCCGGTCATTCCTGATTGACAGACGGCCGCAGCTTCAATCTGCACTCTGCGGATTAAAATTCTTGGTTGGAGATCAAGCAACAGCTCGTTCTGCATGTCCGAAACTACTCTTTCCAATTAAAGACACTCCAGAACATGCGCCTAGACTATGTTTGTTCAATGCTATCCATGCTCAGTCTCAGTGATCCTCTCTTCTCCTCCTTTCAAGAAGAGCTTCGATCTCTTCTCACTCTTCTGGCGCAACAAGCTCTCCGCCGACTTCGTTTGCAACACCTGACGCCGGATGCTCACAACTATGAGTTCCTGACGTCGGTGGAAAACACCCGACGAGCTTCGTCCATACTTCATCATCTACGCCTTTCTTCTGGAGAGGTATCAGATGAGCCGATTGCGCTTTGTTCCCATGTCCGTCAGTACTTCTCCATGAAGTTCAGTGAACCTCCTCAACCATCCTCTGCAGCAATGGATTCTCTCCTTTCTAATCTACCCCAGGTTCCCCCCACCTCGCTTCTTCTCTACTCCTTTCCCCCACGCCCTCTGAACTAAACACTACATTTTTCCTCTGAATTCTAGTGCCGCTCCGGGTCCGGACGGCCTAACCTTTAGTATTTATAAAACTTTTCTGTCTCTTCTTCTTCCGTTTCTCCTATCCGCTTTCTTTGCTGCCTTTACTTACTCTCCTCTCCAGAGGGGATTCACAAATGCATACGTTGTCCTTTTCCCCAAAAAAGGTGATCTCCTTGACTTGGTGAACTGGCGCCCAATTTCCCTACTGAATCTCGACTACAAACTTTATACCAAGCTTCTTTCACAACGACTAAATCCCATCCTCACTTACATCCTCTCCCCTAACCAGACTTACACAGTTCCCGGCCGTTCCCTATCTCACTACATCCATCTCCTGACTGATCTCATTCACCTTGCGCGCTCCCGCTTTGAATCCCTCGCCCTCCTCTCTTTAGACCAACAGTCCGCCTTTGATAATATCTCCCACACTTATCTCTCCGCCATACTTCTCCGATTTGGATTTCCATCTCCGTTTATTTCTCTCCTAACGTCTCTCTACCAGGACGCCAGTTTCCAGGTCAAGTTGCCCACCTTTCTTACAGCACCAATCCACTTCCGCCGTGGAGTGAGGCAGGGCTGCCCACTCTCCGGTCAACTTTTCGCTATAGCCTTAGAACCTTTTCTCCGCTCCGTTCAACGCTCCTTTCAAGCCACCCTGCCGTAACTCATCGCCCGCACGAGACACCATGTCACCACTTCCGTGGCGTATGCAGACGACGTTACCTTCTGTATACGCCTGGATTCACAGTTCTCTTTGCTCCAAAGTCTTTTCGCCGATTGCGCCTCCTGCTCCGGAGCTGCGATTAATACAACCAAAAGCACAGGCCTGTGGTGCGGCTCATGGGTTGACCGTTTGGATTCCCCATGGGGAGCGCACTGGTCTTCAGCCTCTCAACGTTTCCTTGGCGTACATCTTGGCGTCCCAGGTGAAGCCTCCAGCACAACGTGGAATACCATCCAGCCACGTCTTCATCGGTCAACTGCGTTTTGGCGAAAAGCGCAGTTCTGCACCTCATATTTTCAACGTGCACGTCTTGCGCAAACCTATCTTCTCTCCATGTGCACACATTCCTGGCTTGCTACTAAATCCCCACTTCTTCGTCTCAATGATATCACTCGCTGCTTCACCTCAGTTATCTGGACCGGACACCACTGGCTCAGTGCCCCCAAGCTCAGCCTTCCTCCTGACCAAGGTGGCATTGGCCTAATTGATACACGACTGTACTATCAAGCTCTCCGGATTACTTCGTTCCTCCGTCTTCATACCTCATCTGTTGCCGACGCCGTTACCGCAAGGAATGTCATCACCTCTTCGAGCAACACTAATTTCACTTTCACTTCTTTCATTCTAATGGACCTCCGTACTACCACTCACTCTCGCCTTCCTCCTGCCTTACGGGAGACTCTTACCTTTCTCCGCTCTCTCCTGCTCACTCGATCCCCACCCGATTCCACCACTAAACTCCTTGCCGAACCCCTGTTCTTCTCCTCTCTTCTTCACCCCCTCATCTTTCATGCTTCGCCTATCCTTCTTGGCTCCGAGTCGGAGTTGTAACCGTCAAAGACCTTGTAACCTCAGATCTGTCCTGGCGACCCTACGCCAGCCTCCCACCCACCGTTCTACTTTCACCCTCCTCTTGCTCTGTCTATGACTCCCTACTCTCTACCATCATTGCTAAGTTCCCTCATCTCGCAACCACCACCGGCCTGACCTTTGTTCCTTCCGCCTCCCTCCCCCTTCCTTTCTTTCTTTCAGTCGGCAGATCTACACTTCCACTATCCTCTCTTTCAACCTCAGTTCTCTATCGGTTACTTTTAAAATCCCACTCTCCTTCTCCCCTTCACATCCCTGATGTCTCCCAATCCTCTCTCACCGCTGTCTGGTCTTCCACCCTTTCTCCTCTTTCAGCTCCTCTTGAAATAAACACTCACTGGCTTTTTCTCCACCGCCGTCTTCCCGTTCCATCCATCCTCCACCGCATGACCATTCTTGACTCACCTCTTTGCCCCTTCTGTGCTCAAGAAGCTGATGTCTCTCACGTTTATCTGCATTGTGTCATCCTCCTTCCACTACTCCATCTTGCATTTTCCATTGCTCAACGTTCAGCCACAACTGATCTTCCTTTCGATGCCTATAAGACACTCCTCCTGCAGGTCTCTCCGCCAGTCAAGCTTCCACCCATCTGCTCGTATATTTTCATCCTGGTGAAACATGTCATTTACGTATTTCATTAGCGCTGCCGAGATATCTCATCTCCTTATACCATCCACCAAGCTTCTGTGGAACTACTGTGCCACTTTCGGGAGCGTCTCCTCTCAAGACTTCGTCTACAGAACCTTGTAGCCGTCGCCCAACAGAGAGAACAACATTTCTGTTCCACCTGGTCTCCGGCCGCTTCCTGGTTCGCCGACATGCCAGCGACGTTACAACTGACTGTCGGTAGTTTATAACCTCGTTGCTCCTAGCTCTGTTGAACTTCAGTTCAACGTGCATGCTCACCATTGGTTTTCGGAATCAAACTTCAACATACAGCTTATATCTTCTAACACATGTGAATATATATGCACCATACTGTACAAATGTATATAGTCTAACTTGTTTTCTCTTTGATTATAATTTTTTCTACCAGTACTAAGACATCGTAATTCCGTTTGCCTTAGGTTTCACATTGTCTACTTTGTCATCTACAGTTCTCCTTTTGTACAGTGCTTCATTATAATATTCTCGCTCTGTTATTTGTCAGCACAATAATATATTTATGTTTCGAGACGAAATGTTTCGACAATCTCTCTTATTGTTCTTGTGCAAAATGCCTGTACCTCTTTCCACGAGGCTCCTTTGTGAATCAATACATCGTGCTGTATATAATGTACATAGAATTTTAGATTTTGTATATTTTACCGTACAATATATGTACCAGGACGCCCATGTTCGCCTCCTGTTAATAAAATTGTGTTGAACTGAAGAAGCGTATATGCTCCAGGTTTTTCCGTCCGTCTTTCGGCACGATCCCTCACGTACAAATGGTTCGATTTCGATAAAATTTTATTATGTGGTAGGGGACCAAAAGGGGACGAACCCTATTGAAAATGGGTGAAGTGGGATCAAAGGTCACGCCATAAGAGCTGGAACCATTCAATTGCCCTTATGCGTCATAACTTGCGTAAATATCGTTCGATTTCAATAAAATGTTAGTATGTAGTAGAAAACCACCTGGAGACGAACCCTATTGAAAATGGGTGAAGTGGAATCAAAGGTCATGACATAGGAGCGGGATGCGTTCCATTTCCCTTATGCGTCATAGGTGCGTGAAAATGGTTCGATTTCGATGAAATTTTAGTATGTGGTAGGGGACCACCTGGAGAGGAACCCTTTTGAAAATGGGACAAATGGAATCAAAGGTCAGGACATAGGATCGGGTTCCATTCCATCGCCCTTATCCCACACTATTAAGGTGGACGTCAAGTAATTTTGCTTCCTATATTTCCAAAGGAAAACCTTTTGTACACATTTCCTTCACAATATGTGTGTTCCCAAGGAAGGAAATTTGAACATCGATTAAAATAACTTCATACTATAAATTGCAATACTTAACATTTTCTAATACATAAGCATAATTATATTAAAAACAATAACGTTTCCTTTGGTGGTGTTGAAACCAGAAAAAAGATGGCGCGACCTGTACTTTGATGACGTCAGCGGACACATATATGTTGGATAGCATAATTACGGTTATGGTTTAGAAAATATTACTACGGTTCTGGTTTATGAAACATTAAGTATTCCAAGTTATGAAATGAAGCTATTTTAATCGATGTTCAAATTTTCATTCTTGGGAACGCATTAATTGTAAAGAAAATGTGTACAGAAGTTTTTCCATTGGAAGTATAGGAAGCAAAATTACTTGACGTCCACCTTAAAGTAGCAATTCTTGTAGGTATGTATGTACATTTTATTTTGAAAACGGCTCTAAGAATTTTGATGAAAGTCGTTAACCTACCGTTTTCTGGTACTAGAAATCGATTTAGCTTGATCTCGACTTTAGGAAAATTCGTTTAGTATGTGACGTACCTGCCAGCAGGACACACACGACATAAAGGCAGATAATAGTCAGAACAAACGTCCGCGTAGCTCAATTGGTAGAGGGACTTATTCCGGAATGAGGGGATCCGGATTCGAATCCTGGCGTGGACCAAAAATGACGGAGAAATTTACTTCGTTATAAGTAAGTTAAATACCCCCCCCCGAATCATAACTTTTTTAGTGTCATGGCGTCGTTCCATTAACGTTACCAATGCTTAGAAATCTTATGACGTCACAATCTCGCGTTTGAGAATGTTGGCGCGCGGTCACGCCATCTGTCTCATTACGTCACGCGTTGTGTGTGGATCCTATTAAAGTTTTATGACGTCATAATCTTGCGAGCAGATGGTCGCGATTCCCATCTGCTTCATTACGTCACGCGTTGTGTGCGTATGTCCGTCCGCACGATAACTCGCGTAACAATCGTTCGATTTCGATTAAATTTTAGTATCTGGTAGGTTATCACCTGGGAAGGAACCTTATCGAAAGTGAAAAAAATGGGGTGAAAGGTCAGTACATAGGAGCGGGACCCATTCCACTGTTGTTATGCGTCATAACTAACGTAAAAAAGATTCGATTTCGATGAAATTTTAGTATGTGGTAGGGGACAACCTGGCGACAAACCCTATTGAAATAGGACGAAATGGGGTCAAAGGTCAGGGCATAGGAGCGGAATCACTTCCATTGCCATTATGTGTCATAACTTACGTAAACATGCTTCGATTTGGATCAAATGTTAGTATGTTGTAGGGGCCTGCCTGGGGACGAATTCTATTGAAAATGGACGAAATGGGGTCAAAGATTAGGACACAGGAGCGGGATCTATTCCATAGCCCTTATGCATCATACCTTACGTAAAAATGCTTCGATTGCGACAAAACTTTATCATGTTGCTTCGGAGGTATACCGAACCGGTTCTGTTGAATATCATCGGTATGGGATCAAGGGTGAGGGCACAGGACAGAGATTTATTCCACAGCCATTATTCTCATAACTTGAGTGATAACTTGAGTAATAATTTCTGGTATGGTGGAAAGCGTATTATAATCAATGCGTTGCATGATTTTTTTTTATTGGAGGTTTAACGACCACCGTGAGCAATTCAATGGGACATAAGCAGTCGCCCGTCCCTAATTTAGGGTCACTGGTTCCAGGGAAGGGAGAGAGCCAGTGCTGTAAGACAAACACAACATCCATGCCTCACCGGGATTCGAACCCGGACCCCTTACGGACGAACGATCAGAGGCCAGCGCCTTAGACCACTGCGCCACCGGGGTGGCGTTGCATGATTTTTCAAACTTATTTCGTTAAGGTCCATGTCTCTGCTCCATACGTAAGCATTGGCAGGATGCATTGATTAAACACTTTTGTTTTGAGACATAATGGCATACTGTTCTTAAAAATTGTACTGTTTCTTCCAAAAGCTCTCCATCCAAATTTTATACGCCGATTAATTTCTTCATCAATGTGACCCTCACTTCATATCTGCTGCCCAAGATAAAAGTAGGAATCGGTTGTCTCAAGCGTCTCTTCATCAATCGATAAATCTTCGTTTTATATATAAAGTTTTACTTCCTAAAATAAGTTGATTCATTTTTTTAAATTAAAGCAGTTTTTTAATGTAAGTTTCGTTTAAACAAAAAAATGAAAAATTTTAGTGTGAGTTGCGGTAAGTTTGGGGGCTATGACCCTTAGGCTCCTTCCTCGAAATATGCCTCTTACTGAAACCGTGTCTTTTTGGAACAAAGGTTAGAATATTTTAAACTTTAGAAAGTTTGTTTTGGTCATACACCAAGAAAACGTAAGTCATTCAAATTTTCAGAAACCATAGTAAACTTTTCGATAAAAGGTATTTTAAAGAGATGTAGTTTAATTACTACACATTTTGATAAAAAAATATTCGGCTACTTTAAATAATTAGGTATACATATTGTTTTAGTTTCACGTAATGATATGCTTCTTAATGTAAGTATAACTTTAGCTAGCGTTAAGCGAGGTTCTTTGAATTGAATAACACAAAAATAATCATGTAAATCTTGCACGACGAATGTACAGCATATATATATATATCATCATCATCATCATCATCATTGTCAACCATTATCAATCCACTGCTGGACGAAGGTCTCCCCAAGTTTTCTCCACAACGGTCTATCTTGTGCCAGTCTCCTCCATGTCACCCCTGCATACTTTCGAATTTCATTCACCCATCTCCCATGTGGTCTTCTTCTGGGTCTTTTCCTGTCCCGTGGAATCCAATCTAAAACCTCGGCTGTCCACCGATGATCTGTCCTTCTGGCAGTATGTCCAGCCCATTGCCATTTCAGGGATTTAACTCTGATCATGATGTCTTCCACTCTTGTCATTTTTCGGATCCACGAGTTCCTCTTCTTATCTCTCCTGGTTACACCAAGCATGCACCTCTCCATGCTGCTTTGAGTTGTCTGCAGCCTTTGTATGTCTCTTTTAGTTAAGGTCCACGTCTCTGCACCATACGTAAGCACTGGAAGGATGCATTGATCAAACACTTTTCTTTTAAGACATAATGGCATATTGCTCTTGAAAATTATGCTGTTTCTTCCAAAAGCTCTCCAGGCAAGTTTTGTACGCCGATTAATTTCTTCATTAATGTGACCCTCACTTGATATCTGCTGTCCAAGATAAACGTACGTGTCTGTTATCTCCAGCTTTTCTCCATCAATCGATAAATCTTCATTTCTTGTAAAAGCATTGAACATCACTTTTGTCTTCTGAAAGTTCATTTTTAATCCCACTTCTTTACTCTTGTCAGCAAGTTCCTGGATCATACTCTGCAGCTCTGATGGGGTAGTTGCAAAAATGACTACGTCATCAGCAAAACGAAGGTGGGTTAGATAATCTCCATTAATCTTTATCCCCGTGTTTTCCCAGCTCAGCGACTGAAAAACACCCTCCAATGTGGCATTAAAGAGCTTCGGAGATATGGTGTCACCTTGTCTCACTCCCTTTCCAATTTTTACGTGTGTTGTATTTTCAAACAGCCTAATCTTTGCACTTGCATTTTCATAGATGTTATTAATAATATTAATGTATGCATCTTCAATACCGCAGGTTTTCAGAGCCATTGTAACTGCTGATGGTTTCACCGAATCAAAGGCTTTTTCATAATCGATAAAAGCCATGCACAATGGAAGTTCATATTCCTTCGCTCTTTCAATTAGTTCTCTCAGCACGTGGATATGATCTATTGTGCTGTAGCCACTCCTGAATCCAGCTTGTTCTCTCGGTTGAGCCATGTCCAGTGTTACCTTCAAGCGGTGTGAAAGAACTTTAGTGAAGATTTTATAAACTACTGATAGGAGGCTGATAGGTCTGTAGTTTCCGAGATCCTCAATGTCACCTTTCTTATGTAGCAGGATCATTGTAGCGGTGTTCCAATCCTCAGGAATCTTTCCTTCATTAAGGCATCGAGTGAAAATTTGGGCGAGTACTGTTTCGATTTCTCCACTTGCTTCTTGTATGATGTCTACAGTAATTCCATCTTCTCCTGGAGCTTTTCCCCGCTTCATGTTCTTGATTGCATGTGCAACTTCTGCTGGGAGGACTGGAGGAACTCTGGTACTGGTATCTTTCATGATGTCTGGAGTGCATATATAATCCCTTTCATATAATTTGGAGTAGAAATCTTTCACTCTTGTCAAAATTTCGCCTCTATTTCTTGTTACAGAACCATCTTCTTTTCTCAGTGCCATAATCTGTTTTCTTCCCTTACTGAGATGTCCCTTTGCTATCTTTAGGCTTTGGTTGTTTTCAATTGCTTTCCTCACTAGTTCACAGTTGAATTTCCTTACGTCTTCAGTGATACTTTTTCTTACTGTCTTGCATAGCTCTATATATTCCACTTTGGAAGTCACATCTTCTTTAGTTGTCCTCATCTCTCTTCTTTTTGCATCAACATTTTGGTTTTTCCTGATAGTTTGTTCACATGCAACTTGTTCTTAGACCCAGCTAATTTTGTTGCAGTTTCCATAAGAGCTTTGGTTACTTTTCTGTTAACTTCAGAGATATCCACTTCTTCCGATGTTAGGCCTTCTAAAGCAGAGAACCTGTTCTTCAGTTCTAACTTGAAGGTATTATGGTGTTTTTTAAGGTTGGTTATGTCAATAGATTTTGTTTGTCTTATGAGCTTGCCACGTTCAAGTTTAGTGTTGAGGTGCATCTTACATCTCACCAATCTATGGTCACTACCTGTGTTGAACTTGTTTAGCACACTGCAGTCTTCTATGACGAATTTTTTGTTACACATAATAAAATCAATTTCACTTGTCGTCCCATTTGGATGTCTCCATGTCCATTTCCTGTGTGGCTTTTTCTTGAAAAAGGAGTTCAAGATGAAAAACCCTTCTGCCTCTGCAAACTCAACGAGAGTATTTCCACGCTGGTTTCTGTTGCCATGACCGAATTTACCTACTGAAGTTTCATTCTGTTGCCGTTGCCCTATTTTTGCATTGAAATCTCCCATAATTATTTTCAAGTGCTGCTTACCTTTATTATTTAGATGACAAATTTCCTCATAAAATTCTTCAATTTCTTCTTCAGGATGACTTGTGGTGGGTGCATAAGTTTGAATAATCTGAGCCTGGTATCTTTTCGAGAGTTGGATAACAAGTCGTGCAGCTCTGTCAGAGGAACTTTCAACTTCTACAACTTTATCCTTCAGTTTCTTGTTTATTATAAATCCAACACCACTAGTTCTGCCAGTATCTGTCCCACGATAGTAGAAGAGATGTCCACTTTTCAGTTCGATGAGATCTTCTCCTTTTCTCCTTACCTCACTTAGCCCCACGATGTCCCACTTGATCCTTTGTAGTTCCTCTTCCAATTCAAGAAGCCTTGAATCAGAAGATAGGGAGCGTCCATTGTAAGTAGCCAAGGTCAGCATCAGATGGCAGCCTAGTCCGGTCCTCCGGGGATTCTTAGCACCCTCTGCCTTCATGTCGCACTGGCCGCTGCCTTGGCGAGGTACATTCCAGCTGCCGGAGACTGAGGGCCAAGATTTAAGTTGTGGAATCATTTTGGAGGGGTTTGGCCATAACTCACCACGCTGGCCAAGCGGGTTGGTGAGTGTGGGATAGAATTTCCTCTAATCCCGATGGTATAGTTATACCGCTATGGGCGGTCGTCAGAGCCCCTTTAGTGGGAACAGGATGCACCACGAGAAGGCGGGGTTGACATTTGTCAAGGAGAGGCTGTGATGTTACGCATCACCTGACCTTACATCCCTATATATATATATATATATATATATATATGGAATCTTTAAGTTAACACATGAAGAAATATATATATATATTTTGATATATATGTATATACACTGGCGTGAAAATTACGGACGAGACGGTTTTTCGAATGTAACGTTGTGTAGAGGTGCTCCACATCGACTCAAATCATACCATAAGATCCCCAAGATGTACGAATATGGGACAAGTGAGCAAAAACGTCCAAATAAGGAATCCAAAGGATACAAAGGCACTTTATTGAAAAGATAGCTTCGAGCACAACTAGGCAGAAGACACAAACGTCCACGTGGCAGGCAGCTGCCAAGAAACATCCAGTCTTTAGTAAGGGATATGATCACCCCTGACTGCGTTGCAGGATTTACAGCTTCTGTCCATGATGAGGACGAGGTTGTCAAGGAGCTGTTAAGGCATCGCGGCCCATTCCTCTTGTAGTGCCAATCGCAGCTGAAGAATCGTTGCTGGCGGTTGGTGACGTGCTTCCAAGCGTCTCCCGAGAATGTCCCACACGTGTTCGATTGGATTTAGGTCGGGGAACCTTGGGGGCAATCCATGCGTTGAATATCTTTACTCTCCAAAAGCTCTGCAACAGTCACTGTACGATGAGGTGTAGCGTTATCGTCCATGAAGAGGAACTCAGGACCCACAGCATTTCTTAACAGACGCACGTGAGGCAGGAGAACATCGGTACAATAGCGAACACCAGTGACTGAACCCCTTGGAAGATGTGGAGGTTAGTACGGCTACCAAGTATGATACCGCCCCAAACGAGAACTCTGCCACTTCCAAACCTTACATTTTCGATGTTGTTGGAGGTGTGATTTCGTGTTCCCTGCTCTCTCCAGATGTGTATACGTCCAGAATCGCTCGTCAGACTAAATCGGCTCTCATCCGTAAAGAGAACTCCACCCCATTGCTGATGTGTCCACTTCGTGTGCTCCTGGCGCCACAGAAACCGCCGTCTCCGATGAGCAGGCGTTAATGGCACACACCGTACTGGTCGTCGTGCAAATAGACCACCCACGGTAAAACGCAATAACGGACGTCCAGGTATCTGTTGCACGTGCCTTGGATTTCTCCCGCTGCCTGCCATCTGTCTCTTCTTGCCTGTAGGACAATATACCGGTCGTCCGCCACCGTGGTTGCTCGTGGACGAACACTGCAAAACTCTCGAACAGCTGTTCGTGTCGTTTGAAATGTTATTGGCCAAGCTCGTGAAACGATGCTGTGAGCGATCCCGAACTCCTCGGCCACACTAGTCACACTTCGACCTATTTCCAACTTCCCAATGACGCGACTTCGGGTAAAGTCATCCAGATGTTATATACTGGATTGTCTGTTGGCCATAGCACACAGTGACAGCAACTCGACGTCGTTCAAACCGATGTACACCGTGCAACACCTTCCACCGAATTGCTGAGCGTACACCGCCAGTGTGCTTCATACCCTTCCGACACTCCCTCCTTTCCCTACGTTATGCTGCATATATGTGCATACCCTACCGTACCGGACCCTACTCTATCTCCTGAGTGTTCTTTCGGTCCGTTTTGCCTGCTCGTCACGCTGTAATTCTAATTTCTCCTCTTCGTCCTTAATTTTTGCACACCAGTGTATATATACACTGAGTGGTCACTTTATTATGACCATCCACTCAGTACTTCGTTGGGCCACCTTTTGCCTTTAATACTGCGTCGATTCTTCGTGGCATGGACTCCACGAGATCTAGATAGGGGGTTTGTGGGATCTGAGACCATACTTGATGAATAGCACTCACCAGGTGTGTGAGATTGCAGGGTTATGGATCCAGCTGTCTGATGGCTCCTTCAAATTCACCCCACAAATTCTCAATGGGGATGAGATCTGGAGATTGTGCGGGCCACCTAAGCAAAGTACACTCACCGGCATGTTCCTAAAACCAATCCCGTACAATATACGAGCACTATGGCAGGACGCATTATCTTGTTGAAAGTTGCCATCGCCATTGGGATAAACTATCCACATGACAGGATGCACTTGTTCTGCAACGATGTGTAGATATGATGTGCCAGTCAGACGTTGATCAACACGAATTAAAGGGCCCAAAGCACGCCAGGAAAATATTCCCAAAACCATAACGTTGCCTCCACCAGCTTGAAGGGTTTGGGATCCATGCTGTCGTGCTGTTATCGCCAAATTCTCACTCCGCCATCGTCATGGTGCAACTGAAAATGTGATTCATCGGACCACATAATTTGTTTCCAATTATCGACTGTCCAGTCCTTCTGCTCCGGCCCAAACTGGAGACATTTTCTCTTGTTAACTGCAAACAGCAAAGGTGTTCGGACAGGCCTTCGGCTGCCATATTCCATCCGATGCAGTGTACGGCGAACAGTGCGTGCAGAGATCATTTGAGGGGATCCTTGATTAAGATGGTCTGTAATTTGCTGCACTGTTGGCCTTCTGTTGCCTGTTACCAGTCTGGACACTCTCCGTTCTGCCCGAGGAGTCACTAGTCGATGACGACCACACGTTGCACTTAGAGACCAAGTTTTGGGCTAACAGTTCAGTCTTTAAACACTTTAACAACAGCTGCTCTGGAACATTTCACGAATGCTGCGGTTTGGGTGATACTCGCTCCATAGCTCCGAGCTCCTACAACCATCCCACGTTGAAGGTCCGTCAAATCGCATTTTATACCCATCTCGTCACCGAAAAATCCCTTCTACTGCTGTCGCAAGCACTAAGATTTCCCTTTTTATACTAGCCTCGCTCTACGGCGGCAACACCGTGCAGCCATAGCTCATTTGCTTACAACTGTCAGGTGGTCATAATAAAGTGGCCACTTAGTGTATATGCTTTATGTGTTAGGGACACACACACACACACACATATATATATATATTCACTAACTACCAACAAGTAATTGGACACCCCTGCAATCGACGATATCTGCGGTCCTCATACACGTCACGGCCACCGCCGTTGAATATCGTGTGGGAACCAACAACGCAACCAGTCGCATGCAAGATGCCACGCAGTTGTGACTGTCGGAATGTGCCCCGACCCGGCAGACCCAAAAAACTGAGATTTAGAGACTGACGGGTGCTGGCCAAAGAAATTCGGAAGAACCGCACCAAATCGATGGGCCACATCCGCGAGGAGTTTCAACAGGCATCCGGCAGTGTTCGTTCGATGAATACCATCCATAAGGAAGCCCTTCTGCTCGGTTATCATGGACGCGCTGCCGCCCACAAGCCTTTGATAACAAAGTCCAAAAGCGCTGCTCGGCTAACGTGGTGCAAAGAACGTCGACAGTGGACCGTTAAACAGTGAAAACAGGTTATCTGGAGTGACGAATCAAGATTCATCCTCTACCGTTCGGATGGCAGGGTCTGGGTTTGGCGTCTGCCTGGAGAACGCCTCCTACCGGAATGTATTGCGCCAACTGTGAAGTTCAGAGTCGGTGGAATTATGCTATGGAGGTGTTTCTCCTGGTATAGAACGGTACCCTTGGTCGCAATTCCTGGTAGACTCAATGCCGAGACCAACTGCACCATTTTTAATGACCATGCGCTTCGTACCTTGTGGCAGTTTTACGGGGTGGACCCATGTTATTTTCAGGATGACAATGCCACCTGTCATGTTGCGAGGTCCACCATGGCTTGGTATGGTGACAATGTAGTTAATCGAATGGACTGGCCTGCGCAGAGCCCGGACCTTAACCCTATCAAGCACCTCTGGGACGAGTTGGAGCGTCGATTTAAGGGGTGCCCCCACCGTTTGAAATCGGTGAAGGAACTGACCTGTCTTCTCCAAGCCGATTGGAAGAAAATACCACTAGCCGTCGTACAACGCCTGGTTCAGAGTATGTCTCGGAGGGTCGCAGCTGTAATCGCCGCTCGTGGAGGCTGCACCAACTATTGAAGGTGAATAACTTTCGTTTTCCTTTGCTATCACAGGTGTCCAATTACTTGTTGGTAGGTAGTGTATATATGGGGAAAGGCTCCAGGAGAAGATGGAATTACTGTAGACATCATACAAGAAGCAAGCGGAGAAATTGAAACGGTACTCGCCGAAATTTTCACTCGATGCCTTAATGAAGGGAAGATACCTGAGGATTGGAACAATGCTACAATGATCCTGCTACATAAAAAAGGTGACATTGAGGATCTCTGGAACTACAGACCTATCAGCCTCCTATCAGTGGTTTATAAAATCTTCACTAAAGTTCTTTCACACCGCTTGAAGGTGACACTGGACATGGCTCAACCGAGAGAACAAGCTGGAGTCAGGAGTGGCTACAGCACTATAGATTATATCCATGTGCTGAGATAACTAATTGAAAGAGCGAGGGAATTATGAAAAGGCCTTTGATTCGGTGAAACCATCAGCAATTACAATGGCTTTGAAATCCTGCGGTATTGAAGATGCATACATTAATATTATTAATAACATCTATGAAAATGCAAGTGCAAAGATTCGGCTGTTTGAAAATACAACACACACAAAAATTGGAACGGGAGTGAGACAAGGTGACACCATATCTCCCGAGCTCTTTAATGCCACATTTTAAAATATCTTTCAATCACTGAGCTGGGAAAACAAAGGATAAAGATTAATGGAGATTATCTAACTCACCTTCGTTTTGCTGATGACGTAGTCATTTTTGCAATTACCCCATCCGAGCTGCATAGTATGATCCAGGAAATTGCTGACAAGAGAAAAGAAGTGGGATCAAAAATGAACTTTCAGAAGACAAAAGTGATGTTCAATGCTTTTACAAGAAATGAAGATTTATCGATTAATAGAGAAAACCTGCAGATAACAGATAACAGACACGTACGTTTATCTTGGACATCAGATATCAAGTGAGGGTCACATTGATGAAGAAATTAGTCGGCGTACAAAACTTGCCTGGAGAGCTTTTGGAAGAAACAGCATAATTTTCAAGGGCAATATGCCATTATGTCTTAAAAGAAAAGTGTTTGATCAATGCATCCTTCCAGTGCTTACGTATGAAGCAGAGACGTGGACCTTAACTAAAAGAGACATACAAAGGCTGCAGACAACTCAAAGCAGCATGGAGAGGTGCATGCTTGGTGTAACCAGAAGAGATAAGAAGAGGAACTCGTGGATCTGAAAAATGACAAGAGTAGAAGACATCACGATCAGAGTTAAATCTCTGAAATGGCAATGGGCTGGACATACTGCCAGTAGGGCAGACCATCGATGGACAGCCGAAATTTTAGATTTGATTCCAAGGGACAGGAAAAGAACCAGACGACCACATGGGAAATGGGTGGATGAAATTCAAAAGTATGCGGGAGTGACATGTAGGAGACTGGCACAAGACAGATGGTTGTGGAAGAAACTCCAGCAGTGGATTGATAATGGTTGACAATGATAATGATGATGATGATGATATATATATATATATATAAAAGAAAATAGTCAACCGCAAATCATAACACAAAAAAACAAAAGTCCGTTCACCAGCCCGCCCCTCCTCCCACCCACCCCTATCCCATAATTTCACTCACCCAAGCACCCAACCCCCAAGACAAAACAAGCCAAACCAGACTAAACCAAGCAAACGGAACCAAGAAACTGAAAAAAAAACCCACCCATTCCTAAAACTTAAATCCCCAAAAACAAGTACACCTAAATTCACACTACGTAATATTTATCACAAGATTCAACCAACTAACATGGAGTTACATACAAACTTAGCAACAAAGAAGTTGAATCATACATACCTCAAATCATCAAATATAGTAAAAATCCCACACTGAACAACAAACAAACTGAATGAGTAAATATATAAAAAGTTGCATACAGAAGTGCCAGAAAAACAGGTACACCAGTCTAATACTCGGTAGATCACCCACGGGAGCGCAGGACTGTAGAAATACGACGGGGCATGGACTCCAATAGCTTCTGGAGATATGCTGTAGACAATGCACAGCATACTTCCTGCAGAGCGTTCCACAATTCGGGTGTATTCCGAGGTCTAGGATTCCTGTGCCCGACAGCGCGTTGCATGGCATCCCAGATGTGTTCTATCACGTTCAGATCTGGGGTCTTGGATGGGAATGACAACACCCCAAACCCAGATGAATGCTCCTCTAACCGTAATGTGGCGTCCCGACCCTTGCGTGGAGGTGCATTGTCACGTTGGAACAGGCGCAATCCATCATCTTGAATGCAGGACATGAATGGGGTGTACCTCGTCAGAAAGGATGTGCACATAGCGTTGGCCGGTCACAGACGTTTGTAGACGTACCAGTGGTCCCAGTGAAGTCCAGCTAATCACACTCCATACCATTATGGTCCTCCCACCAGCCGGTGCAGTTCCCTGTTGACAGTCGGGATCCATGGCTTAATGGGGTTTGCGCCACACACGAATCCTTCCATCTGCCCGATTCAGTTGGAAATGCGACTCGTCAGACCAGGATACTTGTTTCCAGTCATAAAGTGTCCAGTGGCGATGTTGCCGTGCCCAACCGAGGCGCATAGCTCTGTGTCGTGCCCCCATTAAGGATACTCGAGTTAGGCGTCGGTTCCCAAAGCCCATATCTTGCAGGGTACGTTGCACGGTCCGGACGCTGATGCTTGTAGAGGCTCCATCATTGAATTACGATGATACCTGCGAGAGTGTTGCACGCATATCGCTTTAAACGATTCTTGACAGACGACGAAGGTCACGTTCACCAAATGTCTTTTTACGGCAACACTGGTATCGTAGGTTCTAGGTTTTGCCGGAATTCTTGTAGTCACGGTACACTCTCGCAATGATCGTCCGTGAAAATCTGAACTTCGTTTCTACCACCGAAATACTATGGCCCATCTCACGAGCTTGACCTATGACACCATGCTGAAAATCACTCAAATCGTTATTACATGTCTTTCTGGTGCCGAAAACAGTTCTGACAGCTAGCAAGGATGTGTATCGCTTTATATACCCACTGGCGGACGCAACCGAGCACACGCATAGGTGACGTCGCTATGTATTTTGCATAAGCTCGTCTGTACCAGTTTTTCTGGCCCTTCAGTATATGAGGCAAATAAAAAAAACAAATCCTAAAACGAGTACCAAAATACACAAAACGTACCCAATATGAAATGAACCAAGACGGGTCTGGTACGATTCGTCCAACGACGAATTGTCTAATGCCGATTCGTCCAATGGCGATTGGTCCAATGCCGATTCGTCCAATGGACAATTGGTCCAAAGGTACGATTGGTCCAATGCCGATTCGTCCAAAGGGACGATTGGTCCAATGCCGATTCGTCCAATGGACGATTGGTCTAATTCCTGTCCGAAGTGCTGCTCGTGTTATAAAAATCTCAGCTGTTCTGATTTTATCTCCGATGTTATACGAAAGTGCCGGTAGTACAAAGAATGTAAAATAATGTTACATTTCATGCGTAATATTGTGGTTACAGATTTCTTTTTCGGAATCGCGTTTTTTTGTTATACTGCCCTTGCTGCCGTATGATGTTACTGACGTACGAGCCGCTCAATCAACTTCAATGTTTCTCTTTTGCATGAAATAATATAAAATACTAGTTTTCCGTTTCTGTTTGTAGCATGTAGTGATGTTCCGCCAACTGGCCAATGGAAACGTTCTGGTCGGGTTCAACAGTTTGTATTCTAGCGATGTCATATTCATAACGTTTACATATCAAATCAAGTTAATAACATTGTGCTTTTACTTAAGCACGAAATATTAATTCATAGGCTATAAGCCTAGGCCTTTTTAGCAATTTTTATTCTACCGATGTCATTTTCATAACGTTTACATATTAAATCATGTTAAATAATATTGCGCTTTTACTTAAACACAGAATATTAACTCATAGGCCATAGGCCTAGGCCTTTTTAACAGTTTTCATTCTACCGATGTCAGATTAGCCATGTTTACATATTAAATCAAGTTAATAATATTGCGCTTTTACTTAAGCACGAAATATTAATCCATAGGCCGTAGGCATATTTAACAGTTTTTATTCTACCGGTGTCAGATTAGCAATGTTAACATATTAAATCAAGTTAATAATATTGCGCTTTTACTTAAGTACGAAATATTAATTCATAGGCCCTAGGCCTAAGCCTCTTTAACATTTTTTATTCTGCCGATGTCATATTAATAACGTTTACCTATCAAAGCAAGTTAATATTGCGTTTTTACTTAAGCACGAAATATTAATTCACAGGCCCTAGGCCTGTGCCTTTTTGACAGTTTTTATCCTACCGATGTCAGATTCATAACGTTTACCTATCAAGAAAAATTACTAATGTTATGCTAGTATTTTTAACTTTACTTAATATGTAAACGTTAGAATATGACATCAGTAGAATAAAAAGTGTTAAGAGGCCCGCAGCTTAGGTGCTTTGTAAAGACCTGAGAAATAATACGATGAGTGCCTTTTGTAAAGTTTTATAAAATGTTTACAAATACCAAATATCTAGGTTGTACCGTAAAGTCTTCTAAAAAGGCCCCCTGCCTATAGGTGCCTTGTAAAGACCTGATAAATGATACGATGAGTCTTTATATTAGGTTTTATAACATATTTACAAATACGAAATATCTAAGTTGTAACTTAAAATCTTCTGAAAAGGCCCGCGGCCTAGGTGCATTGTAAAGATCTGAGGAATGATACAACGAGTGCCTTTCAAAAGGTTTTATAAACGCTTTACAAATACCAGATTTGTAGGTTGTAACTTAAAATATTCTAAAAACGCCCGCGCCTAGGTGCTTCGCAAACAGCTGAGAAATGCTCCATTGAGTACCTTTCACCAGGTTTATGTAAAATGTTTACAATTACCAAATATACAGAAATGATCTTTCAAATTTATATAATTAGCAGAATAATTTAAATCATTATTCCTTTCTGGAAAATAAAACAGTTTACCGTTTGTAAGATGATACCATTGGACGAATCGGCGTTGGACTAATCATATCGTTGGACGAATCGGCATTGGACGAATCGGACATTGGACGAATCGGACATTGGACCAATCGGACATTGGACCAATCGGTATTGGACCAATTGTCCCTTTGGACGAATCGGCATTGTACCAATCGTCGTTGGACGAATCGTACGGGACCGACCAAGACAGGTAAGATACATGTCGTAACGTATCAAGTGAACACCGACATGTGGAATGTGGCTTTTCGTAAATAGCAAAGGCTGCATAATGCAAAACCTGCTATCGTGTTCCCGAAGCCACAAGACTGAAACAAAATGCAAAGCATGAACACTACCACCAAACCACAATCCTCAAAACGAAAAAACTGTCCCTAAAGCGATCACTCACCTCCAAACTCAAAATTAACAATAACAAAATCCAATGAGTTAACAGGACCAATACAGTGAAATCCCAAGTCATGATCATAATTAAATATATATCGGTATGTTATCAAAAGGTGTATTCGTGTAGAAAATAGAAGTGTTTAAGCAATTGGTAAATATGGCTACAAGTTACCCATCAAGTAGTGGTTAGGACATCTACAAGTGACCCATCAAGTAGTGGTTAGGACATCTACATGTGACGCATCAAGTAGTGGTTAGTAAGTATGGCTACAAGTGACCCATCAAGTAGGGTTGGTGAACGGACTTTTGGTTTTGTGTGTTATGGTTTGAGGTTGACTATTTTCTTGTATAGTTACAGGTAGGTGTTAGCTGCTTTTGCGCGAATCCACTTTTGGTGTGTTTTGGTTCATTTATTTTTTTTTTACTTTTGGCTTTCATTATTACTCGTATCCTTTAGACGTTTTGGCTAAATATATATAGAGTATATACAATATATATAACTTTCATGTGTTAGAGACATTATCAGCTTCATGTGTTAACTAACTTAAAGAGTCCATATATATATGGAATTTTTAAATTAACACATAAAGCTGATAATGTCTCTAAAGCTGTACATTCGTCTTGCAAGGTTTACATGATTACTTTTGTGTTCGAAATTCAAAGAACCTCGCTTAACGCTAGCTAAAGAGATACTTACATTACGAAGCATATCATTACGAGGAACTAAGAAATATGTATACCTAATTAATTAAAGTAGCCGAATAGTTTTTATCAGAATGTGTAGCAATTAAACTACGTCTCTTTAAAATACCTTTTTTCAAAAAGTTTAATAGGTTTCTGAAAATTTGAATGACTTACGTTTTCTTGGTGTATGATCAAAACAAACTTTCTAAAGTTTATAATATTCTAACCTTTGTTCCAAAAAGACACGGTTTCAGTGAGAGGCATATTTCGAGGAAAGAGCCTAAGGGTCCTAGCCCCCGACCCCACCCCACCCCACCCGAAAGTTTTTTTTATTTTTTGTTTTGTTTAAATGCACCTTACATTAAAATCTGCTTTCATTTAATAAAAAATGAGTCAACTTACTTTAGAAAGTAATGCTTTAATTTTTCTTTTTATTTTTCAGTTATTTTTTATTTTGTCCTGATGGATTTTAAAAACTTACATATTTCGTCATCCCCTCCCCCTACAAAAATTATATATACACTCTGGTTTCAATAACATACAAGTGATTTTGGTATTTCCATTGTACAATTCAATTAGTGACACTTAAATATTTAGCTTTTCTTTCATCCGAAGCACTAACTTTGGAATTAGCTGAAGCTTTTGTGTAATTGTTAAAACGTATCTTTGCAAAGGTTTTAAGGACTTTACTGGAGGATATAAAAAATCCACTTTTACGCTGAATGCATTTGCTGAAAAAGGAGACGTCTTTACTTTTCCTAAAAAAAAAACCATTTTATTTAGTTGTAGAACTATTGAACATATGTCATGTCACGTATGTCATGTCTAGATTTGAAATCTTTTTGTGCAATTTTGCTGCTTTCATATATAAGATGAGAAAAAGTTTCACCTTTTTCTTGAAAAAGTCGACACTTTGGATTATCACTGACTTTCTGGATTTCAGCCCTTATAACACTTGTTTGCAACGCCTGTTCTTGTGCAGCAAAAATCAGACCTGTTTCTTTCTTGATGGAACCCAATTTCAGCCATGCCCAAGTCAAGTTGTTGTCACATATTAATTCAATATGTTTTAGAAATTGTCCATGCAGTAGCTTGTTCTTCCAGCCATTTAATCTGCTTTCAATCTGATTCCCCTTGTATTCAGCCTTGCTCTCTTTTGTTTTTAATCTACACTGACGGAAAAAAATCTTAACACCAAGAAGAGGTTGTGTTAGATAAACGACAGTTGGTAGGCGGTGAGAGTAAATCTGTAAGATGACGTCTATGCAAATTTCGCGCTCGACGCATACGTGTGGCGCTAGTAGCGCCCCTCGGAACATGCAGATCAGGTTTGCTGTAAATACGCGCTGTAATGTTCGTGAGCGTTAGTTATCGTTGAGATTCGACGTAGGGTGTTGATGTTAGTCAAGAATGCCTTTACGAAGACGAAGAAGCCATTATCAACAGCTCACGGAGTTTGAACGAGGTCGTGTAATAGGGCTACGAGAAGGTGGATTTTCTTTCTGCAATATTGCAGAACGACTTGGCAGGAATGTAGCCACTGTGCATGATTGTTGGCAGCGGTGGTCAAGGGAAGGTACTGCCTCAAGAAGACCGGGTTCCGGCCGGCCACGTGGAACTACTGAGAGGGAAGACCGCCGTGTACGGCGTATGGCCATGGCGCATCGTACCGCGTCTGCGGCAGCAATTTGAGCTGCAGTTGCCATCACAGTGACACATCGAACTGTTACAAATCGGTTACTTGAAGGACAGCTCCGAGCCAGACGCCCTGTAGCGTGCATTCCACTTACGCCAAACCACTGCCGTTTGCGACGTCTGTGGTGTCAAGCTAGAGCTCATTGGAGGACGGAGTGGAGATCTGTTGTGTTTTCTGATGAAAGCCGGTTCTGCCTCTGTGCCAGTGATGGCCGTGTGTTGGTTAGAAGGAGGCCAGGTGAGCGCCTGCAACCAACCTGTCTGCGGCCGAGACACACTGGACCTACACCTGGGGTTATGGTCTGGGGAGCAATTTCCTATGGCAGCAGGAGCCCTCTCGTGGTTATCCCACGCACCCTGGCGGCACAGTTGTACGTCGGTCTGGTGATTCAACCTGTTGTGCTGCCATTCATGAACAGCATTCCAGGGGGTGTTTTCCAACAGGATAACGATTGCCCGCATACCGCTGTTGTAACCCAACATGCTCTACAGATTGTCGAAATGTTGCCGTGGCCTGCTAGATCACCAGATCGTTCACCAATCGATCACGTATGGGACATCATTGGACGACAACTCCAGCGTCACCCCCAACCAGCATTAACCGTCCCTGTATTGACCGACCAAGTGCAACAGGCATGGAACTCCATTCCACAAACTGACATCCAGCACCTGTACGACACAATGCATGAACGTTTGCGTGCTTGCATTCAACTTTCTGGCGGTTACACCGGTTATTAATGTACCAGCATTTTACATTTAAAATGGCTCTTCTCGCGCCTACAATAAGCTGTGATCTTGAAACTTTAATCGATTAAATATGTTACCTATACAAATGTATTGCCGCCCTTTCAATCCTCTACAACTATTTTTTCGTGGTGTTGGGATTTTTTTCCGTCAGTTTATTTTCATTTTTCACTGCCTGAAGTAGCGTTTTCTTGCTTCTGCTGACGCAATCATTCAGGTTTCTTTTTTCTTCCTCTGCTACCTGTTGTACTTGTAGAAGTTGTTGTAATTGTTGAACCTGTTGTACTTGTTGTACTTGTTCCCTACAATTTTCCGAGGAAAATATAATCTGCAAACATCACTTTTGGATGGAGTGAATGATGCATGTTCAATAGCTTTATTATTATTATTATTATTTCGACTTTCTTGTCCATGACCGCTGAGCAAAGAGCGGAGATTTTCTTATTAGGCCTAGAAATTCATGAATTTTCTTGTGAACAGACAAGTCCGGTGAATGACTGCTTTTTGGATTGGGCGAAGCAGTCTCTGTGTCAATCGTAACTCTTTGAATTTTTTAAACACGTTATTGGGACACTACTGAGTTACCATATGAAAGCTGCTATGAACTGCGTTATTATTTGTCCCCATATCCTTTGAATTTCCATTCGCAAGTTCTTACGTTTCAAGATTTTCTCAGGTACTGTTTTAGTGATGGCTTCTGTAACTGGAACAGCGGCTGCTTCTATTTATTAGCTTTATCTTCAGCCTTTTGCCTATAATGACAATAACAGGCTGATTGCGGTTAGTTGTTATTATAAATGTTACAGTCATTTCCGAACTTTAATTTTCGGAGTGAGAAACTTTGGCGGAAACGCCTGCGATACAACTTAAAACTCAGGGAGCCTCAAGCTTTGTGGAGGTTGGGAAAATCTTTTGTACGAAGAATAAGTAGCAGAAATTTCAAAGCATGATATATTGTCAAAGATGCTCTCAATATATACTGTATGTATTTATTATCATCAAACATATGTCATCGCTCTTTCCACGTTGATAAGTAAGTCACGGAAAAATTCTCATCGGCCGCCACCGGGAATCGAACCCAGGTCTTCCAGTTACACGCCGGACATGCTACCCTTTCACCACAGCAGCCTCGAATTCTTCAGACTTACATACCGCTAACTGCCAAACCACATGTCAGGTTGCTCCTTGGAGCCTCGCACGGTGCTGGGGATTCACCAAGGATGGTAAGCAGCAACTTAACAAATAACGTGGAGGCGAATGAATAATTAATACACACAATTGACGTGGATTGGGAACATCAAACAAAAGTCATCGCTCTTTCTACGTTTATAAGATACGTAAGTGACGGAAAAATTCTCATGAATCCCCAGCATTGTGCGGGGCTCCAAGAAGCAACCCGCCATGTGGTATGGCAGTTAGTCGTATGTGAGTCTAGAGAATTCAAGCCCGCTGTGGTGCAGTGGTAGCATGTCCGACTGGTAACTGGAATGCCCTGGGTTCAATTTCCAGTGGCGGCCGATGAAAATTTTTCCGTGACTCACTTATAAACGTGGAAAAAGCGATGACTTCTGTTTGATGTTCCTAGTCCACGTCAATTGTGCGTATTATATTTAATATGCAATTTATATTTTGCACTCAAGTGATGCTTTACGAAAGTGTATTCAGTTTCCTCAATAAATTCATCTAACTGATTAAGTGCAGGCAACAGATATATGCTAATTCACATGGACGTAAAACAAGTAGTTACAAAATTATAGCAGCTTAGTTAAAATTACTTACGGTCTCTCGCAGAATCTTCCAGGCGTAGTACATGTTCTTTAGTATCAGTCAAGAAATTTTCAAATAAAGTGTTGAACACTTGTGAATTCAGTGGTCGACAAGGAATGACACCATGAGCATTTATGCAAACCTTAACGTAAGGGAACGCCCTAAAATAAGAACGGAACAACTTAACCTGCATAAATTTCGTTATACAAGACATTCAGTAAAGCAGATAAACAATTACCTTTCGTGACCCAAAGAAAATATCGTATTTCTACCTTTCTAGTCATTCCTTTCTTTTCAGTGTAATGACGGAACATAAATTTCAACTTTGACTCTTACACGTAACGTAAGAACACTAAGATTTACTAAAGTGGACAGAATTAATTCTTATATGAAGTGTAGTAAACGAAATAATATTAGTTCAATAAAATTAAAAGTGCACTATGTAAAAATACTGAAAGTTCTGGAACGAAAGAAATTAAAATCTGTTACATTCATTCAACAAAAAATTGAAAAAGTTGATAAAATTTTTCAGATTCAACATCGGCATGTCTAAAAACCCAACTGAAATACAACAACAGATACTACCAACTATGTCAGATACTACCAACTATGAAATTTTTTGTGTATTTATCCGAAATAAAACAAGTTAAATGTGTTTTTTCTCGAAACCTCTGCTTATAAATGTTTCAATTGATAAAACAATCTTCTAACACCTTTTGGAAACTTTTTCCCTGTACTTCTGGAGTTCTTCATAGTCCATAGTTCTGTCGCTAGTTGGAGTTATTGTATTTCTGTTTGCAGCTGTATCTGTGCTTCTAAAATCCCTATGGAAAAATGTTAATATTTTATTACATGACATTTGCCAAATTAGAGGTGGGAACATTATAGTCTTTCCCGCTAATTTAAGACGAACCTTATCGTCTTAAATTAGAGGTGGGAACATTATCGTCTTTCCCGCTGGGAGCGTAAAGGTCAAAGTATTTTATTTTCGGACTGCGCTTTCGTGAGACGTATTTGAAAACTTCATTTTCCTTAGCATACATTTAGCTATGAAGAACCCTTTTTCAGTATTTTCTGCTTTTCCATTAAGGGAAATTCTTCCGCTGGGGAAAGTAGAGTTACATCATATTTCCTTCTATATTTCTACTCTAACTGTTCGTTTTAAAAATCCTATTGCCTCTGATATCTTCCTTCTGGTATGAGAAATGTTTTGAGCGCAGCTTGTTAATTTTTGTGATATACTTTTCAGCTGCTAGTGGAGAGTAAGTATAAGGGTTTATCAAATAATGGACACTCCTACTGCGGCTTGGATACACGAAATGCGACGTATGCAAATCACACCGACAACGTCACCCGTGTTGTGAGGTATGTAAAGAGGAGCAATACTAAGTCGGCTATCACGTAGAAGTGTCACAGTGCTAGGTGAAACATCTGTTGTGGAGTAGTTATCGACAATGTTAGACCTCATAAAAGGCATAATCGTCGGTGACCGTCTTTCAGGAGCTTCAGCAACTAGAACGAAGTACACGAAACGTGATATATGCAAATTTTCGGACGAAGTCACCCGCGTTGTGAGATATGTAAAGAGGTGCAGTACGATATCGACTATCACGTAGATGTGCCACAGACCTAGGTGAAACAGCTGTTGTGGAATAATTGTCGATAACATCAAACCTTAGGAAATAAATAATAATCGATTTCCGTCTTGTAGAAGCTGCCGTAACTGGAACGGAGTACACGAAACGCTTTGTATGTAAATCACAGGGACTACGTCACCCAGGTTTTGAGGAATGTAAAGAGATGCAGTACGATATCGACTATCGCGCAGATGTGCCACATAGACGCGATAGCCGATATCGCACTGCATCTCTTTACATATTTTTATACATAGACACATTTATTTTTCGAAGCGCTGGAGAAGGGATTCTCTTACTTTTACTATCTCGCTGTGTGGAAAGAACATCACACCATTGCGAAATCTTGAACGGCCGGGTCATCCGAAAAGTTCGGGCGTCATTATAACGAAGAAAAGTTATCCGTCATTTTTGTCCACGTCTGGGCTCGAACCCGGGTTCCCTCATTCCGGAATAAGTCACTCTACCAATTGAGCTACGCGGACGTTCGTTCTGTCTGCTATCTGCCTTTATGTCGTGTGCGTCCTGCTGGCAGGCGCGTCACAGAACCCCTGTGGTTTTTTCTGTTTTTGGACGTGTTATCGATTATAAGATCCCGTTTGATTATTTCTTTATTCTTTTCTCTTTTTGTAACGGGTTCCATTGGCTACGAATAACTTTGAAAAAAATTATTCGCGTCTGAAAGGATTCAACAGATGTGCTGATTTCAAACGAAAATTCAGTGTTATTTTTCATGTTTTGTTTTGAGTTATAACGATCACAAAGGGACGTTATAAGCGTTAGAGCTAGGTGACTGTCACAAATTTCGATCTGCTGTTTCTAGAGAGGGGGAAAGAGACAAGGCTCTGAGACAAGCACACCGCCTGTCTCACACGAGAGGCTCGAACGCGGTAATATCTCGGACGAACATTCGGAAACAATCGCCTCAGACCACTCGGCTGCAGATGAGGTGCTGTAGTTCTTCATAATTTCTCGCAATTTGCTGGTGAACCAATATTTGCGTTATTACGGCTACTGAGAAAGTGTGTACTGTGCGCCATATTGAGATGTGGTAAATTTGAGTCCCTTATGAGAGTATTATATTTAAAGTACTATGTGGTTAGGAGCGGACGATAGCCGCTTCTAACCACTGTACTTTTATACTATGTATTTACTTTTGTACTATATAGTTATCTGAATAACTTTACAGTATAAAAATAAATACATAGTACTTTAAATAATACTCTCATAAGGGTCTCAAATATAGTACAAAAGTAAATACATAGTACTATTATATTTAAAGAACTATGTATTTACTTTTGTACTGTAAAGTTATCTGAATATATTGTAATTGACTTAAATCTTACCTTATGGTGGTGACTTCCTTTAATTTTGCTTTATTCTTCAGCTTGGCAATTCTTCGACCTAGGCATCTCTGTAGTCGATCCAGCCATGTTTTAATATCTTCAATCTCACAATCTTTTTGGTTTTTCTGCTTAGGAGGTAAAACATCTGTATGAAATAAAAAAAGGGAACATAATATAATTCATGTGAATAAAACAATGATCGTTCTAGATAAAAGCATTTTCAGGAATTACAAAGTGCATTATTTAGAAACTTCCAGCAGTACTTGGAATTGAACCGCATTTACTGATAAAAATAAAATTGAAAAGTATTACGGTTGTTACTCTATTGTATTATTGAATATTTACTGTTCTAAAACTTTTTATATAAACCGAAGAGACGAAAAGAAATCGATGCACCTCAAAGCAAAGGCCCAGTCATAATGAAACTCACCGCGTGCATTTGAGCTGAAGATACTATGAAGTAATACCACAGCAAATCAGGATTTATTTAACCTAGAGAGGGAAAAAGCTTAATTAATATTTTTTATACACCGAGATATCACTAAATTATGACCATTCCTATCAAAAGTTTATGTTGACCTCGTGATTTCAGAGAGGGCGCGATTAGTGACGGACGTAGCATATATATAAAGTGTGAGTGGAGCAGCAGGTAGTAAAATACGAAGCGTGATGGCTAAAAGGAAGGATTTATCGAACTTTGAGAAAAGACAGATTGTGGGACCTCGGAGAATACGTCTCTCGATTTCCCAAAGAGATGAACTGGTGGGCCCTTCGCGAGACGCCGTAGTTAAGGAGTATCACGACTGGCGTGAAAATGGTCAACCAGCGACCTGGAGACAAAAGTGCACAGGAGAGCGAAAGGTTTATATGGGAGGTAAGAGCCGGGTCCGAAGACTCGTAGAAGACAATATTGTTCAACATGTGATCACCCAGCACAACAGAGTTCAATCCGGAATAATATCTGTCATGACCATGAGTCGCAAGCTCGCACGTATAGGCTATAAGTGCAGACGACCCCGGACGACATCCGCTCCTAACCACTGTTCATCGGCCCAAAAGAAGAATCGCGTGTTACAAAGTTAAACATAAGAAGATTCGTCTGGTACAAAGTTAAACATAAGAAGACTCGCCTGGTGCGTAGTTGAGCAAAAGAAGACTCGCCTGGTACAAAGATGACCACAAGAAGACTTGCTTGGTGCAAAGTTGAAGAAAAGAAGACTCGCCTGGTGCAAAGTTGAACAAACGAAGACTCGCCTGGTGCAAAGTTGAACAGAAGAAGACTCGCCTGGTGCAAAGTTGAACAAAAGAAGATTCGCCTGGTGCAAAGTTGAACAAAAGAAGATTCGCCTGGTGCAAAGTTGAACAAAAGAAGACTCGCATGGTGCAAAATTTCCCAAAGAAGACTCGCCTGGTGCACAATTGACCAAAAGAAGACTCGCCTGGTGCAAAGGTGACCAAAAGAAGACTCGCCTGGTGCAAAGTTGTGCAAAAGAAGACTCGCCTGGTGCAAAGTTGAACAAACGAAGACTCGCCTGGTGCAGAGTTGATCAGAAGAAGACTCGCCTCGTGCAAAGCTGAACAAAAGAAGATTCGCCTGGTGCAAAGTTGAACAAAAGAAGACTCGCCTGGTGCAAAGTTTAACAAAGGAAGACTCGCCTGGTGCAAAGTTGAATAAAAGAAGACTCGTCTGGTCCAAAATTGAACAAAAGAATACTCGCTTGGTGCAAAGTTGAACAAAAGAAGATTCGCCTGGTTCAAAGTTGAACAAAAGGAGACTCGCCTGGTCCAAAATTGAACAAAAGAAGACTCGCTTGGTGCAAAGTTGAACAAAAGAAGATTCGCCTGGTTCAAAGTTGAACAAAAGGAGACTCGCCTGGTTCATAGTTGAACAAAAGAAGACTCGCTTGGTGCAAAGTTGAACAAAAGAAGACTCGCCTGGTTCAAAGTTGAACAAAAGAAGACTCGCCTAGTTCAAAATTGAACAAATGAAGACTCGCCTGGTGGAAAGTTGAACAAACGAAGACTCGCCTGGTGCAAAGTTGAGTAAAAGGAGACTCGCCTCGTGCAAAGTTGAACGTGAGATAAGTGGAAAATAGTGTGCTCGTCCGACCAGTATCGTTTTCTTTCCACTCAGTGGATGGTCGCGAACGCATTTGGCGCAAACAACATGAGGCACTCAATCCATGCTGCATGGTCTGCACAGTTCAAAGCGTTGCAGGCGGTTTTACGGTTTGGGACATGTTTACCAGGCAGGAACATGAACCACAGAGGCATGTGGAACAACGTATGACTACTTCCCACTATCGTGAATTGCTTGCTGACTCTGTAAACCCAGCAATGTTGCACTTTTACCCGAATGGCGACGATGTCTTCGAAGATGACAATGCGCCGAGCCACAGGTTCAGTGTTCCGCAGAAATGGTTTGAACAACACAGTTCAGACTTCCAGAATATCTGTTGTCAGTTTACGAACTCCCCCGATATCAATCACGTAGAACACTTGTGGGACACTATGGCATATCAGGCATCTGGATACACCAGTCACCTCCATATCTGCATTGAACGCCGCATTACATACAGCTTGTCTAGCCATACTTCCCACCTGGATACACCAGTCACCTCCATACCTGCATTGAGAGCAGCATTTCACACAGCTTGGCTAGTCATACTTCCCATCTGGATACACCAGTCATCTCCATATCTGCATTGAGAGCATCATTTTACACAGCTTGGCTTGCCATACTTCCCAAATGATTCCAGCGTCTTATTGAAACGATGCCAAGTCGGAAAGCTGCTGTACTGAAGGCGAAAGAAGGATCTACGAAGTTTTCGGTAGGAGATCATAATTCAGTGGTCACTCCGTGTATACGACATACGTGTCTCAGAAAAGTGAGTCTTACAAAATTCCGGTGGTGGGGTGCTAGGTGATGACGTCGTGAATGTAGCTGCTGCGGTCTTACCTAGTAGCCACATTTAAATGTGCATAACGTCTTACCCGTTTATGTAAATTTGAAATATTTTCAGAAAAACATATCATCTACAGAGATTATTTTTTTCTGAAATGTTTCAAATTTATTGATAAATCCTTTTTATATTTACAGAAGTTTTTTTTTCTATTTTGTTTGATGTTAATGTATTTGTAGCTGAAATTCAAAATTAATGCTGAGGAAAAGATTTGTATCATCCAAGTAGGAAATATGCAAGGAACTATCTTCGGAAAAACTGATCCAATATGAAAGTACGTAAATAATACGTTCATCTTCTGCAAGATTAGGAACTTTTAAAGACTCCAAGTAAGACAATATTTGTAAATTCCTCCCAGAAGGTTTTGATGTAAGCAACCATGGCTATCACCGAGCTTGCTACAAACATTTTACCGCAGTCCAGAAGTCAGGATATACTGAAACCTCCAAGCAACAACTTCAGGATACCCTCTTCGGTCAAACGATCCTGCTGATTCCTTTGTGTAAATAGCAAAAACACAAGGGGTTGAAAAAATTTGTATTTTTTTTGTGGTATTAAAAGGAACACAATTAAAGGGAAAGAAGAAATGCTGGGCAAATGTCAAGATAACGACACTGAGAACAGTATCACAGATACAGCTAAAATTCTGCGACATCAGAACTTATAATTAAAAGTTCGCGACGAAAATTTCATAGCAAAGGAGGAATGCTACAGCCACTCATGCCCCAAAGAGTACCTTAAGATTGCTTCGTCTCGAGAGACAGAGAATAAAAGAGAAATAACCACTAAAACATCTAGAAAATGTTTTCAAGGAAAACAATACAGAGCATTTAGTAAAACACTAGATTATGTCCATGTATACATAAGTATGTTAAATAAATCCCAAAAAAACTGATTTCAATTCACTCCCGACACTGTGTTTACCTCTCTGAAGAGAAATTGAGGATCTAACATATTCAACTTGTGACGTACCTGCCAGCAGGACGCACACGACATAAAGAAAGATAATAGTCAGAACAAACGTCCGCGTAGCTCAATTGGTAGAGTGACTTATTCCGGAATGAGGGGTATAACGAAGTAAATTTCTCCGTCATTTCTGTCCACGCCAGGATTCGAACCCGGATCCCCTCATTCCGGAATAAGTCACTCTACCAATTGAGCTACGCGGACGTTTTATTCTGATTCCTATCTGCCTTTATGTCGTGTGCGTCCTTCTGGCAGCTACGTCACATCTCCTGGTACGTTACAGGGGATCCGGGTTCGAATCCTGCGTGGACAGAAATGACGGAGAAATTTACTTCGTTATAATGGCGCCCGAACTATCCGGATGACCCGACCGTTCAAAATCTCGCAATGGTGTGATGTTATTTCCACACCGCGAGATAGGAAAAATCAGAGAATCTCTTCTCCAGCGCTTCGAAAAATAAATGTGTGTGACGCTGCATTCCACACACCGGATTGACTGGGAGTTCTCAAGGGCACGTTCTACAGTGGATGGCTGCCTGCAACGATTCATGGTCACGCTGACCCGTGGGCCATGCCCCCGGCCCTCTTTCGGGGGGGGGGGAGATGTGACGTACCTGCCAGCAGGACGCACACGACATAAAGGCAGATAGCAATCAGAATGAACGTCTGCGCAGCTCAGCTGGTAGAGCAACTTGTTCCGGAATAAGCGGACTTGGGTTCGATTCCCGGCGTAGACCAGAAATGACGGAGATATTTACTTCGTTATAAACTCAAAAGTTAATCGATAAACTGATGAGTCACTTCGGTCCTGTCTTAAAGCAACGAAATTGAGCAACAAGCAGGAACTAACAAATAATCTATATTCCAACCGTATTCCATCAGTTGAAGCTGAAACATTCGCCAATGATTATGCATCTCAGATTGAGGCACAAATTGAAGAGGTGGCTTTATATTTGCCCAGACGGTTAAACATTCAGCGTGTCCTATAAACTTGATTCCCATTCGTAATTTTTAGGATATCATTTCAGGAGAAAATAAAAATTATCGCATCTTCTTGAAGTATTTTCAGAAATTTTTGCAATGGCACTGCTAGACCAAGTGAAAAACTGAAGCGTTGAGTTTCTTCATCTTCAGAAAATGCAATATTTATTGCAAGCAATGGAAGAGTGAGACCAAGAAAATATCTTCTGTTAGGTTTAGGCACGAAAAATATGACACGAAGCAAAACGGTGCAAGAAATTCTCAAGTACTAGGGTCACTCTGTTGGTTGCCACACCACTGAGGTGACTGAGACTGATTTAGCACTAATAAAGCAAAAAGAAATCACTCCATATAACATATGTCGAGGACCTGGGCTTTTTACTGGGGTGGTCTGGTACAATTTCGATTCCAGCTTGGAGACATTGACAGGAAATGGAAGTTTACATAATACGTTTGACATTCAAAAACTTGGAAACTAAACAGCCTGGAAATCAAATTGTGGATGTAGAAAGTGTGATAAAAATTTGTCGAGATCTCAAAAGCAGAATTTGGTATTCTCACAGATAATCCTACGGGATCTTGTAGAAAGATGAGCTCACTTTAGATTGATTCAAAGGCTTTTGAGCCATATCCACCCTGCCCTCCAAAAAAAATTAGTCAAGCCATTGTGTTCTTTGGTGAGTAATTGTCCTGTTACAAAACATTTTGAAGGTTCCATGCGGAGAGATTTTACTTGGATGGTTTCAGTAAAATGGACTGGAATAGCATTAGGCATTAGTGTGGGCTAGGTGGGATTTGAAAGTTTTAAAAGATACATCTGTGAAACAGAAAATTAGTTGCATGAGAAATATCACTTTTCCCCGTACACATGGAATGATGTGGTGCTGTATACTGTGAAGGAATCATAGCAGGTAGTTGCTGAGTGTGGAGGGTCTTGAAATTTGTCTCATTATGATCTTGCTGTGGCTAAACCTACAATCTGAGAAAGTGGACATATAACGGGATAGCACTCATATATCCCTAAGCGTTGAGGTAAACACCATATTATTATACGTTTTCTTAATCCACATTAAAAAATCAAGTTTTTTGTTCTGGAGTAATCTTTCGAAAGTCCTATGGTTTTTGAGTAAATCATGGTTCAGCGTCATCCATACCCAATGTGAACACTGATTTCACACGTTCAAATAAAATTATCTCAAAAACTAATGGAGTTAACAAAAATATGTGATTACAAAAAGTATTTGTCATTAAATGTAAAACATTTCGGGAAATAGTTCATCTTTGCAGCATAAACGGGTGAGAAGCTATGCATATATTCACACTGGCGGAAAGTGAAAAAAAGAACACCAAGGACACGTTTGATACCAACGAAAGTTATACAGCATAATAACGGAATACAGAGGATAACGTGATCAAAACATTATGGCAAAATACACCTGTATTTGCTGGTAAACTGAAAAATAACATTTTCATGTAACATGGTTAATACGAGGTTGAACCGCCATAAACTGCGTCATACTGTACAATTCTGGCATGGAGTCTGTCGTACAGATGTTGGATGTAAGTTTGGGGTATTGAGTTCCAAGCATCCTCAACCTGGACGCGTAAATCGGGGATGGTCGTGGCTGGCCGTGGAGACCGGATAAGTCGTGTCCCATAAAATCCCACTCGTGCTCAATGCGGGACAAATCCGTTGAACGTGCAGGCCATGGAAGTTGTCTCACACCCTGAAGCGCATGTTGCGTTGCACGTGCCGTGTGTGGGCGTACGTTATCTTGCTGGAAAACACCAGGATGGACCGACCTTACGAATGGCACAACAACAGGCTGAATGATGTTGTTGATGTAGGAGGTACTGTTTAACGTACCCGGTACAAACACTAGCTGTGTACGGGAGTGATAGCTGATCGCTCCCTACACCAGAAGATCAGGTGTAGGCCCTGTATGTCGCTGGCGGATGCAAGAAGGGTGGAGACGCTCCCCTGTGCGTCTGCGAACACGCATACGGCCATCGGATGCTCCCGAGCAGAATCTGCTTTCATCGCTGAACACGACAGATCGCCATTGCGTTCTCCAGTACAGGCGTTGTCGACACCACCGCAGCCGTTCCTGACGGTGGGCTGGAGTCAGAGGTACACATGCCGGAGGCACACATGCAGGTAGTCCTGCATCCAGTAGACGGTTGCGGATTGTTCGCACAGTCACCTCAGGTGCAACGACAGCTCGGATTTGCGTGGCAGTGGATGTTCTGCTTGACAACGCCGCTCTTCTTATGCGTCGATCGGTCCGCTCATCAGTCTGTCTGTGACTCTCGGTTCCACTTCTTCTCGTGTGGGAATCTTCTTAGGACCATCTTAACCACCATCGTACCACCACCGATACTTCCCGTCCAATTCGCTCCGCAATACGACGATACGACCACCTGTCCTCGCGGAGGCCGACTAGACGACCTCGCTCAAAGTCCGATAACTGCTGAAATCTTACACGTCATCCATGTTCGGGCATTGTAGCTTCTTCAGGGTCTTCGCCCGTGCCCGTACGCCGACGACTGATTACATTCACTTCGCCGTACTCCTTAAATACCACCGACAATAATTTGCATATTATGCCGTGCTGTGGCGTAAGTGCTCACCGGTTGGTCCCAAAATTCAAATCACACCTGCGTAAACTCGACCCCATTAACATATGTAAATTTCATGATCGTCCGCCAATTCCTTCTTGGTGTTCTTTTTTCACTTTCCGCCAGTGTACATGTGAGAACTATATAATTGTGCGGCAGTCATATCGATAACTACATCATGCAGCCTCGCACTACTTGAGTTTTATAAGACTCACTTTTTTGAGACACCTATGTCAGATATAAACAAAAAAGTTCACTAAGTTTTTGCAATCTTCGGGAAAATAAATCCTGGTGTGGCTCTTGGACTAAGGCTATCAGGTGCTCTAGCTACAAAAAATTGGTCGTTCGTAGCACAATGCGTTTCGTGCTTACAGGATATGTGGATAACTGTCACAAAGGAAGAGTGTTCGACCAAGCGAAGAAGTTCTGTACCTAGTGACACTCTGCATTGTGAAAACCATAGCTAAGCGGATTCATATCAGGAAAAAGGGACAGCGAATCGCTGGGTGGGCAAAGAGGAAACGAAGTGTATTCCCTATGCATTAGTAAGGCTGTATTTTGATTCTACCTTGTTGTTGTTCTCGGAAGAAGTTGACGGAAGCATGATTTTGTTAAACATGTGGTTAAAATTAATTCTGGTCGCACCATCGTTAAAGGCCACACACGCATACTCCTCCGCGAGGGTGGTGTGGTAAAGCGCTGACAATCTGGCGTCTCTCCAACCGATGATTTTGGCCATAGACAGACGTCACTCTTGTTAGAGACACTTCTGTGGAACACGTCTCATTTGCGTATCCTTTAAAGAGTGAAAATGCCTTTTTTTTTTCATAACAAAAACGTAAAGTTTTATCTATGACTATTGTGATAATTGAAAATGGATAGGAAAAAAAAAGAAAAGCACGAAATGGACAATAAATGGCTGTTGGAAAGAGAAAAAATGAGACGTATGAGTTCATTGAATGAATTAAAAGAAAATAATTCTGACAATTTCAGGAATCACCTTCGGATGAGCGAGGAAACATTCAGTGTGTTACTTGAGAAGGTAAAACACAGACTGGTGAAGTAACACAGGAGAATGAGAAAAGTAATTCCATCTAATGAAACACTAATTGCAACTTTTCGAAACTTGACAACTATGTGTTCGTATAAAGATCTGAAATTTAAAACAGCCATTTCCCCACAATATTTGTTAATAATTCCTGAAGCATGTAAAAATACAAATTCTTTGTTCACGCTCGGAATGTGTGCTTCCAAAAGATTAACTAATTTTCTACAGTCATCAACTTTTAATTTTTTATTCATATAATCATTCCTTTTAATTTCCCATTAACATGGATTCTCGGGATAAACATCAATAAATTGCACTATCAATTCTTGGTTGAACTGCCGGTTCTTAGACATTTAAATTATTTAAACACGTGGCTCTAAACGGTGTGCGTCCACAGACTCTCGCTCAGAACTGCAGTTCTATCCCTCTCAAGGTCAAGATTTCAAGCAGGCGTTGAAGAGCTTTTGTCCATACCACATGTTGCCCCGGGCATCAAATCTCCCATAGTTTCTGGAGTGATATTCAAGCGTGATAATCCAGTGTATGTAGCTTAAGTAGAGAGAGAAGATGGCTTCGGGGGGGGGGGGGGAGAAGTCAAGGAAATATATACAGTATGTCAGTGCAAGGAATGGGGAGGACACTCTCAGACTCCTACTGTAACGCAGAAAGCAAGAAACCACGGGAAAGTTCACGTAGTCGGCCAGAGAGCGGCGAAAACAAGGAGCAACGCACGTAAGTTACGCAGTTCCTGCAGTACTGAAGCGGTTGATCGCTAGCGATCGGTGAAATGGGCCTGGCTAAGTATACGTTACCTGAGATAACAAAATCCCGGAGTATCTTCACATGAACCAGGAGGAACGGAAAAGTTAAACTTCGGACAGCATTCACAAGTAGGGGTTACGAGCGGAAGTCAGTTAGACATGATTCAAAAGCAAGAGTTACGACCGGAAGTCAGTTGGACATGATTCACAAGCAAGACTTACGAGCGAAAGACAGTTGGAGGTGATTCACAAGCAGGAATTACGAGCGGAAGTCAGTTAGAGATGGCCGCCCCGGTGGCGCAGTGGTCTAAGCGATGGCCTCTGATCATTCGTCCGAACGGGGTCCGGGTTCGAATCCTGGTGAGGCATGGATGTTGTGTTTGTCTTAAGGCACTGGCTCTCTCCCTTCCCTGGAACCAGTGACCCTAAATTAGGGACGGGCGACTGCTTATAGCCCATTGAGTTGCTCACTGTGGTCGTTAAACCTCCAATCAAAAAAAAAAAAAAAAAGTTAGAGATGAAGATTACAGAAATAAGGAGGTAATACAGTACCCGCCGGTAATAAAATCACCGGTTAATAAAATCAGCCGCTTTATAAACTCAAATTCCTAGGACCAGATTCAAACCAATGCAATATCATTGTAAAATTGTCGGTTAATAAAATCAACACCGCCGCTTATAAAATCAAACATTTTCAGTGATAACGTCAAGCAATATAGCAACTGAGCAAGAAACATCAAGGTTGAAGGTGGAGGAAGGTCGTTGTGAGGAATGGGGAAGGGCAGAAAACCGGTTCCACAATTAGTTTTGGGCAGCCTGCAAATGCTTTCTTTCTGCGTGTGGTCATTTGACATTCAGTTGGGGAGATCAAGTCAGCATGTCTAAGTGAAAGGATTTGAGCGTTAAGGAAAAGCAAGAAATGTTGCTGAAATACGATGACTTGCCTAAATGCAGTCAAAGAGAGGCTGCTTCAAAATTGGGGATTTCTCAATCAGTTTTATGTAACTTATTGAAGCAAAGAGGAAAACTTTCTGATCAGGTAGCGATAAATGGGAATTTATCTCGAAAGCGGAAACGCGAAGGAAAGTCAGATGAGATTGAATCTGCACTTGTAGAGTGGCTTAAGAATGCCAGACTGATGAAGGTTCCCATCTCCCGCTCTATTGGGTGTGAAAAAGCGCAGCATTTTGCTAGCCTCCTTGGAGTCGAAAACTTTACACCTACAGATGGATGGCTGACACGATGGAAAGAACGCAACAACATCGTCTACAGGAAGCTTCACGGCGAAAAGCAAGATGCAGACTGTGAATCAGCAGACACTTGGAAAGAAGAAATTTTGCCTAAAGTGTTGAAAGACTACAAACCGCAGCAAATTTTTAATGTGGATGAGACTGGCTTGTTGTACCGTGCTCTGTCTGAACATACCCTAATATTCAAAAACGAATCGAATGGAGGAGGGGTAAAAAAAGGAAACAACGAGTGACTGTGCTCCTAACATGCAACACGACCGGATCAGTGAAGAAAACGCCATAGGTCATCTGATCCAGCCAAAAGACCCGTTGTTTTAAAGTGGTTAAAAAATGTCCAGTGAATTAGGCATGCAACAGCAAATCTTGGATGACCAGCAAGCTGTTTACGGACTTTCTCCTTCAGTGGGACAGAGATCTGAAGAGTAACAAAATGCTTCTCTTGTTGGACAACTGTTCGGCACATCTTGCTGACCTGGTATTAAATTGGTGTTTCTTCTCCCTAACACCACCAGCATTACGCAGCCACTAGACCAGGACATCATCAGATCCTTTTTTCTATTATTAGAGGTTTAACGACCACCGTGAGCAACTCAATGGGCTATAAGCAGTCGCCCGTCCCTAATTTAGGGTCACTGGTTCCAGGGAAGGGACAGAGCCAGTGCCGTAAGACAAACACAACATCCATGCCTGACCGGGATTCGAACTCGGACCCCGTTCGGACGAATGATCAGAGGCCATCGCTTAGACCACTGCGCCACCGGGATGGCTCAGATCCTTCAAGTGTCACTATAGAAAACAAGTGGGTTCGAAAGATAATAAAAGAGATCGATTCCTCCTGTTTTTCCGAGTCACGTTCCGCTAACGCCATTTCAAAGTCCTTCATGCTCTTAGATGCAATGCATGCAATCAAAAATGCTTGGGACTCTTGTACGCCGAAAACGATCGCCAATTGCTACAAATAATACTGTTTGAATATGCCCGAAGAAACCATCATATCAGAAGATGCAATCGACTCTACTGTTGCTGAAGAAGAATTCGATGAAGAATTTTTGAAGTATGTTTCAATTGATGATCATCTGCTAACGTCATTTGGAAAAAACGACTCTGAAATTGCGGAAGAAATTCTGGATTCAAAAAGAGCCGCCGTGCCACAAAAGTGTCTAGGAATCCGAGGATGAAGAGGAAGAGATTGCCGACCCACCGTCAATCGCCACCGATGCTTGACGAGCTTTGCAAGTTCTAAGAAGAACACTGGAACAAAGAGCAAGTGACGCAGATAGTTACAGTCAGTTGTACTCTTTTATGAACACAATTGAAAGATTAATTACAGACTACATCACAAACTACAATAGGACAATTTTTTAAGAAAGCTTGATTGAGGTATGTAAATATATTGTACTACATGCATGTGTAATTTTTACCGTTTTAATTAATGTACACGTACGTACTTATAAATCATTTTGAAAGTTAAACACTTTTAATCATTTCGACGTACGTACTTATAAATCATTTTGAAAGTTAAACACTTTTAATCATTTCGACTTTACTTATGCGTACATAGTGTCATTCCAAGTTACACACATACTTGATTTCATAAAACGACTAAGTTTCAAAACGCCGGTTATAGAAATCAGCCGCTTTATAAACTTTAATATCGTTGGAACGAATATGATCATAATAAGCGGCGTGCACTGTATCAAAAATGAGTGAAAGCATGTTTGCCTAATCCATCAGTGATAAATGTCGCTCTTAAAATTTCGAAATTAATTCAGTTCCACTTTCTTCACTTATGAATCATTTTTTAGAATACATTTTTAGTATGGGATGCGGGTCTGAGAAACAGATCATATTACTACTGTAAAATTCGGAGATTTTTAAAATTTGTTACGGAAAAATTGCACATTGGACAAATCGAAATTCTCTGCTGCACCGTAAAAAATTTACTGTAGATTTCACGGTTTTAAACCGTTTTCCAGAGTGCCAACACAAAACCGTAAAATCTACAGTTTTATGCAGATAGCTTTGCTCCAACACAATCAACACATTCGTTCCAGCCAAAATTTTGTGTTTTCGTGATTATTTGGACTGTGAATCACTCCAGCCAAATTCTGTGCTGTTTTCTGCATTAAATGAAGTGTTGGATCAAAGCTATAGCTTTGAATCAACACTGCATAAAACTGTATATTTTACGGTTTTGTGTTGGCACCCTGAAAAACGGTTGAAAACCGTAAAATCTACAGTCAATTTTTTACAGTGTGGGAGATCCGTGTTTGAGCGTAATTAAATTCATCCCTGAAATTTGATTCATCACACACTCTACAAATTCTTAATACAGTGTTTTACAAAAATTGCTTACCAGTAGACTTAGGTCCTATCTTCATGGAGTAACAGATTTTCAAATTTGCTGAAAATAAAAATTGTATATCACTCTGTATTAGCATTTACAACAACTGTTATTGCAGTGATACATGAATAAAGCATCAGCAAATAATATAAAACATAGGAATGGAAAAAAATAATTCACCCATTTCTTCAGGGATCAGTCAACCAAACATCCGGTACTGACAATAACATTAGGATCATAGTTGGCAATGTACAGTATTTCTCATACGATGGAAACCGCATTCGTAGTGTGCAGTGTATTATGTTATTGTTAGAAAGAGATCCCTCTTTTATTCTGTCACTTACGTCGATTCAATAAGAAAAACAGATAGAAAAGGTGGGTACAATGTTGTTGTTTTTTATTTTCTTAATTTTCTCAGGTTATTACGATTAGCCTGAGGGAAAGAAATTTGTTTCATGTTTCATAACTTCAGAAATGTTGATCTTTGCAACTGAATTGAAAAAGTATAAACTTTTGAAGTAAGTGAAGCAGATGTGATGGACATTTAAATTCTTAAAGATTCTTAAAAATTGATTAGGCGCCCGTTCAATTGGCAAAATGGAAGAAGGCATGACCTGTCTTTTATTTTTCGATTTATATAGCTGTTTCCCAACACTTCTGAATTTCTTGTTTTAACTTTCTGTCTGAATATTTTTTCAAATAAAATTAATTTGTATGTTCCCTGTAAAAGAAACTGAAATCTTGATAAATTGAATTTATTTTTGATGGCTTATAAATAATTTGCTTGAGTTACCTTGTTTAGAGACTTTGTAAAGTTATTGCCGTTGGGACTTTGTCTTTTGTTGTTAATGCCCCTGTTACGTGGGCGATGTTTCTTCCTTATTCTAGAAGGGGCATCCAGAAAGAAATGCCTTCTCCTGAATAAATTTTAAAATTTTAAGGTGATTTTAGTGAAACTAAACTGACATGTCCAATGTATGAACAATGCTTTTTTTTTCAGAATCGGAAATGAAGATTATGAATGACAGAAAAAAGCATTAAAAAGAGGTATATGAGGCCCCAGAGATCAACAGAAGACTCCTGGCGGTGGATGGAGCTGCCACAATCGATATCAGTAATGTCCAAAGACGGATGAAGAGAAGTTTCGAGAGGGAGAAAGTTCAGTTTCGGACAGACAACGGAGTGGAAGACCCGCAACTGCAGTGACAGATGCCAACAGGCAACGAGTGAAAGCCTACAACACAGCTGATCGTCGTGTCATCATCCAGGAGTTGTATGATGAAATTCATTGTAGTGTGACGTACCTGCCAGCAGGACGCACACGACATAAAGGCAGATAGCAGTCAGAACGAACGTCCGCGTAGCTGAATTGGTAGAGCGACTTATTCCGGAATGAGGGGACCAGGGTTCGAGCCCCGGCGTGGACGAAAATGACGGAGAAATTTACTTCGTTATAATGGCGCCCGAACTTTCCGGATGACCCGGCCGTTCAAAATCTCGCAATGGTGTGATATTCTTTCCACACCGCGAGATAGGAAAAATCAGAGAATCCTTTCTCCAGCACTTCGAAAAATATATGTGTGTGACGTTGCATTCCACACACTATATTGACTGGGAGTTCTCAAGTACGTTCTACAGCGGATGGCTGCCTGCACCGATTCATGGTCACGGCAGACCCGTGGGCCATGCACCCGGCCCTCTTTCGGGACGGGGGAGATGTGGCGTACCTGCCAGCAGGACGCACACGACATAAAGGCAGATAGCAGTCAGAACGAACGTCCGCGTAGCTCAATTGGTAGAGCGACTTATTCCGGAATGAGGGGATACGGGTTCGAGCCCCGGCGTGGAAATGACGGGGAAAATTACTTCGTTATAGTAGTTAAAGTGCTTTGGAAACATTAATTAGGGATACAGGCTATAGAAAAATGTATTCAAAGTGGATCCTAAGAAATCTAACCCGTGAACAATGTAAGCAAAGGGTTGACATGTGCAGGAACCTCTTTGACTGATATCAGAAGGAGGGTGAGATGTTTTTCTCTAATGTTAGGACGGGTGATGAAACCTGGGTGTTCTTTCCATGACTCAGATCAAAACGTGTGCCAATGGAATGGCACCGCACATCTTCACCTCGACAGAAAAAGGTGAAAAGGACTCGTTACACAGGGAAAGTGATGGTGGCCATTTTTTGGAACAAACGTGGTGTTATTTTCACTGATTTCCTTGAACGGGGTACAACAGTTAACAGTGCTCACTGTGTGCAGACAATGAAGAAGCTAAAGGAAGCTATCAGAAAGAAAAACCGTGACATCCACTTCACAGTGTTGTTTTACAATATGATAACCCACGTCCTCATACATCAATGGAGATTTCACAGGCTATTGCCAAAATAGGGTGAACGGTGATGCCCCAATACTTCTACAATCCTGATTAGGCTCCCTTAAACTTTTTTCGATTTTCCCTTTTGAAAAACACCCTTCGTGGGGAATGTTTCGATGATGTGACAGACGTTAAACTGGCTGTGAACTCATGGATGAGAAGACAGCCACAGAAATTTTTCCAAAATGGATTTTACCAATGGATTCAAAGATGGAGGCAATGTATAAAAAGTGATGGACAATACTTTGAATAGGCTAGCATTATTAACAATATGTCCAAGTATTTTGCCACAAAGTTTCACATGTTTGCTGCTACAAATGAAAATCTTATGAGGGACGAGGCATTACTTTCAGGATGCCCTTTGTAATTTACATAAACTATAAAGAATGGAAAACCTTTTTGTTCCTAAACTTTTAAGAAGCATAGCAGTAATGAACATCATTAAAGCAAAGAAGAAAGCTATTGGTGATAAAGTTAATGTGTTTTTCAAATAATTTTGTTATTGTTCTGTTGTTAATCGATTTAAGTTTCTGAGATTTTCATTCCTTAACAGCATATGAAAGATAAGTTTTAAGATGTTTTCATGCACAACAATTAAATTAAAATACTTCTTTTAAAAAACAAATATTGCCATTCTGCCATTCACGTTGAAAAGAAAGTGATAAAAAATTATCAAGTAATAAATTTTGAACCATTCATATCTGTAAACCTAGAGCCAATAGATGTGGAAAATATTTTCCAAAAGGCAAAAACGTGTAAGCAGCCACACCATCTAGAACCATCTCCTTGCTATGGAGTATAGAAGCCATCGTCCCACGAGCGTACCGCTGCTAACCGCACATCACAGGGTTCAGAGATTAACATGGGCGCGGGAACATCGCCACTGGAACATAGACATGTGGGAAAATGTTACTAGACTGCTGAGTCGAGATTCACGTTGGTACATGCGGATGGCAGGATACGAGTACGGCGCAAACCACATGAAGTGATGGATCTTTCTTGCCAGCAGGGTACTCTTCAAGCTGGTGGGGGCGGCATCCTCGTCTAGAGACTGTTTACGTGGACTGCAATGGGACCCCTGGTACGTGTGACATCGTTCCTCACAGGTCAACGTTACCGGGATATCCTGGAAGACCATTTTCTCTCGTTTGTGCATCTCCAACATCCCACTGGGGACCTCATCCTGCAACAAGACAATGTACCGTGCCATCGCTCCCGAATTGTATCCGAATGGTTGGATGAACACTCCACCGACGTGACATCGCTTCCATGGCCAGCTAGGTTTCCTGACCTCAATCCCATCCAGCACAACTGGGATGCCATCGAGAGAGATGTTCGAGGCTCTGACCCCCACCCCCTATCACATCTTCGTGAACTATGGGAGCTTGTTCAGGGGTCGCGGATCCGTATGGCTTCCCAACGCTTCCGGTGTCTTCTCAGAGTCCATGCCGAGACGAATCGCTACCGTAATCAGGGCGAAAGGTGGTGCTACACGTTACTAGACAGGGATCTCTAATTCAATTGCTCTTCAGTGTTCACTATATTCACAAATATCGGCGGAACACCTAGAAGAGAAACTCAACATAGCATTTATTGATATCCATTAGTACGGTGTCGGTCCACATTTGGCCTTAATGCATGCACTGACCCTCCGAGACATGCTTTCGACAAGGTTTTAGAACACAGCGATAAGTATGTGCTTCCATTCAGTAAATAATGCTACCGCTAACTGTTGCTTAGTAATAGGCCTTGCTTCCAAACATCTTATGCGGCGCTCTTTTTAATACAATAGATGCGCAATGGAATTAAGATCAAGGCTGTGTGCTGGCCAGTCCACACACGATACGGAAATATCGTCAAACCACGCCGTAACAGTCCTAGCTTTATGGTTCGGTGCATTATCCTGCTGGTACCAGCAAGGCTTGATTCCGTAGTATTGCCACATATTTGGTAGGGAATAATTGTCCACAATATCGAGCTAGACGTGCTAGTTAACAGGTTTGTCCACGATAACCAATGGGCCGGGATCATACCACCAACAACACCCCCACACGAGTACACTGCCAGCTCCAAACGTGACCGTAGGAACAGTACACTGTGGTAAATAGCGTTCCCCCGGCTCCCTCCATACCCACACACGGCCATCAGACTGATGGATCGTGTATCTGGATTCATCAGTCCATAGGACCCGTTTCCATTGATCTACGGTCCATGATAAAGGTTCTTTACAACATGCTAAACGACGAGTAGCATTCCGAGTGGAGATGAAAGGCTTATGAGCAACCGCACGACCACGGTAATCCATGGAATGAAGTTCTCTGCGAATGGTACGTGTAAATACTGAGGTTTTAGCACTTTTACCCACCTGTACACTGAGGTCTTGTGCAGTACTCCGTCGATTAGCTGTAACGACTCTCCTGAGGCTTCGACCTCCTCTATCACTGATTTTCTTTGGTCTGCTGGTATGTTTTGCTGCTTCAAACACGCCATCTGTCTTTTACTTGTTCAGTACATCCAAAACAGTTGGCTTGGGTTTGTTTAAACGCCTCTCAATTTCTCTTACGGACAACCTTCTAAATAAATCCAACAATCTTTCATTTCCCGAAATCAGTTATTTCCCGCAGCGACATTTTTACTCAACCTCACAGTGCGATATGATCGCCGTCAGCTACGGCGTTTTTTTAATACCGTTTGCAGCTGTACCGCGCGTCTTAACAACGCAGAGGATCCGTTCATTTGCTTTTGAAGGGGTGCCCGGTGACTTTTGTCAGTACAGTGTATTTAGAAAAATGATTTATAACATTTTTTACATTAAATCACCTGACCTATTGAAGAATAGCATAAGAAGCTTTACGGTCTTGTAAAATTTAAGGATCTTCTAGGGAGTTTAGGTTGGAGATCGTTTAAAAAAACTTAAAAACACTATATGAATTAGTAAATACAATTTCGAAACACTCGAAATCCCTTCACGGTAACAATTTATTAACAAAATGTGTTAGGTGGACATCTAGTAATTTTGCTCTCTACACTTCCAATGGAAAAAATTTGGGCACTATTTCGTCTGCGAAGAAAGATTTCCCATACATCAAAATGAGTCTTCTGAAAAAATATCTCAACTTAGGTTGTACAATCTGTGTTTCTTGCAAAAAACTTTGCTGAAGTATATTAAAAATCAATAACTTTACTTCGATGTAGTTATGATACTTGCCTAGAGATGGCGCCAATTTTGCTTACCACTGCAGCGAAGTAAAGTTATTGATTTTTAGTATAGTTAAAGAAAGTTTCTTTTGCAAAAGACACCGATTGTGCAATCTAAATAAATAAACAAATACATCGCTTTTTTCACGTTTTAGCAACTCACAGCAACCGAAAAATTGTTATTCGTTCACCGCCGGGGAATTGAATCCCAGATCTCTCGATATCTAGCTGAGCGCGTTAGTCTTACACCACGGTGGCCAACAATTCATGGCGCTATGTGTGTTTTTTCTGTCAGCTTCTGACATCATAAATCCGTAAGATGGGCTCAGCTACTGAGACGTCTCCATCTGGTGGGCATTAACGGCACTGGCTGTATATTATAGCAGTTAAATCCAAAGGGCGAGATCCAAGGGGGCGACTTCGGTGAGCGAATAACAATTTTTCGGTTGCTGTGTGTTGCTAAAACGTTGAGAGAGCGATGTATTTGTTTATTCACTGACGCCACGTATTTGGAGGATTTTCACTTTGGATAACAGCTATAATTAATATAAAGCCAGTGCCGTTAATGCCCACCAAATGGAGACGTCTCAGTAGCTGAGCCCATCTTACGGATTTATGATGTCAGAAGCTGACAGAAAAATACACATAGCGTTGCTGATTGTCGTCCACCATAGTGTAAGGGTAACGCGCTCGGCTAGATATCAAGAGATCTGGGTTTCCATTCCCCAGCAGTGGCCGAATAGCAATTTTTCGGTTGCTTTGTGTTGATAAAAAGTGATGTATTTGTTTATTCATTGATGCCACGTATTTGGAGGATTTTCACTTTGTACAATCTAAGTTTGAGTGTTATATTATCAGTGGACCAATTTTGATGTATGGGAAATCTTTCTTCGCTGAGGAAATAGTGTCGAAATTTTTTCCGTTGGAAGTATAGGGAGTAAAATTACTAGACGTCCACCTTGATTCTTATGAAAACTTATGTTTATCATACTCACGGTTTATTATTTTTTCAGAAGTGTCAAATTTATTTCCATAAGCAATGAATATTATTTCTTTTACAATTTCACGCTGTCTGTCTGGACAACTCTTCATTTCGACGGCCAAACACTGATTAACAGTTTTCGTAGAACTGAAAATTTGAAAATTTATAATGTTGATTAAAAATCATATCTTGTCATTTTTAGATGGTGCATTAAAGTAGCAGAAATATTTATAAAAATTTATTAAACATATGAGATAATAAGAAAATACTTAGCAATTATTGCAGTTCCTTCTCATCGCAGGAACGTTGTTTTATAATGTTTCCAGAAATTAATTTTCATGTAGAAAGTCTAAAATTTTTCGAAATGAACTGAAGAAGATGCAAAGTAAATTTTTTTACCCGCGCGCATTTTTACGTAAATCGAACATTTGTGAAGTGCTTCAACTTTGTGTTCTACCTTGCTGGATCATTGTTTCACATTTCTGGCACATATTAAAAACGATATACACTGGCCGAAAGTTTAAAAAGAACACCAAGAAGGAATTGGCGGACGATCATGAAATTTACATATGTTAATGGGGTCGAGTTTACGTAGGTGTGGTGTTAATTTCGGGACCAACCGGTGAGCGCTTACGCCACATCACGGCATAATATGCAAATTATCGTCGGTGGTATTTAAGGAGTACGGCGAAGTGAATGTAATCAGTCGTCGGCGTACGGACACGTCCCAGCAAAAACACAAGTGCTGGGAAACTGCTGGCCACCAGCTGGCAGTGATGGGTTACTGCTGGCTGAAATCTGCCGCTCACGGCCCGGTAGTGGTCCGTTGGTGGCAGCGCTATCAGTTGGCGAGCCATTGATGGCCCTGCAGCATCGCCGTGTATTGTTGGCCTCCAAGCAAGTGCCAGTAGTGGCCCGTTGCTGGCGACCAATGCAACACCCAACAGCAGGTAGAAGCAACGGGATGCGCATGCGCAGAAGCAACACTTGCTGTGTCTCTCATGGTACCAGTTAGTTGAAGACGACGCTATCTATCGCCATCGTGTTATTTTAGTGGATGTTAAGAAAAAAATCCATATGTGGAGAGGCGAATTAATTTCCTAATGAAATTTTACGTCGACGAAGATATCAGATTAAGCCGTGAAATACTAGATTACAGCCATGAAATACACCCACTCCATTCCCATGAATAACAATTCATGGAATGGAGTGGATGAATAACAAGAAAAAATTTGAAACCGCTTGAAACACATATCCTGGAAAACCATTAAAATAGCGTTTGTTGGGAAAAAATAGAATTATACGCGTACAAAATTTATTAATTATTTGAAAGAAAAAAAGCAACGCTATGTGGTGTGCTCATCCATGGGTTGAATACACAAGACTGGGAGGAATTCGCTTCTAAAAATAACGAGAAGTAAAATAAAATATCTTTTACTCTTTAAAACAAATGTAGCTTCGGACAACGGAAAGGGAAGACACAACGTTAAAAATGTAACAGAATGTGACATGAACCCGGGTAAATATATATTTTTTCAACAATCTCTTTTCAAGACGGCAAGGACAGTACAAAACTTTGGAAAGCGACTCTAAGTATGTACACGCCTTGAAAATGAGTAAGTTCCCTTAAGGTAAAAAAAAAATATCGTTACGTTGAAAAAATTAATTTATCAATTATATGAAACTGACTTTTATGAAAAATACCTCGCAATATTATAAAATGAAAGAAGGAAGCATTCGATTACAAATTGTATACCAAACAGATAGCTTCCAGCACGTATTGGGCGTAGTGAATTAGTCCGGCCGGTATCGAGCGCGGCTTCCACGTAAACGGCCGAGGATCGAATCTAGTCAGATGCAAACGTGCGTTTTTCCGGTCTGTCGAGAAAATTTCCTCAGCGCAGTGCGTTAAATTAACAAGCTTCGTAAGGGTAGAAAAAATGTGTTGTACCTTTAGGAAACTGCGGTTATCCTTGCTTTTTTTATAATTATTATGGCAAATTGGCGGACAAGATTCGGCAAGCCACCAGTTACGTCACGTGGTTGCTGGCTGCCACTAACGTCCCACTAGCGGATCACATTAGGCTAGCCATCATTTCTGGCACGTGCTTGCAGGGCCACTGAAGGGCCACTTGTGGCAGCTACTGCCTGTGATGGACCACTGATGGCCCTGTTGTGGCATATGACAACTGATGGGGTGCCAACTGTTGGCCTGAACTGCTGGCCCTTCTGTTGGCCGCCCGGACATTTTATTGACGGTTCGGCAGCGGCAACATAGTGCTGGACCATTGCTGGCAGTGCTGGCTGCTAGCAATGGCCCAATGCTGGCCCAGCAAGACTGTTTTTGCTGGGGTGCGAAGACTCTGAAGAAGCTGCAATGCCTGGACATGGAAGACGTGTGCGAATTCAGCAGTTATCGGACTTTGAGCAAGGTCGTCTAGTCAGACTCCGCGAGGCCGGGTGGTCGTATCGTCGTATTGCGGAGCGAATTGGACGGGAAGTATCGGTGGTGGTACGATGGTGGCGTAGATGGTCCGAGGAAAATTCCCACACGAGAAGACGTGGAACCGGGAGTCACAGACGGACTAATGAGCGGACCGATCGACGCATAAGAAGAGCGGCGTTGTCAAGCAGAACATCCACTGCGACGCAAATCCGAGCTGCCGTTGTAATTGAGGTGACTGTGCAAACAATCCGCAACCGTCTACTGGAAGCAGGACTACTTGCACGTGTGCCTCTGGCACGTGTACCTCTTACTCCAGCCCACCGTCTGGAACGGCTGCAGTGGTGTCGCCGACGTCTGCACTGGTGAACGCAATGGCAATCTGTCGTGTTCTGCGACGAAAGCAGATTCTGCTTGGGTAGCCTCCGATGGCCGTATGCGTGTTCGCAGACGCACAGGGTAGCGTCTCCACACTTCTTGAATCCGCCAGCGACACACAGGGCCTACATCTGGTCTCCTGGTGTGGGGAGAAATCAGCGATCACTCTCGTACACAACTAGTGTTTGTACCGGGTACGTTAAACAGCACCTCTTACATCAACAACATCATTCTGTCCGTTGTTGTGCCATTTGTAAGGTCGGTCCATCGTGGTGTTTTCCAGCAAGATAACGCACGCCCACACACGACACGTGCAACGCAACATGCACTTCAGGGTGTGAGACAACTTCCATGGCCTGCACGTTCACCGGATTTGTCCCCCATTGAGCACTTGTGGGATTTTATAGAACAACGACTTATCCGGTCTCCACGGCCAGCCACGACCATCCCTGATTTACGCGTCTAGGTTGAGGATGCTTGGAACTCAATACCCCAAACTTACATCCAACATCTGTACGACAGACTCCATGCCAGAATTGCACAGTGTGACGCAGTTCATGGCAGTTCAACCTCGTACTAACCATGTTACATGGAAATGTTATTTTTCAGTTTACCAGCAAATACAGATGTATTTTGCCATAATGTTTTGATCACGTTATCCTCTGTATTCCGTTATTATGCTGTATAAATTTTGTTAATATCAGACGTCTCCTTCTTGGTGTTCTTTTTTGCACTTTCCGTCAGTGTATATATATGTATATTATATATTAGGGTGCTTCAGAAATGTATTGGAAAAAATAAACTTTTTATTTTTGTTGATCTCACCCTCTTATTTCCTGCAAATATATATAACGATAATTTATGTCAAATTTCTATGAAATAGGTTTATATAGTGGTCGCACAGCCGCATTGAAATTTCGTAATATGTACAAAAACGCGCAAGGATGCGTAATCTTATACATAAAAAGCAAAACGTCTGTTTGTCTGAAGCAGTAAAAAGCTCTCGAACGCCGATCCGTGGCATTGTGAAATTTGCATAGCTTATTAATACTGGGATTTCTAGGTCAACGCAGCTATTTTAAGATGTCTACGTTGTTCCCTTCGCGAGTTATGAATTAATTAATAAGAAAATCAATAAAGTCAGCGTCGTTTGCTACGCCATCTTGTTCCAAATCTGAAAGCACGTGACTGCATTCATCGCCTTGGCACATCCACAAGTGTTTCTGTTCTTTGAGAACTGTGCATAAAAAAAATGCAAAGACGAACTTTGCGAAATCTTAACGAAACGGGATGAAATTTTTATCAACACCATTACTTGATAATAAGAGAAGTCCCTTAAAATTTCCCCATAATCCGGTCAAGACTTTTTTAAGCTTTCCAACCGTAGGTTGAAGAAGCGTATCTGCTCCAGATTTGTCCGTCCGTCCGTCCGTCCGCACGATAACTGGCTTAAAAATGGTTCGAATTCGATGAAATTTTAGTATGTGGTAGGGGACCACCTAGGGACGAATACTATTGAAAATGGAACAAATGGGGTCAAAGGTCACGACGTAGGAGCGGGATCATTCCATTGCCCTTAGTCGACATAACTTGCGTAAATATGAATCGATTTCAATGAAAGTTTACTATGAAGTAGGAGACCACCTGGGGACGAACCCTATTCAAAATGGGTGAAGTGGGGTTAAAGGTCAGGACATAAGATCGGGATGCATTCCATTGCCCTTATGCACCATAACGTGCGTAAAAAATGTTCGATTTCGATGAAATTTCGGTATGTAGTAGGGGACCACCTGGGGACGAACCCTATTGAAAATGGACAAAATGTGGTCAAAGGTCAGGACCTAGGATTGCGATCCATTCCATTGCTCTTATCCCATATTATTAAGGTGGACGTCAAGTAATTTTGCTTCCTATACTTCCAATGGAAAAACATTTGCACACATTTCCTTCACAATTAATGTATTCCCAAGGATGAAAATTTGAACATCGATTAAAATAACTTCATATTGTAACTTGGAAAACTTAATATTTTCTAAAACATAACCAAATTATATTAAAAATCAATAACGTTTCCTTTGGTGGTGTTGAAACCAGAGAAAAGATGGCGTGACCTATACTTTGATGACGTCAGTGGACAAAAAATGTTGGATTGCATAATTACGGTTATGGTTTAGAAATTATTAAGTATTTCAAGTTTTAAATTGAAGCTATTTTAGGCGATGTTCAAATATTCATTCTTGTGAACGTATTAAATGTCCAGAAAAAAGATGGCGCGACCTGTATTTTCATGACGTCAGTAGACAAAGAAATGTTTAATTGCATAATTATGGTTATGTTTTAGAAAATATTAAGTATTGCAAGTTATGAAATGAAGATATTTTAATCGATGTTTAAATTTTCATCCTTGGGAACGCATTAATTGTGAAGAAAATGTGTACAGAAGTTTTTCCATTGGAAGTATAGGAAGCAAAATTACTTGATGTCCACCTTAAAGTAGCAATTCTTGTATGTATGTATGTACATTTTATTTTGAAAACGGCTCTAAGAATTTTGATGAAAGTCGTTAACCTACCGTTTTCTGGTACTAGAAATCGATTTAGCATGATCTCGACTTTAGGAGAATTCGTTTAGTGGGTTAAATAACCACACCGAATTATAACGCTTTTAGTGATGGCGTTGTTCCATTAATGTTATCAATGCTTAGAAATCTTATGACGTTTGAGAATGTTGGCGCGCGGTCACATCATCTGTCTCATTATGTCACGCGTTGTGTGTGGATCCTGTTAAAGTTTTATGACGTCACAGTTTTGCCAGTAGTAGGTCGCGATTCCCATCTGCCTCATTACGTCACGCGTTGTGTGCGTATTCCCGTTCGCACGATAACTCGCATAACAATCGTTCGATTTTGATGAAATTTTAGTATCTGGTATGGGATCACCTGGGAAGGAACCCTATTTAAAGTGAACGAAATGGGGTCAAAGGTCAGTACATAGGATCGGGATCCATTCCACCACTGTTGTGCGTCATAACCAACCTTAAAAAGATTCGATTTCGATGAAATTAGAGTATGTGGTAGGGGACCACCTGGCGACAAACCGTATTGAAAATGCGCGAAATGGGGTCATAGGCCAGGACATAGAAGCGGAATCACTTCCATCGCCATTATGCGTCATAACTTACGTAAAAATGCTTCGATTGCAACAAAACTTTATCATGTTATTTCGGAGGTATACCATACCGGTTCTGTTGAATATAATCGAAATTTGATCAAAGGTCAGGGCACAGGACTCAGATTTATTCCACAGCCATTATTCCTATAACTTGAGTGATAACTTGAGTAATGATTTCTGGTATGTTGGAAAGCGTATTATAATCAATGCATTGCATGATTTTACTAACTTGTTAAAATAGGCATGGAGTTTTTAATTCATCGGTAAACAGAAATACATACGCAGAAACGGTTAATAAAATTTTGACGGCTAATTTGAAAATTTATTTACCAATTCAAGCAACATTTGGAGGTCATCTTCCCATTAACGATTTATGGTGTTCATTAAAATTTCAGACAGTTTCATAAAATATTGGCAAATATACGTTTTTAACTTGTTTCATCCCAGAGATTTGCTTCTCAAAGAAGTCTGAAACTGAAAGCACGTGATGCATTTGATCGTCGAGAACAAATTGTTAACGAATAATGTTCAGTCAGTGTTCTAATGCTGTGTCTCCTGGACGCCTGTTAAATAATTCGTAATGCTTTTGGTCCGTTTGATTCTAAAAATTCCATACATTCTGTACCGGGCAAAGCCTGGTAGTAAAGCTAGTGAATTATAAAGTTAATTATATATCTTTTTTTTTTATATCTATAATGACATAAAATATATATTACAGAAAAAATATCAAAGACAAATCAAGTACATAAAATATATAATACCATACTCCTCAGTTCTGAAATTATTTCTTAAGGGTACTTTTCTTACAATCTTGGTACTTCCTTCGACGCCCCTGAACCGTTTGAAGAAGGCACTGTTTCTGCTCTTCGTCCTTTGTGATAGCCTTAGCAAATGCCTCGATAAGGGCTCCACCACGCTCCACGTTGTCGTCCACAACTCTCCGTTTCTTTGCTGTTTTGAAGCCCCGCTGATAGCTATCTTAAAGTTCCCAATGCTCAGGATCGATTTGTAGAAACTCCCTGTCGAGGCATAAATGGCTAAAAAACATGTCTCTGTTTTTTTGTTACAAATTCGGATAACGTCTTAGTCGTCAATTTCGTCCTTTTGTATTATTTCGGGCTTCATGGGTTCATCCTGACCATCTAGTTCATGAAGGGCTTTTACCATTTTTCGCTTTTTCTCCCCCGAAACATCAGATTCGAAGAACACCAATGCTACTAGATGCTCGCTTAGATACCAAAGATTTCGTGACAGTTTGTCGACGGCTACATTTGATATATCTGGGTTTTCTTTTTTGTGTGGTACAAAACGCTGAATGAGTTTCCATTCATTTCTCGCTGCTTGCAAAGAAAGGGGTATAAATGAACCAAGCTATCAGATATTCCACAACGCAAATACAGATGTCACGAAGACCTTTACCTTCTCGTTCTGTAAGTTTAAACTGGTTGCGAAACATCCACAGCTTGAAGCTGTAAAGAACCTTCGATATAAATCTGACATGCTGGATAGCTCCTGGAGCACGAAAGCGTACACCATGAGAAGATTTCCCTCCAAGAATAATGAGAGCAAGCTCCAGCGTCTCTCTGTAATCCTCTCGTACATGGGGCATCAGAAGTTGGCATAGCGCAAATTCCATTACTGATAGCATATTGCTCTGAATGGCTGCCAGCACCTCACCATTCTTTACTCCGGGTACAAAATTACAGTGGTCAATCTTTGAACATGACTGTTGAAATCGCTTAGAAGGCAGTATACTAGGTCAACTTAGTATACTGCTTTTTCACTATCACTACTATCTTCATCAGTTTGTCGCGGGTTACATTGTCTGCGGAATTATTTCCAACATGATAATCGACTCGAATTAGCACTGGTGGACGTTCACTGCTCTTCTCGTTTGATTCTGAGCATCTCTTCCTTTTTTCAGCTTTGACTTCTTTATTAGCAAGAGTTATTTCGAGTTCCATCAAACAACCCCATCGACTTTTTCTCCTTGTCCAAGAAGGAATTCTCTGTATTCACTATCGTAATCATACTCATGGCATAATCATGTGCAATATCGAACAAATCAATTTATCAACGAATGCGGCTTCATTAGAACTCTGACTTTCACTCGTTCGTTTGCTACTTTTCTTTATTCGGCTCCACTTATCGAAACGTTTTTCCACCTTGGCAATTGAATGTTATTTATCACGAGTGGGAATTCGGGCGTTTGACCAAAATAATGAAACTTCTCTTATCACAGCTCGCGAACTCTCGCGAATAGTCTTGTTCAGGGTTTTATGGTGGTTAAAAATTTTACCTAGAACTTGCCGATTAGATGGCAATTTGCTCCCTTTAAATTCACTCTCTTGTGACATTCCTAACAGGTAAATTATCGTATTGCGTCTTGTCGGTACACATGGAGCGGGAGCTGTCATCTTTAAACACAGTCTCAAAGCAATAAAATAACTGCAATAACATATAAGGCTAACCGGATAAACACACACAGCAAACATAACAGAGCATTGGCAGTGCAAGACACGGGCAACTTCTCGGCGCGCGAGATTGTACTAACAATACGCGGGTACTGATAGACAAAAGTCATCCCGACACCTAGAAGAGAAACACAACATAGCATTTATTGACATATACATTAGTACGGCGTCGGTCCACCTTTCACCTTAACGCATGCATTGACCCTTAGAGACAAGCTTTCGACAAGGTTTTGAAGCACAGCGATAGGTATGGGCTTCCATTCAGTATATAATTCTGCCGCTAACTGTTGCTTAGTAGTAGGCATTGCTTCCAAAATTCTTATGCGGCGCTCTAATTCATCCCACAGGTACTCTATGGGACAAAGATCAGGGCTCTGTGCTGTCCAGTACGCACACGATACGAAATTACACGCCGTAACAGTCCTTGCTTTGTGGCCCGGTGCATTATCCTGCTGGTACCAACAAGGCTCAGTTCCATAGTATTGCCACAGAGTTGGTAGGGAATAACTGTCCAGAATATCAAGCTAGACGTGCTGGTTACCAGATTTGTCCACGGTAACCTATGAGCAGGGACCATTCAACCAGAAACACCCCCACACGAGTACACTGCCAGCTCCAAACGTGACCGTAGGAACATTACACTATGGTTAATGGCGTCCCCCCCCCGCCACCGGCTGCCGTCATACCCACACACGGCCATCAGACCGATCGATCGTGTATCTGGATTTATCAGTCCATAGGACTCGTTTCCATTGATCTACGATTAACGATAAATGTTCTTTACACCTTGATAAACGACGAGTGGCATTTCGAGTGGATATGAAAGGCTTATGAGCAGCCACACGACCACGGTAACCCATTGAATTAAGTTATCTGCAAATGGTACGTGTACATACCGAGGTTCCAGCATTTTTACTTACCTGTACACTGAGGTCTTGTGTAGTAGTACTCCGTCGATTAGCTGTAACGACTCTCCTGAGGCTTCGACGTCTTCTATCACTGATTTTCTTTGGTCTGCCGGTACGTTTTGTTTCTTCGGCGCACACCATGTGTCTTCCACTTATTTAGTACATCCAAAACAGTTGACTTGGGTATGTTTAAACGCCTCTCAGTTTCTCTTATGGGCAACCCATTAATATAACACCCAACCATCTTTCCTTTCTCAAATTCAGTTCTGTCTCGCCGCGACATTTTCACTCAACCGCACAGTGCGATAAGATCGCTGGTCAGCTGCAGGCTTGTTTTTATACCGTTTGCAGCTGTACCGCGCATCTTAACAACGCAACGGATCCGTTCACTTCCTTTTATATATATATATATGGCCCACAATGCACGGGACGATCACTATATTCTTCCACAGAAAAAGGATGCGATGTCAAGAGAGTAAATAATAGCATCCAGGAGGTTATCAACACCTGCTTATCTTATATTTTTTTAGAGGTGGCTGAGGGTTACTTCTGCTAATCCGGTGAAAGTCGCATAAATTCAAAAGACAGGTGGGGTTAGGAAATCTTATTTAATTTAGACGGGCGTTTTGGAGTGGTCTTGACAGTGTGAATGTAAGGCCGTTTCAGGTGTTATAGTTGTTCAAGAAGTAATGAGAGTGTGAAATCTGTTACATTGGTGTCAATTGTGGTCTTTTCACTCTAGTTTTCCTAACGTAAAAGAGTTAATGCAAATCTTCGTAGCACTGCTAAAATCTAATGAAACGTATGGTGTGGGATGTAGAACTTCTCACGCTATCGAGAGTCCGCTGTCCCTAAGGGCAACTGGTTTAAATAAAGGGACAGAACTAGCAGCAGGACAAACGCAACCAACCTACTTTTCAATTGAAACTAAAATCTCCTCCTGCCTCTCAGTCAGGAGCGGCAGGAGGATATTTTAGTTCCAATTGAAGATAGATGCTGCAACAGGCGCTGCAATCGCAATCCTTGGAGTTTATATATACGATAAGAGTCAGGTGAGATCCCTGAGCGATAGGCATGCCAAGGAACCACCGTAGATGTGCGTACGTGCAACTGACTGAGTTTGAATGAGGCCGTATGGTAGGTAGGAGATAGGCAGGGTGGTGGGCGCGCCGAATTAGCCATCATTTGAGCCGGTACAACAGTACAGTGCGATCGTGTTGGTAGCAATGGACACGGAAAAGCACACACCCAGACACGGCGGACTGGCTATGGATGGCCCAGACACACCACCAGCAGAGAGGACCGTGAGATCGTGAGAACGGCACGTACAGATGCAACGACATTTTTGTCCAATATCCAGAAACATGTGGCTGCTACACGAAGGAATCCTGTGTCCGCCATTTCCAGAAGCATGGGAGAGGCGAATCTGCACACTCGACGGCCATTGCGTTTTCTGCCATTAACACCTGACAATCGTTGGCGTCGATTGCAGTGTTGCCAGCAGCGAGCAACGTGGAATGCTACGGAATGGGGACGTATAGCTTTCGGCGACGTATCCCGCTTCTGTATGGGAACGTACAACTACGATGTCAGAGTGTGGAGGACGGCAGGTGAGCGCTACAATCCCTACCTCACTGTACAGCGGCACGCGTCCCGAACTGCAGGCGTGATGGTCTGGGGAGCCATCCCGTATGACAGCCGGACTTCCCTCGCAATGATCCGAGGAACGTTGAAGGCTCAGAGCTACGTACAGGAGATCCTCCGGCAGCATGTGCTGCCTTTCGACAAGATAATGGCCGTCCACACACGGCTAGGGTTTCCCAGGACTGTCTGCGTCATGCTTCGACGCTTCCGTGACCTGCCAGATCACCTGACCTCTCTCGCCCATCGAGCACGTGTGGAACCAGATGGGACGCCAGCTTACTCCATGCCCCAGTGTTCATGATTCAGAGCGTCAGTTGCAAGAAGTGTGGGCCAATCTGTTCCCGGATAGCATACTGCGTCTCTTTGACTCCATGCCGGACCGTATCATCGCATGTAGCAGAGAACGAGGCGATCCGACGCGGTACTAACCCTGACCGGAATGTGTACCGTATGTCCGCGGGAAATCGTCCTGCAGCTGGATATTGTAATTACTTCTTTCCTTGGTATGTATCATCTCACTGCTAAAATCTCATTTCAATCCAACGCCTCCTTCTTGGTGCGCGGATTTTTATGACAATGAGTGTACATGTAAATTATATGTATCCATAGTATGACTTAAGTATATGAAATGTTTCAGCTCGAAGAGCATTTATATTGAAGTAATACTAGTGTTTTTGTATGACTTAAACAATTAACGGATATAGCAAGCAAATATACTAAAAACATTACAGGTTCCAATTTTGTTACTCTTCAACATAGAACAATAATCTTTGTCGAGAATGACTGCTGTGGTCATGTATCTTTCATAGATCTTTCTGGCGTTTCTGATGTGTGGCCTGACGTGTGTGACCTTGCAAATGGGCCTTGTGTTCTTTTTTCAACACCAAATTCTAGGAAGATATTTTTTTATTTCTGGGTTTATAACGACTATCATGAGCAACACTGTCTTATTTCTGGGTTTATAACAACTAACGACTTATTTCGACTATAACGGTTTATAACGACTAACGACCATTACGGTTTATAACGACTATTTTTGACTATTTGTAACGACTATTTTCGACTAACGACTATAACGACTGTCACGTACTATTACGACTAACGACTAAAACAGTTTAATGACTATTACGGTTAAACGACTATTACTGTTACGTACTATTACGACTAACGACTGTTACGGTTTAATGACTATTACGGTTAAACGACTATTACTGTTACGTAACGACTATTACGTACTATAACAACTAACGACTATTACGTAATATTACGACCAACGACTATAACGACTAACGATTATTATGCACTCTTACGACTAACAACTATTACGTAACGACTATTACGACTAACGACTATTACGTACTATAACAACTAACGACTATTACGTAATATTACGACTAACGATTATTACGCACTCTTACGACTAACAACTATTACGTAACGACTATTACGTACTATTACGACTAACGACTGTTACGGTTTGACGACTACTACGACTATTGCGGTTTAACGACTGTTACGGTTTAACGACTACTACGACTATTGCGGTTTAACGACTATTACCGTAACGACGAACGACTATTACGGTATATAACGACTATTTTTGACTTTTTACAACGACTATTTTAGACTAACGACTATAACGGTTTATAACTACTATTTTAGACTAACTACTATAACGGTTTATAACGACTATTTTCGATTAATTCGGTTTATAACGACTGTTTTCGATTAGTTCGGCTTATAACGACTAACAAATTATTTCTGGGTGTATAACGACTACCAAAAGCAACACTGAGGATTTTAGATCGTCGCTCGTTCCTAACCGGGGGTAACAGTTCCAGTAAAGCAACAGTTCCAGGGCTAACCAACAAGCACATCACTGATGTCTCACCCGGAGCAAGAACCCCGGCAGCCTGACTCTGACGATGAGTGACACCTCAGTCCACTGGGTTTCTGGGAGCAACCATCTTGCAAGACGCTGCGAAACAATTTGACTTGAAATGTGCTAACACTTGCAGCGATGACTCATTGTAGCCGTGGCATTACAGCTTACAAGATGTAGTTGCACTTTTGGAACGACATCTCTCCTGGGACAAAACACCGCTTCATGTTTTAGAGAATTGTATCACAGCTTCCCTTCACCATATGAAATTTTCGGTTGTTGGACCCTTTTTCCATATGTAGGACTCCCACGGGGCCGTCGCGGTGGCGCAGTGATCTAAGCTCTGGCTTATGAGCATTCATCCAAGTGGGTCTGGGTTCGAATCCTGGTGAGGCATGCATGTGGTGTTTGTCTTACGGCTCAGCGCTTAGATAACTGCTCCACCTGGCCGGCAGCATAGTGGTTGCGACAGCTTATTGTTGCAGTGTAGCTATATTATTCGTAGCTTTTAGATCTGTGTCCATACTGGGTTAGTCACGGTGGTCGTTAAACCCTTAACCAAAAAAAAAAAAAAAAAAAAAAAAAGAAATCCTGCTGATTTTTTTTATTTGAACTTTAACAACCACCGTGAGCAACTCAATAGGCTATAAGAAGTTGCCCTTCCCTAATTTAGGGCCACTGGTTCTAGGGTACGGAGAGAGGCAGGGCCGTAAGACAAACCTAACATTTATGCCTCACCGGGATTCGAACCCGGACGAATGATTACAAGCCAGTGCTCAGACCACTGCGCCACCGATACGGCAGCCATAGTGAGTGAGTTACTCGTAGATTTTGGGTTTGAATCCACCAAAACATCTTTCAGTCCTGTATGCTGTCATTTACGATGAAAGAATTACGTAAGGAACTGTAAACGGAAGAAATCGTCTGCAGCTCAACATTGCCATGAAAGTAAAGATAAATTTCAGTTTGAGAACGATAAACTTAACAGGGAAGATTTTCAACTGTCACTCTCCAAAATTGAAGAAACATGGCCAGAATATAGTACTGTGGCCAAAAAGCAAAAGTGGCGTTTCCGTTTTGGCCCGAATGAACTGACAAAGGTGAACGAGTGCTTTAACTGATAAGGGAAGCCTTTCAACTGTCACTCTCCAAAATTGAAGAAACATGGCCAGAATATAGTACAGTGGCCAAAAACCAAAAGTGGCATTTCCGTTTTGGCCCGAATGAACTGACAAAGGTGAACGAGTGCTTTAACTAATAAGGGAAGCCTTTCAACTGTCACTCTCCAAAATTGAAGAAACGTGGCCAGGAGATATAATAGTACTAAAGGCAAAAGCCAATGGGTGTATTTCCGTTTTGGCCCAATGAACTGACAAAGGTGAACGAGTGTTTTAACTGACAATGGAAGCCTTTCAACTGTCACTCTCCAAAATTGAAGAAACGTGGCCAGGAGATATAATAGTACTAAGGGCAAAAGCCAATGGGTGTATTTCCGTTTTGGCCCAATGAACTGACAAAAGTAAACGAGTGTTTTAACTGACAATGGAAGCCTTTTGAACTGTCACTCTCCAAAATTGAAGAAACGTGGCGAGGAGATATAATAGTACTAATGGCAAAAGCCAATGGGTGTATTTCCGTTTTGGCCCGAATGAACTGACAAAGGTGAACGAGTGCTTTAACTGATAAGGGAAGCCTTTCAACTGTCACTCTCCAAAATTGAAGAAACATGGCCAGAATATAGTACTGTGGCCAAAAACCAAAAGTGGCATTTCCGTTTTGGCCCGAATGAACTGACAAAGGTGAACGAGTGCTTTAACTGATAAGGAAGCCTTTCAACTGTCACTCTCCAAAATTGAAGAAACGTGGCCAGGAGATATAATAGTACTAAGGGCAAAAGCCAATGGGTGTATTTCCGTTTTGGCCCAATGAACTGACAAAGGTGAACGAGTGTTTTAACTGACAGTGGAATCCTTTCAACTGTCACTCTCCAAAATTGAAGAAACGTGGCCAGGAGATATAATAGTACTTAAGGCAAAAGCCAATGGTTGCATTTCCGTTTTGGCCCAATGAACTGACAAAGGTGAACGAGTGTTTTAACTGACAATGAAAGCCTTTCAACTGTCACTCTCCAAAATTAAAGAAACGTGGCGAGGAGATATAATAGTACTAATGGCAAAAGCCAATGGGTGTATTTCCGTTTTGGCCCAATGAACTGACAAAGGTGAACGAGTGCTTTAACTGATAAGGGAAGCCTTTCAACTGTCACTCTCCAAAATTGAAGAAACGTGGCCAGGAGATATAATAGTACTAAGGGCAAAAGCCAATGAGTGTATTTCCGTTTTGGCCCAATGAACTGACAAAGGTGAACGAGTGCTTTAACTGATAAGGGAAGCCTTTCAACTGTCACTCTCCAAAATTGAAGAAACATGGCTAGAATATAATACTGTGGCCAAAAACCAAAAGTGGCATTTCCGTTTTGGCCCAAAGGAACTGACAAAGGTGAACGAGTGCTTTAACTGATAAGGGAAGCCTTTCAACTGTTACTCTCCAAAATTGAAGAAACGTGGCCAGGAGATATAATAGTACTAAGGGCAAAAGCCAATGGGTGTATTTCCGTTTTGGCCCAATGAACTGACAAAGGTGAACGAGTGTTTTAACTGATAAGGGAAGCCTTTCAACTGTTACTCTCCAAAATTGAAGAAAGGTGGCCAGGAGATATAATAGTACTAAGGGCAAAAGCCAATGGGTGTATTTCCGTTTTGGCTCAATGAACTGACAAAGGTGAAGGAGTGTTTTAACTGACAATGAAAGCCTTTCAACTGTTACTCTCCAAAATTGAAGAAAGGTGGCCAGGAGATATAATAGTACTAAGGGCAAAAGCCAATGGGTGTATTTCCGTTTTGGCCCAATGAACTGACAAAGGTGAACGAGTGTTTTAACTGACAATGGAAGCCTTTCAACTATTACTCTCCAAAATTGAAGAAACGTGGCCATTAGATATAATAGTACTAAGGGCAAAAGCCAATAGGTGGATTTCCGTTTTGGTCCAAATGAACTGACAAAGATGAACGAGTGTTTTAACTGACAAGGGACGCCTTTTAACTGTCACTCTTCAAAATTGAAGAAACCTGGACAGGAGATAGTACTAAGGGCAAAAACAAATGGATGTATTTCCGTTTTGGCCCAAATGAACTGACAAAGGTGAAGTGTTTTAACTGACAAGGGAAGCCTTTCAACTGTCACTCTCCAAAATTGAAGAGACGTGGCCAGGAGATAGTACTAAGGGCAATAATTAATGGGTGTATTTCCGTTTTGGCCCAAACGAACTGACAAAGGTGAACGAATGTTTTAACTGACAATGGAAGCCTTTCAAATGTCACTCTCCAAAATTGAAGAAACGTGGCCAGGAGATATAATAGTACTAAGGGCAAAAGCCAATGGGTGTATTTCCGTTTTGGCCCAATGACCTGACAAAGGTGAACGAGTGTTTTAACTGATACGGGAAGCCTTTCAACTGTCACTCTCCAAAATTGAAGGAACGTGGCCAGGAGATTTAATAGTACTAAGGGCAAAAGCCAATGGTTGCATTTCCGTTTTGGCCCAATGAACTGACAAAGGTGAACGAGTGTTTTAACTGACAATGGAAGCCTTTCAACTCTCACTCTCCAAAATTGAAGAAACGTGGCCAGGAGATATCATAGTACTAAGGGCAAAAGCCAATGGGTGTATTTCCGTTTTTGCCCAATGAACTGACAAAGGTGAACGAGTGTTTTAACTGACAGTGGAATCCTTTGAACTGTCGCTCTCCAAAATTGAAGAAACGTGGCCAGGAGATATAATAGTACTTAAGGCAAAAGCCAATGGGTGTATTTCCGTTTTGGCCTAATGAACTGACAAAGGTGAACGAGTGCTTTAACTGATAAGGAAGCCTTTCAACTGTCACTCTCCAAAATTGAAGAAACGTGGCCAGGAGATATAATAGTACTAAGGGCAAAAGCGAATGGGTGTATTTCCGTTTTGGCCCAATAAACTGACAAAGGTGAACGAGTGCTTTAACTGATAAGGGAAGCCTTTCAACTGTCACTCTCCAAAATTGAAGAAACATGGCCAGAATATAGTACTGTGGCCAAAAACCAAAAGTGGCATTTCCGTTTTGGCCCAAAGGAACTGACAAAGGTGAACGAGTGCTTTAACTGATAAGGGAATCCTTTCAACTGTCGCTCTCCAAAATTGAAGAAACGTGGCCAGGAGATATAATAGTACTTAAGGCAAAAGCCAATGGGTGTATTTCCGTTTTGGCCCAATGAACTGACAAAGGTGAACGAGTGCTTTAACTGATAAGGGAAGCCTTTCAACTGTCACTCTCCAAAATTGAAGAAACGTGGCCAGGAGATATAATAGTACTAAGGGCAAAAGCGAATGGGTGTATTTCCGTTTTGGCCCAATAAACTGACAAAGGTGAACGAGTGCTTTAACTGATAAGGGAAGCCTTTCAACTGTCACTCTCCAAAATTGAAGAAACATGGCCAGAATATAGTACTGTGGCCAAAAACCAAAAGTGGCATTTCCGTTTTGGCCCGAATGAACTGACAAAGGTGAACGAGTGCTTTAACTGATAAGGGAAGCCTTTCAACTGTCACTCTCCAAAATTGAAGAAACGTGGCCAGGAGATATAATAGTACTAAGGGCAAAAGCCAATGGGTGTATTTCCGTTTTGGCCCAATGAACTGACAAAGGTGAACGAGTGTTTTAACTGACAGTGGAATCCTTTCAACTGTCACTCTCCAAAATTGAAGAAACGTGGCCAGGAGATATAATAGTACTTAAGGCAAAAGCCAATGGTTGCATTTCCGTTTTGGCCCAATGAACTGACAAAGGTGAACGAGTGTTTTAACTGACAATGAAAGCCTTTCAACTGTCACTCTCCAAAATTAAAGAAACGTGGCGAGGAGATATAATAGTACTAATGGCAAAAGCCAATGGGTGTATTTCCGTTTTGGCCCAATGAACTGACAAAGGTGAACGAGTGCTTTAACTGATAAGGGAAGCCTTTCAACTGTCACTCTCCAAAATTGAAGAAACGTGGCCAGGAGATATAATAGTACTAAGGGCAAAAGCCAATGAGTGTATTTCCGTTTTGGCCCAATGAACTGACAAAGGTGAACGAGTGCTTTAACTGATAAGGGAAGCCTTTCAACTGTCACTCTCCAAAATTGAAGAAACATGGCTAGAATATAATACTGTGGCCAAAAACCAAAAGTGGCATTTCCGTTTTGGCCCAAAGGAACTGACAAAGGTGAACGAGTGCTTTAACTGATAAGGGAAGCCTTTCAACTGTTACTCTCCAAAATTGAAGAAACGTGGCCAGGAGATATAATAGTACTAAGGGCAAAAGCCAATGGGTGTATTTCCGTTTTGGCTCAATGAACTGACAAAGGTGAACGAGTGTTTTAACTGATAATGAAAGCCTTTCAACTGTTACTCTCCAAAATTGAAGAAAGGTGGCCAGGAGATATAATAGTACTAAGGGCAAAAGCCAATGGGTGTATTTCCGTTTTGGCTCAATGAACTGACAAAGGTGAAGGAGTGTTTTAACTGACAATGAAAGCCTTTCAACTGTTACTCTCCAAAATTGAAGAAAGGTGGCCAGGAGATATAATAGTACTAAGGGCAAAAGCCAATGGGTGTATTTCCGTTTTGGCCCAATGAACTGACAAAGGTGAACGAGTGTTTTAACTGACAATGGAAGCCTTTCAACTATTACTCTCCAAAATTGAAGAAACGTGGCCATTAGATATAATAGTACTAAGGGCAAAAGCCAATGGGTGGATTTCCGTTTTGGTCCAAATGAACTGACAAAGATGAACGAGTGTTTTAACTGACAAGGGACGCCTTTTAACTGTCACTCTTCAAAATTGAAGAAACCTGGACAGGAGATAGTACTAAGGGCAAAAACAAATGGATGTATTTCCGTTTTGGCCCAAATGAACTGACAAAGGTGAAGTGTTTTAACTGACAAGGGAAGCCTTTCAACTGTCACTCTCCAAAATTGAAGAGACGTGGCCAGGAGATAGTACTAAGGGCAATAATTAATGGGTGTATTTCCGTTTTGGCCCAAACGAACTGACAAAGGTGAACGAATGTTTTAACTGACAATGGAAGCCTTTCAAATGTCACTCTCCAAAATTGAAGAAACGTGGCCAGGAGATATAATAGTACTAAGGGCAAAAGCCAATGGGTGTATTTCCGTTTTGGCCCAATGACCTGACAAAGGTGAACGAGTGTTTTAACTGATACGGGAAGCCTTTCAACTGTCACTCTCCAAAATTGAAGGAACGTGGCCAGGAGATTTAATAGTACTAAGGGCAAAAGCCAATGGTTGCATTTCCGTTTTGGCCCAATGAACTGACAAAGGTGAACGAGTGTTTTAACTGACAATGGAAGCCTTTCAACTCTCACTCTCCAAAATTGAAGAAACGTGGCCAGGAGATATCATAGTACTAAGGGCAAAAGCCAATGGGTGTATTTCCGTTTTTGCCCAATGAACTGACAAAGGTGAACGAGTGTTTTAACTGACAGTGGAATCCTTTGAACTGTCGCTCTCAAAATTGAAGAAACGTGGCCAGGAGATATAATAGTACTTAAGGCAAAAGCCAATGGGTGTATTTCCGTTTTGGCCCAATGAACTGACAAAGGTGAACGAGTGCTTTAACTGATAAGGAAGCCTTTCAACTGTCACTCTCCAAAATTGAAGAAACGTGGCCAGGAGATATAATAGTACTAAGGGCAAAAGCGAATGGGTGTATTTCCGTTTTGGCCCAATAAACTGACAAAGGTGAACGAGTGCTTTAACTGATAAGGGAAGCCTTTCAACTGTCACTCTCCAAAATTGAAGAAACATGGCCAGAATATAGTACTGTGGCCAAAAACCAAAAGTGGCATTTCCGTTTTGGCCCAAAGGAACTGACAAAGGTGAACGAGTGCTTTAACTGATAAGGGAATCCTTTCAACTGTCGCTCTCCAAAATTGAAGAAACGTGGCCAGGAGATATAATAGTACTTAAGGCAAAAGCCAATGGGTGTATTTCCGTTTTGGCCCAATGAACTGACAAAGGTGAACGAGTGCTTTAACTGATAAGGGAAGCCTTTCAACTGTCACTCTCCAAAATTGAAGAAACGTGGCCAGGAGATATAATAGTACTAAGGGCAAAAGCGAATGGGTGTATTTCCGTTTTGGCCCAATAAACTGACAAAGGTGAACGAGTGCTTTAACTGATAAGGGAAGCCTTTCAACTGTCACTCTCCAAAATTGAAGAAACATGGCCAGAATATAGTACTGTGGCCAAAAACCAAAAGTGGCATTTCCGTTTTGGCCCAAAGGAACTGACAAAGGTGAACGAGTGCTTTAACTGATAAGGGAAGCCTTTCAACTGTTACTCTCCAAAATTGAAGAAACGTGGCCAGGAGATATAATAGTACTAAGGGCAAAAGCCAATGGGTGTATTTCCGTTTTGGCCCAATGAACTGACAAAGGTTAACGAGTGTTTTAACTGATAAGGGAAGCCTTTCAACTGTTACTCTCCAAAATTGAAGAAAGGTGGCCAGGAGATATAATAGTACTAAGGGCAAAAGCCAATGGGTGTATTTCCGTTTTGGCCCAATGAACTGACAAAGGTGAACGAGTGTTTTAACTGACAATGAAAGCCTTTCAACTGTAACTCTCCAAAATTGAAGAAATGTGGCCAGGAGATATAATAGTACTAAGGGCAAAAGCCAATGGGTGTATTTCCGTTTTGGCCCAATGAACTGACAAAGGTGAACGAGTGTTTTAACTGACAATGGAAGCCTTTCAACTGTTACTCTCCAAAATTGAAGAAACGTGGCCATTAGATATAATAGTACTAAGGGCAAAAGCCAATGGGTGTATTTCCGTTTTGGTCCAAATGAACTGACAAAGATGAACGAGTGTTTTAACTGACAAGGGAAGCCTTTCAACTGTCACTCTCCAAAATTGAAGAAACGTGGCCAGGAGATAGTACTAAGGGCAATAACCAATGGGTGTATTTCCGTTTTGGCCCAAACGAACTGACAAAGGTGAACGAGTGGTCTGAAATGGCCATAGAGCACAAGTGGGAAGAATCATCTAACATGTATTGTGGAGCGTGATATGTAACCCTAAATATCAGCTATGTCCCCATGATTGAAAATAAGCTCATGTGATACAAAAAGCAACAAAAACCTTTTTACAGGTGTAAATGAACATTTGAACACATGACCGAAGCAGAGTAATTTGAAGCAATGAGAACAACGCAAGATCCCAAAGTTATCACAGTACTGAAAATTGTCACTGATATCTGAAAAACAAATACAGCAGTGGCGAAATTTGAGGAAACCTTTTGGTATTAGTGTATTTTTGAGGTTTGATATCTCATAACACCACTTTGTTTTGGAGTAATACCACAAACTTATATATCAATGGAAAGATAATTTCATCAAGAATGTAATGCAATAACTTTTATGAAGGATTTTGTATTAAAACAGCAGTTATAAAGAAGGAAAGTGAAACACATAAAAAAATGAGGTATACAAAAATTCTCACCATGTCAGTTAATACTTAGTAGGGTACCCTTTAGCGCTAGTTACGGCCTTACAACGCCTTCTCATGGAGTGAACCAAATTTTTTAGTTCTGCAGCTGTTATAATGTGAAACCAAGATTTAATTATTGCCCCTATTAATTGTTTTTTATTGCTGAGTTGCTTCTAACTAACAAGTTTCTGAAAGTCGGCTCCATAGATTTTTGATGGGGTTAAGGTCTGTGCTATTCCCAGACCATTCCAGCAGTGGAATATGATTATCTTGAAACCACTTTTTTACATACAGCAGCAACATGACATGGAGTTGAATCTTATTGAAATATAAATGCTTCATTATCTTGGAAAAGATCACATGCGGAAATCTTCAGTTTGGGCTCAAATATTTCATTAATGCATTTTTGGCCATTTATATTCCCATTAATCACGCAAATTCTGCTAACACCTGATATCATACAACACCAGATCATAACACTAACTGGGTGTTTCACGGTACATGTATTACAATCAGGATGCAAATCTCCGATTCTTCTCCGTACGTATTTTATGCCATAACTACCAAACAGGGAGATTTTGGTCTCATCACTCCAAATAACACTGTCTCATTGTTCCACTGTCCAGTTAACATGAGTTTTTGCCCAGGTTAATCTTTTAAACCTTTGTTTGAGAGATAAAAATGGCTTTTTTCAAGGAATTCTAGCTTTCAGACCAAATTCCTGCAGTCTGCGCCGAACAGTCCTTGCACTCAATTTCACATTGCATTGCGCCATTTCATCTTGTATAAACCCAGATGATTTTCTTCTGTCCCCTAGGCACAGTCTCTTAATTCTTCTATCATCACTTGCTGTTGTGCACTTTTTCCTGCCTTTACCAGTCTGGTCTTTTAGTGGGTAAGTCTCCTTATGCCTCTTCGAAAATTTAGAAACGCCACCTGTAGTTAAGTTTCCACCAATATTTCTTCAAATTTCTTCATAACTGAAGCCTTGTTCAACTAATAGTACTATTTTACATCGCTTTATGCGTGACCAGTCAACTCTTTGCGCCATTTCTTTAATGTTATTACGTTTTACAAGCTCACTAAATGAAAGAACCCGAAAAAAAACCAACCAACTTGATAGCAATCACATAACACACTGACAAATGTCCTCCTCTCAGATCTAATACATGATATCAGTAGCTGAATCCTACTATGACCTGATTGTCTCATTGCCAAAACATGATGACAGCTGATTGGCTCTCTAAACCCTCATACTCATTGGCTACATTCAAATGAAGGGAAGCTATTTCAGATCAACCTAAGCAAGTTGTGCTTCCTTTTTCCTGTTATTTAGCTATAACTTTTCGTAGAATGCAGATGCTTGAACAAACTTTCATGCATTACATTTTTGATGCAATCATCTTTCCATTGATATATAATTTTATGGTATTACTCCAAAACAACGTGGTGTTATGAGGCATCAAACCTCAAAAATGCACTTTTTTTTTAAAATGATTTTCACAATTTTGGCCAGTACTGTACATTGAACATAGCCAAAAGAAGCGTCATCACTTTCACAGTTTCCAATTTTTATCCACGGATACAACAGAATTTTGTTGAACTTTTCTGATTGCCATTGATACGTTCCATGATTTTCTCCACTTGTGCTCTAAGCCCATTTTCAGACCACTCGTTCATCTTTATAAGTTCATTTGGAACAAAACGGAAATACACCCATTGGTTTTTGCCCTTAGTACTATCTCCTGGCCACGTTTCTTAAAGTTTGGATAGTGATAGTTGAAAGGTCTCCCTTGTTAGTGATAAACAAAATTCAGCTATCACGCTTGATACTTTGGAAGCTTTCCTCATATCGCAACTTTTCACGACATGTCAACAAAATGGCATCAACTGTATTCCCTTCAAGAGCGTGAAAAAGATCATCAGAATCCGTGACCATCAGAACGCTAATGATGTCATGCTGATTCAAATATTTACTCTTCATTTGTCCTGATGATGCAGAACGAAATGCCCAGAGGAAAAATTACAGACTTGAAAGTAATTCTGAATAAACGTTATTTGTTAGATCCATAGTTTACGCGTTGATTTCTCTCGTTAAATTCACGCACTTTTGGGTTATCACTAACATCTGACAGAACGCACAATTTTTCGTCATATAATTTATGCGATGGCAAATAACGTTTTATGAAAATTGCTTCCCTAAATATGAATCATCCTCGGAGGTCTAGGCTAATTTGATGCATGCTGAAATTTTATCTCAAGGATGAAGGTAAACACTTTGAAATTTAACCCTTTAAGCGACCGAGGTATGAATCAAATGGAGCCCTTAAATTTCTTAGCTCCCCAAACAAATATTCACAGAGCGGGCGGGACTTACGAAAGCTACGACGAAGCAATTTGTTTCCTTCTCTTCATCTCGGCATTATTGACCCTCAAACTGTCATTGGTAAGAAGCTCTCACTTCTAGTTCTTTATTCTTTGCTGCATGACTCAATGCATGACGCAGTACGGCTAGTTCCCCTGACATGAACATAGTACACCTAGGTGGAAACAAGTGATACAGACATCTGTTTCGTTTCTTCGTTTCGTCGCCATTGTTATTGTCACTATTGCTGGTAATCAGTGAGAAAGGATTAGTGTCAATGTATATTGGAACAAAGTCCTAAAAAGAACTGTGACACACGTTTTTGTGCATCAGCCCCAAAACAACAAGTTGACATCGATTTAAATGGAATATTTACACTGAAGAGCAATGGAATTAGAGATACCTGCCTAGCAACGTGTAGCACCACCTTTCGCCCTGATGTGATGACAGCGGCGATTCGTCTCGGCATGGACTCGACAAGACACCGGAAGCGTTGGGAAGCCATACGGATCCACGACCCCTGAACAAACTCCCACAGTTCACGAAGATTTGATGGAGGGGTGTCACAGCCTCAAACATCTCTTTCGATGGCATCCCAGATGTACTGGATGGAATTGAGGTCAGGTGACCTAGCTGGCCAAGGAAGCGAGGACACGTCGGTGGAGTTTTCATTCAACCATTCAGATACAATTCGGTAGCGATGACAAGGTGCATTATCTTTTTGCAGGATGAGGTCTCCAGTGGGATGTTGAAGACGCACAAACAAGAACAAATGGTCGTCAAGAATATCCCTGTGACGTTGACTTGTGAGGGACGATGTCACACGTACCAGGTGTCATATTTCGCTCCACGTAAACGGTCCCCAGACGAAAATGCCACCCCCACCAGCTTGAAGAGTACCCTGCTGGCAAGAAGAATCAATCGCTTCATGTGGTTTGCGCCGTACTCGTATCCTGCCATAAGCATGTACCAACGTGAATCTCGACTCATCAGTCCAGGCAACATTTTCCCACATGTCTAGGGTCCAGTGGTGATGTTCCCGCGTCCGTGCTAATCTTTGCACCCTGTGATGTGCTGTCAGCAGCGATACTCTCGTGGGACGATGGCTTCTGTACCCTATAGCAAGGAGATGGTTCTGCATGGTATGGCTGTTAACACGTTTTTGTGCACCGACGTTAAATTGCCGAGTGATTTCTTGCACTATGGCCCGTCTATCCGCTGTTACAATGCGAGCTAGCCGACGATGACCCCGCTCATCCACACGCTGTTGTCCACGGCATTTCGCCCTTGCAGGGATGGTTTTACCGGATTCGATGTACTCACGGTGCACCCGTGACACAGTGGCTCGGGAAAATCCCATTGCCTGCACGACTTCCGAGATGGAGTGACCCATTCGTCGGGCTCCGACAATTTGCCTACGACCAAATGGGCTTAGATCCTTCGTCTTACCCATACTGCGTCCGACTCTTACTGATTCCCGTCGCATCACTCCTTATATTTTCGGATCGCTGCATACGTCATGTCGTTTCCATTTACAGGGCCGCCCACAGCGCCACATTTGCATAACGCCAGCTGTCTCTGCTTCAATTGCTCTACCGTGTATATCTGAACCTAAGAAAATCTCTACATATACAATATATTTCCATTAAATTGTGTACGCTTACGTAAGTTTCAGCCAGTGAGACATAAAATTTCATCAATGCGCACCAATTATTTCGGCTTCTGTCCTCCTGGTTTGCATAAGTCGGGTGTAAGCATAACTATTACATTTCAGTTCAATCTTGCCACTTTCCTGGTGTTCACTGTTGCACCACAACATTAAATGATATTCAATGTTCACAGTTCAACACAAACACGAACAATTGCATATATCTAAAAGAAGGTGTTGATGAGTTAAAATCCTTCTAAGACAGTTGTTAAGACCAGACTACATAGACGCAGCAAGAATTTCAGCAATTGAAGTATTTCACTGCAAGATACCAAATTATTGCGAAGTATCAAAATTAAAATAGTGAGCAAGTCGTTCCACGCTCGTATCACCGGACATGTTTCAGGCTACTCTTTCCCCATCTTCAGCGGTCGGGTGCAAGAGACAGCAATCTGCTTTTACTGCGCTAACTACCTCCAATCAGACTCCTAAATGGCTACTTTGAATAACAAACCTGAAAGGAAAGCAAAGCTTTCTAATGCTTAGGTTCACTCTCTCCGGCTGCTTTCGGCCCTCTTCTAAGATTGCGAATATATTCCTTCGAGCTGATTTCAGCTCCTTTTGCTAATCCCGAGTTAAATAGTTCCAGCCGGTTAAAGGGTTAAATCTAGAGAAAAGCTGATGCGCAAAAGTACTCACAAAGGCTTTATTTATAAAAATAGCTTGCATCAATTGCAGTCTGCAAGTTTCAACAGAAGATCAAAACCGTGATTTCAGAACTGAAATGTTCTTAAAAAGCCTCATGACAAATTAAATTATTTGCTTTCTGAACTTTTTAAATGAAGGGACATGTTTACCCAAAGAGCTCTAAAAATAAATATATGTGTATGAAATATCGATTTTGTCCGTGGATACGTTAGTAAATGTGAAGGCACGCTTCTATCAAACAAAGCATTTCATACGTAGTTGTGACATAATATGGCTGAGTAGGAGTTTTCTAATTAATTAATGAGCTCCTAGAAATTGGGTAGCAAATTTGTTTTAATGTTTAGCTTACAGCTTGACATAGAACACGAGTCATTACGTTAGTTGACACACTTGCGTCGGTTTAATTCTCTCCACATTTGTTATTTTGTACTAGAGAAGGTGCAACAAAAGTGCTACATGAAAGTACTACACTCTTCCGAGGTGCAATAAATCGTTTACGTGCTCGTATTACTTCTTTCCAGAAACTCTAACTGAGGTAAATCTTATCTTAGCTGGCTGAAATTTTAGGTTTGTATTTTTTTAAAACAAAGGCTAGAAACAGGGAGAGAGAGAGAGAGTGCGAGAGGGAGAGAGGAAGAGAAAGGTAGAGGGCGAGAGAGATGGAACGAGAGAGAGAGACAGGGAAACGGAGAGAGAGGGAGTGAGAAAAATGGAGAGAGAGAGAGAGAGAGCGGGAGAGGACGAAAGATGGGGAAGGAGAGAGAGACAGGGAGACGGAGAGAGAGAGAGAGAGAGAGAAATGGAGGGAGAGAGAGAGAAATGGAGGGAGAGAGAGAGAGAGAGGAAGAGAAAGGTAGAGGGCGAGAGAGATGGAACGAGAGAGAGACAGGGAAACGGAGAGAGAGGGAGTGAGCAAAATGGAGAGAGAGGGAGCGTGAGAGGACGAAAGATGGGGAAGGAGAGAGAGACAGAGAGACGGAGAGAGAGGGAGAGAGAGAGAAATGGAGGGAGAGGGCAAGACAGCGGAAGAGAGTGAGGGTGAGGGAAAGAGAGATGGCCAGAGAGAGGGAGAGAAAGGGAGATGTGAGGAGAGAGAAAGAGCGAGAAGCAAAGCGTGCGCTTCAACAATATGCTAATTTATCCTTACCTATGGTCAACAGACGTTTCATCCGTTTCTCCTTTGGCTTTTAAACGCTTTATGTGATTGTAAAATTGGCCAGAGCACTTGATTAAATCCATGTCATTATCTAAGCAAACATCTTCTTTTCCACCTGAAAAAAATTAAACTGCATTTATAAGTTATAAATTTACTCTGCATATTAACTTCATGCACTCTAAAGTTGCTTACTACGCTTTGAAATAATGTAAAGCATTATTTATTTCTCGAATTTTGTGCGGCTAAACGATTGCTTACAAGTTTGATATTCCGAAAACAAATAAATACCATAAAACTACAAATAATAAACGGTCAAAACATTTTCTCGCAGCCATCAGTGACTCTTTGTTGGTTCTTAGAATAAACATTTTACGATAAGGAGACATTCAAAGCTAGCAGTAGTCGCTCGCCCAATTAAAATAATTGTTTCCACAGAATAGTGAGATTTGGTTCAAATGAGCAACATCAATCATGTCTCACGCGGTACTCGAAACACGATCTTCGCTGTGAGCATCTAGTTCAGGTAATGCTAGGCAAAAGAGCCTTGATTGTTTTTATGTCCAAGATTTCTCGGAAGTTTGATTTGTAAAGCAGAAGGAAGCTGCAAACTTCCTGTAGAGCAGGAGTGCGTATGTTTTTCATAATTTTTAAATTGTAAATAGTCACTTACGGTTGAGTTCTGTCTTCTAAATGCAAGAAGATCAGTGTTCCGTCTGAGAAAGTAGATTTCCCAAAATATCAGTGAAGACTGGGGTATGTAATTTCGTACTTCGTTCAGTTTTACTTAGGACAACATGAAGAATGAGAAACAATATATGCATGCCTTAACTGTATGTACATCCGAATGCAAGGCAACGAGTGTAGAGCTAATAGTATTCCCTCCTGGCGATTTGTTTTCAGTTTAAAGCAGACACTTAAAACTCGCAGATTTCATTCAGTTGGAATGTTAGAGCTGCTTCTTGTCGATCTGACCTTGCCAACTGCTAAATTTCTTTATTTATTATATTTATACTGTAACGTACCAGGAGATGTGACGTACCTGCCAGAAGGACGCACACGACATAAAAACAGATAGGAATCAGAATAAAACGTCCGCGTAGCTCAATTGGTAGAGTGACTTATTCCGGAATGAGGGGATCCTGGTTCGAATCCTGGCGTGGACAGAAATGACGGAGAAATTTACTTCGTTATAATAGCGCCCGAACTTTCTGGATGACCAGACCGTTCAAAATCTCGCAATGGTGTGATGTTCTTTACACACCGCGAGAAAGGAAAAATAAGAGAATCCCTTCTCCAGCGCCTCGAAAAATAAAAATGTGTGATGTTGCATTCCACACACCAGATTGACAGGGAGTTCTCAAGTGCACGTTCTACAGTGGACGATTTATGGTCACGGCTGACCTGCGACGATTCATGGTCACGGCTGACCCGTGGGCCATGCCCCGGCCCTCTTTTGGGAGAAGGAAGATGTGACGTACCTACCAGCAGGACGCACACGACATAAAGGCAGATAGTAGTCAGAACTAAAACGTCCGCGTAGCTCAATTGGTAGAATGACATTTTTCCGGAATGAGGGGATCCGGGTTCGAATCCCGGCGTAGACCAAAAATGGCGGAGAAATTTACTTCGTTATAATGGCGCCCGAACTATCCGGATGACCCGACCGTTCAAAATCCAGCAATGGTGTGATGTTATTTCCACACCGCGAGATAGTAAAAATAAGAGAATCCCTTCTCCAGCACTTCGAAAAAAAAAAAAAAAAATAAGGGGGAGATGATGTAACGTACCAGGAGATGTGACGTACCTGCCAGAAGGACGCACACGACATAAAGGAAGATAGGAATCAGAATAAAACGTCCGCGTAGCTCAATTGGTAGAGCAACCTATTCCGGAATGAGGGGACCCGGGTTCGAATCCTGGCGCGGATAGAAGTGACGGAGAAATTTACTTCGTTATAATGGCGCCCGAACTATCCGGATGACCCGACCATTCAAAATCTCGCACTGGTGTGATGTTATTTCCACACCGCGAGATAGGTAAAATAAGAGAATCCCTTCTCCAGCACTTCGACAAAAAAAAAAAAAAAGAAAAAATATGGGGGAGATGATGTAATGTACCAGGAGATGTGACGTACCTGTAAGGAAGGACGCACACGACATAAAAGAAGATAGGAATCAGAATAAAACGTCCGCGTAGCTCAATTGGTAGAGTGACTTATTCCGGAACGAGGGGATCCTGGTTCGAATCCTGGCGTGGACAGAAATGACGGAGAAATTTACTTCGTTATGATACTCTTTTCCCTAATTTACGGCCACCCATTACAGGAAATAAAGAGAGCCAGCCCCATTTGACAAATATGACAGCCATGCCTCATGCAAGACTCGAACCCTGAGATAACTCTGAGACGAATAGTCACAAATCAGTGCGACCTGACAAACACATACTGCCCATAACTCATCAACGACTCGAAACCGTTAGAATCGTGGAAAATAATCAGCAATCAATGCTATCAAACATATACGCCACTCATGCCTTATACAGGACTCTAACTTTAGGCAATCTGGCACGAATGGTCACGAGTTAGTGACATCTAACAAACGCACCATCCATATCTCATCAGTGACTCAAAACCGTGACAATATTCAAAGAATTGTAAAACCCAATGCTAGCTAACAAGTATGCCAGTCACTCCTCATCCAGGACACGAACTTGGGCAATCTGGGACGAATAGTCACGAGTTAGTGCCATCTAACACACGTACCATCCATATCTCATCAGTGACTCAAAACCGGGACAATATTCGAAGAACAGTGAGAACCCAATGTTAGCTAACTATAATGCCAGTCATGCCTTATCCAGGACACGAACTTGGACAATCTGGGACGAATGGCCACGAGTTAGTGCCATCTAACACACGTACCATCCATATCTCATCAGTGACTCAAAATCGGGACAATATTCGAAGAATAGTGAGAACCCAACGCTAGCTAACCAATATGCCAGTCATGCCTCATCTAGGGCACGAACGTTGGAAAATCTGGGACGAATGGTCACGAGTTAGTGCCATCTAACAAACGCACCATCCATATCTTATCAGTGACTCAAAACCGGGACAATATTCGAAGAATAGTGAGAACCCAACGCTAGCTAACAAATATGCCAGTCATGCCTTATGTAGAACACAGGAACTTGGAAAATCTGGGACGAATGGACACGAGTTAGTGCCATCTAACAAACGCACCATCCATATTTCATCAGGGACTCCAAACTGGGACAATATTCGAAGAATAGTGAGAACCAAATGCTAGCTAACCAATATGCCAGTCATGCCTCATCTAGGACACGAACTTTGGACAATCTGGGACGAATGGTCACGAGTTAGTGCCATCTAAAAAACGCCCCATCCATATCTCATTAGTGACTCAAACTCGGGACAATCTTAAAAGAAATAGTCAGAAGCCAATGCTATTTGACAAATACACCAGTCATACCTCATCCAGGGTTCAAACTTTGGACAATCTGGGACGAATGATCACTAGTTAGTGTCATCTGTCAAACATACCACCCATTCCTCATCAACGACTCGAAACAGTTAAAATCTTGGAAAATAACCAGCAGCCAATGCTATCTAACATATACGCTACTCTTGCTTTATACTAACTTTGGAAAATCTGGGAAGAATTTTCACGAGTTAGTGCCATCTGACGAACACACCACCCATATCATATCAACGACTCAAAACCGAGAGAATCTTCGAAGAACAGTCAGAAGCGAATGCATGTCTCATGCAGGACTGACAAGTACACAAATCATGTATGCTTCATGCATGCCTCATGCAGGACTCGAACCCGGACGACTTGAGAGGAATGGTCAAACGCTGGTTCCGGAGGCCATTCAACCACTGGTGCAGCAATAATGTACTTCATGTAAGAGTGTCATGAAAGGAGTTCAGTAGGAAATGTATGTGGACTCCTCGGAGTTATGTATGGTATCAAAAATCATTCAGAAGAAATCTTGAAACATAACAAATACATATGCAAAGAACGGAAAGCTGATATATTTTATATATCATTATTGCGTTATCACTTATGCTCAGAAGTATAGAATTGGAGCTCAGAGCGAAGAGACATAAATAGTCAATGTGTAAAACAAGAAATAAGTCATAACCTTCGATGGAACTCAGGAATTTTTATACGAAATATTTCGTTGGTGTATAAAAGTAATAATATTTGAATTTACCGGCGACCTAACTAAACAGGCATCTATAATACAGTACCTGCACTAAACAAAATGAGTTAATTTTTTTGAATGCTTCTTGAATTTTGAATTACGAAAATTGAAAAGAAAAATATCCTAATTCGGTTTCTAGGAAAAGGTCAAAGGGTAAAGGATAAATTACATCGATGCTGCGTGTCTTTTATAAAATCTGAACCAGCGACAGTTTCCATTTTGGAGGTCTTAACCTCGATTAAGCGCAATATAAAATGTATGTTTCTTTCTGTAGATCATCAGAGCAAATATTTTGCTATGGGTCTTACTTTCCTTAGATCAAATTTCTCCACAAACTTATTCATCTTGTTCAAACGAGAACGGATGTTTTGGGTTACATGGTAAACTTATAACATTAAGTTTGGGTATCCTCTGCGTAATAGTTTGGATGCTACATGTACGCAATTATGCGAGCACGCACTCCCGCGGACCTTTTCAAACAGGCTTTTAGGGAAACTTTAGTCTCAAATTTCTCCAAGTGCTGAAGAGCTACTGTCACACAGAAAATGAATGAAATGCTAATTAATCCTTTAATAGGCATAACCCACAAAAAGCCCGTACATGCCGACCACGACCGCCCGAAGCGCTTATTTAGAGTGAGTAGGACTTCATACTCCACACCCGTTCTTTGAATTTTCACGGCCTCTGCGGGATTGGCAAAAATCCTCCTCAGTCACAATGTTGTCGACAAACAAGAAAGTGAAGAAGAAGCTGGTTTCTCCAGGGTCGATATCATGGGCTCTCATGAGTTCGCATCTCTTCTCCGTGGAAGAACGCAATGATTTCTTCCGGGAAAGGTCCGAAGGTCAATGCATATCAAGCGTACAAATCGGAAGTTTTGTGTTGTGACCAAGCGCTAATCTTTATTTTGCCAAACTGTAAAAGAAAAGATGGGGGAGTTATTCCAAAAATAGCAACGGACAGTTTCCGGTGTTATGGTATTCTAAGATTACTAAGATTTTCTAAGTCTTGGTCGTTAAAGGGTTAATGCCGATAATGCGATGTAAAGAAAGGCACCATGTGGAATATTCCGCTAATATGTCTACAGTCATGCTAAAGAATATGTTGATGGCTCTATGAAGATAATGTAATTAATTCCTTGTATTAAAGATGAGTAATTATCTTTTAAATATTCGTACAAAACATGATTTTTTACCTTAACTCACCTGTGGTCAGTAATGCAGAAATATATATTTTTAAGTTTGTAGAGTTTTTAAATATTTAAGTGCTGTTACATAAGTGATTAAGTAAGCAGCTAGCCAATTTTTGCAGAGAGCTTAGTGAACATATATTCACACTCGTTAAATAACTAAGTAAACACTAACGTCCAGGTAGGGAGAATTACCAAACAGACTTACGCATAACGATAACTTCTTTATTGTTCTCTCACTGGAAGTTCACAGTGCATCAATTTAATCCAATGATACAAAATATCTCGCTGGTATTTACATAGATCTTAATCGTGGGACAATAGTGCTTATTTGTTGAAAACATGTATATCAAACAGGTTTTAATCTCTTTCGCAATATCAACGCTTTACAATCTAGTCGCAATATCTATCCATATCCACACTCTATACAGTCAACGTCGCCATTTTATAATTCTCTGACTCAATGTCAGCCGTTCCACAGTATACAAGGTGTTTGGGGAAGCAATGGTTGGTTGGTTGGTTGGTTAGATTTTATTGGCGCAAGGGTCATGGTTGGCCAAAGAGCGCCAAACAAAAGACATCAAAAGAGGGGAAGCAATGTGCCATTTAGACAGAAAATGTTTAACGAAGAAGTAACGCTATTCACATAAGAGCAAACAAACTCAAAACAAAAGTTAAACGGAACTACATGTCACAAGTTATGTTGCTGTTATTTGCTTGTTAGACAGTATCTTAATTCTGTTAATAATACTCAGAAGGAAAGACTGTCGTCCAGAATATAGAAAAGGGGAAGAAAGGGAGTTTTATTTTATCTTTCCTCGAAGCATACAGGTCCCCTTGCTAAAACAACTTAAAATTTAAACTGAACTAATCAGAGGCATGTCGTTATCGTACTAGGATATAACAGATCGTCGTAGAATAATACAAAACACTCCTTTTTACAGACAATATCGTTATCCTCACAGTTCTACTAGACCATATCTTTGTCTTCCACATTTTTACATACTTTTTTGCAGCCTATATTGTCGTCCTTGCACTTTTCACTGGCTAAACCGTCGTCGACTGGTCTTCTTACTCATAGTAATCACTTTTTATTTACAATATGACTAGCTGCCAGTTGTTGAAAAAAAGTGTAGTAAAACCTGAAGGCTCCGATGTAGCATTCAGAATGAAAATACAACTAAAAGGTAACATAATTGGCATAACGGAAAGAAAATAAAAAAGGAAGGTTAAAACATATATATACACCGAGTGGCCACTTTATTATGACCACCTGACAGTTTTAAGCAAATGAGCTATGGCTGCACGCTGTTGCCGCCACAGGGCGAGGCTAGTATAAAAAGGGAAAGCTTAGTGCTTGCGACAGTAGTAGAAGTGATTTTTGGGTGACGAGAAGGGTTAAAAATGCGATTTGACGGACTTTCAACGTGTGATGATTGTAGCAGCTCGGAGCCATGGAGCGAGTATCACCGACACCGCCGCATTCGTGAAATGTTCCAGAGCAGCTGTTGTTAAAGTGCTTAAAACTGGACTGTCAGCCAAAAAACTGGGTCTCTACGTGCAACGTGTGGTCAGCATTGACTAGTGACTGCTAGGGCGGAACGGAGAGTGTCCAGACTGGTAACAGACAACAGAAGGGCAACAGTGCAGCAAATTAGAGACCATCTTAATCAAGGATCCCCTCAAATGATCTCTGCACGCACTGTTCGCCGTACACTGCATCGTATAGGATATGGCAGCCGAAGGCCTGTTCGAACACCTTTGCTGTCTGCAGTTAACAAGAGAAAACATCTCCAGTTCGCACAGGAGCACAAGGATCGGACAGTCGATAATTGGAAACAAATTATGTTATCCGATGAATCACGTTTTCAGTTGCACCAAGCCGATGGCCGAGTGAGAATTTGGCGGAAACAGCCCGAAAGCATGGACCCCAAATGCATTGCTACAACCCTTCAAGCTAGTGGAGGCAACGTTATGGTTTGGAGAATGTTTTCCTGGCATGCTTTGGGCACTTTAATTCGTGTTGAGCAACGTCTGAATGGCACATCATATCTAAACACCGTTGCGGACCAAGTGCATCCTGTCATGTGGATGGTTTATCCCAATGGCGATGGCTAGTTTCAACAATTTAATGCTTCCTGTCAGAGTGCTCGTATTGTACAGGATTTGCTTCAGGAACATGCCCGTGAGTTTACTTTGCTTAGGTGGCCCCCACAATCACCAGATCTCAACCTCATTGAGAATTTGTGGGATGTAGTTGAACGAGCCATGAGACAGCTGAATCCACAATCCTGCAATCTCACACTCCTGGAAAGTGCTATTCATCAAGCATGGTCTTAGATTCTACAAATCACCTATCAGCATCTCGTGGAGTCCATGCCACGAATAATCGACGCTGTATTAAAGGCAAAAGGTGGCCCAACGAAGTACTGAGGAGGTGGTCATAATAAAGTTGCCACTCAGTGTATATTTAGAACATATTGATGTTTGAAATCGTGGAGTCATGAGGACGAAAAAAATGAAAGAAAAATAAAAGAAGCAATCTTTATCATTCAGTACTCACAACTAATTAATTCTATCCATCGGTACTTACAATTGTTTTCCAGCTCAACTCTAATAAGAAATAATACATTTAGAAGATTTCTCACAATAGATCGAATTACATCAACGTTGTCATCCGGGCAATTTATTGCTTCCCTTTCAGAAACACAAAGGGAAATGTTTCCAAGTACACTATCAAATAAGGAATGTACGAATATTAGACACATGAGACAGAACTGGATGGCAACAAATTCACAAATATTATAATGAAACAAAAAATTAATGAAAATATAATGCTATTACCAAATGCGCTGTACTATCAATATATTATAACACAGGACTCACATGTTTCCAGGATCTTCTTTAATGGCGTAAATACAAGCGCTCAATTATCGACCGAGCTTTCACATTTCTTGAATTGTTTTAGCGTTCAGTCTCTGAAAATTAAGCCCAGACTAATCCCAAATAAATGCAAAAGCTCGGCAAATGTTGTGTGCCTGTGTTAACGTCATTAAAGACACATATGAATTCTGTGTGAAAATATGATCTACAAAATAAAACAAATCCAACGTTCATTAGCAATCTGTGCAGTGTGGAGTCTGATACAGTAAAGATCATACAATATTCAGAAATATGAAATGTTTTACTGCGTAGAAAGTGCTGTATTTTGGGAAAATATTTTGCTCTAAATAAAGAGGCCTATTTTTTGGACATACATTACAATTGACCTAATTACTTTTGAAACAATATTTATAAACTTCATATTTTTTTTTGCGTCAAAGCAGGAAATATTTTCGCCACCTTCAATTATTCCACCTTCAATTATTCCACCTTCATTCTATTACATTTTGATTCCATGAGCGGTAGAGCGAGGTTGTTACGTGCTCTACCTAACCAATACTATGTGTGGGTGTGTGATGACACAAAACATTTGTCTTCCATTTCCATTAACATCATGCGTCGAACAGAAAAAAATAATGTATTATTTATTATACACGACCACCATTATAATTGATAATTATTATCATTATACAGCACTACCTAACAATGTGTGGGCCTACCTTTTGCACTCACAAAAGCAGTAACATTTCGTGACATGGAGCCTAACAGGTGTTGGAACAGTTCGGTGAGTTGCTGCCAATGATTCCAAAACCGCCGTTCGTTCAACTGCTTAGAATTGTGTAGGGTGGCTCGCTTTGGGGCTTGAATCTAATGCTCCACTAGTTTACCAGATGCACATTTGAGTTCATATCTCGTGAGTTAGATCCTAATTCGAGGGTTGCAAAACGTTCGTAATGTTCCTTCGATTGTTTCTCAAAAGGGATCGAGAAACCGGCCGTTTTTTTGTCTGAAGAACGCATCATGCTGTAAAGAAACTACAGCATTGAGCGGATGCAAGCGGTCTGCGAGTACATTAACGATGGCCTGTTCTTCGACGGTGATCTCAATAGGTACAAGGGAATCCAAAGTAGTCAATGTAAAAATGCTGCAGAATGCACTTGCAACACCCATAACCTCACAGCTGGGTTTCATGGTCTCGTGTGGGCTACTTCACAGACGCACCATCCCTTCGACGTGTTATATTTGACTAGATGAAAGCCCGTCAATCATGATGGGGAAAATAAAATTTGTGGTAGAGAATTTATTGATATTTATTTAGAGTTTTTGAGTTCCACGTCAACAGATTACGACGTTGGCTCACAGCTTTCTGAAAATTCCTCAAGCAGTCGGTTATGGAATTTGATACGACGGGTTGTCTGTTATATGTTTTGTAAAACCTTTAGTCCTTATTTTGTCAACACTTCCTGGAACGCAAAAATTTTCGTATACACTGACTGTGAACCCTGTATCAATTTCCCCTGTTCTTTTCCCGCGAACGATTTTTGCCAGTTCAACGCCATGCAGAGCGGCATCATTAATGCTTTCTTGTTCAACTAAATAAAGTATTTTGCATGAGTCAACAAAAGGATTATTTAGTGCTTAACTCTTGCATCAGACTTGGATCGCACTGGGTGTTTTCCCTAATCATCATTTTTTGATCACCATCCTCTTCTGGGTCCAATATATACAGTTGACCAAACTTTCTCTGGTTCCCGTTTGCTGGATGCAAAGCTCCTGCTCGATGGTAAATTTGTCCGTTAATTCGAAAACAACAGGGACCGTATCCAGGAGGCGAAGCAATGTTAGCTTCCATGGTCGCAAACGCCAAAGCGCTATTTATTGATCTTATGTTGTCCATGAAATTTTTCGAATGTTGATGCTGTTCTTTCGTTAACTGCTGAATGGCAGGAGCTGATCTTATAGCATCTAATTTTACTTTGCCTTTATGACAGCATTGCGTAAAAAGATTGTCAGATGGCTGTTCAGCCGCAAAATGTTTTGCATGACAAAATTCGCAAATACTGTCCATGGAACCACAGTTATGAGCGTTTACATTTGGTTCTACAACATTAACTGCGTCAGCAAAGACTCCGTTTCTAGTGCGTGGATTTTGTCGGCGGATTGTAACACCACGTCTCTGGCGTAATATTTAGGATTGTGACATGTCTGCAATCTGATGTCGTTCGCAATCTTGTGCGATTTGTTCTGACGTCATGTTTGCAATTCGGTGCCGTTCCGGACTTCGTTCAATTTGCTGATGAGTTATATTTGCTACGCGATGACGATTCCGATCGCATTCTCTTTGCACAGCAGATATACTTTCCAGACGGGCCCTTTCTTGCTCCACCTTTCGTCCTTTTGCTGCTTTCTTCTGGAAAGCTACTTCCTCAGCAGATTTTTTCCGTTTAGAAGGCATATTTGCAGTGCTGTTGTTGAAACTATAGCAAAACAAAGTCGATGTTTTGAGACAAATGAACCACAATATGAAATAAATGACTTCGAATCGCACACACCCGAAAATAAAAACCAACTGTAACTTCGAACGAAAGAAAAAAAAGATGTAAACAAAGTATTAAACAGGACCGGTAACGGATAACACAGTTTGAGCACCGAAATATAAATGTTTGTCTCTTTCTGTTAAACAGCGAAATAAAGCATATCAAAGGTATATAAATAATAATAATAATGAATGTTATTTTTTGCTGTTACATTGTAGGCTGTTTTTTTTTGTTTTTTTTTTGTTGGAGGTTTAACGACCACCGTGAGCAATTCAATGGGCTATAAGCAGTCGCCCGTCCCTAATTTAGGGTCACTGGTTCCAGGGAAGGAAGAGAGCCAGTGCCGTAATACAAACACAACATCCATGTCTGACCGGGATAAGAACCCGGACCCCTTACGGACGAATGATCAGAGGTCATCGCTTAGACCACTGCGCCACCGGGGCGGCCATTGTAAGCTGCAAAGTTTTATTATTATTATTATTATCATTTATAAACCCTACATGAAATAGAACCGAAATTCCTGGCGTAAAGTTTTCGAATCTCTAAAGAGTTAACCGTGTGACGTAACGCATCGCTGACGTCATGTGAAAATGACTTGGATTAGATGACGTCACAGCAGCAGCTGTGATCTTTGTTGCTATGACAACAAAACAGTGATATACGCGTAGACTGTGCGCGTGTATGTGATGACGTCACCTACACGAAAAAAAAAACACGAAAAGCAAAGCGTGACGTCACAAACATTTGTTTCTAGGTTGTTGCTATGACGACTTAAAAAGTGGCACGGAGGAGGAGGACTCTAGCAAATTATATATTAGGATTCATAGGACAAACCAACGCGTTAGCAGTCTTCCACTATACAGTGCCGATGTTCCTTCGCCGATTGGAGCTTCATAGAACAGCACGTTAACAAGAATACTTGATATGTGCGTTCATCGTAAGTCTAATGGTCTTTGCGCAAACCTTCGTAGGTATCCTGTGGTTGTATGCCAGGACACCTCGTGAGTTAGACTCTCATTCCAAGATGGCGAAATATCTCTGAAATATTCTTTCCATCAGTACTTCGCAAACGGGATTAATGAAACCGGCCGTTTTCTTGTTTTGAGAAGGCATCTTGCTGTGAAAAACGGATAGCGTTGAGCGTATGTAAGCGGTCGGCGAGTACATCAATGTAGCCCATTGCTTCGACGGTGATCTCAGTAGGTACAAGGGAATCAAAAGTAGTCCACATAAAAAGCCTGCAGAACACCCTTGCTTTGACAGTTGGGCTCCATGGTCTCGTGTGGATTCCCTTGGGCGACGTGTGATCTCCACAGACGCACTTTCCGTTCGGCTCATTATACCTGATTCATAGGACGGACCAACCCGTTACCACTCTTCGATGATACAGGGCCGACGTCCCTTCGTCCACTAGATCTTCATAAACCATAGACGTGCTGTACTCGATATGTGCGTCGGCTGCCATAGCCCAGTTATTCCATCGTAAGTCCAATGGTATTTGCACAAACATTCATAGGTATCCTGTCATTGAATAACGGCGTTTATACCCCTCCGTTCAGACGGTACAATGCGAGAGATACGGCCCTCTCTTCGAAAACCAATTACCCGTTATTGTCCTCACTTTAACCAGAGGTTACCGGTTTTGTTAGACTTATTATAGTAATGACATACGCGTGCTATTGCCACACGCGGAAGTCCCAGGCTTGTCTGCAGTCTTGCATCCCACACACATTTTCGTCGCACCGATTATGTGCCCCCAGTTGAGCTGATCCAGGTTATCTTGTGTATCTATCACCACAATTGCAGGTAGGCGGTGAAACAAATAGGTATCTGAGCTACTTACTCCTGGCAGATCTTTCGGGATGGCGGAATTTCTGTTGCGACGCAAGGCAACGGTAGAAACTATGTTAACACCCTACCGACCATGCCGTCCAAACCGCTTCTACATGCAGACGACCATGTCAACCCGGATCGCCGGTCTAGTCGGAATAGAATTTCCTATCTGCCTTGTATTCTTTGTATTTTCACTGCCTCCGCGGGATCAACAAAGATCCCTCTCAGTCGGTATTGTTGTTACTGAGATGGATCCCTGACGTGAATTAGAAGTTTATTTATCTCAAAACGATATCATTTACTCTTAAAACATCGTGTCTCTTATGCGTGGAAGAACGCAGTGAAACGTTTGAAGCTCAACGCGTATTAAGCCTAAAGTTTGGAAGTTTCGTATAGTGATTCACCACTGATCCTCCTCTTGTTAACGCGTAAAAATGGGCACAGATTTTCGAAAAGAGCTCAGAAAGGCTTTAGAGCGTTATGACATTCTGTTAGTTTTGTGTTTTAGTGTGCTGATCGTTAAAGGGTTCAACATGACCACCGTAAGCAACGGTATTGGCCATAAGCCGTCTCCCATTCCTTATTTAAGACCCTGGTTTCCGCGAATGTAGGCAGACAGTACACTAAGACAAACACAACATCTGTGCCTGCCCCGGGATTCGAACCCGGTGAAATCTTGAACGAAGGATCAGAAGCCACTGTTTTGACGACTGCGAGACCGGGATGGCCAGGTTTATGAATGGAAGTGTTGCTCATATTACATGATTTTTACAGTGCACAAGTATGATCTGTAACAATACATTTACTTGATGCAAATACAAGGGGTTATCAGAGTAATGGAAACCCTTACTGCTTGTGAAGAACATTTTATTAATAAGCTGTAGTCTCACCTCGGGATTTCAGAACAAAGGCGATTCCACTTGGAATATTTTTTCATCCTTCCTGTAAAGTATGTCCCAACTGCACCAGTGAAGTTGGAGGTGGAAAGTGGGATCAGACCTTTCGCTCCAGGTATTTCCACAAATGTTCAATAATATTTAGATCTAAAGACTTGAGTGCCCGGGATAGCTACTGTATCTCATCTCCATCTTCTGAGAACCACAATTTGATACCTCTAGCACAACGAACGGTTGCGTTATCTGCTTGTAACCAGGGACGGTCATAAGGCAATAATGCTTACGACATTGGGTTCAGGTGGTCGCCAAGAATGGATTCGTAGTTTGCGGATGTGACACGAATCTCCGGAATCACCAATGGCCCTAAGGAATGCCATGATATGGCTAACCACAGCATCAAGAATCCACTTCCATGCTTCACATTCGGAAACAAATAGTCAAGGTGGTAGGCATCTGCAGGTTTTCGCCAGACGAGGATCCACTTCCATGCAGAGCATCAAGGGTCCACTTTCATGCAGAGCATCAAGGATCCACTTCCATGCTTCATATTCGAAACCAAATAGTCAAGGTGGTAGGCATCAGCAGGTTTTCGGCAGACGTACAATCTACTACTGATGGAAAACACGAGTCATCAGACAAGATGACGCGCTGCCAGTCTTTAGCACCTCAGTTTTGATGTGCTTTACAACACCTTAAGTGGTTTTGTTTTCCATTGATATTCATAATCAGATGCTCTGCCGTTCTACTTTAAAGGCCCTCTTTCAAGACACGCATCAATGATCACGCTTTTTTTGAGGTTAATTCGATATAAAATTGTCGTCAATTATATATACACTATATTGACAAAAATCACCCGACACCTAGTAGATAAACACAACACAGCACTTATTGGCATACATTAGTACGGTGTCGGTCCACATTTGGCCTTACTGCATGCACTAACCCTACGAGACATGCTTTCGACAAGGGTTTGGAACACAGCGATAGGTATGCGCTTCCTTTCAGTACATAATACTGCCGCTTACTGTTGCTTAGTGGTAAGCCTTGGTTCCAAACTTCTTATGCGGCGCTTTAATTCATTCCATAGGTGCTCTATGGTATTAGGATTAGGGCTCTGTGCTGGCCAGTCTACACACGACACGGAAATATCGTCAAACCACGCCGTAACAGTCCTAGCTTTATGGCTCGGTGCATTATCCTTCTGGTAATAACAAGGCTCGCTTCCATAGTATTGCCACAGATTTGGTAGGGCATAATTGTCCATAATATCGAGGTAGATGTGCTGGTTAACACGTTTGTCCACGATAACCAACGGGCCGGGACCATACCACGAAAAACCTCCCACACGAGTATACTGCCAGCTCCAAACTTGACCGTAGGAACAGTACACTGCGGTAAATAGCATTCCAACGGCTGCCGCCATATCCACACACGGCCATCAGACTGATGGATCGTAAATCTGGATTCATCGGTCCACGGGACCCGTTTCCATTGATCTACAGTCCATGATAAATGTTCTTCACACCATGCTAAACGACGAGCAGCATTCCTAGTGAAGATGAAAGGCTTATGGGCAGCCGCACGACCACGATAATCCATAGAATAGAGTTCTCTGCGAATAGTACGTGCACATAACAAGGTTCAAGCATTTTTAATCAGCTGTACACTGAGGTCTTGTGCATTACTTGGTAGATTAGCTGTAACGACTCTTCTGAAGCTTAGACGTCCTCTATCACTGATTTTCTTTGGTCTGCTGGTACGTTTAGCTCTTTCAGGCAAGCAGAGTGCCTCCCATTTATTCAGTACATCAAAAACAGTTGACTAGGGTATGTTTAAACGCCTCTCGGTTTCTCTTATGGACATCCCACTAATATAACACCCAACGATCTTTCCTTTCTCAAAGCCAGTTCTCTCCCGCCGCGACTTTTTCACGGAACCTCACATTACGATTTGATCGCCGTCAGCTGCACGCTTGTTTTTGTATCGTTTGCAGCTTTACCGCGCATATTAAAACACAGCGGATCCGTTTATTTGGTTTTGAAGGGGTGTCTGGTGACGTTTGTCAATATAGTGTATATATACTATACATATACACTATCTACCAACAAGTAATTGGACACCTGTGATAGCAAATGAAAACGAAGTTTATTCACCTTCAATAGTTGGTGGAGCCTCCACGAGCGGCGATTACAGCTGCGACCCTCCGGGGCATACTCTCAACCAGGCGTTGTACGACAGCTAGCGGTATTTTGTTCCACTAGGCTTGGAGAAAACAGGTCAGTTCCTTCACTGATTTCGGACGATGGGGACACCCCTTAAGTCGACATTTCAACTCGTCCCAGAAGTGCTTGATAGGGTAAGTGTCCTGACTCTGCGCAGGCCAGCCCATTCGATTAACCCCATCGTCACCATACCGAGCCATGGTGGACCTCGCAACATGACAGGAGGCATTGTCATCCGGAAAGTAACATGGGTCCACCCCGTAAAACTGCCACAACGTAGGAAGCGCATATTCATCCAAAATGGTGCAGTAGGTCTCGGCGTTGAGTCTATCAGGAATTGTGTCCAAGGGTCCCGTGCCATACAAGGAGAAAGACCCCCACAGCATAATTCCACCGCCGCCAAACTTCACAGTTGGCACATTACATCCGGCAGGAGGCGTTCTCCAGGCAGACCCCAAACCCAGAACCTGCCATCCGAACGGTGGTGGTGAACCTTGATTCGTCGCCCCAGAGAACCTGTTTCCACTGTTCAACGGTCCACTGTCGACGTTCTTTGCACCACGTTAGCAAAGCAGCGCTAATAGACTTGGTGATCAAAGGCTTGTGGGTTGCAGCACGTCCATGATAAGCGAGCAGATGGGCTTTCTTACGGATGGTATTCATCGAAAGAACACACCCGGATGCCTGTTGAAACTACTGGCAGATGTAGCCCATCGATTTGGTGCGGTTCTTCCGAATTTCTCTGGCCAGCACCCGTCAGTCTCTAACTCCCAGTTTTCTGGGTCTGCCGGGTCAGGGCACATTCCGACAGTCACCTCTCATCTTTCACTTGCCAATCACGTAGGCCACTGTCGATTTTGGGTACTTCAACTTGCTGGATATGTCACGTATGGATCAGCCATTTCTGTGATACCCGACAATTACACCTTTCTCGAATTCGGAGAGCTCCAAACTGCGTGGCATCTTGCATGCGACTGGTTGCGTTGTTGTTTCCAACACGATATTTAACGGCGACGGCACTGACGTGTATCAGAACCGCAGATATCGTCGATTGCAGGGGTGTCCAATTACTTGTTGGTAGATAGTGTATATACTCCATATATCATCATCATCATCATCATTGTCAACCATTATCAATCCACTGCTGGACGAAGGTCTCCCCAAGTTTCCTCCACAACGGTCTGTCTTGTGCCAGTCTCCTCCATGTCACCCCTGCATACTTTCGAATTTCATCCACCCATCTCCCATGTGGTCTTCTTCTGGGTCTTTTCCTGTCCCTTGGAATCCAATCTAAAATTTCGGCTGTCCATCGATGATCTGTCCTTCTGGCAGTATGTCCAGCCCATTGCCATTTCAGGGATTTAACTCTGATCATGATGTCTTCCACTCTTGTCATTTTTCGGATCCACGAGTTCCTCTTCTTATCTCTCCTGGTTACACCAAGCATGCACCTCTCCATGCTTCTTTGAGTTGTCTGCAGCCTTTGTATGTCTCTTTTAGTTAAGGTCCACGTCTCTGCACCATACGTAAGCACTGGAAGGATGCATTGATCAAACATTTTTCTTTTAAGACATAATGGCATATTACTCTTGAAAATTATGCTGTTTCTTCCAAAAGCTCTCCAGGCAAGTTTTGTACGCCGATTAATTTCTTCATCAATGTGACCCTCACTTGATATCTGCTGTCCAAGATAAACGTACGTGTCTGTTATCTCCAGCTTTTCTCCGTCAATCGATAAATCTTCATTTCTTGTAAAAGCATTGAACATCACTTTTGTCTTCTGAAAGTTCATTTTTAATCCCACTTCTTTACTCTTGTCCGCAAGTTCCTGGATCATACTCTGCAGCTCTGATGGGGTAGTTGCAAAAATGACTACGTCATCAGCAAAACGAAGGTGGGTTAGATAATCTCCATTAATCTTTATCCCTTTGTTTTCCCAGCTCAGCGACTGAAAAACACCCTCCAATGTGGCATTGAAGAGCTTCGGAGATATGGTGTCACCTTGTCTCACTCCCTTTCCAATTTTTACGTGTGTTGTATTTTCAAACAGCCTAATCTTTGCACTTGCATTTTCATAGATGTTATTAATAATATTAATGTATGCATCTTCAATACCGCAGGTTTTCAGAGCCATTGTAACTGCTGATGGTTTCACCGAATCAAAGGCTTTTTCATAATCGATAAAAGCCATGCACAATGGAAGTTCATATTCCTCGCTCTTTCAATTAGTTCTCTCATCACGTAGATATGATCTATTGTGCTGTAGCCACTCCTGAATCCAGCTTGTTCTCTCGGTTGAGCCATGTCCAGTGTTACCTTCAAGCGGTGTGAAAGAACTTTAGTGAAGATTTTATAAACTACTGATAGGAGGCTGATAGGTCTGTAGTTTCCGAGATCCTCAATGTCACCTTTCTTATGTAGCAGGATCATTGTAGCGGTGTTCCAATCCTCAGGAATCTTTCCTTCATTAAGGCATCGAGTGAAAATTTGGGCGAGTACTGTTTCGATTTCTCCACTTGCTTCTTGTATGATGTCTACAGTAATTCCATCTTCTCCTGGAGCTTTTCCTCGCTTCATGTTCTTGATTGCATGTGCAACTTCTGCTGGAAGGACTGGAGGAACTCTGGTACTGGTATCTTTCATGATGTCTGGAGTGCATATATCATCCCTTTCATATAATTTGGAGTAGAAATCTTTCACTCTTGTCAAAATTTCGCCTCTATTTCTTGTTACAGAACCATCTTCTTTTCTCAGTGCCATAATCTGTTTTCTTCCCTTACTGAGATGTCCCTTTGCTATCTTTAGGCTTTGGTTGTTTTCAATTGCTTTCCTCACTAGTTCACAGTTGAATTTCCTTACGTCTTCAGTGATACTTTTTCTTACTGTCTTGCATAGCTCTATATATTCCACTTTGCAAGTCACATCTTCTTTAGTTGTCCTCATCTCTCTTCTTTTTTGCATCAACATTTTGGTTTTTTCCTGATAATTTGTTCATATGCAATTTGTTCTTAGACCCAGCTAATTTTGTTGCTGTTTCCATAAGAGCTTTGGTTACTTTTCTGTTAACTTCAGAGATGTCCACTTCTTCCGATGTTAGGCCTTCTAAAGCAGAGAACCTGTTCTTCAGTTCTAACTTGAAGGTATTATGGTGTTTTTTAAGGTTGGTTATGTCAATAGATTTTGTTTGTCTTATGAGCTTGCCACGTTCAAGTTTAGTGTTGAGGTGCATCTTACATCTCACCAATCTATGGTCACTACCTGTGTTGAACTTGTTTAGCACACTGCAGTCTTCTATGACGAATTTTTTTGTTACACATAATAAAATCAATTTCACTTGTCGTCCCATTTGGATGTCTCCATGTCCATTTCCTGTGTGGCTTTTTCTTGAAGAAGGAGTTCAAGATGAAAAACCCTTCTGCCTCTGCAAACTCAACGAGACTCCATATATATATACATAAATATACTCCACAACAGCTGTTTCACTTGAGACTCTGGTACTGTTACGTGCTCTCCGACATCGTTCTTTCCCCATTTGTATACTTGAGATTGCGGGTGACATTGTCCCTGTGATTTGCATACGGCACACTGCGTGTTCTCCATTCGTAATCGATGTTAACATTATTTTAACAAATCCCTACATGTGTGTGTGTGTGTGTGTGTATGTTGTTCGTAACTGCTATGAGATATTAAATCCTTGCAATGGGATCATGTAAACCAGTAACTCACACTGTGCATAATACAGTAAAACATTTATTTACGTCAACCTTCGAACAATGGCAAGTTGGTAAGGAACATCCATCTGCCATTGGATTAACATTAACGATAATCTCCGAAGTACGAAACCTCTTAATAGTGATCAAAGGAGAGCTTATTCAGTCCTAAACTCGATTTAACTGACATCTAATTCCTTAGGTTTTTACGAGTTCCTTCTGTACTCCGATGAGAAGGATAAGATAAGGATAAAAAAATATTACTTTAGGAATTGTGCTTGGCGCAGGATGGGTTGGATTAGTCCCGAAGGAGATCTAACGGATTGGCGCGGACAAACATACAGCACACCACTGTACCCATGTTGGTGTAATCGTGTGCAGTATGCTTGTGTTGGACCCCAACGACTGCGGAGATGCTTCCTAGTGACCATAAATGTTTTCCGTTGGCGGTGGTATATAGTACGTTCAAAAAGTTCCGGAACTTTTTGAATATTTGGCAAATGTCAGAGAATTATGTTATTCCCCGCCGAACAAGCGAAGAGCATCATGTGGCCGACCTGCCAGAACCGGTTTGATCCAGATCCAACACGTACAGCGTATGTGCGTAGCTCGTGATTACAGGCATTCGAGGTTATCCGTCGGGAGGACACGATGTCGAATTTTGAACAGCGTTCAAGCTTAAAATGTTTTGTTCTGCTCGGAAAATCTTTCGCTGAAACTTTTCAAATGATTAAGTCACTGTACGGTGAGAGTGCAATGAGTGGAACTAGAGTTAATGAGTGGCATCGACGATTCGGAAACGGGTGACAGAGTATCGAGGATGATGAGAGGTCAGGACGAACTTCAACATCCACAACGGATGAACAAATCGCCATTTTCAAAGAAATTGTAAAATCTGACCGTCGAAAAACTGTTGCAGCGATTGCAGAAGTTGTAGGCATCTCAGATGGAAGTTGCCATGACGTTTTAACAGAGAAATTGGACATGCATCACGTGTGCCAACAAATTGTTCCCAAAAACCTGACACAAGAAAAAATGGATGAGCGCATGCAAGATTTCGGGGACAACATCGATGCACGGGATTCATATCCCGATCTCCTGAATCGAATGATCACTGGCGATGAGACTTGGTGCTTTCTCAACGACCCCCAATCCAACCGACAGTCAAAAGTGCGGAAATTACCGTCGTCACCACTACCAAAAAAGTTCAAGGCTGACCGCTCCAAAGGAAAGGTCTTGTTAACAGTTTTCTTCGATTGCAAGGGTGTCGTAAACGTCTCCGAGAATCAGTAAGAAGGAAAGGACCCGATCTTTGGAAGACCAATTCGTGGGTAATCCATCACGATAATGCGCCGGCTCACAGAACCCTCCTGGTGTCTGATTACCTGTCCAAACATCACATTTCCGTTCTTCCACAACCAGCTTATTCCCCTGACATCTTCTCATGTGATTTTTTTCCTTTTTCCCCGGATGAAGAATTTGCTTAAGGGGCGACGCTTCTCAAGTTCCGAAGAAGTGCAACGAGCAGCGACGGAGGCGCTGGAGGATGTGGCAAAAGAAGGTTTGCAATCTGCATTTAAATCTTTGTATGAGCGCTGGCAAAAATGTATAGTTGCACAAGGTAACTTCTTCGCAGGAAACACGGCATATACAGGTCTTATCTGTACTCATTCGTTTTTAAGAAAGTTCCGGATTTTTTGTAACGTTGTAATATTTGTTTGGTACCTGTGAGTTTCGTTTTTGTCTTCCGACGCTCTGTCTGGCATTTTTAGTATTTTCACTTCACTGTCTGGCATTTTTCGTATTTTATTTCTTATAGCAGACCCTAATCTCTCAGCTTCTAAGATTCCAAGGGCTGTTTCAGACCATATGTCAGACACTGCTTTCATAAAACACTAATCGTTTTCTTAAACAGTTATTAACTTATATTATGATTTTTTCATTTATTGTTAAGTTTTATTCAGCATTTTGTGAAAGCACTGCATCCGGTTTCCTTGTATGTAAGCTTCATACACTTATTCTGGTTTCATACAACGCAACGGACTAGTAATGTTAACTTTGCCCTAAAATCCGAACAACGGTCACTTTTTTCCGGTCGGATTATTCGGACGGTTTGTTGTACTTTTATATAAAAATTCCATGAATGTGCTGCATTGGTTCATTTAGATTGGATGTGTGCATAAGTTCTACCCGTTTTTGTAGGCTACAAAGAAAAGAGGAGAACACAACATATAACGTACCTAGGATATCTCATAATTGCCATCATTCTGTATGACTTTTTGCCATCTGTCTATAAGTACGTGAATCCCACGCCGTAAGAACTCATGTTGTTTAGAGTCAAAAAAGTCATTTAATGCCGTTTTCACATCGTCCACATCGTGGAAGGTTCGAAGAGCGAGGGCGTTCTGTAACGATCGAAAAAGGTGGTAGTCCGCAGGTGCTAGGTTAGGGGAAAACGCCAAGTATTCCATTAACACTTCCCAACCAAAGTCAAGTATTTTTTGCTGAGTGATTAAAGCTGCATCAGGTGTGGCGTTATCAGGATGAAGGATCACGCCTTTGCGATTGGCGAGTGCTGGCCGCTTCGATGTCAGTTGTTCTCGCAATCTGTCCAACTTTTGGCAGTAGAAGTCAGTATTTATCGTTCGGTAAGGAGCCAACACCTCCCAGTGGATTATTCCCTGGACATCTCATCAAACACTCAACAAAACCTTTCTTGGGCGCAGTCCTGCATTTGAGGTCGATGGAGCAAGCTCGGCACATTGGCACAGAGTCCGGCAACGCTTTACATTACGGTACAGTACCCATTTCTCATTACCCGTTAAAATTCGTCCCCAAAACGGTTTATTTCTGTGACGATGAAGCAAAGAAACGCAGGTACGGATTCTCTCGTCTCTTTGCTTTGCAGAAATCTGGCGAGGAACGCTGTTTTCGAACTTGGTGATGAACCCAAACGCATGTATCCGTCTTTCGACTGTTGTTCTGTGGGCCGACAACGTTTCCGCTAATTCCTGAACGGTTGGATGTGGGTCATTTGTTATGGCCTGGTCCACATCCCCGTCAGAAACCAGAGATGGACTTCTAGGACGTGGTTGATCTTTACAGCTTCTGTCTCCATCCCGGAATTTCCGAAACCAACAGCAACATGTGCTATCATCAAGAGCATCCTCCCCATACACCTGACAGATGTTGCGGCAAGCCGCGGCTCCAGTAAGGCCTTTATCGAATGCGTACAGTAAACAATGTCTAATGTGCTGCTTATCGCATGCCATGTTACACCGTCCGTGATTTCCGTTAAAAATGACTTACTCTGACAAACCTAGTGCCTCTATATGATCCACTGCTACACGCTTTATTGGCCGAAAATTCGGCATCGCAAAATCATCTGTGACGTAACTACTCTGATCGCAATTTGCATCTATTATAAAAACGGGTAGAACTTTTGCACACACCCATATCTTAATAAAAATAAATTATGGCATGTCTTCCAATGAAATACGGTTTTTATTTTACGATTTACACTAGGCACGCAAGAATTGCGTATTATATGGAGACTAACCTAAATGTTTTTCAGCGCTGCTTTCTGATCATTCGTCTGCGATGGGTCAGGTTTCAAATTCCGGTGGAGGCATGGAAGTTGCGTTTGCTTTGCAGCCTGGCTCTCTCTCTCTCTCTTCCTTGGAACAGTGGCCCTAAATTAAGTACGGGCGATTGATCATAGCCTATCAAATTGCTCACGGTGAGCGTTAAACCACCGAAAAAAATGTTGCTTCCAAAGACATCACAAGAACATAGACTGGCAAATGCAATGCTTGCGGTTCTGAAATGACGGGAATCAACTGAACATACAGCGCCATCTGTGAATGTAGGGAGTTGATGCTTATAAGCGTTGAACTGATGCTTATTGAAAAGCCAGAATGTTTGATTCAATTCATTATGTACTGCCGAAATTACGTAGAAAGAATGTTCGCGTAAGAACCTTTCTTATATCCGAGAACACTCCGATCGTATCAGGGCTGGCCAAACACACAAAGAAGAGAAATGTGAAAAAAAAATACTAATGTTTAATTTCGTCTTGAAAGCAACTGTACTTCAAATACAAAAATCTTAAAGATTTAAAAGTCAAATACCCGCGCGCGTACATATCAGCACCCTAATTACTAACCATAATGGCGGTTCTGATTGTATGCCGGAAATGCTATGCGCTTTGCCAGTCTGTTCACCCCTAATGTCTTTGGTTGTTCCTTGCTGAAAGAAAATATATAATATCATGAGATGCAGCATATCTTAATTAAAATATCCTTCTGCGTGCGCAACTTTCAAAATGACTTAAGTTTCATAGTTCATTTCATTAGATATCAAATCAAAAACTATACCTATAACTATCAACCGAAGAGCACCAGTTCACGTTATTCCTGTACAGTTGTAGTATTCTAACTTCAGAACATTCGCGAACCTCCGATACCCATGAACTTAGTTGTTCCGTACACTCAAGAGAAATTGTCGAGTCCTTTACGGCAGCTGGGATAACAATAATAAAAGAATTAAGTAATGCAAGACATTAAAAAAATCAAAACATATTTTTCAGATTCCAAATTATTTCGACTGTTGCGAAATTCCAATCAGTAGTCTCTAGCAGTAAATGTTCTGTAAGTGGCCATCATGTAAGAAATCAGTTCAGTTAATGTTTATGAATTTTGAGTGTGACTAATGTTTGCGAGCTGTAAGAGGGTACCATAAAAACGTTTAATGAAATGAAGCAATTTTAGTGCTTGTAGAATTTTAAGTCTAATTGGTTACAGATATCTGTTAGTCAGTGGCGTATATTCAAGGCTAGTTTGGCTAGCTACGTAGCCCAGAGAATGCACAAATAAAACTGAATTAAATATACACAAATAAAATTCAATTATCAACGGTTTTAAAATATTTCGATGCGAAAAAAAAAAAAGCGTGCGTATTCGCTTCTTTGACTCAGTCTGGCGAGCGAAAACCAACGGCATAACGCAAACAGCTCTTCCAGAGTCTTCGCAGTCCTGCTGTGAAAAACCATCCGTACAATCGCCTGCTAGCGTTTCCATGACAACATAAATCAGCTGGTAGAGGGGAATGGGCCATTGCTTTGGGAAACGTTTCGCTCAGAAAAAAGAAGAGTTAGACTACCTCAGTCACTCGCATACTCCCGCCCATAAGTGTTTCGCGAGAGTTGTTTAAGTTTTTGTGTAGTGTCAATGAATTAAAATCAGAGATATTATATCTTAAATTCGTGGCTTTGTTGGATTCGAACTGTTTTGATAAATCTTGTGAAAACTACCCTGAACATCTACTGTCAGAACTTAAAGAACTCTATGCTTCAAATTTTGATACAGCTTGACTAAAAAATGAACTGAAGGTGTTTTATTCCTTTGATGAATACAAAAACAAATCAGTAAGAGACACTACGTGTTACATAAAGTTGAATAAATTGGACATAGAGTTTAGTGAGGTGCATAAATTAGCAGACCTCATATTAAACTTTCCATCAACAACTGCAACTGCAGGAGGAAATTTTTCAGCATGTCTTAGAGCCACACAAGGACACGCACATTCGAAAAACTTGCCTGTTTTGTCAATAGAGAAAAACATTATTTTTAATTATGAAAAAGTACTCGGAAGAAACATTTTATGAAAACGTAGCACTCAAGTTAACACTAAAGGAGAAGAAGAATTGAGTTCATGTACAAATAAGTGTTCAAATCCTAATCCTCATAATTATTTGGTATCATGTTAGCAATGGCATGTACCTAAAATTTAGAAAAAAAAATTACTTCTATTACTTAACAATTAAAAATTAAACTTCGCAATTTAAGGAAAAACAGTACTGTGGGAGGGGGCGGGGGGAGGGCAAGATAGTCGAGGTCTCGGACGCAAGATACGCCACTGCTGTTAGTTGTTTATTACCCTAAAATCCTAGCAAACTTCAGTGTATACATTCTTCTTACTGAAACGTTCTCTAAAGTTTAAGTCGTGATCCTGATAGCTTAACTAAACAATCCAAAACTACCTAAAACTGAATAGAAATTACGTCCAGGGTGAAAGTAAAAGTTTACGAATGAGATTAATCAATATTTACTAGAAATCAGTAGGTACTTAATCATCTATAGAACTTCGACATCGGAATGCACCAGGTTCTCATAATACGAAATACTCTTCAAGTCTTACGAACTCAGCAACGATTTGAGACTTCAATATCAGCGAAGCATAACACCAACGAAAGTGATTCAATCAAGCTCTAATAATACCTAACATAACAAATCCTTCGTGCCAATCTTTCCGAAACAGATCCCTCAGAGCTCTCTTAAACTCTCTCTGGTACAATTCCAAACTCTTATAAGTCTTGATCACGTACGTCAGTCACTTTTGACCTAACATCAGGTTGCGAAACCAACATTCACCGAGAGGAAAAATGTAGCGTTGAGATAAGAAACTGTTTAAAATTACTCAGCAGGAATGTGCATGCTGTCTAAATGAACATTTAAGTAGCATGTACAAAAACTACAAAATTGCTTAAATGAAGCAACTAGGTAACAGGAACCAAAGTTACCGTGGCGTTGTGGCATACTACAAAAGTGAAGCACATATCAATACGACAAATCTGCAGTGGTACATTTCGTCGGTGTAGCTTAGTCGGTTAGAGCAATTCCCTTCGGAGCAAGGAGACGCGAGTTCGATATCGTCCCCGACAAACTTTTGTTTACACATAGGCGCCCGAACGTAAAAATGAATCTACTGGCCGGTGGTTTCTTCGAAAATGAGTGATGTTCGTTCCACACATCGTCTGAAATTAACAAAAGGTTCTTCGCTTCATAAAAAAAAAGAAAGAAAAGAATTAAGATGACGATGATGTGACGTACTACGGAGATGAAGCAAAGGTCAAGGCGACAAATCTGTAGCATTACATTCCGACGGTGTAGCTTAGTCGGTCAGAGCAACTGACTTCGGAGCGCTGACATCCGTCACCGACAAATGTGTGTTTTCAAAGCATGCTTTATGCAGTTAAAGCGAATCATTTGTTACTTGATAAACTTAGCGTGGTTTGTATCATTTAAGGATATATTTAATTCAGGAACTTATTTGATTGGATTCTAAACGGAGTATTTTTGTTTCTTCTTTCCAAAGCTTATTATTTGAAGTCACTTAGGAGATCTAAATGATCTTGAAGGTTCAATGCTACTTACTAAAGATAAGTTATGGCGTGGAATGCTTAATACTTGCTGAAACATAACCATAATTATTAGGTGCTTGAATTAATTCCTTCTGTTGCCCAATAGAGCGCAGCAGTGGTGCGCTGTGACCTGGGCCACACGTGACCTCCCTTGCGCACGCACTTACCGTCCGTAGTCTGGGCGAAGCAGTGTGCGACACGCGATCGGAGGGCACAGAACACGAGTTTGTATCGCACTCACGATGTCGAGTTTCGTACCAGAAAAGGAGCATTTGCGGGAAGCATTACTCTTCTGCTTTCATCTCAAGAAATCTGCAGCGGAAAGTCGTCGTTTGCTAGTGCAGGCCTATGGGTAACATGCCCTATCGGAAACAACACGTAGAGAGTCGTTCCGACGCTTCAAAGCCAACGAATAGGACGTGAAGGACAAAGAGCGCCCTGGGCAGCCGAAAAAGTTCGAAGATGGCGCATTAGAGGCCTTATTGGACGAGGATTCATGTCAGACGCTCCACGAGTTGTCTGAAACACTACGGGTCGATGAGTCAATGGTTAGCAAACGTTTAAAGGCAATGGGAATGATCCAGAAGCTCGGAAACTGGATCCCACATGACAAGGTTATCCTTCTCCACGACAGCGCTAAACCTCATGTCGCCAAATCCGTGAAGAAACTCTTGAAGTCACTTGGCTGGGACTTCTTACCCCACCCACCTTATTCCCTGGACATTGCTCCCTCGAACTTAAATTTGTTTCGGTATCTACAACATGGCCTGTCAGGGAAGCACTTCCTTTCTGTCGTGGATATCCAAAAAATGGCTCGATTAATGGTTCGCCTCGAAAGAACCTGCATTTTTCTACCGTGGAATCCATTTGTTACCCCAAAGGTTGGAAAGCGTCGTAGCTGCCAACGGACACTACTTTGAATAGACTATCCTGTACCGTTCTGTGGCAACACACAGGTATTTGTGTGAAAAAAACAGCGGGAATTAATTCAAGCACCTAATATATTAAAAATCAGTCATTTTCTTTGAGTAATGTCCAGACCTATTAATAGATGGCGCGATCTATACATTGATGACGTCAGTAGACAAACAAATGTTGGTTTGCTTAATTATGGTTATGTTTTAGCAAGTATTAAGTATACCATGCTATAACTTAAAGTTAGTTTTCTCGATGTGAAAAATTTTGATCCTTGGGAATACATTAATTGCGAAGAAAATATGTAAAGAAGTTTTACTATTGGAAACATAAGGCAGAGATTTTAGGTGGTACCACCTTAAAGGCTTAAGAAGGCTTAAAGGGAAAGTTAAAGGTTAGAGGTTTAAGGGAAGGTTTTAAGAACCTAAAGGTTTAAACGGAAGGTTAACTAAGCTTAAAAGGAAAGTTAGATCAGAGGTATACGTCACAAGCTTTGTCCTGTTAATAATTAAAAAATTAAAAAAAAATAGTCAAAATGCGTTTCCTGGGGTATCACAGCTCATCAGGATATCGTGGTAAACAACGCTAATTTTAGCAGATAATTTTATATTGTTGTCTGAGTCACAGTGGCTAGTTTCAAGTCATACATTCCGATAAAAAGAGAGTTTTTAGAAGAAAATACTTATTATGATGTTTCTTTTGAAGCTAGGAAAGTACACTGACGGAAAAAAATCCCAACACCAAGAAGGGGTTGTGTTAGATAAACGACAGTTGGTAGGCGGTGAGAGTACATCTGTAAGATGACGTCTATGCAAATTTCGCGCTCGGCGCATACGTGTGGCGCTAGTAGCGCCTCTCGGAACATGCAAAGCAGGTTAGCTGTAAATACGCGCTGTAACGTTCGTGAGCGTTAGTTATCGTTAAGATTCGACGTAGTGTGTTGATGTTACTCAAGAATGCCTTTAAGAAGACGATGAAGCCATTATCAACAGCTCACGGAGTTTTAACAAGGTCGTGTAATAGGATCACGAGAAGGTGGATTTTCTTTCCGTAATATTGCAGAACGACTTGGCAGAAATGTAGCCACTGTGCATAATTGTTGGCAGCGGTGGTCAAGGGAAGGTACTGCCTCAAGAAGACCGGGTTTCGGCCGGCCACGTGGCACTTCTGAGAGGGAAGACCGCCGTGTATGGCGTATGGCCATGGCGCATCGTACCGCGTCTGCGGCAGCAATTGGATCTGCAGTTGCCACCACAGTGACACAACGAATTGTTACAAATCGGTTACTTGAAGGACAGCTCCGAGCCAGACGCCCTGTAACGTACATTCCACTTACTCCAAACCACTGCCGTTTGCGACGTCAGTGGTGTCAAGCTAGAGCTCATTGGAGGACGGAGTGGAGATCTGTTGTGTTTTCTGATGAAAGCCGGTTCTGCCTCTGTGCCAGTGATGGCCGTGTGTTGGTTAGAAGGAGGCCAGGTGAGCGCCTGCAACCAACCTGTCTGCGGCCGAGACACACTGGACCTACACCTGGAGTTATAGTCTGGGGAGCAATTTCCTATGACAACAGGAGCACTCTCGTGGCTATCCCACGCACCCTGACGGCACAGTTGTACGTTTGTCTGGTTATTCAACCTGTTGTGCTGCCATTCATGAACAGCATTCCAGGGGTGTTTTCCAACAGGATAACGCTCGCCCGCATACCGCTGTTTTAACCCAACATGCTCTACAGAGTGTCGACATGTTGCCGTGGCCTGCTACATAACCAGATCTTTCACCAATCGAGCACGTATGGGACATCATTGGACGACAACTCCAGCGTCAGCCCCAACCAGCATTCCCCGTCCTTGTATTGACCGACCAAGTGCAACAGGCATGGAACTCCATCCCACAAACTGACATCCAGCATCTGTACGACACAATGCATGAACGCTTGCGTGCTTGCATTCAACATTCTGGCGGTTGCACCGGTTATTAATGTAACAGCAATTCACATTTAAAATGGCTCTTATCGCGCTTACAATAAGCTGTGATCTTGAAACCTTAATCGATTAAATATGTTACCTATACAAAGGTATTGCCGCCATTTCATTCCTCTACAACTATTTTTTCGTGGTGTTGGGATTTTTTTTCCGTCAGTGTATTAAGACACCACAATGTTCTGGGACAAATGGTTTTAGTAACGCAATTAGTAGCTAGTGGGTCCAACTTTTGTTTGTATGACAGCATCAACATGTCGACTATCAACCAGTTCCGGTGCCTCGACAGGTATGGCTCAACATTCGTCCTACAAAGTGGAGTGCGAAGACGGTTGTTGTGGTCAATTTCGTGGGCATCGCTCCAGTTCAGCCCCGAAAGGGTTTTATGGGATTAAGATCAGGACTTTGAGCGGGCCAGTCTGAAAATTCCAGCTCATTTTCTAGAAATCTGTCCGACACGCGCCGCTTAGTGTGACAGGGAGTTCCATTGTGTTTGACGCAACAACAGCCATTTCTATAATACTGCCAAATTGTTGGCAGGCAGAATTATCCAAAACGTCGAAGTACACTTCAGAGTTAAATCGTCTGTTGTGTAATAATCAAAGGGCTGAGTCCCTTGCACAGAAAACAACTTCATACCAGGATGGAGCCTTTGCCTAAATTAACAGATAGAAGAACACAGTGCGATGAAAATCGTTCGCCGGCCGCTGCCAAATCCAAACACGCCCATCAGATTGGAAGAGTGAAAATAATGTTTCATCACTCCAAAGAACAGCTTTCCAGTCGCCCACAGTCTAGGAATGGCGGGAGACACACCACTCCAAGAGTGAAAAGCGTGACTCATCACTCCAAACAAAAGCTTTCCAGTCGCCCACAGTCCAGGAACGGCGGGAGACACACCACTCCAAGAGTGAAAAGCGTGACTCATTACTCCAAAGAACAGCTTTCCAGTGGCCCACAGTCTATGAATGGCGGGAAACACACCATTCCAAGAGTGAAAAGCATGACTCATCACTCCAAAGAACAGCTTTCCAGGCGCCAACAGTCCAGGAATGGCAGGGGAAACACCACTCCAAGATTGAAACCAGTGACTCATCACTCCAAAGAACACCTTTCCAGTTGCCCACAGTCTAGGAATGGCAGGATACACAACACTCCAAGAGTGAAAAGCATGATTCATCACACCAAAGAACAGCTTTCCAGTCGCCCACAGTCCAGGAACAGCGGGAGACACACCATTCCAAGAGTGAAAAGCGTGACTCATCACTCCAAAGAACAGCTTTCCAGTCGCTCACAATGAAAGAATGGCGGGAGACACACCACCCCAAGAGTGAAAAGCGTGACTCATCACTCCAAAGAACAGCTTTCCAGTCGCCCACAGTCCAGGAACAGCGGGAGACACACCACTCCAAGAGTGAAAAGCGTGACTCATCACTCCAAAGAACAGCTTTCCAGTCGCTCACAATGAAAGAATGGCGGGAGCCACACCACCCCAAGAGTGAAAAGCGTGACTCATCACTCCAAAGAACAGCTTTCCAGTCACCCACAGTCCAGGAACGGCGGGAGACACACCACTCCAAGAGTGAAACGCGTGACCCATTACGCCAAAGAACAGCTTTCCAGTGGCCCACAGTCTAGGAATGGCGGGAGACACACCACCCCAAGAGTGAAAACCGTGACAGATCAATCCAAAGAACAGCTTTCCAGTCGCCCACAGTCCAGGAATGGCGGGAGACAAACCACTCTAAGAGTGAAAAGCATGACTCATCACTCCAAAGAACAGCTTTCCAATCGCGCACAGTCCAGGAACTGGCGGGAGACACACCACTCCAAGAGTGAAAAGCGTGACTCATCACTCCAAAGAACAGCTTTCCAGTCGCCCACAGTGAAAGAATGGCAGGAGGCACACCACCCCAAGAGTGAAAAGCGTGACTCATCACTCCAAAGAACAGCTGTATAGTTGCCCACAGTCCAGGAATGGCAGGAGACACACCACTGAAAGATTGAAACCCGTGACTCATCACTCCAAAAAACACCTTTCCAGTTGCCCACAGTCCAGGAATGGCAGGATACACACCACTCCAAGAGTGAAAGCGCGACTCATCACTCCAAAGAACAGCTTTCCAGTCGCCCACAGTCTAGGAATGGCGGGAGACACACCACTCCAAGAGTAAAAAGCGTGACTCATTACTCCAAAGAACAGCTTTCCAGTGGCCCACAGTCTAGGAATGGCGGGAGACACACCACCCCAAGAGTGAAAAGCGTGACTCATCACTCCAAAGAACAGCTTTCCAGTCGCCCACAGTCTAGGAATGGCGGGAGACACACCACTCCAAGAGTGAAAAGCGTGACTCATCACTCCAAAGAACAGCTTTCCAGTCGCCCACAATCCAGGAACGGCGGGAGACACACCACCCCAAGAGTGAAAAGCGTGACTCATTACTCCAAAGAACAGCTTTCCAGTGGCCCACAGTCTAGGAATGGCGGGAGACACACCACCTCAAGAGTGAAAACTGTGACTCATCACTCCAAAGAACAGTTTTCTAGTCGCCCACAGTCTAAGAATGGCGGGAGACACACCACTCCAAGATTGAAACCCGTGACTCATCACTCCAAAGAACACCTTTCCAGTTGCCCACAGTCCAGGAATGGAAGGATACACACCACTCCAAGAGTGAAAAGCGCGACTCATCACTCCAAAGAACAGCTTTCCAGTCGCCCACAGTCTAGGAATGGCGGGAGACACACCACCCCAAGAGTGAAAACCGTGACGGATCAATCCGAAGAACAGCTTTCCAGTCGCCCACAATCCGGGAATGGCGGGAGATACACCACCCCAAGAGTGAAAACCGTGACTCATCCCTCCAAAGAACAGCTTTCCAGTCGCCCACAGTCCAGGAACTGCGGGAGACACACCACTCCAAGAGTGAAAACCGTGACTGATCAATCCAAAGAACAGTTTTCCTGTCGCTCATAGTCCGGGAACGGCCGGAGACACACCACTCCAAGAGTGAAAAGCGTAACTCATTACTCCAAAGAACAGCTTTCCAGTCACTCACAGTCCAAGAACGACGGGAGACACACAGCTCCAAACGGCGGTTCGCATTCACGGTAATGGTGTGTGGCTTGTGTGCCGCTGCTCTACCATAATAACCCACACTGTGTAACTCTGTGGATAGTTATGGTGCTAAGTGAGAGATTATAAGCATTTCCTGCTTCAGCGGCGATGGAAACTGCAGAGAAAGAACGGGATTTCTTAACATTTCTTACCATGGTTCTGATGTCACATTCCGTCAGCCTGTGTGGCCTTCCTGATCGTATTTTTCCTATCCTGCACACCGTCCAGCTTCCATCTCTTCACGACGTCACTTACAGTCGAATTTTGTATGTTTAATTTAGGTAAAGCTTCGTATGGAAACGTTGCTCAAACAACACCCTATGGCACAACACGCTGCAACTCGGAAAGTTCAAGCTCAAGCTATATGATCGTTGTCAACCATTATCAATCCACTGCTGGACGAAGGTCTCCTCAAGTTTCTTCCACATCGGTCTATCTTGTGCCAGTCTTCTCCATGTTACTCCAGCATACTTTCGAATTTCATCCATCCATCTCACATGTGGTCTTCTTCTGGGTCTTTTCCTGTCCCTTGGAATCCAGTCTAAAATTTCAGCTGTCCAACGAAGGTCTGTCCTTCTGGCAATATGTCCAGCCCATTGCTCGTTCGTGATAGACGTAGTGTTGGTGGCTCCAATATTTAATACATTTTAGTGTGGTATACCTCTTCCCTCACTCACCTGTTGCGTGGCCCGGCTGTCTAAAGGTACTGTGTACGTTTTGAGCTACTTTTCTAGCGTTCTCATCCTCATATTAGTTCATATTCATCCGTTTTCTTATCGTTTGCTCGTTTGTTTACGTTTGGAAGCTGCCAACATGACGGCTTCCGGTACTTCCTTATCACCTATGGGCGTGGCGGATGCGCGTCACGTCACACTTCCCACGTCCATGGAAGTTAACATACTCTCGTCCTCAGATGTGTCTGCTCAGATGCCTTCCCAGCTTTCTAGTACTCCTGCACCGGTGCCTTCACTGGACTTGGCTGCGATTTCTTCTTCAGATCCTGCGTCCGCCTCGGTGCCCTCCCTGGGTACTACAGATTCCACTGCCTTGCCTTCGGCTTGTGCTTCTCTTCCCTCACAGCCTTCTGTGCCTGCCGGATCCGACCAGACTTCACTTCCGAGGATGTCATTTGCCTCTAAAGTGCAACGAGGTGCTACTTTTACGTCCGATTCCTCTCATCCAGTTGGTCTTTTGCAAGCAACACCTGTTATTCAGGTATCCAACCATAAGGTGAAGCTAACGATAGAATGACAATTCGCAGATTGGCCGTGAGTTCCATAACCTCCTGGATAGAGGTGTGCTCTTTCATGCTTTACCAAATACTCCATTGCCACGCTACATGGAAGCCCTCTCTGGACATGTGTCGTCTGCGTCCATTGCAGGAATTTCCCGTACTCCTCGGGGTATTTCGGTACAGTTGAATCACAAGGAGGATGCTGACTTTTTTCTTTCAAACGGACTTTCGATTGGGACAAACCATCTCGTCCCGTCGCCCCTTTCCAAGCGACTGGTGAACATCACGTTCTATCCTGTTCCACAGGAAGTGCCAGATAATGCACTTCCTCTCCTTGTCAGTCATGTTTGTAAAATTGTTGGCAAGTTCCGTCGCCTCTCTGACGCTCCCCGCGGAACTCGATTTGCACATGCTACCGGACCTCGCCGTCAGTTATTGGTCGTCTTTCCCACCGAGAAAGCGTTGGCGGATTGCCCTACAGAAGCTACTGTTGAAATTGGCGCAAGAATGTACAGTTTCAAGATTTTCACTGCACACTATTGTACACACTGTTTAACACAGAAACACACCACTGCCTCCTGTGACCGCGTTCGACGTGGACGTTCATCAAGTTCGCATCCCACTGCTGACCACATTGGTCTTTCTACTATCCCCACTACCGGTAGTTTGCCTGACGCAAATTCTTCGTTTCTCCGTCAGCCGAACATTTCCGTCACGGACGATGCTGCCTTTCCTCCACTCCCGAGCCATACGATTGTGCATCCACCCTCAAGAGTGACAGAGTTGTCTTCGACTATAGATGTGTCTACAGCGAAGTGTTCCGATCCGGGTGTGTTGAGTGGTGGTTTGGCGGGTCAGCCGTCTGGCTCTTCTCCTGGCATTTCGGATATCGGATCTCCAGTTACAACCTTGTCTACCATACCCTTGCTGCAACATCTTCCTGAGGCCTCGGCTGTTGTACCAGTCTCCACTACGGCAGCTCAGCTACGTACTGCTTCTTCGGCGACGTTCGTTTTCTCGTCTCCTGACTTGGGAGGTGAGCCTGATCCACTAATGGATACATCCGCCTTAGCTTCTTCTTCGAAGCGGGTTGGAACTTCCAAAGGCGCTGTAAAACAGAAAAAGTTAAAACAACTTTCTGTGCCACATTCTGAGGATTCATCTAGTGTTACCGAGGTTTCCGGTTCCGATGTTCCTCCACCTGATGATTCTTCAAACAGTATGCTTCTCCGCTCAGGTCCTGTCAATCTTCTCTCTGATGCTGAGGTTCTACAGGCCGTTGGTACGTTTCCTCAAGTTCCTGGACCACTGTCCAGACAGCAACTTTTACGTCTTTTTCAACCTGCACGTACGATTGTTGGTTCTGAAGAGTTCCTTCACTCACCTGATCTATATCTGTATGCAGCGGTAACGCAATTCGAAGCTTATGTGTCACTGTTTAAATCTCTGTGTGCCACCGATCCTCGGTATCAGCCTTTTTGAGACGTTACACGCGCCGTCTCGCCTCCTTGAAGGAGCTCGCTGAGAAGCGTATATGTGATACCTTACTTCCTCGTACCGATGACCTTTAGCTCTCTTCCCTAAACCGATCACTTTTTGTTCTCTCAATGCTAGAGGATTTGCGAACCCGTTCGCAAATTCTCTGGTCTTTGCAGACTTAGTGCCTGTTGATGCTGATGTTTTATTTATTCAGGAAACAAATTGCATTCCCGTTACGCCGTTTCATCGCTGGCGCCCGTGGCCCTATAGGTTCTTTCATTGCTTTTCCACCCGTCTCGGAAACGGCGTATCCATTGGAATTCATCAACGCCTTTACCCAGCTATGTCATCAACTGTCGAAGTCGCGAAGACTGAGGGAGTTTTCTTATATCTCTCCTTTCGTCTCGGGGCTTTGGGTGTTCATCTTCTTAACATTCATATACCGCAGCGAAAGGACGATGCAATTTCCCTTTTAGACTCCATCTATGTTCATCTTGCCACGGTCGCCCCCTCTGATATTGTTCTCTTTGGTGGTGATTTCAGTTGCACGTTGTACCCTACTCTTGATCGGTCACACTGTGTCGAATCTCGTTTTTCTCTTGTTCAGGTTTTATCCGACCTTTTGTCCCATTACAACATTGTTGATGCTTTCCGTTGCCTTCATCTTTCTGTCTGTGATTTTACTTGGTGCTCTTCCAATCCTGCTTCTTTGGCCGAAGCACGACTTGATCGGTTTTATCTTTCGTCCCATTTTAGTACACACCTTCAAGCTGCGTCACACATTCCGTGTGTTTCGTCTGATCATTCCATTTGCATTCTTTCTGTATTTCTTCCCTGTTGTCTTCAAACCGTTCTTCAGGTTATGGCCTCTTCCCATTTCGTTCCTTACTGATTCAGATTTTTGTTCCCATTTATCAGCTTATCTTCAGGCTGCTGAAATTGATCTTCACTCCACCTCGGATCCTGTGTCGGAATGGATCTCAGTTAAAACTACATTAGTTGCTTTCTGCAAGAGATTTTCTCTTTCCACTCGCCTCTCGGAATCCACGATCGTTGATCGCCTTCGTCTAGAGTTAGCTTGTGTTTCACCTACGTTTGCCGCCTATCGTACAGGGTCCTCGGCTATCCGGGGCCTACTTCAAAGCCAGGCGTCGCAAGCTCTTGTTCGCCTTCATGTACAGGATGTTTCTTCAGACATCCAGGATGCGAGCGCCTTTCTTGAATTTGAGAGGGACATCCTTTCTTCTCCTTCGCTCACCCATTTAACCCTTCCTGATGGCTCTGTCTCTGATGATCATTCACGGCTTTCCCCTTTTCTCGTTTCTCATTTTACTGAACATTTCTATTCTTCCTCTTCGCCTCCTGATCCATCCTCCACTCTCTTCACAGGCCTTCCTCAAGTTCCGTCTTATCTTCATTCTTCTCTCCTTGCCCCAATTACTCTCTCGGAATTATCTTCAGCTCTCTCCTCTTTAAACTATCAGTCCGCCCCCGGTTTAGATGGTATCCCAGTTGCATTCTATCGTACTTTTCTACCTCAGCTTTCTCCCTTTCTTCTAGCTTGCTTTAACAATCTTCTATTTCGCACTGCTTTCCCTTCATCTTTTACCGTTGCCGTCGTTCGTCTTCTCCCGAAGAAAGGCTGTCTCCTCAATATCGACAATAGGCGTTTTATTAGCATCTTGAACAGCGATTACAAGCTTTTCGCTAAGATTCTTTCTCGTCGTTTGAATGGCATACTGCCAGACATTATTCATTCGGACCAAACGTATACAATTCCGGGTCGATCTGTTCAATCAACATTACATCTTCTTCGAAACCTTCTAGTACTTGCTGATCGACAGGTTGAACGCCTGGCCTTGTTCTCGTTGGATCAGCGCCAAGCGTTTGACCGTGTCTCTCATGCCTACCTTTTTCGGGTGCTTCTTTCATTTGGTATTCCTCATAATTTTTGCAGACTTCTTTTAAACCTTTATCGCAATTCTTTTCTTCACGTTCGGACTCACTCATTTTTAACGAGCTCCATTCCTTTTGCTACTGGAATTCGTCAGGGGTGTCCCCTTTCTGGGCAGTTGTTTGCTTTGGCGTTTGAGCCGTTGTTGTGCCAAATCCGTTCTGTTCTTGCTCCTTCGCCTCGTTCTTTACTACCCGAATCTCGTCATTTTTCTTCTGTCCTGGTTGCTTATGCAGACGATCTGACGGTACTCATCCGAGCGCAGTCCGGTTTCTCGACCCTGGAATCTGTTTATTCTCAGTATGCACAACTTTCCGGCGCTGCGTTGAACAGAGACAAGAGCACCGGGCTCTGGTGCGGTGCGTGGCGAGCACGCCCTCGTCGCCCCTGGGGAGCCACTTGGTCTCGAACGACGCAGCAGTTTCTTGGTGTAGTTCTTGGTGATCCTTCTTTCCTGTCCTTTGGTTCCTGGACACCGCTTCTCCAAAAATTCTCAAATGTTTTATCCCGCTGGAGTCGTGCTAGGGATTTATTGTCGTATTGGGGTAAAGCCCGGGTTGTCTCTACGTTTCTTCTCCCTTTATTGACATATACATGGTCTACACAAGCGGCTCCTTCTTTTTTTCTTCGTAAAATTCAGTCAGCCATCACCCGCTTCATGTGGCATCGGCAGGCTTGGGTGTCTACACGGACGCTCACGCTTCCGGTGTCTCATGGAGGGGTGGCACTTCCTGATGTCCATCTCCGATATCGTACTGCTCGCCTTGTTTCCATTTTTTCGCTTTATTGCTCTGTTCCCACTGCTGCTATTAGTTCTGTTGATGTCATTCTAAGTCCTCGTAACTCAGTTATCACTTTTGCGACGCTTCTCCTTATGGATCGTTTGCCTCTGTTGCCTAAACGTCTTCCGGAGGTATATAGGGAATTTCTTGATTTTTGGCGAGCGTTAACCCCGGTTCATCTTCCTCCTTCTGGCCTCCTTTAATTGTTAAATGAGCCACTCTTCTACTCTTCCGTTTTGACTCAGTCGGATTCTTCATATTTTTGTTTTCCCTCCTGGATTCGGGAGGGTGTTTTTGTTGTCAAGCAACTTGTCACCCCGACTCTTCGGTGGCGTTCTCTCTCACAAATTTCGGTTGCTCTAGCTGCTGATCCTATTGAGCATTTCCGGTTTCTCCTTCTTCAACGCGCTCTTCGTCGGTCATTTCCCGATATAGCAACTGTTGATGGACTTGATGCTTGCGCGTCCGCCCCTGTTGCTTTACCTTTTTCGTTTTCACTCTCTGGTTCTCCCTATCTACTTCATTCCGTCACTTCTCGCTGTCTTTACCGTCATCTTCTCCTTCACAATTCTCCGCAGCTACCCATTTCCTCTCTTCCACCATCTACCTTTTCTGCCACTTGGTGTGTTCTGCAGCTTACTCTTAGTTTACCGCTGGAGAAAGATGTGCAGTGGCGATTTCTCCACGGTCGACTCCCCACTCCAACCATTCTGCATCGTCAGGGAATTCTTTCTAGTCCTCTTTGCCCTTTTTGTGGACAAATCGGTGATCTTCTACATTATTATAATACCTGCGAGATCCTACAGCCATTGTTTACTCTCATCCATCAGATCGTTTCACTTTCCTGTTCCACTCTCCACAGCTTACATGATTTCAACTATCTTCTTCCTCGAGGAAGCATTACGCCTCACCGACCTTCCATTTGTTCCTATTTGTTCGTTCTTGCTAAATCTGTTATTTATGCGTACCACCTCTCGATTCGTTTTCTGGGCTCTTATCCATCTGTTTCAGAGGCTCAATCACGTTTGGTCACGGCTTTTTCGTGCCGCCCTTTTATCTCGTCTTACAACTGAGTATCTTTCAGCATCGACTCACGGTTCCTCGGCGACGTTTTCCACCTTGTGGTCGCCTGGATCTTCCTGGTTTCGCATTGATTCCTCCACGGTCTCGTTACTTGTGTGATCTCCCCATTATCCTATCTCGCGTATTGCTCTGTTGTTTCCTGCATTAGGGCCATGTATTTTAAATTTGCTATAATTGTGAGTTTTTACTGTGTTTCACAAGTAATGTATTTTGATTTTGCTATAATTGTGTGTTTTGGCTGTGTTTCACAAGTAATGTATTTTCATTTCGCTATAATTGTGTGTTTTTGCTGTGTTTTCACAAATAATCGGTCTCGTAACTTGTGTGATCTCCCCAGTTTCACATTATTATTATCTTATTTGGTGTTTCCTCAATTTGTATCTTGTTTTTAAATTTCCTATAATTGTGAGTTTGTGCTGTGTTAGTGCTTTCCTCTATCGTGGTTTACTATAGTGGTACATTTGTTACCTATGTTATTTTTATAATGTTGATGAGTTACTCAATAATGTATTGCGCTCTAACCACATTTAAGTCCATTCGGTTGATGCATGCTGGCATAGTACTTTCATATACTTGTGCAAATGTGTTTTTTCATATCGTTTGACATGTTGTTATGCCAATCATTGTTCGTGTGCATAATCATTTCCTTTCTGTGTAACTTTGTGCTGCATCGTGGATATATATACATTGCCGCGCTTTTGTTTTCTGTACTGCAACTTTCAATGAATTTCCCATGTTTGTATTTTGTTATAGCAATAAACTGGGTACCATTTTGGTACCCACAGTTACCAATACCACTACCATTGTCATATCAGGAATTTTACTCTGATCATTATGTCTTCCACTCTTGTCATTTTACTGATCCACGAGTTCCTCTTCTTATATCTCCTGGTTACACCAAGCATGCACCTCTCCATACCCCTTTGAGTTGTCTGCAGTCTTTGTATGTCTTTTCTAGTTAAGGTCCACGTCTCTGCGCCATACGTTAGCACTGGAAGGATGCATTGATCAAACACTTTTCTTTTAGGATATAATGGCATATTGATCTTGAAAATTATACTGTTTCTTCGAAAAGCTCTCCAAGCAAGTTTTATACGCCGATTAATTTCTTCATCAATGCGACCTTGACTTGATATCTGCTGTCCAAGATAAATGTTGGTATTGGTTGTCTCCAGCTTTTCCCCACCAATCGATAAATCTTCATTTCTTGTAAAAGCATTGTACATCACTTTTGTCTTCTGAAAGTTCATTTTCAATCCCACTTCTTTACTCTTGTCAGCAAGTTTCCGGGTCTGCAGCTCTTTTGGGATAGTTTCAAAAGGACTACTTCATCAGCAAAACGAAGGTGAGTTAGATAATCTCCATTAATCTTTATCCCTTTGTTTTCCCAGTTCAGTGATTGAAAGACATTTTCCAATGTGGCATTAAGAGCTTGGGAGATATTATGTCACCTTGTCTCACTCCCTTTCCAATTTTTATGTGTGCTGTATTCTCAAACAGCCGAATCTTTGCACTTACATTTTCATAGATGTTATTAATAATATTAATGTATGCATCTTCAATACCGCAAGATTTCAAAGCCTTTGTAACTGCTGATGGTGTCACCGAATCAAAGGTCTTTTCGTAATCGATAAAAGCCATGCATAATGGAAGTTCATATTCCCTCGATCATTCAATTAGTTCTCTCAGCACACGGATATAATCTATAGTGTTGTAGCCACTCCTGAACCCAGCTTGTTCTCACGGTGGAGCCATGTCCAGTGTCACCTTCAAGCGGTGTAAAAGAGCTTTAGTGAAGATTTTATAAACCACCAATAGGAGGCTGATAGGTCTGTAGTTCCCGAGATCCTCAATGTCACCTTTTTTATGTAGCAGGATCATTGTAGCGTTGTTCCAATCCTCAGAAATCTTCCCTTCATTAAGGCATCGAGTGAAAACGTGGGCGAGTACTGTTTCAATTTCTCCACTTGCTTCGTGTATGATGTCTACGGTAATTCCATCTTCTCCTGGAGCTTTCCCCCGTTTCATGTTCTTGATTTAATGTGCAACTTCTGCTGGGTGTACTGGAAGAACCCTGGTACTGGTACCTTTCGTTATGTCTGGAGTACATGTGTCGCCCCTTTCATATAGTTTTGAGTAGAAATCTTTTAACTCTTGTTAAAATTTCCCTTCATTTCTTGTTACAGAACCATGTTTCTTTCTCAGAGCCATAATATGTTTTCTTCCCTTACTTAGATGTCCCTTTGATCTCTTAAGGCTTTGGTTGTTTTCAATTACTTTCTTCACTAGTTCACAGTTATATATCCTCTTCAAAATTTCTAATAACAGAACATCTCATCTTTATATTCCTATTCACAGCACACCTTTCTGCGCAATCGTTTTTTGCACTTATGCAAATATTTGGCACTCTCCGAATACTTTTGAAAATATAGTGTATTATCACCTAATGAACTAACGACTTTCATTATTCATACACAGCTTTATAACTTAGATAATTTTTGTTCATTTATTGGCAAGATCGTTTTATTGCACTGGTAACAAGATTTATACAGGTAGAGAGAACAACGTGAATTTTCTTTATGGTTAGGTCGTTTAAGAGGTTGCTCTCCCGAAACAATAGTTTAATGCGGGGAAAAAAGAATGCACAGATTGCATTTTAGCATTGTTCTCCGATATTTGTTGATTACAATTCAGGCAATATTTTAATAAAAATATTTTTACAGATACTAAATGATAGTTTCTAATAAAATAAATTATGTTTCTTTTCATGGAAAAAAGTCATCTGGTAAGAGGTGCACGAGAAGTGCAGATCTTGAGGTATTTCCTAGCTTATAGCCCGTCTTAGGACTGTTGTTTTTAAGCTTTAAATAAATATTAATATATAGGGGATATTGCCCGTCCTCTGACGGAGTGAAATTTCTAATTGAAGCAGACTGAGAACCAATCAAATAGACGCCGGAGTTCTGTAAGGAAACATAGAAAACACATATATAGTAAGCACACCTTCATGTTAGAACTAAAAATTATCTGCTATTTATTTCCGTTTTTCAAATGGCTTCGCGATAAATAACATTTTGTGTAAAATATTTGTTGTTTAACAATTGTAGATTAGAGTGTTTAAATAGATCGATATTTCGCAAAATGTTTAATATAATCAGCACTAAACTTTGAAAGTAGTTTTCGTGTAAACTTACCTTAATAATTTTTTCTTTGATTTTTCGCGTTAAATTACTTTTTCTCCAAAACCCTTGTCATTCCCTTCACGGCTTGTTTTAGACTATCGTATTCGACGGTTAATTTTAAACTTGATACAGAAGCTTTTTCTACAAAATAATGCTACATCTGGCATTACTAATAGGAACTATCTAAATTCTCGACAATGTGCTGTTGGGGCGACATCTGTTTTTAGATGTAATTTTGCTCATTTTGACATCGCAAGATTTCAGTTTTTACTGTAGGTTAGAGCGTTTACCGATATTTTGCAAAATGTATAATATAATCGGTACTGAACCCGGAAAGTTAGTTAAATTAAAAAAGTAAAAAATAACAAAAGCGCCAAATAATTATTCGAATTGTGCTGAATTCAATTAATATACAAACGCAACTTGCCGTGATATTAAGATTTTAATTCGAATTTTGCAGATCGGATAAATAAAACTCGAGCCATTGATGATCAATTTTTTTAAATTAGCACGCGATTACCTTGACATCTCAATGTGATCGCATGCTATTATATAGCAGGCAATCATTTTGACATCGCGAAAGCACACACATGAATTTTTTAATAAGTGATGGCGCAATAATGCAGACGTTGCTGTGACGTCAAGTGTTCCAGAGAGACAGACGGATCTGGGTGTTTATATAGTATACATCATTGTACACTGCTTTCTGTTGAAAATGCAACATCAAGAATGACCTGAGATTTTGAAGTGATACTTATAAGTACATTACTTATGATACAAGACGTATGTGAGAAGAAGTACATACCTGTACGTTATGGAGAGCACACAATACTCAGTACCTTGTGCACCCACCACGAGCGGCGATAACGGCTCGTACATGGCGTAGCATCGACTGGAAGAGGTTCTGGAAGACGCACGGCGGAAGGTCATTCCATGGTTTCTCGATTCGTACCTAAAGCTCATCTTAGGTAATTGGCGATGGAGTGTGACGGAACACATTTCGGGTGACCATATCCCACACTTGATCAATAAACTACACATAAGGAAAACGCATTAGCCAAGGAAGAGTGGCACATTTCTTACATCCAGGAGCTGTAAGACTGTAAGACACTCCGCGTCACCGGTCCCGGACGATTCGTCCAACGACGATTGGTCCAAGGCCGATTGGTCCAATGTCCGATTCGTCCAATGCCTTTTCGTACAATGGTACGACTGATCCAATGCCGATTCGTCCAATGGTACGATTGGTCCAACGCCGATTCGTCCAATGGTATTATCTTACCAACGGTAAACTTTTTTAGTTTCCAGAAAGGAATAATAATTTAAATCATTCTCGTCTTTATATCCTCTAGAAAGATAATTTCCGTATATTTGGTAATTGTAAACATTTTACATAAACCTGGTAAAAGGCACTCAATGGAGCATTTCTCAGCTGTTTGCAAAGCACCTAGGCCGCGGGCATTTTTTGAAGATTTTAATTTACAACCTACATATTTGGTATTTGTAAACATTCTATAAAACCTTATAAAAGGCACTCATCGTATCATTCCTCGGGTCTTTACGAGGCACCTAGGCCCTGGGCTTTTTTAGAAGATTTTAAGTTACAACCTAGATATTTGGTATTTGTAAACATTTTATAAAACCTTATAAAAGGCACTCAACGAATCATTTCTCAGCTATCTACCAGGCACCTAGGTCGCGGGCCTTTTTAGAAGATTTTAAGTTACAACCTAGATATTTGGTATTTGTAAACATTTTATAAAACCTTATAAAAGGCACTCAATGAATCATTTCTCAGCTATCTACCAGGCACCTAGGTCGCGGGCCTTTTTAGAAGATTTTAAGTTACAACCTAGATATTTGGTATTTGTAAACATATAATAAAACCTTATAAAAGGCACTCAACGAATCATTTCTCAGCTATCTACCAGGCACCTAGGTCGCGGGCCTTTTTAGAAGATTTTAAGTTACAACCTAGATATTTGGTATTTGTAAACATTTTATAAAACCTTATAAAAGGCACTCAACGAATCATTTCTCAGCTATCTACCAGGCACCTAGGTCGCGGGCCTCTTTAGAAGATTTTAAGTTACAACCTAGATATTTGGTATTTGTAAACATTTTGTAAAACTTTATAAAAGGCATTCATCGTATCATTTCTGAGGTCTGTGCAAGACACCTAGGCCGCAGGCCTATGAATTAATATTTCGTGCTCAACAGAAAGAGCAACATTATTAACTTGATTTAATATGTAAACGTTATGAATATGACATCGGTAGAATAAAAACTGTTGAAAAGGCTTCTGTCCAAACCCTGACCAGTTGTTTCCATTGGACAGTTGGCGGAAAACCCCACTGCATTCTACAAACAGAAACGGAACACTAGTATTTTATATTATTTCATGCAAAAGAGAAACATTGAAGTTGATAGAATGGCTCGTACATAAGTAACTTCATACGGCAGCAAGGACAGTATAACCAGAAAACGCGATTCCAAAAAAAAAAAAAAAAAAAAAAGAAATCTGTAACCACATATTACGCATGAAATGTAACTCTTTGGACTACCTGTACTTTCGTATAACATCGGAGATAGAATCAGAACAGATGAGACTTTTATAGCATGAGTAGCACTTCGGACAGATAGGACGGAATTGGACCAATCGGCATTGGACCAATCGTCATTCGACGAATCGTACCAGACTCCCGCGTCACATGTGATAGGGCATTGTCCTTTTGAAATGTCGCACAGAAGACCGTCTGCAGGTATGGCAGATCTTCAGCCTCCAAAACTTCGGCAATGTAGTGCTGGTTGGTCATGGGCTCTATAATACGTATGGGGCCGGAATGTGTATGGAACCAACAGCACCCCACACCAGAGCCCCAGGTTTCGAGCCCGTGTGAATATTCATAATGCATGCCACAAGCAGCTGTAAACCACGGTGTTTCTCTATAAGGATCCATCCATAATGGGCGAATAGGTTGAACAGCTACTCGTCGGAAAACATTATGCGCTCTTCTTGGCCCATGTGCATCAGCTTACTTTTGCGGTTTATAATCACGGGAAGTCAAAGCAACAGACGGCGAGCGACGAGGCATATACCGAGGTAGCACAGCCTTGCAATTTAACGTAAGCCCAACACTCAGCCGTCGTTTTATAGAAATAGAAGACAGGTTAAATTGCAAGGCCTACCTGGGTATATGCTAATGATCTAACTTCGTCAGGTAAAATGGATTTCGTTACGTTTGAAAGCGACAGCAATGCAGAAGACATCACTGACGATTGCTACATAGAAAGATGAACACACCGGCCCCTGAATTCGAAACCTTTGTGCAGATGTACATAAACGTGATCACGTGCGTCACCACATGATCTAGGAAAATTTTTAAGATTGCTTCTCGTCAGTAATCGGCAGTAGTGTTGATCATAAGGAAAATACAAAGAATAATTCAGAGTTCCATACAGGTCTCATTGTTGGTGCTCGTCGGGCTGTAGAGGCGATTTTGAAAACAGCGGAGCTTACTGGTGGCTCAAAAGGTGAGATATCCCGAGGCTTTAATCAGTGAACAAAATAACCTACATTGGTTGTACAAGATGCGTAATTGTAGCGCGACGACAATCTGTCGGGAACGACATCACCGTCGTCTCAGAAGGATTGTACAGAAAAACAGGACTTCCTCTGTGTAGAACTTGACCGAAGCAAGGTGTTCCCGATTCATATCTCAACGAACTATGCGCAGGGAATTCAAGACGATCAGTATTTACAGTCGCGTGCTGGAAAAAAGTCATGTGATCTGTCGGATCGCAACTCTCTGTCTACCGTGTGTACACCTTGTTCTGTACAGACGGTAGACAGAAAGTTTGGCAGGAGCTCCATGAGGTAATGGACCCAGTTTGCCTTGTAAACGCAACACGAGATTCTTTAAGTGGCATCATCGTGTGGGGCAATTTCTGTTGGTACAGTAGGTGTCCACTGATTTTGCTGAATGGCCAGGTGTCATCCAATGACTAACTGAACGTTGTTGCCAGTCATGTCTATCCTGTAATGTTCAATTTTTATCTGAGAGGTGATGGCTGTTTCATGAGATAAAATGCTCCTGTCCATCGCCTACAAAATTTTCAGCAGTGGTTCAGCAACCATCACAGCGACTTCCTCCATTTCCCCTCTTTACAATGCCCGGATCTGAACCCCATTGACAATGTATGGGACACGTAAGAAAAACAGATCCGGAAGTAATGTCTTCTGTCCGTCGAATCTGAGTTAGTTAAACAACTGTCTGGTGAACACTCAGTGTGTTGCAGACCCAGATGCACTCCAGCATCTTGTGGAATTTCTGTCTAACTGCGTTCGTGTTGTAAGTCGAGTTAAAGGATTTCCAACTCGGTATTAAATAAAGTTTTCTAATTCAGTCGCTGGCATGTCTCCATCACTGGGATTTTACAAAAACACATGGAAGCATATATTGCTTACACATTTCGAGAAAATTGAAAGGGTGTTTCAATAACGAATTCCACTTTTTCCAAGTTCACTGCTCGTCTAAATTTACCGTGTCGTATGAAAGAAAGAAAAGTACTTATTCTGTCACTATATGAGTCCATCAATCGGTCTAACTGTTTGTACTATATCGTAGATGACCGTATGGTACGAGGCCTTGTATTCCACCCATTCGTGCGAGATGGGCCCTGGTACAATTCTATGCTGAGACATGGATGTAACAGGTGCCGACGGTACCGGCTCTTTCCCTTTCCTGGAACCTGCCACCCTAAATTAGGGATGGGCGACCGCTAGAAGCGTATTGTGGACGCTCACGGTAATTGTTAAACTCCACTTCACACCCCCTCCACCCATCCCAAAAATGTTAGTCATTTGAAAATTGTTTTTCACGTTGGGAAGCCACATTGCGGGGAAAAAAATCATACCTTTCGGTTTTCTTCCAATAAATACCAGAGCTGCTGTTCTGTGTAAATGCAAGCACTACAGAATTCAAATTTCTGATTGGATAACTTATATTATGTGGACCCTTTTGTTCGGACTTTCTATTTCGATTAATGCCAAGTTTCTACGGTATGTGACGTAAATTTAATTTCCATTTCTACTTCTAAAAGTACGATTCAGAAAAATTCTTGCATCCTATAATTTTCGTCTTAAAAAACATGTGACATGCATCTTCCGAATCTTCAAAGTGAAGAATTTCGCCACTTGGGGATGTAAGTGCATATTTGTATTTTCAATCATATCTCCTATTTTAAAAATCCCGAAATAAAAAAAAATATTCTTTTAGTAGACTTTTTTTTGTACGTCCAGCAGTCATGCCCGTTCTCCGAACGGTGAATCGATAAAATAATTTTTTGAACACGAAATTAAAGAAAGGAAAAGTAATTAGGAGAAAGAAGAGTTATTTAAGATCCCAAATTGTTGCATGGTTTAGAACAGGGATGAGACGTCAATGCTAAAGGTTTTCTTTGTTATCGCTGTTTTCAAAAGTCGTATAAAAAAAAAAAAAACTTTTCCGTCACATAGTATTCACTGTGAAGAATACTTAGCGAGCGTTTTCTGTATTTTATAACGCGCAGTTTTGCCGCTAGTATAAGTCACTGAATGTATTTGTTCTTAAGAGTATCACCACTTCTAAAGATCCGATCGAAAAGTTATTCCCTGGCTCGATTGAATACTATATAGAATATATCTGTATAGAATATATCCGAACGAAAAATAATTCGATTGAATACCCTTAGCTATATAGAATACATCGGTTTCATTTTTTCTTCAACAAACGCAGAGTTTTCGGTAAAGCAACTTGATGCTTTCTTTGATGCGTCTGCTTCTATAAGTTTGATATGAGAGAGCTTTTACCTTCCGACGTGTTGGAAAAAGAGTTAGCCGCTTCGGTCGCCGAGAGGTAGAAAGCGTTGGTTTCTAATCATTCACCCGACATGGATCAGGATTCGAATCCCAGGTGACGTATGGATAATGTGTTTTGTTTTGTTTTGTTTTTTTTTTGGTTGGAGGTTTAACGACCACCGTGAGCAACTCAATGGGCTATAAGCAGTCGCCCGTCCCTAATTTAGGGTCACTGGTTCCAGGGAAGGGAGAGAGCCAGTGCCGTAAGACAAACACAACATCCATGCCTCACCGGGATTCGAACCCGGACCCCGTTCGGACGAATGATCAGAGGCCATCGCATAGACCACTGCGCCACCGGGGCGGCATGGATAGTGTGTGCGCTTTATTGCACTGGCGTTATCTAACCCTTTCGTGGAATCAGTAAGCCTAAAATAGGAGCGGATACTCCCTATACACTATATTGACAAACGACGTCAGCGGACACCTAATAGAGAAATACAACATAGCATCTATTGACATACATTAGTACGGTGTCGGTCCACCTTTGGCATGCACTGACTCTTCCAGACATGCTTTCGACAAGGTTTTGGAAAACAGGAGTCAATGTTTTGGAACACAGGAGTCAAGGTTTTTAACACAAGAGTCAAGGTTTTGGAACACAGGAGTCAAGGTTTTTTAACACAAGCGTCAAGGTTTTGGAACACAGGAGTCAAGGTTTTTTAACACAAGAGTCAAGGTTTTGGAACACAGGAGTCAAGGTTTTTAACACAAGAGTCAAGGTTTTGGAACACAGGAGTCAAGGTTTTTTAACACAAGAGTCAAGGTTTTGGAACACAGGAGTCAAGGTTTTTTAACACAAGATTCAAGGTTTTGGAACACAGGAGTCATGAATTCCTTTTACATGCACTGACCCTTCGAGACATGCTTTCGACAAGATTTTAGAGCACAACGATAGGCATGCGCTTCCATTCAGTACATAATGCTGCCGCTAACTGTTGTTCAGTAGTAGGCCTTGGTTCCAAACCTCTTATGCGGCGCTCTAATTCATCCCGTTAGGTGCTCTATGGAATTAAGACCAGGGCTCTGTGCTGGCCAGTCCATACACGATACGGAATTATCGTCAAACCACGCCGTAACAGTCCTTGCTTTATAGGACGTAAGTCGGGCCAGTTTTGAGCTCCGTGTTTAGCCGTCTACTGAGTGTGTTTTGTGTGCTCTGTCTTTATAATTTTGCGCGTGCTTTCAAGACGAAGGTTGTATCTTTGATTTATGACATCTCCCGAGTCGGTGTGTACTCTTTTCATTTAGCTATCAGCATTTTATTTTCTCGACTAGTAGGGCGTTTTTACTAAATTAGGCCTCGCCATCGGCGATGGCGACTGCTGATAAAAGAGGCGTTCCCGCTCGTGTCACAGCTTCTCCTACTGCGTCGACCTTTATCTCTGACGGAGCAAACCAATCAGCGTCCGTCCTTAATGATGAGGAATCTCGTCCTTCTCCTGATGCCTCTTGCTCTTCTTCTTCTACTCTTCGACTCTCTGACTCCACCCTTCCTGGTGGCGATGCTACGTCGTTCGCTTCTGATTATGCCGATGACGTATTGGATATCTCTGATGGCGTTGCTTCTCTGCCCTTGGTGGCCTTGCCCAGCGTTGTGTCAGCTCCTTCATCCAGCGCTGCACCTCTCCCTTCCAGTGGAGAATTGCCTTCCCGCTCTCATTCTAGCGTTATCGGAGGTGCGTCCATACCTACGCAAGCGACTCGCCATCCCCTTGCGGATGCCCATGTCCAGATACATGGTAACTCACTTCAATTGGACGTTCCGCACTTCTCACCGGCTGCGCAGGAACTTCACTACACCCGCGAGTTGGGAGTGTGCCTAGATGCTCTTCCGAATACACCGTTGAAGATCTATTGTGGTACGCTCTTTGCTTTTCTTGCACCCAGGTCCATTACTCACCTCACCTGCCGGCCGCGGACGGTGTTTGTTTATTTCACATCCAAAGAGCATGCAGACACGCTTCTAAACTTTGGTCTTGACCTGGGTGATCACCACCTCGAAGCTGAACCGATCGCCAGGCGCCCTGTTCGGGTCTCATTGTATCCGGTGCCCCCCTCCCCCCGAAATGTCGGAAGCGATTATATGTACTGCACTTAGTAAGTGTGGTAAGATTGCTAGTCCTGTTATCACACATTCAGTTGCGCCCAAGGTTCCTGCAAATAAGAATGTTTGTAGTTTTCACCGGAATGTTCGACTCCTCTTTCCATCAGAGGAGCATCTCCGTAAGTTCCCACGGATCCTAACCGTCCGATGTGGGCAGCTCTCTTACAGGATTGACATGCTAACATCATAACACTGTGCTAATTGCAAAGAACTTTGGCATAAGCGTGCTCGCTACCCCAACAACGAGTATCCAGCTCCCACGGCTTCTAGAGCGCCTGCCGCCTCTAAGCAGCCTCCTGCTACATCTCGCTCTCGACCTACACCATCTTCTAGTGTGCCAACTGCTCCTGTGCCGAGTTACACAAAACGTATATCTAAAGCCTCTCGTCAACGAGCGTCTTTTGATGCTGACCTCACATCCCACCTTCATCTTCCAACGCTCGCCTCACCTATTACTCTTCATCACGCGGCAACATCGGGAGACCTCGCCACTGGTTTGCCACCAGTCTTCACTGTTGGTGTCTCCGATTAGGACGGCGGCGCCGATCTCTCCTCTGACTCTGCGTCTGCTTCCCGAGCATTGTCGCTCCTGGGAAAACGCATTTTTGGCACTCGTACAAGTACCCGACGTAAGACGAAGAAGAAGAAATATCCACCTGCGGATGAGCGACCGTTCCGGGCTACCCAATCCTCAAGAGATCTTTCTCCCTCTCCTCCGCCAACAGAAATTGAAAGGGACACTGATGATGATGGGTCTCCGTCTACGTTTGAGGTATTTTCCAGTGTACTCTCCAAATATGGTGCTCCTTCGGAACCTCTCAATCTTGCAGATTACTATCAGTTTTGCACCCACACCACGAACCTGGAGTCGACGTATGACTACCTGCCAGAGCGCGAATACATTCTTTCCCGCACTGCTCCTGCAAGCCGGATGCATTGCTAAGTACATTCGTGGGTTTGTGCATGAACCCCTGCACCACTCACGGACCCTTGGCTGCGTAAACCGATTACAATAACTCCTGAAAGTTGCGCCGCGACTCCTCCAATTAACGACTGACCAGTCCATTTAAGGTCACGACCCTTAATTGCAGAGGGTTCGCTAGCCCGCTAGCTAATGCCCTTGTAATGGAAGACCTCTCGCTCCTCGGCGCCGATCTGTTGCTATTGCAAGAAACAAACTGCCATTCCTCCACTCTGTTTACTCGCTGGCGTACTAGCAATTATGTGTTCCATCATGCATTTCGCTATTTATCTCATGGTGGGCTTGCTTTCGGAATACATCAGCACTTCCGATCCACCCTCACTGCTCTCTCAGTGCAGAACGTATGCCGGGATTTACTCCAGTAAGTCTCTTTCACAGTTGGCGGAGCTCGATTTCACATCTTTAACATGTATATTCCGTGCACCTCTAATCATTTATCCATCTTGTTCACCAAACTCCGTCAAGCTCTCTCGAAATTCTCGCCTTTGGATCGTGTGCTCTTGGGTGGAGACTTCAATTGCACCTTTAACGCGGCACTGGATCGCTCTGCTTCGTCACGAGAGCGTCGTACGGATCTCGTCGCACTACTCCATGACCTTGTTGCTGATTTCTCCTTCACCGATGCTTATAGGCACCTACATCGACAAAAGACCTCACACACGAACGCTCGTCTGGGAGTCAGCTTCCATCGACTGCAAGCCTAGATCGGGTCTACGTTTCCACACCGCTTCTTGCGTCTGTTACCGAGTTGCGACATCAACCTACTGCTTCCTCCGACCACTGCACGGTCACCCTCACAGAGTTTGCTGCGGCGTCACTACCTCGGACTGTACGTCCGTGGACGTTTGATTCCAATATCCTCACCGATCCTGACTTCTGTGCCTCTGTCCGTTCTTTCCTTGCTGCTCGTCGCGCTGTGTTGCATTCCGCACCCTGTACCTTGACGTATTGGCTTCATATCAAGCATCAGCTCCTCTTACATATCAAGCAACTTTCTTTCACCATGACGATTTCCAGTCAGATGCGCCTCAATCACGTCAGGCAGAAGCTCGCACTGATTGGGTTGTTAGATCCGCTGTTTCCAGGATATCAGTCGGAACTCCAGGCTTTGCTGGAACCTCTAGCGCAGCAAGCACTTTTACGTCTGCGTATTAAACATCTCAATCCGGTGGAATGCACCTATGATTTTCTAACATCGATGGAATCTGCACGCAAATCCCTCTACCTCGCTTCGTCATCTTCGCCTCCCCTCTGGCGAAATCACATCCGATTCGGCAGCGATTTGCTCTCACGTTCGTCAGTTCTCTACCACCAAGTTCAGTGAAACTCCTTACCCTTCTGCCTCTGATCTCCCCCGCCCCCCCGTCTTCTCAATAACCTGCCTCAAGTTCCGTCTCATCTTCCTCACACCCTGTCTCTCTCACCCACATCCACGTAGGTGTCCGACACCTTCTCTTCCCTTAATCCCCATGCCGCTCCGGGTCCGGCCGGCCTCTCTTTTCCTTTTTATCGTGCGTTCTTGCCTCTTCTGTTGCCTTTTCTCCTCTCCGTTTTTTCTGCTGCATTTAACTGGTACCCCTTCCCGAGGAGTTTCACGGACGCACATGTGGTTCTATTTCCCAAGAAGGGTGATCCTCTCGACTTGGGAAATCGGCGCCCCATTTCTCTTCTCAATCAAGATTATAAACTCTATACTAAGCTTCTTTCCCGTCGACTAAACTCTGTTCTTCCTCACATCCTTTCTGACTCTCAAACTTATACTGTTCCTGGCCGTTCTCTTTCCTCCAATGTTCAACTTCATCGCGATCTCATTCATCTTGCCAAGACTCATTCCGAACCTCTTGCTCTCCTTTCCTTAGACTTCCGTTCCGCTTTCGATAATATCTCCACGCCTATTTAACACAAACCCTGCTACACTTTGGCTTTCCTCCACATTTTGTCTCTGTTCTTCTCTCCCTCTACCGGGACGCCGTTTTCCATGTCAAGACGGCATCTTTTCTCACAGCAACTGTTCACTTCAAGCTGGGAGTTCGTCAGGGCTGCCCACTTTCTGGTCAACTGTTTGCGATTGCCCTTGAGCCCTTTCTACGCTCTCTGCAAATATCTCTCCTGGCACAACTTCCACCACCAGTTGCGAGCACACGGCATCACTCAGTCATTTACTCCGCCTATGCAGATGACATTACCGTCTGCATTCGTAGCGACTCACAGTTCTAACTGCTTCGTCGTTTGTTCTCCGCATATGCTTCATGTTCTGCAACTGAACTGAATACGTCTAAGAGCACCGGATTGTGGTGCGGGTCGTGGTCCAATCGCATGGATGCCCCATGGGGGCCACATAGTCATCCACTACCCAACGCTTCCTGGGTGTGCACTTAGGCGCACCACAAGCTACATCCAGTGCAACTCGCACGGAACTCCATCCTCGCCTGCTCAGCACAGCTGCGTACTGGTGTCGTTCACAGTTCTGTACGTCCTACTACCAGCGGGCAAATCTCACAAGGACATACCTTGTGTCCATCTGCAAGCATTCTTGGATTACATCTACGACCCCGCTTTTCTGTCTCCAGGAGGTTACAAGCTGCCTTACTCGAGTAATACGGGCTTGTCATCACTGGATTAATGTCAAGAAGCTCTGTGCTCCTACCTCCTATGGCGGTGCTGGCATACCTGATGTCCCGCTGTGCTACACAGCAAGCCGAGTGATCAACTTCATTCACCTTTTCACGGCTCTAGTGGCTTCCGCAGTTCAGGTACGTGACGTTCTTGCCTCCTTTTGTAACCCACATTTTTCCTTCCTTTCTTTGGTTCGCATGGATTGCTATCCTCCCCCACCCCTGCAAACTCCGACCTGCATATTCTAAAGCCCTCACTCATCTTCGCTCTCTCTCCCCTCATTCGGTCCCGTCCCTCTTCAACTCTAGAGCTTCTTTCTGAACCCCTCTTCTTCAACTCTCTTGTTAACCCCCTCCCCCAACTCACCTGCTTTTCATTCTTCTCCTGGCTCCGAGCAGGTGTAGTAACAGTACAAGACCTTACTAACTCGGATCTATCCTGGCGCCCATTCTCTTGCCTTCCCCCTTCTATTCTGTCGTCCCCCTCCGCCCGTTTGGGCTATGACTCCCTGATTACTGCACTTCTTTCGCTTTTCCCTGATCTTGTCTCCCCCTCCGGTTTCGTCTCTGTCTTTTCTGCCCCTCTTCCACTGCCGGTTTTCCTCCGACTCTCCGACTCAGTTCTTCCTCTCTCCTCTCTCTCCTCTAAATGTCTTTATCGTTTTCTAGTGCACCTTGCCACCCCTTCACCGCTTTCTATTCTCGTGGTTCCCCCTGCTTCTCTTCATCTTGTCTAGGCCACTGCCCGCTCACCCTTATCCGCCCTTCTTGAAATTAATACCCACTGGCTCTTTTTGTATAATCGCCTCCCTGTTCCGTATTTCCTCTTTCGCATGTCCCTTCTCTCCTCCCCTCTCTGCTCCTTCTGCGCACAGGAGGCAGACGTTTCTCACGTCTACCTTTACTGTCCCATCTTGATGCCTCTCCTCCACCAGGTTTTCCGGATTGCCAGTCGCTCTTGTTTTACAGATCTTCCGTTCACTGCCAACAGACATCTTCTTCTGCTAGCTCATCCACCTACGCCTCTTCCGTCAGTATGTGCATATCTTTTCGTGCTGGTTAAAAACGTTATTTACGTGTACCTTCAACAACTCCGCAGCTTCTCCTCGCCGGTCTCTTTACACCAGGCTAGCGCAGCATTTCTGTGCCATTTCCGAAAACGCTTGCTATCTCGACTATGCCTGGAGTACCGGTTAGCTACTTCCGGTCATCGAGAAGCCACCTTCTATGCTACCTGGGCGCCGGTCGCTCCATGGTTTGCAGTTGATTCTGGACTGCTACACTTATCAGGACCCTAGGATACTCTACACCTCCTATGCTGAGTTCCGTGGCACCCTGGTGCTCCTCCTTCATTCCACGACTCGTTTCCATGTATATCATGTGATCGTGTTACAGCCTGTGCTGTAATACCCCAGTTTTTTCTCGTTTTCAGTGTGCATATCATTGTGATCTTGTCATTTGTATTGTTCTTCTTCGTGTCTTACTATGATTTACCTAATTTTCATTGTTATTAGTGTGTCCTCAGATTCCGTGACTTCCTGTCACTTTTATGTACTTGGGGTTTTACCCTGGTCACCGTAAGTGTTTTCTTTCTATGCACCTAGTGTATTACACCGTGTTCTTGTAGTGTGTTTTACTTTGAGATGTCATGTGGTGTACGTCTGTATCTCCCATATGTTATATTTGCCTCACTCACACACCTTCTTAGTGTTTAGCCATTTTCATTGCACCGGTTTGTTTTTTGTACAGTACTATGCTTCCACATTGTGTACATACTACTGTCATCCCAGTGTACATTCATGGAGTTTTTTTGTGCATCTTTTGTACCTCTTGCATTTCTTGTGCTGTACCGTGCTTTCACATTGTGTTAATGCTTTGATCGTGCACGTGCAAATTTATGGTAAATTATGTCATCTGTCAGAACCCATGGCTTGTCCTGTGCTTTCACTTTATGCATATACCCTTAACATCCCAGAGTGCACTCATGGTTTATCGTATGCTTTTTACTGTACTTGTAACACTTCTTGCGCTGTATCGTGTCTTCACATTGTGTACTTTGTTTGGTCATCCCTGTGTACAATATGGTTCATCATGTCTTGTTAATGTACCAGTTACATCTATTGCCTCGTAGAGTGCTTTCATTTTGCGTAAATTCCTCTTGTCATCCCAGTGTGCATTCCTAGTTTTGCCCTGTGATCTTACTGTCCATTCTGCATTTGTTTTCGTGCAATCCGCGCTACCGTTGAATTGTGAATACTAATGTCATCTCAGTGTATTTTCATGCTTACTCGTGTAATTTAATCACCTTCACCCCGCCTGTATTATGTTGCTTTGGTGCCCTCGTTAAATAACTTGCGCAATTGTGCACGCTGTGTTTTATCTCATGTATGTAATGTTTTACCTTAACGGCGGTGTTTGTGCTGTTCTTTTTCTCATTTGGTACTATTATTTCTCCTGTGTTATCCTGTACATCATACCCAGCCAATACCATGTGATACGGCGTGTTTCTCTCTGTCACTTCTCCTGCAATTTTTTTGCGATAAGCTTTGCTTGCAGCATTTTTTATTCATCCCTATTGTCATTGCAGTGTATATACCATGATTTTTAACAGTTTGTATTATTTCCCAGTGAGACGCCCCAAGCTGTACGTCTCCCTCTTATGGTTTTCTTATGATGAATAATAAAAAAAGCGATTTTGAAACCTTGCTTTATGGCTCGGTTCATTATCCTGCTAGTACCAACAACTCTGGGTTCCATAGTATTGCCACAAAGTTGGTAGGGCATAATTGTCTAGACAATCGAGGTAGATGTGCTGGTTAACAGGTTCGTCCACGATGACCAATAGGCCGGTACCATACCTCGAAAAGCACACCCACACGAGTACACTGCCAGCTCCAAACTTGACCGTAAGAACATTACACTGTGGTAAATAGCGTTCCCGCGGCTGCTGCCATACCCACACATGGTCATCAGACTGATGGGTCGTGTATCTGGATTCATCAGTCCATACGACCAGTTTCCATTGATCTACGGTCCACGAAAAATGTTCTTTACACCATGCTAAACGACGAGTAGGACTCCGAGTAGAGATGAAAGATTTATGAACAGCCGCACGACGAAGGTAACGTATGGAATGAAGTGTTCTGCGAATGGTTGGTGTACATGCCGAGGTTCCAGTATTTTTACTCAACTGTACGCTGAAGTCTTGTGCAGTACTTCGTCGATTAGCTGTAATGACTCTCCTGAGGTTTTGACGTCCCCTATCACGGATTTTCTTTGGTCTGCTGGTACGTTTTGCTGCTTCAGGAGCGCCATGTGTCTTCCACTTATTCAATACATTAAAAACAGTTGACTTAGGTATGTTTAAACGCCTCTCGGTTTCTCTTATGGACAACCCACTAATATATCACCCAACGATCTGTAATTTCTAAAAGTCAGTTCTCTCATGCCGCGATATTTTCACTCAATCTCACAGGGCTATATGATCGCGGTCAGCTGCAGGCTTGTTTTTATACCGTTTGTAGCTGTACAGCGCATCTTAACAACGCAGTAGATTCGTTCATTTACTTTTGAAGGTGTGTTCGGTGACTTTTGTCAAAATAGTGTAGCTAATTAAGATGTCCATAGTAGTCGTTAAACTCCCCAAAAAGGAAAAAAAGGTACGGGTAAGACTTTTCGTACTGGATACAAATGCATAATTCAACTTAGAAGAGTGTTAAGGATGTTAAAATTCTGACTAAAAAATTTGTTTTCTCCTGAGTTATTATCCATTATACACTACTACCAACAAGTAATTGGACACCTTTGATAGCGAAGGAAAACGAAGTTTATTGACCTTCAATAGTTGATGGAGCCTCCACGAGCGACGATTGGAGCTGCGACCCTTTCTTCCACTCGGCTTGGAGAAGACAGATCAGTTCCTTCACCGATTTCGGACGGTGGGGACACCCCTTAAGTCGACGCTCCAACTCGTCCCAGAGGTGCTCGATAGGGTTAAAGTCCGGGCTCTGCGCAGGCCAGACCATTCGATTAACCCCATTGTCACCATACCAAGCCATGGTGGACCTCGCAACATGACAGGTGGCATTGTCATCCTGAAAGTAACATAGGTCCACCCCGTTAAACTGCCACAACGTAGGAAGCGCATGGTCATCCAAAATGGTGCAGTAGGTCTCGGCGTTGAGTCTACCAGGAACTGCGACCAAGGGTACGGTGCCATACCAGGAGAAACACCCCCGTAGCATAATTCCACCGCCACCGAACTTCACAGTTGGTAAAATACATGCCGGCAGGAGGCGTTCTCCAGGCAGACGCTAAACCCAGACCCTGCCATCCGAACGATAGAGGGTGAACCTTGATTCGTTGCTCCAGAGAACCTGATTCCACTGTTCAACGGTCCACTGTCGACGTTCTTTGCACCCCGTTAGACGAGCAGCGCTATTGGACTCGGTGATCAAAGGCTTGTAGGCGGCAGCACGTCCATGATAACCGAGCAGATGGGCTTCCTTACGGATGGTATTGATCGAAAGAACACTCCCGGATGCCTGTTGAAACTCCTCGCGCATGTGGCCCATCGATTTGGTGCGGTTCTTCCGAATTTCTCTGGCCAGCACCAGTCGGTCTCTAACTCCCAGTTTTTTGGGTCTGCCGTGTCGGAGCACATTCCGACAGTCACCTCTCATCTTCCACTTGCCAATCACGTAGGCCACTCTCAATTTTGGGTGCTTCAACTCGCTGGATATGTCACGTATGGATGGGCCGTTTCTGTGATATCCGACGATTACACCTTTCTCGAAATCAGAGAACTCCGAACTGCGTGGCATCTTGCATGCGACTGGTTGCGTTGTTGTTTCCCACACGATATTTAACGGCGGCGGCCGTGACGTGTATCAGGACCGCAGATATCGTCGATTGCAGGGGTGTGCAATTACTTGTTGTTAGATAGTGTAAATAACATGCCAGTAGTGCAAATTTGGGGCTTCTAGAACAGTTCTTCCCCATAGACCTAATGCTAATAATTCTGTTGCTCTTTCTTGGGTAATTTAAGAAAAATGAAATAAATTGTGTCTAGTAAGAAGGTATGAATTGTGAAAAATGAAGTTTTGAAGTTGATTTTTGGAGTTCGTGGAATTCGATGAATTTCTGGGTTCTGCTATTTTAAAAATCGTGTGATGTAACATATTTCGTTATGTTAAACATCGTTTTAACATATTCCGTTATTTTAAATATCGTGTATACGAGCGATGTTTCCTCACGTTATTATATTTCTGAGTGAAATATTATAGCATCAAGAGATAATGCCACGATATGATACATACGTGCGTTAAATAAAGTTCCTGCAGTCTAAATAATTCAGATGGTACAGGGATGTGTGTTCCCACATTCGCCCGACAAGAAACGTTTTACATCGGAACACATGTGTTTTTGGGAGCTGGTTTTTTTAAGAAAAAAAACATGGAACAGTTGTGGAAAAAAAGCACATCCCATGTTTTGATCGTTTAATTGTGTATGATGTACGGAACAATTGTGTGGGGAAAAAGCGAGTGCTTGCAAGGAAGAGGCTTTTAAGGATCGTGTGTCCCGGATGTTGAAAAATTTAAGAACCGTGTGTCCCGGATGTTGAAAAATTTAAGATTCGTGTGTCCCGGATGTTGAAAAATTTACGCACTGTGTGTCCCGGATGTTGAAATTTTTAAGAACCGTGCGTCCCGGATGTTGAAAAATTTAAGATTCGTGTGTACCGGATGTTAAAAAATTTAAGACTCGTGTGTCCCGGATGTTGAAAAATTTGCGCACTGTGTGTCCCGGATGTTTAAATTTTTAAGAACCCTGTGTCCCGGATGTTGAAAATTTTAAGAACGTGTGTCCCGGATGTTAAAAAAATTTCAGAATCATGTGTCCCGGATGTTGAACATTATAAAAATCGTGCGTACCGGATATTGAAAAATTTAATTACGTGTGTCCCGGATGTTGAAAAATTTAAGAACCGTGTGTCCCGGATGTTGAAAAATTTAAGAATCGTGCCCCCCCCCCTCCGGATGTTGAAATTTTTAAGAACGTGTGTCCCGGATGTTAAAAAATTTAAGAATCATGTGTCCCGGATGTTGAACATTTTAAGAATCGTGTGTCCCGGATATTGAAAAATTTAAGAATGGTGTGTTCTGCACATCATTTTTTGCAAACATATTGGTGCGTAGTGGAAGGTGGAGTGTTACACGTTATTTTTTATATAAAAAAGAAGGTTAGTCATATTTACTTTCAAAGTACGAGTGTAAGAACATTGAAAGATCACAATACATTGGAACACTTGTATTTTGTTGAATTCGTTTATTTAAAGAAAAGAAAATGTTCCGCCTTGTATGATATAAAAAAGAAGATAGTTGTGTGCATAAAGTTATATGTATTGAAAAGTACGAGAGTGAGAATATCTAAAGGTTTTAAGTAATGTAGGGCCCGTTGAAAAGACGCTATGGAAATTATTTTTCCTTCTGTTCAAAAATACTTTTCTTCCCAGCTGTACGTTCTGAGAAACCTTTCGAAATAACCGCAAGAAAAACGCTCAAAGAACTCTTGTAAATTATTAGTAAGCGAGCATGAAAGACAACAACCTTCAGTTTGTTTTTCGACAAAAGTTCAAAACGCTCTGGTTGAGTGTTTGGTACTTTCTTTTCCGGAGAAGAGACATGACCTCTTTTTTTTTTTTTTTTTGATTGGAGGTTTAAGAACCACCGTGAGCACCTCAATGGGCTATAAGCAGTCACCCGTTCCTAATTTAGGGTCACTGGTTCTTGGGAAGGAAGAAAGCCAGGGCCGCAAGACAAACCCAACATCAATGCTTCACCGGGATTCGAACATGGACCCATCTCGGATGAAGGATCAGAAGCCATCGCTTAGACCACTGCGGCCCGTGTTTGTTCCAATCGCTTTTCAGATAATAATTAGTCTTTCCCAGAAACCGCCTCGCACATTACTTTGTGGCACCATAATACCGTCGCTGACTGCTCAAGAACATCCTTTTATGGAGGTGTGACGCATGTAGAAAGATGAGATTAGACAGATGTTTTCAACGTATGGCAGCTGGCTGACAGGCTCATAAGCTGTGAAGATGATTTTCGTTATGCTAGCTGACACAGATATCTACTGTTTTAAGTTAAATGTTTTTGATATAGTTCGATATTTTTGAGACTCTCATTTCGAAGTTCAAGTCCACTAGAAGTTGATTGTTACAACCTTTAACCTGTCAAGAGGTTTTTGATAATACGGACATAAATCAAGCTGTTCGTCCATGTAACCTAACCGCAGAAATTTGAAAATCTTATCGTCCTGGAACGGAAATGGAATCCGTATCTCCCGATTTCCGCTCGAGTATTCTGACCGTTACACCACCCAGGATAATGAATTCCAAACAACTCAGGCTTATCTGAGACGTCAAACTTTCACTGCACTTGTCGAAACAAACGTGTCCCATCGTAGCGCTAAGTAATATCACCAGCAATTTTTTTTTTTTTTTTGAGATTTAACGACCACCGTGAGCAACTCAATGGGCTATAAGCAGTCGCCCGTCCCTAATTTAGAATCACTGGTTCCAGGGAAGGGAGAGAGCCAGTGCCGTAAGACAAACCCAACATCCATGCCTCACCGGGATTCGAACCCGGACCCCTTCCGACGAATGATCAGAGGCCAACGCCTTAGACCACTGCGCCACCGTGGCGGCCACCAGCAAATGAGAAAATACCAAGTTGAAAACACATGAAATAATTAATACGGGCATAAATATAGCTGTTCTTCCCGGATAAATTTGAAAATTTTATCGTCCTGGAACGGGAATCGAAACGGCATCTCCCGTTTTGCGCTCGAGTATGCTACGATGGAATATGAGTTTTTTTTTATAATTGGAGGTTTAACGACCACCGTGAGCAACTCAATGGGCTATCAGCAGTCGCCCGTCCCTAATTTAGGACCACTGGTTCCAGGAAAGGGAGAGAGCCAGTGCCGTAAGACAAAAACAACATCCATGCTTCACCAAAATTCGAACCTGGACCCCTTTCTGACGAATGATCAAAAGCTATCGCTTAGACCACGAGTATGTTACGATGATAGGATTACGATGGAACACGTTTGTTTCAACGGTGCAGTAAAAATCTGACATCTAAGATAAGCCTCAGGTGTATGGCTTTCATTGTCCTGGGTGGTTTAAAGGTTAGCATACTCGACAGAAAATCGGGAGATGCGGGGTTCAATTCCTGTTCCAGGACAATAAGATTTTCAAATTCCTGCAGTTACATTACTCGGAAGAACAGTTTGATTTATGTCCGTGTTAATTATTCCTTGTGTTTTCAACTTGATGTTTGCTATATTTGAAGAGTGTGTCAGACTACAAGTGATGTGATTAAATGTGCTGACTAGTGTCTAAGGGACTAAATAAAACGTTGTAGTTTGAGTAAGTACCGACGTATTACACATCTCCTCGTTTAGTCAATCTATGCTTAATTAACCCTTTAACGACCATGACCCAAAAATCTTGTATCTCTCTAAATATCATAACGCCCGAAAATGTCTGTTGTTTCACTTCTTTGTTTAATAACAACAATAGTGACTCGTGGTGTCTCCTGCTGATCCCTCATAGGTCGAGAAGATTTGAAGAACAAGTAAGGGTAGGAAATCTGACTCACTTTAGACAGGCGTTTCGGGCGGTTATGGCCGTTGGTAAGTACGGGCGTTTTGGACATTATGGTCGTTAAAGGGTTAAATACGTTGAGTATTAAGCTATCGGAGGTTTTCAATAATTAATAGGGCTTCACTTAGTGTTGGTGTTTCAGGTAAACTGATTTGCACACATAATTACACCCTAAAAACCTAAGAACATCACAACTACTGACCTTGAAATTTTACCTACACAGCAAGACACAGTGAGACTCAATAAAATTAGTGGGCGTCGAGTAACTTTAAAGAAAGGTACGTTTGTGGCCAAATCGCCAACTCACTGTTATTTTTCCAAAAGGAATGTGGAGCAACGTCATGACATTAATAAGAGGAGTGCTGAAACGTTATCGGCCTAACCCATATCCTGTAATTGAAATAGCATTATTTTGCCACTGCACCTCGAAAGAGTGTTCTTTTGTATTGTAAAGTGCCAATTTTCAGACTGATGGTTCTTTCTTTTGACTGATGTTTGACGTCCTGAATAATGTGGAACTCCGGGCTGTCATTAAAATATTGTTCCTGCAGAAGAAAACTGCAAAGGAAATCTATGAGTATATGACGCAAACATTAAGTGGCAAGTGCCCGTCATATTCCACTGTGAAGAAATGGTGTGCCAACTTCAGCTTGCAAATTTAGAGACCGAAGATGCAGCAAGATCTGGAGTGCCTTCAACGGTGAGAACACCCGAAATCGTTTTATCTTGTTCATGACTTGATTCTGTCGTATCGGCGAATCTCGACTAAAACAATAGCGTAGACAATGGAGATATCCACGCAACTTGTTGGGTTTATAATTCATGAACACTTGGATAGGCACAAGATGCCAGCGAAATGGCTACCCAAATGTTTGAACGCCGATGAGAAACGAAAACGAGCGGGCACTTTCAAATCGGTTTCGCAGCATTTCGAGTGATCCGGTGATAACTTTTTGCAGCGACTTGTCACTGTTGATTAAACGTGGTTACATCACTGAGATCCGTAGACGAAACAACAGTCACTGCAGAGGCAGCACTCAGGTTCTCCACTGCCAAAGAAATTGAAGACTCAAAATGCAGCAGGAAAGGTCATAGCAACGGCTTTTTGAGTTTCGAAAGGAGTTTGACTGACCGACTATCTGTCGAGCGGCCAAACAATAAATGCTGAATTCTATTCCTTCCTGTACCGATTAAAGCAGGCGTTGTAGGAAAAAAGGAGAGGAAAACTGAGGAAAGGTGTTCTCTTCTTGCAGGACAATGCGCCGGCTCACAAGGCTGGCAAAACAATGGATGTTTTGAGAGATGTGGGGTCTAAGTGCATAGACCATCCACCCTACTCACCAAACTCCATTGGACTATTTCTTTTTCCCGAACCTGTAACGAAGTTTAAAAAGGAAGCATTTTTCTAATGATTCGGAGGTGATATCAGCAGCAGAGCAGTATTTGGGTGATCAGTTTTTTGGACGGGTTAAAGAAACTCCAGAAATGCGGTGCCACGTGTGTTGAACTTTGGAGTGACTATGTGGAATAGTCTGTAAGTTTCATAGATCTGCCCCATTTCCTTCTTGGTGAGGCCGAGAACTTATCAGAATCCCCTCGTATGTCAAACTTCACCGAACCGCAACCAAAACGTAAGATTTTATCCTGGACACAAGTTTTTGGATGGCACAAAAACATTTTGTTAAAAAGGTTTTATATTGGTGCAGGAGTCAGAGAACGTTATGTAATGTCACCATGGCTGTTTAATATATTTATGGATGCGTGCATGCGTGCTGCTAAGATGGACAATACTGGTTTATATCTGGGTAATACCCATGTGTGCAAATTGCTAAATGCTGATGACAAAGTCTTGTTGGTAGAGAGCAAAGGTGAGTTGCAGATCATGTTGTCCCGGATGTACGATGTTTGCATGATATTCAAACTGAGTATCAGTAAAGGAAAAACCGAAATTATGTTTTTTGAGTGAGGATCTCTTAGCTCTGAATGTAATATGAGTCTAAATAGCACAGTGATTGACCGGGTGAATGATTTCGTGTATTTAGGAAGCATGTTTGACAGAGAGAACGAATTGCATCGTGAAATTAGTAGGCGAGTGACTTCTTCATTTAAAGTCATAGCTGCTTTGAAAAGTTTTTCACAGGAAAGATGGGTTTTCAAGACAGTTCCGCATGGCTGTGTATGAAAGAGTAATTGTTCCTACTCTGATGTATGGCAGTGAAATCTGGGTACTGCAGGAGGAACTTGGTAGTTGCTTGTCTTCTGGAGAAAAGTGTTACTGACGCGGAGTTTGTGGCAAGACGAGTTCTGATCTTGTGAGGAATGAAGAAGCGTTGCAGTTGTGTAACGTGAAGCAAAATGTTGTTAGCAAGGTGGAGACTAATATGCTTCAGTGGTTTGGCCATGTTGAAAGAATGAGTGATGATATGCTTACTAAGATTTCTTTTTAGCCCAAGTGGCAGGTAGAAAAAGCAGAGGAAGGCAAAGAAAGTCATGGGAGGATCAGATTCAGGGGTGTCTGCACGAGGAAAAGATTATGAGTATGAAGTATAGAAGGTCTTATGTACGCCGTGTGATAAATGTCAGTGAAGCCCGAGTTGTGTGTTAAGATCGTTGTAAATGGAGAAGTTTGATACGGCAACAGTAAGTAAAATATCAGTTCACAATTTAGCTGGTAATTTGTATTTCTTTGTGGAGCGGACCTCTGAATCTCTGAGAACAGCTTAGTGATATGTATGTATGTATGTATGTACAAGAGCGTTTTGGAAGGGCGAGAAGAAGTAGAAGACAGACCACGCTCAGGAAGACCTCTCTCAGCAAAAACAGCTGAAAACGTGGGAAAGGTACAGAATGTCATCAAGTAAGATAGACTGTTGACAGTGTGAGTGATAAAATGTGAACTAGATACGAGTAGTCGAGTTGTTCATAGAGTTTTAACAGGGCATTTGACCATGCGGAAATTTTAAGGCAAAAGCTGTGCCGAAAACAACTCACCTTCAAGCAAGGAGAATCTCAAGTGTGTATGTGTGTGGGTGTCTGCAAGAACCAGCCATGTGGAAGTGCAATGAGCTTTTGAAGCGCCAGCCCAAACAAAAATGAAGGAGTTGCTGAAGATGCTAGTATAGTTTTAGAAAGTAACTAAAGGTAACCACCCAGGGGCATACGCAAATGAAAACAAAAAAAAGGAAAAAAGTAATAATAAAAGATATCCAGTTACATAAAAACGGTGACGCCTCTTTGGGTGAAATGCCATTTCACCTAAAATTTGCAAAAAAAAAAAAAAAAATTCTTCGAATAGTTTAGCGGATTCTTAAAATCAGTCACTTTTTCGTTTGCAAGAATGGCTTCTGGAAAAACATGTGCCGGGTGGCGCAGTGGTCTAAGGCGCTGGCCTCTGATCATTCGTCCGTAAGGGGTCCGGGTTCGAATCCTGGTCAGGCATGGATGTTGTGTTTGTCTTACGGCACTGGCTCTCTCCCTTCCCTGGAACCAGTGACCCTAAATTAGGGACGGGCGACTGCTATAGCCCATTGAGTTGCTCACGGTGGTCGTTAAACCTAAAAAAAAAACAAAAAAAAACATGTGGCTTTGAAACGAAGCCTGTTCCGTATCTAAAAGCAAGTCAGAAGTGTGAGTATGCCGTGTATGAATAGCACAACAAATTGATGAACAGACGACCTTGTAACTCCGCGTAGGCCATGTAAAGGGATAAGAGCCACAGTTGTAAATCCTTCACTACGGGACCCTGAGGAGTGCCGTGTGAAAGCAGTCTCGAGTACTAACAGGCCTTCATCCTCGATTAGTGACGTCACCATCAGGGTCATAACAAACGCTGCCGTGACCGCCATCTTGGCTAGCAGTGAAGTTACAGCGAGGCGATATTAGCTTTACAATTTTTCGCAACTTCACAATGTCGATGGAAGAAAGTTATAAATTTCGGTAAATGCTCAAGACTCAAACACATTATGAGCCATGGAAGCGATGAATTCAGTGAACATTTTATATCTACAAACTAGTTCATATAAAAAGAGCTTTAACTTCTTATTTTTGCATCAATGGGTTGTTGCTTTGCACAAATTCACTGCTATTACCGAGGGCACCATGCATTCTTAAAAATCAGATTACATTCTATTTCATCTAAATAATTTAAGAAAATAAACGGTAAAACTTAAAAAAATTATCTTATATGTTAATAAGGAGCATTCCATTCATGACACTAAAATTCCCGTTATTCTTTCAGCAACACAATGTGCGACTGGTCCATATTTTTCTTTATTTCAGCGTGACGTCGGAAACACATCTAGATATTTCATGCAAAATGAGGCGAAACAGCACTGGACAAAAAAAAACCGCATAATGATTAATGAAAAGCTGCTAAGCCTAATGATTCATCAAACATTGCTAAAGCCTAATAATACATGACTCTCATGTACTTAGTATCTACTAAGTTGCTTAAGCTTACTTACTTTTGTAGGAACTATTACGTTTGCAATAAAATAGCCTAATTCACTAGAAATATGTAATCTAAATTAATAAAAATACTAACTTCTCTTCTGATCTTCATATCGCACATGCAGTCTTCAGTACTATCAGTACAAGACACATGCTAAGCAGGCTGTTTCTCGGTTTCAATCGTAGCGGGTTCGGTTTGTGATGACCCGGTTGCTGACGTCACAAATCGGAAACTCGCGCAGGCTTAGGCCTCTAGTATTCGAAACGGCTTTGGCCGTGCAGGAACGTGGACTTCTATGCATAAGGGGGTTGCTATGGCAACCAATGACGTTAGTGAAGGAGGTGAAGCGATATTAGCCGCCACTTCTCCGTAGTGCGGTTTTCAGTTTAGCCGCCTTCGATGGTTTTTCACGCTTTCGAACCGTAGGTTGAAGAAGCGTATATGCTCCAGCTTTATCCGTCGGTCCGCACGATAACTCGCGTAAAAATGGTTCCATTTCGATGAAATTTTAGTATAGTGCGTCGCAACAACGAGCTGAAATGTACACCTCATATTTATAGCAAAAATAGCATAGGACACGCAGCTGCGCAATAGTTTGACGGAAACATAACAATTCCAACGCAAAGGGCAAGAAAAAAACAGAAATACGCCGTCTCAAAAATTTAAAGACTTACTAGTTATGTGTATCTCCGGTACGAATAGTGGAGCCGTTGTTCCGAATAACACTGAAAACCCGATTGAGCATGCTGTCCACCAAGTGATGTAAGTATTCTGGACGGAGTGCGTACCAGCTTCTTTTAATCTGCTCTTTCAATGCCACCACACTTGAGAACTGCCGTCCATTCGCATACACATCACGAGCGAGGATACCCCAGAGGTTATCGATAGGGTTCAGATCTGGACTGAGTGCTGGCCAATCCATTACGGTCACATGATGAGTGTTAAACCAGCTTTTCGTTGATGCAGACCGATGGATAGAGGAATTGTCTTGCTGGAACAGATAATCAACACCCGCTAGAGTTTCGGCAAACGGTAGAAGGTGGCGGCTAAGTATGTCCTGATACGTTTCGAAGTTTTGCCTGCCTTGCATAAAAGCGATATCCGTTGTCCCATTGAATGCAAAAGCTCCCCAGACCATCACCCCCCCTCCTTTCTGTCTGCTGAAGAAGGTGCGTGGCTCGCGTCGTAAATCATGCCTTTTCTCATCAGAGAAAATAGTTGTGATCCACTCGTCCGTCCACTGCATGGTGCTGCTTGCCCATAACAATCTAGCTTCCTTATGGCGCCGCGTGAGGTGTGGTAGACGGCGCATTTTACGGAGCACAATGTTGCGACTTTCCTTGATTCGTCGATGAACAGACGGTAACACCAGCAGCCCTAAAAACTTGACGTAGTGATAACCTTTGGAGGAAACTAAACGCATGATGGTACACGATCATCTTGTTTGGTTGTTATTCTAGACCTTCCGGGCCGTTTTCTGGCAGTTAAAGCACAGCATTTCGATAAAGTCTTATAAATGACTGCCCTACTCCTCCACATTGCTTTACAAATTTTCGCTACAGGCAATCCATTTGCTCTCGGTCTCCAAATCTTCTGCATCTCCTCACCAGAAAGTTGAGTGTTGCGTGGCATTTCGGCAAATGAATGTCTGACGGCAGGCCCGCTGTCTTTTGTAGGCTAGACCGAAATACGGCCCATGCGCGTGCGTACAACATGTTAATTTGTACATCTCATTCACATGTGGTTACTTTACGTAGTTGTCTTTATATTTATGAGACACCTAAAATAACACTATTTCACTTTGTGGTGTTCTTTTCACACAATCCGGTCATCTCGACGGACCGAAACACTTGTTGTAGGGTTATCTCTAATTAGGTACGTAATTCAGCACCCTACCTATATTCGCATTGCGTTTACGGTGTAAAGTCGACTGTCTCTATATTTATGCGACGCACTTTATGTGGTAAGGAACACCTGGGGACACACCCTTGTGAAAATGGACGAAATTAAATCAAAAGTCAGGACATAGGAGAGGTATCCATTGCATCGCCCTTATGCATCATAACTTACGTAAAAATGCTTCGATTGAGACAAAGCTTTTCATGTTTTTCCGGAAGTATACTTTACCGGTTCTTTTGAATATCATCGAAATTGTGTCAAAGGTCATGTCATTGGAGCGAGATTTATTCTACAGCCGTTATCCTCATAACTTGAGTAATGCCTTGAGCAATGATATTAGGTATGTTGGAAAGCGTATTGTAATCAATGCATTGCATGATTTTACTAACATGTTTTGATTATACAGTAAGTGCGAGTGTGAACTTCGGTTTTAGTGCTATTTCTTTTGAATTCTCCGTGTGTTCGGGATCTACGCTTTTTTTATTTTTAATTTATCCGGAAAATGTTACAGTGTAATTTCAGATATATAATATTCATAAGGATGTAGTATTTAAGAAGTTTGTAAATCATTTTCTCTAGTTCTTACTTTGCGCTCAAGCATTGTGCCAGTGGAAAGAAGTTTTTCCTGCTTAAATCGAATAAAATTATTTAAGGAACATTGTTTCTCAACAAAGACTATCATTGTTATCTAATATCGCGATGCAAAACGGACTTCTCTCCGGACTTGTGGTTAAACAGCCGTTTTATGATGCTATCACTGACCGCCATCCTTCATTGAAAGATATAAGAATCGACCTTATTTATATGAAATAGATATATGTTTTTTTTCATGGATTCCCATTTTCTACGTAACACTCCTCCGGTTTCTCTTTGTCACCAGCTGCCACTGCATGAAAATGCAAAATTTCGGTAAAGATACTGATAAAGAAAATTAGCCAAGTGCAAATACAAAGTTCACTTATGACACCAACATAAGGCTGGGCTCGGAAGTAGAGTCACTGAAAATACCCAAATAAATCAACATAAAAGAATACAGAAGGACAAAGAAAACACCCTATCAAACTAGACAAAAGGAGGAAATACAAGAATATTCTTACGCTTCCCTGTGTGACTCTAAAATAGTAAAAACACGCTCTAAAGCTCGAAAGAAAAGGTAATTCATCAAAAAAAATTCGAACAATAAAGGGGATATGGCTGAAATATTTTTGAAAACATTCCCGTGAAAAACCAACAATCGCTGATTTAGTCTATATTCTGGCTAATGTATCAGCACAATTGTGTGTGTTAGAAAAAGTCAACGGTAATAGATTACTTCAGTATTTGTGGAACATTGTGTTGATCGGAACAGTAAGTAAGGATTATGTATCGCGAATGTGCATGTTTATACAAACACAGATACAGGGAAATAATTAGCAGAAAGAAAGTTTGTATTATTTTTTAGCTTTATTTTGACACAAGCTATGACATATATAGTTATGCACGAAATTGAAAATAATTTAAAACGAAATACACTTTTGGCTTAAAGAGAGCAGCGTGTTTAATTTTAGATTTCACAACAGGAAAGATTTTAATATTTACTTATATATCCTCCATTTTTCCAGATGGAGAGAATTCAGTTTCCATGCATAAATTCACTTCACTTTGCATAAATGTCCTTTCATTTTACTCTTTCAGTTACTCATTCGTACAATGTATAAAGTCTGCTGGAGCTTTCACATCAACATAACTTTCTGATGGTAACAGCCATACTGATTATATGAGTAACAATTCCTAATCTGTTCCGCATTTACGGAATAATTTCATGCTACAACACAAAACTGGAAGAGCTGACATCACATACCATCTTCTTCACAAACAGTCACTCCTTCAGGCGTTGGCTGAATGCTGACTATCTTACCAGGAGTATATGCCTCTTGTCCCGCTACTTCTTTGACGCCGCTGATATTGAAATCAATTGCTCCGGCAAAAACTGATATTATGCCAGAAATTGTACGTCGGTGACAGGGCTTTAAGGATTCAAATAAACACTCTTTGATTTTTTCATTTTCCCTGAAAAGCAGAATGAGAGCAGAAAAGCATTACATGAATGAAAGGTAAGATATACGGAAATCAAGTATGATAACTTTACTTTTGCATATACTTGTAATCATAGTTTCATGCAATCTAAAATTTTAATATCGATTATACACTGAGTGGCCACTTTGTTATGACCACCTGACAGCTTTAAGCAAATGACCTATGGCTGCACAAAAGCATGGACACCAAATGCATTGCTACAAACCTTCAAGCTAGTGGAGGCAACGTTATGGTGTGGGGAATATTTTCCTGGCATGCTTTGGGCCCTTTCATTCGTGTTGCTCAACGTCTGACTGGCACATGATATCTAAACGTCGTTGCGGACCAAGTGCATCCTATCATGTGAATGGTTTATCCCAATGGCGATGGCTACTTTCAACAAGATAATGCGTTCTGCCATAGTGCTCGCATTGTACAGATTTGGTTTCAGGGACATGCCGGTGAGTTTACTTTGCTTTGGTGGCCCCCACAATCTCCAGATTTCATCCCCATTGAGAATTTGTGGGATGAAGTTGAACCAATCATCAGACAGCTGGATCCACAACCCTGCAATCTCACACTCCTGGAAAGTGCTATTCATCAAGCATGGTCTCAGATTCCACAAACCACCTATCAACATCTCATGTAGTTCATGCCACGAAGAATCGACGCAGTATTAAAAGCAGAAGGTGGCCCAACGAAGTACTGAGGGAGTGATCATAATAAAGTGGCCACTCAGTGTATTTTCTTAAAAGGGACATCTCATTCAGTTAATCGCTAGCTTCTAAAATATCGTATATCATGCGCTTGGAAATGTAGATGAATGATAGTTCCTTACTGTATTTAATATAATTTTACTCACTCTCCCTCTAATACATTATAGCGATATACACTCATCGTCAAAAAAAAGTTACACCCTGAAAGAAACTACCAACAGGAATGAAACTTGGTGGGTAGGTTTGAAATCGTGTGATATGCAAATGATGCATGTATCACACTCAACCGCGCATGGGACGCAAGACTGGAGGGGTCGGAGCGCTGTGCCTGACTGGTTATATAAGGTCGTCCCGTTGCGCGTGCTTGCAATTCTGACTCGATGTTGTTGTGTTGGTTGCATGCTTTGCAAGTGAAGTATGCCTCAGAGAAAAGTTCGGAAGCAATTCGAGCAGCTGGAAGAGTTCGACAGGGGCCGCATCTTTGGGCTCCGGTAAGGGGGATGGTCTTATCGCTGTATTGCGCGCCATACCGATCGTGCGGATATCACCACAGTATGCTGTTGGTGGCAGTGGATAGAACACGTCACGCAGCGGCGACAGGAAGTATTTGGGTGACCTAGATGAACCACGTGGAGAGACGACCGACAGGTTGTCCAGCATGCGCGAAGTGACCCAGCAGCCACGATTGCCTATATTCAAAACAGTGGTGCCCTCCCATGCATCGTCCGATAAGTGCTAGCACTATTGGCAGACGGCTGCACGACGTCTGCCAATGGTTATCCTTAACACCGTTGCATCGTCGCCAAAGGCTGCAATGATCGTGCCAGACTGTCATGGAGCCACGCAGAATGGCAGCGGGTGATCTTCAGTGACGAGTCCCGCTTTTGTCTTGGAGAAAACGGCCAACGAGTCTGTGTGTGTAGAGGCACCGTGGTCAGCGCCAAGATGAACGGTTTGCTGACGAACGACACACGTCCAGAAGGCCTGGTGTCATGGTGTGGGATGCATTGACTACGATGCCCGATCACCTTTGATGTTCACTACAGGCACTTTGACAGCCCAACGTTGCGTTGATAAAGTCTTGCAACCAGTGGCCCTACCTTTTCTGAACGCTCACTCACTTGCGATTTTCCAAAAAGACAACGCTCGTCCGCCTACTGCTGCTGTCTCTGGAGCTTGCCTTCAAGGCACTGACACTCTGCCATGGCCAGCCGCATCGCCAGACCTATCGCCGATTGAAACTGTATGGGGTGCTATTGGACGCACTATCCATATTCCACCCCTACCGCACAATCTCCAGGAACTGTGTGAGAATATTCAAGCTGCATGGGAAGGCTTATCGCAGAAATCCATTAGGAACCTGCACAACTCCATGCTGAGACGTCTGGCACGCTGTGTGAGGAAACATGGCGGCCCGGCGCCATACTGAGAGACACTACCTATTGGCGTGTAGCTGAATATACACCCATATCAATGTATATTGAATGTCCCAATGTTTAATCATTTGTTTTTTATTGAATATCTCAATGTTTAATCATTTGTTTTTATTGAATATCTCAATGTTTAATCATTTGTTTTTATTGAATATCTAAATGTTTAATTATTTCTTTTTATTGAATATCTCAATGTTTAATCATTTGTTTTTATTGAATATCTCAATGTTTAATCATTTGTTTTTATTGAATATCTCAATGTTTTAATCATTTATTTTTATTGAATATCTCAATGTTTAATCATTTGTTTTTATTGAATATCTCAATGTTTAATCATTTGTTTTTATTGAATACCCCAATGCTTAATCATTTGTTTTTATTGAATATCTCAATGATTTAATCATTTGTTTTTATTGAATATCTCAATGTTTAATCATTTGTTTTTATTGAATACCTCAATGTTTAATCATTTGTTTTTATTGAATATCTCAATGTTTAATCATTTGTTTCTATTGAATATCTCAATGTTTAATCATTTGTTTTTATTGAATATCTCAATGTTTAATCATTTGCTTTTATTGAATACCTCAATGCTTAATCATTTGTTTTTATTGAATACCTCAATGCTTAATCATTTGTTTTTATTGAATATCTCAATGATTTAATCATTTGTTTTTATTGAATATCTCAATGATTTAATCATTTGTTTTTATTGAATATCTCAATGTTCAATCATTTGTTTTTATTGAATACCTCAATGTTTACTCATTTGTTTTTATTGAATATCTCAATGCTTAACAATTTGTTTTTATTGAATATCTCAATGTTTACTCATTTGTTTTTATTGAATATCCCAATGTTTAATCATTTGTTTTTATTGAATATCTCAATGTTTAATAATTTGTTTTTATTGAATATCTCAACGTTAAATCATTTGTTTTTTATTGAATATCTCAATGTTTAATAATTTGTTTTTATTGAATATCTCAATGTTTAATCATTTGTTTTTATTGAATATCTGAATGTTTAATCATTTATTTTTATTGAATATCTCAATGCTTAACAATTTGTTTTTATTGAATATCTCAATGTTTAATCAATGTTAAATTACTTATGCATGTCTGAATGTTTAATCAATGTTAAATCAGTGATACATGTGTGAATGTTTAATTATTTATTGCCCCATTATTTTTCTCCAGAATGGCATTGCAGTCCGACACTTCCTTCTGGATGCAACAATTTTTTGGACGATGAATTTATTTTCTCATTTTCCTTTCGAGGGCTTACCGAAAATAATTCCTGTATGGCTATTGTACAGTACTGAAAGCAACAGGAGTAATTGTAATGTAATATAAAATGAGCTTCAAAATAACTTAGAAAAAATATCCTCACTTGCAGCCATTCATAAATAAAAACCTGAAAACATTTCTGTAAAAGATAACACATAATAAAATTTAAATAAGGCAGGTTCACCAAAGGCGCCGTAACCATTTTTTCATCAGAAATATAAAAATAATTAGAGAGTGAGCTCAGATGTCTAAACAAATTGAAACAAAAGATCCTACTAAACAGCATGACGTCGAGAGAAAGAGATAGAGAGAGATAGAGAGAGACAGACAGTGACAGAGAGAGTGAGTGAGAAGGATACCTGGCAATTTTGATCAAAAACTAGGCTTAACAACAACCAATTCAACCAAGCCCCAAGGAAAGACCAGTAGACTAAAAGACGACTAGCGTCTTCTTTAGAGATGAGTATATACATTTATTCTCATTATGTAGTAGAAAAAAGAAATTGCAAACTGCAAGTTGCTGCTTCGTACATCTTTTGTGTCTCCTTTTCTGCAGGCAGATGCTGATGAAACATCGATGCGAAATTTAAACAAAATGCTGTTACTGATTAAGAAATGTTGCAGCGTAATCGACATTTATGCAACGCTAATCAAGGTATACGGTGTGCAGGGAAAAAATATCAGGTATGTGCTAAGTCTGGTCGAGAAGATTAGAGGAGGAATAATGACCATTGACGAGTACATATAAAGTGGGAGACAATAAATGATTACTGATAGCAAACAGTAATGTACGGGTTGTTACGTTCGACCAGACAGACCGTTGCAGCTGCAAGGATGATTTTTGCCATCCAACTTTGTAAAAATTCATTCTTGCAGCTGTCGACCTGAAATCTAGCTGCAAGGATGAATTTTGCCGTTGGCTATGTTTGAAGGCCAGCAAGAAACTTAGTACACCTTTTGTGAAAACTGTAAGTGGTTATTGTTATCGCTTTGTCAGTCCGTCCGCCCGTCCGTCTGTGGACACCAATATCTCTGCAGCTATTAGTCCTATTTGAAAACCTCTCTTTGCATTCAGAAATTTGAAATGCGAGAACGATTATTATTGCATTCCAGTTTTCTTCCGATGCATACATTTGCCGCTAGAGGGCATAAATGGCGATGTTATCAAATTCTAAGTATATTTTATCCCATATAATGGTTTCTAAACATCCAATTGAAAACAATTATTTATTCTCTTCGATAATATTTATAACGAAGATTATTTTAGTTACAGTTTCTTTTTCAAGCAGTGTTCATTTTATCCGCTAGGAGGCGTAACGTTAAATTGCGAGTTCCCTGATATCTCTGCTTCAAACAATCCGATTCCAAAAATTGTTTTTGCGTTAAATATAACTCCTACAACGAAATGTTCTGCATATGATTTGTGATTCTTGAAAATAAAGGTTTTCCAAATAGTGTGTATTTATATTTCTGCTGCATTTGGAGCAATATTTGCGCATCTGAAAACTTGATGGAGAAAATTATTTTGTGATAAGATACCACTCACCACAATAAATATTCTGAGAATACTTACTACGTAAAATCATATAAAGCTTTTACGCCAGGGGTGTAGTATTATATCTGACTTTTCTCGATATCTGTGCTTCTAATAGTCCGATTTGAAAAATTCTGTCTTTTGTCGGAGATCGTTTCTAGCGCAAAATATATTCATATAATTACAAAATTTTCTAATGCACAAGTTTGCCGCTACAGGTTATACTAGTTCATGTCTACATTTGCGGCAATGTCTCCGTATCTAAAACCGGTTGAAAAAATCCTTTACCGATCAGTATCACTAAATACGAACGCCTTTTATGTGGATTTGCTGCCCAAAATAATGTAAAATGTTCCCGTTAGGAGGCGCAAATGTTCAGTAAGTTTTTATTATACACCTGCTTCTAAACGTTCTATTAAAAAAGCCTGATACTATTCAGCATGTGGAACACTTTGCATGCACTTGCGTGTTTTCCAGTACACAGTTCTTAAGCAAGGTGGTGTTAGCGTAAATCTATGTCTGCAACCGTAGTCCAGCTGCCCCAGTGGCGTAGTGATCTAAGAGATGGATTATGAACATTCGTCCGAAAGGGGTCTGGGTTTGAATCCCGGTGAGGTGTGGATATTGTGTTTTTCTTACGGCACTGGCTCTCTCCCTTCCCTGGAACCAGTGGTCCTAAATTAGAGACGGGCGATTGCTCATAGTCCATTGAGTTGCTCACGGTGGTCCTTAAACCCCCAATTAAAAATAAAAATATGATTTAGCAATGGAAGTCCATGTGCGCATGCGCAAGCTAAAATCTGACCACAGGGTAGAAATACTAGACTGTGCAAATTAATTGGGACAAAGTAAAAAATCACTCGTTTTTCCAATACTATGCCTTTATATCATTCTATGCCTTGATATGCACTGATAAATACCTGTATTAGTATGTCCTCCTATAACGAAGTAAATTTCTCCGTCATTTTTGGTCTACGCCGGGATTCGAACCCGAGGCCGCTTATTCCGGAACAAGTCGCTCTACCAACTGAGCTACGCAGACGTTTATTCTGATTCCTATCTGCCTTTATGTCGTGTGCGTCCTGCTGGCAGGTACGTCACACTCCTTTAGCAGAAATGACCTCTTGAATTCGTTTTGGCATTGACTCCACTAATCGAGTGCACATATTTTTGACTTCCTAATTGTGGAACCACACTTTTATAGCATTCGTTATCATGCGTTCTTTGGTTCTACAGTCCATTTTACCTAAACGTCTCTTCAAAATATTCCACAAGTTTTCTACGGGATTTAAGTCTGGTGAATTTCCAGGCCAATCAAGCAAATGAATTTGATTTTCCAGCGTGAAATTCTTGACCAATTTCGAATTGTGACATGGGGCCATGTCATGTTGAAATGTCCCGTCAAAAGTTTGCAAGAATGGAACAATCCTACGTTGTAATATTTCTACGTACTTGGCTGAATTCATCATACCTTGAACAGGAACTAAGCTTCCAGTACAATTTGACATGAAAAACCCCCAAAACATATGTCTCAGAGGGTGTTTTACAGTTTGTTTGACATGCTCAGGTCTTAAGAGTTCACAGTTGCTTCGTCTAACGACATTTGCTTGGTAACCCTGCACAAATAAACGAGTTTCATCACTGAAAATTACCTTTTTCTAGTCGTCAGCAGTCCATGATTTATATTTTTTGGCCCATGCTAAACGTTTTATCTTCATTTTCGCATTTAAATATTGTTTTTTCGTTGGTCTTCTTGCCTTCCGGCCAACTTCCAGAAGCCTACGGCGTACAGTTGGATCACTAACATCACAACCACTAGCCAATAAATCTCTTTGAAGGTCGGTGCTTGTTTTTTTTTTTTCTTTTTTTGGATTCATTTTATTATTTCTGATTAGATATTTATCGGTTCGTGGAGTTGTTTTTCGTTTTCTTCCACATTTACCTCTCCTTTTTGGTGACGATGATCCAGATGCATTGTATCGCGTAAGCAGTCTTGATACACTTGATTTGCCTACACCAACTGTAGAAGCGATATCTCTCACTGTCATATAAGTGTGATCCTTCAGAGCAATTATTTTTGCACGCTTCCTTGGGGGAAATATCCATTTCTTAATACACGAAAGCAACACGCACTCACAGAGAGCAAAAACTAACATCCAACTGTCACACACGAAAGCTCACAACTTAAACTGAAGTGCCTATTTCCTGTTTAAAACCGGCCAAACCACATTTTTACTATCAAGTTCTAACAGTCACACCACCTCACAGCTGATAAAACCGGTTTACGTGGGCTTCCGACATCAACTGGCGATCACATTACAATTCTGAGAATAAAATAGCTTGTCCCAATTAATTTGCACGGTATAGTAAAAGCTAAATCGGAGATGTATTATTGAGAAAAAGTGATAACTTGTGGTCTAGGATACGTACAGGTTACACTTCATCGTGATATACATTGTTTTAAAGCTCTCATAAATAGCACAGAGCCCCCGATGGTTTAGAGGAAGCAAAATTTTGATACGACGCATCATTTCCATAGCATCAATAATGCATTTTTATAGTCTGTAAGTTGCGTAAATCCATGTCTTAGTCGTCTACCTGGCATTCTTGTCACATTGTACTTTTGCTTCCGTCGGCCGGTGCTTTTCGCTTTCATGGGGCATCGACTACATGCCGGTTTATAAGACTGCCGGTTTGTGACTGCAGCGCCACAACAGGGTGTGCGGTCATGCGCACTCGCACCAAACGTGGATCATTTCTCGGTTGTAGCGTGTTTTCTTCTGGGTGCACAAATCTCATTGTCCATGAATGTATATCCGTGTGGCCGATTTTGCCACGTGCATTCTGTGACGGCTTGGGAGGGTGCACTGTCATTCATTGCGGGGGTGTTCATATTATTCTGGGACGACCGTGTATATTGTTGAGTACCAATGGGATTAACTATTGTTGGGACGGCGTTCGAAAATCAGATTGCAACAATGGTTTTGACTACTTCCGTTACCCATTTTCTTTACATCAATTTTTTTATGCATGGGATTTACTTTACTGCAGGCGGGAATTATGCAGAGAGTCAAAAATCAAAATCAGTGCGGACCCTAATAACTACGGGCTTTCGCCTATTGAATGAACATTCAGCCTCAATAGCAGCACCGCAGTTGGCAATCGAATTACGAAGTGAGGACATGAGTTATTTTATTTTTTTTTAATCTGTTTCTCGCAAGTTGAGTTTCTGCTAATAATAATGCGTCTGTATCCCCAGCCTCGCTGGAGCACACATCTTGTTTATTGTGGCTGCTATGAACATTTTTAAGTTCACGCAGTCGTCAATTGTGACAGCTCAGTAACTAGGCTTTAGTTTCGATGTAGGAGGGGAGTTAAGAAATATAATCCACAGCAAAAATGTAATCTAGCTATCTATCTCTATCTACCAGGTACGTAAATAGACTTTTGTTTCGGGGTTCTTAAAAAAATAGCTATTCAACAGCAAAAATCTATCTATCTTCCTATCTAATCATTTCACAAAAAATAAACGCTTTAGTTTTCAGCACGTCTTTTGAAAAAAAAGATTGTGCTTATGTTATCGGTTTGTCCGTCAGTCCGTCTGTCTGTACCCACGATATCTCAGCAACTATAAGTCCGATTTAAAAAAATTCTTTGAAGCATAAAATATGCAAATGATGATCCTTTATTTCGTTTTTTATTACGATGTACAATTTCGCCGGTAGAGGGCGTAAATGCAGATGATGTCGAATTCAAATTTACGTTTTATTCCACATATTTGCTTCTAAACATCCGATGGAAAAAAAAATTATCTTTCGATTCCATTTATGTCGAAGAGTATTTTAGATATAGTTACTTTTTCAAATTACGCATAGATTTTCCGCTAGGGGGCGTAAAATTAAATTACAATCTCCCCGATAACTCTTCTTCTAAAACTCCGATTTCAAAATTTTTTTCTTCAGCAGATACATCTCATGATGGAAAATCTTTTGCATATAATTCCAAATTTTTCGTAATGAATACTTTGGCCACCAGGGGGCGTAAGTGTTAATTTTTGCTTCTGATGTATTTGCCATAAAATCGTAGCTTCTAAAATATTGATTAAAAAAATTATTCATGGACTGATGCCACTCGCATCGATAAACCTTTTAGGAATATCTTCTTCTTAAAATATATCACAGTTTGTCCGCCAGAGGGCGTAGATGTACATCTTATTTTTTTGTCAATATCTGTACTTCTAGGAGTCCGGTTTGAAAAATTCCTTCTTTGTTAGATAGTGTTTTCCGTGTGACATGTTTTTCACATAATTTCAAAATTTTCAAGTAATTCATAGACTTTCCGCTAGGGGGCGTAGCGGTAAATTGCGTTTCCCTCTATATCTCTGCTTCTAAATCTCCGATTTGAAAAATTCTTTCTGTACCGGATACAGCTCCTGATGGGAAATCGTTTGCACATAATTTCTAATTTTTGTAAAAAAATAGTTTGGCCACCAGGGGTGTAAATCTTAATTTCCGCTTGTGTTGTATTTGCACCAAAATATGAGCTTCCAATTTCTCAATGGAAAAAAAACGTCGTTTGTTGACCGATACTACTCATGTCGACAACCCTTTTAGGAAAATTTTCTTCTTGAAAAAATGCATGGTTTCTACGCCAGGGGGCGTAGATTTATATCTTATTTTTGTCAATATCTCTACTTCTAAGAGTACGATTTGAAAAATTCCTTCTTTGTTGGATAGTGTTTCCGATGCGGAATGGTTTTCCTATAAATTCAAAATTTTTAAGTAAATCATACACTTTCCGCTAGGGGGCACAAAGGAAAATTGCGTTTTCTGCGTTATTTCTGCTCCTAAAGCTCTGATTTGAAAAATTCTTCCTATAGCGCATACAAGACCTGACGGAAAATATTTTTCACATAATTTCTAATGTTTGGTAAAGAATGGTTTAGCCACCAGGGGTCATATGTGTTAATTTCTGCTTCTGAAGTATTTGTTGCAAAACCTGGGCTCGTGAAAATTCGACTAATTTTTTTTTTCTTCGACCGATACCGCTTATACGGATAATCCTTTTGAGAATACTTTCTTCCTAAAATAATGCATGGTTTTCCCACCAGGGGACGTAAAGTCACATCTTTTTTTGTCGATATCTCTGTTTCTAAGAGTTCGTAAGCTCACGATTCCATTTACAGCAATATCTGAGGGATTAAAAACCCGATTGAAAATCTTCTTGCTTTAGTCAGATCTATTGTTTTCCATACCGGTTCCATTGACTTTGAATAGGTTTGATAAATTTAATTTGCGTCAGAACGGATTCAAAAGACGTGCTTATTACACCCGAAAATTCGGTGTCAACTTTCTTGTTATTATATTAGTATCAGTTAGCGAGCAACGACACATGAACTTACACAGTATGAACAGAAAAAACAAGCTGACCAATATGAGACTCAGATCACATGAAAATAACAAGATTACACAGGAGACAGGATAAAAGCAAGTACAGTTTGAAAAATGAAAATTGTTAAAGAATTTGAAATCTCCGTCAAGAAGTGGATTTTAAAAATTCTGATAACGATGGCTGAAGCCACCATACTAAGCGACTTTGGCGTTGAATTGGCTGTCTAATAGTTACTATCATAGCAAATATTAGACGGATATTTCAAATTTTTAAATTTCTTTTATAGGAAAAATTTCGATTTTTTTTTTCCGATTTTTAAAAAAATTATCTGACAGAGATTTCAATTTTTTTTATAATTTTTATTTTTAAACCTTTTTTTTATTATAAAATAGATAGATAGAAACTATCTATTAAAAATAGTTTAAAACCGAATTTGCAAAAGTCAACCAGCGAAACTCGTCTGCCTGGACTGGCCTTGATGTTTGTTCATCGAAATATTGAGAAACAGGAGTTGTACAGAATAATGGAAACACCTTGAAACAATAGGTGTTACGCACCTAATATGGTGTGGGAGCACCCTTGGCATTTAAAACTGCTTAAATCCTTCTTGGAATGGACGCATACAAGTCCTGGATGGTGGTAAATGGTATGTTGTTCCATTCTTCCCGCAGAAACTGCTCCAATTCCTTGAGAGAGCTCGGAGGAGGATAACGGGATCGCAATGTGCTTTCCAACACAAACCACAGGGGCTCAATGGTGTTTAAGTCCGGTGATTGTGCAGGCCAGGAAAGGTGTGCAACTTCATCCTCATGTTCCTCAAACCATGATTGAAGAGACCGACTTCTGTGAATCGGGGCCTTATCATCTTGAAAGGTGCAATTCCCTGACGGAAGCAATGCCTGCGCCTTGAATGCACACGGTCGGCTAAAAGCGTGACATAGTCACCGCTAGTGATCCCTCCGTGTAAGGTGATAATAGGATCTGCTACAAACCACGAGATCATGGCCCAAACCATTACGGAACCGCCCCCATGCTTCACTGTAGGAAGGAGACAGTCTGGGTTGTAGGCTTCTGCGGGTGTTCTCCACACGTAAACCCGTCCTGCCGTGGGAAATAGTGAGAATCTTGATTCATCTGAAAACAAGACATGTTTCTATTGATCCGCAGTCCACGTTTTATGTTCCTGTCACCACTGTAGTCTCCGTTTCATATTCATCTGTGACACCAGGGCTTTTGCAATCGGAGCCATGCCGTAAATATTGTGCTTATGTAATTTCCTTCGCACGCTAGGGGGTCGACACTGGGTTTTGGAGATGTGCATTAAGCTCAGCAGTCAGTTTCGTCGCCGTGGATTTCCTCCTTGCGGTCACAATCCCCTTTAATGTCCTCCAGTCTCTCGCAGTTTGTTTGGTTTTCCTTCCACAGTTGTGTCTTGCAGATTATGTTCTGCCGTGAACATTGTGTGTTGTCATAACTTTCGACATGGTACCTCTCGATACCCCCAATACCTGCACCACTGTTGTTACCGACGCACCAGCCAGACGGGCTCCTACAATCTGCCCTCTTTGGAACTCCGACAGGTCACTCATTGTGCCTTCAACTGGAACGAAATTATGCAAACACCGATTTACAATGCAATAACACAGACCCTTGAGACGATAAGCAACACTTTTTTAACAAAAATAGTTGTAGCTACTTGTTCGTTTTACTCAAAAAGCAGTACATGCAAAGTAACTGTTTTCAGCGACGTGTTTCCATTATTTTGGACAACCCCTGTAAATTCAGAAGATGTCATCCAGCGATTCGGAAAGTCTGTGAAAAATCGTCGCATTATTTCGTAAAGACATATATTCAACAGTTTTGTAGTTCCTTTAAATAATTTCTTCCTTTCCTTTTTTTTTTTTACTTTCATTGTTTCAGATTTTTTTAAATAAAAAGCAATCCCATTTTGTTCCACAAGTTACTATTTTAGGGTGTCATTTTCTAATCAGATTTCGACAAGTACAGTGAATTCTGTGTCATCCGGCATCAACGCAGGGAATGATTGTTGATACCAAGGAGAGATTGACCCCTGAAAAAGGTCGTGGCATCGGGAATGAAAAAAGGTTTGGAACGGCAGTACGTTAATGACAGGTTTACGGCTGTCATAAACCCGTGATTACTCATAAGGTGGCGGTTAATTTAATTCTCTTCCTTTCTCTATCCTACGCACGTCTCAAGGGGCAAACTAACCTCCACCAAGTACGTCGAAATAAGTGAGAATGTTCTCAACCTAAACATGTGCTTTATTCTTTCATTTCGCAATTCTCACTCCCATTTCTTTCTCAAATGAAAACACGCTTATTGAAGTTCGCAAATCTCACACCTCACCCATGTCAACAAGCCACCACATATTGGGATGTGGGACGTAATTGTAATTCATCTCTTACCAACAACACTTCCTCCCATTTACCCCACCACCTATTTAGACCGAAAGCGAAACCAGAGCAGCATTTACCTGAGCACTCGATCTCCGGCTCTCCTGGCGCCGTTTTGGACCCTGTGATCTGTGGAGTTTGAAATTCGAGATGCAATCACTCACTGCTCTCTCATATTTCTAAACACAACCCATCCCAGTTTGGTATCCTGATGTTATAAAGAAACAATAAACTACGATTCCAACTGCCCTTTTTTCGTCTCTCTTAACACGCTAAGTAAATAAATTAAAAAAGGTGATCTCCGAAGTACCTAATTATAGAACAATTCTGGTTAATAAAGTGTCAGACACAGAGTTTCTTGTACTTCTATAAATTTGCTATTGCCGACAAGGGGGTACAGGGGGGGGATGTCTTGCTGAAGTAGGAAGGTTTACCAAAGGAAATAACAGAAATAATTTGCAAAACAATTGAAAGGAAGATGTTGGCGACTCCTGTTGATCTAATAACTTACGTTAAAGAAGCAAAACAAACAGCCCAAAAATTTCGGGGGGGGGGGGGAGGTGTACCTAAAGACCGCTTTCTTGGATACGACCATGAAGTGTGACGTCACATGAAAAGAGAAGAAAACAATGTTGTGCTTCAGTTACATCGAATTTTCATGCATGAGATTTACTTTATTGCTGTCAGGAAAGATGCGTAGCATCAAAAACGAGTATGTAAACAAACGAAACGTCGATAAACACCCAAACCATTAACAGTCAGTGATGAATTACATGTCTCACACACGGGGTCATGGTAAATGTCCTTTAGGCGGTTAGTGGCAAGGTCATGGTTTCCGGAAAGATTGTTATTGAAACACATGATTTGTACAGCAGATCAGGGGCGTAACTAGACATTTCTGCGCCCGGGGCAAATCGCAAAATATTGAGCCCCAATCTCTCTTTCACTCTTTCTCTATCTCTCTCTTTCCCCCTCTCTCTGTCACTCTATCTATCTCTATCTCCCACTCTCTCTCTCTATTTCACTCCCCCTCACTCTCTATCTATCTCTTTCATTCTCTCTCTTTCTCACTCACACACACACACACACGCACGCACGTACGCACATACACACACGCACGCACATACACACACGCACGTACGCACGCACACACACACACACACACACACACACACACACACACACACACACACACACACCGAAAGAACAAAATACTGCATTGAAAATCTAAGCGAGCACAAGCTATAGAGTAGAAGTTTTAAGAAAAATAGCTATAAATTAAAGACAGCAAAAAGCAGATGCAATTTCAAAAATATTACAGTACTAAAAATGGTTCCTAATTAAACTAGGCGTAAAAATGCATTTCTAAGTTCTAACAAAACTAGGCGTAAAGAAGGCACAATCAAAATGTGACTGTTTTTACAGCTTTTCGCAACTGCTTCGGAGTTCGGACCTTCGGCACCGCATCAAGCGGACCGAATGTAGCTCACAGTGTTGGCATGCAGCCACAATAAAGACTGAATAGTCTCCAGAGAACCTTAAAAAATGTAAACATCCTTATCTTGCAACGCACATATATAAATCCATCCAACTAAAGAAATACTGGGGACCTCATTGTTGTAGATGGGGGCCATGGTTCTTCTTCAGTTGGGCGGACTATCAAACCACACCTTCATTACTGAATGTGAGCAATTAACAATTCCTGAACATTTTGAGGAGGAAATTATAATTTTAATTGTGCCAAAAAACTTGTAAAAAAGTTTCAGTTCCAATTGTAATCGCATTCCAAGCAGTGATTTCTGCGCCCACTCTTGAGACGCACCCGGAGCTGCTTTGCCCGAGTTACGGCTCTGAGCAGAGAACAAAATTAAAGATTCAGGTGTTGTTTTAGAAATGTGGAATATTCTGATTTAAATTTAGTTTTCGGTCGGAAAACGCACATACACACTCCAAAAACATTCTGCGCAACAAAATCCCTGGAACACGGTAATCACTCTCGCGAGCTATCATTGTGTGATAACATTTGGCACTGATTTGAGATGAGAATCTACAACTTTTATAAGACTTACCTAGCCAAAGGTTCAGCTGAGTCTGGAGACGTTGATATAGCCACCAAGTACATGTACAGATTTTGAGAGCACTGTTTAATATTTTTGTACGTTAAGGCATCATGGCAGGCGTGAGTGCTTCTTTCAACTGTGAATGAAAAGTACCACGTTTATTATATTTATGAGGTATTTAAACACAAGTGAGATTTTGTGTTCACTGAACAAACACTAGTCAAAAATGTACAAACAGAAAGCATATGAAACAGTAAATTTGTATTACATAAAAAATACAGTTACATATTTCTATCGATATTGAGCTCGGACTCATGAAAAATCATTTTCACTTTTTTTTTTTTTTTGCTTGGGGGGTGAATGATTACAGTGAATAACTCAACGGGTTGTAAATAGTCTCCCATCCCTAATTTAGGGCAGCAGGTTCCAGGAAAAGAAGAAAAGCAGTGGTGCAAGACGAAGCCACCATGCGTGCCTCACCGGGACTCGAAACCAAGAGGACAGTCATAAGCCAACGCTTATATCACTGCGCTAACGGGCAGCCGTTCGACCATTTTACACAACTGGGTAAGTGACGATGTCGGAAGTGGAATAATTATGCAGGGTGATTCTCTCGCTAGGAAACCCAAACGCACCTCAATGATTTCCTCACCGCTCGATGGTTTGCTATGAAAATGTACATGGGCGAAGCTATCGGTTATCGAAGCAGAACCGTCACACCACGCAACGAAGTGGACTTGACCCGTGACCTTGGAACCCGCGACCGCCGACCATGTGTTTGACTGTGTGTAGTATAACGAAGTAAATTTCTCCGTCATTTTTGGTCTACGCCGGGAATCCGAGTCCGCTTATTCCGAAAAAAGTCGCTCTACCAGCTGAGCTACGCAGACGTTCATTCTGACTCCTATCTGCCTTTATGTCGTGTGCGTCCTGCTGGCAGGTACGTCACAGTAGAATGATTGCATCTGCTGCAAACATGCACTCAGTTGAGCAGTGCTTGTTTATTGTTCGTGAATACTGGCGAACGAGTTCATTTCAACAATGTCAAAGGTTATTTCGGAATACTTATGGTGAAGGAAGTGTACCGTCAAAATTCTGTATTCACAAATTGGAGACAAATTAAAGACAACAGGAAGTCTTCTCAATTGTGATGACGTGAGAAAAATTGGGAGATTTTAGGGTCGGAAAGGTGAAAAATAAATACAAGCTGGGAGATGGGACGCCATTTCTTGTCAGCGAGAGGGAGGATGGCGATGGGTCGGCCATGTTGTATGTGCCAGTGGAAGAAAAGAAAAAAACAAAAAAATCTTTTCCTCAGTGAATTCTGCGAGGAAGAGGGGCTCGACACATGCGCGACCCTGGGATGTCACGGAAAGTTTTGCTGGGCGCTGGACATTGAGAGAAGCCACATGGCCCAGCCGCTCAGAATTCTGGCACGCCATTGGACGAGCAGTCTCCGGGCACGAGAAAAGTTGAAGAGGCGCGAAAAGTCACAATGGACTTTCTCTCTCTTGGGTCTCTGAACGTGATCGAGGAAGACGCTTCTTTTACTCCGTGATAGCGGTGTGGAATATGGAATCCAGCCGTTAATAATGCTGTTCCACTGAGGTGGAGTAGCACTGTAGCAGAACGAACCTGAGGGTTTGGTTATACGAATGATGTTCTAATACCTGAGGATTATTTAGGGACATATTATTCAGGCCGTGGTCTGACGTGATTAAAAGTTCCCCCTCCACCTGTGTTTCCTAAATGTTGTGTGGCTGTGTATCCCAACAGGAACTTTGACATTGTATCTCATCCTCTCAACCAGAACTGTGTTGCTAATCTCATCCAGAACTGTGTTGCTGATCTCATCCAGAACTGTGTTGCTGGATACTGAATCTCATCCGCTCAAAAGTATAGAGCCCACAACACTGAAGATGTATTAATATTTGAATATACTTATGCACACCATAAGATGATGTAAATAAAACCATGTACAGGTTGTAATTGTTTAGCAGCTCTGTATCATCTAACTCACAGATCCTTCACCATGCCTCGGACGAGCGACTAAGTAAGATACGGTGATCGGTTCATATAAGGTAAGGAATCGATCTGGTGGCAGCTACTAAAAAAATTATTTCGCAACGTGAAATATTACCTTGCACTGCAAAAAAGACGGACACCTAACCCTACAAAACAAAAAAACCACCACATCAATCAACACGCAAGAGGCCGGGAGATGTCTGAAAGCACTTTGCAGCATGTAAAGGAGTGATGAGAGGGTTATTTCCCAGATTGGAATGGTATTACAGTTTTGAACTCTGATGTCAAAAAATCTACTATCTTTCTTGCAGAAAGTCTGTGCATAATTCAGCATAGTGACTCTTGCTGTAACTTGGAACTTCCTGCATATGTTCCTAGCCCTTGGAGAAGACTGGCCGCTTCACATGAGTTTCAAACCGTTGAAAGTTCCTGATTTAGAAAATGAACCTGTCTTATTTTGCTTTCTTATTCTTTAGTTTAGTTATTGTTCCCTATTTTGGTTATAAATGGTTTTTATTACACCTATATCATTTTTTTAATTTGTACCCCAGCGTCGGCGAGCGCCATTTGCCGACGGTGGAGTGAGTGATGCATAGTGGGTAGGGGGGGTAGTGCATATATATGTCTGATACACGATCTTGTCTTGTGGCGCTGGAGCCTGTAGATGGAGACTTGAGATCTCCGAAAGTAATAGCTTTCAACTAGGGTTTTAATTTGTAGATATAAATAAATGTTTTTATTTTTGCAACTTGGAGACATGGTGTTTTATCGTACGGTGAGACAGCTATACATTGATCATTGGGATATGACACCCGCACCCCTCTGGTACGCATCGCCGGTACACTTAACAGCCACCGCTACATCTCCAACGTTTTGCAGTCTGTAGTCCTCCCTTACCTGCACGACCTGCCAGCAACACGTGTCAACAGGACAATGCGCGCCCGCAAGTGGTACGTATCGTGCAACAATTCTTCACGGTTCACCAGGTGTCACTGCTGCCGTGGCCCGCCCCTCTCCCAATATGTGGCCCATCGAACGCGTCTGGTCGCTGATCGGCAACTGAGTGTCCCGGCAAGCGGTCCTCTCGTTTGGTGTTGTGCCGCGGCTGCAGCAATCGCTCACGTCGGTCCGTCCGTCCCTCCTGTACCCACCGAATCCATACTCGCTTCACTGTGGACGGATGTCATCCCACAAGGGCGCCGATGTTTCGGTACGATAATCCGCTGTCGCGATAAGCCACTACTCGTCCTCTGTCGAACTCCGAAACGTGCTTTAATGACTGCCGTATTCTACGACGAGGCATAAGGAAGCTTCCCACGCAGAGGTTCGGCAGCACAACACACTTGCACTACTTATACCCCGCCTTCTGTGCACCCTTCTTATAGTACTTCTCGGTGGCGTGCCAGGCGCACATGATTTGCATATGCCCTGCAAAGCTAATCGTTTGCATGTCCTCTCGCGGGCGACGCATGCTGCGAATTTCAGGCCAATCGGATGCTTCCTTCTTGGTGTTGCATTTTGGGTGGCCAGCAGTGTATTAAAATATTTAGCAAATTTGTAAAACAGTTAACAGGTGACGAATTTACGGGAGGTTATACTTTCAACAAGACGGCGCAGCGTGCCACACATCTAATGCAAACATGTGGGAAATTGAAAGTTATTTCGTTGGCCGAGTAATCTCGAAAGATCTGTGGCTGCCAAGATCACTAGACCTGACGCCACCTGATTTCTTCTTGTGGGGCTTACGGAGTGCCGAATACACCGCAATAAGCCTCGAACACCTGACACCCTCAAAAACGCGATACAGCGGGAGGTTGCTGTCATTATCGAAGTCACATTAGCACATGTCTTCGCCAACATGCAGGCTGCAGGCTCGCTTACAAAAGTGGAAGGATGTTGGAGGGGGACATTTTCAGCATATGCTTGAGGAAGACCTTGTTTTGCAATATACAAGGTAAGTACATGTCAGTTTTCGTAGGAAACCATACAAAAATAAAAAACAATTGTTGAGGAATGTTTGGGTTTCCTAGAGAACAAGTCAACCTGTACAAATTCAGAAGGTCTATATGGCAACTTGAACAACAATCAAATTTGAAAGAGGAGCTAGCTTCAAAACAAGAACTGCAGAAAAAATTACGCTTTACGAAAAAAACTTGACATCAAAACACACAAGAGCTCTTACTGTTGGCTTCGTCATATCACGACTACAGCAAAATCACAATTTGTTGAAGCTGGCTCTGCACAACGATGTCACATCCAACCAATACTGCATCTGATCTCAGCCACAGGACGTAACGTCAAGTAGCTGTTATCCGTGGCTACCTGAATATGGAATAATTTCATGAATTCAGGAAAAAAAGTTGTGTTATTTGGTTTTCTAGTATATTTGAGTAATTAATACCTCACTGCTTGATCTTGTATCGATCAGATTCGTTGCTTTAGTCCAGGTAGGTTTAGTTTAACTAATCAGCATTCATTCCAAGAAAGACATAGAGTATGCGAAAGAAATAGCGAAAAATAAACAACATAAAAGGACATGTAACGGCATCACATTCCAAGCAGATGTACGATATAGAAGGGTCTCATTTTGTGAGGATGCGTCATACAGAAAATAGCCCTTGCCTGATCCTCGAACACAGAAACACATGCAACGAGGTTCTTTCTGATAATTCAGAACGAACTTCCCTTTCTTCTCACTTCACTTCCCTCTATCCTCGAGATAGCCGATGGAGAAGAACACGTCACGAAGTGATAACGCAAATAGGTTCGCACGAGAGTAGGTCACACACTTGCAGCTCTTGAATCCTTGAATAATATATTTCCTCATGGGTCAAAAGAAGTGTGGGAGATGACAAGCAAGCATCTAAATATGTTCTCACGAGGCAACATCACACACTCTAAGCTGCTGAAACCTTGAATAATACATATTTTCTCATGGGTCAAAAGAAGTGTGAGACAAGACACGCAAGCAACTACGTACACACGAAGCAAGGTTGAGCACTCGTAGCTCCTGAATCCTTAAATAATACATATTTTCTCATGGGTCAAAAGAAGTGTGAGAGAAGAAACGCAAGCAACTACGTACACACGAGGCAAGGTCACACAGTTGCAGTTCCTGAAACCTTGAATAATTCATAATTCCTCATGGGTCAAAAGAAGTGTGAGACAAGACACGCAAGTAAATGCGTACACACGAGGCAAGGCCACACACTCGCAGCTCCTGAATCCTTGAATAATACATATTTCCTCATGTGTCAAAAGAAGTGTGCGGCAAGACACGCAAGCAGCTACGTACACACGAGGCAAGGTCACACACTCGCAGCTCCTGAATCCTTGAATAGTACATATTTCCACATGGGTCAAAAGAAGTGTGAGACAAAACACGCAAACAAATACATACACACGAGGCAAGGTCACACACTCGCAGATCCTGAATCCTTGAATAATACATATTTCTTCGTGGGTCAAAAGAAGTGTGAGACAAAACACGCAGGCAGCTACGTACGCACGAGGCAAGGTCACACACTCGCAGCTTCTGAATCTTTGAATAGTACATATTTCCACATGGGTCAAAAGAAGTGTGAGACAAAACACGCAAGCAAATACGTACACACGAGGCAAGGTCACACACTCGCAGCTCCTGAATCCTTAAATAATACATATTTTCTCATGGGTCAAAGCAGAAGTGTGTAAGAAGACATCCACATATTACCAAGAATCAAAAAAGCATATTCGTTAAAAACATTAATTTTCGGTTAAATGTTTTATTAACAATACCTTTTTCACACATCAGGATACTCCCCTCGAAATTTACGCATTTTCTGACAAATGGCTTCGTTGACAGCAAATCAATGAGTCAGACGAGCATGTCAGATTAAACACAATGCCAGTTTTTACAATATTTCAAATGTTTTTCCAAATGTACTAGTACAGTTCCACATACTTAGGTATATGGAAGGTTGGTGCACTAGATTAATGCAGTTAGCTCTTATGTGAGGTCCGGATTTAAAATTCCCTGTCAGTTTCCTGATAGTAGATGTTTCTATAGATAAGTGTCAAATATACACACTTCATTACATATTTAGTACATTGCTATCGCTTCTTTGACAACAAATTAATGGTGCAGGTGAGTGCGCATCGCTAGTGGTATTTATTTGACAATCCTAATCAGTACCATTAGTGGGGAGAGTTATCTGATTCTCGTCTTTTCTGTTACCTCATCAATGATATGCTTGTATCTGTGTTCATCCTATATGGGTTACTTTTATTGGCTTGATATCTCTGTTAAACCTTTGTCGTGATCGATGAGGGCAGTAATAATGTGTGTTAATTTTTCTTTTTTTGATTGAAGGTTTAACGACCACCGTGAGCAACTGAATGGGCTATAAGCAGTTACCCGTCCATAATTTAGAGCTACTGGTTCCAGAGAAATAGAGGGCCAGCGCCATGAGACAAACACAACATCCATGCCTCACGAGGATTCAAACACGGACCCGTCGCGGACGAATGGTAAAAAGCCAGCGCTTAGACCACTGCCCCACTGGGGCGGCTTTAAAAGTTTGATACTACAGTGTTAAGTTGTGTTTGTTATTTTCCTGTGAAGTTCCATTGAAGCTTCAATTTGTTCTGATACTCCATATTGCTATGCCTCTGAGGAACAAGTAAATCCTACAGATTTTCATTTCTTATGTCTTCACTTGTGTAACAAGCATTGCTGGTATAATCAAATCTGTGGTGATATTTCTTCGTCAGGTTAACCTGGGACCTCCTAATAAAAGCCCCATCTTCTTCAATATACGTAACACATACTACCTGATCAGGAAAACCTGGACACTGACTATGCACGTGCTTCATGTAAAAAGAAAGCAATTACGATAGAGTTGTTTTACTTTTTGTTGATATCACAGCCTTCGCTCTTCTAGGAAGGCTGTCCACTATACTTTGATACGCTGCTGAAGAAATTCCATTCTAGTTTGCCACAAAAGTATCAAGTCAGGTCGGACCCCGATTTCGGGAAGTTCGGCCTGCGTGAAAGTCGGCTTTCCATTTCATCCCACAGATGTTCCATGAGGTTGACATCGAAACTCTGTGTTGGCCAATCAAGTTGTTCCACACCCATCTCATCAAATCATTCCTGCAAGGACCTCACTTTGTGGAAAGGGACATTGTTCTGTTGATTAAGGAAATGGCCTTTGACCGAACTGTTGTCATGATGTAGGGAACACAGATTTCTGGAGGATGTTACTATAGGCTGCTGCGTTAAGATTACTTGGCACAGGAACTACAGGACCAATCCTGAAGCATGGAAAACAAAATTCTCGAGAATGTTATTATACACTGAAGAGTAATTGAGTTAGAAATATCTGTCTCGACAACACACCGGAAGCGTTGGGAAATCATACGGATCCACGACCCCTGCACAAGCTCCCACAGTTCACGAAGATTTGATGGAAGGGGGGTCAGAGCCTCGAACATCTCTCTCGATGGCATCCCAGATGTGCTCGATGGGATTGAGGTCAGGTAACTTAGCTGGCCAAGGAATCGAAGTCACATTGGTGGAGTGTTCATTCAACCATTCGGATACAATTCGGGAGCGATGGCACGGTGCATTGTCTTGTTGCAAGATGAGGTTCCCAGTGGGAGGTTGAAGACGCACAAACGGGAGCAAATGGTCAAATGGTCATCCAGTATATCCCGGTAACGTTGAACTGTGAGGGACGATGTCACACGTTCCAGGGGTCTCATTTCAGTTAACGTAAACAGTCCCCAGAGAAGAATGCGACCCCCACTAGCGTGAAGACTACCCTGCTGGCAAGATGGATCCATCTCTTCATGTGGTTTACGCCGTACTCGTATCCTGCCATCACATGTACCAACGTGAATCTCGACTCATCAGTCCAGGTAACAATTTTCCTCATGTCTAGGGTTCAGTGGCAATGTTCTCGCGCCCATGCTAATCTTTGCACCCTGTGATGCGCGGTCAGCAGCGGTACCCTCGTGGAACGATGGCTTCTGTACCCCATGGCGAGGAGATGGTTCTGGATGGTGTGGCTACTTCCACGTTTTTGTGCACAAGCGTTAAATTTCCGAGTGATTTCCTGCAATGTGGCCCGTCTATCCGCTGTTGCAATGCGAGCTAGCCGACGATGACCCCGCTCATCCACACGCTGTTGTCCACGGCAGTTGGCCCTTGCAGGGATGGTTTTACCGGATGCGATGTACTCACGGTGCACCCGTGGCACAGTGGCTCATGAAAATCCCACTGCCTGCACGACTTCCGAGATGGAATGACCCATTCGTCGGGCCCCGACAATTTGCTCACTATCAAATGCGCTTAGATCCTTCGTCTTACCCATACTGCGTCCGACTCTTACTGATTCCCGTCGCATCACTCCTTATATTGTGGGATCGCTACATTCGTCATGTCGTTTCCGTTTACAGGGCCGCCCACAGAACCACATTTGCATAACGCCAGCTGTCTTTAATTCAATTGCTCTTCAGTGAAGGTTGCTGCGCTAAGATTACTGGGCAGTGGAACTAGGGGACCCAACCCGAACCATTAAAAACAGAATTCTAGAGAATGTTATTATAAACTGCTGAGTTAATATTACTGGGCACTGGACCTGGGGAACAGAGCCTGAACCATGATAAATAGAATTATCGAGAATGTTATTATAGGCTGTTGCGATTATTAGGCACTCGAACTAGAGGTCCCAGCCTGAACCATGAGAAACAGAATTCTCGAGAATGCTATTAGAGGCTGCTGCACTAAGATTACTGGATACTGGAACTAGGATACCCAGCCCGAACCATGAAAAAGAGCTCGAGTGCGTGATGCCTCCTTTAATACACATGGCACTTACAACAACACAGTAGGGCTGGTAGAGTTTACGTGGCATACTCCACACCAAGACTCGACTATCGGACTGACAGATGGTGAAAAGTGTATCACCACTCTTGAGAACGCGTTTTCACTTCTCCAGGGCCAACTGGCGCTGAACTTTGCACCACAACAATCGACTCTTGGCTATGATTTTGCAGATGATAAGCTTGTATAAGGCTCTTCGTCCATGGAAATCCCCTGCCTTCAGCTCTTGGCCAAAACTGTTACGGAACTCGCTTTGTTTCCAGGGGCATTTTGGAGCTCCGTAATGAGTATTGCAATCGAAAGCAAGCCATTTTGTAGCACCACCTGCTTCAATACTCATACAGTCCCGCTCTGTCTCCATGGCTCACAGGAGGTGATTTCGCTGTTGTTGATACTAGGCGTTCCTTTTTTCACAGTAACATCATCTTCAATAAAACAAAGCAGCCGCAGCAGGGTAGAAAGTTCGCAAACTGATTTGTTGCTAAGATGGCATCCTATGACAGTGCCACGCTGAAAAACACTGAGGTCTGAAATACGGCCCATGCTACTGTTCGTGCTTGTCTATGATGTTTGGCAAGCCACGTGGGATTTTTAATATTTATATAGGACATAACTGTGATAGATGCGAGGGCAAATCCACTACACAAAAACGCTGTCCTCATAGTTTGGATCATATAGTATGTCTCCGTAGTTCCTGTAGATGTATCACGGTAAATACGTTTGCTTCTAGAAAGTCCATTTGGAAATTTTGAACTGAAACCGGATACTGCAAATGGGACAAAAATAAAAACCAATCTACCAAATTTCGATGTGTCTCCCATGATTTCCAATGAGTTATGGCTGCCACAAAGGCAGGTACATGTTTTTTCAGCAGATCTTCTAGAAAAAAGTACGTGCTTGTAGTATCCTATTGTCCATTCGTCTGTGAACTCGTGTCGTCTTTCAAAAATTACACTGAGCAATAAAATTCAACACTGTAATTTTTCCTTAGACTTAAAGCTAATATTTCAATTACATACGGAGCACACAAAAATGATGAAAAAAATCTCCACTTGTTCTTACTTCTTTTTAATGGAGGATTTGGTTTTATACGTTACTACAAAACAATGTATTGCCACAATGCATTAAAATTTAAATAAGTTGATTCTTCAATAGGATATAAACAGTCGAGTCCCATTATTATGACCACCTTCTACTTTTTATGTCAACAGCGCGTTGCCAATGAAAGAAGGTACATGTCGTAAGCTGGCTCGCAGACTATATAAGGTGTGCTGTAGACATCCTGAAAACATATCACTCGTTGCTGTCATGGATAAAAGGAGCGATTTATCAGATTTGCAAAAAGGGATCATCATCGGCTTTCGGGCCAAGGGTCTGAAACATTTCTGAAACAGCACACTTTGTGAACTGCTCGCGTGCTGCGTTGGTTAAAGTGTATCGTGATTAGAGAAATGGCACCATTGCAAATAAGCGACGTAGAAACTGCGGAGCACCAAGTGCCACTGATGTGAGAGGTTAACGTCGGCTTCGAAGGTACGTGAGGGCCGATGGACACGCTATAGTGGAGCAACTCACTGGCCGAATGAACAAGGAGGCTACCCGAATTTTGTCTAAAACGACATTTCAGTGAAACCTAATGCGTATATGTCTCCAATTCAGACGGACGGTCACTGCACCTATGCTAACGAAGGGACATCGGCAGAAAATGCTTACATTTGCACGGTAGAATCGGAATTGGACCTCCGCTGATTGGCGAAGCATTACCTTCTCCGATGAGTTACGTCTTCTGCTTCATCGAACGGATGGACGTTGGCGTATAAAGCGAGAAACATCGGAGAACAAACACTCTTCAACCATTGCTGGAAGAACACAAGCTGGTGGGGGCAGCGTTATGGTCTGTAGAATGTTTTCGTGCCATTCCCTGGGTCCGCTCATACCAATGAAAGGCACTATGGACCGAATTCGTTATGAATCCCCATCCTTGCAGACCACGTACACCCATACTAAATGCGACGTGTCCCACAGATAGAAATGTCCAAGGGTGGTTGGAAGAGCACGATGAGAACTTCAAAGTACTTCCTTGGCCCCCTAATTCCCCAGATTTACACCCAATTGAGTATCTGTGGGACCTTCTGGATCGTGTTGTTCGTTCTATGGATCCTCCACCACGCACACTCCAGCAGCTGTCAGATGCACTGCAGACAGCATGGCTGAAAAAGTCTTTCTCATTTTTCACTTTAACCAAATCAGCCTGATTTTAAGCATTATAGCACATTTTTACCACTATTTGTTTGATTGTTTTGTGTCTGGCGCTCTTTGGCCAAACATGGCCGTTGCGCCATGAAAATCCACCAACCAACCTTCTAGAACGTTATTGAGTCACTCCCAGCCCGTCTAGCTGTTGTCCGCGGTGCACACTGCAATTACTCTGGTTATTAGCTGGTGGTCACAATAAATGACTGGACCGTGTATAAAATACAGTATACAACAGAGGATTCGCTTTTATATGTTACTAGAATGTAATAGTATTTTAGATGTTATTACAACATATTTGCATACTTATATTACAATTAATTTACATTTTAAAATGGAAACATATTTTAAGTGTATTAATGTGCTATATTAGCAAATTTTTACATTACATGCTTTTCGGTTTATACTGTTGTTCAGGAGTATCTCTCTTGATGGACCAAAAGTAGTCAGCAAACATCGCTTCATTCTACTGTGCAAGGTAATGATTCTCCATGTTACAGTTCTGATGGTGAAACCTTTCACCATGTTCGTCACAAACTGCTCCCGTATTATCGGGGGAAAAAGTCTAGTTGAGAATGAAGGAAATGCAGTTTTAAAGACATGTGACAACCCAACTTTAAAATAATTTTCACCAGCTTTTGAGCTATGCTCTTACAGTTTGCAGTTTTAGTATTTCCAAGGAAATTTTGCACTGCATCCTTGAATGTCAGCCATGCTTCCTTTTCTAGTTTCTGAAGAACACTTTAAAAACGGTCGTTTTGCATGACCTTCCGAATGCCAGGACTAATAAATACTCCTTCTTTTATTTTAGCATCCGATATAGAAGGAAAGAAATCTCGGATAAACCTAAATGCCTTACTATCCTAATTTAAAGCTTTAACAACAACTTTTATTCATCCGAGTTTGGTGTACACTGGTGCGTGAAACATGTCCGCTGCTGGTACAAGAGGTTCGATCATTACATTCTACAGAGACTGCCCTGAAGGTCATTTTCTTACATGGTAGTTTTTCTCTTTAGTGCGACTGTCCCATTTCCAAAGAAAACATGAATATTTAGTATATCCCAGTTGCATTCCTAGTAAAGGAGAAATGACTTTCAAGTCACCACAAATTTCTTAATGAAAATCATTGTACTTCAGCACATGTAATAGTTTTTTCAAGGTATCATAGGTTTCTTTCCACCGTAAAGAATATCCAACATGAATGGAGTTATATTTGTTCCCAATGAGTACTGCTTTTAAACTTACTTTCGAAGCAACAATAAACAATCGCAATTCCTCTGGCTTGTGATACAGACCTAAAAACGTATATCATGCTGGGAATGTCGTTACAAAAGCATATTTCGCCATCTTTTCATAATAACGAATAAAGTATTTCTGTCGGTTACGATACACGGAAATACTTACATCATTACCCAATACATTCCACTCCTAAAACCCTAATCCAAGTAATTCAGCTTTATTTTTGCTTAATCCCAGATCACGAACGAGGTCATTGAGTTTTGCTTGGGTAATCATATGAGGCGTTGAGAGTTTCTCTGATGGAATACAATCCTAGTCATTTCCACTCTCGTGACTATTTAATTGAATGCCTTCCTTCCTCTTTATCTAAAGGAGAGTTTACCTGTCGGTTTCGATACACAATGCCCATCACTGAGAGGTACTTCCCTTTTTGCGGAATCTTTTTTTATTTTTTATTTTTTTTTTTTATTGGAGGTTTAACGACCACCGTGAGCAACTCAATGGGCTATAAGCAGTCACCCCGTCCCTAATTTAGGGTCACTGGTTCCAGGGAAGGGAGAGAGCCAGTGCCGTAAGACAAACACAACATCCATGCCTCACCGGGATTCTAACCCGGACCCCTTTCGGACGAATGATCAGAGGCCATTGCCTTAGACCACTGCGCCACCGGGGCGGCATTTTTGCGGAATCGATGCTGGGATACTGCACACGTTTTTGTTTCTTAAAATTATTTCCTTTTACTGCTGGAGTCATACAAAAAGTAACAATCTGCTACACGATCTCTAAGCTCCTTCCAGATCATGAGTATGGCGAAAGGCATCTGTGTTTCTCTTTCTCTAATCGACTCTCGAAGCCGAACTGAACAGCGTTCACTGCAAAAGCGTCGTCACGCCTGTGGCTTATCCTGCTCGCCAATCTGGCATCCAAAATGACATTTATAGGCTTTTCTAATCAAAGGGGTTACACATCTTCTATGTTTAACACTCACAATTTCGTCACATACGTATATCACAAAACTATCACTGGAATTCACGCATTTATGAGACAGTGATTGCTATGTTTGCTACACTGATCGCTGTTATATCTAAATGCGCGAAGCTTTTCAGCACTGCGTCAGATTGTCTCACGTAATCTGCCTCACTGGCGCCTATACCTATTGCAACACCCACTTCCGGTGTCGTCAGATTGTCTGCGGTAATCTGCGTCACTGGTGCCTATACATATTGCAACACCCACTTCCGGTGTCGTTTGCCTGCATTCAGAAAGCACTTAAAAAGGCAATAAAATAAGACCACAGCGATAAATTCAAACAAGAATATCTCCGAAATGAAGACCAACTTTACATTTTTATGATTTAGTTAGGTTTTTTTTTTTAGTTTCGATATCCACGTGTGTATGTATATTGGAATTAGTTACAATTTCTCTGGGGAAAATTTCTTCTTCATCAGTGTTTTCAAAAATTATTTCTGCATTGAGAAGCCCAAAATAGGAGATTTATTTTTCTTACTTTCCGGTTTTTTCCTATGCATAACTTCACGGCTAGAAGGCGTAAATGCAGACGCTATCGAATTGAAAATACATTTTATTGTACATCATGGCTCCTAAATATTATATTGAAGGAATTCTTTCATTTTGTTTATTTATTTAAGAATATTTTCGGTAGTTTCGTTTTCAACTAAAGCGTAACTTTTCTTCCACGGGGAGTAAAGATAAATTTTATTTCAGCATTATCTCTCCTTTTAAAAGTCCGATTTGAAAAATATTTTCACGCCGAATAGAGTTTCTGGTAGGAAATGATGTGCATGTAATTTCAAATTTTTGGTAAAGAAATTTCTTGCCAGTAGGACCCAATGCATATACACTCAATATACAAAACATAAAACATGGGAGTGATCGGCAGTTGACATGGGCATATCCCGCCGAGTAGAACAGGTCCAAAAAAAAAAAAAAAAAAAAACGCTGGTGATAAATACGCAGACACAGGTCTTTCCAACAATATGTACACTATCTACCAACAAGTAATTGGACACCTGTGATAGCAAAGGAAAACGAAGTTTATTCACCTTCAATAGTTGGTGGAGCCTCCACGAACGGCGATTACAGCTGCGACTCTCCGGGGCATACTCTCAACCAGCCGTTGTACGACGGCTAGCGGTATTTTCTTCCACTCGGCTTAGCGAAGACAAGTCAGTTCCTTCACCAAATTCGGACGGTGGGGGCACCCCTTAAGTCGACGCTCCAACTCGTCGCAGAGGTACTCGATAGGGTTAAGGTCTGGGTTCTTCGCAGGCCAGTCCATTCGAGTAACCCCACTGTCACCACACCCAAGCCAGGGTGGACCTCGCAACATGATAGGTGGCATTATCATCCTGAAAGTAACATGGGTCCACCCCGTAAAACTGCCACAACGTAGGAAGCGTATGGTCATCCGTAATGGTGCAGTAAGTCTCGGCGTTGAGTCTACCAGGAGTTGCGACCAAGGGTCCCGTGCCATACCAGGAGAAACACCCCCATAGCATAATTCCACCGCAGCAGAACTTCACAGTTAAATACAATACATTCCGGCTGGAGGCATTCTCCAGGCAGACGCCAAACCCAGACCCTACCATCCGAACGGTAGAGGGTGTAATTTGATTCCTCGCTCCAGAGAACCTGTTTCCACTGTTCAACGGTCCACTGTGGACGTTCTTTGCACCACGTTTGCCGAGCAGCGCTATTGGACTTGGTGATCAAGTGCTTGTGGGTGGCAGCACATCCATGATAACCGAGCAGATGGGCTTCCTTACGGATGGTATTCATCGAAAGAACACTCCCGGATGCTTGTTGAAACTCCTCGCGGATGTGGCCCATCGATTTGGTGTGGTTCTTTGAAATTTCTCTAGCCAGAACCCGTCGGTCTCTAACTCCCAGTTTTGTGGGTCTGCCGGGAGGTCGGGGCACATTCCGACAGACACCTCTTATCTTCCACTTGCCAATCACGTAGGCCACTGTCGATTTTGGGTACTTTAACTCGCTGGATATGTCACGTATGGGTCGGCCATTTCTGTAACACCCGGCGATTACACCTTTCTCGAAATCAGAGAGCTCCGAACTGCGTGGCATCTTGCATGCGACTTGTTGCGTTGTTGTTTCCCACACGATATTTAACGGCGGCGGCCGTGACTTGTATCAGGACCGCCGATATCGTCGATTGCAAGGGTGTCAAATTACTTGTTGGTAGATAGTGTAGCAATCGAAGAGCATGGGTAAACGTGGTGATATGAGCTACATTGTTGGCGCAAGACAGATGAGTCATTTTGTCGCCTAAGTGCTTAGAGCCTTAAGTTTCCCGAGCGCAACCGCAGCAGAGTGCACCGACGACGGACATACCAACGCTCAGAGAGCAAGCGGTGTCCAACCACACGTCGTTGATGAGCGGAACCTACTTTGACTATAGAAGCTCATGCAGACGGACTTCGTGCCAAATGTGACGTTAATCACATACACATTAAATGTCGGAAGCCTAAGCAGCTTCACAGAGCAGACAATACGGCAGATGATCCCTACCCTCTGCTACAGGAGCCGACGCCCTCTTCGTATGTCACTGTTGGCTGCTCGTCATCGGAAATTACCTTTCTCCTAGTTCGGAGAACATCAAAACTGCACCTCTGTAGATTAGCACCGTGTCGTGTGGTCAGATGAATCCCGTTATCTTCTGTACTGAGCTGATGGAAATGTGCGGGTGTGGCGTCGACAGCATCAGGCCATGTTCCTGTCTTACCAGGTCGGCTCTGTTCAAAGCGATGGTGGCTCTGCGATGGTTTTGGGAGCCTTCTCCTGTAACACATTAGGTCCATTAATGCGTTGGGAGAGGACTGCCAATGAGTAGCGCGATATCAGCATGTGCTGGCTGATTACTTACAAGCTTTCATACTCTTCGCACATGTTGCAGACGATGCCTTGTTTCAGCGAGACAACGCTGCGCTCCTACGGGTTTGAATCTCCCCAGCATGGCTCGAGAAACACTCATCTGAGTTTGAAAATATACAGTGGCCCCCATAGGCGCTGATTCTGACCTTGGCTACACTGATAAACATTTTGCGGTAGGTTGAACCAAAACGTGGTGCTACATCAGCTGCACCACTTTCTGTAAAGATACACCACTATGGGGTGCAAACATAACCAACAACTTAATGCGACCTTCCACCGTAATGTACTGCAACCTCAAACCATACCGTAGTGCAAAGCTGCACCATGTTATTGGGTTTTGTTTGCACCACACAATGGTGTATCTTTTCTCAGAAAATGGTGCAGTTAGTGTCGCACCACTTTTTGGTGCAACGTATTACACAATTGTTAACCGTGTACGTATAATGGACCCTTCCTATCTTCTGATTCAAGGCTCCTTGAATTGGAAGAAGAACTACAAAGGATCAAGTGGGACATCGTCGGGCTAAGTGAGGTAACGAGAAAAGGAGAACATCTCATTGAACTGAAAAGTGGACATATCTTCTACTATCGTGGAACTGATACTGGCAGAACTAGTGGTGTTGGATTTATAATAAACAAGAAACTGAAGGATAAAGTTGTAGAAGTTGAAAGTTCCTCTGACAGAGCTGCACGATTTGTTATCCAACTCTCGACAACATACCAGGCCCAGATTATTCAAGATTATGCACCCACCACAAGTCATAATGGAGAAGAGAAATAATAAAGGCAATCAGCACCTGAAGATAATTATGGGAGATTTCAATGCTAAAATAGGGCAACAGCAGCAGAACGAAACTTCAGTAGGTAAATTCGGCCACGGCAACAGAAACTAGCGTGGAAATTCTCTCGCAGAGTTTGCAGAAACACAAGGGTTTTCCATCATGAACTCCTTTTTCAAGAAAAAGCCGCAAAGAACATGGACATTGAGGCATCTCAATGGATTGACAGGTGAAATTGATTTTATTATGTGTAACAAGAAATTTGTCATGGAAGACTGCGGTGTGCTAAACAAGGTCAACACAGGTAGTGACCATCGAATGGTACGATGTAAGATGCACCGCAACGCTAAACTCGAGCGTGGCAAGTTCATGAAACAAACGAAGTGTATTGACATGACAAACTTTAAAAAACATCATAATACCTTCAAGTTGAAACTGAGGAACAGATTCTCTACTCTAGAAGGTCTAACGTCGGAAGAAGTGGACATCTCTGAAGTTAACAGAAAACTAACCAAGGCTCTTGTGAAAACAGCAACGAAAATAGTTGGTACTAAAAACAAGTTGCATACGAACAAATTATCAGTAAAAATCAAAATTCTGATGCAAAACAAAAGAGAGATGAGGACAACTAAAGGAGATGTGACTTCCAAAGTGGAATATATACAGCTATGCAAGACGGTACGAAAAAGTATCACTGAAGATGTAAGGAAATTCAACTGTGAACTAGTGAAGAAAGCAATTGAAAACAACAAAACCTAAAGAGAGCAAAGGGACATCTGAGTAAGGGAAGAAAACAGATTATGGCTCTGAGAAAAGAAGATGGTTCTGTAACAATAAATATAGCTGAAAGTTTGACATGAGTGAAATATTTCTACTCAAAACTGTATGAAACGGATGATACATGTACTACGGACATTACCAAAGGTACGAGAGTTCTTACAGTCCTCCCAGCAGAAGTTGCACATGCAATCAAGAACATGAAATAGGGAAAAGCTCCAGGAGAAGATGGAATTACCGTAGACATCATACAAGAAGCAACTGGAGAAATTGAAACAGTACTCGTCCAAGTTTTCACTCGATGCTTTAATGAAGGGAAGATGCCTGAGGATTGGAACAACGTTAAAATGATCCTGCTACATAACAAATGTGACATTTAGGATCTCAGGAACTACAGACCTATCAGCTTCCTATCCATGGTTTATAAAACCTTCACTAAAGTTCTTTCACACCGCTTGAACGTGACACTGGAGATGGCTCAACCGAGAGAACAAGCTGGATTCAGGAGTGGCTACAGCAGTATAGATCATATCCACGTACTGAGAGAACTAATTGAAAGAGCGTGGGAATATGAACTTCCATTATGCATAGCTTTTATCGATTATGAAAATGCCTAGATTCGGTGAAACCATCAGCAGTTACAATGGCTTTGAAGTCCTGTGGTATTGAAGATGCATACATTAATATTATTAATAACATCTATGAAAATGCAAGTGCAAAGATTCAGCTATTTGAGAATACAGCACTCATAAAAACTAGAATGGGAGTGTGACAAGGAGACACCATATATCCCAAGCTCTTTAATGCCACATTGGAAAATGTCTTTCAATCACTGAAATGGGAAAACAAAGGGATAAAGATTAATGGAGATTATCTAACTCACCTTCGTTTTGCTGATGACGTAGTCATTTTTGCAACTACCCAATCAGAGCTGCAGAGTATGATCCAGAAACTTGCTGACAAGAGTAAAGAAGTGGGATTAAAAATGAACTTTCAGAAGACAAAAGTGATGTGCAATGCTTTTACTAGAAATGAAGATTTATCGATTGATGAAGAAAAGCTGGAGATAGCCAATACTTACATTTATCTGGACAGCAGATATCAAGTGAGGGTCACATTGATGAAGAAATTTATCGGCGTATAAAACTTGCCTGGAGAGCTTTTGGAAGAAACTGTATAATTTTCAATAGCAATATGCCATTATGTCTTAAAAGAAACGTGTTTGATCTATGCATCCTTCCAATGCTTACGTATAGTGCAGAGACGTGGACCTTAACTAAAAGAGACATACAAAGACTATAGACAGCTCAAAGCAGCCTGGAGAGATGCATGCTTGGTGTTACCAGGAGAGATAAGAAGAAGAACTCGTGGATCCGAAAAATGACAAGAGTGGAAGACATCATGATCAGAGGTCTTGAAATGGCAATGGGCTGGACATGTTGCCAGAAGGACAGACCATCGATGGAAAGCCGAAATTTTAGGCTGGATTCCAAGGGACAGGAAACGACCCAGAAGAAAACCACATGTGATATAGGTGGATGAAATTCGAAAGTATGCGGGATTAATATGGAGGAGACAGGCACAAGACAGACCGTTGTGCAAGAAACTTGGGGAGACCTTCGTCCAGCAGTGGAGTGATAATGGTTGACAATGATTATTATTATTATTATTATATGTAAGAAAAAGCCACAGAAAATGGACATGGGGACATCCAATTGGGACGACAAGTGAAATTTATTTTATTATGTGTAACAAAAAATTCACCATCGAAGACTGCATTGTGCTAAACATGTTCAACATAGGTAGTGACCATAGATTGGTGAGATGTAAGATGCACCTCAACATTAAACTGTGCTTCATAAGACAAACAAAATGTATTGACATAACCAACCTTAAAAACACCATAATACCTTCAAGTTGGAACTGAAGAACAGTTTCTCTGCATTAGAAGGAATAAAATCGGAAGAAGTGGATATTTCTGAAGTTAACAGATAACTCACCAAGGCTCTTATGGAAACAGCAACAAAAATAGGTAATACGAAGGACAAGTTACATATGAAGAAAATTTCAGGAAAACAAAAATGTTGATGCAAAAGAGAAGGAAGGTGAGGACAAATAAAGACGTAACTTTTAACGTGGAATATAGAGAGCTATGCAGGACAGTGCGAAACGGTATCACTGAAGATATAAGGAAATTCAATTGTGAACTAGTGAGGAAAGCAATTGAAAACAACCAGAGCCTAAAGAGAGCAAAATGATATCTCAGTAAGGGAAGAAAACAGATTATGGTTCTGAGAAAAGAAGATGGTACTGTAAAAAGAAATAGAAAAGAAATTTTGACAAGGGTGAAATATTTCTATTCAAAATTATATGAAAGGGATGATACATTTATTCCAGTCATTACGAGAGGTACCAATGCCAAAGTTCCTGCATTTCTTCCTGCAGAAGTTACATATGCAATTAAGAATATGAAACGGGGAAGAGCTCCAGGAGAAGATGGAATTACCGTGGACATTATACAAGAAGCAAGTGGAGAAATTGAAACTACACTCGCCCAAATTTTCACCAGATGTCTTAATGAAGGGAAGATTCCTGAGGATTGGAACAATGCTACAATGATCTTGCTCCATAAAAAAGGTGACATTAAGGATCTCAGGAACTACAGGCCCATCAGGCTGCTTTCAGTGGTTTATAAAATATTCACTAAGGTTCTTCCAAATCCCTTGAAGGCAACACTAGACATGGTCCAATCAAGAGAATAAGCTGGATTCAGGAGTGGCTACATCACTATAATTCATATCCATGTACTGAGAGAACTAACTGTAAGAACATGAGAATATGAACTCCCATTATGCATGGCTTTTATTAACTATGAAAAGGCCTTCAATTCCGTGAAACCATCAGTAGTAACAATGGCTTTGAAATCCTGCGGTATTGAAGATGCATACATTAGCATTATTAATAACATCTACGAAAACGCAAGTGCAAATGTTCGGATATTTGAGGATACGGCACAAATAAGAATTGGAAAGGGAGTGAGACAAGGTGACACCATATCTCCTAAGTTCTTTAACGCCACTTTGCAAAATGTCTTTCAATCATTGAACTGGGAAAACAAAGGGATAAAGGTTAATAGAGATTACTTAACTCCCTTCGTTTTGCTGATGACGTAGTCAACTTTGCAACTACTCCTTCGGAGCTGCAGAGTGTGATCCATGAATTTGCTTACAAGAGTAAAAAAGTGGGATTAGAAAAGAACTTTCAGATGACAAAAGTGATGTACAATGCTTTTACAAGAAACGAAGATTTATCGATTGATGGAGAAAAGCTTGAAACAACCAATTCCTACATTTATCTTGGGCAGCAGATGTCGAGTGAGGGTCACATTGATAAAGAAATTAATCGGCGTATAAAACTTGCCTGGAGAGCTTTTGGAAGAAACAGTACAATTTTTAAGAGCAGTATGCCATAATATCTCAAAAGAAAGTATTTAATCAATGCATCCTGCCAGTGCTTACGCATGGAGCAGAGACATGGGCCTTAACTAGAAAAGACATACGAAGGCTGCAGACAACTCAAAGGACCATGGAGAGATGCATGCTTGGTGTAACCGGGAAAGATAAGAAGAGGAACTTGCGTATAAGGCAAATGACAGGAGTGGACGACATCATGAGCAGAGTGAAATCACTGAAATGGCAATGGGCTGGAAATGTTGCCAGAAGAACGGACCACCGATTGACAACCTAAATTTTAGACTGGATTCCGAGGGACACGAAAAAGTCCAGACGAAGGCCCCATGGGAGATGGAAGGATGAAATTCGAAAGTATGCTGGAGTGACATGCAGGAGACAGGCCCAAGACAGACAGTTGTGGAAGAAATTTGGGGAGACCTTCATGCAGCAGTGTATTGTAAGGGCTGATGATGATGATGATGATGATATAATGTGAGTATGTGTGATCGGACCCCCAGATTTTGAAATATGTTTACGCCACTGGGGGCCCCCATGCTCCCTGAATTTAAACCCTGTGGAAGTTCTCTGAGGTGACGTGTACGGATTATCAGATACACGGATCCTACACCAACGTCTTCCGTGAAGTGCTGGACAATGCTGCAAGAGGCATGGCTGGCATTACCTCTTAAAACCTTCGGTACATCGTGGAGTCGGTGCCGTGGCGTGCACAGGCTGTTGTTCATGCTAGAGCAGGACAAACTCGCTATTAGGTAGATATCAATAATTCTTGCCCATTTAGTATATTTCTGTTTCCGATGCATTTGCAGCAATATCTGCGTTTCTAAAACCACGATTGAAGAATATTCTCTGCTGACAGAAACAGCTCGCCACGGAAAACCAACTTGGGCATAATTTGTTTTTAAAACAAAGCACATGGTTTTTGCTAGGAGCGTAGATATATATATATATATATATACACCTCATTTTCCTTGATATTTCTGCTTCTAACAGTACGTTTTAGAAAATTATTTTCTTGTCGCGCAACGGTACAGAATGTTTTGCATATAATTTCGAAAGTGTCACAGGTAAATATGAAACGGAGACTACAGTGGTGCCAAGAACATAAAACCATAAAACCTGGACTGCGGATCAATGGAAACATGTCTTGTTTTCAGATGAATCAAGTTTCTCACTATTCCCCACCACAGGACGGGTTTACGTGCGTAGAACCCCCGCAGAAGCCTACAACCCAGTCTGTCTCCTTACTACAGTGCAGCATGGGGGCGGTTCCGTAATCGTTTTGGCCATGATCTCGTGGTTTGCAGCAGGTCCCATTATCAGCTTACACTGACGGATCACTGGAATTGACTATGTCACCATTTTGGCTGAGCATCTGCATTCAATGTCGCAGACATTGTTTCCGTCAGGAGATTGCACCTTTCAAGATGATAATGCCCCCATTCACAGAATTCGAACTGTTCAATCATGGTTTGAGTAACATGAAGATGAAGCTGCACACATTTCCTGGCCTGCAGAATCACCGGACTTAAACACCATTGAGCCCCTGTGGTCTGTGCTGGAAAACACAGTGCAATCCTGTTATCTTTCTGCGGCGTCTCTCAAGGAATTGGAGCAGTTTCTGCAGGAAGAATGGTACAACATACCACTTACCACCATTCAGGACTTGCATGCGTCCATTCCAAGGCGGATTCAAGCAGTTTGAAATGCCAAGGGTGCTTCCACTGCATATTAGGTGCGTAAAGCCAATTGTTTCAAGGTGTTTCCATTATTTTGAACAACCTCTGTATATATTTAGCCTTGTTTAATCGATTTTTCTGCTTTCAAAAGTCCAATTAAGAACATTTCGCAGCTCCAATGGTGCGGTCAGGTAACTTAGCTGGCCAAGGAATCGAAGTCACATTGGTGGAGTGTTCATTCAACCATTCGGATACAATTCGGGAGCGATGGCACGGTGCATTGTCTTGTTGCAAGATGAGGTTCCCAGTGGGAGGTTGAAGACGCACAAACGGGAGCAAATGGTCAAATGGTCATCCAGTATATCCCGGTAACGTTGAACTGTGAGGGACGATGTCACACGTTCCAGGGGTCTCATTTCAGTTAACGTAAACAGTCCCCAGAGAAGAATGCGACCCCCACTAGCGTGAAGACTACCCTGCTGGCAAGATGGATCCATCTCTTCATGTGGTTTACGCCGTACTCGTATCCTGCCATCACATGTACCAACGTGAATCTCGACTCATCAGTCCAGGTAACAATTTTCCTCATGTCTAGGGTTCAGTGGCAATGTTCTCGTACCCATGCTAATCTTTGCACCCTGTGATGCGCGGTCAGCAGCGGTACCCTCGTGGAACGATGGCTTCTGTACCCCATGGCGAGGAGATGGTTCTGGATGGTGTGGCTACTTCCACGTTTTTGTGCACAAGCGTTAAATTTCCGAGTGATTTCCTGCAATGTGGCCCGTCTATCCGCTGTTGCAATGCGAGCTAGCCGACGATGACCCCGCTCATCCACACGCTGTTGTCCACGGCAGTTGGCCCTTGCAGGGATGGTTTTACCGGATGCGATGTACTCACGGTGCACCCGTGGCACAGTGGCTCATGAAAATCCCACTGCCTGCACGACTTCCGAGATGGAATGACCCATTCGTCGGGCCCCGACAATTTGCTCACTATCAAATGCGCTTAGATCCTTCGTCTTACCCATACTGCGTCCGACTCTTACTGATTCCCGTCGCATCACTCCTTATATTGTGGGATCGCTACATTCGTCATGTCGTTTCCGTTTACAGGGCCGCCCACAGAACCACATTTGCATAACGCCATTTGTCTTTAATTCAATTGCTCTTCAGTGAAGGTTGCTGCGCTAAGATAACTGGGCAGTGGAACTAGGGGACCCAACCCGAACCATTGAAAACAGAATTCTAGAGAATGTTATTATAAACTGCTGAGTTAATATTACTGGGCACTGGACCTGGGGAACAGAGCCTGAACCATGATAAATAGAATTATCGAGAATGTTATTATAGGCTGTTGCGATTATTAGGCACTCGAACTAGAGGTCCCAGCCTGAACCATGAGAAACAGAATTCTCGAGAATGCTATTAGAGGCTGCTGCACTAAGATTACTGGATACTGGAACTAGGATACCCAGCCCGAACCATGAAAAAGAGCTCGAGTGCGTGATGCCTCCTTTAATACACATGGCACTTACAACAACACAGTAGGGCTGGTAGAGTTTACATGGCATACTCCACACCAAGACTCGACTATCGGACTGACAGATGGTGAAAAGTGTATCACCACTCTTGAGAACGCGTTTTCACTTCTCCAGGGCCAACTGGCGCTGAACTTTGCACCACAACAATCGACTCTTGGCTATGATTTTGCAGATGATAAGCTTGTATAAGGCTCTTCGTCCATGGAAATCCCCTGCCTTCAGCTCTTGGCCAAAACTGTTACGGAACTCGCTTTGTTTCCAGGGGCATTTTGGAGCTCCGTAATGAGTATTGCAATCGAAAGCAAGCCATTTTGTAGCACCACCTGCTTCAATACTCATACAGTCCCGCTCTGTCTCCATGGCTCACAGGAGGTGATTTCGCTGTTGTTGATACTAGGCGTTCCTTTTTTCACAGTAACATCATCTTCAATAAAACAAAGCAGCCGCAGCAGGGTAGAAAGTTCGCAAACTGATTTGTTGCTAAGATGGCATCCTATGACAGTGCCACGCTGAAAAACACTGAGGTCTGAAATACGGCCCATGCTACTGTTCGTGCTTGTCTATGATGTTTGGCAAGCCACGTGGGATTTTTAATATTTATATAGGACATAACTGTGATAGATGCGAGGGCAAATCCACTACACAAAAACGCTGTCCTCATAGTTTGGATCATATAGTATGTCTCCGTAGTTCCTGTAGATGTATCACGGTAAATACGTTTGCTTCTAGAAAGTCCATTTGGAAATTTTGAACTGAAAGCGGATACTGCAAATGGGACAAAAATAAAAACCAATCTACCAAATTTCGATGTGTCTCCCATGATTTCCAATGAGTTATGGCTGCCACAAAGGCAGGTACATGTTTTTTCAGCAGATCTTCTAGAAAAAAGTACGTGCTTGTAGTATCCTATTGTCCATTCGTCTGTGAACTCGTGTCGTCTTTCAAAAATTACACTGAGCAATAAAATTCAACACTGTAATTTTTCCTTAGACTTAAAGCTAATATTTCAATTACATACGGAGCACACAAAAATGATGAAAAAAATCTCCACTTGTTCTTACTTCTTTTTAATGGAGGATTTGGTTTTATACGTTACTACAAAACAATGTATTGCCACAATGCATTAAAATTTAAATAAGTTGATTCTTCAATAGGATATAAACAGTCGAGTCCCATTATTATGACCACCTTCTACTTTTTATGTCAACAGCGCGTTGCCAATGAAAGAAGGTACATGTCGTAAGCTGGCTCGCAGAGTATATAAGGTGTGCTGTAGACATCCTGAAAACATATCACTCGTTGCTGTCATGGATAAAAGGAGCGATTTATCAGATTTGCAAAAAGGGATCATCATCGGCTTTCGGGCCAAGGGTCTGAAACATTTCTGAAACAGCACACTTTGTGAACTGCTCGCGTGCTGCGTTGGTTAAAGTGTATCGTGATTAGAGAAATGGCACCATTGCAAATAAGCGACGTAGAAACTGCGGAGCACCAAGTGCCACTGATGTGAGAGGTTAACGTCGGCTTCGAAGGTACGTGAGGGCCGATGGACACGCTATAGTGGAGCAACTCACTGGCCGAATGAACAAGGAGGCTACCCGAATTTTGTCTAAAACGACATTTCAGTGAAACCTAATGCGTATATGTCTCCAATTCAGACGGACGGTCACTGCACCTATGCTAACGAAGGGACATCGGCAGAAAATGCTTACATTTGCACGGTAGAATCGGAATTGGACCTCCGCTGATTGGCGAAGCATTACCTTCTCCGATGAGTTACGTCTTCTGCTTCATCGAACGGATGGACGTTGGCGTATAAAGCGAGAAACATCGGAGAACAAACACTCTTCAACCATTGCTGGAAGAACACAAGCTGGTGGGGGCAGCGTTATGGTCTGTAGAATGTTTTCGTGCCATTCCCTGGGTCCGCTCATACCAGTGAAAGGCACTATGGACCGAATTCGTTATGAATCCCCATCCTTGCAGACCACGTACACCCATACTAAATGCGACGTGTCCCACAGGTAGAAATGTCCAAGGGTGGTTGGAAGAGCACGATGAGAACTTCAAAGTACTTCCTTGGCCCCCTAATTCCCCAGATTTACACCCAATTGAGTATCTGTGGGACCTTCTGGATCGTGTTGTTCGTTCTATGGATCCTCCACCACGCACACTCCAGCAGCTGTCAGATGCACTGCAGACAGCATGGCTGAAAAAGTCTTTCTCATTTTTCACTTTAACCAAATCAGCCTGATTTTAAGCATTATAGCACATTTTTACCACTATTTGTTTGATTGTTTTGTGTCTGGCGCTCTTTGGCCAAACATGGCCGTTGCGCCATGAAAATCCACCAACCAACCTTCTAGAACGTTATTGAGTCATTCCCAGCCCGTCTAGCTGTTGTCCGCGGTGCACACTGCAATTACTCTGGTTATTAGCTGGTGGTCACAATAAATGACTGGACCGTGTATAAAATACAGTATACAACAGAGGATTCGCTTTTATATGTTACTAGAATGTAATAGTATTTTAGATGTTATTACAACATATTTGCATACTTATATTACAATTAATTTACATTTTAAAATGGAAACATATTTTAAGTGTATTAATGTGCTATATTAGCAAATTTTTACATTACATGCTTTTCGGTTTATACTGTTGTTCAGGAGTATCTCTCTTGATGGACCAAAAGTAGTCAGCAAACATCGCTTCATTCTACTGTGCAAGGTAATGATTCTCCATGTTACAGTTCTGATGGTGAAACCTTTCACCATGTTCGTCACAAACTGCTCCCGTATTATCGGGGGAAAAAGTCTAGTTGAGAATGAAGGAAATGCAGTTTTAAAGACATGTGACAACCCAACTTTAAAATAATTTTCACCAGCTTTTGAGCTATGCTCTTACAGTTTGCAGTTTTAGTATTTCCAAGGAAATTTTGCACTGCATCCTTGAATGCCAGCCATGCTTCCTTTTCTAGTTTCTGAAGAACACTTTAAAAACGGTCGTTTTGCATGACCTTCCGAATGCCAGGACTAATAAATACTCCTTCTTTTATTTTAGCATCCGATATAGAAGGAAAGAAATCTCGGATAAACCTAAATGCCTTACTATCCTAATTTAAAGCTTTAACAACAACTTTTATTCATCCGAGTTTGGTGTACACTGGTGCGTGAAACATGTCCGCTGCTGGTACAAGAGGTTCGATCATTACATTCTACAGAGACTGCCCTGAAGGTCATTTTCTTACATGGTAGTTTTTCTCTTTAGTGCGACTGTCCCATTTCCAAAGAAAACAAGAATATTTAGTATATCCCAGTTGCATTCCTAGTAAAGGAGAAATGACTTTCAAGTCACCACAAATTTCTTAATGAAAATCATTGTACTTCAGCACATGTAATAGTTTTTTCAAGGTATCATAGGTTTCTTTCCACCGTAAAGAATATCCAACATGAATGGAGTTATATTTGTTCCCAATGAGTACTGCTTTTAAACTTACTTTCGAAGCAACAATAAACAATCGCAATTCCTCTGGCTTGTGATACAGACCTAAAAACGTATATCATGCTGGGAATGTCGTTACAAAAGCATATTTCGCCATCTTTTCATAATAACGAATAAAGTATTTCTGTCGGTTACGATACACGGAAATACTTACATCATTACCCAATACATTCCACTCCTAAAACCCTAATCCAAGTAATTCAGCTTTATTTTTGCTTAATCCCAGATCACGAACGAGGTCATTGAGTTTTGCTTGGGTAATCATATGAGGCGTTGAGAGTTTCTCTGATGGAATACAATCCTAGTCATTTCCACTCTCGTGACTATTTAATTGAATGCCTTCCTTCCTCTTTATCTAAAGGAGAGTTTACCTGTCGGTTTCGATACACAATGCCCATCACTGAGAGGTACTTCCCTTTTTGCGGAATCTTTTTTTTATTTTTTATTTTTTTTTGATTGGAGGTTTAACGACCACCGTGAGCAACTCAATGGGCTATAAGCAGTCACCCCGTCCCTAATTTAGGGTCACTGGTTCCAGGGAAGGGAGAGAGCCAGTGCCGTAAGACAAACACAACATCCATGCCTCACCGGGATTCTAACCCGGACCCCTTTCGGACGAATGATCAGAGGCCATTGCCTTAGACCACTGCGCCACCGGGGCGGCATTTTTGCGGAATCGATGCTGGGATACTGCACACGTTTTTGTTTCTTAAAATTATTTCCTTTTACTGCTGGAGTCATACAAAAAGTAACAATCTGCTACACGATCTCTAAGCTCCTTCCAGATCATGAGTATGGCGAAAGGCATCTGTGTTTCTCTTTCTCTAATCGACTCTCGAAGCCGAACTGAACAGCGTTCACTGCAAAAGCGTCGTCACGCCTGTGGCTTATCCTGCTCGCCAATCTGGCATCCAAAATGACATTTATAGGCTTTTCTAATCAAAGGGGTTACACATCTTCTATGTTTAACACTCACAATTTCGTCACATACGTATATCACAAAACTATCACTGGAATTCACGCATTTATGAGACAGTGATTGCTATGTTTGCTACACTGATCGCTGTTATATCTAAATGCGCGAAGCTTTTCAGCACTGCGTCAGATTGTCTCACGTAATCTGCCTCACTGGCGCCTATACCTATTGCAACACCCACTTCCGGTGTCGTCAGATTGTCTGCGGTAATCTGCGTCACTGGTGCCTATACATATTGCAACACCCACTTCCGGTGTCGTTTGCCTGCATTCAGAAAGCACTTAAAAAGGCAATAAAATAAGACCACAGCGATAAATTCAAACAAGAATATCTCCGAAATGAAGACCAACTTTACATTTTTATGATTTAGTTAGGTTTTTTTTTTAGTTTCGATATCCACGTGTGTATGTATATTGGAATTAGTTACAATTTCTCTGGGGAAAATTTCTTCTTCATCAGTGTTTTCAAAAATTATTTCTGCATTGAGAAGCCCAAAATAGGAGATTTATTTTTCTTACTTTCCGGTTTTTTCCTATGCATAACTTCACGGCTAGAAGGCGTAAATGCAGACGCTATCGAATTGAAAATACATTTTATTGTACATCATGGCTCCTAAATATTATATTGAAGGAATTCTTTCATTTTGTTTATTTATTTAAGAATATTTTCGGTAGTTTCGTTTTCAACTAAAGCGTAACTTTTCTTCCACGGGGAGTAAAGATAAATTTTATTTCAGCATTATCTCTCCTTTTAAAAGTCCGATTTGAAAAATATTTTCACGACGAATAGAGTTTCTGGTAGGAAATGATGTGCATGTAATTTCAAATTTTTGGTAAAGAAATTTCTTGCCAGTAGGACCCAATGCATATACACTCAATATACAAAACATAAAACATGGGAGTGATCGGCAGTTGACATGGGCATATCCCGCCGAGTAGAACAGGTCCAAAAAAAAAAAAAAAAAAAAAACGCTGGTGATAAATACGCAGACACAGGTCTTTCCAACAATATGTACACTATCTACCAACAAGTAATTGGACACCTGTGATAGCAAAGGAAAACGAAGTTTATTCACCTTCAATAGTTGGTGGAGCCTCCACGAACGGCGATTACAGCTGCGACTCTCCGGGGCATACTCTCAACCAGCCGTTGTACGACGGCTAGCGGTATTTTCTTCCACTCGGCTTAGCGAAGACAAGTCAGTTCCTTCACCAAATTCGGACGGTGGGGGCACCCCTTAAGTCGACGCTCCAACTCGTCGCAGAGGTACTCGATAGGGTTAAGGTCTGGGTTCTGCGCAGGCCAGTCCATTCGAGTAACCCCACTGTCACCACACCCAAGCCAGGGTGGACCTCGCAACATGATAGGTGGCATTATCATCCTGAAAGTAACATGGGTCCACCCCGTAAAACTGCCACAACGTAGGAAGCGTATGGTCATCCGTAATGGTGCAGTAAGTCTCGGCGTTGAGTCTACCAGGAGTTGCGACCAAGGGTCCCGTGCCATACCAGGAGAAACACCCCCATAGCATAATTCCACCGCAGCAGAACTTCACAGTTAAATACAATACATTCCGGCTGGAGGCGGTCTCCAGGCAGATGCCAAACCCAGACCCTACTATCCGAACGGTAGAGGGTGTAATTTGATTCCTCGCTCCAGAGAACCTGTTTCCACTGTTCAACGGTCCACTGTGGACGTTCTTTGCACCACGTTTGCCGAGCAGCGCTATTGGACTTGGTGATCAAGTGCTTGTGGGTGGCAGCACATCCATGATAACCGAGCAGATGGGCTTCCTTACGGATGGTATTCATCGAAAGAACACTCCCGGATGCTTGTTGAAACTCCTCGCGGATGTGGCCCATCGATTTGGTGTGGTTCTTTGAAATTTCTCTAGCCAGAACCCGTCGGTCTCTAACTCCCAGTTTTGTGGGTCTGCCGGGAGGTCGGGGCACATTCCGACAGACACCTCTTATCTTCCACTTGCCAATCACGTAGGCCACTGTCGATTTTGGGTACTTTAACTCGCTGGATATGTCACGTATGGGTCGGCCATTTCTGTAACACCCGGCGATTACACCTTTCTCGAAATCAGAGAGCTCCGAACTGCGTGGCATCTTGCATGCGACTTGTTGCGTTGTTGTTTCCCACACGATATTTAACGGCGGCGGCCGTGACTTGTATCAGGACCGCCGATATCGTCGATTGCAAGGGTGTCAAATTACTTGTTGGTAGATAGTGTAGCAATCGAAGAGCATGGGTAAACGTGGTGATATGAGCTACATTGTTGGCGCAAGACAGATGAGTCATTTTGTCGCCTAAGTGCTTAGAGCCTTAAGTTTCCCGAGCGCAACCGCAGCAGAGTGCACCGACGACGGACATACCAACGCTCAGAGAGCAAACGGTGTCCAACCACACGTCGTTGATGAGCGGAACCTACTTTGACTATAGAAGCTCATGCAGACGGACTTCGTGCCAAATGTGACGTTAATCACATACACATTAAATGTCGGAAGCCTAAGCAGCTTCACAGAGCAGACAATACGGCAGATGATCCCTACCCTCTGCTACAGGAGCCGACGCCCTCTTCGTATGTCACTGTTGGCTGCTCGTCATCGGAAATTACCTTTCTCCTAGTTCGGAGAACATCAAAACTGCACCTCTGTAGATTAGCACCGTGTCGTGTGGTCAGATGAATCCCGTTATCTTCTGTACTGAGCTGATGGAAATGTGCGGGTGTGGCGTCGACAGCATCAGGCCATGTTCCTGTCTTACCAGGTCGGCTCTGTTCAAAGCGATGGTGGCTCTGCGATGGTTTTGGGAGCCTTCTCCTGTAACACATTAGGTCCATTAATGCGTTGGGAGAGGACTGCCAATGAGTAGCGCGATATCAGCATGTGCTGGCTGATTACTTACAAGCTTTCATACTCTTCGCACATGTTGCAGACGATGCCTTGTTTCAGCGAGACAACGCTGCGCTCCTACGGGTCTGAATCTCCCCAGCATGGCTCGAGAAACACTCATCTGAGTTTGAAAATATACAGTGGCCCCCATAGGCGCTGATTCTGACCTTGGCTACACTGATAAACATTTTGCGGTAGGTTGAACCAAAACGTGGTGCTACATCAGCTGCACCACTTTCTGTGAAAAGATACACCACTATGGGGTGCAAACATAACCAACAACTTAATGCGACCTTCCACCGTAATGTACTGCAACCTCAAACCATACCGTAGTGCAAAGCTGCACCATGTTATTGGGTTTTGTTTGCACCACACAATGGTGTATCTTTTCTCAGAAAATGGTGCAGTTAGTGTCGCACCACTTTTTGGGGCAACGTATTACACAATTGTTAACCGTGTACGTATAATGGACCCTTCCTATCTTCTGATTCAAGGCTCCTTGAATTGGAAGAAGAACTACAAAGGATCAAGTGGGACATCGTCGGGCTAAGTGAGGTAACGAGAAAAGGAGAACATCTCATTGAACTGAAAAGTGGACATATCTTCTACTATCGTGGAACTGATACTGGCAGAACTAGTGGTGTTGGATTTATAATAAACAAGAAACTGAAGGATAAAGTTGTAGAAGTTGAAAGTTCCTCTGACAGAGCTGCACGATTTGTTATCCAACTCTCGACAACATACCAGGCCCAGATTATTCAAGATTATGCACCCACCACAAGTCATAATGGAGAAGAGAAATAATAAAGGCAATCAGCACCTGAAGATAATTATGGGAGATTTCAATGCTAAAATAGGGCAACAGCAGCAGAACGAAACTTCAGTAGGTAAATTCGGCCACGGCAACAGAAACTAGCGTGGAAATTCTCTCGCAGAGTTTGCAGAAACACAAGGGTTTTCCATCATGAACTCCTTTTTCAAGAAAAAGCCGCAAAGAACATGGACATTGAGGCATCTCAATGGATTGACAGGTGAAATTGATTTTATTATGTGTAACAAGAAATTTGTCATGGAAGACTGCGGTGTGCTAAACAAGGTCAACACAGGTAGTGACCATCGAATGGTACGATGTAAGATGCACCGCAACGCTAAACTCGAGCGTGGCAAGTTCATGAAACAAACGAAGTGTATTGACATGACAAACTTTAAAAAACATCATAATACCTTCAAGTTGAAACTGAGGAACAGATTCTCTACTCTAGAAGGTCTAACGTCGGAAGAAGTGGACATCTCTGAAGTTAACAGAAAACTAACCAAGGCTCTTGTGAAAACAGCAACGAAAATAGTTGGTACTAAAAACAAGTTGCATACGAACAAATTATCAGTAAAAATCAAAATTCTGATGCAAAACAAAAGAGAGATGAGGACAACTAAAGGAGATGTGACTTCCAAAGTGGAATATATACAGCTATGCAAGACGGTACGAAAAAGTATCACTGAAGATGTAAGGAAATTCAACTGTGAACTAGTGAAGAAAGCAATTGAAAACAACAAAACCTAAAGAGAGCAAAGGGACATCTGAGTAAGGGAAGAAAACAGATTATGGCTCTGAGAAAAGAAGATGGTTCTGTAACAATAAATATAGCTGAAAGTTTGACATGAGTGAAATATTTCTACTCAAAACTGTATGAAACGGATGATACATGTACAACGGACATTACCAAAGGTACGAGAGTTCTTACAGTCCTCCCAGCAGAAGTTGCACATGCAATCAAGAACATGAAATAGGGAAAAGCTCCAGGAGAAGATGGAATTACCGTAGACATCATACAAGAAGCAACTGGAGAAATTGAAACAGTACTCGTCCAAGTTTTCACTCGATGCTTTAATGAAGGGAAGATGCCTGAGGATTGGAACAACGTTAAAATGATCCTGCTACATAACAAATGTGACATTTAGGATCTCAGGAACTACAGACCTATCAGCTTCCTATCCATGGTTTATAAAACCTTCACTAAAGTTCTTTCACACCGCTTGAACGTGACACTGGAGATGGCTCAACCGAGAGAACAAGCTGGATTCAGGAGTGGCTACAGCAGTATAGATCATATCCACGTACTGAGAGAACTAATTGAAAGAGCGTGGGAATATGAACTTCCATTATGCATAGCTTTTATCGATTATGAAAATGCCTAGATTCGGTGAAACCATCAGCAGTTACAATGGCTTTGAAGTCCTGTGGTATTGAAGATGCATACATTAATATTATTAATAACATCTATGAAAATGCAAGTGCAAAGATTCAGCTATTTGAGAATACAGCACTCATAAAAACTAGAAAGGGAGTGTGACAAGGAGACACCATATATCCCAAGCTCTTTAATGCCACATTGGAAAATGTCTTTCAATCACTGAAATGGGAAAACAAAGGGATAAAGATTAATGGAGATTATCTAACTCACCTTCGTTTTGCTGATGACGTAGTCATTTTTGCAACTACCCAATCAGAGCTGCAGAGTATGATCCAGAAACTTGCTGACAAGAGTAAAGAAGTGGGATTAAAAATGAACTTTCAGAAGACAAAAGTGATGTGCAATGCTTTTACTAGAAATGAAGATTTATCGATTGATGAAGAAAAGCTGGAGATAGCCAATACCTACATTTATCTGGACAGCAGATATCAAGTGAGGGTCACATTGATGAAGAAATTTATCGGCGTATAAAACTTGCCTGGAGAGCTTTTGGAAGAAACTGTATAATTTTCAATAGCAATATGCCATTATGTCTTAAAAGAAACGTGTTTGATCTATGCATCCTTCCAATGCTTACGTATAGTGCAGAGACGTGGACCTTAACTAAAAGAGACATACAAAGACTATAGACAGCTCAAAGCAGCCTGGAGAGATGCATGCTTGGTGTTACCAGGAGAGATAAGAAGAAGAGCTCGTGGATCCGAAAAATGACAAGAGTGGAAGACATCATGATCAGAGGTCTTGAAATGGCAATGGGCTGGACATGTTGCCAGAAGGACAGACCATCGATGGAAAGCCGAAATTTTAGGCTGGATTCCAAGGGACAGGAAACGACCCAGAAGAAAACCACATGTGATATAGGTGGATGAAATTCGAAAGTATGCGGGATTAATATGGAGGAGACAGGCACAAGACAGACCGTTGTGCAAGAAACTTGGGGAGACCTTCGTCCAGCAGTGGAGTGATAATGGTTGACAATGATTATTATTATTATTATTATATGTAAGAAAAAGCCACAGAAAATGGACATGGGGACATCCAATTGGGACGACAAGTGAAATTTATTTTATTATGTGTAACAAAAAATTCACCATCGAAGACTGCATTGTGCTAAACATGTTCAACATAGGTAGTGACCATAGATTGGTGAGATGTAAGATGCACCTCAACATTAAACTGTGCTTCATAAGACAAACAAAATGTATTGACATAACCAACCTTAAAAACACCATAATACCTTCAAGTTGGAACTGAAGAACAGTTTCTCTGCATTAGAAGGAATAAAATCGGAAGAAGTGGATATTTCTGAAGTTAACAGATAACTCACCAAGGCTCTTATGGAAACAGCAACAAAAATAGGTAATACGAAGGACAAGTTACATATGAAGAAAATTTCAGGAAAACAAAAATGTTGATGCAAAAGAGAAGGAAGGTGAGGACAAATAAAGACGTAACTTTTAACGTGGAATATAGAGAGCTATGCAGGACAGTGCGAAACGGTATCACTGAAGATATAAGGAAATTCAATTGTGAACTAGTGAGGAAAGCAATTGAAAACAACCAGAGCCTAAAGAGAGCAAAATGATATCTCAGTAAGGGAAGAAAACAGATTATAGTTCTGAGAAAAGAAGATGGTACTGTAAAAAGAAATAGAAAAGAAATTTTGACAAGGGTGAAATATTTCTATTCAAAATTATATGAAAGGGATGATACATTTATTCCAGTCATTACGAGAGGTACCAATGCCAAAGTTCCTGCATTTCTTCCTGCAGAAGTTACATATGCAATTAAGAATATGAAACGGGGAAGAGCTCCAGGAGAAGATGGAATTACCGTGGACATTATACAAGAAGCAAGTGGAGAAATTGAAACTACACTCGCCCAAATTTTCACCAGATGTCTTAATGAAGGGAAGATTCCTGAGGATTGGAACAATGCTACAATGATCTTGCTCCATCAAAAAGGTGACATTAAGGATCTCAGGAACTACAGGCCCATCAGGCTGCTTTCAGTGGTTTATAAAATATTCACTAAGGTTCTTCCAAATCCCTTGAAGGCAACACTAGACATGGCCCAATCAAGAGAATAAGCTGGATTCAGGAGTGGCTACATCACTATAATTCATATCCATGTACTGAGAGAACTAACTGTAAGAACATGAGAATATGAACTCCCATTATGCATGGCTTTTATTAACTATGAAAAGGCCTTCAATTCCGTGAAACCATCAGTAGTAACAATATCTTTGAAATCCTGCGGTATTGAAGATGCATACATTAGCATTATTAATAACATCTACGAAAACGCAAGTGCAAATGTTCGGATATTTGAGGATACGGCACAAATAAGAATTGGAAAGGGAGTGAGACAAGGTGACACCATATCTCCTAAGTTCTTTAACGCCACATTGCAAAATGTCTTTCAATCATTGAACTGGGAAAACAAAGGGATAAAGGTTAATAGAGATTACTTAACTCCCCTTCGTTTTGCTGATGACGTAGTCAACTTTGCAACTACTCCTTCGGAGCTGCAGAGTGTGATCCATGAATTTGCTTACAAGAGTAAAAAAGTGGGATTAAAAAAGAACTTTCAGATGACAAAAGTGATGTACAATGCTTTTACAAGAAACGAAGATTTATCGATTGATGGAGAAAAGCTTGAAACAACCAATTCCTACATTTATCTTGGGCAGCAGATGTCGAGTGAGGGTCACATTGATAAAGAAATTAATCGGCGTATAAAACTTGCCTGGAGAGCTTTTGGAAGAAACAGTACAATTTTTAAGAGCAGTATGCCATAATATCTCAAAAGAAAGTATTTAATCAATGCATCCTGCCAGTGCTTACGCATGGAGCAGAGACATGGGCCTTAACTAGAAAAGACATACAAAGGCTGCAGACAACTCAAAGGACCATGGAGAGATGCATGCTTGGTGTAACCGGGAAAGATAAGAAGAGGAACTTGCGTATAAGGCAAATGACAGGAGTGGACGACATCATGAGCAGAGTGAAATCACTGAAATGGCAATGGGCTGGAAATGTTGCCAGAAGAACGGACCACCGATTGACAACCTAAATTTTAGACTGGATTCCGAGGGACACGAAAAAGTCCAGACGAAGGCCCCATGGGAGATGGAAGGATGAAATTCGAAAGTATGCTGGAGTGACATGCAGGAGACAGGCCCAAGACAGACAGTTGTGGAAGAAATTTGGGGAGACCTTCATGCAGCAGTGTATTGTAAGGGCTGATGATGATGATGATGATGATATAATGTGAGTATGTGTGATCGGACCCCCCAGATTTTGAAATATGTTTACGCCACTGGGGGCCCCCATGCTCCCTGAATTTAAACCCTGTGGAAGTTCTCTGAGGTGACGTGTACGGATTATCAGATACACGAATCCTACACCAACGTCTTCCGTGAAGTGCTGGACAATGCTGCAAGAGGCATGGCTGGCATTACCTCTTAAAACCTTCGGTACATCGTGGAGTCGGTGCCGTGGCGTGCACAGGCTGTTGTTCATGCTAGAGCAGGACAAACTCGCTATTAGGTAGATATCAATAATTCTTGCCCATTTAGTATATTTCTGTTTCCGATGCATTTGCAGCAATATCTGCGTTTCTAAAACCACGATTGAAGAATATTCTCTGCTGACAGAAACAGCTCGCCACGGAAAACCAACTTGGGCATAATTTGTTTTTAAAACAAAGCACATGGTTTTTGCTAGGAGCGTAGATATATATATATATATATATATACACCTCATTTTCCTTGATATTTCTGCTTCTAACAGTACGTTTTAGAAAATTATTTTCTTGTCGCGCAACGGTACAGAATGTTTTGCATATAATTTCGAAAGTGTCACAGGTAAATATGAAACGGAGACTACAGTGGTGCCAAGAACATAAAACCATAAAACCTGGACTGCGGATCAATGGAAACATGTCTTGTTTTCAGATGAATCAAGTTTCTCACTATTCCCCACCACAGGACGGGTTTACGTGCGTAGAACCCCCGCAGAAGCTTACAACCCAGTCTGTCTCCTTACTACAGTGCAGCATGGGGGCGGTTCCGTAATCGTTTTGGCCATGATCTCGTGGTTTGCAGCAGGTCCCATTATCAGCTTACACTGACGGATCACTGGAATTGACTATGTCACCATTTTGGCTGAGCATCTGCATTCAATGTCGCAGACATTGTTTCCGTCAGGAGATTGCACCTTTCAAGATGATAATGCCCCCATTCACAGAATTCGAACTGTTCAATCATGGTTTGAGTAACATGAAGATGAAGCTGCACACATTTCCTGGCCTGCAGAATCACCGGACTTAAACACCATTGAGCCCCTGTGGTCTGTGCTGGAAAACACAGTGCAATCCTGTTATCTTTCTGCGGCGTCTCTCAAGGAATTGGAGCAGTTTCTGCAGGAAGAATGGTACAACATACCACTTACCACCATTCAGGACTTGCATGCGTCCATTCCAAGGCGGATTTAAGCAGTTTGAAATGCCAAGGGTGCTTCCACTGCATATTAGGTGCGTAAAGCCAATTGTTTCAAGGTGTTTCCATTATTTTGAACAACCTCTGTATATATTTAGCCTTGTTTAATCGATTTTCCTGCTTTCAAAAGTCCAATTAAGAACATTTCGCCGCTCCGATGGTGCCGTGGTCTAAGCGGTGGCTTCTGTTCATTGGTCCGAGATGGACCCGAGTCTAACCTCGGTGAGGTATGGATGTCGTGTTTGTCTTACGACACTGTCTCTCTCCCTTGCCTGGAACCAGTGGCCCTAAATTAAGGACGGGCGACTGCTTAAACCCTATTGAGATGATCACGGCGGTCGTTAAATTCCCTATGAACAAAAAATAAGAAACTTTTTTTAACACTGGGTATCATTCAACTTGTGAAAGATTTCCCCTGTACACGTGGATTTGCTTCAGTTCACAGGTCTGACGCTCTGTGGTGTCAGTGCGTATTTCCTTTTACAACTGTATATCTGCTTCTGAAAATCTTAATCGAAAATCTTTTTTTCTGTTTTGCATTCGCTACAGCAAAGATTGTGAACATTATCCTCTTTTTATAATCCTCTTCTTAAAATTTTCTTTCTTGCCACGGGGGTACATATTAAATATTTTTTCTCGGTATCCCTGCTTTTGGAAAAGGGATTTAAAAAAATAATATTCCCAACCATATCTTTTTTTATTAAGAATCACTTTTCGCAGGTTTTCCACTTTTCCAATCTTCAAAATTCTCCCGCCACGGGGCGCCAGCGTATATTTCTTTTCGAAAGGATTCATTAGATTCTAAAAATCTCTGAGAAAAATATTTTTAGTGTGTAGGATACTCTTCATTATGAAGACTATTTTGCATCAATTTTCTTCTTTACATAAGTCACAACTCTTCCTCTATGGGGTGAAATTATATAAGGTTTGCCGCCCCGGTGGCGCAGTGGTCTAAGGCGTTGGCCTCTGATCATTCGTCCGTAAGGGGTCCGGGTTCGAATCCCGGTCAGGCATGGATGTTGTGTTTGTCTTACGGCACTGGCTCTCTCCCTTCCCTGGAACCAGTGACCCTAAATTAGGGACGGGCGACTGCTTATAGCCCATTGAGTTGCTCACGGTGGTCGTTAAACCTCCAAAAAAAAAAAAAAAAAAAAAAAAAAAAATTATATAATGTTTTCCTTGACATGTCTTCTAATTATTCGATTTGAAAACCTCTTTTAACTCTTATATCTTCTGCTGTAAAAAAAACTGAGTGCGCAATTTGGTAATGGCCTCCCCGGTGGCGCAGTAATCTAAACGATGGCCTCTGATCATTCGTCCGAAAGGGGTCCGGGTTCGAATCCCGTGAGACATGGATGTTGTGTGTATGTCTTACGGCACTGGCTCTCTGCCTTCTTTGGAACCAGTGACCCAAAATTAGGGAAGGGCTACTGCTTATAGCCCATTGAGTTGCTCACTGTAGTCGCTAAACCTCCAATCAAAAAGAAAATAAAAAAAAAGGGGGGATGGCGGTCTGGGTTCGAAGCCCAGTGAGGCATGGATGTTGCGATTGTCTTACGGCACCGGCTCTCTCCCTTCCTGGGAACCAGTGACCCTAAATTAGGGACGGGCGACTGCTTATAGCCCATTGAGTTGCTCACGGTGGTTGTTAGACCTCAAATAAAAAAAAGGGGGGTGGGAGCCCGGGTTCGAATTCCGGTGAGGCATGAATGTTGTGTTTGTCTTATGACTCTGGCTCTCTCGCTTCCCTGGAACCAGTGACCCTAAATTAGGTACGGGTGAGTGCTTAATGCCCAATGAGTTGCTCACGGTGGGTGTTAAATCTTCAATAATAAAAAAAAAATGGTAATTTTCGTAACAGACTTTCCAGCCCCTAGTATGCGTAAATTGGTACTTCTATCTGTGGATGTCTAATTTACTGTAGAAATCGGGTTAATTTTCTTTTTTTGTTACCTGTTGCATTCACAATAAATATTTCCGTTCGAATTGTATATTGTAAATCATATGCAGTTTTTCCATAGGTAGTATATGTGTATTCCCTCTTTCGCTGAATTTTCTAAACATCAGCTTAGGAATATTTTCTTTTCGTATCTGAAAGGATTCAGAAGACGTGCCGGATACAATATTTCCTGTTTTTATAATTATAGGTAAAACAAACAGTTCACACAAACACTGGCATTTAGCATTCACTACTCTTACTCCAAATAAATTTGAGCATACCTGTGTGATGTCGGATGGTGTCCAGTAGGAAAGCTAATGTCGTTTCGAAGTCTGACCTTGTCTCAAAACGGCACTGAAGGGGTTTTACTTTGGAAACACACGTTTTAGTCTCACTTATCACTCTGAAAAATAAAACAGGTATACAAACATTAATGGGACGAAATATCATTCTTTAACATACAAAAAATATAAGATACATTTTCCTAATATTTTTTCCCTTTAAAATAACTAGTCTATTGAGCTCCATGAGCCATTGAAATTTTTCTCAAATTAAAACTTTTCGTGCATACTTCAAATATATTTTTCTTCAGGGTTTCTGTGTTATCATGTACGTATAAATTTAATGGCCATTAGCCGAGTTTTAAATGGGTCAAAAATTTCGATCCGGACCCCACCCCAAACCGTCCTGGATCTGTAACTGACCCGGACCAGTTCTGGATGTGTAACTGACTCGGACCTTAAACGGGCAAATTCGCTTTGACCTATAATATACACATCATCATCATCATCATCATTGTCAACCATTATCAATCCACTGCTGGACGAAGGTCTCCCCAAAGTTTCCTCCACAACGGTCTGTCTTGTGCCAGTCTCCTCCAAGTCACCCCTGCATACTTTCGAATTTCATCCACCCATCTCCCATGTGGTCTTCTTCTGGGTCTTTTCCCTGTCCCTTGGAATCCAATCTAAAATTTCGGCTGACCATCGATGATCTGTCCTTCTGGCAGTATGTCCAGCCCATTGCTCGTTCGTGATAGACGTAGTGTTGGTGGCTCCAATATTTTATGCGTTTTAGTGTGGAATACCTTGACCCTCACTCACCTGTTGCTTGGCCCGGCTGTCTAAAGGTACTGTGTACGTTTTGAGCTAGTTTTCTAGCGTTCTCACCCTCATATTAGTTCATATTCATCCGTTTTCTTATCGTTTGCTCGTTTGTTTACGTTTGGAAGCTGCCAACATGGCTGCTTCCGGTATTTCGTTATCATCTATGGGCGTGGCGGATGCACGTCACGTCACACATCCCACGTCCATGGAAGTTAACATACTCTCGTCCTCAGATGTGTCTGCTCAGTTGCCTTCCCAGCTTTCTAGTACTCCTGCACCGGTGCCTTCACTGGACTTGGCTGCGCTTTCTTCTTCAGCTCCTGCATCTGTCTCGGTGCCCTCCCTGGGAACTACTGATTCTACTGCCTTGCCTTCGGCCTGTGCTTCTCTTCCCTCACAGTTTTCTGTGCCTGCCGGATCCGAACAGACTTCTCTTCCGACGATGTCATTTGCCTCTAAAGTGCAACTAGGCGCTACTTCTACGTCCGATTCCTCTCAACCAGATGGTCTTTTGCCAGCAACACCTATTATTCAGGTATCCAACCACAAGGTGAAGGTAACGATTGATGACAATTCGCAGATTGGCCGTGAGTTCCATAACCTCCTGGATGGAGGTGTGCTCTTTCATGCTTTACCAAATACTCCATTGCCACGCTACATGGAAGCCCTCTCTGTACATGTGTCGTCTGCGTCCATTGCAGGAATTTCTCGTACTCCTCGGGGTATTTCGGTACAGTTCAATCACAAGGAGGATGCTGACTTTTTTCTAGCTAACGGACTTTCGATTGGGACAAACCATCTCATCCCGTCGCCTCTTTCCAAGAGACCGGTGAACATCACGTTCTATCCTGTTCCACAGGAAGTGCCGGATACTGCACTTCCTCTCCTTGTCAGTCATGTTTGTAAAATTGTTGGCAAGGTCCGTCGCCTTTCTGACGCTCCCCACGGAACTCGATTTGCACATGCTACAGGACCTCGCCGTCAGTTATTGGTCGTCTTTCCCACCGAGAAAGCCTTGGCGGATTGCCCTACAGAAGCTACTGTTGAAATTGGCGCACGAACGTACAGTTTCAAGATTTTCACTGCTCACTATTGTACACACTGTTTAACACAAAATCACTCCACTGCCTCCTGTGACCGCGTTCGACGTGGACGTTCATCAAATTCGCATCCCACTGCTGACCACATTGGTCTTTCTACTATCCCCACTACCGGTAGTTTGCCTGATGCGAATTCTTCGTTTCTCCGTCAGACGAACATATCCGTCACGGACAATGCTGCCTTTCCTCCTCTCCCGACCCGTACGATTGTGCATCCATCTTCAAGATTGACAGAGTTGTCTTCGACTACAGATGTGTCTACAGCGGAGTGTTCCGATCCGGGTGTGTTGAGTGGTGGTTTGGCGGATCGACAGTCTGGCTCTTCTCCTAGCCTCTCGGATATCGGATCTCCATTTACAACCTTGTCTACCATACCCTTCTTGCAACATCTTCCTGAAGCCTCGGCTGTTGTACCAGTCTCCACTAAGGCAGCTCAGCTACGTACTGCTTCTTCGGCGACGTTTGTTTCCTCGTCTCCTGACTTGGGAGGTGAGCCTGATCCACTAATGGATACATCCGCCTCAGCTACTTCTTCGAAGCGGATTGGAACTTCCACAGGCGCTGTAAAACAGAAAAAGTTAAAACAACTTTCTGTGCCACATTCTGAGGATTCATATAGTATTCCCGAGGTTTCCGGTTCCGGTGTTTCTCCACCTGATGTTTCTTCAAACAGTATGCATCTCCGCTCAGGTCCTGTCAATCCTCTCTCTGATGCTGAGGTTCTACAGGCAGTTGATACGTTTCCTCCAGTTCCTGGCCCACTGTCCAGACAGCAACTTTTACGTCTTTTTCAACCTGCACGTACGATTGTTGGTTCTGAAGAATTCCTTCACTCACCTGATCTGGACCTGTATGCAGCGGTAACGCAATTCGAAGCTTATGTGTCACTTTTTAAATCTCTGTGTGCCACCGATCCTCGGTATCAGCCTTTTTGAGACGTTACACGCGCCGTCTCGCCTCCTTGAAGGAGCTCGTTGAGAAGCATATATGTGATACCTTCTATCCTTTTACCGATGACCTTTAGCTCTCTTCCTCACACCGATTACTTTTTGTTCTCTCAATGCTAGAGGATTTGCGAACCCGTTTCGCAGATTCCCTGGTTTTGCGGACTTAGTGCATGTTGATTCTGATGTTTTCCATGTGTGTTTTTACTGTGATTCACAAGTATGTATTGTCAATTTGCTTTATTTGTGTTTCACAAGTAATGTATTTTAAATTTGCGATCATTGCGTGTTTTTGCTGTGTTTTCACAACTAATCGGTCTCGTTACTTGTGTGATCTCCTCATTATCTCATCATTATCTTATCTGTTGTTTCCTGCATTTGTGCCTGTTTCTAAATTACCTATAATTGTGAGTGTTTGCTGTGTTAGTGCTTTCCTCTATCGCGGATTATTATAGTGGTACGTTTGTTACCTTTGTTATTTTTATATAGTTGCTGAGGTACTCCATGTTGTTTTGCTCTCTAACCACAGTTCAGTTCCGTTCGGTTGATTTATGATAGCATAGTACATTTCATGCATTTGTGCACATGTGTTATAGTGTTTGACATGCCGTTAGGTCTTTCATTGTTCGTGTGCATATTTATTTCCTTTCTGTGTAACGTTGTGCTGCATCGTGGATATACTTACTTTCCGCACTGTTGTTTTCTGTACTGCAGCTTTTAATGAATCTCCTATGTCTGTATTTCGTTATAGCAATAAACTGGGTACCACTATGGTACCCACAGTTATCAATACCAATACCATTGCCATTTCAGGGATTTAACTCTGATCATGATGTCTTCCACTCTTGTCATTTTTCGGATCCACGAGTTCCTCTTCTTATCTCTCCTGGTTACACCAAGCATGCATCTCTCCAGGCTGCTTTGAGTTGTCTGCAGCCTTTGTATGTCTCTTTTAGTTAAGGTCCACGTCTCTGCACCATACGTAAGCACTGGAAGGATGCATTGATCAAACACTTTTCTTTTAAGACATAATGGCATATTGCTCTTGAAAATTATGGTGTTTCTTCCAAAAGCTCTCCAGGCAAGTTTTGTACGCCGATTAATTTCTTCATCAATATGACCCTCACTTGGCATCTGCTGTCCAAGATAAACGTACGTGTCTGTTAACTCCAGCTTTTCTCCATCAATCGATAAATCTTCATTTCTTGTAAAAGCATTGAACATCACTTTTGTCTTCTGAAAGTTCATTTTTAATCCCACTTCTTTACTCTTGTCAGCAAGTTCCTGGATCATACTCTGCAGCTCTGATGGGGTAGTTGCAAAAATGACTACGTCATCAGCAAAACGAAGGTGGGTTAGATAATCTCCATTAATCTTTATCCCCATTTGTTTTCCCAGCTCAGCGACTGAAAAACACCCTCCAATGTGGCATTAAAGAGCTTCGGAGATATGGTGTCACCTTGTCTCATTCCCTTTCCAATTTTTACGTGTGTTGTATTTTCAAACAGCCAAATCTTTGCACTTGCATTTTCATAGATGTTATTAATAATATTAATGTATGCATCTTCAATACCGCAGGTTTTCAGAGCCATTGCAACTGCTGATGGTTTCACCGAATCAAAGGCTTTTTCATAATCGATAAAAGCCATGCAAAATGGAAGTTCATATTCCCTCGCTCTTTCAATTAGTTCTCTCAGTACGTGGATATGATCTATTGTGCTGTAGCCACTCCTGAATCCAGCTTGTTCTCTCGCGTTCAGCCATGTCCAGTGTAACCTTCAAGTGGTGTGAAAGAACTTTAGTGAAGATTTTATAACCTACTGATAGGAGGCTGATAGGTCTGTAGTTTCCTAGATCCTCAATGTCACCTTTCTTATGTAGCAGGATCATTGTAGCGGTGTTCCAATCCTCAGGAATCTTTCCTTCATTAAGGCATCGAGTGAAAATTTGGGCGAGCATTGTTTCGATTTCTCCACTTGCTTCTTGTATGATGTCTACAGTAATTCCATCTTCTCCTGGAGCTTTTCCCTGCTTCATGTTCTTGATTGCATGTGCAACTTCTGCTGGAAGGACTGGAGGAACTCTGGTACTGGTATCTTTCATGATGTCTGGAGTGCATGTATCATCCCTTTCATATAGTTTGGAGTAGAAATCTTTCACTCTTGTCAAAATTTCGCCTCTAATTATTGTTACAGAACCATCTTCTTTTCTCAGTGCCATAATCTGTTTTCTTCCCTTACTGAGATGTCCCTTTGCTATCTTTAGGCTTTGGTTGTTTTCAATTGCTTACCTCACTAGTTCACAGTTGAATTTTCTTACGTCTTCAGTGATACTTTTTCTTACTGTCTTGCATAGCTCTATATATTCCACTTTGGAAGTCACATCTTCTTTAGTTGTCCTCATCTCTCTTCTTTTTGCATCAACATTATCGTTTTTCCTGATAATTTGTTTACATGCAACTTGTTCTTAGAACCAGCTAATTTTGTTGCTGTTTCCATAAGAGCTTTGGTTACTTTTCTGTTAACTTCAGAGATGTCCACTTCTTCCGATGTTAGGCCTTCTAAAGCAGAGAACCTGTTCTTCAGTTCCAACTTGAAGGTATTATGGTGTTCTTTAAGGTTGGTTATGTCAATAGATTTTGTTTGTCCTATGAGCTTGCCACGTTCACGTTTAGTGTTGAGGTGCATCTTACATCTCACCAATGTATGGTCACTACCTGTGTTGAACTTGTTTAGCACACTTCAGATATATATATAGGTGTTCAAGAGGTCTCTCCACAGTGGGCATCTTAGATTACATGGAAATCAGCCAAATGAATTATAGGAACGTATAATTTACTCACTTACTTACGGGAAGTATTGGAATTGTTGTCTTTCATTTGGTAGACATAACCTAACTACACTATCTGCCAACAAGTAATTGGACACCTCTGCAATCGACGATATCTGCGGTCCTGATACAAGTCACGACCGCCGCCGTTAAATATCGTGTGGGAAAAACAACGCAACCAGTCGCATGCAAGATGCCACGCAGTTCGGAGCTCTCTGATTTCGAGAAAGGTGTAATCGTCGGGTATCACAGAAATGGCCGATCCATACGTGACATATCCAGCTAGTTGAAGTACCCAAAATCGACAGTGCTCTACCTGATTGGCAAGTGGAAGATGAGAGGTGACTGTCGGATTGTGCTCCGACCCAGCAGACCCACAAAACTGGGAGTTAGAGACCGACGGGTGCTGGCCAGAGAAATTCGGAAGAACCGCACCAAATCGATGGGCCACATCCGCGAGGAGTTTCAACAAGCATCCAGCATTGTTCTTTCGATGAATACCATCCGTAAGGAAGCCCATCTGTTCTGTTATGATGGACGTGCTGCCGCCCACAAGCCTTTGATCACCAAGTCCAATAGCGCTACTCGGCTAACGTGGTGCAAAGAACGTCGACAGTGGAACGTTGAACAGTGGAAACAGGTTCTCTGGAGCGACGAATCAAGGTTCACCCTCTACCGCTCGGATGGCAGGGTCTGGGTTTGACGTCTGTATGGAGAACGCCTCCTTCCGGAATGTATTGGGTCAACTGTGAAGTTCGGCAGCGGTGGAATTATGCTATGGGGTGTTTCTCCTGGTATGGCACGGGACCCTTGGTCGCAATTCCTGGCAGACTCAACGCCGAGACCTACTGCACTATTTTGAATGACCATGTGCTTACTACGTTGTGGCAGTTCTACGGGTTCGACCCATGTTACTTTCAGGATGAAAATGCCACCTGTCATGTTGCGAGGTCCACCATGGCTTGGTAGGGTGACAATGGGGTTAACCGAATGGACTGGCCTGCGCAGAGCCTAGACCTTAACCCTATCGAGCAGCTCTGGGATGAGTTGGAGTGTCGACGTAAGGGGTGGCCCCACCATCCGAAATCGATGAAGGAACTGACCTGTCTTCTCCAAGCCGAGTGGAAGAAATACCGCTAGCCTTCGTACAACGGCTGGTTGAGAGTATGCCCCGGAGGATCGCAGCTGTAATCGCCGCTCGTGGAGGCTCCACCAACTATTGAAGGTGAATAAACTTCGTTTTCCTTTGCTATCACTGGTTTCCAATTACTTGTTGGTAGACAGTGTATTTAATATGTGTTTTAAAACCCAATTAACTCATGTTCCACCTAATTTTGATACAGTCAAACTTTTTGAATTAAGCAACTTGTGTGTTTAATTTCAGTCTTTACTGTTTTCATGATAACATATCAAGCTACAGAATATGTTACTGTTATTTCTTACTGTTTTAATGATAACATATCAGGCTACAGAATATGTTACGGTTATGTTTTACTGTTTTCCATGATAACATATCAAGCTACAGAATATAGTTCGACAAAACCCAAACTTTACAAGTTTATGATGAGTTGAAAGTTTCCAAAATATGGATGTTGTTTACACCATCTCCCCTCAGAAGGAAAGGACACTTTTCTTTCTGAGGACACTCTTCCTTCACATTGGATGACACACCATTTTTTAGTCCGCGGGCACCAGTATCGAGCACAAAATTCAAAAGTGCACATTTTCGTTTGAGATTTTTTTTTCTTTTCAAAAAATAAAATTAAAACGGAATTATAAAACTAGGTCGAAATCGGCTCAGGAACACCTTAACCCGACCACTTTGATCCGCTAGAAATTGTCCACCCGTTGACCCATGACCCGTTTCCATCTCTGGAGATTACAGATACCTACCTAATAAGGTCTTGGTTCTCCTCTAGTTGGAAAAACAGCCTGCACATGTCTAAAGCATCGACTCCATTAGATGCCGGCAACTTTCCGGAGGTAACGCGACCCATGCCTGTTGCAGCATTATCTACAACTCCACCCGAGACGTCGGTCAAGGAACCATGGATCTGATGTTAACAGCAATGCCTGTTGCAGCATTGTATACAACTCCGCCCGAGACACGTGAAAGGTCCATGGATCTGATATTCGCAGCCATGCCTGTTGCAGCATTGTCCACAACTTCCCCTGAGACGTCGGTTCAGGATACCTGGATCTGTTGTTCCCAGCCATGCCCCTTGCAGCATTGTCCACAACTCCCCCCGAGACGTCGGTCCAGGATCCATGGATCTGATGTTCCCAGCTATGCCTGTTGCAGCATTGTCCACAACCCCCCGAGAGGTCAGTCAGGGATCCATTGATCTGATGTTCCCAGCCATGCCTGTTGCAGCATTGTCCACAACTCCACCAGAGACGTCGGTCCAGGATCCCTGGATCTGATGTTCCCAGCCATGCCTATTGCAGCATTGTCCACAACTCCATCCGAGACGTCGGTCCAGGATTCATTTAACTGATGTTCCCAGCCATGCCTGTTGCATCATTGTCCACAACTCCATCCGAGAAGTCTGTCCAGGATTCATGGATCTGATATTCCCAGCTTGCCTGTTGCAGCATTGTCCACAACTCCACCCGAGACGTCGGTCCAGGATCCATGAATCTGAGGTTCCCAGGCATGCCTGTTGCATCATTGTCCACAACTCCATCCGAGAGTCGGTCCAGGACTCATGGATCTGATGTTCCCAGCCATGCCTATTGCATCATTGTCCACAACTCCATCCGAGACGTCGGTCCAGGATTCATGGATCTGATGTTCCCAGCTTTGCGTGTTGCAGCATTGTCCACAACTCCACCCGAGACGTCGGTCCAGGATCCATGGATCTGATGTTTCCAGCCCTGCATGTTGCAGCATTGTTCACAACTCCACCCGAGACGTCGGTCCAGGATCCATGGATCTGATGTTCCCAGCTATGCCTGTTGCAGCATTGCCCACAACTCCCCCAAGACGTCGGTCCAGGATCCATGGATCAGATGTTCCCAGCTATGCTTGTTGCAGCATTGTCCACAACCCCCGAGAGGTCAGTCAGGGATCCATTGATCTGATGTTCCCAGCCATGCCTGTTGCAGCATTGTCCACAACTCCACCAGAGACGTCGGTCCAGGATCCCTGGATCTGATGTTCCCAGCCATGCCTGTTGCATCATTGTCTACAACTCCATCCGAGAGTCCGTCCAGGACTCATGGATCTGATGTTCCCAGCTATGCCTGTTGCAGCATTGTCCACAACTCCCTCGAGACGTCGGTCCAGGATCCATGAATCTGATGTTTCCAGCTTTGCGTTTTGCAGCATTGTCCACAACTCCACCCGAGATGTCGGTCCAGGATCCATGAATCTGATGTTCCCAGCCATGCCTGTTGCATCATTGTCCACAACTCCATCCGAGACGTCGGTCCAGGATCCATGGATCTGATGTTCCCAGCCATGCCTGTTGCATCATTGTCCACAACTCCATCGACTCGTCGGTCTAGGATATATGGATCTGATGTTCCCAGCCATGCGTATTGCAGCATTGTCCACAACTCCATCCGAGACGTCGGTCCAGGATTCATGGATCTGATGTTCCCAGCTTTGCGTGTTGCAGCATTGTCCACAACTCCACCCGAGACGTCGGTCCAGGATCCATGGATCTGATGTTCCCAGCCCTGCTTGTTGCAGCATTGTCCACAACTCCATCCGAGACGTCGGTCCAGGATCCATGGATCTGATATTCCCAGACATGCCTGTTGCATCATTGTCCACAACTCCATCGACTCGTCGGTCTAGGATCCATGGATCTGATGTTCCCAGCCATGCGTATTGCAGCATTGTCCACAACTCCACCCGAGACGTCGGTCCAGGATCCATGAATCTGATGTTCCCAGCCCTGCTTGTTGCAGCATTGTCCACAACTCCACCCGAGACGTCGGTCCAGGATCCATGAATCTGATGTTCCCAGCCATGCCTGTTGCATCATTGTCCACAACTCCATCCGAGACGTCGGTCCAGGATCCATGGATCTGATGTTCCCAGCCATGCCTGTTGCATCATTTTCCACAACTCCATCGACTCGTCGGTCTAGGATCCATGGATCTGATGTTCCCAGCCATGCCTGTTGCATCATTGTCCACAACTCCATCCGACACGTCGGTCTAGGATCCATGGATCTGATGTTCCCAGCCATGCCTATTGCAGCATTGTCCACAACTCCATCCGAGACGTCGGTCCAGGATTCATGGATCTGATGTTCCCAGCTTTGCGTGTTGCAGCATTGTCCACAACTCCACCCGAGACGTCGGTCCAGGATCCATGGATCTGATGTTCCCAGCCCTGCTTGTTGCAGCATTGTCCACAACTCCGCCCGAGACGTCGGTCCAGGATCCATGAATCTGATGTTCCCAGCCATGCCTGTTGCATCATTGTTCACAACTCCATCAGAGACGTCGGTCCAGGATCCATGGATCTGATGTTCCCAGCCATGCCTGTTGCAGCATTGTCCACAACTCCGCCCGAGACGTCGGTCCAGGATCCATGAATCTCATGTCCCCAGCCATGCCTGTTGCATCATTGTCTACAACTCCATCCGAGAGTCCGTCCAGGACTCATGGATCTGATGTTCCCAGCCATGCCTGTTGCATCATTGTCCACAACTCCATCCGAGAGTCGGTCCAGGACTCATGGATCTGATGTTCCTAGCCATGCCTATTGCGGCATTGTCAACAACTCCACCCATGACGTCGGTCCAGGATCCATTAATCTGAGGTTCCCAGGCATGCCTGTTGCATCATTGTCCACAACTCCATCCGAGAGTCGGTCCAGGATTCATGGATCTGATGTTCCCAGCTATGCCTGTTGCTGCATTGTCCACAACTCCCCCTTGACGTCGCTCCAGGATCCATGGATCTGATGTTCCCAGCCCTGCTTGTTGAAGCATTGTCCACAACTCCACCCGAGACGTCCGTCCAGGACTCATGGATCTGATGTTCCCAGCTATGCCTGTTGCAGCATTGTCCACAACTCCCTCGAGACGTCGGTCCAGGATCCATGAATCTGATGTTTCCAGCTTTGCGTTTTGCAGCATTGTCCACAACTCCACCCGAGATGTCGGTCCAGGATCCATGAATCTGATGTTCCCAGCCTTGCCTGTTGCATCATTGTACACAACTCCATCCGAGACGTCGGTCCAGGATCCATGGATCTGATGTTCCCAGCCATGCCTGTTGCATCATTGTCCACAACACCATCCGAGACGTCGGTCCAGGATCCATGGATCCGATGTTCCCAGCCATGCCTGTTGCATCATTGTCCACAACTCCATCCGAGACGTCGGTCCAGGATCCATTAATCTGATGTTCCCAGCCATGCCTGTTGCATCATTGTCCAGAACTCCATCCGAGACGTCGGTCCAGGATCCATGGATCTGATGTTCCCAGCCATGCCTGTTGCATCATTGTCCACAACTCCATCGACTCGTCGGTCTAGGATCCATGGATCTGATGTTCCCAGCCATGCCTATTGCAGCATTGTCCACAACTCCATCCGAGACGTCGGTCCAGGATTCATGGATCTGATGTTCTTAGCTTTGCGTGTTGCAGCATTGTCCACAACTCCACCCGAGACGTCGGTCCAGGATCCATGGATCTGATGTTCCCAGCCCTGCTTGTTGCAGCATTGTCCACAACTCCACCCGAGACGTCGGTCCAGGATCCATGAATCTGATGTTCCCAGCCATGCCTGTTGCATCATTGTCCACAACTCCATCCGAGACGTCGGTCCAGGATCCATGGATCTGATGTTCATAGCCATGCCTGTTGCAGCATTGTCCACAACTCCGCCCGAGACGTCGGTCCAGGATCCATGAATCTCATGTCCCCAGCCATGCCTGTTGCATCATTGTCTACAACTCCATCCGAGAGTCCGTCCAGGATCCATGGATCTGATGTTCCCAGCCATGCCTGTTGCATCATTGTCCACAACTCCATCGACTCGTCGGTCTAGGATCCATGGATCTGATGTTCCCAGCCATGCCTATTGCATCATTGTCCACAACTCCATCCGAGACGTCGGTCCAGGATTCATGGATCTGATGTTCCCAGCTATGCCTGTTGCAGCATTGTCCACAACTCCACCCGAGACGTCGGTCCAGGATCCATGGATCTGATGTTCCCAGCCCTGCTTGTTGCAGCATTGTCCACAACTCCACCTGAGACGTCGGTCCAGGATCCATGAATCTGATGTTCCCAGCCATGCCTGTTGCATCATTGTCTACAACTCCATCCGAGACATCGGTCCAGGATCCATGGATCTGATGTTCCCAGCCAGGCCTGTTGCATCATTGTCCACAACTCCGCCCGAGACGTCGGTCCAGGATCCATGAATCTCATGTCCCCAGCCATGCCTGTTGCATCATTGTCCACAACTCCATCCGAGAGTCCGTCCAGGATCCATGGATCTGATGTTCCTAGCCATGCCTATTGCGGCATTGTCAACAACTCCACCCATGACGTCGGTCCAGGATCCATATATCTGAGGTTCCCAGGCATGCCTGTTGCATCATTGTCCACAACTCCATCCGAGAGTCGGTCCAGGATTCATGGATCTGATGTTCCCAGCTATGCCTGTTGCTGCATTGTCCACAACTCCCCCTTGACGTCGCTCCAGGATCCATGGATCTGATGTTCCCAGCCCTGCTTGTTGAAGCATTGTCCACAACTCCACCCGAGACGTCGGTCCAGGATCCATGAATCTCATGTCCCCAGCCATGCCTGTTGCATCATTGTCTACAACTCCATCCGAGAGTCCGTCCAGGACTCATGGATCTGATGTTCCCAGCCATGCCTGTTGCATCATTGTCCACAACTCCATCCGAGACGTCGGTCCAAGATTCATGGATCTGATGTTCCCAGCTTTACGTCTTGCAGCATTGTCCACAACTCCATCCGAGACGTCGGTCCAGGATCCATGGATCTGATGTTCCCAGCCATGCCCGTTGCAGCATTGTCCACAACTCCATCCGAGACGTCGGTCCAGGATCCATTAATCTGATGTTCCCAGCCATGCCTGTTGCATCATTGTACACAACTCCATCCGAGAGTCCGTCCAGGACTCATGGATCTGATGTTCCCAGCTATGCCTGTTGCAGCATTGTCCACAACTCCCCTTGACGTCGGTCCAGGATCCATGGATCTGATGTTCCCAGCCCTGCCTGTTGCATCATTGTCCACAACTCCATCCGAGACGTCCGTCCAGGATCCATGGATCTGATGTTCCCAGCCATGCCTGTTGCATCATTGTCCACAACTCCATCCGAGACGTCGGTCCAAGATTCATGGATCTGATGTTCCCAGCCATGCGTGTTGCATCATTGTCCACAACTCCATCCGAGACGTCGGTCCAGGATCCATGGATCTGATGTTCCCAGCCATGCCTGTTGCAGCATTGTATACAACTCCATCCGAGACGTCGGTCCAGGATCCATATATCTCATGTCCCCAGCCATGCCTGTTGCATCATTGTCTACAACTCCATCCGACTCGTCGGTCCAGGACTCATGGATCTGATGTTCCCAGCCATGCCTGTTGCAGCATTGTCCACAACTCCATCCTTGACGTCGCTCCAGGATCCATGGATCTGATGTTCCCAGCCCTGCTTGTTGAAGCATTGTCCACAACTCCACCCGAGACGTCCGTCCAGGACTCATGGATCTGATGTTCCCAGCTATGCCTGTTGCAGCAATGTCCACAACTCCACTCGAGACGTCGGTCCAGGATCCATGAATCTGATGTTTCCAGCCCTGCTTGTTGCATCATTGTCCACAACTCCATCCGAGACGTCGGTCCAGGATCCATGGATCTGATGTTCCCAGCCATGCCTGTTGCAGCATTGTCCACAACTCCGCCCGAGACGTCGGTCCAGGATCCATGAATCTTATGTCCCCAGCCATGCCTGTTGCATCATTGTCTACAACTCCATCCGAGAGTCCGTCCAGGACTCAAGGAACTGATGTTCCCAGCCATGCCTGTTGCATCATTGTCCACAACTCCATCCGAGAGTCGGTCCAGGACTCATGGATCTGATGTTCCCAGCCATGCCTGTTGCAGCATTGTCCACAACTCCATCCGAGACGTCGGTCCAGGATTCATGGATCTGAGGTTCCCAGCTTTGCTTGTTGCAGCATTGTCCACAACTCCACCCGAGACGTCGGTCCAGGATCCATGGATCTGATGTTCCCAGCCAGGCCTGTTGCAGCATTGTCCACAACTCCGCCCGAGACGTCGGTCCAGGATTTATGAATCTCATGTCCCCAGCCATGCCTGTTGCATCATTGTCTACAACTCCATCCGAGAGTCCGTCCAGGATCCATGGATCTGATGTTCCTAGCCATGCCTATTGCGGCATTGTCAACAACTCCACCCATGACGTCGGTCCAGGATCCATTAATCTGAGGTTTCCAGCTTTGCCTGTTGCTGCATTGTCCACAACTCCACCCGAGATGTCGGTCCAGGATCCATGAATCTGATGTTCCCAGCTATGCCTGCTGCATCATTGTCCACAACTCCATCCGAGACGTCGCTCCAGGATCCATGGATCTGATGTTCCCAGCCATGCCTGTTGCATCATTGTCCACAACTCCATCCGAGACGTCGGTCCAGGATCCATGGATCTGATGTTCCCAGCCATGCCTGTTGCATCATTGTCCACAACTCCATCCGAGACGTCGGTCCAAGATTCATGGATCTGATGTTCCCAGCTTTGCGTGTTGCAGCATTGTCCACAACTCCATCCGAGACGTCGGTCCAGGATCCGTGGATCTGATGTTCCCAGCCATGCCTGTTGCAGCATTGTCCACAACTCCGCCCGAGACGTCGGTCCAGGATCCATATATCTCATGTCCCCAGCCATGCCTGTTGCATCATTGTCTACAACTCCATCCGAGAGTCCGTCCAGGACTCATGGATCTGATGTTCCCAGCTATGCCTGTTGCAGCATTGTCCACAACTCCCTCGAGACGTCGGTCCAGGATCCATGAATCTGATGTTTCCAGCTTTGCGTTTTGCAGCATTGTCCACAACTCCACCCGAGATGTCGGTCCAGGATCCATGAATCTGATGTTCCCAGCCTTGCCTGCTGCATCATTGTCCACAACTCCATCCGAGACGTCGGTCCAGGATCCATGGATCTGATTTTCCCAGCCATGCCTGTTGCATCATTGTCCACAACACCATCCGAGACGTCGGTCCAGGATCCATGGATCTGATGTTCCCAGCCATGCCTGTTGCATCATTGTCCACAACTCCATCCGAGACGTCGGTCCAGGATCCATTAATCTGATGTTCCCAGCCATGCCTGTTGCATCATTGTCCACAACTCCATCCGAGACGTCGGTCCAGGATCCAAGATCTGATGTTCCCAGCCATGCCTGTTGCATCATTGTCCACAACTCCATCGACTCGTCGGTCTAGGATCCATGGATCTGATGTCCCCAGCCATGCCTATTGCAGCATTGTCCACAACTCCATCCGAGACGTCGGTCCAGGATTCATGGATCTGATGTTCCCAGCTTTGCGTGTTGCAGCATTGTCCACAACTCCACCCGAGACGTCGGTCCAGGATCCATGGATCTGATGTTCCCAGCCCTGCTTGTTGCAGCATTGTCCACAACTCCACCCGAGACGTCGGTCCAGAATCCATGAATCTGATGTTCCCAGCCATGCCTGTTGCATCATTGTCCACAACTCCATCCGAGACGTCGGTCCAGGATCCATGGATCTGATGTTCCCAGCCATGCCTGTTGCAGCATTGTCCACAACTCCGCCCGAGACGTCGGTCCAGGATCCATGAATCTCATGTCCCCAGCCATGCCTGTTGCATCATTGTCTACAACTCCATCCGAGAGTCCGTCCAGGACTCATGGATCTGATGTTCCCAGCTATGCCTGTTGCAGCATTGTCCACAACTCCCTCGAGACGTCGGTCCAGGATCCATAGATCTGATGTTCCCAGCCCCGCTTGTTGCAGCATTGTCCACAACTCCACCCGAGACGTCGGTCCAGGATCCATGAATCTGATATTCCCAGCCATGCCTGTTGCATCATTGTCCACAACACCAACCGAGACGTCGGTCCAGGATCCATGGATCTGATGTTCCCAGCCATGCCTGTTGCATCATTGTCCACAACTCCATCCGAGACGTCAGTCCAGGATCCATTAATCTGATGTTCCCAGGCATGCCTGTTGCAGCATTGTCCACAACTCCATCCGAGACTTCGTCCAGGATCCATGGATCTGATGTTCCCAGCCATGCCTGTTGCATCATTGTCCACAACTCCATCCGACACGTCGGTCTAGGATCCATGGATCTGATGTTCCCAGCCATGCCTATTGCAGCATTGTCCACAACTCCATCCGAGACGTCGGTCCAGGATTCATGGATCTGATGTTCCCAGCTTTGCGTGTTGCAGCATTGTCCACAACTCCACCCGAGACGTCGGTCCAGGATCCATGGATCTGATGTTCCCAGCCCTGCTTGTTGCAGCATTGTCCACAACTCCACCCGAGACGTCGGTCCAGGATCCATGAATCTGATGTTCCCAGCCATGCCTGTTGCATCATTGTCCACAACTCCATCCGAGACGTCGGTCCAGGATCCATGGATCTGATGTTCCCAGCCATGCCTGTTGCAGCATTGTCCACAACTCCGCCCGAGACGTCGGTCCAGGATCCATGAATCTCATGTCCCCAGCCATGCCTGTTGCATCATTGTCTACAACTCCATCCGAGAGTCCGTCCAGGACTCAAGGATCTGATGTTCCCAGCCATGCCTGTTGCATCATTGTCCACAACTCCATCCGAGATTCGGTCCAGGACTCATGGATCTGATGTTCCCAGCCATGCCTTTTGCAGCATTGTCCACAACTCCATCCGAGACGTCGGTCCAGGATTCATGGATCTGATGTTCCCAGCTTTGCTTGTTGCAGCATTGTCCACAACTCCACCCGAGACGTCGGTCCAGGATCCATGGATCTCATGTCCCCAGCCATGCCTGTTGCATCATTGTCTACAACTCGATCCGAGAGTCCGTCCAGGATCCATGGATCTGATGTTCCTAGCCATGCCTATTGCGGCATTGTCAACAACTCCACCCATGACGTCGGTCCAGGATCCATTAATCTGAGGTTCCCAGGCATGCCTGTTGCATCATTGTCCACAACTCCATCCGAGAGTCGGTCCAGGATTCATGGATCTGATGTTCCCAGCTATGCCTGTTGCTGCATTGTCCACAACTCCCCCTTGACGTCGCTCCAGGATCCATGGATCTGATGTTCCCAGCCCTGCTTGTTGAAGCATTGTCCACAACTCCACCCGAGACGTCGGTCTAGGATCCATGAATCTGATGTTCCCAGCCATGCCTGTTGCATCATTGTCCACAACTCCCCCGTGACGTCGCTCCAGGATCCATGGATCTGATGTTCCTAGCCATGCCTGTTGCAGCATTGTTTGGAGGATTGCAGCCCGGTGTGGCGGCGCATTGTCCTCCTGGAACATGGCCTCCTCTGCAAGATGTGCGAAGGCCATGAGAGCTTGTTGGTGATCAGACAGCACATAATGGTAGCGCGCAGCGGTTAAGGACTCCACCAGACACACTAAGAGAAATGCCTTGAAAAGGATTCCCAAGCCATCACGCAGCAACCACAACAGAGCCGACAGGTGCGACGTCCAGTCGGCAGAGGTCCAAATTTGATGTTCCCGGCACCAGGCAAGGAGTTATTTCCGATGATGAACAGTCAGCATTGCCATCCCAGGTAGCACAGCCTTGCAATTTAACGTACGTCCAACACTGAGCCACAGCCTTTTAGGAACAGAATATAGTGGTTAAGTGTTGTGCCTACGTTAAATTGCAAGGCTGTGGTACCTGGGGTACGATTACGATTTCGGCTATCATATCGCAGGGTATGCTGTATGCTCCGTACCGTTCTCTCGATCACGTTGCTTTGGCCTACCGCATTAAACCTCGATGTGATTTGTACCACCGTTACCGAGCGGTCGGTCTGTACGAGCTGGACAGTCTACGTCCACGCCGGTCATCAATGGCGTGCAAGGTCTGTGATGTGTCTGCACCGCAGGAAGCACATGAGATAAAGGCAGATAGCAGTGAGATCTCAATTACGCGTAGCTCAGTTGGCAAGGCGACTTACTCCGTAGTGTGGGGACATGGATTCGATGTCCGGCGTGTATAAACTTGTACGTTATAGGTCACCGATTGCTCTCTGCGCTAGTACCTCCGTCGATGGTATACTCAACGTACGCCCTTGAAAAGGTTGCCTTCAGAAACCCTAGGGTTCTCATAACTTGGTCAATGGAACCATTTTATGAGAACCCTAGAAAGTGAAGTAGAAAGGGGCGGGTGGCCTTGTGGGCAACCTTCGTGACTGCCACGAAAAGGGCCTCATGTTCGATCTCAGGCATGTACGAACGCTCAATCCACTAAATACCCGCCGTGCATCGGATGGGCACGTTAAGCAGACGGACCCCGGGTACTAGCCCCCTCCCGGTAATAAATAAGGGCGTCTTCCTCCCCTTTCTACTTTGCTTCCGTGTCACTTTCCTATCGGGCACTTTAGCCCAAATCTCCTAGCTTCCTGTTTCTAAGGGTTATTTAAGACCTAGGGTCAGACACTCCCTTCCTAAAATCCTCTAAATATGATCATTCGATCATTTTGATCAATAGAATTTTGCGTTTTGCCGATAATGCGTGCACAATCAAAGTCGCTCAGATCTCCACGTTTACCCATGTTCGTCGATCGCATGACACTGTTGGGAAACCCTGCTGTCCTACTGTTTATCGCCTGTATTTACGAGATGATTGTCAACAATCAGAAAAGATGAGTGTGTGCCATCCGTTCAATGGCTGCTTCGGAAAACGAACCAAAGTACAAAGCAGCCATTTCTGACTCGCGGGTTCTAACCGCGTTCTACACACTTTTTAGCGAACATATTCGTTCGAGGTGATTTCACTCATTTTGTTAATCCGAAATGTATTCGTTCCAGCCGGTTGAAGGGATCAACCGAAGAAAAACGACTTTGTACGAGTGGAATCAGTTAGTTCGCATTTGAATTCCGTTCCGCCTTCTAAGCACGTCGGGTGATATTTCTTAAGTCTGTTTTTATTTTCTGCCTACAAGCTCTTTTCAATGAAGGAAAGTTTATTGTAAGGAAAATAAAATTGGCATTTACATAAAATGAAATCAGCAACAGTCGTTGAGGTAATGAATTTTCCAATAATATCTGTTCACGGCTGATCATTTTAACAGTTTTAATAACCAATATGTTTGAATGCTTACCTTTTTACAGTTAATGCATTAGGATTATGCAAGCCAATACGTAATGCAAAATCAGATGCGCATTTCTTCATGGAGTCTATCCATTTCTGCAAAACTTTAGACTTACAAGTCTTCCTCATGTGATATTTACTTGCATCGTTTGCGTACTGACCTGAAATTGAAAAACATATACTAAATAGGAATACTTGGAAGTTCGTAGACAGATTTTTCGAAACAAGGTGCTTGTTTTTACACTGCTGTTTATTGAAAGTGCACTACCAGGAGAAACGCTTGCGATCGGACTGGAACTCACAGGATTGATACGTGAGGAGTTGCAAATGATTATAGGTACAACCGTAGCGCTCACGCATATGATGTGCGTCAGCGACGCACACGTAGTTGTCTCGCAAAACACAGAACTCTGGAGACTAAGAGGTATATCATCCATAAATACTCATGGCAACGATTTGGTACCGAAGATCTCAATAGAACAGCACGCCAATGGACGGACATTGAACTGAAACGTTGAACCGTAACCAATTTTGTCCCGAAGATCTCAATAGAACAGAGCGCCAGTGGATGGACATTTAACTAAAACATCGAACCGTTCCGGAGATCTCAATAGAACAGAACGCCAGTCAATGAAACTAAAAAGTCGAACTGTAACCAATTTGGTGCCGAAGATCTCAATAGAACAGCATGCCAATGGACGGACATGGAACTGAAACGTTGAACCGTAACCAATTTTGTCCCGAAGATCTCAATAGAACAGAGCGCCAGTGGATGGACATTGAACTAAAACATCGAACCATCCCGAAGATCTCAATAAAACAGAACGCCAGCGATGGACATGGAACCAAAACGTCGAATCGTAACTAATTTGGTACCGAAGATCTCAATAGAACAGCGCGCCAGTGGGCGGATGTGGAAATAAACGTCGAAGCATAACCAATTTGTTCCGGAAGATCTCAATAGAACAGGGCGCCAGTGGACGGACATGGAAGTAAAATGTCAAACCTTAACCAATTTGGTCCCGAAGATCTCAATAGAAGAGAGCGCCAGTGGACGAATGGGGAACTAAAACGTCGAACAATAACCAATTTGGCCCCGAAGATCTCAATAGAACACCGCGCAATGGACGGACATGGAACTTAAAGGTCCAACCGTAACCAATTTGGTTCCGGAGATCTCAATAGAACAGAGCGCCAGTGGACATATATGGAACTAAAACGTCGAACCAAGAGTACTCTCTCCGCAGTGCTACTTATAAGCCACTGATACCGTATCACGTGACACACGTTAAAGTAGTTTTATGTTCGACCACTGCGACGAGAGTTCCAAACACGAAAGTTGGACCTGTGTCTCTCCTTCTCTGAGCCACAGGAGCTATAAAAGCCTGACACACCGGGCAAGGTGCTGTAGGCGGTTCGCGGGAATTGTGGCAGTAACGTGGTAATAACTGAATATTTTCCGCCGCAGCAAACGAGACCCGTATGCACGGCTGATGAACTTTGAGTGAAGCCGATGTGTTGGACTACGGCGAAGCGATTGCCGCGACATCGCTTCCCACTGATCGACATCGCCGATCAGTGGGAAGAGGAAGGTCTGCCGAACTGACGTGAGGGTTCTGGATCCCAGAGACGAACAAACAAAAGGCAGACTGTTATCTCCACCTTGTGTCGCTGGCGGGCCAAACACCCACGTGACGAGGGTTATCACGACAGTGGAGGCCTGTATCTCAACAAGAGTTGTCTGGTGATTGTTTTCGACGCGGTGTGCTTCAGAGATGCCTCTTCGCTCACTGTACATTGCTTCGACTTTTCTTGACCTTAAACCATGGATGGCAGCTGCTGCGATGGACCCAACAACGCATACACCGGCGTGATGAAAGGCAGCGCATGGTATTTTTCTACGAGTCGCGATTCAGCCTAACAACCATGGTGGAAGAGTCCTTGTACAGGAACACCGTGGTGAACGGCTGCTGGAGACACGCATTATTCAGCGTCATACGGGATCTACACCTGGCGTTCTGGCGTGTTGTGCTGTTGGATTCCACTGACGATCCCAGCTCACTACGCATGGGAAATAATGTGTTATATCGCGGAAGTTGATGAAGCTCTGTCATACATGCAGACGGCCCACGGTGCCACTTTTCAACAGGACAATGCCAGACCACATGCCATGCAAAATGACTTACATCTCCTGGACTCCTGCCATGTGCCACGTCTTCCTTGATCAGAGTGTTCGCCGGATTTGTCGCCCATAGAAAAAAGTGTGGGGTATGGCCGCTTGATGCCTGACCAGTCTGGTTCCGCCGCCAGTTACCCAAGTTGAACTTTTGATACGAATCGAAACAGCATGGAATGATTTTCCGCAGTGAGATACCCAGAACCTATTCCAGTCGATGCCATACTGTGCACCAGCCCTTACTGCCGCTTGTGGCGGGTACACAAGGTGCTGAGTATTGTGTGTTCCACATCATTTTGAGGTTTGTACTTCTGCTCACTTACGTGTTGTATCGTAAGTAATGTATCCTATAGATCTCACTTCAGTGTCTCAGGTCTTCTTTATAGTGCTGAATTTTCAACAGACAGCTGTGTATAAGAAAATGCTCACTATACTGTAAAAAAGTATTACTAATACATTTGCAAAATGCGAGATGTGCTGCGTTTCGTCAACAAAGAAGCACGCTAAAATTAATGAAAGTCATCTCTAAGAGGTACGCTGATAATATATTTTTCAAACTCCATGCTTTATTATTTACGAAAATCATAATTCAGCACATTTTAAATTATAGCTTTTCAAATCGTTAATTTGTTTTATTCAAATGAGAAAAAAGGAGTGTTTTAGCTTAACATAAATACACAAGTGTATGTTTTGGTTAAGTTAAAAAGTTTAAAAATACGAGGGTCATTTCATATGTTCTGCACGCTGTGGGTTATCTGTTAAAAACGAACTTGTTTCACAACATACCTTTACAGGCTTTCGAAGTAATCTCCATGTTTCTTTATGACAGCAACCCAACGTTTGGGCACGTCCTGTATTCCAGTCAAGACACCTCCATTGTTGAGGCGTCGGATTACTCGGGTCACCTCAACATACCTTTACAGGCCTTCGAAGTAATCTCCATGTTTCTTTATGACAGCAGCCCAACGTTTGGGCAAGTCTTGTATTCTTGTCAGGGACACCTCCATTGTTGAGGCGTCGGATTACTCGGGTCACCTCAACATACCTTTACAGGCTTTCGAAGTAATCTCCATGTTTCTTTATGACAGCGGCCTACCGTTTGGGCAAGTCTTGTATTCCAGTCAGGACACCTCCATTGTTGAGGCGTCGGATTACTCGGGCCACCTCAACATACCTTTACAGGCCTTCGAAGTAATCTCCATGTTTCTTTATGACAGCAGCCCAACGTTTGGGCAAGTCTTGTATTCCAGTCAGGACACCTCCATTGTTGAGGCGTCGGATTACTCGGGTCACCTCAACATACCTTTACAGGCCTTCGAAGTAATCTCCATGTTTCTTTATGACAGCAGCCCAACGTTTGGGCAAGTCCTGTATTCCAGTCAAGACACCTCCATTGTTGAGGCGTCGGATTACTCGGAGTACCTTATTAGAGACATCCTGAATCGTATCCCAGCAGAGTGTTTCTTCACTTTTGGGAACAAGTCATAGTCTGGTGCGCTCACGTCAGGACTGTATAACGCTTAGGGAGTCAATTCCCATACATACATTTCCAGAATGGTTCTTACTGTACGGGCAAGATGAGGCCTCACGTTGTCATGCACAATGATGACTCCAACTTCGAGAATGTTGCGCCTTCTTTGGAGAACCTTCGTGCGCGAAACATTCTGTAGTACTCTGTTACAGTGCTCCCCTGGGACAATCTGTCAGTTTCTATCACTCCAACCTTATCATATGCTATAATCGTCATCAGCTGAACCTTCGATTGTTGGTGGCGGAGTTTTTTCTTGCGAGGTGATCCTAGATGTTTCCACTGAGAGGGCTGAGATTTCAGTTCTGGTTCAACATCTCGTATTCAGGTTTCGTCTATGGCAACAGTTTTGCCCAAAAACTGCTCGCCTTTTATCTCGTACCACTGAATCAATTCTTCTGCAATCCCTTTGCAAACTGCTTGTTGCCCTATACTCAGATTATGCGGAACCTATTTAGCAGCCACTTTTCTCGACTGTAATTCTTCAGTTAGGTTTTTGAAAACCGAAGCGATAGACATGTTTGCTTCATATGCAATCTCTTCACATGATTTACGTCGATCTTCCATTCTGTTGATAATAACCACAGAGGTGTCGTCCGTTGCATCTGATAGCCGGCAGCTTCTTGGGTCGTCTTCGATGCTTCCACGATCTCGGCGGAAACAATAAGTCCATAGTCACACCGCACAAACTTCGCACAAAGCTTTATAAATTTCGATAGGGGATGTTCCTCGCAAAGTTTCAATTTTAATGTAGGACGCTGGTCGTTACATGACCTCTGACGTTACTCATGCTCTTCCTCTATTTCTAAGCAGAATTTTGAAGAACAGGAACAAATTAGCTAGCAAATGTAGAGACAGCTTTGTATACTGAACTCTGACTCACAACTGGACCAGTGTGCAGTGTACAGAACGTTTAAAATGACCCATATATTCTTCTACTGGAACAAAACGGGACACAATTTGAATAAAAAGGGACTTCTGCAGGAACAAAAAAGGACACAGTTGGAAATTTACCGTATTGTACTTTGTTTTGTATGCTATGAATGTTATGAAATAATATGTTGTTTTTTACAGTACTTGAATGCGCCCATATTCAAACTTGCTCAGAATTTATCGACAATTCGAATTATTTCTGTGGTCCTTCAGTTTCGAATTATCCAAGTTATACTTTATTAAATCAGACACATCACTGTAGTTAATTCCTTAAATATACACTATCTACCAGCAAGTAATTGGACACCTGTGATAGCAAAGGAAAACGAAGTTTATTCACCTTCAATAGTTGGTGGAGCCTCCACGAGCGGCGATTACAGCTGCGACCCTCCGGGGCATACTTCTCAACCAGGCGTTTTACAACGGCTAGCGGTATTTACTTCCACTCGGCTTGGAGAAGACCGGTCAGTTCCTTCACCGATTTCGGATGGTGGGGGCGCTCCTTAAGTCTATGCTCCAACTCGTCTCAGAGATGCTCGATAGGGTTAAGGTCCGGGCTCTGCGCAGGCCAGTGCATTCGATTAACCCCATTATCACCATACCAAGCCACGGTGGACCTCGCAGCATGACAGGTAACATTCTCATCCTGAAAGTAGCATGGGTCCACCCCGTAAAACTGCCACAACGTAGGAAGCGCATGGTCATCCAAAATGGAGCAGTAGGTCTCGTCGTTGAGTCTACCAGTAATTGCGACCAAGGGTCCCGTGCCATACCAGGAGAAACACCCCTATAGCATAATTCCACCGCTGCCGAACTTCACAGTTGGCACAACACATTCCAGCAGGAGGCGTTCTCCAGGCAGACGCCAAACCCAGACCCTGCCATTCGAACGGTAGAGGGTGAACCTTGATTCGTTCCTCCAGAGAACCTGTCTCCACTGTTCAACGGTATACTGTCGACGTTCTTTGCACCACGTTAGCCGAGCACTATTGGACTTGGTGATCAAAGGCTTGTGGGCGGCAGCACGTCCATGATAACCGAGCAGATGGACTTCCTTACGGATGGTATTCATCGAAAGAACGCTCCCGGATGTCTGTTGAAACTCTTCGCGGATGTAGCCCATCGATTTGGTGCGGTTCTTCCGAATTTCAATGGGCAGCACCCATCGGTCTCTAACTCCCAGTTTTGTGGGTCTGCCGGGTCGGGGCACATTACGACAGTCACCTCTCATCTTCCACTTGCCAATAACGTAGGCCACTGTCGATGTTGGGTACTTCAACTCGCTGGATATGTCACGTATGGATCGGCCATTTCTGTGATACCCGACGATTACACCTTTCTCGAAATCAGAGAGCTCCAAACTGCGTGGCATCTTGCATGTGACTGGTTGCGTTGTTGTTTCCCACACGATATTTAACGGCGTCGGCGTTGACATGCATCAGGACCGCAGATATTGTCGATTGCAGAGGTGTCCAATTACTTGTTGGTATATAGTGTAATTCACTCAGTAGACGACACATTAGAGATAGAAGCGATGGTCAGTTGACATGGGCATCCGCCGCGCAGAGTGGTACAGTCCCAAAACGAATGCAGGCGATAAATAGGCGGACAGCAGGGCTTCCGAACAGTGTATCGCAAACGCTGAACGTGGGTAAACATCGTGGTCTGAAGAACATTGATCGTGGAAGCATTGTTCTCTCAAGACAGGTGGGTCATTCCATCAGCCAAGTGGTAAGAATCCTAGGTTCCCTGAGGGCAACCATACCGTGATTACACCATCGACGTGCCTACCAGCGCTCACAGAGCAAGCCATGGCCGACTACACGCCATTGATAACCGGAGTAGGCGTAGACTACCTAGATTCGTACAGACCGACTGCGTGGCAACGGCGGCGCAAATCACCTCCAAGTTAAGTGTCAGAGGCCCAAGCAGCGTCAGCGAGAGAAACGTAGGACGTACGTTGTATAATCTGGGCTACGGGAGCCGACACCCTACTCGTGTGCCACTGTTGATTTCACGTCATCGGAAATTACACATCGCCTGGTGTCAGGAACATCAAAACTGGACTTCTGCAGAGTGGTGCCGCGCCGTGTGGTCAGGCAAATCTCGCTTTCATCTCTGCTATGTTGACTGGAGGGCGAGGTCGTGGCGACGAAGGCATGATTCAATGTCATCCCCTAACTGTCCTGCCACTGCTGACTGTTCAGCATCGGAAATTATTCCTCACCTAGTAACATCGGGAACATCAAATTCGGACCTCCGCCGACTGGCTGTCGCGCCAGGTCAGCTCTTTTCAAGGCGGTGTTGGCTCTGTGATGGTCTCAAGAACCTTCTCATGGGTCACATTAGGGTCCCTTAGTATTTCTGCAGAGGTTCCAAACCGCTGTCAGCATGTGCTGGCTGATAATCTACACGCTTGCATGGCCTTCGCGCATACTGTGGCCAATGCTCTGTTTCAGAAGGACAATGCGCTGCTCCACCGGGAACCAACCATCCAGACATGGCTTGAGGAATACTCATTTAAGTTTGGAGCCATCCAGTGGCCTGCAAGATCTCCGGCTTTAAACCCTGTGGAAGCTCTCCGAGATGCCACGGAGCGAAACATCAGATTCATGGATCCTGGATCGACATCTCGGGTGGAGTTGGGGGAAATGCTGCAACAGGCATAGCTTAAATGAGTCGATGCCTCGGCGAGTCGAGGCATCGATGGAGTCGATGCCTCGGCGGGTCCAGGCTGTTATTCGCACTGGAAGATGACCAACACGCCGTTTGGTAGATATCTCTAATGCTTTATCCATTGAGTGTAATTGAGTATTTGGTATCATATAAAAAAACAAAGAACAGAACTGAACTAGTCGGAGCTTTCGAAAATGATTCTCACTTTTAAAACGCATATAAATTTGCTTTACCTGTGACTCCAAAAAGAACGACACCATCACCAGCGCTAGTTGACGTTGAGTACCATTTCACCTTTCTTTCGCCAAACGTTAAATTGACGAGGACGCCAAATTCCTTTGACATGTGCTCTTCAAGTGATTCTCTACTAAGCAGACTACAATTCTTAAAGGCAGATTTTAGGCACTCCTCGTTTTCACTTGGCCTGCGTAAAATAATACATTCATTTCGGAAGTGTCATTTGCTGAGAAGTAAAAAGTTTCAAAGGGTTATACAGTTATTTAGTGCTAAACTAAAGGAGAACGGATAGAGATACGTATTTAACACAATGTACCACTGTTTTCGGATCTACCCTTGTTAATATTTTCAAATATCTGTCTTACATAATTATGTGATGCATACCTCTAATTTAACTCTGAGTTTCAGTTTCTATGTTCTGATGTAAATTTAGTTTCTTCTCATTAAATGTTTTCTGCCTTAACAACACATTGTTTTCCCGAAGAGTACGTTTGGCAGCACTGACAGTTGGTCAGAGGTCAATATAAAATCAGTGTGGTAGGTTTGCCTTTGGCAGGGAGACTTGTTAGTTAAAAGTGCATTTCTGAGAATGATTACTTAAAGGCAGATCGCAAGATCAACTAGTTAGTAGTACGTGCATTTTTATAAGAGTATTACATGTATCTATTTATTATAGTTGAAGTTGGATGTACCGTCTTAGGAACCTGCATCTAAGTAAGTTGGTTAAGATCCATTACCATGTATTTTAGTTATTTATATAAACAGTCGAGTCACATTATTGTAACAACCTCCAACTTTTGACGTCAACAGCTCGTAGCCAATGAAAAAATACACGTGTTGTGAGCTGGCTTGTAATGTATATATAAGGTGTGCTGTAGGCATTCTGAACACTTTTTGACGTCAAGAGCTCGTCGCCAATGAAAGAAGACACGTGTTGAGAGCTGGCTTGGAGGATATATAAGGTGTGCTGTAGGCATTCTGAACGCATATCAGTCGTTGCTGTCATGGATAAAAGGAACAATTCATCAGATTTGCAAAAAAGGATGTTTATCGGCTTTTGGACCAAGGGTGGCAGTATTTCTGAAACAGGGCAGTTTGTGAACTGTCCACGTGCTGCTCTGGTTAAAGTGTATCGTGATTGGAGAAATGGCACCATTGCGAATAAGCGACGTAGAAACTGCGAAGCACCACATGCCATTGATGTGAGAGGTGAACGTCGGTTTCGAAGGGGCGTGAGGACCTATTGACACGCTACAGTGAAGCAACTCATTGGCCGAATGAACTAGAAGGCTGCCGCAAATGTGTTTAAAACGAGAGTTCAGCGAACCCTGCTGAGTATGAGGCTCCGATGCAGACGGATGGTGACTGCACCTATGCTAACGAAGGAGCATTGTAAGGCTTACATTTGAGCGGCCGTATCGGAATTGGACCTCCTCTGATTGGCAAAGGATTGGTTTCTCCGATGAGTCACGTTTCCTGCTTCATCGAACGGATGAACGTTGGCGTATAAGGCCAGAAATATCGGAGAGCAAACACACTTCAACCATTGTTGGAAGAACACAAGCTGGTGGGGGCAGCGTTATGGTCTGGGGAATGCTTTCGTGACATTCTCTGGATCCACTCATACCTGTGGAAGGCACTATCGACCGAATTCTTTATGATTCCATCTTTGTAGACCACGTACACCCATACATGCTTATTGTCTTTCCTGGACGGATGGAATCTTCCACACGACCTATTACACAGCTAGAAATGTCCGAGAGTGGTTGGAAGAGCACGATGCAGACTTCAAAGTACTTCTCTGGCCCCCTAATTCCCCAGACGTAAACCTAATTGAGCATGTGTGGGACCACTTCGATCGTGTTGTTCACTCTACGGATACTTCACCACGCACCCTCCAGCAGCTGTCATATGCACTGCAGGTAGCAATGCTCCACATACCTGTGAACACCTTTCAGCACCTTTCTGAGTCACTCCCCAGCCCGTTTAGCAACTGTCCGCGCTGCACACTGCGGTTACCCTGGATATTAGCTGGTGGTCACAATAATGCGACTCGACAGTGTACTTTCTGATGCTTTATAATTATGTTCAAAAGTTCAGACAAGTTCGTAGATAAGCGTTTAAGCGAGCGTAAACCCTAGAGACTATAGTTACTTCTCAGCTTAAACGTTAAACCTACTACAAATCTTTTTACACACACCGAAGGGTCACAACATTATGACAACCGGTCTAATATGAAGTTGGTCCTCCGCGTGCCGCCAAAACACCTCTTACCCGGCAAGGCATGGATAGTACAAGATTTCTAAAGATGTCTTGTTGTATACGTTGCCAGCAGATCCTTTAACTCTTGTAAGTTACATGGTTGCGCCGTCGCAGATGAGATTTTCTGTTACAACACAAACTCACAGATGCTCAATTGGATTGATGTGTGGAGAATTTGTAGGCCAGCGCAATACCTGGAAGACTTTCTCATGTTTCGGAAACCATTCTAGAGCAATTCGGACAGTGTTACATGGAGTAATTACCCTACTGAAAGAAAGCACTACTAGAGGGGAATACCGATGCCATGAAAGGATGTACCTGGTCTACAATGATGTTCAGATAAGTGGTAGACGGCATAGTTTCCTGCACATGAATGACTGGACTCAGAGATTCCCAGGATTTCCAGCGGAACATTGCCCAAAGCATTACGTATCCTCCACCCGCTTGTTTTAGTACAGGGTTTATGCTCTTGTCAACACTTCCACAGGTAAACTACGCATACGTATCCGGCCGTCTACATGGTAGAACAGGATAAGAGATTCTTCTGATCAGACGACACTTTTCCAATCATTCAAGGTCCAGTTTTATTGCTCGAGTGCACATTGTAGGCACTTTCGATGGTGAACCGAGTGAGCACTCGGAGTGCCCTGTAACTACGCAGCCCCTTTTTTAACAGGATTTGATGTACCGTGTGTTGTGGCACTTTACTTTCATCACCAGCATTCAAATGATCGGCGAGTAGTGCCAGAGTATCCCTTCCGTTGGCTCGTACAATACGGAATCGCCTTCGCACAACTCCACCATAGATGAGCAATGGTCGGACCCCACTTGGCAGGCGGTTCGCGGTTTTTTCCCTCTTCGGACCACTTTTTGAAGGTACCTGCCACGGCATAACGTGAACCCGCCACAAACCTTGCCGTCTTGCAAATGTTTTGACAACAGTCGTCTAGCCATTCAACTTTCTCCTTTTCCAAACTTTCTTAAGTACGCTTTATTTCCCATCTGAAGCACAAGAATAATACTGATTAACAGTACTCAGTATTAGGTGTCATTTCTTCCGTTTTTCCATGACCTTCACATGAGCCGTCGTTTACCTGCGGCTGCTTCGACTTCCATAAAGGCGCGCCGGTCATAATGCATTAGCTTCAGTGTAATTAATATTCTATTAGGTGTACAAATAAGGTTCAAAGCGTTTTTTGTGTGACGCATACCGCTAATTTACATATCTGACATTCCTCCGCATTGTTGTCATGTGACAGTAACTGGTCCAGAGTATAAAATGTGACACAGAAGTTTTCTCAACAGTCAATCGCACTTGCACAAGGGTAGGTGAATGATGGCAAGCGATACCGCATTTATTCAACACTGCACTCGTTACGAATTTCATGAAGGAAAAAGTGCTGCAAAAGCATGTGCATCGATCTGTTCTGTTCTGGGGGAGAATATTGTATCGAAAAGCGTTTGGTTTAGACAGTTTAAAGCACGTGATTTTAATGTTAGCGATAGAGAACGTAGCGGTGCCCCGCAGAAAGTTGCACATGAGTATCTGTAAACATTGCTGGACGAAGATTCGTCTGAAACTGAAAACAAACTAGCTAAACAAATGGGAGTCACTCAACAAACCATTTCCAATCGTTAACGCGCGATGAAAAAATTCAGAGGAAAGGAAAATGGGTGCCATATGACCTGAGCCAGAGGAACAAGAATGAGCGTGTCGTGAAGTGTTTGAATTTTTTGAATAAACAACACAGAAAGTCTTTCCTCTAAAAAAATCGTTACGGGTGATGAAAAGTGGATATAGTACGACAATCCCAAACGCAAACAAACTGAGCAGACCCCGATGAAGCAACGACTTCGACACCGAAACACAATATTCATTCCAAGAAAGTTTTGCTGTGCATATGAAGGCTCGTTTCTATTATGAACTATTGGAACAGGGTTAAACTGTTACTGGTGATCGCTACAAGCAACGATTGCTGCGATTGAACCAGAAAATCTGTCGGAAACTTCCATTCACAGGAAAAGGATTGCGTCCCGTGAAATTACTACATGACAACGCTAAACCGCATGTCGCGAAATCGGTCAAAGAAACATTATTGACGCTTGGCTGGAAGGTTTTGGAGCACCCAGCGTATAGTCCCGACATATCTCTTTAGATTATCAATTGTTCCGATCGATGCAACATGGTTTGTGTGCTGTACGGTTTTGGACATGTTGTAACGTATACCCTAGATTCAGTTTCTTTTTGATTTTACTATCTCTTGTTATTTTATTTTCCTATGCAAATTATCTTCTCACTTAACGAGATGTCATTTCTCCCGCTGAATTATATGTGGCAACGAGTGTAAATCATGACGTGGTGGTATGCAGTATATATAGGCGCGCTCAAGTATACCAAGGAGCTTCGTTTTATATGTGATAGGTTCTTCCTAATTATTGTTATGCGATTCTACGATAGTACGAAAGTTCGGTCTAACAGTAGTTGTGTTATTCTGGAGTGTGTATTTGAGTAATACCAGGAGCTCCCCAATAAAAGGTTAAAAGTGAGTACATTTTCTTAGTTCATTGTATTGTCAGACCTCTGTCTGGCCGTTAAGTCTATTTCATGGAGTGTTTACGTTAAGTTCAGGGTATATTGTGTTTACCGCTTTAGTAAGGAGCCTTCAAGGTACTAATGTACTAAATCCGAAGTTATATTACTGATATTTAAGATAATGAGGAACGCTGAGTAAAAATAAATTCCATATTCTTGGAATTTATTGCACGTGCGTGTCTAACCTGAAGAAACTCTAGCACTTTGAAGATTAAGCACACTTTAGCTACTTCAAGTAACCTTTCAATAACCCTAACGTGACTTAACGTAAGCTTTCCTGCACTACACGTCCAGCCGGAGATTTTTATTCATTATAATGTGACCAAGTGCAAAAAAGCCGCCCCGGTGGCGCAGTGGTCTAATACGTTGGCCTCTGATCATTCGTCCGTAAGGGGTCCGGGTTCGAATCCCGGTGAGGCATGGATGTTGTGTTTGTCTTACGGCACTGGCTCTCTTTCTTCACTGGAACCAGTGACCCTAAATTAGGAACGGGCGACTGCTTATGGCCCATTGAGTTGCTCACGGTGGTCGTTAAACCTCCAATCAAAAAAAAAAAAAAAAAAAAAGTGCAAAAATGGGTTGACGACTTCTTCGCGTCACACGACGTAGAATCCTTCATGACTCCACTCCACCCACCAGCTGCCCCATTCGATGGCGGAAGGTGATATATCATGACGGCGCATATTTTGATTCGTAAAGGTATTGTTATTTTCCCTCAATTTACATGTTGCGTTGTCTTAAAACGCTTTAGAACTTATTTGTACACCTAATACAAAGATGCAGATTACTTTTCTTTTCACTAAGAGTTTTGCTTAGCTCAAGTCTATATACCATCCTCGATTTTGAGCCATTGCTTCCGGAGAAGAAAGAAAACCAGCATAGTAAAGAGGCAACCGATGTATCCATGTTCTACATGAAATACCAGCCCAGACTCAGCAGTGATAATTTCCAGAATGTTAAATAACTGGATGATAGGGCGACTAAACGTCATTACAACGGATGGTGTACATTTTGTACAACAAAACAAGTAATAAGATTAAAACTGAGATCTGTTTTATTAGGGTATTGGTAAATTTATTTCAAGATTTTAGCCTGATATCCACCTACTTTAGCACATGCTAAGGGGTGTTCCTATAAATAGGATTATATACATGTGGCCAAAAGTCATGCAGAAGTAGACCGAAAGTCAATTTTTGATGGTTTGAAATCAACCTATAAACGCAATAATAAAGTCAGGAGTACATATTATACATCGTTTTAAAGGACACCTTATGTTAATTTAAATAATTTTACAGAATGTTATTTCCAGTAAAAGAAGTGAAGTTACAAGCAAAAGTATACAGCATCTAGTCATAAAAAGCAAAAAATAGTGGAATTTATGAAATTAGTGTACAATGCATTTAACGTACAATTACTGTGCAGTACATTATTGAAACTTGCAGGACACTTGAAATAACTTAACAACAAGCAAACTACGTTTTTTTAATATTAAATCGGATAACCACGGTTTCTTAGTAACAAAGTGCACCTTCTTGGCATGGAACTAATGAGCTTCTCTAGTTGTCCATTGGTAATATCGCATTGCCATGCGGCCCTTACAGACTCAATTAATGCTGTTTTAGGTGTGGGTCCTTGTTAACGGATCTTTTGTTTCAATCTCAGCCACATATTCTCTATGTGATTACAAACCGGTGACTGTGCATGCCACTGTAGTTTTCTCATAAATTTTCAATTAAACCACTCGTCAACCAAGTTTGAGCGATGAGATGGTGCTATATCGTCCTGAAAGATAAAATTCCGCAAACCCATGTCTTGTGCAGATGGTAGCAGTTCGGACTCCAAAATATCCACATATTTCGATCCATTCAATGTGCAATCAGCCGCCCCGGTGGCGCAGTGGTCTAAGGCGTTGGCCTCTGATCATTCGTCGTAAGGGGTCCGGGTTCGAATCCCGGTGAGGCATGGATGTTGTGCTTGTCTTACGGCACTGGCTCTCTCCCTTCCCTGGAATCAGTGACCCTAAATTAGGGACGGGCGACTGCTTATAGCCCATTGAGTTGCTCACGGTGGTCGTTAAACCTCCAATAAAAAAAAAAAAAAAAAAATGTGCAATCAACAATGTGCAGATGGTAGCAGTTTGGACTCCAAAATATCCACATATTTCGATCCATTGAATGTGCAATCAACAATGTGCAGATGGTAGCAGTTTGGACTCCAAAGTATCCACATATTTCGATCCATTCCATGTGCAATCAACAATGTGCAGATGGTAGCAGTTTGGACTCCAAATTATCCACATATTTCGATCCATTCAATGTGCAATCAACAATGTGCAGATGGTAGCAGTTTGGACTCCAAAATATCCACATATTTCGATCCATTCAATGTGCAATCAACAATGTGCAGATGGTAGCAGTTTGGACTCCAAAATATCCACATATTTCGATCCATTCCATGTGCAATCAACAATGTGCAGATGGTAGCAGTTTGGACTCCAAAATATCCACATATTTCGATCCATTTAATGTGCAATCAACAATGTGCAGATGGTAGCAGTTTGGACTCCAAAGTATCCACATATTTCGATCCATTCCATGTGCAATCAACAATGTGCAGACGGCCAACCTCACTGGCTGAAATACAAGACCATAACATCACCGAATGTTGGTGTTTGATTGTTGGCTAGGTGCAGCATGCCTTATATCTTTCACCTGCCCGACGAAATACGTAATTATTTCCATTATTATCGGAAATAGTAACAGTTGTTTGATCACTGAAAATAAAAAAATTCCATTCATCAACAGTCTAATTCTTGTGTGACTTGGCCTAAGCAATTCTTTTGAGACGTTGTTGTTCAGTAAGGAAAGTTTTTCGTGCAGCTTTTTGTGCAGTCAGTCCATTTTCTTGTAGCCTATGGTGAACTGTACATGCACATACAATAATGAGCACTTCATTCTCCCCCTCATTTCTTAAACCAGTGGTTGTTTTAAACCTTGATCCTGAGGAACGACGAATCAACATGCGATCATCACGTGCAGTACATAGCCTTGGTCGACCTGTTCTTTTTCTGTTTCCCACACATCCGGTTTCTGCAACTCTTTTAATGATACGCAAGACAGTGGAATGATCACAGCCACATTTAACAGGAATTTTACGACTTCTGGATCTAAGGTCATGCAAGGTAATAATTTTTGCCTTGGTTTAAATAGGCATGACCAATTTTCTGGTTTTTGACAATCCGAAACTCAAATATCACCATGAATTCTGTATAAACTTCGTTCAACTGACTACAAGCAGCTGCGTTCTAAGTCGACAGACGATTCTACATTCTTTTGTATCTCACTAGCGGATGTCTAAGAAAGCTATAGCGAATTAAAGGGGGCGCGAACGCTTTTTCAAAACTGGATTTGTTTTCTCGCCTGCACATTTTTGCTTGTAACTTCACTTCCATTACTGGTTATAACATTCTGTTAAAATATTTGAATTCAGCGTAACATTTCCTTTAAAATATGCTACGCTGTATAAATTGAATTCAAACATCAAATATTGACTTTCGGTTTACAGGTGCAGGTATACTTCAAATATATTCAAGAATGTTGATAAAAGTCGTTAACCTACCGAGTCCCAGTGAAGTCCATCAATATTTTGGTAATGTCTAGAATTGATCAGGAGTCCCAGTGAAGTCCATCAATATTTTGGTAATGTGTAGAATTGATTTTGCAGAAGTCTTTTTTCCGCTCTTTTGCAATGGTAAACTGAATTTTTTTTTTTTTTGGAACAGTCGTTTTGGTAGATCCATGTTTCATCAATAGTCACAATAAATTTACATCTCTCTCCGGCTAAAGAATTTTCATAAACAAATCAACACAGTGTTCAACCTCAGCCACGTGCCTAGGCTTAAGCGGTGAATATTATGATTTTTTTCAGATATAAATCTTTGTTTATTACCTTATTTGCAGTTGATACAGAGATTTTAACGACTTAGCGATTGCTCTTTGGGTCGGTGATTTTCTTCTATAACCATAGAACTTACTTTCGAAATAGTTATAAAAGTACTTACCTTCTTTGTGTATTCGTTAGGTGTTTTGTTTTTCCTGTTGAATGCAATGCTAGACAATGTTCCCTCTACTGTTAATAATATTGCTCATTTTACATTTAGGAATGCTAATTCCATGATTTTCGGAGCGTTTATTAATTACAGAATATGAATATTTCTGTTCGTAAAGAGCAAAAAGATATCCTTCTACCCACAGCTTGTTTACGTGCGCCATTTTTTACCAGACGATATTTTACTGCAGCAGATGTTTGTTCCGTGTTCATCTAACACGCTGTTGCCAGTGTTAATTCTTTGAACGTTTTTTTATTTTCTGTAATTTCTTTTCAACAAGTTAGTAAGATCGTGCAATGCATTAATTACACAGCCCAACAACAAAAAACAAACATTTCTGGCGCCTCGGAAGTTAAACCTATTCTTGGGAATATTTGGGGCCCTAATTCTAAAAGTAGCATCAGTTTTGCCCTATCAACTCTAGTTTTTTGAGATAGGACATACTCGCCTTATATGCTGATGTGTAGAAATATTGTTATTTTATGTGCGTAAAGTCAGTGTACACTGTTATTTTATGAGTGCATAGCCAGTGTCTGTTAGTCTAATTGGGAATTTATGAACAACTATACAACCAGATAATCTAATGTGATATAAGTTTGTTTGCAGATTGAGTAGACTCCATGGCGTCCCCACGAAGATGTTGCTTGAATCCTCCAGATGTCTTTTGCTACATTTGTGGCGAGTACACCCTTAAAGAAAGTAGGAAACCTCTTTCAGAGTTTGTGAAGAGGGCATATCTTGGTTATTTTTGTGTTCAGCTTGGAGACAAAGATAAGTCTTGAGCTCCAAATATTATATGCAAAACTTTCACGGAGCATTTACGGCAGTAGAAAATGGAAAAAGGATCTCTGAAATTTGGAATACCAATGGTGTGAAGGGAGCCTAAAACCACCATGATGACTGTTATTTTTGTCCTATCAACATCAAGGGTATTAATCGAAACAACCGAAGCAATTGGACATATATGACCTCGATTCAGCAAGACGACAGCATCCACACTCAAATGAGGTACCCATTCCATCTTTCATTCACCTACCAGAGCTGCCAGCGGATGAGGAATCAAGCATGTCTGACCACATACAAGATAACAGCAGTGGGGAAAGTGACAGTAATTTCGTAGGAACTTCATCAAATGCCCAACCTTTTAACCAACATTAACTGAGTGACCTCATCAGGGATTTGAACCTCTCAAAGGTGTCTTCAGAATTGCTGGACTCCAGGTTGAATGAAAAGAATTTACTGCAGTCTGGAACCAAAATTACGTTATACCGTAGCAGAGGAAAAGATCTGCTGCTCTTTTTCTCTAAGGACAACAATCTAGTGTTCTGCAATGACGCCAGTGGCCTTCTCAGGAAAATAGGTCTATCATCATACATGCCAAATGAATGGCATGTCAGTGGCCTTCTCAGGAAAATGGGTCTATCATCATACATGCCAAATGAATGGCATGTCAGTGGCCTTCTCAGGAAAATGGATCTATCATCATACATGCCAAATGAATGGCATGTCAGTGGCCTTCTCAGGAAAATGGGTCTATCATCATACATGCCAAATGAATGGTATGGCAGTGGCCTTCTTCGGAAAGTGGGTCTATCATCATACATGCCAAACGAATGGTATGTCAGTGGCTTTCTCAGGAAAATGGGTCTATCATCATACATGCCAAATGAATGTCATGTCTGTGGCCTTCTCAGGAAAATTGGTCTATCATCACACATGCCAAATGAATGGTATGTCAGTGGCTTTCTCAGGAAAATGGGTCTATCATCATACATGCCAAATCAATGAGATGTCAGTGTCCTTCTCAGGAAAATGGGTCTATCGTCATACATGCCAAATGAATAGCGCTTTTTCAATGATAGCTCCAAGCGGAGTTTCAAATGTGTTCTTTTACACAACTGCAAGAGATATGGCTCAATTCCAATTGGTCGCTCAGACAGTATGACAGAGACTTACGAGACAATATCTCTAGACTTGAAAAAACTAAAGTATCAAGAACATCAATCGATGATTTGTGCAGACCTAACGATGGTGAACTTTCTCCTTGGTCAGCAAAGTGGCTATACAAAATATCCGCGCTTTAAATGTCTTTGGGACAGCAGAGCCAAACACAATCACTGGATAATGAAAGTGTGGCCTCTCAGAAAAGATTGGTAGTTGGAGAACAAAATATCATTAAGGAACCTTTGGTAAGCAGAGACAAATTCATCCTGCCACCTTTGGATATCAAGCTAGGCCTAATGAAACAATATGTAAAGGCTTTGAACACAGAAGGTTTGTGTTTTTGGCTATTTAACACGTAAATTCCCTGGACTGAGCACGGAAAAACTGAAAGCAGGGATTTTCGATGGTCCCCAGATAAGGCAGCTTATAAACGAGATCCATATTTCATAGATTCAATGGAAAACATTGAGTCTTGTTCCTGGACTTCGTTTGTTCTAGTTGTCAAAAACTTTCTCGGCAAACATAAGGTCGACAACTACTTTGAATTAGTTGAGGACATGCTCTCCAATTTTAATAAGCTCGGCTGTAATATGAGCATCAAGGTCCATTACCTACACAGCCACCTAGATCTAGAAAACCTTGGTGTTTTAAGCGAAGAGCAAAGTGAAGGATTTCAGCAGGACATAAAAACTATGGAAAACAGATACCAGGCTAGGTGGGATACCCACATGATGGCATATTACTGCTGGAATCTTCTGCGGGACTGTCCTCGTAGATCTCACTCTAGAAAGTCCTATAAAAGACGTTTCTCATATGTTGGATGACTGATCAGTTTATATGTTCTTGTGTTGAAAATACTGATTTAGTAATATGTGCTTGTTTCAATAGTATGTTGTATAGTTAGTATCAATATTTGTAAAGATCATGTCAAAAATAGCAGATCATGCGATGTAGGATCCCGAAATTTCACGGATGACTGGTGGAATTAGCATATAGGGTGGGTATGCCCTATCTCCAAAACTAGAGCTGATAGGGCAAAACTGATGCCATTTCTGGAATCAGAGTCCCAAATAAATCCAATAATAGGTTTCCAGCAGACCAGAAATAATAGGAAAATGCCTTGGTTTTGAGGGGACTAAACTTGAGGTTCACATACATCAAAATTAAATCTCATTGTGCCCATATTACCTGTTTCTATTATCAAGAGCAACCAAACATAAGCCGTTTTTTTTTTATAATTAAAAATCCCATCTAAATCGGGCAATTTTTACGGACGTTACGGTGCGAGAATAATGGCTAACGAATCTCACGCATGCCGACTGCACGTAATTGCAGACAAAAAGCTTTTTTGGCGGAACTTCTTCCAAAGTCGTTACGCAATAACGTATGGTATTTCGTCGCAATCGAAGCATTTTTAGTCAAGTTATGAGGATAATGAGTGTGGAATATATCTCGCTTCTGTTCCCTGATCTTTGACCCTATTTCGATGATATTCCTCAGAACCGGTACAGTATATCTTCGGAACAACATGATAAAGTTTTGTCGCAATCAAAGCGTTTTTACGTAAGTTATGAAGCATAAGGGCGATGGAATAGATCCCGCTCCTATGTCCTGAACTGTGACCATATTTCGCCCATTTTCAAAAGGGTTAGTCCCCATATTGTCTCTACCACATACTAAAATTTCATCGAAAGCGAACCATGTTTAGGCGAGTTATCGCGCGGACAGACAGACGGTCAAACCTGGAGCATATACGCTTCTTCAACCTACGGTTAAAAAGCGTAAATAAAACAAGTTAGTAAAATCATGCAATGCATTGATAATGATACACTTTCGAACATACCAGAAATCATTACTCAAGTTATGAGGATAATGGCTGTAGAATAAATTTCGCTCCTGTGCCCTGACCTTTGACTCCATTTCGATGATATTTAGCAGAACCGGTTCAGTATACCTGCGGAACCACATACTATTTTTTTGTCGCAATAGAAGCATTTTTAGTCAAGCTGTGAGGATAATGGCTGTGGAAAAAAATATCGCTCCTGTGTCTGACGTTTGACCCCATTTCGATGATATTCATCAGAACCGGTTCAGTATATCTTCGGAACAACATGATACACTTTTGTCGCAATCAAAGCGTTTTTACCTAAGTTATGACGCATAAAGGCGATGGAATGGATCCCGCTCCTATGTCCTGACCTTTGACCCCATTTCTTCCATTTTCAATAGGTTTCGTCCCCAGGTGGTTTCCTACCGCATACTAAAAGTGCATCGAAATCGAACCTTTTTTACGTGAGTTGTCGTGCGGACAGGCGGACGGACAAAGCTGGAGCACATGCGCTTCTTTAACCTACGGTTGGAAAGTGTAAACAAATGGTGTTTATACGTATATCTCCAAAAAAAGTCTCTACTGTGATAACTGCAAAATGGAAATATATTTGAAGTATACTTACACCTCGAGCTGTAGGTGTTCCTGTCTGTCTGTAGCGATGAATAAAATAGCTTGATATAGGTTAGGAATGCATTGATTTACAGCCACCGTGTCCAAACTATTAATGCAGTCTTCCACAGATTTCCGAAGCTGTTCTGCAAGGAAGCAAATGGAGACATTCTGAATCACCGTCTTCGGGCATAAGCAATATTAAGAACACAATAATTGATGGACACTGTGATAAGAAAATGTTGGGAAGAGATTACGATTTACATTTATTGAAAGTTTAAAGGTAGTAAGTATTTAAGAGCCGCAGAAAAGAATGTAAGGTGACGAAGTAATAAAGTAGAAAGTAATCGTTTGAGGTTGTTGTTTCTATCTGTGGCATGATGTCAGAGTCATGGGGACTCGCTTTTCCTCATCATTGGGTCATAGAGCAAATAATACATAAAAGACTAGGTGGGATAGCATATCACCCGTTACAGGTATTAGGTCCATACTGCTAAGATAAAATAGGGAAAGGAATTGTTTTGACGTAGCTTTCATAAAACCCGTCTGCTACGAGGGTGATAACAATAATTCTGCACACATTAATCTAAAACTTGCGCAGATGATGCAATAGGGAAAATGATTGCGTCATGTCAAGTACAGACTCTCAGCAACGCTGTGGTGTCAGAACGACGCGCTATCATTTGTTGTGGGGACGTGGGAAGGTTTGGAAATGGGTGCGCAGCTCCTCAGGTCGAGTCACAGCGTTAGACCAGCGCTCGTACGTAAAAATAGAAACTCAGCAGGGGAAAACTCCGACACAGATTCACAGTGCCTTGCAAGAAATGTGTGAGGAAGGAACTCTTGCTCGAAACTCAATTTCTTTGTGAGGACAAAGTTGAGACCAAATGTTCTTCAAAATCGCCCCAACTTGTTGGAAGCGGGAGCAATTGTGCTGCATGATAATGCATCGTGTTATGGTCCATCGTCGGAAAGGTGACTTTTGTCGAAATATTGCTGGGAAACTTTATCACACCCACCATACAGCCCTGAGCTCAGCCCACTCGATTTTGATCTTTTCCAAAAGTTAAAAAATAGGTTCCCTGGCATCCGCTACGAGTCACTATACAGCGGCAAGCGTCCCGAACTGCAGGCCTGATGGTCTGGAGAGCCATCGCGTATGACAGCCGGACTTCCCTCGCAGTGATACGAGGGACGTTGACAGCCCAGCGCTACGTACAGGAGATCCTGCGGCCCATGTGCTGCCTCTCCTGGTGGGGTGGCCCGCAGCCATTTTTCAACAAGAGAACGCCCGTCCGCACACGGCTGGAGTTTCCCAGAACTGTCTACGTCATGCTTCGACGCTTCCGTTGCCGGCCAGATAGCCTGATCTCTTGCCCATCGAGCACGTGTGCATCCAGATGGGACGCTAGCTTTCTCTATGTCCCAGTGTTCGTGATTTAGAGCGTCAGTTGCAAGAAACTGTTGGCCAATCTGTCCCAGGATAACATACTGCGTCTCTTTGACTCCTTGCCAGACCGCATAATCGCAGGTATCCGAGCAGGAGACGGTCCGACGCGGTACAAACGCTGACCGGAATGTGTACCGTATGTTCGCGGGAAATCGTCTTGCTGCTGTGATATCGTAGTTACTTCGGTCTGGGGTATGTACCATATCACTACTGAAGTCTCATTTAAATCTGACGCCTCCTTCTTCGTGCGCAGATTTTTATGGCAAGGAGTGTATAAAACTCCCTGCCAGTTTTACATCATTTAGAAAAAAGCGCTAAAGGAATATTATGTTAATAGTTAAATTACATTCACTTCAATCACATTGTACTGTATTGCGATATTGTGCATGTAAGTTGAAAAATATGTAATTACTTGACTTGGCTAACATCAGCCTTTTCCCCTGGTTCCCTGCTATGTTGCTCTATAGATGTTGTAATACACTGCTGGACAATTGCTAAGGACGGATCATAAACGGCTATATAGCGCATAAAAAAGTAAGTGTGGTTGGATGCCAAGTGAAATAAAATAATGTCAGAATGCCAGGACATTACAAGAAAGACAATTTATTGTGCTCTGAAATCCAGAAGGCTTTGGAACGTGTTCAAGGGACAAACAGGCCATTTTGTGCAGAATACGTAAACGTGAAAAAAATGCAATTACCGTCCGCAGGCGTTCCGGAGTAAGTTGTCAATACGGGATATGGCCACCATGGAGGGCGATGCAAGATTCCACACGTCGTGTCATGCTTTGCACAACATTATCAAGTAGCCGTTTGGGTAATTTATCCCATTCCTCTGTCAGTGCACGGATGAGGGTGTCCTTGTTTATTGGAGGGCATTGGCGACCATCAAGACTCCTCCCAAAAGCATCCCACACATTTTCAATGGGATTCAGATCTGGAGAACGTGCTGGCCATACGAGGCGTTGAATATCCTCGCTCTCAAGACACTCCTGGTCAACGACTGTTCGATGACATGTTGCGTTGTCGTCCATGAAAATGAATCTATCACCGACAGCACCACGGAACATGCGAACATGAGGTAGCAGAACATCATTAATGTATCGTTGGCCAGTCATAGTCCCAGTTGAAAGCACATAGAGGGACGTACGGCCATTGATCATGATGCCAGCCCATACCATGACACCACACGTCGGATATCGGTCCCTTTCCTGTATGTTTGCTGGACAATATGCAGTACCACTATCACGCCAGATCAGTTGTCGTCGACAATCAGACGATAGACTGTACTCTCATCTGAGAAGAGGACAGCAGACCAGTCGTTATCAGTCCAATTGCGATGTTAATGGAACCATTGCAAACGGGCGGTACGGTGACGTCTGGACAATGGGATGCACACAACAGGACGGCGGGCGTATAGTCCTCCTTCATGCAAACGTCTGGCGACAGTTTTTTGGGAGATTCGCTTGCCAGTAGCAGCCATAAACTGATTTGCTACCTCACTAGCAGTGCTGCGTCGGTGTCTTTTTGTTGATACCACTATATACCGATCTTCTGCAGGTGTCGTACTGCGAACACGACCTCCCCCGTGACGTTTGCTACACTCTCCATTTGTTTGAAATGATTTCCAAAGCCTTGAAACAACACTGTGGCTGACGTCGAACTCCCTGGCATCATCTGTTATTTTTCGCCCTTCTTCAATCTTACCAATAATACGGCCACGCGTAAAATCATCTAGGTGATGTCGGGAAGACATACTGAAAATTGCAAGTTCATCAATTGATTCTTTCCCTTTCAACTCTGCGTTTGAACAACAACAGTCAATACGCGTCAAATCCTTTATGTCTCTTATCAGCGCTAGGACGTCACGAACAAGTTCGGCAATCCAAAATTTGCATACGCACAACACGTTTTACTGTATCCCGCACTTATGCTAATTTCCACATTTTCCTGCCTTCCATTTTATGGTTGCTATCGTTGCTGTTGTCATCCGTCCTTAGCAATTGTCCGACAGTGTATATGTTTTTAATGGTATATAATGTGATTTTCATTTCGATTTTTTAATTTCTGATTTGTGAAAGATATGCAGTGTTATGTTAGCTGCGTGTAACAGTGTAACGTGGCAAATAAACTAAATTAAAGTGACATCAAAGGAAGATATCTGGCGCTGTTAGATCCGGTTACCGAGTTGGCTAATGAGCATGTCTAAAATATGAAGGCTGTTTTTTGCCAAACGCCTGACGTAAAAATGCTGCAACTGGTTATGTCGAACGGCAAGTAGCCTGACTAAAACTCTATGCGTTTTCTGTCGGTATCGAAGATCGAATCTGCGCCCCCTTACTCTGGAGTACGTTGCTCTCCCAACTAAGCTACACGGACGAAATGTATCGCTGCAGATTTGCCGTTTTGACACGGGCTTTACCTCGGTAGTACGTCACCCCTTCTCCTACTATTATTGCAGCAGTACTATTGCTTAACTATGTGTCTACTGATATTGGTAGTGAACTCGTTGCGCATCGGTCACAGTTTATCAAACTTATGAACAAATGACCAGGGAAAGAAACACGTATGGTTACTTATGAACAGTTCGTTTTTATTCATTCAACACTGGACCATTAGGTGAGTCATATACACTGAAGAGCAGTTGAATTACAGATAACTGTCTAGTAACCTTAAGCACCACCTTTCGCCCTGATGACGGCGGCGATTCGTCTCGGCATGGGCTCGACAAGACACCGGAAGCGTTGGGAAGCAATACGGATCCACGACCCCTGAACAAGCTCCTACAGTTCACAAAGAGTTGATGGAGGGGGGGGAGGGTCAGAGCCTCGTACATCTCTCTGGATGGCATCCCAGATGTGCTCGATGGGATTGAGGTCAGGTGACCTAGCTGGCCAAGGAAGCGAGGTCACTTCGGTGAGTGTTCTTCCAACCATTCGGTAACAATTCGGGAGCTGCATTGTCTTGTTGCAGGATGAGGTCCCAGTGGGATGTTGAAGACTCACAAATGGGAGCAAATGGTCGTCCAGGATGTCCCGGTAACGTTGACCTGTGAGAGACGATGTCACACGTACCAGGGGTCCCATTTCAGTCCACGTAAACAGTCCCCAGACGAGAATGCCACCCCCACCAGCTTGAAGAGTACCCTGCTGGCAAGAAGGATCCATCGCTTCATGTTTGCTCCGTAAACCGCGTGAAGTCATCCGCATGTACCAACGTGAATCTCGACTCATCAGTCCAGGCAACATTTTCCCACATGTCTAGGGTCCAGTGGCGATGTTCCCGCGCCCATGCTAGTGTTTGCACCCTGTGATGTATGTTCAGCAGCGGTACCCTCGTGGGACGATGGCTTCTGTACCCCATAGTGAGGAGATGCTTCTGGATGGTGTGGTTGCTTACACGTTTTTGTGCACCAGCGTTAAATTGCCGAGTGATTTCTTGCACTGTGGCCCGTCTATCCGCTGTTACAATGCAAGCTAGCCGACGATGACCCCGCTCATCCACACGCTGCTGTCCACGGCAGTTGGCATTTGCAGGGATGGTTTTAACGGATTCGATGTACTCACGGTTCACCCGTGACAGCATGGCTCGTGAAAATCCCAGTGCCTGCACGACTTCCAAGATGGAGTGACCCATTCGTCGGGACCCTACAATTTGCCCACGACCAAATGCCCTTAGATCCTTCGTCTTACACATACTGCGTCCGACTCTTACTAATTACCGTCGTATCACTCCTTATATTGTCGGATCGCTGCATACGTCCTGTCGTTTCCGTTATTACCGGGCCGCCCACAGCGCGACATTTGTATAACGTCAGCTGTCTCTAATTCAATTGGTCTTCAGTGTACTCCATTTGTCAATGATTATATTCGTTTGTTGATCACATCGATTTTTTCTAGCTTTGGAGGTTTAACCCTTTAACCACCGAAACGCCAAAAACGCACGTACATACAAACAACCATAGCGCCATAAACGCCTGTCTAGGGTGAGTCACGTTTCTTACCCTTACCCTCTTCAAATTTGTACGACCTATGAGGGATCAGCAGGTGTCATTCCCAGTCACTGTTGTTGTTACTAAATTAAGCAGTAAACCAACAGTTTCGGACTTTATGGTATTTAGAGTGGTACAAGATTTTGAGGTCATGGTCGTTATAGGGTTAACGGCCACCATGAGCAACCCTGTAGGATATAAGCAGTCGTCCATACTTAATTTTGAAATGTTTGTAGGGAAGGAACGGGAAGACGAACATGACATCCATGCTTCACCGGGATTTGAACTCGGACCCACGTTGGACGAATGATCAGAAACCTACGCTACTGGGGCGCCACACACATCGACTAACCACGCTTGGTAAGCTCTTCGGGGAAGTAAAGTGACGTTAAGTTAGAAAATCTTTACCTAGAAGAAACTAAATGTACATAAGAAAACAGAAACTCAAGAGAAAGATTATTTAGAGGTGTTCGACACACAAAGCTTTGGACCAAGTGCTGCCCTACATGGTGACCCTGTATCGGGGTGTCACTGGACTTTGTCTGCATTACCACGCCTAGCGTTCCAAGGCTCGCGTGGAGCAGGAATAGTTAAAGCAGTACTGTCCAACTCGATGCGCGGAACGAACGTCTGTGAAAATTAGACCCTGTTTTATTTCTGACTGAAAACACATGAAAAGAAATCTGAAATGTTGCACTGCATTGTAAACCAATAAGTATCATGTGAGTCTTTGCTGGAATGTTTTTTTTTTATTGGAGGTTTAACGACCACCGTGAGCAACTCAATGGGCTATAAGCAGTCACCAGTCCCTAAATTAGGGCCACTGGTTCCAGGGAAGGGAGAGACTCAGTGCCATAAGAAAAACACAACATCCATGCCTCACCGGAATTCGAACCCGGACCCCTTTCGGACGAGTAATGAGGCGCCTTTGCTGGGATTATCAAGTACAATAGATAAGGTAGTGGAAATTACGAATTAAATTAATGCCTAAAACTGAGCTCTTACGCATATAAAATTTAAAACACTTTTAGATCAACTTTATGCCCAATATGATGTCTTATTTCTGCACAATCGAATCTGTTGTATGAGTGTCGAAAAATGTTTAATGAGATTTTTCTAACTTCGGAAAGAAATTTATCTGTTTTACTTGGAAGAAATAAAACGTGATGCTAATCTAACTATGTAAAAGTCCAAACGATGTCGCTTTTCTTAGCTCACCAGCTTTCCTAACCCATTTAACGCAGCATTTAAATGCGCTAAATATTACTCTGCAAGGGAAAGCCCAAAACATCTATAAAGTTTAGACTCGTAAAGCTGGTTCCTGTAACAAGCTGCCTTTATTAAAACCAAATCTGGAAAGAAGCAATTTCAATCACTTCAAATCCTGCATGAAGCTTTTGATGTTTTTCGTTAAAGCGCTTGTTTAATTATGGACGTAGGTACCTAAAATAATAGCTACGGCTTTCAGTTTCATTCTTATTCGAAAATCTGCCATCACTGTACTATTTCATATACTCGTATACACTATATTGACAAAGGCTTCCGGATACCATTTCAATAGCAAATGAACGGACCGCTGCGCTGTTAAGATGCGCGGTACAGCTGCAAACGGTATAAAAACAAACCTGCAGCTGACCACGATCATATCGCACTGTGAGGTTGAGTTAATATGTCGCGACGGGAGAGAACTGACTTTGAGAAAGGAAAGATTGTTGGGTGTTATATTAGTCGGTTGTCCATAAGAGATACCGAAAGGCGTTTAGACATACCCAAGTCAACAGTTTCGGATGTACTGAATGAGTGGAAGACACATGGCGTGCCGAAGTAGCAAAACGTACCGACAGATCAAAGAAAATCAGTGATAGAGCACGTCGAAGCATCAGGAGAGTCGTTACAGCTAATCGACGGAGTACTCCACAAGACCAGGTGTACAGGTGAGTAAAAATGCTGGAACCTTGGTATTTACACATACCATTCGCAGAGAACTTCATTCCATGGGATACCGTCGTCGTGCGGCTGTTCATAAGCCTTTCATCTCCACTCGGAATGCTACTCGTCGTTTAGCATGGTGTAAAGAACATTTATCGTGGACCGTAGATCAATGAAAATGGGCCCTATGGACTGATGAATCCAGATACACGATCCATCAGTCTGATGGCCGTGTGTGGGTATGGCGGCAGCCGGGGGAACGCTATTTACCACAGTGTACTGCTCCTACGGTCAAATTTGGAGCTGGCAGTGTACTGGCATGGGGGTGTTTTTCGTGGTATGGTCCTGGCCCGTTGGTTATCGTGGACAAACATGTTAACCAGAACGTGTACCTCGTTATTCTGGACAATTATGCCCTACCAAATCTGTGTCAAAACTATGGAACCTAGTCTTGTTAGGGCCCGCCATAAAGCAAGGACTGCACCGAGCTATAAAGCAAGGACTGTTATGGCATAGTTTGATATAATTCTGTGTCGTGTGTGGACTGACCAGCACACGGCCGTGATCTTAATTCAATAGAGCACCTATGGGATGAATTAGAGTGCCACATAAGAAGTCTGGAACCAAAGCCTACTACTAAGCAACAGTTAGCGGCAGCATTATGCACTGAATGGAAGCGCATACCTATGGCTGTGTTCCAAAACCGTGTGGAAAACATGTCTCTACGGGTTAGTGCATGCATTGAGGCCAAAGGTGGACCAGCACAGTACTAATGTATGTCAATGTTGTGTTTCTTTTCTAAGTGTCCGGTGACTTTTGCCAATATAGTGTATGTTACAATAAAAGGATGACTTCACACCATATGTTAAATGAAATGAGAAACTCACCGTCTATATACGATATTTAATAAAATACGAAACACATTTACAGTTAAAATACCCCACTAGCACTTTCGGGGTAACATTTACCCCATCATCAGGTAGAACAGAGGCAATGTAGTACTCCTTTATATAGTTGTGCAACGATGCATTATGGGTATAAGTCATCACACGTCGCATGGGTCGTGACCGTTGCCATTTTAACAGTGTAAAGAGTATAATTTCACAAGTTATTTGTTTAACATATCAGTACAAGGATTCGTTACAAATACAAAGTTATGATCAATTTTATATATTGTTGGAATTGTAAATATATATTAATATAATTTAAAGTTCAGGTTAGTAATACGCTCTTTCCAAAATCTTGATATGTCCACAGGCAAGTAGTCATTACAGCATTTGTCCCCTAAAGCTTCGATATACATACACAAAATGCAGCGAATATATATATGCTGGAGTGTCCAGTAGCCTAATGTTTTTCCAGTCTGGTTGTAAAATTCCGTTTACCACATTCCTAGATAAAGCTATGTTATTGCTGTTGGCTCGGATATCGTATTTGTGTTCCTATACACGGATACCCAAACTTCTTCGTGTCGAGCCTACGTAGCTGCTAACATGTTCTCCTGTCGAGGGGTCCAGCAGTGGAATATTATACACACCCCATTTGTTCATAATATCTGTTGTTGCTCGATCCTTTTTAACTGATGATAGGAAGGTTCTTCGAGCGGGTGCCGCATTGTATACTATGTTTTGAACAGATACGAGATAGTGTGTTAGTGTTATGGGGGTGCTGGTACAATGCTCCTACGATTCGTTTATTACGCCTTGTATCTTGCTTCAGATTAATAGTTCGTTCACTGGATATTCTAGTGTATAACTGGATATTCTAGTGTATATTCTAGTGTATATGTGAATGCGTGAAGGCTCTTCTAAAAGAAAATTGATAGCAGAAAATTTTTGTGGAGTTGGATGTGAAGAGTTAAACGGGATAAGGCTGTTACAAGCAGTAGGCTTTCGATAGACACAAAAGGACAGTGAGTTAGTATTTGAATCACGAAATAGACGAAAATCCAAAAAAGGCAGAGAGAGAGATTAGATTCAAGTTCTATCGTGAGCCCGCTAGTAGGAAATACTGACGATAGTGCGTCGGCGAATTGTTTTAAATCACCCTTTGAGTGAGGCCAGAACACAAGAATGTCGTCGATGTACCTAAGATATAAACTGGGAACTAAAGGGAATAGGTTCTCAATGTATTGTAGCAGAATTTCTGCTAAAATCGCGGAAAGTGGGGATCCCCTCAAAGGATAATTTAAAACAATTCGCCGACGCACTATCGTCAGTATTTCCTTCTATCGGGCTCACGATAGAACTTGAATCTAATCTCTCTCTCTCTCTCTGCCTTTTTTGGATTTTCGTTTATTTCGTGATTCAAATACTAACTCACTGTCCATTTGTGTCTATCGAAAGCCTACTGCTTGTAACAGCCTTATCCCGTTTAACTCTTCACATCCAACTCCACAAAAATTTTCTGCTATCAATTTTCTTTTTTAGAAGAGCCTTCACGCATTCTTCAAATGATAGTCATTTCCAGTTTTTAAATTAGCGGATAAACATGGATACTCCAAGACGATGATGAATAGGTTTTACACTAGAATATCCAGTGAACGAACTATTAATCTGAAGCAAGATACAAGGCGTAATAAACGATTCGTAGGAGCATTGTACCAGCACCCCCATATCACTAACACACTATCTCGTATCTGTTCAAAACATAGTATACAATTCGGCACCCGCTCGAAGAACCTCCTATCATCAGTTAAAAAGGATCGAGCAACAACAGATATTATGAACAAATGGGGTGTGTATAATATTCCACTGCTGGACCCCTCGACAGGAGAACATGTTAACAACTACGTAGCCTCGACACGAAGAAGTTTGGGTATCCGTGTCCAGGAACACAAAGACGATATCCGAGCCAACAGCAATAACACAGCTCTATCTAGGAATGTGGTAAACGGAATTCTACAACCAGACTGGAAAAACATTAGGCTACTGGACACTCCAGCATATATATACCTTAGCTGCATTTTGTTCAAGGTATGTATATCGAAGCTTTATGGGACAAATGCTGTAATGACTGATAAATTCTTGATATGTCCACAGGACAAATCCTGTGGACATATCAAGAATTTGGAAAGAGCGTATTACTAACCTGAACTTTAAATTATAGTAATATATTTTTACAATTCCAACAATATATAAAATTGATCATAACTTTGTATTTGTAACGAATCCTTGTACTGATATGTTAAACTAATAACTTGTGAAATTATACTCTTTACACTGTTATAATGGCAACGGTCATGACCCATGCGACGTGTGATGACTTATACCCATAATGCATCGTTGCACAACTATATAAAGGAGTACTACATTGCCTCTGTTCTCCCTGATGATGGGGTAAATGTTACCCCAAAAGTGCTAGTGGGGTATTTTAACTGTAAATGTCTATCGTATTTTATTAAATATCTTACATAGGCGGTGAGGTTCTCATGTCATTTATAGTGTATGTGTATATGCAAATGACATATTTTAACAAAATAGGAAAAACATTACTCAAAGACAATTAAACCTATTTAAGCTCATTCTAAAACGAGAGAAATGATACTTGATGCAACTACAGATTTTAAAGTAACGTATTTGGTCCTCAGTTAGACACCTTATTAAAACTTTCGATACAGGTTAAAGTAATTTGATGAACTCAAGCAAAATATACGTCCTTTCAGCAATGCCCTGAATGTTGTGCATAAACACGAACCCCATTTATCAAATGAAATTATGTGCTCTTGCAGCAGGTGTATTTATTAGAACTCTAGAAGGGACTGGGGCAAACTTCTTTTTCAGATGGAAATATTGAATCATAAACGATGTGGGATTAAACGTTATTTCTTTGTTTGGAATCACAAGACTTACTTTTGAAAGTTTGGATTTTCTGGCATGAATTGCATAAAGTCCAAATTTCAGATTTGGTTTCGTCTGTTTTCAGTCAAAACAAAGGAACAGTCTGCTTTTGATCTGTTATTTCGACTGTTAACTAAAAGCATCAAAGTAGGCATGCGACAACTTTTACTGAATACCATAGTGCTCTCATTAAATACAAGTCGGCATCTTTACAAATTTTAAATTTCAACGACAAGTACCAAAGTGGGCATGTAACAACTTCCACTAGTCCACAGTGTTCTCATTGAATACAAATATGCATTTTTTTCAAATTTTAAATTTCAACGACAAGCAACGACGTGAGCATGTAACAACTTTTACTGGAGTCTACAGTACTCTCATTAAATACAAGTATGTATTTTTTTTTTCAGATTTTAAGTTTCAACGACAAGCATTGAAGCAGGCATGTAACAGCGTTTAGTAGAGTCTATAGTCCTCTTATTAAATACAAATACGCATTTTACAAATTTTAAATTTCAACTCTTCTAATATTAATTAAAGGAATTTAAAGTTTTAATAAATTAAGCAGGGCATCTTTATATAACATCTATTTAAAAAATATGTGGCCCTCCATTAATTTTTTTAAAAATATAGCTCCGTAGAAGTCGGACAGCAGTATGTTAGACTGCTTACTACTAATCAATTTTTGGACTGCTTACTACGAATCAATTTTTGGACTGCTTACTACTAATCAATTTTTGGACTGCTTACTACTAATCAATTTTTGGACTGCTTACTACTAATCAATTTTTGGACTGCTTACTACTAATCAATTTTTGGACTGCTTACTACTAATCAATTTTTGGACTGCTTACTACTAATCAATTTTTGGACTGCTTACTACTAATCAATTTTTGGACTGCTTACTACTAATCAATTTTTGGACTGCTTACTACTAATCAATTTTTGGACTGCTTACTACTAATCAATTTTTGGACTGCTTACTACTAATCAATTTTTGGACTGCTTACTACTAATCAATTTTTGGACTGCTTACTACTAATCAATTTTTGGACTGCTTACTACTAATCAATTTTTGGACTGCTTACTACTAATCAATTTTTGGACTGCTTACTACTAATCAATTTTTGGACTGCTTACTACTAATCAATTTTTGGACTGTGTACTACTAATGTATTTACATTAATCACGAAGGATAGGGAAATCCCCCCTCAAGAAATCCCCTTGAAGAACATTGACCTGTATTATCCACTTCTTGATAATACAGGTCAATGTTCCTCAAGTTATGTAGGATCTACAGTTAGAAATATCAAGTGCCGTCTACGGGAACACAAATATAACATGCAGACCACACAACAAAATACTGCCTTATCACGTAATGCCAATAATGGAACTCATATTCCAGATTGGGACAACGCAAAAATTATTGTTACCCCAAGGTCTAAATCACTAATTCTTATGACCGAAAGCATGTTAATATTGAAACACCAAGACAACCTTTGCAATGACTATGTACCTTACGACATACCTTCTACCTGGAAAAACTTATTATAAAGTTATATATCATACCATGATCATCACTGTCTACGTCACTTGGTCACGCAATTAACATTTCTTCCCATGATTCCAAACGTAACATGTTCTTGCACATATATAAACCGTGCCGGCCTTCATATCTTTGCACTACATCTGATGATGGACTAAAGTAGTCAAAAATTACTAATGTTTTTATCATATGTATATAGCATTTTAATTAAAGTATTTGAGCCATTATGTGCCTCACATACATTTCGTAGAACGTGCAAAGACGGTTTTATATTTAGCTAGTACATATATGTTGTACGTATATCAAATTATTTTCAAGTATGTTAGAGGACAATGCACAAACAGTTCATGCACCACCTTGACAGTCGAATTCTCAACAGCTGGAGCCCATCGAACATTTGTGAGTGACTGGAAATCAGCATTCTTCTGTCCACGCCAGTGTCTCTCTTAGGCATTGAATTACATGACTTCCTTTTTTCCCAGCTGGTACAGAATAGTTGAAGACACCCTACGGAGTCTAGCGAAATCTATGTTTGGCAGGGTATAAGCGGTAATCTCGGCGAAAGGCTGCGCAACACACTTTTACACGGCCGACCTCCTCAGTCAATCGGAAAGCAAAGACATAGCAATTATTTTTTATAATAAATTATATATTTTGGTGCTGGATTTTACAAAGGAAAAGTGAAAAATACTAAGTTCTGTCACACTCCTTCTTTACTTTTCCAAAGCAATAAACAAATACGCTCTTGGATGTAAAAAGAAAGCATATGCACTAACGTATGTAGACGAAACAATAATGTTCGTCCTTCCTTGAATACAAAAGTGAATTTTCATAGTCGAACATTATACACTATGTTGACAAAAGTCACCAGACACCTAGAAGCGAAACACAACATAGCATTTATTGACACGCATTAGTACGGTATCGGTCCACCTTTGACCGACACGTGTCTTCCCGAGCTCCGTGTTTGAGTGCTTCACGTACGTGTTTTGGGTGTCCCATGATTGTTCTTCTGTGTGTGTGCCAAAGTTAAAGGTCTTTGCTTTCGTTTAATATCCCTCACGAGTGGGTGAGTGCTCATTTTTTTAATTATCACTGTTTTAATTTACACACCAAGCTGGTCGTTTTCCTTCGTTAACCCTTGCGATTGCTTATGGCATCTGTCGATGAGGGCGCTGTTCCCGCCCGCATCGCTGCAGCTCCTCAAGTCGCCTCTTCAACGACAGACGCAGCCGATCAATCATCTTCGCTTGCTAGTGGAGAGCCTCTTAATTTGCCTCCTGTGATTTGCACGTCTTCTCCTGTTCAGGTCTCAGAGTCTGCCATTGAGAAAGTGGATATGACGTCCCTGGCCTCTGCTGACGATGATGAATTCATGGACGTCTCTGATGGCATCGCTAATCTGGCCTCTGCTGACGATGATGAATTCATGGACGTCTCTGATGGCGTCGCTAATCTGCCCTCTACAGTTCCTACTGCCTCTGCTTCCAGTACATTGTCTCATGTTGCGTCAATGCCTCACAGAGGAGGCGCTTCTGCATGCACGTATTCTGCGGCTGCCTCTGGTATTCCACCGGCTTCCTCCTTGTCTCGTCTGCCCCCTATGGATTCTTACTTTACTCTCAACGGTGACATCATCTTATTAGACATTCCGAGAACTCTCCTGCTCGTCAACGTCTTCATTCAACCCTCGAGTTGGGGGTTTGTTTTGATGCGCTGCCCAACATTCCTTTGAAGCAGTACAGCTCCGCTCTCAAGAAGATGCTTCCTTCTAGTGCCATCACCCACCTCACCCGAAAGCCACGAACTGTGATTGTTTATTTTTCGAAGAAAGAATTTGCCGAGCTTGTCTTAGCTCGCCCAGCGTCCTGTTCTGGACTCTCTACATCCGGTTACCCCGGATATCTCTGATGTTATGCTGTGTGCTGCCCTTAGTCGATGCGGCAGAGTAGTCGGCCCAGTAAAGGCTCTCTCCACTTCCCCCTGTGACCCCAATGATAAACATATCTGTGGCTTCCGTAGAACTGCTCGCATCATCTTCCCGTCGGAAGAGCACCACATAAAGTTTCCAAGGTTCCTCGATGTTCGTTGCGGTAACGAGCGCCGCAGGATTGAGCTCCCCACCTCTGCTCATTGCTCACGTTGCAAGGCTTACGGCCATCAGCAGGCTCATTGCCCCATGCAGAGCCACTGACTCCTGAAGCTCCAAGACAGCATTCTACCTCTTCCTCCGTTTCTGCTGCCATGCCTCCTCCTGTGTCTGCACCTCCTGGACCCAGGTCTGCCGAAAATCTGATTAAAGTCTTCAATCAACACGCGTCTTCCGATGTTGCTTTCTCCACTCCCTCGGATTTTCCTACGCTAGACTCTTCCTTACCTTCTCGTGTTCTCTCTCCATCAGAGGACATCACGGCTGATCCTCAAGCTTCATTCACCGTCGGCACCTTTGCTGCTGGCGATGAGGTGGACCTTTCATCTGATTCCACATCTCGTGTGTAATTGCTCCACGGCAAACGTCGCTCTACTACCAGTACCGAGGCCCGGAGGAAAAGAAGAAATCGGCTTCTCCGATTGGCCGCCCACATCGTTCCACCCGTCTAGCAGGCTCCATGTCTCCCCTGTCACGTTCTAGCTCTTCCTCTTCAAAGTCCAAGGGTCTTCTGCCGACGACTGAAGATTTCTCGACTCTGCTTACCAATGCCTCTCTTCCTTCAGAACCCGTCTCCTTTGAAGATATTACGAGTGTGTCACTCATAAAACAAATCGGGAGGCTTTTCGCATCTTTTTACAGCAGTTTGAAGCAGTTCTTCCCGAGGTCTTCGACCAAGCAACCTCCATCCTCAAATTCCTACGGCACAATGCCAAACCCCTTCGCTAATGCTCTCATTCTGGAAGATCTCTTGCCCCTTGGGGCCGACTTACTCCTTCTGCAAGAGACAAACTGCTACTCCTCGACACTTTTTCATAGATGGCGCACTTGGGACTTCACCTTTCACCATGCTTTCCGTTATTCTGTGCACGGTGGTCTTGCTATTGGTGTTCGTCATCAGTGTCGAACCACCCTGTCTTCACTCTCCGTCCGCAATCTCTGCCGAGATCTTCTTCAGCAAATCTCCTTCACTATTGCTGGAATTCGTTTTCATGTCTTCAACATCTACGTACCATGTTCCTAAACGCACCTATCTCTGCTGTTCACGAGCCTCCGAAGAGCCCTCTCTCAGGTCCCTTCCACTGATCGAGTGTTTCTCGGGTGTGATTTCAACTGCACTCTTAACCCGTCTCTTGAGCGCCGCACCGACCTAGTCGCCCTCCTCCAAGACCTTGTCTCAGACTTTTCTTTAGTTGACGTCCACCGGCATCTTCATCCTGCGGACACCTTTCACACCTGTATTTCGTCAGGGACTCGATCTCCCCTGTCCGCTCGCTTGGATCGCTATTTTGCTTAGCCATCGCTCCTTCCAGCAATAACAGATGCTCTCCACCACCCCACAGAGACATCCAAGGCATTGTCTCGGACTTTTCTCTAGTTGACGTTCACCGGCATCTTCATCCTGCGGACACTTTTCGCACCTGTATTTCGTCAGGGACGCGAGCTCCCCTGTCCGCTCGGTTGGATCGCTATTATGCTTAGCCATCGCTCCTTCCAGCAGTAACAGATTCTCTCCATCACCCCACAGAGTCCTCCGACCATTGCGTGGTGACTCTGACCGTGTGTGCGGCGTCGCCACCTTCTCGAACAGTCCGCCCACGGGCCTTTGATACTGCGCTGCTTGATGATTCCGAGTTATGTTCTTCCATCCATGCCTTCCTCGATGCCCTTCGGGAAGGGCTGCAGTCTGCTTTCTGTGCGCTTTTGTATTGGTTGGAGACCAAACAACAGCTCTTTCTCCACATACACCAGCTATCTTTTACAGCGAAGACCATTCGATTGATGCAACTCGGTAATGCTCGACAGATGCTTTCCCTCATCAGTTTAGCCGATCCGCTCTTACCTGTATACCAAGCTAAGCTCAAGGCGCTACTGGAACCCCTCGCACAGCAAGCCCTCATCCGCCTTCGTCTACAACATCTCAACGCAGCGGATTGCTCGTACGACTTCCTCACATCTATAGAGTCGAATCGCCATACCTCTACTTCGCTCCGTCACCTTGGTCTTCCGTCTGGCATCATCACTCGGTCACGCCGGTTCCTCGCCAATAAATTCTGTGAAACACCTCCTCCTTCCTCCTCTGCTTCTTCTCATCTTCTCTCCAATCTACCTCAGGTCCCACCTCATCTTTCTGCCTCTCTTCTTCTCCCTCCTACTTCTTGTGAGCTCTCCGATTTTTTTCTTCTCTTAAACCTCACGCTGTTCCGGGCCCGGACGGCCTCCTTTCGCTCTCGTACCGTACTTTCTTCTCCGCGCTCTTGCCTTTCTCCTCTGTGCTCTAACTGCTGCTTTTCACTGTTCTACGCTTCCGAGGAGTTTCACAGATTCACATATTGTTATTTTTCCCAAGAAAAGAGACGCTCTTGACTTGGGGAACTGGCGTCTTTTCTCCCTCCTTTACCTAGACTACAAACTCTATACTAAACTTCTCTCTCGCCGGCTTAACTCTATTCTCCCGTACATTCTTTCTTCTAATCAGACTTACCCCTTTCCCGGCCGTTCTATCTTTTATAATGTTCTGCTTCTTTGCGACCTTCTTCACCTTGCTAATGCACGCTCTGAGCCTCTTGCCCTTTTCTCTCTTGATCTTTGATCTGCTTTTAATAATATTCCCCACACTTACCTTTCTAACACTCTTCTCAGGTTCGGTTTTCCTCCCTCCTTTGTTTCTCTCCTTCTCTGTCTTTACCGGGAGGCCGTTTCCAACGTTAACATGGCCTCCTTTCTCACTGCGCCGATCCCCTTCTGCCGCGGTGTACGACAAGGCTGCCCGTTATCAGGGCAACTCTTCGCCATCGCAGTGGAGCCGTTCCTGCGCTGCGTGGAGCATTCTCTCCAGGCATTTTTACCACCACTAGTTGCAAGAACTCGGCATTACTCTATCGCCTGCACCGCTTACGATGATGATATCATAGTGTGCATCCGCGCTGATTCTCAGTTCTCTCAGCTCCATTATCATTTTGATACCTATGTCTCTTGCTCTGCTGCAGAACTCAATGCCGCCAAATGCACTGGACTGTGGTGCGGTGCGTGGTCTGGTCGTACAGACTACCCGTGGGGGGCCACCTGGTCTTCGTCGGCTCAGAGATTCCTCGGGGTGTTTCTCGGCTTGCCTCATGCTTCTTTAACAGCCTCCCGTAGTACGCTTCGTCCACATCTCATTCGAGCATCTGCCTATTGGCTCCGTGCCTAATTCTGCACGTCGTTTTATCAACGAGTCAACCTTGCACGCACCAATCTTATTTCTCTGTATCAGTACTCTTGTATTACATCATCTCCTCCACTTTACTGGTTCCGAGAAATCACCTGTTGCCTCACCCGTGTCGTGTGGTCCGGTCATCACTGGGTCGCTGTCACCAAGCTCTGTCTTCTTCCAGCGCGTGGTGGAATTGGGCTCATTGATGTTGATCTCTACTGTCAAGCCAGCTGCAACGTCATGTTCCTCCGTCTTTTCACTGCTCCTGTTCCGTCGAGCGTCGTTGTGCGCGACGTCCTCACCTCCCTGCTCAACCCCCATTTTGCTTTCTCTTCTCTCGTACTAATGGATTGTTTTCCTTCTCTTCTCTCCAAACTACCTTCTGCCTATTCTGAGGCCCTCACTTTCCTGCGTTCTCTCCCTCTTATTCGCTCACCTTCCTCTTCTACTCTCGACCTTCTCTCTGAACCTCTCTTCCTCTCCTCGCTACTTCGTCCCCCCTCATCTTCCCTGCTTCGCTTTTTTCTTCTGCCTTCGTGCTGGGGTAGTAACGGTCCGAGACCTTACTAACTCTGACCTCTCCTGGCTTTCTTTTTTCAGCCTTCCGCCTGCTAATCTCTCCTCTCGTTCAGCTCGCTACGTCTACGACTCTCTCTACTCTGCTATCGTTCCTCAGTTTCCTGATCTCGCAATTCCTCTTGGCCTAGTCCCCATACATTCTGCTCCAATAACTACTCCCCTTCCTTCTGCGTGCTTCTGACCTGTCTCTTTCTCTGTTCAAATTCTCTACTAAATCCGTCTCTCGGTTTCTCACCTTCTCTGCTTCCCCTTCACCTCTCCCTATTCACGGTGTCCCTCCTGTAACTGTTTCTACTGTCTGGACTGCTGCTCGCTGCCCGCTTTCGTCCCCGCTAAAACTCAATACCCACAGGCTCTTCCTTCATAACCGGCTCCCCGTTCCATCCCTTCTCCACAGCCAGAGCCTTCTCTTATCCCCTCTTTGCTCCATCTGCGTCCTGAACGTCAAGCTTTACTGCTCTGTGGTACAACCTCTGCTACATCTGGCGTTCTATATCGCTCGTCGCTCCTGCACCGTCGACCTCACTTTTGCAGCATATCAGCATCTTTTCCTCTGTGCTCATCCGCTTGTGCTCTTTCCACCAGTGTGTTCTTACGTGTTTGTGTTAATGAAACACGTTATCTACGTGTATTATGAACAACTCCGCAGCCTACCTCTTCCTGCGTCTTCCATTCATGCCAGTGCCATCCTACTTGGACATTTCCGCAATCGCCTCCTCTTCCACTTACAGCAGGAGTTTCAGTCTGACATCTCCGCATGCCGTGAAAACTCCTTCTATGCTACGTGGTCGCCAGTGACCTCGTGGTTCGCTGTTACACAAAGTCCTTTAAATCTCACGGTGAGTTAAGACTCTGCATTAACTTTTTGATATTCTTTCGCACTGAGGTGCACCGCCTGTGACCATTTTGTTCTTCCTCAAGCATTTCTCTGCTTGCATCACGTTTTAAATTTGTCATTTTTCATTCAATGTATATCATCATCGTCAACCATTATCAATCCACTGCTGGACGAAAGTCTCCCCAAGTTTCCTCCACAACGGTCCGTCTTGTGCCAGTCTCCTCCATGTCACTCCTGCATACTTTCGAATTTCATCCACCCATCTCCCATGTGGTCTTCTTCTGGGTCTTTTCCTGTCCCTTGGAATCCAATCTAAAATTTCGGCTGTCCATCGATGATCTGTCCTTCTAGCAGTATGTCCAGCCCATTGCCATTTCAGGGATTTAACTCTGATCATGATGTCTTCCACTCTTGTCATTTTTCGGATCCACAAGTTCCTCTTTTTATCTGTCCTGGTTACACCAAGAATGCCCCTCTCCATGCTACTTTGAGTTGTCTGCAGCCTTTGTATGTCTCTTTTAGTTAAGGTCCACGTCTCTGCACCATACGTAAGCACTGGAAGGATGCATTGATCAAACACTTTTCTTTTAAGACATAATGGCATATTGCTCTTGAAAATTATGCTGTTTCTTCCAAAAGCTCTCCAGGCAAGTTTTGTACGCCGATTAATTTCTTCATCAATGTGACCCTCACTTGATATCTGCTGTCCAAGATAAACGTACGTGTCTGTTATCTCCAGCTTTTCTCCATCAATCGATAAATCTTCCTTTCTTGTAAAAGCATTGAACATCACTTTTGTCTTCTGAAAGTTCATTTTTAATCCCACTTCTTTACTCTTGTCAGCAAGTTCCTGGATCATACTCTGCAGCTCTGATGGGGTAGTTGCAAAAATGACTACGTCATCAGCAAAACGAAGGTGGGTTAGATAATCTCCATTAATCTTTATCCCTTTGTTTTCCCAGCTCAGTGACTGAAAGACATTTTCCAATGTGCATTAAAGAGCTTCGGAGATATGGTGTCACCTTGTCTCACTCCCTTTCCAATTTTTATGTGTGTTGTATTTTCAAACAGCCGAATCTTTGCACTTGCATTTTCATAGATGTTATTAATAATATTAATGTATGCATCTTCAATACCGCAGGATTTCAGAGCCATTGTAACTGCTGATGGTTTCGCCGAATTAAAGGCTTTTTCATAATCGATAAAAGCCATGCACAATGGAAGTTCATATTCCCTCGCTCTTTCAATTAGTTCTCTCAGTACGTGGATATGATCTATTAGGCTGTAGCCACTCCTGAATCCAGCTTGTTCTCTCGGTTGAGCCATGTCCAGTGTCACCTTCAAGCGGTGTGAAAGAACTTTAGTGAAGATTTTATAAACTACTGATAGGAGGCTGATAGGTCTGTAGTTTCCGAGATCCTCAATGTCACCTTTTTTATGTAGCAGGATCATTGTAGCGGTGTTCCAATCCTCAGGAATCTTTCCTTCATTAAGGCATCGAGTGAAAATTTGGGCGAGTACTGTTTCGATTTCTCCGAAATCAATGTATATATCATCGTTTTTATCAGAGTGTATCATTCCTGTTCTTTTTTTTTTTTGACGATTCCATGCTGCTCGTCTCCTCTGTTTTGTTACATTAAAGCGATTCTGAAACCACCTTTGGCCTTAGTGCATGCACTAATCCTTCGAGACATGCTTTCGACAAGGTTTTGAAACACAGCGATGGGTATGCGCTTCCATTCAGTACATAATTCTGGCGCTAACTTTTGCTTAGTAGCAGGCCTTGGCTCCAAGTTTCTTATTTGGCGCTCTAATTCATCGCACAGGTGCTCTATGGGATTAGGATCAGAGAGCTCTGTGCTGGCCAGTCCACGCACGATATGGAATTATTATTAAACCATGTCGTAACAGTCCTTTCTTTAAGACTCGGTGCATTATCCTGCTGATACCAACACGCCTCGGTTCCATAGTATTGCCACAGAGTTGGCGGGGCATAATACTCCAGAATATGGAGGTTAGGCGTCCTGGTCAACAGGTTTGTCCACGATAACTAATGGGCCAGGACCATACAACGAAAAACACCCCCATACCAGTGCACTGCCAGCTCCAAACTTGATTGTAGGAACAGAACACTGTGGTAAATAGCGTTGACCCGGCGGCCGCCTTACCCACACACCGCCATCAGACTGATAGATCGTGTATCTGGATTCATCAGTCCATAGGACCCGTTTCCATTGATCTACGGTCCACGATAAATGTTCCTTACGCCATGCTAAACGACGAGTAGCATTTCGAGTGAAGATGAACGGCTTATGAGTAGCTGTACAACCACGGTATCCCATGGAATGAAGTCCTCTGCGAGTGGTAGGTGTACATACCGAGGTTCCAGCATTTTTACTCACCTGTACACTGAGGTATTGTGCAGTACTCCGTCGATTAGCAGAAATGACTCTCCTGAGGCTTCGACGTCCTCTATCACTGATTTTCTTTGGTCTGCCGGTACGTTTGCTGCTGCAGGCACGCCATGTGTCTCCCACTTATTCAGTACATGCAAAACAGTTGACTTGGGTATGTTTAAACTCCTCTCGGTTCCTCTTATGGACAGCCCACTAATATCACACCCAACAATCTTTTCTTTCTCAAAGTCAGTGCTCTCCCACCACGACACTTTTGCTCCACCTCATAGTGCGGTATGATCGCGGTCAGCTGCAGGTTTGTTTTTATACCGTTTGCAACTGTACCGCGCATCTTAACAACGCAGCAGATCCGTTCATTTGCTTTTGAAGAAGTGTCTGCAGACTTTTGTCAATATATTGTGCATGTATTGCTAAATAAAAGTGATCAGCGCCCATGGTCTGCTGAAAAGCAGTGCGTTCATTTCCATAGGAAATGCGGGACAAACACACTCTTAGACAATTAATAAATTACCGATCAGTAGAAGCTCTCAACGCTCACGTCCAACTCAGTGAGAAGAAAACCCGAAATCGGTTGTCCTTTTCACCACCAAAAATTCGCCCTTCTTCTGTCAAAGAACTTATGACTAATTCCATGTGTCTCTTGCATCACGTGATCAGGAAAGTACGAACGCTTCCTGCCTTATGATGCAATGAACAAGAATTCACTATGTATTGCACTTATGCATCAAACGGTTTGTATCAAAACCCAGCGTCTGCAGGTTTTGCTAAAGATAATAAGAAATATTAATTTGTAAAATGAAATTAATACAGGAAACTCAAAATTGTTGAAAATTTTGCGGAGAAGAAAAACAAATGTAAAATTGTTGAAAAATACATACATTACTGAAGTCATTATTTTTAAATAATGAAACAGATGAACTTTCATTACCTTTATTGCCCTTTAGAAATGGAACGTAGGTCTTAGAAACTGTAATCATAAGAGAAATCGTGGTGCCGAAGATTTTAATCCTTCGCTGTCGACATGGATTATCTCCTATTCGCTTCACACAGGCAGTTACATTTTCCTTAAAACTAGAAAAGAAGGGGAAAAAACAATGACCAGAGCTGTAATCGCAAAGCAGTTGCAAAAACTCCAAGCAGCAAGAGAACAAAGTAAAAGCAAAGTTTGAACCTTAATGAGAAATGCAAACTCTTGAGGACTGATATTAGAGTGTAGTAAGAGGTGTGAAAACACAAATTTATCCCTGGCGGAGATCGAAATCGCGCCTCCTCACTCCGGAGTATGTTGCTCTTCCAAATAAGCTATATGGACGGAATGCATCGCTGTATATTTGTCTTCTTAACCTGTGCTTTACTTTTGTAGTGCGTAACCGTGGCATCTAGGTGTAAACTGTGAATTAATAGGTAACCACACCTAAAAACTGGACTCTGTTTTCTGTAAAGCAGTGGTTCATAATCATAACTATCTTTTATCACGCATTTTAACTAGTGTTGAACAAGGCGTCAATTTGTTTGGTTGAATTTCAGGGTTAAAATGGCATGGTGCATGATTAATGGCTTTTGCAGTTTGTTCTATTGGTTTTATTCTTGGATTACAGCTACGTGTTCCATGTTATGTTGTATTCACTATTTCGATGCGTATTTCTTGATTCCTGCCTTGTAATTCAAGAGGACTTTAGGCGTCGGTAGCTTAGTCAGGCAACTTTGGAGTTAAACCTGCTGATTTTAGATACCAGACACGCCACTCCATATATAGAATTGAGCTTCCTTGAATCAGGCGGTCCTCCATACTGGCTATATAGTCTGGTTGTTCGGTATGCTGCTTCGCGCAACCCATATTTCAAGCTGTTTCGTATACCTTTGCATTGTATTGATTTGTTCATTTTCTTTTGTTCCTTAATATATATACACTGGCGGAAAGTGAAAAAAGAACACCAAGAAAGAGACGTCTGATACCAACGAAATTTATACAACATAATAACGGAATACAGAGGATAACATGATCAAAACATTATGGCAAAATACAGCTGTATTTGCTGGTAAACTGAAAAATAACATTTCCATGTAACATGGTTAGTACGAGGTTGAACCGCCATGAACTGCGTCACACTGTGCAATTCTGGCATGGAGTCTGTCGTACAGATGTTGGATGTAAGTTTGGGGTATTGAGTTCCAAGCATCCTCAACCTGGACGCGTAAATCGGGGATGGTAGTGGCTGACCGTGGAGACCGGATAAGTCGTTGTCCCATGAAATCCCACACGTGCTCAATGGGGGACAACTCCGGTGAACGAGCAGGCCATGGAAGTTCTTTCACACCCTGAAGTGCATGTTGCGTTGCACGTGCCGTGTGTGAGTGTGCGTTATCTTGCTGGAAAACACCAATATGGACCGACCTAACAAATGGCACAACAACGGGTTGAATGATATTGTAGATGTAAGACGAGCTGTTTAACGTACCCGGTACAAACACTAGTTGTGTACGGGAGTGATAGCTCATTGCTCCCCACACCAGGTGACCAGGAGTAGGCCCTGTTTGTCGCTGGCGGATGCAAGAAGGGTGGACACGCTCTCCTGTGCGTCTGCGAAAACGCATACCGCCATCGAAGGGGCCCAAGAAGAGTCTGCTTTCATCGCTGAACACGACAGATCGCCATTGCGTTCTCCAGTGCAGATGTTGGCGACATCACTGCAGCCGTTCCTGACGGTGGGCTGGAGTCAGAGGTACACATGCCAGAGGCACACGTGCACGTAGTCCTGCGACCAGTAGACGGTTGCGGATTGTTCGCACAATCACCTCAGCTGCAACGGCAGCTTGAATTTGCGTCGCAGGGGATGTTCTGCTTGACAACGCCGCTTTTCTTATGCGTCGATCGGTCCGCTCATCAGTCCGTCTGTGACTCCCCGTCCCACGTCTTCTCGTGTGGAAATGTTCCTCGGACCATCTACGCCACCATCGTACCACCACCGATACTTCCCGTCCAATTCGCTCCGCAATACGACGACACGACCACCCGGCCTCGCGGAGTCCGACTAGACGACCTCGCTCAAAGTCCGATAACTGCTGAAATCGTACACGTCTTCCATGTCTCGGCATTGCAGCTTCTTCAGGGTCTTCGCACGTGTCCGTACGCCGACAACTGATTACATTCACTTCGCCGTACTCCTTAAATACCACCGACGATAATTTGCATATTATATCGTGCTGTGGCGTGAGCGCTCACCGGTTGGTCCCGAAATTAACATCACCCCTACGTAAACTTGACCCTATTAACATATGTAAATTTCATGATCGTCCGCCAATTCCTTCTTGGTGTTCTTTTTTCACTTTCGCCCAGGGCGGCTAGGTAGCTTGACTTAGTATTATTGCTGAACAATCCTTTTGATTCATTCAGTCTCTCTCACAGCTTGTGTTTCTTTGTAATAGTTTTTCTGTTTTTTAGTAGCAGATAATGAGCATGGGTTGGGCAAGGAATGCTATAGATGCATGCAAAAATAACATTAACTTGTGTTTCGTTATGTAACTCAGTAGATGTTATGATATTTTTGGTGGGCTTATTAGTTGCATCTATGGCTTTGCATAAACCCATTTTCAACTAGGTTTTTGTGGAAGTGAGAAAATGCAGAGTTTTGCTGGGCATTGATAAAGCCAAAGCTCGGCATTCTCGACAGTTTCTGCATTCAGTTTACTTTTATTTTATCCTCTTTTTACTCATACCCGACAGTATATGATTTTTTCTATGTTATTTTTCGGTATGAGTTAAAAATAGTTTTTGCTTCTGTCTCTCCTTAATAGTATGTGAATTCTGAATTTTCATAACTGCTGCATCACGCGTTTTGATCTTCAGGTCATTTTGCAAATTTCGGTTTAAATTCTTAGGCGTATATATATATGTATATATACGTATATATATATATAGATACATATGGGATGTAAGGTCAGGTGATGCGTAACATCACAGCCTTTCCTTGACAAATGTCAACCCCACCTTCTCGTGGTGCATCCTGTTCCCACTAAAGGGGCTCTGACGACCGCCAATAGCGGTATAACTATACCATCGGGATTAGAGGAAATGCTATCCCACACTCACCAACCCGCTTGGCCAGCGTGGTGAGTTATGGCCAAACCCCTACAAAATGGCTCCACAACTTAAATCTTGGCCCTCAGTCTCCGGCAGCTGGAATGTACCTGGCGAAGGCAGCGGCCAGTGCGACATGAAGGCAGAGGGTGCTAAGAATCCCCGGAGGACCGGACTGGGCTGCCATCTGATGCTGACCTTGGCTACATATAATGGACGCTCCCTATCTTCTGATTCAAGGCTTCTTGAAATGGAAGAGGAACTACAAAGGATTACGTGGGACACCGTCGGACTAAGTGAGGTAAGGAGAAAAGGAGAAGATCTCATTGAACTGAAAAGTAGACATCTCTTCTACTATCGTGGGACAGATACTGGCAGAACTAGTGGTGTTGGATTTATAATAAACAAAAAACTGAAGGATAAAGTTGTAGAAGTTGAAAGTTCCTCTGACAGAGCTGCACGACTCGTTGTCCAACTCTCGAGAAGATACCAGGCTCAGATTATTCAAACTTATGCACCCACCACAAGTCACCCTGAAGAAGAAATTGAAGAATTTTATAAAGAAATTCGTCATCTAAATAATAAAGGTAAGCAGCACTTCAAGATAATTATGGGAGATTTCAATGCAAAAATAGGGCAACGGCAACAGAATGGAACTTCAGTAGGTAAATTCGGTCACGGCAACAGAAACCAGCGTGGAAATACTCTCGCTGAGTTTGCAGAGACAGAAGGGTTTTTAATCTTGAACTCCTTTTTCAAGAAAAAGCCGGACAGAAAATGGAAATGGAGAAATCCAAATGGGACGACAAGTGATATTGATTTTATTATGTGTAACAAAAAATTCGTCATAAAAGACTGCAGTGTGCTAAACAAGTTCAACACAGGTAGTGACCATAGATTGGTGAGATGTAAGATGCACCTCAACACTAAACTCGAACGTGGCAAGCTCATAAGACAAACAAAATGTATTCACATAACCAAACTTTAAAAACACCATAATACCTTCAAGTTGGAACTGAAGAACAGATTCTCTGCTTTAGAAGGCCTAACATCGGAAGAAGTGGATATTTCTGAAGTTAACAGAAAAGTAACCAAAGCTCTTATGGAAACAGCAACAAAAATAGCTGGGTCTAAGAACAAGTTGCATGTGAACAAATTATCAGGAAAAACCAAAATGGTGATGCAAAAAAGAAGAGACATGAGGACAACTAAAGAAGTTGTGACTTCCAAAGTGGAATACATAGAGCTATGCAAGACAGTACAAAAAGTATCACTGCAGACGTAAGGAAATTCAACTGTGAACTAGTGAGGAAAGCAATTGAAAACAACCAAAGCCTAAAGATAGCAAAGGGACATCTGAGTAAGGTAAGAAAACAGATTATGGCACTGAGAAAAGAAGATGGTTCTGTAACAAGAAATAGAGGCGAAATTTTGACAAGAGTGAAAGATTTGTACTCCAAGTTATATGAAAGGGATGATGCATGTACCCCAAACAACATGGAAGGTACCAGAGTTCTTCCAGTCCTCCCAGTGGAAGTTGCACATGCAATCAAGAACATGATGCGGGGAAAAGCTCCAGGAGAAGATGGAATTACTGTAGACACCATACAAGAAGCAAGTGGAGAAATCGAAACAGGACTCGCCCAAATTTTCACTCGATGCCTTAATGAAGGGAAGATTCCTGAGCATTGGAACAACGCAACAATGATCTTGCTACATAAAAAAGGTGACATTGGGGATCTCAGGAACTACAGTCCTATCAGCCTCCTATCAGTGGTTCATAAAATCTTCACTAAAGTGCTTTCACGCCGCTTAAAGGTGACACTGGACATTGCTCAACCGAGAGAACAAGCTGGATTCAGGAGTGGCTACAGCACAATAGATCATATCCACTTACTGAGAGAACTGGTTGAAAGAGCAAATGAATATGAACTTCCATTGTGGATGGCTTTTATCGATTATGAAAAAGCCTTTGATTCGGTTAAAACATCAGCAGTTACAATTGCCCTGAAATCCTGCGGTATTGAAGATGCGTACATTAATATTATTAATAAAATCTATGAAAATGCAAGTGCAAAGATTCGGCTGTTGGAAAATACAGCACCCATAAAAATTGGAAAAAGAGTAAGACAAGGTGACACCATATCTCCGAAGTTCTTTAATGCCACACTGGAAAATGTCTTTCAATTACTGAACTGGGAAAAGAAAGGGATAAAAATTAATGGAGATTATCTAACCCACAATCGTTTCGCTGATGACATAGTCACTTTTGCAACTACCCCATCAGAGCTGTAGAGTATGATCCAGGAACTTGCTGACAAGAGTAAAGAAGTGGGATTAAAAATGAACTTTCAGAAGACAAAAGTGATGTTCAATGCTTTTACAAGAAAGGAAGATTTATATATTGATGAAGAAAAGCTGGAGATAACAGACACGTACGTTTAACTTGGACAGCAGATATCAAGTGAGGGTCACATTGATGAAGAAATTAACCGGCGTACAAAACTTGCATGGAGGGCTTTTGGAAGAAACAGCATAATTTTCAAGAGCAATATGCCATTATGTCTTAAAAGAATAGTGTTTGATCAATGCATCCTTCCAGTGCTTACGTATGGTGCAGAGACATGGACCTTAACTAAAAGAGACATACAAAAGGCTGGAGACAACTCAAAGTAGCATGGAGAGGAGCATTCTTGGTGTAACCAGGAGAGATAAGAAGAGGAACTCGTGGATCCGAAAAATGACAAGAGTGGAAGACATCATGATCAGAGTTAAATCCCTGAAATGACAATGTGCTGGACATACTGCGAGAAGGACAGACCATCGATGGACAGCCGAAATTTTAGATTGGATTCCAAAGGACAGGAAAAGACCCAGAAGAAGACCACATGGAAGATGGGTGGATGAAATTCGAAAGTATGCGGGGGTGTCATGGAGGAAACTGGCACAAGAAAGACCGTTGTGGAGGAAACTTGGGGAGACCTTCGTCCAGCAGTGGATGTATAATGGTTGACAATGATGATGATGATCTATATATATATATATATATATATACACTGGTGGAAAGTGAAAAAATAACACCAAGAAGGAATTGGCGGACGATCATGAAATTTACATATGTTAATGGGGTCGAGTTTACGTAGGTGTGATGTTTTTTCGGGACCAACCGACGAGGGCTTACGCCACAGCACGGCATAATATGCAAATCATCGTCGGTGGTATTCAAGGAGTATGGCTAAGTGAATGTAATCAATAGTCGGCGTACGGACACCTGCGAAGACCCTGAAAATCTGCAATGCCTGGACATGGAAGACGTGTACGATGTCAGCAGTTATCGGAGTTTGAGCGAGGTTGTCTAGTCGGACACCGCGAGGCCGGGTGGTCGTATCGTCGTATTGCAGAACGAATTGGACTGGAAGTATCGGTGGTATTACGATGGTGGCGTAAATGGTTCGAGGAACATTCCCACACGAGAAGACGTGGAATCTGGAGTCACAGACGGACTGATGAGCAGACCTATCGACGCATAAGAAGAGCGGCGTTGTCCAAAGAACATCCACTGCGACGCAAATCCCAGCTGCCGTTGCACCTGAGGTGACTGTGCGAAACTTCCGCAACCGTCTACTGGATGCAGGACTACGTGCGCGTGTGCCTCTGGCATGTGTACCTCTGACTCCAGCCCTCCGTCAGGAACGGCTGCAGTAGTGTCGCCAACGTCTGCACTGGAGAACGCAATGGCGATCTGTCGTGTTCAGCGATGAAAGCAGATTCTTCTTGGGAGCCTTCGATGGCCGTATGCCTGTTCGCAGACGCACAGGGGTGCGTCTCCACCCTTCTTGCATCCTCCAGCGACACACAGGGCCTACACTTGGTCTCCTGGTGTGGAGAGCGATCAGCTATCGCTCCCGTACAAAACTTGTGTTTCTACCGGTTACGTTAAACAGTACTTCCTACATCAACAGCATCATTCAGCTCGTTGTTGTGCCATTTGATAAGTCTGTCCATCGTGGTGTTTCCAGCAAGATAACGCCCGCTCGCACACAATACGCGCAACGCAACATGCACTTCAGAGTGTAAGAGAACTTCCATGGCCTGCACGTTCACCGGAGTTGTCCCCCATTGAGCACGTGTGGGATTTTATGCGACAACGGCTTATCCGGTCTCCACGGTTAGCCACGACCATCCCCGATTTACGCGTCCAGGTTGATGATGCTTGGAACTCAATACCCCAATCTTACATCCAACATCTGTACGACAGACTCCATGCCAGAATTGCACAGTGTGACGCAGTTCATGGCGGTTCAACCTCGTACTAACCATGTTACATGGAAATGTTATTTTTCCGTTTATTAGCAAATACAGCTGTATTTTGCCATAATGTTTTGATCATGTATTCTGTTATTATGCTGTGTATTCAGTTATTATGCTGTGTATTCCGTCATTATGCTGTATAAGTTTCGTTGGTATCAGACGTCTCCTTCTTGGTGTTCTTTTTTTACTTTCCGCCAGTGTATTTCAAGCGGTCTTTAGGAGTCGGTAACGTAGTTGATATTTACATATATACTAAGAAAACAACTAAAACAATTAAGCAAAAAAACAAACAACAACATACAAATTTGAAATTCCAAATTGCCAGAAGCTGCATAAAAGAAAGATTAAACCACATTACTAAATAAAAGCAAAACCCAAAGAGAATTTTTTTATTAAAAAATAGAAAACAAAACAAAAAATTGCAAGTGCGAGCAGTAGAAGAAATGCGAATCCCCAACCGTCTGAATGAAGCGAGCTCCTAACGATGAAGACCAAACAAACAGAAGAATGCAGGGAAGCAGATCAATGACTGATTCTCCAATGGCTTTGTCAAGGGCAAGCATAAAGGAAATCACTCGCTTATCTACTGAGACCAGTGAAGTGTAGGTTTCTGCTAATTTAGTTTGCTATAAGGACAGACTAAATTTAAGGTTAAACTTGACATACACTGAAGAGCAATTTAATTAGAGATACCTGTCTAGTAACGTGTAGCACCACCTTTCGCCCTGATGACGGCGGCGATTCGTCGCGGCATGCACTCGAAAAGACACCGGAAGCGTTGGGAAGCAATACGGATCCACGACCCCTGAACAACCTCCCACAGTTCCCGAAGATTTGATGGAGGGGCGGCCAGAGCCTCGAACATCTTTCTCGATAGCATTCCAGACATGTTCGATGGGATTGAGGTCAGGTGACCTATCTGGCCAAGGAAGCGAGGTCACGTCTTTGAAGTGTTCATCTAACCATTCGGATACAATTCGGGAGCGATAGCACGGTGCATTGTCTTCTTGCAGGATGAGGTCCCCAGTGGGATGTTGAAGACGCACAAACGTGAGCAAATGGTTGTGCAGGATATCCCGGTAACTTTGACCTGTGAGGGACGAAGTTACACGTACCAGGGGTTCCATTTCAGTCCACGTAAACAGTTCCAGACGAGAATGCCACCCCCACCAGCTGGAAGAGTACTCTGCTGGCAAGAAGGATCCATCACTTCATGTGGTTTGCGCCGTACTAGTATCCTGCCATCCGCATGTAACAACGTGAATCTCAACTCATCAGTCCAGGCAACATTTTTCCACATGTCGTGGGTCCAGTGGTGATGTTAACGTGCCCATGCTAATCTTTGCACCCTGTGATGTGCGGTCAGCAGCGGTACCCTCGTGGAACGATGGCTTCTGTATCCCATAGCGAGGAGATGGTTCTGGATGGTGTGGCTGCTTACCCGGTTTTGTGCACCAGCGTTAAGTTGCTGAGCGATTTCTTGCACTGTGGCCCGTCTATCCGCTGTTACAATGCGAGCTAGCCAACGATGACTCCGCTCATCCACACGCTATTATCCACGGCTGTTGGCCCTTGCAGAGATAGTTTTACCGGATTCGATGTACTCACGTTGCACCCGGGACACAGTGGCTCGTGAAAATCCCAGGCCCTGCACAACTTCCGAGATGGAATGACCCATTCGTCGGGAACCGACAATTTGCCAACGATCCAATGCGCTTAGATCCTTCGTCTTACCCATACTGCGTCCGACTGTTACTGATTCCCGTCGCATCACTCTTTATATTGTCGGATTGCTGCATACATCATGTTGTTTCCGTTTACAGGTTCGCCCACAGCACCACATTTGAATAACGCCAACTGTCTCTAATTCAATTGCTCTTCGGTGTATAATGTACTTTGGTTTGCTGTGTTGATTTAGCAATCCCTTTTTAATATGTCAAGTTTAACCTTAAATTTAATGTGTCTTTATGGCAAACTAAATTAGCAAAAACCCACACTTCACTGGTCTCAGTAGATAAGTGATTGATTCTCTTTATGCTTGCCCTTGACGAAGCCATTGGAGAATCAGTCATTGATCTGTTTCCCTGTGTTCTTCTGTTTGTTTGGTCTCCCTCATTAGGAGCTCGCTTGCTTCGGACAGTTGGGAATTGGAGTTTTTTCTTCTGTTCGCTCTCGGAATTTTTTGTTTTCTTTTCTTTTTTTTAATATACATTTTTTTCCTCTTTGGGTTTTGCTTTTATTTAGTATATACATAAACACAAGAGCAAAGAAGTGGGATTAAAAATAAACTTTCAGAAGACACAACTGATGTACAATGCTTTTACAACGGATAAAGATTTATCAATTGGTATGGAAAAGCTGGAGATAACCGATACCTACATTTACCTTGGACAACAGATATCAAGTAAGGGTCACATTGATGAAGAACGTAATCGGCGTATAAAACTTGGTCGGAGAGCTCTTGGGAGAAAGAGCGCAATTTTTAACAGCAAAATGCCATAACATCTTAAAAAAAGTGTTTAATCATTGCATCCTTCCAGTTTTTACGTACGAAGCTTGGTAGTGGATCTTAACTAAAAAGACGTACAAAGACTAAAAGCAGCATGGAGAGATGCATGCTTGGTATAATCAGAAGAGATAAGAAGAGGAACTCATAGATCAGAAAAATGACAAAAGTGGAAGACAACATGATCAAAGTAAAATCTGTAAAATGGCAATGGGCTGGATACGTTGCCAGAAGAACGGACCACCGATGGACAACCGAAGAGATTTTAGACTGGATTCTAAGGGACAGGGAAAGTCCCAAAATACCACTTTGAAGATGGATGTATGAAATTCGAAAGCATGCGGGAGTGGCATGGAGGAGATTTGCTCAAAACTGACCTTTGTGGAAGAAACTTAGGGAGACTTTCATCCAACAGTGTATTGATAACTGTTGACGATTATGACGATTATACGTGTGTGTGTGTGTGCGTGCATCCTGCACGAAATGCACGACAACGTGGTCCACCTGATCCGACGTTGCATCAGCCAGTTGGGTACAATAACATGTTGCATGATTGCATCATGCTGTCTATTCCGTGCATCACACAATGGTATAGTTTACCCCAAAAAGGTTTGGCAGCTGCTGTAAGATCAATTTTTGGTGCAACGTACCACAGAACTTTTAAGTGCACATATAATATAAAATAGAACTTAACCTTGAACCATATTTCAAAGCATTCTGAGACGAAAGAAATCCTGGGATATCAGGTTACTGGGTATCGCAACTTCTCATTACCTGTAACAAGTCGAGGAACCTAACGCTTGGAAGTGATATAGGTAAGAGAACATCACTGCATTCACGTAGAAGGTAATTCGACGTAAGTGTGGATACACGCCGGAAGTTAACAGAGTTTAAAAGACGGATGGTAATGCGTGTCCAATGCAAGGATCTCTATCACGGAGGTGGTACAGAAATCGCAGTATCCCGATCGAGAGTATCAAGAGCGTATCAGGAAAACGCCATTTACGGAATAATGTCGCATCGTAGACAGCGCTGTGGGTGGTCTTTAAAGGCGTAAAAACCACACTCAGTATATGCATGCCGAAATTCCTCTCAACATCGGGAGGCTTCGTCTGGGCTCGATAATCAAAGCCTTGTTATTAATAGAATAGTAGCACACAACGCTGATATACACTGGCGGAAAAAAATCCCAACACCACGAAAAAATAGTTGTAGAGGAATGAAATGGCGGCCATGCATTTGTATAGGTAACATACTTAATCGATTAAGGTTTCAAGATCACAGCTTATTGTAAGCGCAAGAAGAGCCATTTTAAATGTGAAATACTGGTACATTAATAACCGGTGTAACCGCCAGAATGTTGAATGCAAGCACGCAAACGTTCATGCATTGTGTCGTACAGGTGCTGGATGTCAGTTTGTGGGATGGAGTTCAATGCCTGTTGCACTTAGTAGGTCAATACAGGGACGGTTAATGCTGGTTGGGGGTGACGCTGGAGTTGTCGTCCAATGATGTCCCATACGTGCTCGATTGGTGAAAGATTTGGTGATCTAGCAGGCCACGGCAACATGTCGACACTCTGTAGAGCATGTTGGGTTACAACAACGGTATGCGGGTGAGCATTATCCAGTTGGAAAACAGCCCCTGGAATGCTGTTCATGAATGGCAGCACAACAGGTTGAATCACCAGACCGACGTACAACTGTGCCGTCAGGGTGCGTGGGATAACCACGAGAGTGCTCCTGCTGTCATAGGAAATCGCTCCCCAGACCATAACTCCAGGTGTAGATCCAGTGTGTCTCGGCTGCACACAGGTTAGTTGCAGGTTCTCACCTGGCCACCTTCTAACCAACACACGGCCATTACTGGCACCCAGGCAGAACCGGCTTTCATCAGAAAACACAACAGATCACCACTCCGTCCTCCAATGAGCTCTAGCTTGACACCACTGACGTCGCAAACGGCAGTGGTTTGGAGTAAGTGGAATGCACGCTACAGGGTGTCTGGCTCGGAGCTGTCCTTCAAGTAACCGATTCGTAACAGTTCGTTGTGTCACTGTGGTGTCAACTGCAGCTCGAATTGCTGCCGCAGACGCAGTACGATCCGCCACGGCCATACGCCGTACACGGCGGTCTTAACTCCTAGTAGTGCCAAGTGGCGGGCCGGAGAACCCGGTCTTCTTGAGGCAGTACCTTCCCGTGACCACCGCTGCCAACAATCATGCACGGTGGCTACATTCTTGCCAAGTCGTTGTGCAATATTGCGAAAAGAAAATCCACCTTCTCGTAGCCCTATTGCACGACCTCGTTCAAATTCCGTGAGCTGTTGATAATGGCTTCTTCGTCTTCTTAAAGGCATTCTTGACTAACATCAACACACTACGTCGAATCTTAACGATAACTAACGCTCACGAACGTCACAGCGCGTATTTCCAGCAAACCTGCTTTGCATGTTCCGAGGGGCGCTACTAGCGCCACACGTAAGCGCCGAGCGCGAAATTTGCATAGACGTCATCTTACAGGTGTACTCTCAGTGCCTACCAACTGTCGTTTATTTAATACAACCCCATCCTGGTGTTGGGATTCTTTTTCCGTCAGTGTATTTCAAATATTTTGATTTTATGAAACAAATAATTGTTCTGTTCATCAGGAAGTTGGTGTTTTAGACATGCTAACGTAGTATGACGTCCTTGTTTTAGACATTATCACGTATAATGAAGTCCTTCTTTCAGACATGCTCACGTGGTGTGAAGGGACATTATATTTTGTTTCTTTGTTGTTTGATTAAGTGATTCTACTAAACATCTGATAGTTCCAAGGACCAGCTTTCGTTCCACGCTGCTCGCATGATTTCAATACTTTCACGTGTTGCTGTGGAACGTTGCTTGTATAGGGTGTTGCTCCAAAGGAAAATTCCTCCTTTGTTGGGTGACTTCCCTGGAAAAAGTGTTGGTTTTACGCCTTTAAAAGAATTTTTAGACTTTTGTGAGTTGTATATTGTAATACACTGAAGTGTAATTGAATTAGAGACAGCTGGCGTTATGCAAACGTAGCGCTGTGGGCGGCCCTGTAAGCGGAAACGACATGACGTATGCAGCAATCCGACAATATAAGGATTGATGCGACGGGAATAAGTAAGAGTCGGATGCAGTATGGGTAAGACGAAGGATCTAAGCGCATTTGGTTGCGGGCAAATTGTCGGGGCCCGACGAATGGGTCACTCCATCTCGGAAGCCATGCAGGCACTGGGATTTTCACGAGCCACTGTGTCACGAGTGCACTGTGAGTACATCGAATCCGGTAAAACCATCCCTGCAAGGGCCAACTGCCGTGGACAAGAGCGTGTGGATGAGCGGGGTCATCGTCGGCTAGCTCGCATTGTAACAGCGGATAGACGCGCCACAGTGCAAGAAATCACTCGGCAATTTAACGCTGGTGCACAAAAACGTGTAAGCAGCCACACCATCCAGAACCATCTCCTCGCTATGAGGTACAGAAGCCATCGTCCCACGAGGTTACCGCTTCTGTCCGCACATCACAGGGTGCAAGGATTAGCATGGTCGCGGGAACATCACCACTGGACCCTAGACATGAGGGAAAATGTTGCCTGGACTGATGAGTCGAGATTCACGTTGGTACATGCGGATGGCCGGATACGAGTACGGCGCAAACCACATGAAGCGATGGATCCTTCTTGCCAGCAGGGTACTCTTCAAGCTGGTGGGAGTGGCATTCTCGTTTGGGGACTGTTTACGTGGACTGAAATGGGACCCCTGGTAGGTGTGACATCGTCCCTCACAGGTCAACGTTACCGGGATATCCTAGACTACCATTTGCTCCCGTTTGTGCGTCTTCAACATCCCACTGGGGACCTCATCCTGCAACAAGACAATGTCCCATGCGATCGCTCCCGAATTGTATCCGAATGGTTGGATGAACACTCCACCTACGTGACCTCGCTTCCTTGGCCAGCTAGGTCACCTGACCTCAATCCCATGGAGCACATCTGGGCTGCCATCGAAAGAGATGTTCTGGGCTCTTCCCCTTCCATCAAATCATCGTGAACTGTGGGAGCTTTTTCAGGGGTCGTGGGTCCGTATGGCTTCCCAACGCTTACGGTGTCGTGTCGAGTCAATGCCGAAACGAATCGTCGCCGTCATCAGGACGAAAGAGGTGCTACACGTTATTAGACAGGTATCTCTAATTCAATTGCTGTTCAGTGTATATTTAAATGGTGTAGAGTTTTTGTTAGTGATAATAAATGTTAATGATAGGATTTTGAGTAAATACTGCATTATTCTGCATTCAGTCCATGTGAGCATTTCAATTATTATACTGAAGAACAAAATAATAATATTATGTAAAAATATATGGGATTTAGTAAAAAAATAAGCAGCAGTCATTTTCTGAATCGATTATTATCCCCAATGATCAGTTGCTCTGAATATTTATTAACTATGAGAGACAAATTTTCTGTTATATTCTACCTAAAAAGTGCATTGCGAATGTTGAAGAAAAAATGCAAAGTTTTTTTATCATACTTGTGTTTATAGGAATGTACACAAAACGAAACGATCATTTCCTAAATTTCAAGTATTCACATCCCGCGAAAAAATCTGATACTCGATTACAGAACAAAGGAGATATTTCTGTTCTCTCCGAGCAATTGCAGTGCTGTAGTGCTAAATTGCGTAGCATTCCGCGAGACATTATTCAGGGCTTTTCGCCAAGAAAAATTAGTTTTGCATGCTTTCGATTATTGATGGTAGATCCTGACAACTTTTAATGATATATCGATAGTGCCTGTTAGTAGATTAAAAGATACACACTGAGGTGACAGTTTAGGTGATGCACCTGCCGTTGACACGTAAACAGCTTACTCTAACGCCTAAAACGTCACGTAAGCTCTTTGGGCGACATACCTCAGGCAGACCAGATAATCGCTAATCAGTGTTCGATTGAGGGTAGGAATGGGCAAAACGAGTGATATGAGCGACTTTGACGGTGGCATAATATTTTGCTTTAAGTGTCAGACTTCGAACATCTTCCAAGCTGCCATCTTTCTGAGCGTTTCACGCGCAACCATAGCAAGGGAAACAGGTAAAATATATTATAACACAATCACGAATAGCGTGACACGTAAAATACGTTCTAGCACAATCACGAATAGGGCGACGTGTAAAATGCATTCTAGCACAATCACGAATAGTGCGTCATGTAAAATACATTCTAGCACAATCACGAATAGTGCGACACGTAAAATACATTCTAGCACAATCACGAATAGTGCGACACGTAAAATACATTCTAGCACAATTACGAATAGGGCGACGCGTAAAATGCATTCTAGCACAATCACGAATAGTGTGACACGTAAAATACATTCTAGCACAATCACGAATAGTGCGACACGTAAAATACATTCTATCAATAGCACAATCACGAATAGTGCGACACGTAAAATACATTCTATCAATAGCACAATCACGAATAGTGCGACACGTAAAATACGTTGTATCAATAGCACAATCACGAATTGTGCGACACGTAAAATACGTTGTATCAATAGCACAATCACGAATAGTGCGACACGCAAAATACATTCTAGCACAATCACGAACAGTGCAACACGTAAAATACATTCTAGCACAATCACGAATAATGCGACACGTAAAATACATTCTAGCACAATCACGAATAGTGCGACACGTAAAATACATTCTAGCACAATCACGAATAGTGCGACACGTAAAATACATTCTAGCACAATCACGAATAGGGCGACACGTAAAATACATTCTAGCACAATTACGAATAGGGCGACGCGTAAAATGCATTCTAGCACAATCACGAATAGGGCGACGCGTAAAATGCATTCTAGCACAATCATGAATAGTGCGACACGTAAAATACATTCTAGCACAATCACGAATAGGGTGACGTGTAAAATGCATTCTAGCACAATCACGAATAGTGCGTCACGTAAAATACATTCTAGCACAATCACGAATAGTGCGACACGTAAAATACATTCTAGCACAATCACGAATAGTGCGACACGTAAAATACATTCTAGCACAATTACGAATAGGGCGACGCGTAAAATGCATTCTAGCACAATCACGAATAGTGTGACACGTAAAATACATTCTAGCACAATCACGAATAGGGCGACACGTAAAATACATTCTATCAATAGCACAATCACGAATAGTGCGACACGTAAAATACATTCTATCAATAGCACAATCACGAATAGTGCGACACGTAAAATACGTTGTATCAATAGCACAATCACGAATTGTGCGACACGTAAAATACGTTGTATCAATAGCACAATCACGAATAGTGCGACACGCAAAATACATTCTAGCACAATCACGAACAGTGCAACACGTAAAATACATTCTAGCACAATCACGAATAATGCGACAAGTAAAATACATTCTAGCACAATCACGAATAGTGCGACACGTAAAATACATTCTATCAATAGCACAATCACGAATAGTGCGACACGTAAAATACGTTGTATCAATAGCACAATCACGAATAGTGCGACACGTAAAATACATTCTAGCACAATCACGAATAGTGCGACACGTAAAATACATTCTATCAATAGCACAATCACGAATAGTGCGACACGTAAAATACATTCTAGCACAATCACGAATAGCGCGACACGTAAAATACATTCTAGCGCAATCACGAATAGTGCGATACGTAAAATAATAATAATAATAAATTTTATTCTTGCTGTTACATGTAAGATTTAGGAATACATTAATATTTTTGTATTATAGAGAAGAGCAAGGGAGAATCATTAAAAAGGACTCAGAGAGTACTGACAAAAGCCCTGATTTCCCAAATAAATAGACAAGCAAGCACAGGTTCATCAAACACAAGAGTAATGTAAAGTGTTAGTCATATTATGAATAATTTGTTTTTTATTATAAAGTTTCTTTAATCTAACTTAAAAATTATTTTTTTAGTTTATTTTGGAATAAGTTTAGGTTATTTATTATAGTCAACTCGACAGGCAGTGCGTTCCAAAATTCAGGACCAACATAATTTAAACTTCGTTTCATCATGAGATTTTTTTCGATTATGGGTCTTAATAATGATCATATCTCGTATCATAGTTGTAAGTATGAAAATTCAATTTAATGATGTATGTCAATAAATTTTGTTTTATTCTTTGGAACATTAGTTTACCAATTTTGAAATCAAATAATTGTTTAACAGATAAAATTCCATAATTGTTGGAGTTGACATGAATATGGTAAGAAATGAAAAGTGGGAAGTTGGTATGAGAAGCAGAATTGGTGTTTAAGTCTAATAACCTTATGTATTTATTCTGTAACATTTGTATTTTATTGATATTGGTTTCAGTAGTTTGTCCCCATGAGGAAAAGCAATAATTAATATGTGATTGTATGAGATTGTATGAGTTTGAAATATAAATATATGTATCGCATCATAGTTATAAGTATGAAAATTCAATTTAATGATATATGTCAATAAATTTTGTTTCATTCTTTGGAACATTAGTTTATAAATTTTGAAATCAAATAATTGTTTAACAGATAAAATTCCATAATTGTTGGAGTTGACATGAATATGGTGAGAAATGAAAAGTGGGAAGTTGGTATAAAAAGCAGAATTGGTTTTTAAGTCTAATAACCTTATGTGTTTATTCTGTAACATTTGTATTTTATTGATATTGGTTTCAGTAGTTTGTCCCCATGAGGAAATGCAATAATTAGTATGTGATCGTATGAGTTTGTATGAGTTTGTAATATAAATATATGTCTCGTATCATAGTTATAAGTATGAAAATTCAATTTAATGATACATGTCAATAAATTTTGTTTTATTCTTTGGAACATTAGTTTACCAATTTTGAAATCAAATAATTGTTTAACAGATAAAATTCCATAATTGTTGGAGTTGACATGAATATGGTAAGAAATGAAAAGTGGGAAGTTGGTATGAGAAGCAGAATTGCTTTTTAAGTCTAATAACCTTATGTATTTATTCTGTAACATTTGTATTTTATTGATATTGGTTTCAGTAGTTTGTCCCCATGAGGAAAAGCAGTAATAAATATGTGATTGTATGAGTGTGTAGTATAAAATTTTAAGTGTCTTAGAAGTTAAACGATATAATTTCACTTACAATCCCAATATTTTTAGGGATTTGATTTGAAATTAATGATATTAAATAATTCCCAGGTACTCAAAATTTTGTACTATATCAATAGGTGTATTATACCAAAGTAAATATGGAACTTGTGTCTGTGATGTTTTCTGTATAGTAAGGACAAGAAGTTTGGTTTTACTAACATTAATTATAAGTTCATTTTTTGTTAACCATTCTGAGTAAATTTGTATTTGAAGATTTGCTTGAATAATCATTTCATTTAGATTTTTCCGGTGAATAATATTGTTGTATCATCCGCATAAAAAATTATATTCTTCTTAGATGTTATATTAAAAATGTAATTGATATATAAATCAAATAACAAGGGACCCAGAACTGAGCCCTGAGGAACCACTGAAGTGACCGGTAACAGCGGTGATTCTGATTGATCAACTACAGTATATTGAATTATGTCAGCTAAATAATTACTGAATACAATATGTGAAATACCCCTCACACACACATAATTTAGTTAAAAGAAATTGATAGAGAGTGTCAAACGCTTTGGCTAAATCCAAGAATGCAGCAAGTGTTATGTTTTTGATTCTAGATTTTTTTGGATTATATGCTGTAGGTGAAAGGGTGCAGATTTTGTTGATTTATTGGGTTGAAAGCCAAACTGATTTTTATTTATGATATTAAATTTTTGTAAGTATGAAATTAATTTCGTGTAGATTAATTTTTCTAAGATTTTAGCAAATATTGACATATTAGAAATGGGGCGATAATTGTTAACATCACTTCTCACACCAGATTTATAAGTAAGAGAAATTTTAAATGCAAGTGGAAAAATGACGGTAGTGAAAACAAGGATGAAGATATTCAGTAGTGGGTTTATGATTAGTTCGGCTACATTTTTAATAACGGATGGATGAAAGTCGTCATTTCGTGGACCAGAAGTAGTTTTAATATTGTTTAATTCTTGTAGTAGTTCAGTTTTGGTTATTGGTAATAAATAAAAAGTTTTATTTGCATGAGAATTATGAAAATATTGTAAAACATTATTATTAAAAGATTGTGAGTTTATTTCCAGATTTTGAGAGATACTAGTAAAGTGTTCATTAAAACGGGTAGCCCTGCGTAGTTTACCAGTGATTTTTACACCATTATAATCTAGGAAATGTTCTGGTATTACAGTCTTAATGTGTTTTTCTAGTAAAATGTTAAGGTGTCTCCAAGTAACTTTTGGGTCATTCAATGCAAAAATATTTGCACAATAAACTCTCTTAGCATTTTTTATAGCAGAGTTAAGCGCATTTCTATATGATTTGAAATCGGCGAAGTCAGTTTGATCTCTTGTTCTTAAAACTTTTAAAAAGAGCCTGTTTTTTTATTAAAACGATTTATCAGGAATGAGGTGATACAAGGTTTACGAAGATTCCTTTTTAGAATTAATATTTTTTATGGAGATGAGGAGGTCTAGATTATGTTTTTCTTTAAATATTTTTAAAAAAATTATCGAAAGCTAAATTGGGAGATTCATAAGTATGAGAGTCTTCCAGAGGGATTTCACTTAAAAGTTGTTTAAAATATTCTGCAGTTTTTTAATTAATTTTTCAGAATTTAACACTTTCAGTTTCTTCTGGTAGACAACTTCCGGTCTTGTATAAATGAATATGGGCCTCTATCATATTCAATTATCCCTGGGGTCAGATTTCGTGATTGAACATTCGTTATGGCTAAGTCAATTATGGTGCTAGTATTTTGGGTAATACTGGTTGGTGAGGTAATTAAGTTTAAAAATCTTGATGCAGGAATTAATTGGTTAAGTTGTTTCGTTATAGAATTACTTATGGAAATATATATATTTAAGTCACCCATTAAAAAAAACAATTTGTGAGAAATTAACAAAATTAAACAGTTTATTTAACACTACAAATAATTCAGTATAGTCTGAGCTGGGTGGCGTATAACAGACTGAAATTATATAAAATTGATTTTGGATGGTGAGTATTTCTATATTTTATTCATTATTGTAAATTCTTTAATTGCTGAAAATAATTGATATTTATTATTAGCATAAATGGCCACGCTCCTCCCTCCCTCTAGAATTGCCTCTGTTAAGGTTAAAGATCTGGGAATTATTTAATGGAATAATAAAATTTTCAGTAGGAAACCTTGTTTCAGTTACAGATATGAAATCCAATGTTGATCTTAATGCATGTATTAAACTTTATAATAGTGTAATTTTATTTAGTAAGGATTGGGCATGTATAATTTTTAGGATAAAGTTTGCGTCAGTTAAAAGTAAACTGTTAAAATCTTGAGTTGTATAGTATTGGTCCTGTAACATAAACTAGTTAGTTTTTGTTTTTGTTTTTTTGATTGCAGGTTTAACGACCACCGTGAGCAACTCATTGGGCTATAAGCAGTCGCCCGTCCCTAATTTAGGGTCACTGGTTCCAGTGAAGGGAAAGAGCTAGTGCCGTAAGACAAACACAACATCCATGCCTCACCGGGATTCGAACCCGGACCCCGTTCGGACGAATGATCAGAGGCCATCGCTTAGACCACTGCGCCACCGGGGCGGCAAACCAGTTAGTAAATATTAAAGCAGAAAAATATAAGAGTAATTAAGTATTAAGTTCATACTGCTGGAGGACTTCTACAAGGACAATTTTCTTTCTTTGATCACCATCGTTTTGTTTAATAAACAAATTGTCATTGCTAATCCAAGAATATTTAATCAGTCCTTGGTACACCAGCTGTCTAGCATGCCAGAACATTTGTTTATAATGTGGTGAAAGATTTTTATTAATGTAAATCATTGAATTCTGGATCTAGATCAGAATTAAACGTTCGAGTTTTTCTTTTAGACAGCTAGTTATATCTACTTGTCTTTGTTGTGAATTGAATTATAATGGCTGAACATGGAGTTTATTTTGACCAACTGAAAGTTTAACAAGTGAACAAACTCAGTGGGCTATAAGCGGTCGCCCGTCCCTAATTTAGCGCCACTGGTTCCAGGGAAGGGAGATTACCAGCGCCGTAAGAAAAACACAACATCTATGCCTCACCGGGATTCGAACCCACAACTTTCTCGGACAAATGGCCGTAAGCCAGCGCTTAGACCACTGCGCGACCAGAGCGGCACGAGTGAGCTGCAGTAGTCCATGAATATGTTACAGAGCTGGTCAGTGAGCAATGCCCTGTGTCAAGGATTCGCTAGACCATCGCTTGTAAAGAATTTCAAAGTTCTGGGGTTTTACCTGTATTCTTCACCCATGATGAAAACAAACATATAAGATACCAGCTAAAATTAATAGTTGTGACATTCAAATTTGTGTTGACGGTGATCGATTCCGAGCCTCCTCGCTCAGGTGCCAGTTGTTCTAACCGACAAACTACACCATCGGAATATATGGATGCAGATTTTTTGTTTTGGCACGTGCTACACCTCTGTAGTACGTTACATAGTCGTTCCTTTGTGAAGAATATGTTCATTCTGTGAAGTTCTGCGGAAGATCTTTCAATTTCGTTCTAATCTGTTTATACACTGACGGAAAAAAATCCCAACACCAAGAAGGGGTTGTGTTAGATAAACGACAGTTGGTAGGCGGTGAGAGTACATCTGCAAGATGACGTCTATGCAAATTTCGCACTCGGCGCATACGTGTGGCGCTAGTAGCGCCTCGGAACATGCAAAGCAGGTTTGCTGGAAATACGCGCTGCAACGTTCGTGAGTGTTAGTTATCGTTGAGATTCGACGTAGGGTGTTGATGTTAGTCAAGAATGACGTTAAGAAGACGAAGAAGCCATTATCAACTACTCACGGAGTTTGAACGAGGTCGTGTAATAGGGCTTCAAGAAGGTGGATTTTCTGTCCGCAATATTGCAGAACGACTGGGCAGGAATGTAGCCACTGTGCATGATTGTTGGCAGCCGTGGTCAAGGGAAGGTACTGCCTCAAGAAGACCGGGTTCCGACCGGCCACGTGGCACTACTGAGAGGGAAGACTGTCGTGTACGGCGTATGGCCGTGGCGCATCGTACCGCGTCTGCGGCAGCAATTCGAGCTGCAGTTGCCACCACAGTGACACAACGAACTGTTACAAACCGGTTACTTGAAGGACAGCTCCGAGCCAGACGCCCTGTAGCGTGCATTCCACTTACTCCAAACCACTGCCGTTAGCGACGTCAGTAGTGTCAAGCTAGAGCTCATTGGAGGACGGAGTGGAGATGTGTTGTGTTTTCTGATGATAGCCGGTTCTGCCTGGGTGCCAGTGATGGCCGTGTGTTGGTTAGAAGGAGGTCAGGTGAGCGCCTGCAACCAACCTGTCTGCGGCCGAGACATACTGGATCTACATCTGGAGTTATGGTCTGGGGAGCAATTTCCTATGACAGCAGGAGCACTCTCGTGGTTATCCCACGCACCCTGACGGCACAGTTGTACGTCGGTCTGGTGATTCAACCTGTTGTGCTGCGATTCATGAACAGCATTTCAGGGGGTGTTTTCCAACAGGATAACGCTCGCCCGCATACCGCTGTTGCAACCCAACATGCTCTACAGAGTGTCGACATGTTGCCGTGGCCGGCTAGATCACCAGATCTTTCACCAATGGAGCACTAATGGGACATCATTGGACGACAACTCCAGCGTCACCCCAACAAGCATTAACCGTCCCTGTATTGACCGACCAAATGCAACAGGCATGGAACTCCATCCCGCAAACTGACATCCAGCACTTGTACGACACAATGCATGAACGTTTGCGTGCTTGCATTCAACATTCTGGCAGTTACACCGGTTATTAATGTACCAGCATTTCACATATAAAATGGTTCTTCTCGCGCTTACAATAAGCTGTGATCTTGAAACTATAATCGATTAAATATGTTACCTATACAAATGTATTGCCGCCATTTCATTCCTCTACAACTATTTTTTCGTGGTGTTGGGATTTTTTTCCGTCAGTGTATTACTAACTCAATGAACCGCTTCTGCTTATTACTCTCTTAGGCTTTTCTTCGGTTATTTCGCTGATAAGTCTCCGTTTCCGACTTTGTTTCTCATTCTGCTTTGATGACAGCAGACATATCTTCTCCGGCCATTTTCACGACCCGGAGGAAAAGCTTACCAACCGCTTTGTTCCAAAGCTCCGATCAGAAGTCTCTTGTTTTGTTTATTCCTCTCGGCCACTCTGTGACCCCGTTTTTTAGAACCCTGTCCACCTCCGCTCAAAAAGCGCGGAAGTACCTATTTATTTGCCTTCTCTCACCCTCTCTCGGTCTCTCTCTGTCTCTCACTCTCTGTCTCTCTCTGTCTCTCTCACCCTCTCTCTATCTCTGTCTCTCTCTCTCATTCTCTCTCTCTCTCTCTCTCACCCTCTCTCTGTTTCTCTCCCCTCTCTGACACTTTCGCGTGACTCCTACTTTTACATTCCTGAGTTAAAGCCTTAATGCGGTGTGCATTCTCTCCAGCCCCCTGACGTACTAACTGTTTTTCGACCTACCTTGAAAACTGAAGAATAGAATTTCTTGTTACCCTCCTACAGAGATCCTTGTCACTCAATCCCTCACAGAGCAATAATCATAAAATCGAACTCTGCAAATTCCGCGGATAGGACGGTTAAGAAACAAAGCAGAGCGTCATTTATCCAGCTGCACGGAATTGTGAGAAATGGGAGGACCTTCTCCAAAGTAGCGCTAAGAAAATTGGGAAACATTTTAAACTCTATAGACTTAAATCAAGCTGTTCTTTCCATATAACATAAACACAGAAATTTGAAATTATATCGTACTAGAACGGAAATCGAACCCCCATCTCTCGATCTCCGCTGGAGAATGCTAACCATTACACAACCCGGGACAATGAAATACAAACATTCATGAAATCAAAACATTATGAAACCCAAATTTTTGCTTGGATTTCATCGTCCTGGGTGGGGTAACGGATAGCATATTCAAGCGCAAATCGGGAGATGAAGATTCGATTTCCAATCCAGGACGATTCAATTTCAGATTTCTATTACATGGAAAGAACAGCTTGATTTTCGTCTATATTAATTATTCCATGCGTTTCAAACTTGATATTTCAGACTCACTATATTCAAAATGGCTATTAAAGTTGACCGATGTTAGAATCTATGATTCCCTGGTTACAACTATGACGGCAATATCCTGTGTCCTATTTGAATGACCAGTTGTTTTCATCCACAGGATGGCCCATCACGGTAGACACTTGGTATGGTTGTGAATGAAATGCGTAATACTACGGTCGATTTGGAGATGTTGAAAGAAACTGCTTGGAGGTAACCCTCGATCCACGTTTATAGTCTCTCATACTCATTTTGCCCAATATCATCTTAAATCGAATGCTTCTTGATGCACGAGGAAGTGGTGTGCCTGTCTACACCAAAATTGCGCTCACGTGCAGTCTTATGTGTTGGAATGAGTCGTTTACACCAATGAGCCATTGCATTATGATCGCCCCCAGCCTACAAAAATGATGAGAGCGCCTTAAGACCGAACGGTGTCGCAGATGAAGTTCACCGAGCAGTATATACATATACAGAGTGCATAGGAAAGTCCCTTTAGCCTGGAATAACTTGCGAACGGAGATAGGTACAGTTATGAAAGTGAGATAACGGTATAGTAAAGCGACTACGCCCTATCGAATGCAACAAGTAGCAGCGCCCCTAGTGGCGAAATGCGGAACTTATCCATTGCAAATCGAAAACGAAAAGATATAGAGCAACATTTTGAACTACAAAGCTGTAGAACATCAATTAATTAGTACAAAATGACATGTGTTTTACACGGATAAGATATATTGTTGCCTGAATACCCTACAATGTCGGAAATTGATGCGCGACGATTCGAATCCGCATATTCATATTTCGCAAATGTAGCCGTATGCAAATGCAGATTGTTACGTTGTACTGTAACTACGATACAAAAACCAGTAGTATGATGTACCCTGATCAGAGGTTTAGGTCTACGTACGCTGTGTGAGAATGGCGAGCTTGGATTTCTGGGGTTACGTAAAACAACAGGTGCATGCAACAGCGCCTACAAGTCTGCTGGATCTACGTCGTCGTGTTACATATGCTTGCAATAATGTGACATCTTCCATGCTGAGGAATGTGCATGCAGAGTTACTTTCACGAATACAAATGTGTATCGTGCGCAATGGCGAACTCTTCGAACATACTCGACATTAACTTTTTATCACTGTGCGCCAGTTTGCCTTTTTTGTTTTTGTTTTGTCTGACGTCATCAAACCGTATTGACATAAGTACGCATTTATGCAATAAATTGTGTGTATTTGCTCATACCTATGCCTGTTCCCTTCAAACGTGCGCACAAAAGGTCGCACGTCGGTTTCGGACATTTTAGGGTATTCAGGCGACAATTTATCTTATCCGTGTGAAACAAATGTCATTTTGTATTAATTAATTGATGATCTACAACTTTGAGGTCAGAATTTTGCTCTATCGCCCTCGCCCTTCGTTTTCGATTTGTAATGGCTAACTTCCGCAATTCGCCAGTAGGGGCGCTGTTATCGGTTGCATTCGATCGAGCGTAGTCGCTTTATTATACCGTTATCTCACTTGCATAACTGTACCTCTGTATCTCGGAAACGGTTGGCTTGGGGTGTAGTGAGTACGTATCTAAAGCGGTGCACAGATGGCCAAACGACGAACCGACATCCAGACGTGTGTCGTCGTTTGTTCATTGATGCCAGATGGGAGCGGAGAATGCCATGCGTTGTTCACAGCGACCGCGGGGCTACAGTACGATAAATCACCAGCAGCTACAACAGTTGTGATGAGGGCAATGTGTCACAGCACACAGTTCATTCCAGCCTTCTGCACATGACTCTCCGCATCCGATGACCCAGCCAGTCCCCATGCTCACTGCATGTCATCGCCAACAACGCATAAAATGGGCCGCAAGATCATCGAGATTAAACCGTGGATGATTGGAAGAAAGTGGCCATGCTTGACTAATCAAGATTCCTGTTGCATCACGTAGACGGCACAGCGCGGATACGCAGATTACCAACGGAGACTATGACACCTGGATACACTCTTACCAACGATACGCAGATTACCAACGGAGACTATGGCACCTGGATACACTCTTACCAACGATACGCAGATTACCAACGGAGACTATGGCACCTGGATACACTCTTACCAACGATACGCAGATTACCAACGGAGACTATGGCACCTGGATACACTCTTACCAGATTATCAACGGAGACTATGGCACCTAGATACACTCTTACCAGATTACCAACGGAGACTATGGCACCTGGATACACTCTTACCAGATTACCAACGGAGACTATAGTACCTGGATACATTCTTACCAGATTACCAACGGAGACTATGGCACCTGGATAAACTCTTACCAGATTACCAACGGAGACTATGGCACCTGGATACACTCTTACCAGATTACCAACGGAGACTATAGTACCTGGATACACTCTTACCAGATTATCAACGCAGACTATGGCACCTGGATACACTCTTACCAGATTACCAACGGAGGCTATGGCACCTGGATACACTCTTACCAGATTACCAACGGAGACTATGGCACCTGGATACACTCTTACCAACGATACGCAGATTACCAACGGAGACTATGGCACCTAGATACACTCTTACCAGATTACCAACGGAGACTATGGCACCTGGATACACTCTTACCAGATTACCAACGGAGACTATGGCACCTGGATACCAACTCTTACGCAGATTACCAACGGAGACTATGGCACCTGGATACACTCTTACCAGATTACCAACGGAGACTATGGCACCTGGATACACTTACCAACGATACGCAGATTACCAACGGTGACTGTGGCACCTGGATACACTCTTACCAGATAACCAACGGAGACTATGGCACCTGGATACACTCTTACCAGATTACCAACGGAGACTATGGCACCTGGACACACTCTTACCAGATTACCAACGGAGACTATACTACCTGGATACACTCTTACCAGATTATCAACGGAGACTATGGCACCTGGATACACTCTTTCCAGATTACCAACGGAGGCTATGGCACCTGGATACACTCTTACCAGATTACCAACGGAGACTATGGCACCTGGATACACTCTTACCAGATTACCAACGGAGACTATGGCACCTAGATACACTCTTACCAGATTACCAACGGAGACTATGGCACCTGGATACACTCTTACCAACGATACGCAGATTACCAACGGTGACTGTGGCACCTGGATACACTCTTACCAGATTACCAACGGAGACTATGGTACCTGGATACACTCTTACCAGATTACCAACGGAGACTATGGCACCTGGACACACTCTTACCAGATTACCAACGGAGACTATGGCACCTCTTACCAACGATACGCATATTACCAACGGAGACTATGGCACCTGGATACACTCTTGGGAGGAAACAGGCAGGGGGCCTTGGTGTTATGATGTGGGCGATGCTTCCTTTGATACCTTTTAGGCCCCATTTTCCCAATAGCACAATCCCTGACAGCTGTCAGATATCTGAACATCGCTGCTGACCAATTTCACCCATTCATGGCCACTGTGTTCCCTGATGGTGATGGTCATTACCGATAGGATAGTGCGCCTTGCCACACTGTCAAAATCGTCAAGGAGTGGTTTGAGGAACATGCTGGTGACTAAATGTCTATGTCCAGGCCCTCCAAATATACCTGACATGAACCCAATCGAACATTTGTGGTTCGACTTGGAAAAGTGGTTTCGCTCTAAATCACCACCACTTCGAAATGTACGGGAACTGAATTAGGACCTGCTGTTGTCATTATGGTACCAGATACCCCAGGATATTTATCGGCACCTCATCGAATCGATGCCTCGCCGAGTGGCCGCTATTTTGAGGGCTAAATGGGATCCTACAGCTTATTAGGTAGGCGGTCAAAATGCAATGGTTCATCGGTGTGTGTGAAGAAGGGGGTCCTACAGCTTATTAAAGGGTGTCCTACAGCTTATTAGGTAGGTGGCCAAAATGTAATGGTTCATCGGTGTGTGTGAAGAAGGGGGTCCTACAGCTTATTAGGTAGGCGGTCAAAATGTAATGGTTCATCGGTGTGTGTGAAGAAGGGGGTCCTACAGCTTATTAGGTAGGCGGTCAAAATGTAATGGTTCATCGGTGTGTGTGAAGAAGGGGTTCCTACAGCTTATTAAAGGGTGACCTACAGCTTATTAGGTAGGCGGTCAAAATGTAATGGTTCATCGGTGTGTGTGAAGAAGAGTGTCCTACAGCTTATTAAAGGGAGTCCTACAGCTTATTAGGTAGGCGGTCAAAATGTAATGGTTCATCGGTGTGTGTGAAGAAGGGGGTCCTACAGCTTATTAGGTAGGCGGTCAAAATGTAATGATTCATCGGTGTGTGTGAAGAAGCGGGTCCTACAGCTTATTAGGTAGGCGGTCAAAATGTAATGGTTCATCGGTGTGTGTGAAGAAGGGTTCCTACAGCTTATTAAAGGGGTCCTACAGCTTATTAGGTAGACGGTCAAAATGTAATGGTTCATCGGTGTGTGTGAAGAAGGGAGTCCTACAGCTTATTAAAGGGGGTCCTACAGCTTATTAGGTAAGCGGTCAAAATGTAATGGTTCATCGGTGTGTGTGAAGAAGGGGTTCCTACAGCTTATTAAAGGGGTCCTACAGCTTATTAGGTAGGCGGTCAAAATATAATGGTGTATCGGTGTGTGTGAAGAAGGCAGATGTGCCAGATAAACTGGCATCTCAATGTATATAACGTGATATATCTCATATTATGTTATACATAATGGTATTCCATAGGAGTAATGGTAGGAGAGATCGTTTTTCAAGGGTAATTACGCTATTTAGAAGCTTAGCTGATTTCTTTGTTTCGGAAATCGACAGAAGCTCCTTGCACCTACACAACTCAGAAACAATGGTCATTGGGGTAGCGGCTTCTTTCGGCAGGCCACAGAGGGTCATTCAGCTGTCAAAGTAGTGAAACCATTAATTAGAACAGGTGTATTTTAATTAACATTTCTTGTAATTTAACAGAAATATGTTCTTCTGTCATTAATATGTTAAACTTACATGGGCACCCCGGTGGTCTAAGCTCTGGTCTATAGCCATTCGTTCCAGAAAGGGTCCTTGTTCGAATCCCGGTGAGGTATGGATGTTGTATTTGTCTTAGGGCACTGGTTCTCTCACTTCCTTGGAATCAGTAGCCCTAAATTAGGGACGGGCGACTGCTTGCAGCTCACTGTGTTGCTCACGATGGTCGTTAAACTTCGATAAAAAAATATTTACATAACATGATCTTGAAAGAGACAAATAAGTTTGGTACAGATTGTCGTATAAAATGAAAATAAAGAAAAATGATTACCTATTGTGCTTGAGGTAAAACGATTCTTTTTGTATGTAAATTTTAGTGTATTAATGTTAGCAGAATTAATTTCTGTTAAGGTGCAACAGATATTAATTAAAAACATTGTTTGCACAAATCTCGAGGTCTCCATCTTTCGCCCTCTCCCCCTCTATCGCAGTCCGTCTCTACAGGAGGGCCTGATATACGTCACTGCCTCCTTCAAATATAGACTTTTGACTTTAAATACTTGCGTTGCTGCAATTTTAGCATTTATCTACTCAACTACTGCTAATGTATCTACATGTATACGTCCATAAGCGTATTCAGTAAAATAGACAGTAAATGAAAAATTGCATTATAAAATTTCTCTTAATTTTCATTTAAAATTTCATTTTACATGCATGTTATAAATTAAAGAAGAATGTACCTCGCTGTAGAAAATATTTTGAACTCCATATTTATTTGAAAAACAGATGTGTGGGAAATCTTACCCTTTGCATTGAGTTACGTCACTTGGTTTTTCAAATGAACAGTGTTTACGCTTCATCTTCGCCACGGTACAGTGCTGTACTCTCTTCACCCAAAGCTCAGTGACATTGCGGGTGCAAAAGTCTGAAATTTTCACTGAAAGTAAGCGTAAGAATTTTAATACAAACTGGAAGGATGGTGCTTGTGGGATACATCCAATATAATGCACACACATACATATGCAGGAGCAGTTCTAGGAAAATCAGTGAAATAGCTAAGGTTGCATTGATTTTCCAATCATTACATTTGACCTAACACTCTACGCATTGGTAAAATAAATCCATCCAGTGAAACTGGCCATCAACGTATGGCAAAGATCAATTCATTGTAATGTTTGGTGGGCTGAATATTAAGATGGAAGTACTCAAGGTTCTTGGAAATCTCTTCGAAGATAGCGGTTGGGCTGCAACACTTGTTAAGGCTGATATTACCACAGCTGAAAAAGCGGATTCGTGTATAAGAAGTTCCCATGTGACTCGTACCCGTCAGGGTCATCTACATCTTATTAGGTAGGCGGTAGTTACTTCTGCAGAAGTCCTACAATGATTACAGCTAAGACATAGAGGACAGAAGTTAAGTCATTTGAATACTGATGTAAAGGGGGAGTGATGTATGTACCCAATTTAGATTCCGGTACTTCATTCTAAAACTGGAACTACTTTTGATGACTTTTGTAAGAGCGATATGAAGAGATTTTCAGCTCTATGTAGAGGAGCTACCCGTGATTGTTCCCTGGCTCTTTCCATTGGACCCCAATCACTATGCAAGATGAATTCCTGTCCAATGTAGTCCTGACTTTCACTTAAGAAACATCACCTAAACAGCTATGCAGAACTAATGAAGGGAAAGTTTGTCAGATGAAAGTCGAAACGTGCGTTCTCCGATATTGCCATAGATCAGGCCCATGAACAAAATAACGCATCAGTCAAAGATGATGGAGTGGCTGCAGTCGTGACATAAAGCCGAACAGCTCTGCATCGTTGGAATGACCTCTAATTCTGAGATGGCACAGTTAGTTTAAGAATTTAAGTCCACCAAGACGAAGAGATGGGAAAATGATGAGCGTTACCACGAGGCTAACGAAGATTCACAGATGGCATTTGCAAAAGATAGCAAGTCTCTTACCCATGCAATACAAGATAATGAAACACCATTTCGTCAAACCAGATGCGATCTTATGGTACGTGACAGCAGAAATATGGTACATCCAGCAGTTGCAGACACATTGCCAAACACTGAAAAAATTTGGGTTGATCAGTATGAGTTTTATGACAGCAAGAATCTTATAAATAAAACTAAACGTATCGCATATCCTATTAAGCGCGATAACCTGAAACTCTTCAGACGTCCTCCAATTCCTGAAAAATCAAGTAAACAGTTACAGCTGACATCGTTGCTCACGACTGCTCACTATCTTCTAGTCTGTACATTGCATCACTGATACGTTATGGAGACCAGCAGGATTTTTTCAGATACAAAAAAACAAACCTATCCTCAAGCAATATTGAAATTAGAGAGTCTAAGAACCGGAATAAAGTCTGATTTATTAAATGGCCTTTAAGAATTCACCCCCAGGAAAACAGTTTTTCTTAACCAACAGTCCAAGTGACCATCCTTGACGATGTTGCAACTGTCAGCACGCTGCAACCAGGATTTGCAAAAACATTCGAAGATTATGCCAGTATTGTGTTCATACCCTAGATCAAATCTCAGCTTTAATAAGTAAAAAGGCTAGATATTATGTGGAATGTGTACATGCCTGACAGCATGAAGAGTGACACACACAGTAAAAGCTCAAATGGTGTTCGGAAACGTGTCACTTCCTAAGAATTGGCAAGCCTTTGTTCTCTTTCTTCGTCACAATCTTAGCAGCTATTGACACAAACAAGCAGATAATCATCACAAACCGTATTCATGTTTTTTGTTTCTTCTATAAACCTTCAAAGTATTTTGCGACTGGCTCTATGCTCACACGAAGTAGGCCCTCGCATCCCACTACATGTATCCGAAATGTGTACTGTGGAGACCGACGTTGTTATTCTAGCCATCACATCAGCATCAGCACAACGTCTAAACACTGAGAAACTATGGGTTGTATTTGGAGTTCGGAACAACTTCCGGTTTTTTACCACTCAGGAGTTGGCAAGAGCTTTGGATCCTGCTCGTTCTACTGCCTTACCGATGTTTCACGCAATAATTAGGTGCGACACTTTGCTCATTTTTGGAGAAAGATGCAAAAGAACTTCATGTGACACCTGGAATGCACGCAGAGATGTGACCACAGCCTTTTGTTGATGGGCTGGCAGGCCTAGTCACCAGGCAGTAGAAGAAATGATGAAGCCGTTAGGCATACATAAAGTTTTTCTATATGAGCGTACTAGCAACGACGAACATGTTATTGAGGCAAGAAAACACCTATTTACTCAGCTCAGAAAGGTAGAGCAACTGACAATCTACCTTCCACGGAAGATGCGCTCACTCATCACATGAAAAGAACTGTCTACAACGGGATGCTGAAAAGTTCCCGGCCTAACCCACTTCTTGTAATTGTAGCATTATTTCGTCACTTCAGCTAGAAAGAGTGTTCTTTTGTATTGTAAAGTGCCCATTTCTAGAGTAATAGCTCTTTCATTTGCAGATGTTTGACGTCCTGAACTGAATCATGTCAATGCAAAGTGTTGATTTTTTGAATGTGGAACTACGGGCTTTCATGAAATTTCTGTTATTGCAGAAGAAAACTGCAAAGTACATCTATGAGTGTATGACGCATACATTAAGTGACTAGTGCCCGTGTAACGTATACTCTAGATTCAGTTTCTTTTTGATTTTACTATCTCTTGTTATTTTATTTTCCTATGCAAATTATCTTCTCACTTAACGAGATGTTGTTTCTCCAGCTGAATTATATGTGGCAACGAGTGTAAGTCATGACGTGGTGGTATGCAGTATATATAGGCGCGCTCAACTATACCAAGCAGCTTCGTTTTATGTGATAGGTTCTTCCTAATTATTGTTATGCGATTTACCTACTTTTCTACGATAGTACGAAAGTTCGGTCTATTAGTAGTTGTGTTATTTTGGAGTGTGTATTTGAGTAATACCAGGAGCTCCCCAATAAAAGGTTAAAAGTGAGTACGTTTTCTTAGTTCGTTTTATTGTCAGACCTCTGTCTGGCCGTTAAGTCTATTTCATTGAGTGTTTACATTAAGTTCAGGGGATATTGTGTTTACCACTCTAATAAGGAGCCTTCAAGGTACTAATGTACTAAAACCGAAGTTATATTACTGATATTCAAGATAATGAGGAACGCTGAGTAAAAATAATTCCATATTCTTGGAATTTATTGCACGTGAGTGTCTTACCTAAACAAACTCTAGCACTTTGAAGATTAAGCACACTTTAGCTACGTCAAGTAACCTTTCAATAACCCTAACGTGACTTAACGTAAGCTTTCCTGCACTACACGTCATGGTTGGAGAAGTTTATTCATTATACCCGTCATATTCCAATGGGAAGAAATGATGTACAGACTTTCAGCGTGGAGACTTTGAGACCAAAGATGCAGCAAGATCTGGGTGGCCTTCAACAGTAAAACCTGAAATTGTTGATCGCGTTCATGACTTGATTTTGTCAGATCTGCGAATCTGAGCTGAAAACAATGGCAGAAACACTGTTGACATCCAGAGAACGTGTTGGAGCATAATTCATGAGGACTTAAATATGCAGAAGATGTCAGCGTCGTGGGTGCCCAAACGTTTGAACGCCGATGAGAAACGAAGACGAGTGGACACTTCCCAATCAGTTTTGTAGCATTTTGAGCGATCTAGTGATAAATTTTTGCAGGGACATGTCACTGTTGATGAAACGTCGTTACGTCATTACGATCCAGAGACGAAACAACAGTCCTTGCAGTGGCGGCACTCGGGTTCTCCATATCCAAAGAAATTCAAGACTCAAAGGTCTGTAGGAAAGATCATGGCAAGAGAGTACAATTCCGGAATCGCTACGATCCAGAGACGAAACAACAGTCCTTGCAGTGGCGGCACTTAGGTTCTCCATGGCCAAAGAAATTCAAGACTCAAATGTCTGCAGGAAAGATCATGGCAAGAGAGTACAAATCATGAATCACTACGATCCAGAGACGAAACAACAGTCCTTGTTGAGGCGGCACTCGGGTTCTCCATGGCCAAAGAAATTCAAGACTCAAATGTCTGCAAGAAAGATCATGGTAAGAGAGTACAAATCATGAATCACTACGATCCAGAGACGAAACAATAGTCCTTGTTGCAGTGCCGGCACTCGGGTTCTCCACGGCCAAAGAAATTCAAGACTCAAAGGTCTGCAAGAAAGATCATGGTAAGAGAGTACAAATCATGAATCACTACGATCCAGAGACGAAACAACAGTTTCTGCAGTGGCGGCACTCGGGTTCTCCACGGCCAAAGAAATTCAAGACTCAAAGGTCTGCAGAAAAGGTCATGGCAAGAGAATACAAATCATGAATCACTACGATCCAGAGACGAAACAACAGTCGCTGCAGTGGCGTCACTCGGGTTCTCCACGGACAAAAGAAATTCAAGACTCAAAGGTCTGCAGGAAAGGTCATGGCAACGGTTTTTTAGAATTCGAAAGGTGTTCTACTAACTTATTATCTTCCGAAGGGCCAGACAATAAATGCTGAATATTGTTTCAAACTGCTGTTCCTATTAACTCTTTAACGACCATGACCCTAAACTTTTGTATCACTCAATATACCATATCGCCCAAAACTGTCTGTTGGTTCGCTCTGTTTAGTAACAATAATGATGGCTGAATGTGATCCCTTATGATCCCTCATAGGTCGTGCTAATTCAAAGAGCCGCCCCGGTGGCGCAGTGATCTAAGGCGTTGGCCTCTGATCATTCGTCCGTAAGGGGTCCGGGTTTTTAAATCCCGGTCAGGCATGGGTGTTGTGTTTGTCTTACGGCACTGGCTCTCTCCCTTCCCTGGAACCAGTGACCCTAAATTAGGGACGGGCGACTGCTTATAGCCCATTGAGTTGCTCACGGTGGTCGTTAAACCTCCAATAAAAAAAAATTCAAAGAAAAAGTAAAGATATGAAATATGACTCACTCTAGATAGGCGTTTCGGGCTGCTATTGTCGTTTGCATGTACAGGCGTGTTGGGCGTTATTGTCGTTAAAGGGTTATAGGAGGCGTTGTAGGAAAAAAGGCGAAGAAAACTGTGGAAAGGTGTTCTCTTTTTGTAGGACAATGCGCCCGCTCACAAGGTTGGCGAGAGAATGGATGTTTTGAGGGATCTCTGGTTTAAATGCATAGATCATCCCCCTACTCACCAGAGCTTGCTCCATGGGACTACTTACTGTTCCGAACCCTTAAAAAAGTGTGAAAGGTATGCATTTTTCGAATAATTCGAAGGTGATATCAGCAGCAGAGCAGTATTTGCGGGGTCTGGTTCATTTGCCTGACGTTTACTTCACAAAGGGTCACTTGACCAAAAATCACTTCACCGAAAAGATTGTTTCACCGAAAGATCCACTTGATCAAAACGTTCATTTCACCGAAGGGTCACTTCATCGAAAAGTTCATTTCACCGAAAGGCCTCTTTACCTAAAAGTTCATTTCATCGAAAGGTCATTTCACCGAAGGGTCAGTTTATCAAAAACTTTGGATTTCATTACAGGATCTATTGGAGCATGGTGCAAGTTCGGCAGACCGACCACCGACCACCGAAAGGTTAAAGGATCATACTCAAATTTCACTTTTGGTTTATCCGTATCACAGAGAACGCAAAGATTTAGTTTTAAGACTAAAGTAATTATTTTTAAGTCCCTAGGCCTCGGCTTAGGCCTTTTTAGCAAATTTTAAAATGTTTACATAAAAGTCATGTTCAAAGTTCACGTTCTTAAGGTTTACATAAAAAGTAAAATAAATAATGTTGCGCATTTTTTCAAGCAAAAAGGATCAATTTTAGGTCCCCAGGCCTTACCTTAGGCCTTTTTACCCTATTGTAATCGTACGAACTCATGTTCATAAGGTTTACATAAAAATATACTTTACATTTTATGTAATGCTTATGAATATGAGTAGGGTTAAAATCTGTTAAAATGGCCTGAAAAATTAATGTTTTGTGGTTGAGTAAAAGTGGAACATTATTTACTTGATTTACTACGTAAGCCTTATGAATATGAGCTCAGAGGATTAAAATTTGACAAGAAAGCACAGATCTCGGCCTTATAGTTAATGTTATATTTCGAAAAACCTACTCATGGGGAGGTGTTTCATAGAAATTAAAAGTGTATTTTTTATACAATCCGATAATGTTTAGGTGGCCAGTTTTTCAAAAACTCGCACCACACTCCAACACATCTCTAACAACGTTTTCTGGGAGACGCGGGTTCGAGTCCCGCTCCAGGACGATGAAAATTTTCAAGTTTTCGAATATTATCTGACTTACCATCCTTGTCACATTTACGCCAAAAATCGGATTGTCATCTTCAAAATTCTAAGTGTTCGATAAACTGACCATTCGGTGAAATGATCTTTCGATGAAATGAACTTTTCGGTGAAGTGACCTTTCGGTGAAATGAACTTTTCGATCAAGTGATTTTCGCTCAAGTGACCTTTCGATCAAGTGAACGATACCCGTATTTGAGTGATCAGACTTCAGAATGTTTTGGAAGGGTTAAAGAATCTCCAGAAAGGCTGTGCCAATTGTGTTGAACTTCAGGGTGAATGTGTGAAATACTCTGTAAGTTTCATGGCTCTAGGCCATTTCCTTCTTGATGTGACCGACAACTTATCAGCATCCCCTCGTACCAGGCTGGTTTCTGCTGGACCCAAATGATGGTCGCAACACCACAGCTTGAATCGCCAAGTGTTTAGGATCAGAAATAGAAGTATGAAAGTGGATGGGAAAATACCTTGGACAACTATAACAAAGGCTCAGCAAAATATTGCAGTGAACTGATACGATGTGGCTGCAAGAAAGGCTGCACACGACAGTACAAGTGTAGGAAGGCTTCCCTACAGTGTAACGCTCTTTGTATCTACTGAAAGGAAGTGGTGAAAGGACTTGTAATATGTCCGAGAGATAATATCAATATTAAATCAATAATGGACGATGCAATGAACATCGGTAATATAAAGATACTCTACTTGCATTTAATAACTGTCCATAGTTTTGTCTCCCTTGACTAAATCAATGAAGTTATATATTTTCCTGTAAATTATGAAAACAAGTTAATATGTACTACTCAGGTTTCAATTTTATTTCTAAAGTGTAAAATAGGCATCCCATAACCATAAGTAATTGAATGAACCTGGATATCTACAAAAATTAAGAAACTTCAGTGGCAACTAGTCACCATTTTTAAAGAAGACTACCAATTTTGTTACAGGAAAAATCTGGGGTGCCCTCATAGTCAAAATTATTCATTAAAGTGTGGTCTAAAAGTGTGCTAAAACTGATGCTTCTTACATAATAGGCACTATGGTTTCACCTATCTGCAGTATTATAATAGGAAAGGAATTAAGATCGAGTTGGTTTGTTTGTTTGTTTTCAAATATTGCTACTCTCAAAGCCTCCACACTTCTAGGAAGTATTTCTACCAGATCTTAGTATGTTCCTGCGGAAAATCCTTTCATTCTGCAACAAGGTCATCAGTCAGGTTGGTTACCGATGTCGGGAGAAGCCTGGATCGCAATTCAGTTCCTTCCAAAGTTGCTCCATGGAGTTGATATCGTAATTCACTACAGGGCAGTCAATTTAAACCACTCAACTTATCAACATTGCTCTATGGACCTCGGTTTGTGAACGGAAGCAGTGTTTCTGTTTATAAAGTATTTTAATAGTACGGCCATTTTTGATAAAATATTTAGACGCTGCGACCTGTTTAGATAAAGTACTTTAACGCTGCAGCCTTTTTCTGATAAAGTTCGCAGCGTTAAAAATCCCGGGCACTGGAACTAGGGAACAGCTGAACCATGAAGAACAGCACCAGAATATTGATGCCTCCTCTAACATACACCAATGAGCCGATCTGTTATCACCACCCTTGGCCTACAGAAATGAACGCGCCTGGAGATCGAACGGTGGCGCAGTTAAAGTTCACATAGCAGTATTTATATACAACCCGAGGACCGGGTTTTCGGTTAGTAGAGTGTTCGGAGTCAGAATCGGAACAGCTACCGATTTATCGGAGTTTGATAAAGGACAAATTGTGATGGCCCGGCGCCTCGGAACTGCGATCTCGGAAACGGCGCTGCTTGTGGGTTGTTCACGTACCGCTGTAGTGAGTACCTTACAAATGTGGTTGACAGATGGGCAAACGACGAACTGTCGTAAAGTCATGTGTCGTACGCAGTTTATTGATGCCAGAGGGTAATGGAGACTGTCGCGCATTGTTCACAGCGACCGCAGGGCCCAGTGCGACAAATCACCCGCAGCTACAACTGTGGTGATCAGGGCAATGTGTCACAGTACACAGTTCATCGCAGCCTTCTGCGCATGGGCCTGCGTAGCCGAAGACCCAGCGGGGTCAAAATGCTCACTGCACGTCATCGCCAACAACGCATGAAATGTGCCCAAGATCATCGAGATTGGACCGTGGATGATTCGAAGACGATGACCCGATCTGACGAATCAAGATTTCTGGTGCATCACGTAGACGGCCGAGCTCGGGTACGTCGATTACCAACGGAGGCTACGGCACCTGGATGCACTGTTGGGCGGGAACAGGCCGGCGATGTTATGCTGTGGGCGATGTTTTCTTGGGACACCTTAGGCCACACTATCCGAATAGCACAATCTCTGACAGCCGTGCTATTCGGATAATTGCGTACCAAGTTCATCCATTCATGGCAACTGCTGTTGATGGCCATTACCAACAGGATAATGCGCCATGCCACACTGACAGAATCGTCAAGGAGTGTTTCGAGGAACATGCTGGTGACTTTCTGTCTGTGCCTTGGCCTCCAAATGCACCTGACATGAACCCAATCGAACATTTGTGGTTCGACTTGAAAAAGCGGCTTTGCGCTAAATCACCACCACTTCAAAATGTACAGGAACTGGAGGACGTGCTCTTCACATTATGGTGCCAGATATCCCAGGATGACTATCGCTACCATCTCATCGAATCCGTGCCTCACCGAGTGACCGCTGTTTTGAGAGCTAAAGGGGATCCTACAGTTCATTAGGTGTGGGTTCATAACGTAATGACTCATCGTTGTACACCAGAGTTCGAATGACGCAGTTGGGCAGATATCATTCACATGGCATACCACACACCCAGACTTGTCCGTTTGACTACCAGGTGGTCATGCGTGATTTATCACTCCAGACAACGGGCGTGTAAGGTTCGTCACCGTCATAGTCTACCGGTGACGAACCTTACACGGATCCAACGGACGCCTGGCTTACTAATCTTGCTGATAGCATGTTGGTGTGCTGCTCATCTTGCTGCTAGTTCATGGAAACCCATTCGCTCCGACACTTGACGTACCGTTATGGTGCTCACATTGCTCCCAGGGATTTCGGAACTCGGTGGTAAGTGCTGCAACCTATGAAAGACGATTTTGTGGCACAACCCGCTTCAGCCCTCGTCGGTCCCGCCAGTGAACTGTCTACCTGTACCCTTCGTTTTCGAGGAGGGTCTCACAGCGCGAATAGATCATGGTAGGAGATCATGATCATCATGTGTATAGGACAATTTATCAGGCACTAACGACAGTCCGTAAATTAAAATGTACTGTTCAGTAATGAAACATATAAATCTTATAATAATTATTTCGGGTAACAGCAGGCGAATAAGTCACATTTTATTTCTTCGAAACGAAAACATAGCTTCTCTCATGACTGTCGGAAACATTTCGACTGAAAATAACAAAACGACAAGCTTTGAAAATAGAAAGGCCGTTCGATAAAAACTGAGAGCAATTTTTTTGAGTTGGCAACAGTTATTAGCCGTGGCAGACGATTCTGTTTTGGTCATTGCGCAGTTGTTTAAGGTACGTCTGCATTTCGTCATACAGCTATGGATGTGAGTGATTCAGAGTTAAGAAGTGAAAGAGCTGTGCGATAAAATTTTGCTATCATTTGGGTAAAACGTCTCCAGAAACAGTTGGCTTAATGAAAAAAGCTTACAAAGATAAATGTTGCGGTGAGTCAATGATTTTCAGATGGCACCATGATTTCGAAAAAGTGCGTTTGTGGGCAGAACTTGCTCTTCGATCTGGTCGACCTGTAAGTGTTTTTACGGAGCGTATTGTTAACACTGTTTGGGAAATCCTGCAAGAAGATCGATCAATGACGTGAGAAGATATAGCGGCATCAACTAATATTTCAAAAACGTCCGTATTCCGAATTCTGCGAGACAAATTACTGCTGCATCGTGTGTGTTCCAGATGGGTGCCTTGTCACCTAACGAGAGAACAATTGTTATCCAGAGTTCATGTGTGTCATGTGTGGAAACAAATGATTGCAAAGGATAAAGACTTTCTATGCACAGTAATAACTGCCGATGAAACATGGGCCTAATCAAAAAGCGCTCAACGAGTGTCTGGAAACTCATAGGCTTGCCTCCTCCAAATCAGTAATAACTGCCGATGAAACATGGACATAATCACAAAGCGCTCAACGAGTGTCTGGAAACTCATAGGCTTGCCTCCTCCAAATCAGTAATAACTGCCGATGAAACATGGACCTAATCACAAAGCGCTCAACGAGTGTCTGGAAACTCATAGGCTTGCCTCCTCCAAATCAGTAATAACTGCCGATGAAACATGGACCTAATCACAAAGCGCTCAACGAGTGTCTGGAAACTCATAGGCTTGCCTCCTCCAAATCAGTAATAACTGCCGATGAAACATGGACCTAATCACAAAGCGCTCAACGAGTGTCTCGAAACTCATAGGCTTGCCTCCTCCAAATCAGTAATAACTGCCGATGAAACATGGACCTAATCACAAAGCGCTCAACGAGTGTCTGGAAACTCATAGGCTTGCCTCCTCCAAATCAGTAATAACTGCCGATGAAACATGGGCTTAATCACAAAGCGCTCACCGAGTGTCTGGAAACTCATAGGCTTGCCTCCTCCAAATCAGTAATAACTGCCGATGAAACATGGACCTAATCACAAAGCGCTCAACGAGTGTCTGGAAACTCATAGGCTTGCCTCCTCCAAATCCGTAATAACTGCCGATGAAACATGGACCTAATCACAAAGCGCTCACCGAGTGTCTGGAAACTCATAGACTTGCCTCCTCCAAATCAGTAATAACTGCCGATGAAACATGGACCTAATCACAAAGCGCTCAACGAGTGTCTGGAAACTCATAGGCTTGCTTCCTCCAAATCAGTAATAACTGCCGATGAAACATGGACCTAATCACAAAGCGGTCAACGAGTGTCTGGAAACTCATAGGCTTGCCTCCTCCAAATCAGTAATAACTGCCGATGAAACATGGACCTAATCACAAAGCGCTCACCGAGTGTCTGGAAACTCATAGGCTTGCCTCCTCCAAATCAGTAATAACTGCCGATGAAACATGGACCTAATCACAAAGCGCTCAACGAGTGTCTGGAAACTCATAGGCTTGCCTCCTCCAAATCAGTAATAACTGCCGATGAAACATGGACCTAATCACAAAGCGCTCACCGAGTGTCTGGAAACTCATAGGCTTGCCTCCTCCAAATCAGTAATAACTGCCGATGAAACATGGACCTAATCACAAAGCGCTCACCGAGTGTCTGGAAACTCATAGGCTTTCCTCCTCCAAATCAGCTGGGAAGGTGATGATAATAAAGGTGTTGATCATAAAGGTGTAGTCTACCAGCATGCCGTTCCTCCACAAATTCCTGTCAATGCTGAGCATTACATTTCAGTCTTGAAATCTCTGCGACAACAAATATCGATTAAGCGACCGGAACTGGTGGGCAAGTGGACTCTACACCATGATAAAGCCCACCCACATGTAGCTGCTTGTGTTCAACAGTTTCTAACGAAATGCAGTATTGAAATCATTCCACAGCCTGCCTACAGTCCTGATCTCGTGCCGTGCAATTTCCGGCATTGAAGGAGAAGTTCCGTGGCGCAACATTCAGCACAGATGCTGACGTAATTCAAGCTGTACACGGGTCGCTAAATCAGTTTCCACAAAATGCCTTCGAAACATTTTTTAACAAGTGGATTGAACGATGAGACCGTTGCATATCATCCGAGGAAAGATACTTTTAGGAAGAAAAACATATATTTTGCTGTACTTTTATTTCTTCCTTTTGTGCGATTTTACTCTTACTTTTTATGGAACGGCCGTTATATGTTGAACTCAGTGTACTTTTTAAATTTAATAACATATTTTCAGTCGAGGCGAAGGTTTGCTTAAATTTAAAAATTGTAAATTAAAACTGGGAAAAAAGAATTTGAGATCGTATTAAAAGACATTAAAATATACGCTGAATCAAATGTATTTTATTATACTTACAAGGGTACACCGAATGGCATCTTGCACCTGAAAAATATAATAAGATGCTTATTGCACATTAAAGACAATGTCCAGTTTTAAGAAAAATGAGAGAGATAAACACACCGGACAAAAAATTAGTCACCTCCAGAAATTTACACTTAATATTTAGTTACCACGGGCAGAAATCACAGTATTTATTCTTGCTGGAAGAGATTCAACAAGATGATTTAAATGTAATAACTTGAGTCAATTTTTGACCATTCTAGGAACAGTTTGTCTCGTAATTCATTGAGATTCCTGGGATAATGAAGTTTGGTTTTTACACTTCGTTTAAGCTGGTCCCATAAATTGTGAAAAATATTTAAATCTGGCGATTTAGCTGGCCACTGCATGTGTACCAAAGTTGTATCATATTCTTTACACCGATCATTAATGGTTTTAGCTCGATGAATCCTACAGATGTCATCCTGGTAAATCGAATAAGCTACAAGCACATGATTGTTTAAAAATTTTCTGTAAGTAGCTGATTCATTGTATTCTTCACCTCTACTAGAGGGACTAATTCACAACCATTAAAACAACCCCTACAGCAGTACACCCGCACCTGCTTTGGCAAGAACTCTTCAATCACTTTCAACACTGGACTAGTCGAAACCCGTCCGAATCGACGGTAATTTTCTTTTTTTTTTTTTTTTTTTTCGAAAATAATTAACTGATACAAATGTAAACTTTATTTGATTGACAAATTCATTCAACCACTTCAGTAAAGACAATAGTTTTATTTTGGTTCGTGATTTTTTTTTTTTTTTTGTGACTGAAGATTAAACGACCACCGTGAGCAACTCAATGGGCTATAAACAGTCTTCCGTCTCTAATTTAGGGTCAGTGGTTCCAGGGAAGGGAGAGAGCCAGTGCCGTAAGACAAACACAACATCCATGCCTCACCGGGATTCGAACCCGGACCCCTTTCTGACGAACGGTCAGAAGCCATCGCTTAGGCCACTGCGCCGCCTCCAATATTCAGAGATGGGAATTTAAAACACAATTTCCTTTTGAAAAGAACGATGTGGTTTCATGTTCATGAAGGAAACGAAATGAGGAAAAGGAAGTAAAATTACCAGAAATTTGAAGTTTTGTATAGCAATCATGTTAAGAAACAACATTTTGTATTTGAGGAATAATATGTTATTAAACATTCCCAGTGTTATTTTTATTTATTACCAGCCCCATACATCAGAGAAACCCGAAAAAAAAGTTTCCAATTTCAAAAATAAAATTTTGGGTTGTAAAGGGTTAAACAACGAAATACAAAATTTCGTACTCGCCAAAATTTTGCGTAGCTAGAATTTCACCGAAAATCCAAAAACCTGACCCCCTGCTTAATATGATGTTGGTCCACCACATGCAACCAAAACAGTTCTTACCCAACGAAGCATAAAGGCTGCAAGATTTCCAAACGTGTGTCTTGTAATATTTCGTACTAACACTTTACCAGCAGATCATTTAACACTTGAAATTTACGTGGTTGAGCCTCTGCAGATTCGATTTTCTGTTTTCACACAAACCACATTTGCTCGACTGGATTAATTTCTGGGGAATTAGGAGGCTAGGGTAGTAGTACCTTCCTCGTGTTCCACGCACTATTCTCTAACAATCCAAGCATCGTGGCATGGCGCTTTATCCTGCTGAAAGAAGGCACTATGATATTTTTCAAGTTTGAATACCACTGGCATAAAAGGATATAGCTGATCTGCAATGAGGCGGATGGCAGACGCCATAGTTTCTGCACATGAATCACTGGACCCAGGGTTTCCCGCCAGAACACTGCCCAAAGCATGACACTTCCTCCACAGGCTTGTTTTCGTACCACGGTGCATCCTGATGACAACACTTTCCCAGGTAAATGGCACACCCGTACCCGGACGTCTACATAGTGCAACAGGTAATAAGATTTATCGGACCAAACGACGCTCATCTAATCATTCAAGGTCCAGTTTTGATCTTTTTGTGCCCATTGTTTGTGGTTTCGACGGTGAAACGAGGTCAGCATTGGCACTTGGAGAGGCCTACTGCTACGCATTCCCATTTTAATCAGGGTTCGATGCACTACATGACGTGGCACACCACTCCCGTCACCAGAATTCAACTTACCGCGAGTTGAGCCATGTTATCCCTTCTGTTGGCTCGTACCATACGGGATAGCCTTCGCTCACCTCTAGCATCGATGAGCCGTGGTCGGCCCACACCTTGCCACAGTATCCTTCTGTTGGCTCGTACCATACAAAATAGCCTTCTCTCACCTCTAGCATCGATGAGCCATGGTCGACCCACACCTTGCCACAGTATCCTTTCTGTTGGCTCCTGCCATACCGGCTAGCCTTTGCTCACCTCTAGCATCGATGAGCCGTGTTTGGCTTACACCTTGCGACAGTATCCCTTCTGTTGACTCGTATCATACGGGATAGCCTTTGCTCACCTCTAGCATCGATGAGCCGTGATCGGCCCACAGCTTGCCACAGTATCCCTTCTGTTGGCTCCTACCATACGGGCAAGCCTTCGCTCACCTCTAGCATTGATGAGCCGTGGTCGTCCCACGCCTTGTCACAGTATCCTTCTGTTGGCTCGTACCATACAAAATAGCCTTCTCTCACCTCTAGAATCGATGAGCCGTGGTCGGTCCACACCTTGCCACAGTATCCCTTCTGTTGGCTCGTACCATACCGGCTAGCCTTTGCTCACCTCTAGCATCGATGAGCCGTGTTTGGCTTACACCTTGCCACAGTATCCCTTCTGTTGACTCGTATCATACGGGATAGCCTTCGCTCACCTCTAGCATCGATGAGCCGTGGTCGGCCCACACCTTGCCACAGTATCCCTTCTGTTGGCTCGACAGCGACCACATCAGGCCTACGCGTATAAAGCCTAACGTGATCAGACAGAGCTGTATCGTGTAACACAGAACAAGCAGTAACAAGGATCACCTATAAACCGTAAGCACGCTGACCGGAGACAGGGACCGGAGTTTTTAAATACAATAATTTCAAAATTACAAATTATAACAGAAATCCATATGGACAAAAGTTGCCAAACTTTGCGAACAAAATGACATTCTACAAATCGGTGGAATAAAGACTCCCGCTGTCCGCAGGGGCGGCCGCCTGGAGAGTCGGTGTGTAAGTCCATTGCCTTTCCCATCTGAAGAACGCTGACTAACACAGTTTAGTGTCAGGTGTTATTTATACCGTTTCATGACCTTCACACGTGTTGTCATTCACCCTCATTTGCCTAGATTTGCATAAAGACGCGCTGATCATAAAATTTTGAATTGTCGGTGTACCTTACCAATTTTACAAATTTCATTCGAAAGATTATTGTGGAATCACCATGTCTGAAGTCATGGTAAAAGCTTTCGCCTTAAATACTTTTCTATGGGCCAATGGGATCTATGATGTGCGATTCGTAGACACCATAAACAGAGATGACAAACGCAGACTTCCACTAAACCCACCTTGGTGATGGAAAATATTGTACTGTGTATCCCAACTGCGTACTGCGCGGCTGTGTGTGATTTTATATTTTTGATTGGAGGTTTAACTACCACAGTGGACAACTCAGAGGGTTATAAGCAGTCGCCCGTCCTTAATTTAGGGTCACTGGTTCCAGGGAAGGGAGAGAGCCAGTGTCGTAAAACAACATCCATGTCTCACCGGGATTCTAACCCGGACCCACCTCGGAAAACGGATCAGAAGCCAACGCTAAGACCACTTCGCCACATAGTGATTGGTGATTAAACCTTCAGCTGGCAGGAACTGTGTGTGATTAACCCTCCAGGTGGCAACAGCTTTGGATGAGGCAATGAGAAATGTTGTCACATGAGACTCCCTAAAAGCTTCCTGTCGTTCTGCAGTATTCGCCGTCGTTAAGGTGCGCGTGGTTGCGTTCTCGCTACTATGAGCCAGAAAATTCTTTCGACGCAATATTGCGTCCTCGTTGCTTTTGAACACTTTTTTTGATGAACGTATTATTGCGTCGTCGCCGCTTTGGGCACAGAAAGCTCCGAACGTATATATGCGTGCTTGCCACCTGAGGGGTTAAAAACCGAATAACTCGTTCATAGAACCAGCGTAAGTAGACAGTATGTTTTTGCTATTGTTTTTACTATTCTATGAGAAATAGAAAACAAAGATTCAGGTGAAGACCGAACAGACGGAACAGTGAATGTTCACATGCATCCATTATCTGCAGTACATACTTTTAGTGAACCTAATCTGAAAGGTTTACAGCTAGCCATCCAAGTTGCGTAAGGGTTCGAGTCCCGATGCGAGATGATTGGTGTGTGTGTGGGCGGGGGAATGCTCCCTTCCCTGGAATCGGTGGCTCTACATTAGGGACGGCGACTGCTTATAAGGTTTTTAGAACTAGTCTTTCAAGTTACTTGTACATAAGAGTTCGAGTCCCGATGACAGATGAATGGTGTGTGGGTGTGTGTGAGTCGGTTTTCCCTTTCCTGGAATTAGTGGCTCTAAATTAAGGACGGCGATTGCTTATAACTTTAGAATTGCTCATGGTGGTAAAAAAATTCCGATACAGAAAATTGACGAGATCAGTGATATGGACGAGTTATAGAGGGAGCTTAGTATATCGTTAATCAAACGAGTTATGTTCTTATTGTAAATCCAACTAGTTTTGTGGCACATATTTCCATAAACACCTATTATACGTGAACATTTGTTGTTCTGCCTATTTGGGTAGTGGTATTCTCGCCGATGGAGGAGCACAGCAATGAGGTCCACTTATGATGACATCATTAACAAGTTGTTTGCTTTCAGTTACGAAAGGTATGAGGGTCGTGGGCGTCTGCATGCTAATTTTTGTCTGATATTATGGACATTGATTGGTTAAAGTTTTCATATTTTAGCATGTAACAGAACGGTAAGACTACTTCGTAACGGTGGGGTGTAACAAGCAGTGATTCAATGCATTTTGAAATATCTTATGCTGCATTTTCCGTGGTGGCCATGTTACATTTTTTACATGGTGGGATTTTTCTCCCATCTTGCGTTCACAGTGAAACGCCATAAGATTTGCAACCTTTGTTCGTAGGTTCAATTTTTTTTTTTTTAAATATCCTTCAAAATAACACTTTCGGAAAAATAATTTCATTTACAAATGCTGTAGGACCACTGCAGAATTTGAGAAGAAAAATTATATCTTTGCGCTTAAACTCCTTTTCGTATTATTGCAGAACTGTAGACCAATACAGTTTGGAACGTAACAAACGGTGGCATTTAGACACATATGGAGTTCTGTGATAGTTTGAAGGCTTTACTGGTCTTGAATTCCCTCGAACTCTATCAAAATTTTGAAAAACAAATATGATTCGGCAATAAAAAATTAGATAAATAAGCGATAAAACTGCCTTCGAATCAGCGACGTAGCTAGGATTTTATTTCAGGAGAAATCTGGTATCATACTCTTATGTATATTTCAATTTCGTTTAGGTTAAATTCATCATCGTCATCATCGTCAACCATTATCAATCCACTGCTGCACGAAGGTCTCCCCAAGTTTCCTCCACAACGGTCTGTCTTGTGCCAGTCTCCTCCATGTCACTCCTGCATACTTTCGAATTTCATCCACCCATCTTTCATGTAGTCTTCTTCTGGGTCTTTTCCTGTCCCTTGGAATCCAATCTGGAATTTCGACTGTCCATCGATGGTCTGTTCTTCTGGCAGTATGTCCAACCCATTGCCATTTCAGGGATTTAAATCTGATCATGATGTCTTCCACTCTTGTCATTTTTCGGATCCACGAGTTCCTCTTCTTATCTCTCCTGGTTACACCAAGCATGCACCTCTCCATGCTGCTCTAAGTTGTCTGCAACCTTTGTATGTCTCTTTTAGTTAAGGTCCACGTCTCTGCACCGTACGTAAGCACTGGGAGGATGCATTGATCAAACACTTTTCTTTTAAGACATAATGGCAATGCTCAAACTCTACATAATTATGTCGCAAGAAGAAAATTCGTATGAAAAAAAAATACTATCGGTGAAAAACTAAGAGAAGGGTCTAAAGCCCTAGTAAAGTCACATTGGATACGCGCCTGCTGTGGATATTTGCCTAAACAAAGATTTCCCTGTAAGGCTGAGTATGATTTTTTTGGGTTAGGAACAATTGCATTTTAATCGAAGATAATCATAACTTGTACAACATCAACACTTTGTGGACGCAAGGGCATGTCTGCAACGCATTTCCGGTGGCGCAGTGGTATACACGCAGGCTTGTACCATTCGTCTGAGATGAGTCTGAGTTCGAATCCCGGTGATTCGTGGATGTTGCATTTGTCTTACGGTACTGACTTTATCCCTTACCAGGAGCAGTTGGCTCTACATTAGGGACAGGAGACTGCTTATAGCACATTGGGTTGCTCACTGTGGTCGTTAAACCTCCAAACCAAAAAAAAAAAAAAAAAAAGAAATGTTTTTTCCAGGTCATCAATCAGCCATAACTTTAAATCTTACATGAAACGCAAATATGATACCGTTACCGAAATTTTCTTTCATCACAGATTATTATTTTGGAAGGGAAGGGATTTAATGACCACAGCTAGCAACTGGACGGGTATAAGCAGCCGAAGGCCCCTAATTCCAAGGAAGTGAGAAAGCCAGGGCCGTAAGACAAAGGTAACATTCGTGCTTCACTGGATTCGAACCTGGAACAGTTGTCAGCAGACAGCCCTTAAGACGCTGCGCCTCCAGTCGACAAGCTAAGACTAAAGCAGAATTCAATGGAACGTAAAAACACCAAGTTTAGAAAAAAAAAACTATCAGTTTTATTGCCTAAGGAATTAAGCAAACATTTCTACTAAACTTTCGTATATCAAGGGATGTCTTCGTCAAGGCAGAAAGCACACTGTACATACAGAACACTACAATGTTTCGATTTAAATGCGAGAATGACTTGACTAAGCAAATAAAGGACGAATAAATACAGATATTTTTCTGCATTCGAAATCACGAGTTATACTGGTTGGGCGTGTCTATTCTGAAGGGAGGGAAGCATGATTAAGGCATTTGATCCAGTCTATTAATACAATTCGATTACCCAGTCGTATCAGAATAATATGACCACCTACCTAATAATGGGAATAACCACCTTTACCCAGGATTACAGCGGCGAGACGGCGTGACTTGGACGCAATGAGGTCCTATAAGGTTGCCCGAGACACACGTGCCCATTCGGAATGCAGCAGAGCACACAGGGCCCGGCAATGACGTGGCTTTGCGACGGCACGTCGAACCTGTCGATCAAAATAGTCCCACAAGTGCTCCATGGGATTGAGGTTAGGCGATTTCGCCTGCCAAGAGAGAACGGATACAGTGCTGTCGTTTCCCTGAAACCAGTCCCGCATCCTCTTAGTGACATGGCAGGGCGCATTGTCATGTTGGTAGATACCATCACAACTAGAGTAAACTTCCGAAATTAAGTGATGCGTGTGGTCAGCGAAGATGGACAGGTAGCCAATGGCGTGTTCAGGGACCCATCCAGTGGTATCAGCTGTCCTAGGTCATACCATAAAAACATCTCCCAGATAATGCACACTGCCACCGCTAGCCTGCGCCTGACCGGCAAGCTTGTTCTGGTGTTGGTTTCTGTGTGTCTGACACATAAACTGCCACTGCCCGTTACTTCTGTGGAGTAGAAATCTCGATTCGTCGATAAAGGCAACTTTTTTCCACTCTTACACTCATAACTGCGGGCGTCGTTGCCAATGGACCTGGGTTACCATGGGAACCATGATGCAGCGTCGACTCCGGAGACCCATGCGTAACAGGGTTCACTCTGCCGTTATCAGGGACACGTACCTGGGTGCCCCAGCGTTGTAAATTGTTGCTCTGTTGCGCGTCGATTGCCTTTTACCAGTCGACGGAGGCGACGCTCTCCTTTGGGGTCGACGGCCCTTAGGGCTCCACAGATATAACGTCGTGAGCTACTCGGTGTGCCAGAGACCCATTCTTGGTACATCCTTACTACAGCACCTCGCGAAGAGCCTACGAAATCTGCTGTTTCTGAGATGCTTCCACCCTTGGCGCGGTGGCCGATGATTGTTCCATTTTGCACTTCCGTCAAATCACTACCTCTGCCCATTTTGCTCACGTAACGCGCTGTGGATCGATCATCCGTCCTCGTCGGCCGCTTATATCTCCGAGGGGTTGACCTTGTCACGTGCACTCTGTGACGCGCGTGGGAGGGTACACTGTGATTCAGGGGATGGTTATATTATTCTGATATGACTGTGTATTCTCATTTAGCAGGGTTGTCTAACCTTCGGCAATTTAAATACATGTCTTCGATCACTCATCTCAATTGAAAATCAAAGTGTGTCAGTATACCACTGCAAGTACAAAAATGTCCTTTTATAACCCGTTGTAGTAGTCACTGTTAAATACAGTAAATGTTATAGACAACGTTATAAAATCAATTAATCTTCAGTAGAAGAACAAAAGTGTGTATCTATCTCCATTCATTTTACATACACTGTCTATATTACATTGCGAAAACTATTTTTATTTTTAACAAGTTTAGTAAAGGCGGGAAAACACATATCTAATTTAATTTTGAATCTGAATTTGAAATGATACTGAAATGAGTTTTGTATCCAACATCTGCGAAATAAAACTTGTAAGAAAATCGCACATACTATCCGACTCAAATGCTTGGAACTTAGTATTTCACATCTGACTCAAATGCTTGGAACTTAGTATTTCGCATCTGACTCAAATGCTTGGAACTTAGTATTTCGCATCTGACTCAAATGCTTGGAACTTAGTATTTCGCATCTGACTCAAATGTTTGGAACTTAGTATTTAGCATCTGACTCAAATGCTTGGAACTTAGTATTTCGCATCTGACTCAAATGCTTGGAACTTAGTATTTCGCATCTGACTCAAATGCTTGGAACTTAGTATTTCGCATCTGACTCAAATGCTTGGAACTTAGTATTTCGCATCTGACTCAAATGCTTAGAACTTAGTATTTCGCATCTGAATCAAATGCTTTGAAACTTAGAGAAATTCCTAAAAGTTCTGTTAATATTTTTGCTTTGTTAAGTGTTTTTGTTGTTATTTTACACCGTTCGTGCACGATGATATTTTGAAGTAATTCATACTGGTTTTGCAATAACACTGTGGATTTGTTCCTGTTTACAATGCCTTTCAACCAAGCCTGTTGCCTGTAAAAGCGATTTTAATTAAAGTCTTCATAATTTAAAACGCTGAGTTTTTGATTAACAACTCATTCAGTACTATCTATTTATAAAAAATATGGAATACGAAACATTAAATACGGATATATTTTACATTCTTTTCTAGTTAGTTTTGGTGTACTGATTACATGGTTATAAGAAAAACGAAAGAAGTTTTTAATTCAAAATATAATGTAATAAATTATGTGGAAGGAATGTTCTTCTCTTAATACCTGGAAGTACGTCAGAAATATTAACTGGGAATGAGACATCGTTGAACTTCCTTCGACCGAAAAAGCAGTATTAGCTTCGACTGGCAAAAATCTTAGGAGTTCCAAATTCTTAACACTCAGATACTTAGGCAGTGATATATTCAGGCCTCTTCTTGGGGGTGCTTAACCCCCCTCCTCCCGAAAATTTATTAATGCCTCCCGTAGGTTTTGGGGCTATCTCCTCTTATATTTAGCTTAATTGTGTTCGTTCATAACTGAATATTTCGAGAAATTAATTAAAAAAATAAGAAAATGAGGGAAAGTATTATAGTAATAGTAAAAAAAGAAATCCACATGGACTTGAATCTGAAATTTCTATCGTCCTTCAACAAAACATTAAACAGTCCTCGCTGAAGGGGCAATTTTTCAAGCACTGACAACTCAGATTACTTCCACAATAAAAACCTAATTCCACATAGTAGAGATGTTTGCACTGCAATACATCATCATATTTTTGGAAGCCGGCATTCACTTTTATTACAGTCTTTTGGATGCCGACTTTCCATGTATAAGCCTCAGTGTAGGTAACGTGACGTCATTGCTCCCAATGGAACAATATATTTGCTATCTAATTTTTAACAATAGCAAATTATTAGAAATAGTTCGCATCATAAGGGGTTTTTTTCTGGCGGTGGTGGTTTACACTCTGTGACAAAGGAAAAAAAATCGAGGCACCTCAAACTGACATTGAATCGGTTAGTTAGTTTTTGTTATTTTTACTACTATTTGCTAATCTAAAAAATCTAAAGAGGCTGAAACCAAATGGCAGGGGAACGGTTGACACCATACGTTTTCAGGTAACACTGTAATGATTCCTTAATATTCAGAAACACGCTTGTAGTAAGGCGAGGACATTTTTACCACTCATATTTTACACCACCTCATGATGAAATCCGTAGTCCATTACTGAATTAAAGCAAAGGTATAACATTTTTACATTTTTAATCACTTCCATGTGTAGATTTCTTGTGCGATATAAGAACATAAGAAATTTTTTGTGCTCTATTTAAATTTTGTATATCATCATCATCATCATTGTCAACCATTATCAATTCACTGCTGGACGAAGGTATCCCCAAGTTTCTTCCACAACGGTCTGTGTTGTGCCAGTCTCCTCCATGTTAATCCCGCATACTTTCGAATTTCATCTGCCCATCTCTCATGCGGTCTTTTCCTGTCCCTTGGAATCCAGTCTAAAATTTCAGCTATCCATCGATGGTCTGTCTAAAATTTCAGCTATCTATCGATGATCTGTCCTTCAGGCAGTATGTCCAGCCCATTGCCATTTCAGGGATTTTACTCTGATCATGATGTCTTCCACTCGTGTTATTTATCTGACCAAAGAGTTCCTTTTCTAATCTCTTCTGGTTACACCATGCATGCGTTTTAACATTTTTTTAAATTTTTTTTATATATATTAATATATATATAAAATAACAAAATCGTGGTTATATTTTGTACTCAGTCAACAAGTTTTAGCCCCCACGAAATTTGTTCCCCACCCCCGTAAAAAATCTCTGAATGCACTAAATGCAACACTGTACTTGGGACATCGTCGTTCTGGGTGGTGTAACGGATAACATGCTCGAATGGAAATCGGGCAATGCGGGTTCGATTTCTGCTCCAGGGCAATATAATTTTCAAGATTTTAACAGCTCATTTTTGTGATGTGATGAACAGTAAATACAGACAGTTCAGCGATGTCTCGTTGCTAGTTAGTATATATAAAGCAATATAATTGTTTCCTATTCTCTCATCACAAATGAGCAAAATACATTAGTGACCAAAATTGTGGAAACTTTTTGGGAAAAGTGTAATTTTAAGGATGGCTCAGAACACCCCCTTTTTGTAAAGTATTACCATAAAATTACATATCAATAGAAAGATAATTTCATCAAGAATGTAATACAACGACGTTTGTTCAAATATCTGTATTCTATGAAAAATTATACCCAAATAACTAGAAAAAAGAAGCACAACTTACTTAGGTTGATATGAAGTAGCTTTCCTTCATTTGAATGCAGCCAATGAGCATGAGTGTTTAGAAAGCCAATCAGGTGTCATCTTATTTTGGCAATGAGCCAATCAGGACACAGCAGGATTCAGCTATTGATGTCATTTATTAGAGCTGAGAGGAGGACATTTGTCAATGTGTTATGTGATTGCTATCAAGTTTTTTTTTTTGTGTGTGTTCTTTTATTTGGTGAGCTTCTAAAACGTAATACAATAAAAGAAATGGCGCAAAGAGCTGACTGGTCACCCAGAAAGCGATGTAAAATAGTACTATTAAGTAAACAAGGCTTCAGTTATGAAGAAATTAGTAGAAAAATTGATGGAAACTTAAGCAAAGGTGTCATTTCTAAATTTGTGAAGAGGTAAAAAGAGACGCAGTCACTACAAAACCAGACTGGTGCAGGTGCACAACAGCAAGTGATGACAGAAGAATTAAGAGACTGTGCGTAGGTGACAGAAGAAAATCATCTGGGTGTATACAAGATGAAATGGCGCAATGCAATATGAAGTTGAGTGCAAGGACTGTCCGGCGCACACTGCAGGAATTTGGTCTAAAAACTAGAATTCCACGAAAAAAAGCCAGTTTTATCTCTCAAACAAAGGTTGAAAAGGATAAACTCGGCTAAAACCCACGTTCACTGGATAGCGGAACAATGTGACAGTGTTATTTGGAGTGACAGAGACCAAAATCTCTTTGTTTGGTAGTGATGGCATAAAATACTTAAGTAAAAGAATCGGAGAAGATTCCCATTCTGATTGCATTACTTGTATCGTGAAACACCATGTTAGTGTTATGATCTGCCGTTGTATGACATCAAAAGGTGTGGGCAGAATTTGCATTATTAATGGGAATATAAATGGCCAAAAATACGTTAATGAAATGCTTGAGCCCAAACTGAAGTTTTCCGCTTGTGATTTTTTCCATGATAATGAAGCATTTATACACTGCCGGCCACCCAAAATGCAACACCAAGAAGGACACGAGATAGCAAAGCCAGATTTACTGGACACATAACAATAGATACAAAGATGAAACGATTGAGCTTACAGGCCCGTACGACTTGCGGAACACGCAGACATCAATAGTTCGTGTGGCCCCCATGGCTGGTAATAACTGCCGCTACACGCCGCGGCATCGAACGAAAGAAGCTTTGGATGTGGGCTTGGGGTATGTCGGTCCAGGCTGCTTCCACACGTTGCCACAGTTCATCAGGCGTAGCCGCGGGTGGTGCTTGCCGGGCCACTCGGTTGGCGATCAGCGACCAGACGTGTTCGATGGGCGACAAATCGGGAGAACAGGCGGGCCATGGCAGCAGTGACACCTGGTGGGCCGTGAAGAATTGTTACACAATGCGTGCCACGTGCGGTCGCGCATTTTCCTGTTGAAACGTGGCCGCTGGCAGGTTCTGCAGGTAAGGGAGGACTACAGGCTCTAAAACGTCGGAGATGTAGCGGTGGCTATTGGGTGTACCGCCAATGCGTACAAGAGGGGTGCGTGTTTGATATCCAACTGCGCCCCAAACCATAACGCTAGGAGATGGACCGGTAAGGCAATGCATAGTGCAGGCATCATACAGTCTCTCGCCTCGGTGCCGCCACACGCAGATCCGACCATCGTGGTGTTGCAGGCAGAAGCGCGATTCGTCGGAGAAGACAATGTCGTGCCATTCCATAGTCCAGGTGCGGCGTTCAACGGCCCACTGCCGCTGCACTCGCCGGTGGTGTAACATCAATGGTAATCGGAGCAGAGGGCGCCGTGCGACAAGTCCCCGCTCCTGCAGACGACGTCGAACGGTGCATGCTGATACAGGTTGTTGCGCAACACACCCTAATTCCTGCGCTAACGTTCGTGATGGGGCTGTGCGAGCCGTCAATACCTGCCGCACAACATGCGGGTCCTTTCGTTCGGCTGTGTCCGCGCCTGCGGCAATCGCTCACGTCGGTCCGTCCGTCTCTCCTGCACCCACCGAAGCCATACTCGCCTCACTGTGGCTGGATGTCGTCCCACACGGGCGCGGATGTCTCGGTACGATAAACCGCTGTTGCGATAAGCCACTATTCGCCCTCTGTAGAACTCCGAAGCGTACTGGAATGACTGCCGTATTCTGCGACGAGGCATCAGGAAGCTTCCCACGCACAGGTCCGGCAGCTCAATACACTTCTACTATTTACACCTCGCCTTCTGTGCACCCTTCTTATAGTGCTTCTTGGTGGCGTGCCGGGCGTACATGATTAGTATATGCCCTGCAATGCTAATCGTTTGCATGTCCTCTCGCGGGCGACGCATGCTGCGAATTTCAAGCCAATCGGATGCTTCCTTCTTGGTGTTGCATTTTGGGTGGCCAGTAGTGTATTTAAACAGGATTCAGCTCCATGTCATGTTTCTGCTGTGTGCAAAAAGTGGTTTTAAGATAATCATATTCCACTCCTGGAATGGCCTGTGAATAGCCCAGACCTTAACCCCATCGAACATCTATGGAGCCGACTTAGAAAATTTGTTAGTCAGAAGCAACCCAGCAACAAAACCCAATTAATAGAAGCAATAATTCAATCTTGGTTTTACATTATGACAGCTGCAGAACTAAAATGCTTGTTTCACTCCTTGGGAAGGCGTTGTAAGGCCGTAGTTAAAGCTAAAGGTTACCCAACTAAGTATTAACTGACATGGTGAGAATTTTTGTATACAGTAATTTAATTTGTTCATTAAGTTATGACGAAAGTACCGCCAAATATATTATATTGCAATATCCCTAGCTGTTGATTTATCGTGGACGATAATAAAAACATAATATAAGAAATGTAAACATTTTCAAAACTACTCTTTGCTATAGAACCAGTTTTTAAGAACAATAAGTAAAGGCATACTTGATAACATTTCTACACAGACTGTGGTTACTCTGTCTCCAATTGTGACTGACGATATTGATGAAGTCTCGTAAGGCTCATAATTTCTGTATTCTCTGCGGATTGCCGGAATCCTTACTCCCGATATCTTATTGATAACTTCTATCACGGTATTTATCGTAGCTAAAGAGCATTCACCTAGCGCTTTCCCAAAACATTCTGCTTGATTCGACAATTTACTGTAATGAAAAGAATGTTTATGGTTAAATGAAAATAATAACAAAAAAGATTCAAAAGCATATAATTTACTACAACGTCATTAAGATGATGATCTCTCAACGGAAGTCATTTCCACAGAAACAAATTATCTAACATGCGGTTATTAAATATAGCGGTTTCCCCCGCTATCGGAAAGTAGAGCGTTCCTATGAAAACTTTCGGAAGCCGAAATGGCGTAAAGCGAAAAAGCAGTACCATCAAATTATATAGGGAAAATCTTTTGAGCATTTCCAGAACCAAATAAAATTATCAAATCATACGAAATAACACACGAAACCTAAAATAACACTGACATATAGTAAATACAGGAATCATATTATAATAATACAGGCTACATAAAGTTTAAATTCAACTTTTATCACCAACGTCCACTGCTTTCTGTTGCAGCTTACTAAAAGACAGACTGATTTCTCCTTAAGTAGAAGATAACTTAACACAGCACCGCGCTTTGTATATCCATCAATCCACTCAAGCAATAGACTTTCCATTTCATTCATTCTTCTTCTTGGACTGTTGACATCATTGCAAGGTCCACCATTTAGAGAAGTCCACCGTTTAGTACCTATAAAAGTCTAAAGGTCATCTCTCCATCTTATTCTCTGGCGCCCTCTTTGTCCCCTTCCATCTCTGAGTTGCCATTGTCTTCTTAATCGTGTCCGTCTTTCAGTATTTCAACATGTCCAGCCGATCTCCACTTAGATTCTTTTATTATTTTTATAATATCGTTTATTCCTGTTCTTTCTCTTACACTTTCATTTATAACTATCTCTTCTTGTTATTTCTAACATTCTGCTCTCCAGCGTTCTTACCGATATTCCTATTTTTCTCCATTGTCGCTCTGTGATATTCCATAGAGGTCGCTCTGCCGATCACATTCTTCGCAGTTTGCAAAAAAATTCGTCTTGGCGATGGATAAAAAATTTTGGCAAAAACATTAGCGATCACCTATTTTAAATATATTACCTTTTTAATTAGGTTTTTGCTTCTTAATTATAAAGAATGTATAACCTATTGCTTTTATACTGTCTCAACATTTTGTTTTTATGGTTTTTATATTTCCAATGGAGAGTGAAAAAAAAATTGATGACTTCAGATTACATATGGCGTAAAAATAATAGATATTGGCGAATGGCTTGGCGAAAACTTTGAAAAAGCCAGAGCAACCGCTGATATTTCACGTTTTACTTCCATAAGTAAATATGGGGACATTACATGCATTGAAGATTTTTTTTTTAAACAAAATAGAAGACCACCGGTTAAATACTCTTTAAGTATCCAAAAGGCTTTATTATTTTGGATAATTCTTCTGTTGATTTCTCTTTCTTGTCTTTCTTTAAAAATAATTACTTGACCCAAAGAGATGTACAGTATTCGTCTACCTTTTTAATTTAAATTTTTCTCTACCAAGATCTTTTCTGTATACTTTTCTGTATTGTTCATATATTTAGGTTTTGCTGTGTTCATTGTCAGACCTTTTTTAAGAGTTTCCATCCACAAGTCCTTTATCATATTCTGCATTCCTCTATTGCTAGTTGCAGTGATGATTAAGTCATCAGCAAATTTTATCCATTACTGGATGCCAACTAAAAGAGACCACTTTACTATTAGCAGAACCAATAGTAACTCCAGTAGCTTTCAACATTTTTTTCTCTCTGCGTGAAAATAGTATGAATGCACGACGCAGGCGAAGTTCAACTCACGCGCAATGTCGGTATTTCGTTCATCACGATCGGAACGTTTAATTACGTTCAGTTTTATGCAAAGCGCAACATTCATACGGGCTCTCTCTTAGGTCTTTCTGGTATCTCAGAACTCATTTTGCTAACCGATGCACAAAAATAAATTGATATGAAGCATAGGCGATCACAGCCACTGTTCAAAGCCGTTTCTGCTTTATTCCGAATGTGGTTCCCGAGAAAGGAACTTGGCGGCGCCACTCTCGTAGCTCTGGGTGCGCGCTGCCTCTACAACGGCTCGCTGAAAAACAAACGCGGAATGACCTAGTGCTCAATGACCAACATTCGTGTCTGCCACGGAGGAATCTAAGTTTCGTTCCCATGCAGGTACCAACGTTCGAACGACTTAATGTTCGCTGTGCGTCGGATGGGTACTTTAAGCCGTCGAACCCGGGTACTGGGATCCCGGTAAGAAATATGGGCGTATTCCTCCCCCTTTCCAGCTCGCTTCCGTATCACTTTCCTATCGGGCACTCTAGCCCATATCTCCTAGCTTCCTATTTCTAATGGCTGTTTAAAACCTGGGATCAGACACTCCCTTCATAAAATTCTCTACATACGATCTCATCTGATCTGATCAAACTCCGAACGCTATTTTCGCTTTACGCCTTTTTCGTAAAAGCAAAAATCTTCGAATTTCTTTTGGTTAACGAAAATAGGTACTAATGTAGTTCTTTCGTAAAAGCGAAGTGGCTGAAATACAAATATCCAAAAGGGGAGATATATGTATTTCCTAAGTAGAGAAATAATTAAACCGTGCAATTGATTCGTGCAGGTACGAACTGTTTACTTCAAAATCGGGGGAAATGATAGTAGTTCCTAAACGCTGCCCCAGTGGCGCAGTGGTCTAAGGCGCTGGCCTCTGATCATTCGTCCGTAAGGGGTCCGGGTTCGAATCCCGGTCAGGCATGGATGTTGTGTTTGTCTTACGGCACTGGCTCTCTCCCTTCCCTGGAACCAGAGACCCTAAATTAGGGAAGGGCGACTGCTTATAGCCCATTGATTTGCTCACGGTGGTCGTTAAACCTCCAATCAAAAAAAAAAAAAAAGTCCCTAAACATCAGTGGAAGCTCGTCCATAGGAGCACATGCGCATGCGCTCTACACACCGTTTTCCAAGAAATTTTATTAAATTAACGAAAAAAAGTTACGATTAAAACAATTATGTGAATGTGAAGATTACATTGGAAACATATTGAGATAATGTGTTATTATGTGTTCTGGAAAGCACCATTACGGCAATGTAAACATTTTGCGTTTTCACTCAGATCATCCCAAGTTTCCCATCCACAGCTCATTTACTACCTTCAGTTCCTTCCCTGAACACAATCTCCTGCTGCACTGTTCAGGGGATTGCGTTGAGCATGCGTAGTTAAGCACTCTACTGGAAGATAGATATCGATTTAAACAAGAGCATTGGGTACACTTCGACGTTGCCTATTCTCGTTTATTTACCGCAGCAAAATGCAAACGCCGGCTGTTCTGTCTTGCGTTAATTACTGAATTATATTTGGTGAAATTCTTCGGTTTCAGCGATGCAACAATGTCAGTGATAGCTTAATATCGTTTTAGAAATAATGATATGTGAAAAGGTAAATGCTTGCCTTGTTAATCATGAACACTGCTGATTATTTGCTAAAACATCCGTTCTTCGCGCATTCGTTATTACAGAAATTGGAAATTAAGAGCCTGCGTAGACCTACGCAAGATCTTAAATCACAATAAAAATTAAAAAAATAAAAACACTGAGTGACTCAGGAACATTGTGTGTTCCGAAATATGCAATGAATGAATGTGGCTGTGACATAAAAACGCTGTACTTTGCTTCCGATGTTTGTGATAATGCCGACAGAATTCAGAAGAACGACGTGTCCTCTTCACGCAAGGATATCGTACTGATTTTGTCTGTACTTGTTAAAGCACATATAAAATCGCAACTACATTCTAGTGACAGGTGGGAAACGTAACAGTAAAACGAAAAAGAAAATGTAAAAAACAATCGAGATGCGTTTTTACATCGCATGATCCCTACCTCACTGGCGCAGTGTTCTAAACGATGGCTTCTGACCATTCTTCCGAGATAGGACCGAGTTCGAATCCCGGCGTGGCATGTATATTGTGTTTGTCTTACGCCACTGGCTCTCTCCCTATCCTGGAAACGGCGTTACTAAATTAGAGACGTGAGAGTGCTAATAGCCCATTGAGTTGCTCACGGTGGCCGTTAAACCCTCTGTAACAAAAATCTCATAATTTGTGTTCGTTTTTTATGGCGCGTAAGAACACGTTCTGTGTGAATATATGATGAATCAGAGTCAGCGTCTCCTGAGTTTTTTTTTTTTTTTTGGTGTCGTTTCTTGAGGTACTTTTAATACCACTGTAAAGCATAGAAAAATATTAACACATTAGTTCTCGTTACGTGTAATCTTCTTTCCTGTTAAACCACGACCTACCGCTGCTCCGCACAATGCGTTTCTGTGCTTCATTATCACCGTGAACAAATGAATGGGCTACAGAGAGTCACCCAGTCCTAGTTTGGGGCTTTTATTTCCAGGGAAGGGAGAGAGCCAGTAACATAATGCAAACGCTTCACTCATGTCTCATGCAGCAATCGAACCCACATTAACTCGAAAAACAGTCAGGAGTCAGATCTTAGAAAGCTGCCCCACCGCGGCGGCCACAATACTTTCAAGAACTTGATACCGTGGAGTGTCTAAATTTCTTTTAAGTTATTCTTTCTTATTCCAGGTGTTCAAGCTTTCTATTACAGTAGAACTCGCTTATAACGAAGAGCTGAAAACCGACGGAAATTCTCCTTAAGTCCTTTTTAAGCCTTTAACGACCATAACGCCCAAAACGCCCGTATAATACAAATGACTACACTGAAGAGCAATTGATTTCATGATACCTGTCTAGTAACGTGTAACACCACCTTTCGCACTGATGACGGCGGCGATTCGTCTCCGCATGGACTCGACAAGACACCGGAAGCATTGGGAAACCATACGGATCCACGACCCCTGAACAAGCTCCCACAGTTCACGAAGATTTGATGGAGGGGGTCTTTTCTCTCGATGGCATCCCATATGTGTTCGATGGGATTGAGGTCAGATGACCTAACTGACCAAGGAAGCGAGGTCACGTCGGTGGAGTGTTCATCCAACCATTCGAATACAATTCGGGAGCTTCATTTTCTTGTTGCATGATGAGGTCCCCAGTGGGATGTTGAAGATGCACAAACGGAAGCAAATGGTCGTCCAGGATATCCCGGTAACGTGGACCTGTGACGGACGATGTTACACGCCGCAGGGGTCCCATTTCAGTCCACGTAAACAGTCCTCAGATGAGAATATCACCCCCAGCAGCTTGAAGAGTACCCTGCTGGCAAGAAGGATCCATCGCTTCATGTGGTTTGCGCCGTACTCGTATCCGGCGATCCGCATGTACCAATGTGAATCTCGACTCATCAGTCCAGGCAACATTTTCCCACATGTCTAGGGTCCAGTGGCGATGTTCCCGCGCTCATGCCAATCTTTGCACCCTTTTATGTGCGGTCAGCAGCGGTACCCTAGCGGGACGATGGCTTCTGTACCCCATAGCGAAGAGATTGCTTACCCGTTTTTGTGCACCAGCGTTAAATTGCCGAGTGATTTCTTGCATTGTAGCCCGTCTATCCGCTGTTACAATGTGAGCTGGCCGACGATGTCCCCTCTCATCCTCACGCTGTTTGTTGTTCACGGCAGTTGGCCCTTGCAGGGATGGTTTTACCGGATTCGATGTACTCACGAAGCACCCGTGACACAGTGGCTCGTGAAAATCTCAGTGTCTGCAAGAATTTCGAGATGGAGTGACCCATTCGTCGGGTCTCGACAATTTGCCTACGATAAAATGCGTTTAGATTCTTCGTCTTACCCATACCGCGTCCGACTCTTACTGACTCCCGTCGCATCACTCCTTATATTGTCGGATCGCTGCATACGCCATGTCGTTTCCGTTTACAGAGCCGACCACAGCGCCACTTTTGCATAAAGCCAGCTGTCTCTAATTCAATTGCTCTTCAGTGTATAGCTGATCGAAACGCATGTCTAGATTGAGTCAGATTTCCTACCCTTACGTGTTCTTTAAATTTGCACGACCTATGAGGGATCAGCAGAAGTCACCGTCGGTCACCATTGTTGTTACTAAACGAAGAAGTGAAACAGCAGAAAGTTTAGGGCGTTATGGTGTTTAGAGTGATACTACATTTAGAGTCATGGTCGTAAAGGGTTAAGGGAGAAAAATTCCACCATGTAAAAATATGCATATGTGACAACATGCAAACATGTTTATACTGTATGTCCATATAAAGGGTTATTACAAATGAAACAGACAGTTTCAACATTTTATAAAACGAAAGCTATTGAAGGTATTGACACTCACTTTGCACCTTTCTGTAGAAAAACTGTTGAAATTTGTTACAGTGCATACAGATGTTCGACGTGTGCACCTGTAGTCATACGACATACGTATGTCAACGCAGTCATCGAATTCTTGCGTAACACGCACTAAGATATCTTCATCAACTCCAGCAATAGCTGTTGTGATACAATGCTTCAGAACAGTTAAATTAATAGGAACGGGAGGTAGAGAGAGAGACACGTTTACGCTGCTCCACTTATAAAGTTCCACTTCGCATTAATGAGTGTTCCTCTTGGTTCAAAAATTTTGATTTCCTTATTTATGCTTAAATCGGATGGTCGTCCCTTTGGCTTAGAGGTAAATACTTGCAAACTTTCTCCAATTTTAAGCATACACTTCGTTTTCCCACCGTACCAAGATCAGCGATTTTACTGGCACTAAATGAATTTTCAAGCAATCCAATTTGCTTAAACGTCGATAAATAGGAGCTGCGGCAGTTCGTTTGATTTACAGATACCATAGGTTAAAATGATTCTATTATCATTATAATTTCTGTTATGACACAAACTTAATCATCCCTATATGCACTATACTGACAAAAGTCACCGGACACCCCTTCAAAAGCAAATGAACGGATCCGTTGCGTTGTTAACAGCGCTGTACAGCTGCAATCGGTCGCAAAACAAGCCTAAAGCTGAACGCGATCATATCGCACTGTGAGATTGAGTGAAAATGTCGAGGCGGGAGAGAACTGACTTTGAGAAAGGAAAGATTATTGGGTGTGTTATATTAGTTGGTTGTCGATAATAGAAACCGAGAGGCGTTTAAACATACCCAAATCAACTGCTTTAGATGCATTGAATAAGTGGAAGACACATGGCGTACCTTAAGCAACAAACCGCACCGGCAGACCAAAGAAAATCAGTAATAGAGGACATTGAGCCTCACGAGAGTTGTTACAGCTAATCGACACAGTACTGCACAAGACCTTAGTGTACAGCTAAATAGAAATGCTGGAACCTCAGTATGCACACGTACTATTCGCAGAGAACTTCATTCCATAGTTTACCGTTGTCGCGCGTCTGCTCATAAGCCTTTCATCTCCACTCGGAATGCTACTCGTCGTTTAGCATGGTTTAAAGAACATTTAGCGTGTACCGTAGATCAATGAAAACGGATCCTTTGGACTGATGAATCCAGCTACATGATCCATCAGTCTGATGGCCGCGTGTGGGTACGGCGGCAGCCTATTGAATGCCATTTATAACAGTGTACCGTTCCTACGGTCAAGTTTAGAGCTGGCAGTGTACTCGAGAGGGGATGTTTTTCGTGGTATGGTCCCGGACCATTGGTTATCGTGGACAAACCTGCTAACCAGCACGTCTACCTCGATATTCTGGACAATTATGCCCTACCAACTCTGTGTCAATACTATGGAACTGAGTCTTGTTGGTACCAGCAGGATAATGCACCGAGCCATAAAGCAAGGACTGTTACGGCGTGGTTTGACCATAATTCCGTATCGTGTGTGGACTGGCCATAACAGAGCCCTAATCTGAATCCCATAGAGCACCTATTGGATGAATTACAGCTCCGCATAAGAAGTTTGAAACTAAGACCTGCTACTAAACAACAGTTAGCGGCAGCATTATGTACTGAATGGAAGCGCATACCTATCGCTGTGTTCCAAAATCTTGTCGAAAGCATGTCTCAAAGGGTCAGTGCTTGTATTGAGGCCAAAGGTGGACCGACACCGTACTAATGTATGTCAATAAATGCTATGTTTTGTTTCTCTTCTAGGTGTCCGGTGTCTTTTGCTAATATAGTGTATTTAAAAATTAGCTCTTTCGGTGCAAGGTTTAACGAGTCCTTAAAATATGGAAACGTTATCAACTTGAAATATGGAAACATTTTCATTATTATCAGTTTAATTTATTACTGAAACAAATCTTTTCATCACCATTAATTACACTGGCGGAAAGTGAAAAAAGAACACTAAGAAGGAATTGGCGGACGATCATGAAATTAAAATATGTTAATGGGGTCGAGTTTACGTAGGTGCGATGTTAATTTCGGGACCAACCGGTTAGCGCTTACCCCGCAGTATGGCATAATATGCAAATTATCGTCGGTGGTATTTAAGGAGTACGGCGAAGTGAATGTAATCCGTCGTCGGCGTACGGACACGTGCAAAGACCCTGAAGAAGCTGCAATGCCTGGACATGGAAGACGTGTACGATTTCAGCAGTTATCGGACTTTGAGTGAGGTCGTCTAGTCGGACTCCGCGAGGCCTGGTGGTCGTATCGTCGTATTACTGAGCGAATTGGACGGGAAGTATCGGTGGTGGTACGATGGTGGCGTAGATGGTTCGAGGAACATTCCCACACGAGAAGACGTGGAACCAGGAGTCACAGACGGATTGATGAGTGGACAGATCGATGCTTAAGAAGAGCGGCGTTGTCAAGCAGAACATCCACTGTGACGCAAATCCGAGCTGCCGTTGCTCCTGAGGTGACTGTGAGAACAAACCGCAACCACTACTGGATGCAGGACTACATGCACGTGTGCCTCTGGCATGTGTACCTCTGACTCCAGCCCATCGTCAGGAACGTCTGCAGTGGTGTCGTCAACGTCTACACTGGAGAACGCAATGGCGATCTGTCGTGTTCAGTGATGAAATCAGATTCTGCTTGGTAGCCTCCGATGGCCGTATGCGTGTTCGCAGACGCACAGGGGAGCGTCTCCACCCCTCTTGCATCCCCCAGCGACACACAGGGCCTACACCTGGTCTTCTGGTGTGGGGAGCTATTATCTATCACTCCCGTACACAACTAGTGTTTGTACTGGGTACGTTAAACAGCACCTCCTACATCAACATCATTCAGCCCGTTGTTGTGTCATTTGTAATGTCGGTCCATCGTGGTGTTTTCCAGCAAGATAACGCACGCCCACACACGGCACGTGCAACGCAACATGCACTTCAGGGTGTCAGACAACTTCCATGGCCTGCACGTTCACCGGATTTGTCCCCCATTGAGTACGTGTGGGATTTTATGCGATAACGGCTTATCCGGTCTCCACGGTTAGCCACGACCATCCCCGATTTACGCGTCCAGGTTGAGGATGCTTGGAACTCAATACCCCAATCTTACATCCAACATCTGTACGACAGACTCCATGCCAGAATTGCACAGTGTGACGCAGTGCATGGCGGCTCAACCTCGTACTAACCATGTTACATGGAAATGTTTTTTTTTCAGTTTACTAGCAAATACAGCTGTATTTTGCCACAAGGTTTTGATCACGTTATCCTCTGTATTCCGTTATTATGCTGTATAAATTTCTGTTGGTATCAGAAGTCTCCTTCTTGGCGTTCTTTTTTTACTTTTCGACTGTGTAATTTCCACTCATTACCTCATTACTACAAACAACTTTGTTTCTTTCCTGTTTATTTCCGTAGTACCTTGGGACACCCTATGATGAGTCAAAACTACATCCCGTTTGCAAATAAAATGTTTAAGGGTGCAAGAAAGCCATACGTCGTCACCTCACTCTGCACTCTCCACAGTAAAAGGCTGTACAGAATACAAGGCACAGTACAGGCTGTTGTGTTATCTAGTCATTTGCCAACCTGCCACTACACCATTCGACTTCGAAAACAGGAAGCTCTTTGATGCCAGAGTTCACACCCACCATTGAAACGAAGTTCTGTCCTTGTAGAACATTTGCCATTGAGCAAAACAGGTGGTAGGAAAACAAGAAAAGTTCCGGAATACGTGGAGGTTGAGTTAGAATCTCAACCCATTCCAGTACCTGTAATTTTTATTGGATCACTTTGGAGGTCTGACTTGGGGCATTGTTAACGCGCAGCATCGCTCCATTCCTATTGATGAGAGCTGGGTAATGTTGGAGCAGAGCATTATGGAATCGCTATATTTCTTCGGTATAGAGGTTCTGTTTCTTTATTTTCTGACTTGTGCCCGACTTTAATGAAAGCCAACCATGAGGGATTCATAAAGAACTGTAAAGGAGTTATTTAATTTTTCCTGAATCACATTTAAACACAACTTTACACACTTTCATACCATATACTTAATCTAAAGATTTATCCGAAAATGCGGAATTTATTTAGTTCAATTCAATTCAATTCGTTTATTTTACTAAGCCCCCCACCCCCCAGTTGCAATATCAGTTGCACCAATGCATAGCAAGGAAGCAGAGGTAAAAGACCAGCCAGGATCCCTAGGCTAGTTTTACACTGAGGTCAGTAGTTGTAATTACAAACAAGAGTATCATACTAACAAAAAAAAAATTCAATTCAATTCAAATCATTTACTTACTAAGCTCCCTGTCCCCACCCCAGTTGCAATATCAGTTGCAACAATGCATAACAAGAAAGCAGGGGTAAAAGTCCAGCCAGGATCAATAGGCTAGTTTTAACACTGAGGTCAGTAGTTGTAATTACAAACAAGAGTATCATAGTAACAAAAAAAATTCAATTCAATTCAATTCATTTACTTACTAAGCCCCCCCCCCCCCCCCCAGTTACAATATCAGTTGCACCAATGCATAGCAAGGAAGCAGAGGCAAAAGACCAGCCAGGATCCCTAGGCTAGTTTTACACTGAGGTCAGTAGTTGTAATTACAAACAAGAGTATCATACTAACAAAAAAAAATTCAATTCAATTCAAATCATTTACTTACTAAGCTCCCCGTCCCCACCCCAGTTGCAATAACAGTTGCAACAATGCATAAAAAGAAAGCAGGGGTAAAAGTCCAGCCAGGATCAATAGGCTAGTTTTACACTGAGGTCAGTAGTTGTAATTACAAACAAGAGTATCATAGTAACAAAAAACATTCAATTCAATTCAATTCATTTACTGACTAAGCACCCCCCACCCCAGTTGCAATATCTGTTGCCACAATGCATAGCAAGAAACAGGGGTAAAAGTCCAGCCAGGATCCCAAGGCTAGTTTTACACTGAGGTCAGTAGTTGTAATTACAAACAAGAGTATCACAGTAACAAAAAAAAAAAATTCAATTCAATTCAATTCATTTACTTACTAAGCCCCTCCCCCCCCCCAGTTGCAATATCAGTTGGAACAATGCATAGCAAGAAAGCAGGGGTAAAAGTACAGCCAGGATACCTAGGCTAGTTTTACACTGAGATCAGTAGTTGTAATTACAAACTAGAGTATCATAGTAACAAAAAAATTCAATTCAATTCAATTCATTTACTTAGTAAGCACCCCCGCCACCCCAGTTGCAATATCAGTTGCAACAATGCATAGCAAGAAAGCAGGGGTAAAAGTCCAGCCAGGATCCCTAGGCTAGTTTTACACTGAGGTCAGTAGTTGTAATTACAAACAAGAGTATCATAGTAACAAAAAAAAATCAATTCAATTCAATTCATTTACTTACTAAGCTCCCCCCGCACCCCAGTTGCAATATCAGTTGCAACAATGCATAGCAAGAAAGCAGGGGTAAAAGTCCAGCCAGGATCCCTAGGCTAGTTTTACACTGAGGTCAGTAGTTGTAATTATAAACAAGAGTATCATAGTAACAAAAAAACAAAAAAAGAAAGGTAACGATATATGAGCAGATAGTTAACATTACAGATAATACTATTGAAAAAGCAATTTACATCATGATATACAAGTCGTAATATTAGTCGTAGTTCCCATCCACTGTAATCATTAATTGGAGGAGCTGCAATTCATTATAAAGATTTTTAGTTTTTTTTAAGAAGATTAAAGTTATTTAAAGAAGTTAGTTCCGTAGGTTATAAGTTCAAGTAGTGTGGGTCTACGTAATTTAAGCTTTGCTTCATGGTCTCCGTTTTCAGATGAATAGGCCGAATATGTGATTTAGTGCATGTGTCATGTGTGTGTATCTGAAGTATAATTTGTATGATGTCGGCGTGTAAATTATTTTTAATGCGTTTGTACATAATTTTACCGATATTAAAGTAATATAATTAGTTAATCGTAAGAATGTTATATTTGTTTAGGAAAACTCTTGTGATATTATACAGTATAAGCTACTATTTGCAGAATATATATATATAATTATAGTGTAAGCTACTATTGAATAATATATATATATATATATATATATATATACTGAAGAGCATAACTGAAGACTAAGGAAAAACTTTAGAATTTAAAACGAAAGTTGCAAAATAACCTGAAGATCAAAACGCGCAACGCAGCAGTTTTGAAAATTCAGAATTCACATTCTATTAAGAAGAAACCTAAGCAAAAAATACATATATAATTTTGACTCACACCAAGTACAACATAGAAAAGGTTATGTATCTACCTGTGTGAGTAAAAGGAGAAAAGATAAAAAAATAAAATAAAAGAACTGAATGTAGAAGGTGTCGAGAATACTGAGCCTTGGCTTTATCAAGGACCAGCAAAAACTCTGCATTTTCTCACTTCCACAAAGACCTAGTTGGAAATGGGTTTCTGCAAGGTCATAGATGCAAGTAACATTCCCACCTAAAATTGTTTTAAAATATATATATATGTCATGTCCTCCGCAGAGCAGTATGACCCAGCACTAGTTAACAATTTCGCTTGCATCCATTAACCTTCCTGGCCCGACCCATGCTCTTCATCTGTTACTATTAAACAGAGAGAAGAAGATTAAAGAGAACTCAAGCTGTGAGAGTGACATAATAATTAGAAATAATTTTCAGCTATAACGAAATGCCAAGTTCGTTTGAGAGAGAATTTAAACCTGAAAAACAATGCAAAAGAAATCCAAATTTTTACATTGCAATTAAAAAAGGAAATATTAATTTTTAAAAAACAGATTTTTGAAAGAAAACTTGAGTCTAAAACCCCCTACTCTACAACTTATGACAGCACGAACACGAGAATAAGTTAGAGACAATAATTAACTAAAGAAAACTTTGTGAAAGTTATATGACTTAAACAGTTAGTTGCAATATGTACAAAGTATTTCAGCAGTGCTTTAAGTTCATAATTAATTAGTTCTTAAGAACTTAACTACTTTGAAAATACAGCGCATAGAAAAGGAACAAGCCTAGCCATCTGCTGTTCCTAGGCACCCCAAAAGACGCGCAAAGTAACTAAGAAAAGAAAGAGTTAAAACCCGCAAAAATGTTAACAGACAAGCCAGTGCCCAAAAGCTGAAAAGCAAAAAATCAACAGAGATAAAAAGTACATGAAGTACAAACATTGAACTTTATAAAACCTAAAACCCAAATACAAGGAAGAGAGCTTACCTCTTGAGCGACTGAACTTTCTCCTCACAAGGGTAAAACATGGCTGACCTCTTACGTAACACTTCTGCCACTCCCTAGTCGCTGGGGGGCAGTGAGGGTGGGGCTGATGGCCTCCTCATACATAAAGAAATCAACTCGCGGAGATTTTAACCAGAGAAAAAATTTATAAACTTAAGACTGTGGATCTGTATGATCAGAAAGAGCAGAATTAACTCTCCAGAATACATGAGAAATATTATAAAATACACGAGTAGTGTATTTAATAATCTTTGCATGTATTAAATCACCTTAGTGAGCTTCTATAGATTAATCAGAATCTTATTAATTTTAATGTTGGTTTTACTATTTTTGGTATAGCTATCCTAGTGATGAATAACTAGTTTTCTTTTTTATTTGTTTTTATTTTCTTTTATAAACAGATTTTTAAGCTTTTTTGTGATTTTGTTTATATTATTTAATTTTTTGTTTTAATAAGACCTTCATATCCATAGCACTAAGGTTCCTTTAGGTAGTTAATAGGCATCCTCTAGCCAACTTCCCTACGGCTTTGATTGGTCAGAATCATACTATTAACTGTGTAGAAAATTAAAGCAGATCTGCCAACCTTACTCTATTATTCAGAATAATTTTTCTTAAAGTTCTTTTGATGAAAGAAGAAGGAATTTCGTTCTCTAGAAAACTATCTAATAGTATATTAATGTGGTAATTGAAGTCCAGATTGTTGTTGCAAATTCTTGAAATTCTTAGGACCTGAGAGATTAGTACACTCTCAATTACCTTGGTTGATATGTTGTTATTCCAGTGTAGATATTTTATTACTTTGAAAGGAAAATTAACTCTTTTATCAAAGAGGCTAATAGATGGGTTATCTCTATTGAGCTTAATGCTTAAGTCTAGGAACTCAAGTTCCTGATTACTGTGGTTGGTTTTACATAAGTTAAGAGAGCTGGGATAGATGTTATCAAAATCACTCTCTATAACTTCTGAATTATTGATACACAGCAGATCATCAATATATCTAAAAGTGTAAAGGTAGTTATCTGAGCAGGTGGGGTGATTTTTAATGAATTTATATTCCTTAAAGAACAGGAATAGATTAGCGATATTCGTGGACGTTGATGTTCCCATGGGAATACCGTTCACTTGCTTATAGAGAGTATTATTATATAAGATATGGTTATTTTTTATGCAGCAATTGAGATAAGAGTTCCAAGTTCCTACCTTAACAAATTGGTTAAGTTTAAATTCTGCATACAGCTCTTTAAAGGTAGTGATTATATCTGATAGAGGCAGATCAGTATATAGGTTTTCAAAATCATAACTATTAATATCTAGGGGACAAACTTTGAGTATAGTAGAAATTACTTCTGCATTATTATTAATTATCCAAAAATCTCTGTACATCAAGTTAGTACAGTTTCTAATGTATTTCAAAACCTTCTTTAAGACATCTTCAAAAGCAAGATCTATTTTCTTTTTATGACTCCTTACTCCACTAGCTATGAACCTGAACTTCACAGGATCCTTATGAAACTTAACCGTTGCAAAAAGAAATGGAAATTCAGGCTCATATCTTCTAGTTTGTGGAATTTTAAGTTTCTTGAAGAATGCCTTAAACCGATTTTCTAACTGCTTGGTAGAACAACTTACGGGCTCGTATGTTGCTCTATTATTGAGTTCCATAGTTAACAATTCAAAATAGAACTTCTTACAGATAATTGCAAAATTATTGCTAGCTTTATCCGTAGTGGTAAAAATAAATTGGTCTTGTAGTTTGGAGAGTGACCTTTTAGCTTCTCCAGAGAAAAAGAGATTTCTGTCGAAACAAAAGTCCAGACCTGCCAACTCACCGGTGAAGCTATTGATTATATTATATTTCCATTCTGCGAAGGCCTCAATAGGCTGATTGTACGTTAAACTGGTTTTTACGATGTACCTATTAACATCTTGAGTGAAGCTCTCGAGAATCCTTTCTTTGGAAATTGTGAAGGAAGGTCTGAATTTAGAGCCATATTCTAATAAATTCCTAAGCTTTTCATTTTCAACAAAACTCAAGTTTCCGGTGATAATATGGTTGTAATTCTTATCAAAGTGAACCGTTTCTTTATGTTCATCACAAGAACATGTAGTAATTACAGGAATGTGTAAGGAGCACTACTAATGAGTTCATGGGCTAAAAAAAACAAATAACACCATGTTAAATAATTTCTCTGAGATATACACTGCTGGCCACCCAAAATGCAACATCAAGAAAGAAGCATCTAATCGGCCTGAAATTCGCAGCATGCGTCGCCCGCGAGAGGACATGCAAACGATTAGCATTGCAGGGCATATGCAAATCATGTGCGTCCGACAAGCCACCGAGAAGCACTATTAGAATGGTGCACAGAAGGCAGGGTGTAAGTAGTGGAAGTGTGTTGTGCTGCCTGTGCGTGGGATGCTACCTGATGCCCCTTCGCGGAATACAGCAGTCATTCCAGCACGTTTCAGAGTTCGACAGAGGAAGAATAGGGGCTTATCAGCAACAGTGGTTTATCGTACAGAGACATCGGCTCCCGTGTGGGACGACATCCAGCCAAAGTGAGGCCAGTATGGATTCGATGGGTGCAGGAGAGACGGATGGACCGACGTGACCGAACGAGAGGACCGGCATGTTGTTTCGGCGGGCATTGACGGCTCGCACCGCCACATCACGAACGCTGGCCGCAAGAATTAGGGTGTGTTGCGCAACAACTTGTGTACGTGCCATTCGACCAGCACGTACTGTTCGACGTCGTCTGCCGGAGCGGGGACTTGTCGCACGCTCGCCGGTGGTGTAACGTGAATGGTAATTCACGTTACACCGCCGGCGAGTGCGGCGGTAGTGGACCGTTGAACGCCGCACCTGGACTACGGAATGACACGACATTGTCTTCTCGGACGAATCCCGCTTCTGCCTGCAACACCACGATGGTCGGATCCGCGTGTGGCGGCACCGCGGCTAGAGACTTTATGACGCCTGCATTATGCATCGCCATACCAGTCCGTCGCCTGGCGTTATGGTTTGGGGCGCAATTGGATATGACACCCGCACCTTTCTGGTACGCATCGCCGGTACACCCAAAAGCCACCTTTGCATCTCCGACGTTTTGGAGCCTGTAGTCCTTCCTTACCTGCAGGACCTGCCAGCGGCCACTTTTCAACAGGACAAATCGTGCCCGCACGTGGCACGCAACGTGCAACAATTCTTCACGACCCACCAGGTGTCACTGCTGCCGTGGCCCTCCTGTTCTCCCGATATGTCGCCCATCGAAAACGTCTGGTCGCTGATCGGTAACCGAGTGGACCGGTAAGCACCACCCGCGGTTGTTCCTGATGAACTTTGGCAACGTGTGGAAGCAGCCTGGACCGACATACCCCAAGCCCACATCCAAAGCCTCTTTCGTTCGATGCCGCGGGGTGTAGCGGCCGTTATTGCCAGCCATGGGGGCCACACGAACTATTAATGTCTGCGTGTTCCGCAAGTCGCACGGGACTGTAAGGTCAATCGTTTCATCTTTGTATCTGTTGTTATGTGTCCAGTAAATCTGGCTTTGCTATCTCATGTTCTTCTTTGTGTTGCATTTTGGGTAGCCAGTAGTGTACTATTTTGACTAAATTTTCACGTGGGATCCAGAAAACAAAATTTCCCAATAAGTACTTATAAGTTTTAGCAATATTCTTTCACATCTTTCATACTGATCATTCAAAACATCTTTGCTGGGATGATGGGGAGTGGGCCAGTCTGCCCGGATAAAAAAACTCCGAAGCAGGTTTAATACAATTTATTTAGAATCACCTCATCAGGGAACATTATGAAGAGACCCATACTGAAGTGATTCTTTGAAAATGAGAGAAAAGGAAAAAAACAAAACACAACAACAACAAAAAAAAACCATGAAAGAAAGTGAACGTACAAAAACAATATAGCCACAGGAAGTGAAAAATTTTACAACACATGAAAAATGAAAATTTTACTCTTGATCCTGCTATGAATTTGTGGCTCATTAAATATTATTTTATTCCAATATTTTATTAAGAATATCTTTACCTTTTCTATAACTATTGGCTTTAATGCAATCCATCTTTTAAAAAAATTTCATTTAATCATCATCATCATCATTGTCAACCATTATCAATCCACTGCTGGACGAAGGTCTTCCCAAGTTTCCTCTACAACGGCCTGTCTTGTGCCAGTTTTCCTCCACAACGGTCTGCCTTGTGCCAGTCTCCTCCATGTCACTCCCGCATACATTCGTATTTCATCCACCCATCTTCCATGTGGTCTTCTTCTGGGTCTTTTCCTGTTCCTTGGAATCCAATCTAAAGTTTCGGCTGTCCATCGATGGTCTGTTTTTCTGGCAGTATGTCCAGCTCATTGCCATTTCAGGGATTTAACTCTGATCATGAAGTCTTCCACTCTCGTCATTTTTCGGATCCACGAGTTCCTCTTCTTATCTCTCCTGGTGTACCAAGCATGCACCTCTCCATGCTGATTTGAGTTGTCTGCAGCCTTTGTATGTCTCTTTTAGTTAAGGTCCACATATCTGCACCATACGTAAGCACTGGAAGGATGCATTGATCAAACACTTTTCTTTTAAGACATCATGGCATATTGTTCTTTAAAATTATGCTGTTTCTTCCGAAAGCTTTCCAGGCAAGTTTTGTACGCCGATTCATTTCTTCATCAATGTGACCTTCACTTGATATCTGCTGTCCAAGATAAACGTACGTGTCTGTTATCTCCAGCTTTTCTCCATCAATCGATAAATCTTCATTTCTTGTAAAAGCATTGAACATCACTTTTGTCTTCTGAAAGTTCATTTTTAATCCCACTCCTTTACTCTTGTCAGCAAGTTCCTGGATCATACTCTGCAGCTCTGATGGGGTAGGTGCAAAAATGACTACGTCATCAGCAAAACGAAGGTGGGTTAGATAATCTCTATTAATCTTTATCCCTTTGTTTTCCCAGTTCAGTGATTGAAAGACATTTTCCAATGTGGCATTAAAGAGCTTTCGGAGATATGGTGTCACCTTGTCTCACTCTTTTTCCAGTTTTTATGTGTGTTGTATTTTCAAACAGCCGAATCTTTGCACTTGCATTTTCATAGATGTTATTAATAATATTAATGTACGCATCTTCAATACCGCAGGATATCAGGGCTATTGTAACTGCTGATGGTTTCACCGAATCAAAGGCTTTTTCATAATCGATAAAAGCCATGCACAATGGAAGTTCATATTCCCTTGCTCTTTCAACCAGTTTTCTCAGTACGTGGATATGATTTATTGTGCTGTAGCCACTCCTGAATCCAGCTTGTTCTCTCGGTTGAACCATGTCCAGTGTTAGCTTCAAACGGTGTGAAAGAACTTTAGTGAAGATTTTATAAACCACTGATAGGAGGCTGATAGGTCTGTAGTTCCTGAGATCCTCAATGTCACCTTTTTTATTAAGCAGGATCATTGTAGCGTTGTTACAATCCTCAGGAATCTTCCCTCGCAAATTTTTATTTACACCATATTTTGTATTTTCAAATTTTAGAACTCCGAAAATCGCATTTTATTGCAAATCTTATCTGCTTCGAATTTTGGTATTTCTGATTAAACGACATTTTCTTCCACAGATTATATTTTGTAATTGCTATTAGATAATGAATTGCATTCTTTTTAGTATAGAGATTCTCATTCACAACATGACAACCTAGCATGAGTTCCTACTGCACAAGACCGCCCCGGTGGGGCAGTGGTCTACGCGATGGCTTATGACCATTCGTCGCAGATGGGTGTGGGTTCGAATCCACGTGAGGCACGAATGTTGTGTTTGTATTACGGCACTGTCTCTTCCTTCCCTGGAACCAGTGGACCTAAATTAGGGACGGCAGAAAGCTTATAGCCCACTGAGTTGCTTACAGTGGTCGTTATACACTCAATCAAATTAGATCCTCTACATAAGACCCACACAATTCCACCAAATGCACAGCATGGCTTTCCTATCGAACTGCCTGCCACCTTTGCACCACTTACTGTGTTTCCTGTTGTTGCCTCAGCCACTAGTTTTCAGTGGCAGGACAACATAGAATTTCCTCCTTTTCCTCACCCGTGACGATGCGACGCTAAAACCTATCATCCTGGGATCTTGTTAGGAAATATGCTACAGAGAGCGACTCGTTGTCTTCCTGCTGGTGTATTTATTCGTGAGGAACCGTTCGATGGGCCGTTGAGGAGAAACGAAGCTTGCGTGGTGACGAATGATGATGAGTCGGAAAGACTCCACATCAGATGGAAATTTTCATTTATTGGTATCGGGTTTGCTGTCACAGCTTTGACCAGGGTGTCAGTGTTGGAGTTCATTGGATGCTCTGACCTCGGCTTGTCTTCCAGTCTAGTTTCCTTAGCATTGAAAGATCGGAACCATCTTTGTGCAGTGCTACTGCGCACTATTTCCTTGCCTTCAACTGCACAAATTTTACTCGCTGCTTCTACCGGGTTTAGCCCTCTTTGCAACAATAACGTAGGAGCTCTCGTTTATTGACCTCTATCCTATGCCCACCTGGCAACGCACTATGGCTCCGTGACAAATGCACCTCATCGCGCTCGTTTGTTTCACCAGATTACAGTTTCCAGTCGACGTTGGCTCGCGTTTCACACAGGAATCAAGGCCCCACATTATGTATAGCTCAAAACGGCAAGAACATTTGATTTATCCAGGTACATCTCAAAAATGACCTTCACTTTTAGTTTCTATTTCCTCTATAAATTTTGCTACGCCTATGTAATATTTTCCTCTACTGAAAGACTAGAATTTACTCATTCCGTTGGCAAATCTGACACAGAATCAAAGAAGAAATAAAACGTCGTCGAGAACAAAAAACTGGATGGGGTGATATAGAGATTATTAGAAGGGTGCAGATTGTGTAAAGTGTTGATAGTATCGTCAGATGACTTATTAATTGCACACTACGAAAGCTTGATTGCTGCTGCATACCACTGATGCTTTATCAAGTTCAATTTTTTTTAACGTAAAATTGTACGACTTTGGTCCAATAAATTGTTGAAATCGTAATTTGTATGACCTTCGACGTTATTTATATTAGTTTCTTATATGTTCATCAAATGTTTTTGGTTAAGAGCATAAGACAATGAAAATCTTATAAAAACATTACAACCTCAACAGCAGAAAAATGAGTTATGTAGTTGTGCATAATTACAGCGACTTCACAATAGGAGCAAGCCATGTATCATTACAACACTTGGTTCAACGTGTATTCCATCAATGACATACTCCCCGGTGGCGCTATGGTCTAAGCGATGGCCTCCAGTCATTCGCCCGAAAGGGGTATGGGCGTTGTGTTTGTCTTACGGCACTGGCTTTCTCTGAAACCAGTGACCCTAAATTAGGGACAGCAGACTGCTTATAGCCCATTGAGTTGCTCACGGTGGTCGTTAAACCTTCAATAAAATAATAACATCCTAGTCTTTTTCTTAAACAACACCAGACTCTATTTGCTTTTTTAAAAGCAAACAGCAACTTTACTTGTAACAATATTTGTCCAGCAATCTACGGAAATCGACACATTTTCTTGCACTACGATTTTGTTCAAAAAATCTTGTCTTTTTCTTTCGGCTTTTTTCTACAAGTAAATTTAGAACAAATGTTTTAAATGTAGATGAACGACTCGGTATTTTAAAGTTGCGGATATTGATGTAACCTCGAATAGCTTTATATATAATAGCTGAATAAAATGGCATTTTATTCCCTTGGCAGCTCGTATTATTTTTGTCCACAAAGAAATGAAAACGTTCAGGAACTGAAAGATAACCATTGCTTCAAAGGGATCTGTCGCTGCAGTCTTCTCTACAAATATTATTTCTCTTTGAAAAGAGAAATGTCATGCAATTTCAAGTTGTTAAACATGCGAGTTGTATCTGCATTTTTAATGGTCAGCGTATTTTGCACTACACTGACTGGAATGATATCCTTTCAATATAACACATACTTCGGAATGCTTTGAAGCCATATCAAAGCTACTGAAATAGAAATTCCATCATGAAAATGAGTGGGAAGCGAATGAATTCTTCAGAAATACATGAAAGGTAATTATTGGTATGCAGATGCGGCACATTTTATTGCTTCTTAAGTAGCGATCGTTTAGGAAAAATTTAGAAATTACCTCGCCTAGGAACAGGAATCGAACTTTCATCTTCCGATTTACGTTCCATCACAGTTTCGTTATTCCACCATGACAAATAAAGCTAAAGCAAATGTAGTTTAGGACATTTTGGTTCCCCGTCTAAAATTAGAGGTAAAATGGAAGGATTTACGGACATTTCAGACATTCGAGCGCACATGATGACCGATCTACAGACGCTAACACACCAGGACTTTTGCCATAACATCCATCAATTGTAAGAACGATTGCAAAGTATATTTCATCCGAAGGCGATTAATTTGAAGGGCAGTAAAGTACATTTGTTTTAAATATTACCTATTGTTCATTTTTACAGTACATTCACCGAACTCTATTGACATACCTTACATGTTCTGTTCCCTATTCTGCGTAAAGGTCCGCCATCGTTTTTATCTGTGATGTTTCCCATACTGAAAACAAAAAAGGCACAAAAACTTTTCCTGATGTGCTATCCAGAAAGTTCTTCGCTTTGTCTTTTCTCTTAGAAATCATAGAATTTGGAAAATTTCTCAGAGACAGTCACATGTGCATTCAAAATAAATCAGGAATAAAGTAAAATTATTTGAAGATATACGTGAAATTTTATTCGACACTCACGGTTAGTTCCCCATGAATGAACACCACTGTAATATAAGAACCAAACTACATATACCAAACTTAATCTCAAATTGTATAGAAAAATGCATGAACAGTTTACATATGCACAAGAGGAACTGCTTACTCGTCTCTCGGAGGTAGTGTGGATGCAGTGAGGATCGATGACGCATACACAAATATATTTTGAGTGCATTGTTTCATGTTGCTTACACTAAGTTGCCGCTTGCACTCCTTGGATTTTGCTTCTGAAAAACAAAGGAAAATTGTTTTACACGACGCATATACCATGTAATTACATTGTGTTAGCTTTGAATTAGGAACACTTACCTAATAACGCCTTTCTGTGTAATAACGGCTCGCGGACGCCTAGGAACATATTCTACAAGATGTTTAACATCCTCCAAGCTTACTTTGGCCCGCGTACGCTGTACAGTTCAGTCAGTTCATGCTCATTACGTGGAGAAGGATCAGTAGTTCTCACACCTAGTTCTAGCATATCCAACAAGTGTTCAATTGGGTTACAGTCAGGAGACTTTGGAGACAAAGGCAATGTGGCCAATTCGTTGATGTGATCCTCCAACTAGTCTGCAGTTATACGTGTCTAATGACACGGTGTGTTTTCCTGTTGAGAGATGGCACTGTGGTCCATGTAAATCTCCTACAGATATGGATGCCAATGATTGGCTAACAGGTCCCTGTAGCATTCACCATTGGGTGTTTGTGGCATGGAAACCAAAGGGCCTAGGGCTTACCAGAGAAGCATTTCCCAGGCCAGAAGAATCAAGCGATGGTGAGAGCTGAACGAACAGAAGCGAATTCGTCTCTCGCAGCCATTCGTGGCTGGGTCTGATAAACTCGGGATAGAGTCCAGTGGCGTCGTGTTGTCTTCTGTGATGAGAGTAGGGGGGAATGACAGTTCTGCAACATGTGGTATACGGCATGCATACCCCACGGCCAGTGCTGTGGCAGAGCGCGTGCGGTATGTATACCGCACGGCGGAATGAGGGGGCGGGTTTAGGTTTTCCCACCTGAGTTGGGGTTTGTGTGGCGGAAGTGTTTGTTCATTTGATTGCGGTTCTCTGGAGATGAACGTTTCAATCAGTGTCAAAAACATTAAATTTAATTGTTGCAATGGAGAGCAAATTAAAGCAAATTTACCACGATCCGAAGCGAGAAGGTGCGTTAGGTGGTGTCGATGCTTTATACCGTGCTGCACAGGGCAAAATAAAGAAAAGGGATGTTGTGGAATGGTTGAGAAGTCAGAATGCATACACTCCTCACAAGCCGGTCAGAAGAAAATTTCCGAGAAATAGAGTTTATGTCTCCAAATTGGATGAACAATGGCAGGCAGATCTAGTAGATATGTCAAGTTTACATCAACACAATAATGTATTTTGTTATATATTATCGTGCATTGATATTCTGTCAAAGTTTGCGAGGACTGTTCCATTGAAACAAAAGACTGGCTCTAATACAGTGGAAGCTTTTTCGCAAATATTTAGCCACAGAATACCAGAGAGAAACTACAAACCGACAAGGGTACAATGTTTAAAAATAAGGTGTTTCAGAAATTTTTAAAGCAAAAATCTGTTCACTTCTTCACTACAAACAACGAGACAAAAGCATGTATAATAGAAAGATTTAATCGTACATTGAAATCCCGTATGTGGAGATATTTCACAAACCGAAATACGTACAAGTACATAGACGTACTCGATGAATTAGTTCAAGGGTATAATAACAGCCTTAATCGCAGTATTAAAATGAAGCCGGTGAATGTTGATGAGCATAACCAGAATATAGCTTGGAAAAATTTATATAGAGATAATACAAAGAAGACCACTCCATACAAGTTTGAAGTGGGTGACACAGTTCGCATCACAAGAAGTAAATTGAGTTTCGAAAAGGGTTATGAGTCAAACTGGACAGATGAAGTATTTATTGTTTCTCAATGTCTCCAAAGAACACCTCCGGTTTATAGAGTGAAAGATTTGCTTCACGAAGACATTGAAAGAACATTTTACGCAGAGGAAATGCAAAAGGTGAAACAAAGTGATTTCTATGCAATTGAAAAAATTGAAAAAAAAAACGGAGACGGAAAGGCAAAGTAGAGTACTTTGTAAAATTCAGGGCTACCCCAATAAATTCAATGCATGGACTCTCTCCGAGAATTTTTTTCTCAGTATAAAAAATAGGAGAACTATGTTTTCTGTTCATTTCAAGTTGAGTTTCTATCTAACACTTCCAAGCGACAGCTCCTTGAGCTATTACTCTGACAACAAAATATCCCATTTCTTTACACGTTTACCTTCCCCAATGGATTTAACAGGAGACTGGGAAGTCGGTCTCGTCGAACTAATATACTCACATTCATGGTTTAACATCAATGGTTCATCCAGTCATTTTGAGTATGGTTCTGGTAACGGCCAGTTAAAGCCAGGAAAAATTCCCCCAGGTTACTACGATTCTATTTCTGAAGTTATCAAAGCTCTGTCTCAGCATATGAATAAAAAGTTTCTATGTACTACAATAAAGCCACAAGAAGAGTTAAATTCACTCTTATTACAGCAACCCAACTAAGATTTCAACCTGGACTCGCAGAAATTTTAGGTGTGGAATCGCAGCTGTTTGAAGCCAAAAGCACTGATCTTACTGTCAACGGAGATTTTATAGCAGATCTGAACTCTTCCTACTCTTTGTTACATGTGTATAGTGATATAGTTGAACCTCAGTTGGTTGGAGATATTCACGTCCCCATTGTTAAGGATTGTGAAAGTTAGTGGACTTTCACAATCCTTAACAATGACGGCGAGATCATCAGTGCGCCATATGACAGACCTCATTACTTACCCCTCGCTCGAAAACATTTTCAGGGTATTGAAATCGCTATAAGAAGCCACACCGGTCAGTTAGTCCCATTTGAACGAGGGAAAGCAATTGCTAAGCTTCATTTTCGACTTTAACATCTGTGACGAAAATGTATCATCTCTATCAGTGTTGTGTGAAGTCGTTCGAGGAATATTATACCAATCAAACAGGAAATGGATTAACATATTATCAAATCATTCCATTACAGAAAGGATATGGATTAGGAGGATTGTTTCGATCTTTGTTTAGAGCTGCTGTGCCTTTACTAAAACAAGGAGCAAAAACGATGGGGAAACAAGTATTGCGATCATTGCCAATCCTCCATAGCAATCAGCCATTTTGAATGGCTTGATGTAAATAAAATCAGTCGTGATGACATCTTGCAATGGAGCGAGGAGGATGAATATGGATACATTTTAGAAGTTGATTTAATGTATCCAAGTGAGTTGCACGACACTCACAACGCGTATCCACTTGCCCCTGAAAATTTAAACATTACATTAGACATGGTATCCCCCTTCGTTAAAAACACTGCTCAGGATATCTCCAAATGTCTCAAAATTAGCACCAAATTTGTTGGCCAAGAAAATATACATTGTACATTCTCGAAATCTGAAATTGTATTTAGAATTAGGTCTCCAGTTAGAATGTATTCACAAAATTCTAAAATTTAGGCAAAAGCCGTATTTAAAAAGTTACATTCAGTTCAATACTGAAAGCAGAAAAAATGCTGCAAATAATTTCGAGAAAAATGTCTTCAAAATTAATGAATAATACAATTTTTGGAAAAACCATTGAAAATTTGGGAAACAGAATTGACATTCATCTTGCGCAGCATGAATCACAAGCGAAGAAATTGGCGGCATCGCCTGCCTTTCACGCTTACAAAATTTTTGATGAGGGGCTAACTGCTGTGCAAATGAAAAAGACGCGGCTTCACCTCAACAGACCCATCTTTGTGGGATTTTCCATTTTAGATATCAGTAAACTTTACATGTACGAATTCCACTATAAGCATATTTTGCCAACGTATGGAGATCGTGCTAAACAGCATTTTACTGATACTGATTCCCTATGTTACGAGCTACAGACTGAAGATGCATATAAAAACATGTTACAGCACATGCAATTATATGACACTTCAGACTATGAACCTACACACATACTCTACAGCGAAGAAAATCAGAAAAAATTAGGAAAAATGAAAGAAGAGCTATTGGGAGTTCCGGATGAAGAATTTGTGGGATTGCGCCCCAAAATGTATAGTATAAAATCTGGAAAAATCGAATAGAAAACAGCGAAAGGAATTTCTCGAAGGGTGGTGGAGATGAAAATGAGACATGAAGACTACAAAAATTGTCTTCTAAAATATCATATTACGAGAGAGTCTATGACAAAAATTGAAAGCAAGATACACTACTTACAAACTGTCTCTCTTCAAAAGCACGTTTTTTCACACTTGGATGGCAAGCGATACATTCAGAACAATGGAATTGACACTTTGAAGTATGGGCATCATAAAATAACTCCTTAAAGAAGTTTAAATTGTACATAAATACTTCCTTTCCGTTGTAGAAGCATTTTGCACTCACCATTTAAAAAAAAAGTGTTTCGTTTTGGAGGAGTCAACTTGTGGGGGAGCGGAAGTGAAATCTAAATTGGGGACGGAATTTAGGTAAACATCAAAATTTGGGAATTTGGTTTGGAGATAATGGCCGAAACTATATGAGGAATCACATTTCAAGGTCTTCTAAATAGTGTAACATTTAGAAGACCGCCTGCTAGATATATTCTCGTTTGAATATCTGGTACTCCACTGATGACTTGCGTGATTCCAGAAAAAAAAAGATTCACACAAAATAATTTCACAATGAAAAGAATGGTAAGAAAAGCATTCATGAAACTTTGTTTTCATTGTACAGAACATGTAGATTTCTAAAAGCATTTTTGTCTATGTCTGCATTTTAAATAATGAAAATCGTCTTTTGAATAATATTTTGAAATCAAAAACCATCCTCATAGAACTGTTAAAACTCCATGTTACACTACGACATTTTTCTGAAACTCTAAAATTTACAATCTCAATATTTGACTTTGACATGTATTTTGTTAAACAGAAACTTACCATGATGAAATTTTTTTTCAAATTTTAGCTTAGCTCTAAAACTTAGAAGTGAAAATCCATCCTCTTGCATTTCGTAAAACTCCATGTTGCTCTACGACATTTTTCAGAAAATCGAAAATTTGCGATCTCAAAAATGTTCTTTAGCGTATTTTTAGCAACTTAAAAAATCTTACCTTTAACATGAACGAAAAGAAAAACAACAACAACAATGCTACATCCTGTGGGTTATGCATTTTTGCACGCTCAAAAAAAAAAAAAAAAAAAAAAAAAAAAAAAAGAGAAAGAAAGAAAAAAAAAGAAAAAAAGAAAAGAAAAAGCAATGCTTCATTTGAAATCAGTGCTATTAAGAAAAATTGGCTGAAATGTATCGCCAATCAGAAAAAATGAGCTTCACCAAATGAACAAGAAAAAATCCCTTACATATATGCACTGCCGGACAATTGCTAAGGACGGATGACAATAGCAACGATAGCAACCATAAAATGGAAGGCAGGAAAATGTGGAAATTAGCATAAGTGCGGGATACAGAAAGACGTGTTGTGCGCATGCAAATTTTGGATTGCCGAACTTGCTCGTGACGTCATAGCGCTGATAAGAGATATAAAGGATTTGACGCGTATTGACCGTTGTTGTTCAAACGCAAAGTTGAAAGGGAAAGAATCAATTAACGAACTTGCAATTTTCAGTATGCCGCCCCGGTGGCGCAGTGGTCTAAGGCGCTGGCCTCTGATCATTCGTCCGTAAGGGGTCCGGGTTCGAATCCCGGTCAGGCATGGATGTTGTGTTTGTCTTACGGCACTGGCTCTCTCCCTTCCCTGGAACCAGTGACCCTAAATTAGGGACGGGCGACTGCTTATAGCCCATTGAGTTGCTCACGGTGGTCGTTAAACCTCCAATCAAAAAAAAAAAAAAAAAAAAAAAAATTCAGTATTTCTTCCCGACATCACCTAGATGATTTAACGCGTGGCCGTATTATTGGCAAGATTGAAGAAGGGCGAAAAATAACAGATGATGCCAGGGAGTTCGACGTTAGCCACAGTGTTGTTTCAAGGCTTTGGAAATCATTTCAAACAAATGGAGAGTGTAGCTAACGTCATGGGGAGGTCGTGTTCGCAGTACGACACCTGCAGAAGATCGGTACATAGCGCTATCAACAAAAAGACACCGGCGCAGCACAGCTAGTGAGGTAGCAAATCAGTTTATGGCTGCTACTGGCAAGCGGATCTCCCGAAAAACTGTTGCCAGACGTTTGCATGAAGGAGGACTATACGCCCGCCATCCTGTTGTGTGCATCCCATTGTCCAGATGTCAACGTACCGCCCGTTTGCAATGGTGCCATCAACATCGCAATTGGACTGATAACGACTGGTCTGCTGTCCTCTTCTCAGATGAGAGTAGATACAGTCTATCGTCTGATTGTCGACGACAACTGATCTGGCGTGATAGTGGTACTGCATATTGTCCAGCAAACATACAGGAAAGGGACCGATATCCCACATGTAGTGTCATGGTATGGGCTGGCATCATGATCAATGGCCGTACGTACCTCTATGTGCTTCCAACTGGGACTATGACTGGCCAACCATACATTAATGATGTTCTGCTACATCATGTTCACATGATACGTGTTGCTGTCGGTGATGGATTCATTTTCATGGACGACAACGCAACATGTCATCGAACAGTCGCTGTCCAGGAGTGTCTTGAGAGCGAGGATATTCAACGCCTCGTATAGCCAGCACGTTCTCCAGACCTGAATTCCATTGAAAAATGTGTGGGATGCTTTGGGGAGGATTCTTGCTGGTTGCCAATGCCCTCCAATAAACAAGGACACCGTCATCCGTGCACTGACAGAGGAATGGGATGAATTACCAGAACAGCTGCTTGATAATGTTGTGCAAAGCATGACACGACGTGTGGAATCTTGCACCGCCCTCCAAGGTGGCCATATCCCGTATTGATATCTTACGCCGGAACGCCTGCGGACGGTAATTGCATTTTTTTCACATTTACGTATTCTGCACAAAATGGCCTGTTTGTCCCTTGAACACGTTCCAAAGCCTTCTGGATTTCAGAGCACAATAAATTGTCTTTCTTGTAATATCCTGGCATTCTGACATTATTTTATTTCACTTGGCATCCACCCACACTTACTTTTTATGCGCTATATAGCCGTTTATGATCCGTCCTTAGCAATTGTCCAGCAGTGTATATATATATCATCATCATCATCATTGTCAACCATTATCAATCCACTGCTGGACGAAGGTCTCCCCAAGTTTCCTCCGCAACGGTCTGTCTTGTGCCAGTCTCCTCCACGTCACTACCGCATACTTTCGAATTTCATCCACCCATCTCCCATGTGGTCTTCTTCTGGGTTTTTTCCTGTCCCTTGGAATCCAATCTAAAATTTCGGTGCCGCCCCGGTGGCGCAGTGGTCTAAGCGATGGCCTCTGATCATTCGTCCGAACGGGGTCCGGGTTCGAATCCCGGTGAGGCATGGATGTTGTGTTTGTCTCGCGGCACTGGCTCTCTCCCTTCCCTGGAACCAGTGACCCTAAATTAGGGACGGGCGACTGCTTATAGCCCATTGAGTTGCTCACGGTGGTCGTTAAACCTCCAATAAAAAAAAAAAAAATTCGGTTGTCCATCGATGGTCTGTCCTTCTGGCAGTATGCCCAGCCGATTGCCATTTCAAGGATTTAACTCTGATCATGATGTCCTCCACTCTTGTCATTTTTCGGATCCACGAGTTCCTCTTCTTATCTCTCCTGGTTACACCAAGCATGCACCTCTCCATCGCTCTCCGTGCCGATTTGAGTTGTCTGCAGGGTTTATATGTCTCTTTTAGCTAAGGTCCACATCTCTGCACCATACCTAAGCACTGAAAGGATGCATTGATCAAACACTTTTCTTTTAAGACATAATGGCATATTACTCTTGAAAATTATGCTGTTTCTTCCAAAAGCTCTCCAGGCAAGTTTTGTACGCCGATTAATTTCTTCATCAATGTGACCCTCACTTGATATCTGCTGTCCAAGATAAACGTGCGTGTCTGTCATCTCCATCTTTTCTCCATCAATCGATAAATCTTCATTTCGTGTAAAAGCATTGAACATCACTTTTGTCTTCTAAAAGTTCATTTTTAATCCCACTTCTTTACTCTTGTCAGCAAGTTCTTGGATCATACTCTGTAGCTCTGATGGGGTAGTTGCAAAAATGACTATGTCATCAACAAAACGAAGGTGGGTTAGATAATCTCCATTAATCTTTATCCCTTTGTTTTCCCAGTTCAGTGATTGAAAGACATTTTCCAATGTGGCGTTAAAGAGCTTCGGAGATATGGTGTCACCTTGTCTCACTGCCTTTCCATTTTTTATGTGTGTTGTATTTTCAAACAGCCGACTCTTTGCACTTGCATTTTCATAGATGTTATTAATAATATTAATGTATGCATCTTCAATACCGCAGGATTTCAGAGCCATTGTAACTGCTGATGGTCTCACCGAATCAAAGGCTTTTTCATAATCGATAAAAGCCATGCACAATGGAAGTTCATATTCCCTCGCTCTTTCGATTAGTTCTCTCAGTACGTGGATATGATCTATTGTGCTGTAGCCACTCCTAAATCCAGCTTGTTCTCTCGGTTGAGCCATGTCCAGTGTTACCTTCAAACGGTGTGAAAAAACTTTAGTGAAGATTTTATAAACCACTGATAGGAGGCTGATAGGTCTGTAGTTCCTGAGATCCTCAGTGTCACCTTTTTTATGTAGCAGGATCATTATAGCGTTGTTCCAATCCTAAAGAATCTTCCCTTCATTAAAGCATCGAGTGAAAATTTGGGCGAGTACTGTTTCGATTTCTCCACTTGCTTCTTGTATGATGTCTACAGTAATTCCATCTTCTCCTGGAGCTTTTCCCCTCTTCATGTTCTTGATTGCATGTGCAACTTCTGCTGGGAGGACTGGAAGAACTCTGGTACTGGTAACTTTCATGATGTCTGGAGTACATGCATCATTCCTTTCATATTATTTGGAGTAAACATCTTTCACTCTTGTCAAAATTTCGCCTTTATTTCTTGTTACAGAACCATCTTCTTTTCTCAGTGCCATAATCTGTTTTCTTCCCTTACTGAGATGTCCCTTTGCTATCTTTAGGCTTTGGTTGTTTTCAATTGCTTTCCTCACTAGTTCACAGTTGAATTTCCTTACGTATTCAGTGATACTTTTTCGTACTGTCTTGCATTGTTCTATATATTCCACTTTGGAAGTCACATCTTCTTTAGTTTTCCTCATTTCTCTTCTTTTTTGCATCAACATTTTGTTTTTTTCTGATAATTTGTTCACATGCAACGTGTTCTTAGACCCAGCTAATTTTGTTGCTCTTTATGCATTTAAACACTTATATATACATATTTATACACTCATATATGCACATAAATTATGCAGTTATATATCATCATCATCATCATCATCATTGTCATTGACAACCATTATCAATTCACTGCTGGACGAAGATCTCCCCAAGTTTCCTCCACAACAGTCTGTCTTCTGCCAGTCTCCTACATGTCACTCCCGCATACTTTCGAATTTCATCCACCCATCTTTCATGTGGTCTTCTTCTGGGTCTTTTCCTGTCCCTTGGAATCCAATCTAAAATTTCTGCTGTCCATCGGTGGTCTGCCCTGGCAGTATGCCCAGCCCATTGCCATTTCAAGGATTTAACTCTGATCATGATGTCCTCCACTCTTGTAATTTTTTGGATCCACGAGTTCCTCTTCTTATCTCTCCTGGTTACAGCAAGCATGCACCTCTCCGATGCTGCTTTGAGTTGTCTGCAGCCTTTGTATGCCTCTTTTAGTTAAGGTCAACGTCTCTGCACCATACCTAAGCACTGGAAGGATGCATTGATCAAACACTTTTCTTTTAGGACATAATAACATATTACTCTTGAAAATTATGCTGTTTCTTCCAAAAGCTCTCCTGGCAAGTTTTATACGCAGATTAATTTCTTCATCAATGTGACCCTCACTTGATATCTGCTGTCCAAGATAAACGTACATGTCTGTCATCTCCATCTTTTCTCCATCAATCGATAAATCTTCATTTCGTGTAAAAGCATGGAACATCACTTTCGTCTTCTGAAAGTTCATTTTTAATCCCACTTCTTTACTATTGTCAGCAAGTTTTTGGATCATACTCTGCAGCTCTGATGGGGTAGTTGCAAAAATGACTATGTCGTCAGCAAAACGAATGTGGGTTAGATAATCTATATTAATCTTTATTCCTTTGTTTTCCCAGTTCAGTGATTGAAAGACATTTTTCAATGTGGCATTAAAGAGCTTCGGAGATATGGTGTCACCTTGTCTCACTCCCTTTCCAATTTTTATGTGTGTTGTATTTTCAAACAGACGAATCTTTGCACTTGCATTTTCATAGATGTTATTAATAATATTAATGTATGCATCTTCAATACCGCAGGATTTCAGAGCCATTGTAACTGCTGATGGATTCACCGAATCAAGGCTTTTTCGTAGTTGATAAAAGCCATGCACAATGGAAGTTCATATTCTCTCGCTCTTTCAATTAGTTCTCTCAGTACGTGGATATGATCTATTGTGCTGTAGCAACTCCTGAATCCAGCTTGTTCTCATGGTTGAGCCTTGTCCAGTGTTACCTTCAAACGGTGTGAAAGAACTTTAGTGAAGATTTTATAAACCACTGATAGGAGGCTGATACGTCTGTAGTTCCTGAGATCCTCAATGTCATCTTTTTTATGTAGCTGGATCATTATAGCGTTGTTCCAATCCTCACGAATCTTCCCTTCATTAAGGCATCGAGTGAAAATTTGGGCGAGTACTGTTTCGATTTCTCCACTTGCTTCTTGTATGATGTCTACAGTAATTCCATCTTCTCCTGGAGCTTTTCCCCGCTTCATGTTCTTGATTGCATGTGCAACTTCTGCTGGGAGGACTGGAAGAACTCTGGTACTGGTACCTTCCATGTTGTTTGGGGTACATGCATCATCCCTTTCATATATCGTGGAGTAGAAATCGTTCACTCTTGTCAAAATTTCGCCTCTATTTCTTGTCTTACAGAACCACCTTTTTTTCTCAGTGCCATAGTCTGTTTTCTTCATTTACTGAGATGTCCCTTTGCTATCTTTAGGATTTGGTTGTTTTCAATTGCTTTCCTCACTAGTTCACAGTTGAATTTCCTTACGTCTTCAGTGATACTTTTTCGTACTGTCTTGCATAGCTCTATGTATTCCACTTTAGAAGTCACATCTTCTTTAATTGTCCTCATTTTTCTTCTTTTTTGCATCAACATTTTGGTTTTTCCTGACAATTTGTTCACATGCAACTTGTTCTTAGACTCAGCTAAATTTTGTTGCTGTTTCCATAAGAGCTTTGGTTACTTTTCTGTTAACTTGAGAAATATCCACTTCTTACAATGTTAGGCCTTCTAAAGCAGAGAATCTGTTCTTCAGTTCCCACTTGAAGGTATTATGGTGTTTTTTAAATTTGGTTATGTCAATACATTTTGTTTGTCTTATCAGCTTGCCACGTTCGAGTTTAGTGCTGAGGTGCATGTTACATCTCACCAAGCTATGGTCACTACCCGTGTTGAACTTGTTTAGCACACTGTAGTCTTCGATGACGAATTTTTTGTTACACGTAATAAAATCAATTTTACTTGTCGTCCCATTTTGATGTCTCCGTGTTCATTTCTTGTGCGGCTTTTTCTTGAAAAAGGAGTTCAAGATGAAAAACCCTTCTGCCTCTGCAAACTCTACAAGAGTATTTCCACGCTGGTTTCTGTTGCAGTGACCGAATTTACCTACTGAAGTTTCATTCTGTTGCCGTTGCCCTATTTTTACATTGAAATCTCTCATAATTATCTTCAAGTGCTGCTTACCTTTATTACTTAGATGACGAATTTCCTCATAAAATTCTTCAATTTCTTCTTCAGGATGACTTGTGGTGGGTGCATAAGTTTGAATAGTCTGAGCCTGGTATCTTCTCGAAAGTTGAAAAACGAGTCGTGCAGCTCTGTCAGAGGAACTTTCAACTTCTACAACTTTATCCTTCAGTTTCTCGTTTATTATAAATCCAACACCACTAGTTCTGCCAGTATCTGTCCCACGATAGTAGAAGAGATGCCCACTTTTCAGTTCAATGAGATCTTCTCCTTTTCTCCTTACCTCACGTAGCCCGACGATGTCCCACTTGATCCTTTGTAGTTCCTCTTCCAATTCCAGAAGCCTTGAATCAGAAGATAGGGAGCGTCCATTATACGTAGCCAAGGTCAGCATCAGATGGCAGCCTAGTCCGGTCCTCTGGGGATTTTTAGCACCCTCTGCCTTCATGTCGCACTGGCCGCTGCCTTGGCCAGGTAAATTCCAGCTGCCGGAGACTGAGGGCCAAGATTTAAATTGAGGAGTCATTTTGGAGGGGTTTGGCCATAACTCACCACGCTGGCCAAGCGGTTTATTGAATGTGGGATAGCATTTCCTCTAATCCCGATGGTATAGTTATACGTCTATTGGCGGTCGTCAGAGCCCCTTTAGTGGGAACAGGATGCACCACGAGAAGGCATGGTTGACATTTGTCAAGGAGAGGCTGTGAAGTTACGCATCACCTGACCTTACATCTATATATATATACATTTAAACACGTCCACATGTAAAAGAAAAAAGTAAAGTTCATCTTCAGAAAAAAAAACTGTAACTTCACACTCACGCTCATAAAAAATTTGCATCAAGTGAACAAGCAAAAAATGTGCTTCATCAAATATACAACAAAACATGAACTTCATTGTCTATACTCATTTAAATACAACTGCAAGAACAAAGTCCAGAGAACCACGATCAAACACTTCCGCCGCACAAACCCCAACTCAGGTGGGAAAACCTACACCCCGCCCCCTTATCCCGTCGTGCGGTATGCATACCGCACGCGCTCTTCCACAGCACTGGCCATACCGCACGCGCTCTTCCACAGCACTAGCCGTGCGGTATGCATGCCGCATGTTGCAGAACTGTCATATCCCCCCTACTGATGGGTCACAATTTGCACTTGGCTCCATGACCAGAGCATACGTTTGTGGAGGCGAGCCAGTCAGCGCACGGATCCTTCCTTTACCGTGGAACGGCAGACGGCTTGCACACCAGGACTGGCGAGCCGTTTCCTACGACAGCCGGGCATCCTTGGTAGTCCTCCGTACCATATTAACTGCTTAACGTTACGTCGACGATATGCCGTTGAACAGTTACGCATGCTTAGCATGTGCCACGTCTTCTTTGGACAGCGTTCGCCTAATATGTCGCCCATTTAACTGGTGCGAGATATAAACGCTCGACGTGTGGCCCGTAAGCATCCTCCGGCAGTTATGTCTACTGAATTGTATGTTCTTTGACGCTCTGTCACTCAAAAATATATTCTTCGGAAATCTGAAATGATAGAATAATACGCCGAACACTGCCACACCAACGGATATGCGGGCAGACAAAGCGATTTCATCAGCAAGTTTTGTTTCTACACCCACCGTAAACCTGAAGAACCTTTAAAATAAACCCATTCTGAAAATCTTGTTATATACAAAGTCGAGTCACATTATTGTGACCACCTGCTACTTTGAGGTCAACAGCGTGTAGCCAATGAAAGAAGGCACGTGTCGTGAGCTGGCTTCGAGGGTAAATAAGGTGTGCTGCGTGCATTCTGTAAACATATCACGCGTTGCTGTCATGGCTAAAAGGAGCGACTTATCAGATTTGCAAAAAGATATTTTTATCGGCTTTCGGGCCAAGGGTGGCAGTATTTCTGAAACAGCGCAGTTTGTGAACTGTTCGCGTGATGCTGTGGTTAAAGTGTATCGTAATTGGAGAAATGGCCCCATTGCGAATGAGCGACGTGGAAACTGCAGAGCATCACGTGCCATTGATGTGAGAGGTGAACGTCGGCTTCGAATAGGCGTGAGAGCCGATCGTCACGCTACAGTGGAGCAACTCACTGTCCGAATTAACCAGGGAGCTACCGCAAGTGTGTCTAAAACGACAGTTCAGCGAACCTAGCTGCGTATGTGGCTCCAATGCAGATGGATGGTCACTGCATTTATGCTAACAAAAGTGCAGCGGCAGAAAAGACTTACATTTCCACGGCAGCATCGGAATTGGACCTCCGCTGATTGGCAAAGGATTGCCTTCTCCGATGAATCATGTTTTCTGCTTCATGGAACGGATGGACGTTGGCATATAAGGCCAAAAAAAATCGGTGAACAAACACTCTTCAAGCATTTCTGGAAGAACACAAGCTGGTGGGGGCAGTAATATGGCCTGGGGAATGTTTTCTTGGCATTCCGTGGGTCAACTCATTTCTGTGAAAGGCACTATGAACCGATTTCGTTATGAATCCAACCTTGTAGACCACGTACACCCATACATGCTGATTGTCTTCCTTGGGGTGGATGGGATCTTCCAGCACGACAATGCGACATGTCACACAGCTAGAATTGTCCGAGAGTGGTTGCAAGAGCATGATGAATACTTCAAAGTACTTCCGTGGACCCCTAATTCCCCAGATTTAAACCCAATTGAGCATCTGTGGGACCACCTCGATCGTGTTTTTTCGCTCTATGATATCTGCACCACGCACTTTCAAGCAGTTGCCAGATGTACTGCAGTTCGCTTGGCTCCACATACCTGCGAACACCCTCAAGCACTTTATTGAGCTAGCTGCTGTTCGCGCTGCATACGGCGGTTACTTTGGATTTTAGCTGGTGGTCACAACAATGTGACTCGACAGTTTATAATCGCTTCTCTTCTTTTTTCCTTTCTTTCATAAAACAAAAAAAAAATAAGGAAAGCTAGCTTTTGATAACAAGAGTCGACGTCTCACAATAGCAAATCAGAATCGGACACAAACTTTGATACGTAGTTTATGCCGCAACCTCTGGCTCTGTGTTTTAAAAAGAATAACATATCTGATAGCAAAAGATATTTCCGATGAATATGAATTAAAATAAGTGAACTTAAATTTTTTAATAAAAACAATATTACCGTTCAGCGTTTCCTTTGCGATTTGTACGATATAAATAACTGTTTTAGAAAACATATCCCAGTCGGTGTACACACATGTAGGTATATCAAGTGACTCCAAACAAGACTTAAGGGCGTCCATGATTCTAAGAGGGAAAACAAAAGCACAATGAATATAAAATGTACATTGATAAGCACGGGAAAAGTTTAAAACACAAGTAAAATAAAATTTAGTTAGAATACAGTTTCTCATCAATTAGATTTTCCTGAATTTACTAGTTCAATTTGAGTGAGAAAGAATATTTTCATAAATTTCATTACATATGCTAGTTTGGAAAATTTGAGTTTGAGCACAAATTTTTGTTACGTGGATTTTCCAGAATTTATTTTAGCAAATATATTAGAGCAAAGGTTTTCACTAATTACACCGCGGTGACAAAAAAACTGGGAAGGGCTTTAGCATTTTCATTACATGCCACCACTCCCACGCGGTAAATTGTATCGTCCGAAAACGATGTAAATATAAAGGCAGATATTTCAGCAAGCTAAGAACAGAGAGTGAGTCGAAGGTTTTAGCAATATTTCGATCACTTAATGTCTTCATACGTACCTTTACGACGAAAGCTGACTAGCATTTATAGTATAGACCATCGTTTTGCACCGTCTTTAGCCATTTGTATGCCAGTTCTTTGGTTCCGCAGCGGTACCAGTTCTTGTCCTTCAAGGCGAAGAACTCCTTCACCACAGCTGCCACCTCCTCCTGGTTGTTGAAGTGCCGCCTACAAGGGTAGTAGGCCATGGTTCGGAACAAGTAATAATCCAACGGGGCAAGGTCCGGACTATATTCTGCGTGTGGCACCATTTCGATGCCCTCACGTTCCTGGAGTTTTACGCGGGTCGTTCGCGCTGTATGAGGCCGGGCGTTGTCCTGCTGTAGGAGAGCGCGATTTCTGTTCACCAATGCCGCGTACTTCTCCAAAATTGCATACATCCGCTCCAGCTGTTCAGAGTAGAGGTTGGCGTTGATGGTTCGACCGTCTGGAACAAATTCGAAAAAGATTATACCCCCGAAATTCCACCAGACGCTGAACATCACCTTGTGCTCGAAGTGCCCATGTTTGGCAACAGGTTCTGGAAGCAGGCTCGGGCTCAACCACTTCCGTTGTGAGTTAAGATTACGGAAATAGACCCACTTTTCATCGCTCGTAACAATTCCCTTGATGAAATGTACATCGCACGGGTTTTCTAGGAGTTTCGTGCACACTTCCACCCGGCGGTTTGCTTCAGGTAGCGTCAGTTCGTGAGGGACAATGCGGCAGCTCCTGTAGACCTTGCCGAGGTCCCGACAAGGTCTACAGGAGCTGCCGCATTGTCCATTGGTGACGGACCACGGTGGTCTGTGACATGCCCAGCTCATCTGATATTGTCAGAGTGCCGGTTGTCGCATTTTCCTCTACGACCTGGTGCACGGTCTCCGAATCCACGCTTCGTGCAGCGTACCTGACCTTGGATGATCTTCGCAGTTGCTGTCACTTTTGCGAAATTTCTTGAACCATCTGATCATGGTGCTGTGGTCCACGGTAGAAATGAGCTCGGGCCCGGGCTCGGACGGGCTCAGAATTCATTGACTACCAAAAAACCCGGGCCCGAGATGGCCCCGGGCACGGAACTACACGTCTTGAATTTCATTACTGTAATTAATTGAACACGTGTAATTTCGAGCCCGGTTGAACTACACGTGTTGAATTTCATTGTGGATTTGTTACCATGGTGGAAGGATTTTCAATCTCCTAAGCTAGCTGCCATTGCAAGACAAATTTTGCTTAGCAAGACTTGCATTATGCATTGTCCAAAGCTATGGCCCAAGCAAGGATTAATTTAAGAAGGTCTGGTATCGAAAAACTGGGAAAAAATCACATTCCCATTTTTTTTATTTTATTAAAAATCAAAAATCTCATCTTTAAAATGATGTATTAATTTCCAAAATTGTGCAGTTAGAAGTATTGTTATTTATTGTTTTAAATTTCCTCACTCCCGCGATTTTTAGGGTCATGTGGATTTTTAGTGCAGCAGGTCGAGTTTTAGAGAAAAGAAGATCAAGTTGAAGCGCTGAGGCATTAGATGCAATTCTTTCTCTCTCTTTTTTCATGATGAACTTGATCTGGAAACTTCACACACATATGATAATATTGTGATTATTATACTATTAAGCGCAAAGCTTTGTTAATGTTACAAAATGCAGAATAATCTGGTCTGGAATGCTTTTACTTTTTTATTTTTTTTTTATTTTGAAAATTTCCCTACATTGCTTTTTTATATTCTACTACATCACTCTAAACTACCTTTACCAATTATCATATATGTAAATTATATTGCAAAGATAAATTTTCTAGAGTCAAAATTTCAAACACTTGCAACTGTCTGTACGGCGTTGTACGTTTTATAATGCAATTTATTCAAAATAAAATAAATTTAGGAATCAAAAAGAAATAACGAATGGATTTTTTTTTGTTTCTAAACGATTTTTCTTTTTTTCTGCTTTTACCAAAATTACTGATTCCCCTGATACGGTCGATGGGCACGTTGATTATTTATTTATTTTCAAATCCACATTTTAGAACATTTGGCTTTATGCGTAGTATTTCTAAAAAACATATTATTATTGTGAAGTGGATTAACTGAACTAAAATTTTAAACTAATGATTTTTAAACTAATCCTTGCTTGGGCCATATCTTTGGCCAGTGTATAATGTATAAATGCAAGCCTTGATAAGCAAAATTTTCCAAGAATCCGGGCCCTAGCACAGCAAACACATGCAATCAAAGAAAGCGGGCCCGGGCTCCTAAAATTGAGCCCGAACTCATCTCTAGTCCACGGAACATTCTCCTTTCGCATGACAAATGTTTCATGTTGGTTTAGCAGTGCTATGGCAGAGTTCAAACTCGTAAAGCAAAAGTTTCCTAATTTCCCGGTTGTGGCTTTTCATGTTTGAGGGCCGCCCCGGTGGCGCAGTGGTCTAAGGCGCTTGCCTCTGATCATTCGTCCGTAAGGGGTCCGGGTTCGAATCCCGGTCAGGCATGGATGTTGTGTTTGTCTTACGGCACTGGCTCTCTCCCTTCCCTGGAACCAGTGACCCTAAATTAGGGACGGGCGACTGCTTATAGCCCATTGAGTTGCTCACGGTGGTCGTTAAACCTCCAATCAAAAAAAAAAAAAAAAAATGTTTGAGGCGCCCCAACCACTGACACAACGACGACACGCAATGCTGTTAGCAGCAACAACCACCACTTGATATCCCTTTCGACTGAGTGCAGTGCGCGACTTGAACTAGTTTAAACACGTGACATACCCGCCGGAGTACATGCCTTTATACAAATATTGCAAAGCTTTCGACTCACCCTCTGTAGTTGCATTCCCAGTTCAGATAGCAACGTATCAGGATTTAAGCGATTTCCAACTTGGTATGATTGTCGATCTCCGGAATATGGGTCACTCCTTCTGGGAGTTACCACGAAATTTGGATTTACACGGTTAACGCTTTCAAGGGTGGACTCCAAGAACTCAAGGAAAACATCCAGAGTGAGAGACCAGTGTAACCGTAGAAATACCCTGGAAGATCCTACACAGCGGCGCTGGCACGCATCGTAACATCCGCCCGGCCTGCAGCATTGCCACAAATCACAGCGCAATTCAATGCTGGGGCCAGTAGTAGCATCAGCGTTCGCACAGTGTAACGTCTCCTGTGTTATATGGAGTTCTTGAGCCGACGGACCACCCAGGTGTCATTGCTGACCCGAAGACACAAGGTGTGCGCCTTGTCTGAACTCTGGAATAACGCCATTGGACGCAAGATGACGAGACAAATCGTGGTACCAACTGTTTCGAGCAGATGGCCAACTCCGGATGTGGTAACATCCAGACGAGGCAATGGATCGCATATTCCTTCAAGGGATAGTGCAGTTCGGCGTTGGCTCTGTTATGGTGTGGGGTGTTTTCAGCTGGCACGTATTTGTACCCTTCATAGGTTTGCAGACATCTCTGACCACGATGATGGCTACGTAACCATCCTTGGTTACCATTTGCACCCGTTCATGTCATGCAACCAATTCGTCGGGTGAGACCGCTATCCACACAACAATGTGCCACCTCACACGTTCACAGCTGGCAGATTATGACTGCAGAAACAGTTTGCCATTCTGATCTGGTTCCCTCGTTTGCCGGATTTAAACGCCATCGAACACATTTCAACGTGCCATCTATGCCAGGAATCCTCCACAGGCAAATTTTACGAAATTGTGGGACGCTCTTCAGGAAGCATGGTTGCACTGTCTCCGCAGTACTACAGATATCACATCACGTGAGCCTCTGTAATTAATACTTACCATGAAAAAGTGATTTCACATTATTTTAAGTAGAAATTCTGCAGATGATGGCTGGTCTGACTCCGCGCAAATTCATACGCATAATTTTTTCCAGTTTAAGGTTTCTTACAATGGAGAAGGAAGAAATATTCCGATCCCGATGGAAGTGCCAAAGCGAGCTCTGGTTATAAGTTTTTTTTTGAAGGTTTAACGGCCACCGTGAGAAACCCAATGGGTGCTTTTTTTTTTTTTTTTTTTTTTTTTTTTTGATTGGAGGTTTAACGACCACCGTGAGCAACTGAATGGGCTATATGCAGTCGCCCGTCCCTAATTTAGGGTCACTGGTTCCAGGGAAGGGAGAGAGCCAGTGCCGTAAGACAAACACAACATCCATGCCTGACCGGGATTCGAACCCGGACCCCTTACAGACGAAAGATCAGAGGCCATCGCTTATACCACTGCGCCACCGGGGCGGCCAAAAATGGGTGCTCTTCAGGAAGCATGGTGTGCAACAGTCTGCCGTCATTAATTTGGAGCCACTGGTTCCAGGGAAGGGTGAAAGCCAGAGCCATAAGACAAGCACAAAATCCATGTGCCACGGGATTCGAACCCGGACCCTTCTTAGACGAATTGTCATAAGCCAGCGCGTAGTACACTACTCCACCGGGGAGGCGGTTTGTTTCTGACCTTTCATGGGTCTAGAGGCGAAGCGACGGAAGAGGAAGTCGTTGGACGGACGATCCTGATGTTGAAGTGATGGTGAAAAGAATGTCTTCTAAATGCTTGTAAAAGTTATAGTTATCTGACTCGTCAAGCTTTTAACATCGAAACAAACCGTGAAGAACAGAAATGCCCTAATGAAAATACTTTAATATTTTTAAAGGCATTCGTAATATCAGTAACTTTTCGGAACACTGTATTTTAAATTCTGTAACATCTACACATATGACTCCTGATGGCGAAGTTACCCATTGGGGAAAGACACAAAGACATGTGTAATTGATCTAAAAGTTCAGGCTCCCCTAGTGAAAAAAGGTTTTTTTAAACAAAGCTGATAGAGAAGTGGGGAGAAATGATGCCCGGAAATTGAAGGATCGACATAGCGGTAATATGTGCACATTTTGTTTTGTTATGAAGACGCGTCGTGATTATATGTTAAGCATAGTAAGTCTTGGTAAGATGTAACAGAAACAAAATGTAACCAAGTATTTATCAGACTCACGTCCCTACACACAAGATGCCACTCCAAGAACCATTTTGTGGAATGCCATGCAAATTGTTGGTTATGTGTCGACAGTTGGGTTATACACTATCTACCAACAAGTAATTGGACAGCCCTGCAATCGACGATATCTGCGGTCCTGATACACGTCACGGCCGCCGCCGTTAAATATCGTGTGGGACACAAGAACGCAACCAGTCGCATGCAAGATGCCACGCAGTTCGGAGCTCTCTGATTTCGAGAAAGGTGTAATCGTCGGGTATCACAGAAATGGTCGATCCATACGTGACATATCCAGCGAGTTGAAGTACCCAAAATCGACAGTGGCCTACGTGATTGGCAAGTGGAAGATGATAGGTGACTATCGGAATGTGTCCCGACCCGGCAGACCCACGAAACTGGAAGTTAGAGACCGACGGGTGCTGGCCAGAGAAATTCGGAAGAACCGCACCAAATCTATGGGTCACATCTGCAAGGAGTTTCAACGGGCATCCGGGAGTGTTCTTTCGATGAATACCATCCGTAAGGAAACCCATCTGCTCGGTTATCATGGACGTGCTGCCGCCCACAAGATTTTGATCACCAAGTCCAATGGCGCTGCTCGGCTAACGTGGTGCAAATAACATCGACAGTGGACCGTTGAACAGTAGAAATAAGTTCTCTGGAGCGACGAATCACGGTTCACCCTCTACCGTTCGGATGGTAGTGTCTGGGTTTGGCGTCTGCCTGGAGAACGCCTCCTGCCGGAATGTATTGTGCCAACTGTGAAGTTCGGCGGTGGTGGAATTATGCTATGGGGTGTTTCTCCTGGTATGGCACGGGACCCTTGGTCGCAATTTCTGGTAGACTCAACGCCGACACCTACTGCACCATTTTGGATGACCATGCGCTTCTTACGTTGTGGCAGTTTTATGGGGTGGACGCATGTTACTTTCAGGATGACGATGCCAGCTATCATGTTGCGAGGTCCACCATGGCTTGCTATGGTGACAATGGGGTTAATCGAATGGACTGGCTTGCGCAGAGCCCGGACCTTAACTCTATTGAGCACCTCTGGGACGAGTTGGAGCGTCGATTTAAGGGGTGCCTCCACCGTCCGAAATCGGTGAAGGAACAGACCTGTCTTATCCAAGCCGAGTGGAAAAAAATACCGCTAGCCGTCGTACAACGCCAGGTTGAGAGTATGCCCCGGAGGTTCGCAGCTATAATCGCCGCTCGTGGAGGCTCCACCAACTATTAAAGGTGAATAAACTTCGTTTTCCTATGCTATCACAGGTGTCCAATTACTTGTTGGTAGATTGTGTATAAATGAATGCAGTTGCGAAACAATCGCGTGAGAGGTGAGGGAGAAAAACAGTGGAAAACAGCTCTGCGTAGCTATGCATGACTGTCCTTACCTGGGCGTGCGGAATACTGCATCGGAGTGATCACAGCGATGAAAGCACGTGTAAAGAGTGAGAATGCCTGAGTGACGTCCTCCGGTATTCTGAAATCACACGGACATCTTTGCGAGAGATTCATCTTAAGATTAAATCCGGTTCTTGATGTCTTGTAAAGATTATACGTATTAAGAGAATTCAACGCGGTTTGTCACAAATATTTTTTTTTCTTAAGTATGCCATGGTTTCGCTGGGTATTGACATCGCTTCATCAGGACGAATGACACGTAAATATTCAAATTGTATATGTTATCATAAATAGTGTTTATAGTCACGGGGTTGGTTAGTTGCTTCCACGCGCTTGATAGAAATGGGGTGGATGTCATGTCATTAACAAGTTGCGAAGAATTCTGATGTAAATGGAAAGCTTCCAAAATATCAGGTTTGGTAGTTGAATCTGGCTTGTTAATTAGTTTTGCTTCTTCAAAGATAAATGTATGGTCCTTTTCGTAACAGTGTTTGGCCATCGATGACTTCTTTAGGTCATAGTTCGGAATGTAGGACTTTTGTTTCTTTAATCGAAAACTGAAGGCTCTAAGGGTTGTGACGTGCCTGCCCATCAGGACGCACACGACATAAAAGCAGAAAGCAGCGATAACGAACGTCCGCGTAGCTCAATTGGCAGAGCGGCTTATTCCGGAATGAGGGGACCCGGGTTCAAGCCCCGGCGTGGACAAAAATGACCGAGAAATTTACTTCGTTATAATGGCGCCCGAACTTTCCGGATGCCCCGGCCGTTCAAGATCTCGCAATGGTATTATGTTCTTTCCACACCGCGAGAGAGGGAAAATCAGATAATCCCTTCTGCAGCGCTTCGAAAAATAAATGTGTGTGATGTTGCATTCCACACACCAAATTGACTGGGAGTTCTCAAGTACGTTCTACAGCGGATGGCTGCCTGCGACGATTCATGGTCACGGCTGAACCGTGGGCCATGCCCTCGGCCCTCTTTCGGGGGGGGGGGAGATGTGACGTGCCCAGCAGGACGCACACGACATAAAGGCAGATAGCAGCGATAAGGAACGTCCGCGTAGCTCAATTGGTAGAGCGACTTATTCCGGAATGAGGGGACCCGGGTTCAAGACCCGGCATGGACAAAAATGACGGAGAAATTTACTTCGTTATAGGGTCTGTCCTACATACAAAGCACCACATTCACATGGAATTTGATAAATTACCCACAAGTTTTTGTCTTCAACATAGTCCTTTGATCCTAAAAAGTTCATTTTTATTATGGGTTTAAAAAAGATAATTTTTTTAAGTTCATTTTGTTCATGGGTTTGTTTTAACATTGCGAGAGAATTTTATCATTATTCCATTTTTCCGTGACATTGCTTTCAAACTTCCAAAAATAATTCTCCAAACCTTTAATTTTAAAGTAATTTTTAAACTCATAAACGAAATTAAATGTTTATGGTCAAAGGACTATGTCGAAGACAAAAACTCGTGGCCAAATTATCAAATTCCATGTGAATGTGGCTCTTCGTGTATAGGACAGAACCGTAGAGCCTTTCGTTTTCGATTGAAGGAGCACAAGACTTGATCTCAAAAACAATTGTGATCTAAAGAAGTCATTGATGGCTAAACACTGTTACGAAAAGGACCATAAATTTCTCTTTGAAGAAGCAAAACTAATTACAAGCCAGATTCAACCACCAAACTTGATATTTTGGAAGCTTTCCATTTATATCAGAAGTCTTCGCAACTTGTTATTGACATGGCATTCACCCCATTTCTATCAAGCGTATGGAAGCAACTAAACAAAACCCGTGACTGTAAACACCATTTATGATATCATATACAATTTGAATATTTACGTGTCATTCGTCCTGATAAAGCTAGGTCAATCCCCAGCAAAACCATGGTCGACTTCAAAAAATATATATATATTTGTGACAAACCACGTTGTATTCTCTTAATACTACATCCGGTTGTTTCGTCCAAGTGTCTCATCACGCGGAAAATCCATTCGGGTACAACAACTGTCGGCCTAATGCGGCGACAGCGGTTGGAGGAAAGTTATGTGTGTTTCTGTAGTGGAACTTGTGCACATAGACGGATGTCCGAACTCCTCGAGGCCGCCCCGGTGGCGCAGTGGTCTAAGCGATGGCCTCTGATCATTCGTCCGTAAGGGGTCCGGGTTCGAATCCCGGTGAGGCATGGATGTTGTGTTTGTCTTACGGCACTGGCTCTCTCCCTTCCCTGGAACCAGTGACCCTAAATTAGGGACGGGCGACTGCTTATAGCCCATTGAGTTGCTCACGGTGGTCGTTAAACCTCCAATCAAAAAAAAAAAAAAAAAAAGAACTCCTCGATGTCAAACCGCAGCATCAGCACACTCCACTGCGAAAAACGTTTGACAAGATGTACAGGCAACTAACAACATCTCCGTATCAACTTTTTTTTTTTTTTTGATTGGAGGTTTAACGACCACCGTGAGCAACTCAATGGGCTATAAGCAGTCGCCCATCCCTAATTTAGGGTCACTGGTTCCAGGGAAGGGAGAGAGCCAGTGCCGTAAGACAAACACAACATCCATGCCTGACCGGGATTCGAACCCGGACCCCTTTCGGACGAATGATCAGAGGCCATCGCTAGACCACTGCGCCACCGGGGCGGCCTCCGTATCAACACTGGCTGTAAAACGTAATTGTCAGAGTCAGGTTTGTGCTCTCGCCAGCAATTGTTATAACAGCCACTCACCGCAGCAGAAGGTACGCTACTGCGGGGAGTGCCTTCCATTCTGCTACAAGACATTTAATCAGGTCAATCATTGGCGGTTTTGCCTGGCTCGCACTGAATTCGTTCCGATTCATCGGGAAGGTGTTCCATGCAGTTGAATGGGGCTCTGTGCAGAAATGTCTAGTTCTCCCACATCCATCTTATTAAGCCATTCCCGCAAGGATGAAACTTTATGGACGGAATACTGTTCTGTTGGTAAAGGAAATAGTTTTCGCCCAGTTGTTGGTATAATACTAAGAGCACAGAATTGTCAAGTATAAATTTATAGGTTGCAGCGTTAGAATTTCATGGTAATAGCCCATCCAAAAGCATGAAAAAGAGTCCCAGAACAAGACGCCATGTCCACGAGACTTCCGAGTTGGGACAAACAGCCGATTAGGTAGAGTTCACCTAGCGTCCCTGGTATCGCTACACACAGACTCGTCCGTCCGATAGACAGATGACGGAGCTTTCATTTATCTTTCCAGAAAAGGCGTTTCCGCTGTTCCAGAGTCCACTGGCACTGACTTTTATAACACTCCAATCGACGTTTGGCGTTGTTATTGCTGACGCAAGGCTTATGTGCTGCTGTTCGGAGGAATAAATCCATTTCTTTCAGCTTTCGACGAGCCAGTGTGGAGCTGGAGCTGTTTCCAGGACATTTTGGAACCCCGTGGTGAATGTTTCAAACTAGGGACAGGCCGTTTTGTCGCACCAATTGCTTCAGTACTCGGCGGTCCCCTCTGTTGTTTCACATGGCCTTCCAGGTCACTATGGGGTTGTTCAGTTTTCCGTTTCACAATATCATCACTTAAAGTAGATCGAGGTAGATGCAGCAGGGCAGACATTTCTCCAGCTAATTTCTTGATAAGATGGTATCCTGCGAGCACGCCACGTTAAATGTCACTGATCCGTATGGCCTATTCTACTGTTCATGCTGTTTATGATATGTCTATGTCTTTTGTACTTGTATAGAAACTGCTGTGACGTCTACAGGCAAATCTATTACTCAAAAGGTGTGTGCGCATACTATTGATCACATAGTGTATCTCTCCTCCTAAATGAAACAAGCGAATTACTCGATGCACATCCGAATGAACTTCCAAAGTTCTTGCCAATACTCGTGCAGTTACGTAGAGGCGATTATAGTTGTATTTGTCCTGGTCACGTATATTTATTTTAGATCTGTTCCTGCGGCTAATTGAGCTGCACCTTTTCCTCATTCAGATATTCCTTTCCCTCGACTTCAAAGCTGCCTATTTACGACGCTCATCAGGGAAGTTCTAGCACTCACTGCTCCCACTTTTCTATTAATTATCTCGTCGACGTTTCATGCAACTTCCTCCTCGTTCGTCCAGGGAGGAAATTTATCGCTTCTCCCACAGCGATCGTCTTCTTCCTTTCCGTTCAGTAAAACTTGTGTGTGCTTGCGCTTTTCTGCTCGTGAGGTTTTTTCTCCACAGTCCATTCTCCTCACCCCTCTGAATTCCAATGGAAAACTGTCTATCTTATACCTGTCTTTGATCATCCCCTTCGGTCTCAATTTTGCATTTTCTTTCCACTTGTTGGGTATATTATGCATTCGTGGGGAAAAGAAGAGAAAATCTTCTGATTAAATCTCGAAACAATCTGGTCAAAAACCTTTCACGAAAATGATGGGTAAATAAAAGCATTATAAAGAAGCTCAGAGCGACTGCTAAAGATGCTTCTGTAGAAGCAGATGCGCCTGAAATTCTATTTGCTAGCAAAAAGTTACAACGGTATTATATCCCATTTCTAGAAAATTTTCTTATAAAATTACATTGATGATATAGTCACTTCTGAAAACTAAAGACCTAAGGGTTACACCTGTAGTAGTACCTTCACTGACGGTTTGCTGTCAGAATAATCGAAAGTAGCACTTGGGGTCAGTGCGCGGAATCTTCAATCCCTCGAATTTTGCCTGAGAAACAGCTTTTGTTCCTATGGGGCAAGACGATCTCTACAAATAATTCAATCGGGATTCAAGCCCTTCTTTTGGAGTCTCCGTGTTCTCTTACTCCAAGTCACATATTGGACGTCCCGAGCAATAAAACCAAAGCTTGAAATATTACTAAAAGGAAACAGAAAACGGTTCAAAATTAACTATTATCTTCCCCACTGATCCATTTACCTCCTGTTGTGAGAGGTAAGACTGTACTCTGCTTCGTGTTTTTTGAGACTTGCATTATTTCACTTATGACTCGATGAATGTAAGCACAGAACTCCTATAGGAAAGTTACTGCGGCCTCTTCCCGTCACGTCTGCACTTTTCTGTTCAAGATGAACACGTTCTTGTTATAATTAGATTTGTTTTCAAAAGATTGTGTTTATAAAATTTTCGCCATTTACTTTTATAAGTGAGACATTTCTTAAGCCCCACGTTCTGATCGTGAGGATCAGCGGAATTTCTGTCGTTCTTTTTATCTTCGAACAGCACCTATACAATTGCTGCTAGTAAAATCTATCATACACAGAGATTAAATCCATTGATAGTATATTTTGAGCAAGAGAAAAATTGTTTCTATTCACAAACATGCACGAAAAATATGTATTTATTTCCTTCTAAGTATTTTATGAGCTGAAACTGATCTCAAACTAAATAATATGCTGAGATGTTTTGTTAGAATGCAATGCTACTGCTAAATTTCTTTATTCCATTTCTTGTTTTATACATTTAAGCTATTGCTTTCAAAAGACGCGGAGCCACAACAATTGCTAGCTTATGACCATTCGTCCTAGATCGGTATGGGTTCGAATACCGGTGAGGCATAGCTGTTGTGTTTGTCTTACGGCACTGGCTCTCTCTCTCTCTCTCCTTTCCCTGTAACTAGTGTGTCTTACGGTACTGGCTCTCTCTCTCCCTTCTCTGGAACTAGTGTCTCTCTCTCCCACTGGCTCTCTCTCTCCCTTCTCTGTACCTAGTGTGTCTTACGGTACTGGCTCTCTCTCTCCCTTCATTGTAACTAGTGTGTCTTACGGTACTGGCTCTCTCTCCCTTCTCTGGAACAAGTGGCTCTCTCTCTTCCTTTTCTGTAAATAGTGTGTCTTACGGTACTGGCTCTCTCTCTCCCTTTTCTGTAAATAGTGTGTTTTACGGTACTGGCTCTCTCTCTCCCTTCTCTGGAACTAGTGTCTCTCTCTCTCTCCCACTGGCTCTCTCTCTCCCTTTTCTGTAAATAGTGTGTTTTACGGTACTGGCTCTCTCTCTCCCTTCTCTGGAACTAGTGTCTCTCTCTCTCTCCCACTGGCTCTCTCTCTCCCTTCTCTGGAACTAGTGTCTCTCTCTCTCTCCCTTCTTTGTAACTAGTGTGTCTTACGGTACTGGCTCTCTCTCTCCCTTCTCTGGAACTAGTGTCTCTCTCTCTCCCACTGGCTCTCTCTCTCCCTTCTCTGTAACTAGTGTGTCTTACGGTACTGGCTCTCTCTCTCCCTTCTCTGGAACTAGTGTCTCTCTCTCTCCCACTGGCTCTCTCTCTTCCTTCTTTGTAACTAGTGTGTCTTACGGTACTGGCTCTCTCTCTCCCTTCTCTGGAACTAGTGTCTCTCTCTCCCACTGGCTCTCTCTCTCTCCCTTCTCTGTAACTAGTGTGTCTTACGGTACTGGCTCTCTCTCTCCCTTCTTTGTAACTAGTGTGTCTTACAGCACTGGCTCTCTCTCCCTTCTTTGTAACTAGTGTCTCTTACAGTACTGGCTCTCTCTCTCCCTTCTCTGGAACTAGTGTCTCTCTCTCCCACTGGCTCTCTCTCCCTTCTTTGTAACTAGTGTGTCTTACAGTACTGGCTCTCTCTCTCCCTTCTCTGGAACTAGTGTCTCTCTCTCCCACTGGCTCTCTCTCCCTTCTCTGTAACTAGTGTGTCTTACGGTACTGGCTCTCTCTCTCTCTCCCTTCTTTGTAACTAGTGTGTCTTGCGGTACTGGCTCTCTCTCCCTTCTCTGGAACTAGTGTCTCTCTCTCCCACTGGCTCTCTCTCTCCCTTCTCTGTAACTAGTGTGTCTTACGGTACTGGCTCTCTCTCTCCCTTCTTTGTAACTAGTGTGTCTTACGGTACTGGCTCTCTCTCCCTTCTCTGGAACTAGTGTCTCTCTCTCTCCCTTCTCTGTAACTAGTGTGTCTTACGGTACTGGCTCTCTCTCCCTTCTCTGTAACTAGTGTGTCTTACGGTACTGGCTCTCTCTCTCTCTCCCTTCTTTGTAACTAGTGTGTCTTACGACACTGGCTCTCCCTCTCCCTTCCCTGAAAATAATGTGTCTTACGGAACTGTCTCTCTCTCTCTCTCTCCATTCTCTGGAACTAGTGGCTCTCTGTCTCCCTTCTCTGGAACTAGTTTGTCTTACGGCACTGGCTCTCTCTCCATTCTCTGGAACTAATGGCTCTCTCACTCCCACTGGCTCTCTCTCTCTCTCTCTCTCTCTCTCTTCCTTCTCTGGAACTAGTGTGCCTTATGGCACTGGCTCTCTCTACGTTTCCTGGAAGTGGCCCTAAGTTAGGACGGGCGACTACTTTTACCCGTAGATATTTGCACACGGTGGTCATTAAACCCCCAATAAAAATAAACAGAACATGCCTCCAGATGGGATTACATTCAGGAACGGCTTTTGTATATTGCTTACAGAGCTAAAGAGATACTTCTGATTTTGAGATGAAACACAATGCTTGACGATTTAGTTGCATTTTCCTTGAGAATCTCCTGTACAACTTCTGTAACTGATATGTTTTCCGTTCCGTTTAAATTGGAATGGTTTATAATTACCATGTTCTTTCGTTTTTCACAACTGAAGCAAGCAATTTCAGGGATTTTTCTATCAAATATTTAGCCTTTAGGAAATTCCAAAATTTCATACTTTTCAGTTGTTCTGTCTCTAGCTTTCGCCGCTTCTCTTGTTGGACTTTTGGCACTTTCTGATTTCCTTCGATAGTTGCTTTACATCCTTGTCTTCACATGTTCTTCTTGAAGTTTCTGTAAAAAACATATTAGTATGTTAGTGAGTTGGCTTTGGTCCAAAAGAACTTCATAAAAATGTTAATAAGCTAAGAAAGATTAACTCTAGGAATTTTAAAAAATTCTCTTCTGATAAACACACACACACACGAATTTATTGATCAATGATTTGCAGTCCCTACGCTTGCAGGTCACAAATGATCTTCGCTGCAGTATTTTCAGTTTGCTCCGAATCTGCTGCATTTCCACCCATGTTGGAATCTATGGAAATGAGTCAGCAGATAGCATAGCCAAGTCAGTTTCGTTCTGGGAGTCCACAGCCTTCCCTATAGACCACCGGAACTAGCATTCAAATATCAGAAAGCTTTAAAAGTCCATGACAGGCATTTGGGGTTCAGAGGCTAGGGAATAAACTACATAAGTTATTATCAAGCCAGTTGTTGAATTTTGGACTTTTCCTTTCTTCGCAATCGTTGGAAGGAAATTTTACAGACGCATCTCTGAACCGGACAATGCCATCTGCTGTGTCGTAGCTTTGCCCACGCCTGTGAGATATGTGATATACTGTACATCTGACTATTGTGCATGTTTTATGTCCATGTCGTCGTTTTGTTCGATAAGTAGCTTGTTTTGTGTTTTTAAGCTTCTCTACCAGACAACTCAGATATTCTCAATCGCCTTTTAAACGATCACTTTTAAGTGCCTTGTGTGGTCTTCTTTTTACGTTATGCCGTTGTTTTTGTTTTGTGTTTTCCATTGTCTGATTATCGGCCAATTACACCGTTTCTTGAGATCCTATTTTGTTTCGTAATTTTTTGTTATGTTCTAACGATGTATTCATTACTGTGATAAGCCGTTAGACTTGAAGTTTTTTGGCCCATTAAAGTCCCTGTGCTAATTAACGCAAACCAACAAACGAACCAATAGCATTTTCAAAACGGCAATGAGAGCTCAATGATAACTTGAAACTCGAATTTAGAAGGCGTCCTTGCCTGACCAGAACAGAGACGACTCTCTAGCTAATAGATCGTATAATTCCTTTATAGATCGTATTATAGATCGTATGTTTCCTTTATAGATAGTTATATAGATCGTATATTTCATTTATAGAATATATAATTACTTTATCTGTTGAGACCCTTGATGATTTATACAGGTCAGTAAATTTCAGAATTCTGTATTCACTGATTTTTACTTGGAAAAAAGTCTTAGGAGTGCAGATATGGATTGAATTACGAAACGGCAACCGTTATACAGCAGAAGACGTCAATGATTTTTTGTATAACTAATGAAGAGAGTGATGACCGTATCTAGTAAGTTTACGTGCATGTTTTGATACAAACGAGGGAACAAAGTGAAAATACTCCAAATACGTGGCGTCAGTTAATAAACAGACATCGCTCTTTCCACGCTTTAGCAACACACAGCAACCGAAAAAAATTTATTCGGACAGCTGGGAAATTGAATCCCCGATCTCGCGATGTCTAACCGAGCGCGTTGGCCTTACACCACGGTGGCCAACAATCCACGGCGCTAGGTGTGTTTCTGTCAGCTTCTGCCATCATAAATCGATAATTATGATGCAGATGAGCCCATCTTACGGATTTATGATGTCAGAAGCTGGCCACCGTGGTGTAAGGCTAACGCGATCGGCTAGATATCGAGAGATCTGGGATTCGATTCCCCAGCAGTGGCGGAATAACAATTTTTCAGTTGCTGTGTGTTGCTAAAACGTGGAAAGAGCGATGTCTTTGTTTATTTAGAGAGGAAAAAAACTTTGCTTCGTCGTCCTACGCGTAATCCACATTTCCGAAGTAATGATTCCGCATCTCCAAATTAATGATTTCATAGCTACCAAGTAATGCGACATTTCATTTACATTCATACGCTTTCCAACATACCAGAAATCATTACTCAAGTTATTATTCAAGTTATTAGGATAATAGCTGTAAAATAAATCACGCTCTTATGACCTGACCTTTGATCCCATCTCGATGATATTCAACAGAGCCGGTAAAGTATACTTCCGGAACAACATGATAAAGTTTTGTCTCAATCGAAGCATTTTTACCTAGGTTATAACGCATAAGGGTGGTGGAATGGATCCCTCTCCTATGTCCAGACCTTTGACCTCATTTCGCCCATTTTTAAAAGGATTCGTCCCCAGGTGACGGTCTCTTACCATATACTAAAATTTCATCGAAAGGGAAACATTTTTGCGCAAGTTATGATGCATAAGGGCAATGGAATAAATCCGGCTCCTATATCCTGACCTTTGATCCCATTTCTCTCATTTTCAGCAGGGTTCGTCCCCTGTTGGTCCCTTACCACATACTAAAATTTCATCGAACTCGAAACATGTTTACGCAAGTTATGACGCATAAAGGCAATGGAATGGATCCCGCTCCTATGCCCTGACCTTCGACCCCATTTTGCCCATTTGCAATGGGGTTCGTCCCCATGTGGTCCCGTACCACATAGTAAAATTTCATCGAAATCGAACCATTTTTACGCGAGTTATCGTGCGGGCAGGCGGACGGACGTACAACGCTGGAGCATATAGGCTTCTTCAACCTACGGTTGGAAAGCGTAAAAAGGGAAAAATCCTATATCTTAATTACTAAAGATACATAATGCCATGAACGCAAAACGGTTTAATGTAAATACACCAATTTCCCCCTTATTAGCAAAAATAGTTATTCAGGATTTAGAAGAAAAAAATTTCCAGTCAAGTTATCCTAAACAAGCACTCTACATGCGCTATGTAGATGATATATGCATGTTTTGGACTCATGATGAAAATTCATTCCAGTCTTTCGGTTCATCTATGTCATCTATTTTATCAATTATAAATTTCACCTATAAATTGGAATTTCATGGCACATTACAATTCTTACATCTTGAACTGCGTAGAAATACTGTGACTCAAAGGCTGTCCTTCTCCATCTATAGAAAACCAACATACCTACCTTCCATCATTCCCAAATACTCTCATCACCCGTACCATAAAAAAATGACAGCTTTTCATGCCTATATCAAAAGAGCATATATCTGTACATCTAATGACACTTATCGGGAAGAAGAGATAAAACGAATTAGGAACTTAGTACATGACATTGGTTATGATTTCAACTTGGTCGATACATTATGTGCCAAACAATCCATGCTTTTCAAAACATCTGTAAAATCTCAAAAGAAACCTAAAAGGTGTAACGTACCAGGAGATGTGACGTACCTGCCAGAAGGACGCACACGACATAAAGGCAGATAGGAATCAGAATAAAACGTCCGCGTAGCTCAATTGGTAGAGTGACTTATTCCGGAATGAGGGGATCCGGGTTCGAATCCTGGCGTGGACAGAAATGACGGAGAAATTTACTTCGTTATAATGGCGCCCGAACTATCCGGATGCCCCGACCGTTCAAAATCTCGCGTTGGTGTGATGTTATTTCCACACCGCGAGATAGGAAAAATAAGAGAATCCTTTCTCCAGCACTTCGAAAAAAAAAAAAAAAAAAAAAAAAAAAAAGAAGGGGGAGATGATTTAACGTACCAGGAGATGTGACGTACCTGCCAGAAGGATGCACACGACATAAAGGCAGATAGGAATCAGAATAAAACGTCCTCGTAGCTCAATTGGTAGAGCAACTTATTCCGGAATAAGCGGCCTCGGGTTCGAATCCCGGCGTAGACCAAAAATGACGGAGAAATATACTTCGTTATGAAGGTTTATGGGTTCAATGCAATATATACCAGCAATCATAAATTTATTGCAATATACTTGTCAAAGACATTCACTGAGTCTTGGTTTAAGCACAAGGAACATCTTTTCGTACATCAGAAAAGATAAAGACCCCCCCCTCCCAAGTATTGTTACATCTGCAGGTATGTAATTGGTGCCATTGACTAAAAACGTACATTCCAGCTCAGAAGTCATAAGAATCATGTACATTGGAAGTACAAAGAGAAGTTTGCGCACTTGAATAATGGAACACAAACGTTCAATTACTAACAATTGTTGCTCAACAGCATTAGCTAGAGCCTGCACGGACGAACAATTATTTCCGTTATGAGACGACATATCCCTTATAACTGGATAAACTAATGTTTGGTCTCTTCGATATGGCGAAACAGTCGCAATACATAGATTTACAAACGCTTAATATATTAATAATGAAGAATCGCTTATTATTCTACCCCATCCTTGGAGACACCTTATTAACGAAGAGACTATTTTGCGTGAACTGACGAAGAAATCTTAACAAAAACTATAACATGTTGCTATGTTAAATATCTCATCTTCATCAAAAACCGCAACTGCTCTTTATAGCCAACTTCCACAATAACTTGATATTTAAATCAAACACGCGCCTCAGTGTTCCTGATCATAACCATCACGTAAATATATTACTTACCGTTATAACCTCAAGGAGTATTTTAAATAGTGTGTATTTCAAAGGATCTATATCTTATTTTGTACACTTGATGATGAAACGATAAAATATTTCAAAAGCGCTAGTGTGTTATGGCGAAAAATAAAATATTTCTAACATATCTAGACGGTATACACTTTATTCTATAGACAAACTTTATTATTCTATAGTCCTTAAAATTGTGGACAAAGTTCAGAATCTTGGTGTTTGGTTTGATGAATTCTTTAACTGGAATACGCGTGTTCAGTTTGTTTTAAAAAAGTTTCCTTACAGGTTGGCCTGATTGGTAAAATTAAGCATCTCTTCCCTATCAATGTCCTAAAACCATTTTACTACCCTTTTATTTATACCCATCTCTCCTATTGTCTGGAATCTTGGTATTCAAATATAAGTGCAAACAATAAGTTATGCTTGCTCAAATTACAGAAGAAATTTGTTCGCTATATGCTTAACACAGATTACATGTCTCATTCAAAACCATTATTTCTAAAACTAAATATTCTAAAAATTCATGAAATTTTTACCTTGAAACTAGGTATAATGTTTTTTAAAATAATGCATCTTAAACTGCCTATTTTTTAATCTGACATCAAATATCTGGATTATTCTATCTTCACCAGATCTGTTGCTAACAACAAATTATGTCAGCCGTGTGTTAGACTTAATTATGGTTTAAATAGCATACTGTATAAAGCCATTATCCTATGGAATAATCTCCCAGAGAGCATCAGATCCCTGGAAAATATCAAAACGTTTTCCTTGTCTATGCGAAATTACATTGTAAATCACCCTGATCTCCATAACGAATCTCAACCCTATCATTAAATTGTAGTTCCAAGCATGCTGCTAACAGTGGTGCTTCTGTTATAACCATCATACTTACTTTCATATATGCCATATGTTTTATTCTTTTTCTTACATCTGCTAGGGGGAATCGCCTTACAACCAATGTGTTCAGATTCCTCCTGGTGTATTGCATTTTCATATAACTGTAAGTTTTAAATGTGTGCAATAAATAATTGTATTGTATTGTATTGTATATAAATACAACCTACGCACGCAAATTTTCAGGAATGACCGCATACCTCACGTAGCATTAGCGGGTTAAAAATATCACGTGTAAGACAGAAGTCCTTGGCCAATCAGCGAAAGGGTAGAAACTGGTTTATACCGGTACCAACTGGCTGCAGGCAGGAAATAAGGGAGTCATAGCAAGCGTTTTCGTCCCATTTCATTTCAGCCATGGAAGATCAGAAAGTAAACATCCGTTTTTGTTGGAAACTTGGTAAATCAGCTACCTACAGAATGTTAAAAGAAAGGTATGGAGATATAGCAATATTCCGCAGCAGAGTTTTCTAATTAAGGGAAGCGAAGCCGAAGGCCGAGCGGTGCTCTCTTTACGAGACTCGAGACAACCAGTTGTTCGGACATAGGTACGAGATGACACATCCAGTTACCGTGATATTTTGCATGAGTCATCGTGCATGGTCAGGTTTTGATGCCTTCCGATTCCCGAAATTCCGTGTCATTGGGGAATAATAGTACAAAACTTACATTTTAAGGGGGTTTCCTGGTTTTGTGAACGGTTTGTTTGTTGCCTATCTCCTCCAAAGATCTTCAGCCGATCGTGGTGACACTTGTCACAGGGAAAGAGAAGGATATCGTGAGTGACATGGGGTTAGTATCATGGTGATTGGCAGTGTCGTATAAAAATAATGACCATTAAAAAACTGACCAAATTTAATAATAATTGAAAAAATGCGCTCTCTGTACGAGACTTGGGACAATTAGTTGTTCGGGCATAGCTACGATATGACACATCCAATCACTGTGATTTTTGGCATGCGATTGGATTTTGTCCATGGTAAGGTTTTGACGCCTTCCGATTCCCGAAATTCCGTGTCATTGAGGAATTTCAATCAAAACTAGATGGCCTTTTACTTGAACCGTTTCACGAAAGTCAACTCACTAACATTAACTAAAAAATTCGTTTGAATTAAAAAACGAAGAAATGGAAAGACTGCGTCTGTCAGCTCAACGCTTGATTAATTTATAGCAATAAAAGAAACTTTGTGTATGTGTATTTCTGTCTTTTTTTTTTTTTTTTGATTGGAGGTTTAACGACCACCGTGAGCAACTCAATGGGCTATAAGCAGTCGCCCGTCCCTAATTTTAGGGTCACTGGTTCCAGGGAAGGGAGAGAGCCAGTGCCGTAAGACAAACACAACATTCATGCCTGACCGGGATTCGAACCCGGACCCCTTACGGACGAATGATCAGAGGCCAGCGCTTCAGACCACTGTGCCACCGGGGCGGCGTTTCTGTCTTTCGCGATACAAAATGAAAAACGTGGTTACCGATCCGACTGTGTCTTTCCGCTTTGTGTACATGCAACCTGATCACAACCAACGTGAGGACGTGAAGGAAAGTAGTTCATGATAAATTTTAGGCATTTCGTGTTAGAATGTTTGGTACTTTTGTTCTGGAAGTTATAAATTTTACGCTTTCGTGTTTTAGAATTTGTTATAATAGACGCCTTAGATTTTGCAATAGCTTCGCTCAAAATTTTCCAACTGTACCCAAGTTATCGTTACCGTTGGCGGCTTGTTCTAGTGGTCTGCACGTTTTCATGACGAGCGGGAATCCTTTTATGATGATCCGAGATCTGGGCGGCCCTCCAGTGTGCACGGTAAGAATCTGGCATTAAGTTTTCTTTTTCCACGCGTAGAATCTCATGACAAACCGACTTACTGATGTCCACTGATTCAGCCAAAAAGCTTCACTGTAATTCGGCCATCTTTCTTTAACTGATTCCTAACCTCATCGATTTTTTGCGCTATCCGCAACTGGAGAGTCGCCCAAATCTCGGATCATCATCAAATGATTCTCGCCCGTCACGAAACCGTGCATACTATTCGTAAAATTCTGCTGCGAGATAATGATGTGTCTCCATACACTTCTTTTAACGTTTTGTAAGTTTCAATAGCTGATTTAGCATGTATCCAACAAAAACGGATGTTTATTCTCTGCTCTTCCATGTATGAAATGAAATGGGGTACTCCCCCTTAATGCCTTCTGTCATCTGTCGGTACTGGTATAAACCGATTTCCAGCTGTTCACTGATTGGCCAAAGGAATGCTGTCTTGTGGCACACACGTGATATTTTTATCCCACTACTGTTACGTCAGTTATGCGGTCAGTCCTGGAACTTATTGGACGTAGGTTGTATACACTGAAGAGCAATTGAATTAGATATACTTGTCTAGTAACGTGCAGCACCACCTTTCGCCCTGATGACGGCCGCGATTCGTCTCGGCATGGACTCGACAAGACACCGGAAGCGTTGGGAAGCCATACGTATCCACGACCCCTGAACAAGCTCCCACAGTTCACGAAGATTTGATGGAGTGGGGTCAGAACCTCGAACATCTCTCTCGATGGCATCCCAGATGTGCTCGATATGATTGAGGTCAGGTGACCTAGCTGGCCAAGGAAGCGAAGTCACGTAAATAGAGTGTTCATCCAACCATTCGGATACAATTCGGGAGTGATAGCACGGTGCATTGTCTTGTTGCAGGATGAGGTCCCCACCGGGATGTTGAAGACGCACAAACGGGAGCAAATGGTCGTCCACGATATCCCGGTAACGTTGACCTGTGAGAGACGATGTCACACGTAGATCAAACAGATCCCAGACGAGAATGCCACCCTCACCAGTTCCCAGACGAGAATGCCTCCCCCACCAGTTCCCAGAGGAGAATGCCTCCCCAACCAGTCCCCAGACGAGAACGCCACTCCCTGCACCTCCCGTGTTTGTATCCTGCCATCCCCACCAGTTACCAGACGAGAATGCCTCCCCCACCAGTCCCCAGACGAGAATGACACTCCCTGCAGCTCCCGTGTTCGTATCCTGCCATCCCCACCAGTTACCAGACGAGAATGCCACCCCCCCCCCGTACTCGTATCCTGCCATCCGCATGCACCAACGTGATCTCGACTCATCAGTCCAGGCAACATTTTTTCACATGTCTAGGGTCCAGTGGCGATGTTCCCGCGCCCATGCTAATCTTTGCACCCTGTGATGTGCGGTCAGTAGCGGTACCCTCGTGAGACGATGGCTTCTGTACCCCATAGTGAGAAGATGGTTCTGGATGGGGTGGCTGCTTACAAGTTTTTGTGCACCAGCGTTAAGTTGCGAGGTGATTTCTTGCTCTGTGGATCGTCTATCCGCTGTTACAATGCGAGCTATCCGACGATGACCCCGCTCCGTCACACGCTGTTGTCCACGGAAGTTGGCCCTTGCAAGGATGGTTTTACCGGATTCGATGTACTCACGGTGCACCCGTGAAACAGTGGATCGTGAAAATTCCAGTGCGTGCACGATTTCCGAGATGGAGTGACCGATTCGTCGGGCCCCGACGATTTGCCCACGATCAAATGCGCTTAGATCCTTCGTCTTACACATATTGCGTCTGACTCTTACTGATTCCCGTCGCATCACTCCTTATATTGTCGGATCCCTGCATACGTCATGTCGTTTCCGTTTACAGTGCCGCCCACAGCGCCATATTTGCATAACGCCAGCTGTCCCTAATTCAATTGCTCTTCAGTGTATATTGTTTACACTGATGTAACGGTAAGTGAAAGATAATTTTACGAAGAAAATCTGTAAACTCACGAGGCAACAGTTCATTTCTTGGATCATTAATTTTATATTAAGACACAGCACATGATAATGTGGGACACAAATCCTAAGAGAAGAACACACACGCACACACACACACACACACACACACACACACACACACACACACACAAGATAGTATTGACAATTTTCACCGAGACGGAACCCTCGCGCTTTCTAAGCTGACAAAAGTTAGACCGGGGTCCCGGTGGCCAAACGCTCTGAGCCTTTAGCTTCTTACCTTCCGTCAGAAATGGACTCTGGTTTAAGAACCAAATGAGATATGGTTAGTGTCCTTTTTTTATGGGAGGTTTAACCCTTTAACTGGCTGTAACGAATTAACTTGGGGTTAGCAAAATGAGCTGAAATCAGCTTGAACGAATACATTCGCTGTCTGAGAAGTGGATCGAACATACCTGGAACGAGTAAACCTGCACACCAGAAAGCAATCCTTTTCCTTTAACTTTGTTATGACCACTTTAGAAAATTAGTCATTTACGGGGATAATCGTCACTAATCCTTCCCGATGGATAACCTACTGAAATGTCACAACAATGACAAGAAACCTAAGAAAGGAAAGAGAAGATACTTGAGTCACTTGTTTTCACCCAGTGGCATGATGTTCGTGTCGAAAGTATTATCCTTTGACACAAACATCATGCCACTGGGTGGAAACATGCCGTGGACCATAGAGCAGAGAATATACTATAAGGGAGCGCTTCTAGTGACAGGTTTATAATCGGTACTGCTCAGATGAGAAGGAGAAAGTAATTGTTTAGCCGTAGTTTTCGTAAAACGCGTCCGCTATATGAACGCTTCCATTTGGGGTGCGCAAAAAATTTGGTCACCGCTTGATTCAGGCACATCGGCTGCTTAAAAGGTTAACGACCACCTTCGGCAACTCAATGGGCTATATGCGGTCACCCGTGCCTAACTAAGGGCCACTAGTTCCAAGTAAGGATGAGAGCCAGCACCGTAAGACAAACACAACATCCATGCTTCACATGATTCGAACTTGAACACATCTCATATGAATGACTAGAAGCCATAGCTTAGACAACTGCGCCACCAGGTCGGCATTGGTGTATTTATCTGACCGTGAGGCATGGTTGGTGTATCGTCAGAAATGGACTTCGGTTTGAGAACCAAATGAGGCCTATTTGCATCTACTCATTTCCTGAAACCATAGTAGACCATAGTCCCTTCGATTCGAGGGGTCTTCCTCTCGCATGTGGATGTCCAAATGTATTTAAACTTTGTTGAAAATAAAGTTCAACCAACCATGTTCATTTCCTCCTTCCCTTTTAGTGATGGATACATTCAGCAAAACGATTCATCATTACGTCCAGATGTTCTTAATCTGGAGCTTATATCAGAATTCCATATTTTCATGTTAGACCGCGCACCCATTGATTCGAGGGGGATCACGCGTTGATATCCAAGCGCATTTAAACATTGTTGCCGAGCCGGTTCAACCAACCATTGTCACTTTCTCACCCTTGGGGGTGGACAATAATTCACAAGATTTGGATTCAACAAAAGATAAATCAGGCGATTAGAGGATGTGCAGCCGTGGCCGAGTGGTTAAGGCGATGGACTTGAAATCCATTGGGATCTTCCCGCGCAGGTTCGAATCCTGCCGACTGCGAGCGATGCTTTTTTATTTTTACGAAATGATATAATTCATACGATATAGATTCAGCAATGAGGAAAATCAGGAGGGCAAGAGATACAATAAAGAAAAACAATGCATCACGAAGTCTGTATGATGCATATTACTGTGGAAGACCTCGGAACCCTTGATTTCAGACGGCTCACGCGTGGACACCCAAGCGTATTTAAATATTGCCGCTGATCAAGTTCAACCAACCATTTCTACTCGCTACCCCTAGCTGATGGATACTTTCATCAACATAACAAATCTTGCTCCATCGTCCAGATATTTTCGTAGAGGTTTAAGGAAAAAGACTGAGTGAACATTTCTTGCTTCATGCTGCCCTCCCTCTAGAAATCATTGGCATCATTTCCATGGAGCATTTATCTCATGTAGTCAAGCCGAACGGCAAGCATAGTATCTACTGTCATCCGATATACGTGTATTTGGAGATGTTATTTGAAATGCATGCACCAATATTTTACCTAAACGTCAGCAACTCTTAATTCAATATATTCTGTGACTAGAAAGCTGGTTTTACATAAGCACCTACATTGGTTGGATAGAATTACGTGAGCACCACGCTCAGAAGGTGTCGTGCGCGAAGCGACCCTGTTATATTTTACCGTGGACGAAGCGACCCTGCTAATCGAATCGTTTTACTTATATATCTATATATACACACAAATCGTAGTCAAATTACTTACATCTAATTAATTAAGTACTTACATCTTCTGAATTTGTAGCTTTTGTCCTTAGTCCAACTTGGTAAGATAGCTTAATGCTTTCAGGCATTTTTTAAGGTCTTTAAATTTCCAAATTTGACGTGTGATGCACAAACAACAATTAAAAGAATTAGGAGAACTTGGTCCAAAAAGGAAGAAATAAAAATGTGTATACAAGTAGGAGTATGCATTCGTAATGTCATGGAGGAATTTGGAAATTCTAAAGACCTTAAAAAATACCTGAAAGCATTAAGCTATCAAAATTCAGAAGATGTAAGTACTTAAAAAATGCCTGAAACCATCAAAATTCAGAAGATGTAAGTACTTAATTAATTAGGTGTAAATAATTTGACTACGATTTATATATATATAATATGTAAAATGATATTAAAACTTGTATTTAGTATAAAAAACTTAATGTAAGTAATTAATTAATTAGATGTAAGTAATTTGACTACGATTTGTATATATATATATATATATATATATATATATATGTAACGTTATTCGATTAGCAAGGTCGCTTCGCGCACGATTTTCCACAGGGTCGCTTCCCGCACGTAATCGCTCAGAGACGTACTTTTTAATGCAGCTGAGTCCGTCGCAATACGCAAAGGTATCCATTTTGGTTGTAATAGCTTTTTTTAGAAACTCAAGGTTATATTTAAGTGCATTTAAAGTGTCTTGTTGCAAAATTTCTTTCAGGGTGATAACGAAATAACCGACCTAACGGACTTCGAAAGAGGGCTAATTGTTGGTGGCCGACTAGTTGGTGCCTCCGTGACAACAGTCATCAGGATAGTGGAGCTATCAAGAGCTGCTGTGTATAGCGCCGTAACAACATACAGTGTTCGTCGCAAAACCTCGTCAGAGAAACACAAGAGCCGCCGGAAAACAACCCTGACTGATAGAGACAGGAGAGCATTAAAGAGAATTGTTACCCGTATTAAGAATACCAAGACTCCACCAATCAGAGCGGAGCTCAATCTGCATCTCCAGACTAACGTATCAACGAAAACAACGCACAGGGAACTGCATAACAAGATATTCATGGAACATACAATGTGGACTTCCGATACATGGAAGTGTGAAATGTGGTCAGATTAATCCACATTCACACTATTTCCTAACGCAAGACGAGTTCACCTATGGAGAACACCGTCAAAAACGAACAACCCACACTGTCTGCTCTCAACAGTGCAGAATGGTAATGGTTCTGTCATACTCTGAGGGGTCATATCGTGGTTTTCAGCAGGTCCCTTGATCACCTTAAAAAGACGTATGACTGACAGGGCGTGTGAAATGATTTTGGCGGACCAAGTCAATCCAGTGGCTCAGACATTGTTTCCTGCAAGGTATGCCATCTATCCAGATAATAACGCACCAATTCCCCGAGATCGGAATGTCCAAACATGGTTTGAGGAACATGAGGACGAACTTTCACACCTTTCTTGGCCACCCTAATAATCAGACTCAAACATCATGTAGCCAATGTGGTCTGGGTTGAGAAACAGAGTGAGATCCCGCTACCCTCCTCCTGCATCTCTCAAAGACCTGGAGCAGTTTCTGCATGAAGAATGGTGTAACATCCTACTAACCACCATCCAGGATTTGTATGCGTCCATTCCAAGGAGGATTCAGCCAGTTTTGAAAGCCAAAGGTGGTCCCACATCCTACTAGGTACGCAAAATCTTCTTTTCCTAGGTGTTCACATTATGCTGGCAAACCCCTGTAGCTTATGTTGCAACTACATTCTTGGAAATGTAATTTGCTACAGCTACGTTTTCTGAAAAGCAAATACTTTCACGCTGGCTTTTTGTGTTTAGAACTCAGTTAAAAGCGTAAATTCTGAGGCTGATCTTTATATGCACATTCTTACTTATGTCTTTCAGAACTAAATACCAAGGTAAATTACACAAAAGAATTTATCTTCATATTTACCGCAGATTTAATCATCATATGCAATGCATTTTAAAACACTCTGTAGCGTTTTCTCCTGGCAGGCTGCGCTGACTGCAAAGCCCAGAAAATTCAAATAAAAACTAAGAAATCAAATAAATACACTCATTGTCATAAAAATCCGCGCACCAAGAAGGAGGCGTTGGATTCAAATGAGACTTTAATAGTGAGATGGTACATACCAAGGACAGAAGTGATTACAATATCACACCAGCAGGACGATTTCCCGCGAACATACGGTGCACATTCCTGTCAGCTTTAGTACCGCGTTGGACCGTCTAGTGCTCGGATACATGCAGTGATACGGTCCGGCATATAGGGTCAAAGAGACGCCGTATGTTTTTTTTATTGGAGGTTTAACGACCACCATGAGCAACTCAATGGACTATAAGCAGTGGCCCGCCGTATGTTATCCTGGGGTAGATTGGCCCACACTACTTGCAACTGACTCTCTAAATCCCAAACACTGGGACATGGAGAAAGCTGGCGTCCCATCTGGTCCCACACGTGTTCCATGGGCGAGAGATCAGGCTATTCGGAAGGCCACGGAAGTTTCGAAGCATGGCGTAGACAGTCCTGGGAAACCCGAGCCGTGTGCGGACGGGCGTTATATTGTTGGAAAATGGCTCCGGGAGGACTCGCCCGGAAAGGCAGCACATGGGGCCTCAGGATCTCCTGTGTGTATAGCTGAACTGTCAACGTCCCTTGGATCAATGCGAGGGAAGTCCGTCTGTCATACGCGATAATTTTGCAGACCATCAGGCCTATAGTTCGCGACGTGTGTCGCTGTACAGTGAGGATCGGATTGTAGCGCTCACCTGCGATCCTCTACACTCTGACACTGGGGTCGTCCGTTCCAATACAGAAGCGGGATTCGTCGCTGAATACTATACGTCGCCAGTACGTAGCAGCATTCCACGTTGCTCACTGCTGACACCACTGCAATGGACGCCAACGATGGTCAGATGTTAATGGCAGAAAACGTAATGGCCGTCGAGGTTGCAGATTCGCCTCTGCCAGGCGTCTGGAAATGGTTCTGGCGGACACAGGAGCCTTCTGTACCGCCGCCACATGTTCCTGGATGTTGGACAAAGACGTCGTTACATCTGAGCTTCACGATCACACGATCATCTTCGCTGGTGGTGTGTCTGCGTCATCCGAAGCCAGTCCCCCGTGTCCGGGTGCCTTCCCGTTCCATTGCTCTCAACACGATCGAACCGTACTGTCCAACCTGCCCAAACGGCGACCGATTCGGCGTGCCGGCGGCATAGCCTCTGTCATCCCGACGATACGGCCTTGTTCAAACTACGTCAGTTGCCAGTACGCACATCTACGGCGGCTCCTCGGCATGTCTATCGCTGAGGGACCTCACCTGACTTTTACCGTGCACTGCGGCACGCATGTGGAGTCCCCTGCGCGGTGCCTGCTAAGCACCAAAGATTGCGATTGCAGCGCCGGTCTTGGACGCGATCGCATACGGAATCGCAATAAACTTTAATTATTTGCATGTCTGCCCTCCCTGTAGCTATTCGCCGATTTTCGCCTTAATCGCATAGTGTTTTCTTGTTGCGAGGATTTTTATGACAATGAGTGTGTCAATAAACGACGGTTGTACCGAAAGTAATGCAAAGCTGAGCATGCCTTTTTTTATTAACTGACAGAGGTCGTTCAAACTAAACATGTTATTAAATTAACTCTTCCTCTGTATTAACCCTTCTCCTTAATTGCAGGTAAATAACGAATTCACGTGCCATTATTGAGTTCTTGACGAAGGAAGGGTGCAGGCTATCCTACATCCACAGAAGGCTACAGAATGTTTACGGTGATGACACTATTGACAAGAGCAATGTACACGGATGAATGAAGAAATTTAAAGAAAGGGAAACTAGCATTGAAGACAAACCACGGAGTGGAAGACCATCATCTGCAACCACTGAAACGAATCGTCAGCGAGTGGATCAATTGATTAACGCTTAGAAACGAGTCAGAATCCGTGAGCTTTTTGCACAACTGGACTGTGATCACAGTGAGTGCCATACAGAAGATGGTGGAAGATTTAGGGTATCGGAAAAGTGTATGCAAAGTGGCTACCTCGGCAGTTTACATCCGATTTGGCAGCCGCAGTGGTCTGAGTGATGGCCTCTGATCATTCGTCCGAACGGGGTCCGGGTTCGAATCCCTGTGAGGCATGGATGTTGTGTGTGTCTTACGGCACTGGTTCTCTCCCTTCCCTGGAACCAGTGACCCTACATTAGGGACAGGCGACTGCTTATAGCCCATTGAGTTGCTCACGGTGGTCGTTAAACCTCCAATCAAAAAGAAAATCCAATTTGAAGGCGAGAAGGGTGAAAGTCTGCTCTGATATGTTGGAATCGTTTGAAACTAATGAAGACACGTTTTTGTTTCGATCTGCTTACAGGGGATGAAACCTGGGCGTATCTTTAGGATCCAGAAACAAAGAATCAATCAATGGAATGGCCTCACACCTCTTTGCCTAAGAAGTTCAACAGCCACCAATCAGTACAGAAAGTCATGGTGACTGTTTTTTGGAATCGCAGAGTTGTCATTCTCCTTTATTTTCTGGAATCTGGCAGTACCGTGACCAGCAAGCGGTACATTGAGACACTCAAGAAGCTTAGAAAAGCCACAAGGAGGAAGAGACCGAGCAAGAATCTGAATAGGATCCACATTCACCCTGACGATACGAGACCACACACACCTTTGGCAACAAATCAGGTGAACAGAAAATCAGGTAGGTCGGTGGTCCCCATTCCACTGTACAGCCCATATCTGGCGCCCTCCGACACCCACCTATTCGGTTCAATGAAGGACAGTCTCTGGGGACAACGATTTGAGGACACAGACAAGACGAAAGTGGCAGGGAAGAAGTGGGTACAGTCCACATCTGATTCTTTCAAAGACGATTCGAGAGGTGGTTTCAACGATGGCGCAAAATGCATCGCTTGTAATGGAGACTATATTGAGTAGTACCTTTGTATAGAGAAAGAGTTACTCTATCAACATGTGCAATTTGAACGACCTCTGTCAGTTAATCAAAAGGGTATGCCCACTTTTGCTTTACTTTTGGTACAACCATCGTAGTAAATTCAAACAAATATCAAGAAACATCGGCAAACTCATTCTCGTTGACTAAGGCAATCGAATCTCGCAATGAGTAGTCCTCAACAAAAACCCCACTAGGACGGCCGTCTTGTACTAGCGATATTTTCAGGTTGAATAAGAAGAGTTTCCAGTGGCTGGCTAGATTTCACAATGTAAATCAAGCCACATAAGTGATCGCAAGAAGTAGACAATCAGCCCCTCTGTCCCAGGCAATAGCGCTTCAGGAAATCTGTAAATGCTACATGCTTTAGAGAAGATTTTTTTAACCTTTTTTTAAGCAGCACTATTTGTAACCTAATTTTCGTGACAATTTATCTTTGCACTGTGCTGCTGTTACAACTACGTTTTTCCCTTTGCAGCGACGCTACATGCTACACCACTGAAACAGTAGAGTATTACAGTAGTAGCGGTACTTGCAGTACTCTGCTTTTCGTCTCTTCATATACGCAGATTAGGCATGCTTCTGTTTTTTTAAGGTAAGTTGTTTACGCTTTCCAACCGTAGGTTGAAGAAGCGTATATGCTCCAACTTTGTCCGTCTGTCTGTCTGTCCGTCCGTCCGTACTGCAGGATAACTTGCGTGAAAATGGTTCGAATTCGATGAAATTTTAGTGTGTGGTAGTGGATCACCTTGAGCCGCACTCTGTTGAAAATGGACGAAATGGGGTCAGAGGTCAGGGCCGCTCCGGTGGCGCAGTGGTCTAAGGCGCTGGCCTCTGATCATTCGTCCGTAAGGGGTCCGGGTTCGAATCCCGGTCAGGCATGGATGTTGTGCTTGTCTTACGGCACTGGCTCTCTCCCTTCCCTGGAACCAGTGACCCTAAATTAGGGACGGGCGACTGCTTACAGCCCATTGAGTTGCTCACGGTGGTCGTTAAACCTCCAATCAAAAAAAAAAAAAAAAAAAGAAAAAAAGAGGTCAGGACATAGCAGCGGGATCCATTCCATTGCTCTTAAGCGTCATAACGTACGTAAAAATGCCTCTTTTGCGACAACACTTTAGTATATTGTTCTGGAGGTATATTGAATCGGTTCTTTTGAATATCATCGAAATGGGGTCAAAGGTCAGGGCGCAGGAGCGAGATTCATTCCACAGCCATTATCCTCATAACTTGAGTAATGATTTCTGGTATGTTTGAAAGCGTATCATAATCAATGCTTTGTATGATTTTACTAACTTGTTTAACTAACTGGATGTGCAGTGCAGGGGCAACTAACTGTGAAAGAAAGCATATATTTCATCTTACCTCCCACGTTGACGTCACAAACGCCTTTTTCATCAGGTTTAGTCAGCCTCACGCAGACATTAAACAAAACAGAAATGACTTTTTCCAGAAACAGCCTAGTTTGATAACTACAGTGTGAAAATTCGTTTGGAAGGCACGATGCGTTCTTCACATTTTCCCTGTGAACAGAAATGTCAATTATTTCAGAGTTGTACATATTAAGAATGTTTTCATTTCAAAAATGCAGTTGTAAGTGATTTTTTTTTCTTACATGCATGTTTATTTAGAAGACACTGGTGCAATAAACTGTGGTTAGACATAATGTAGCTAAAGCACGCAAATTTATGAATTCCATGCAGTTTCATAAAGCAGTAATATTCATAATTTTTGTTTCCAATGTTAAAATCGAAATACAGCACAAGGAGCAAAATTCTTTCATGATTTAGTTCCAAATTTTATTATCGCAAAAAAATATGTCCCTTACGTATATTTATTAAAATAAAAATGTAACTTTAAACGAATCATTTAAAATTTTACAAAAGCGTGTGTGACGCATTTTCTAAATTTCTCCGTTTATGGCTGTCGTAAAGTCATGTTGCACAAAAGAGAAAAATATAAGCAAAACCCGTTTGCTTTCTTTGAGCATTCAAAGGGAAAGTCAAACGACTTATAATATTTGTTAAAAGTCGTAATTAAATTCCTATGTTAAAATAAATGGAGACAATCACGTATTCAACATATATTGCCGTAGAAAAGTCATTACTGTTTGTGAAGATTTCCGACCAAACATATAATTTGCCTGACTCGTTCCTCTCTTCGTTTTTGGTTCACCGTCAGTTTGGAGGAGCATGCGTTTTACATACAATTTTGGATAACCGGAACATATAGTTACGTAACTGGCGACCGACTATTCCGTTTATTTTTAGTACAGACACTCACATATCAGAAGATCGGAACGGTCGAGTTGGTACTTTAGATCAGAGAGCTATTAAAAAGACATTATTACAGATTCAAATCGAAACAATGGATGATTTAACTTACAGGTGGCCAGCACGCATATATACGTTCGGAGATTTCTGTGCCCAAAGCGGCGACGACGTAGCAATGCGTTCATCAAAAAACTGTTCAAAAGCCACGGGAACGCAATCATGCGTAGAAAAAATAGCGAGAACGCATATATTCCTCTGAGGTGAGCGCTACGAATACTACAGAAAAACAAGATACATTTAGGGAGGTCTCCAGTTATACATGTGACAAAATTCTGCATTGCCGTTTCCAAAGATCCTACCACCTGGAAGAATAATTGAATCGCATTAATTCAACTTAAAGATAAGTCGAATGTTTCAGAGACCTGAAAAGATTACGTTTTTCTTCTCTTTTTAGAACATCTATGCTCATGGCTCGATTACGCAGTATCTTCTTTCACGATAGACAGTCATATTACCTTGTAAAACACGTATACCTTTACCTTTGTTCCTTTTATTTTTGTTATAGTTCAGAAATTTATTCACTACACACATGCAAGTCCAACTCCCCAAGTAACTGATTTTTCTGGGAGCCAACTGGTACTTCTCAAAACACGAGTTAAAAGCGGACATCAGAAAGATAGGTGTCACGTCAATTCGTCGCGTGCGTCAATTCGTCGACTACGTCAATTCGTCGCCTGCGTCAATTCGTCGCCTGCGTCAATTCGTCGCGCGTCAATTCGTCGACCACGACGATTAGTCGCGCGTCAATTCGTCGCGGACAAATTCGTCGACTACGTCAATTCGTCGCCTGCGTCAATTCGTCGCACGTCAATTCGTCGACCACGACGATTAGTCGCGCGTCAATTCGTCGCGGACAAATTCGTCGACTACGTCAATTCGTCGACTACGTCAGTTCGTCGACTACGTCAATTCGTCGAGTTTACAGATTTTGGTTACATACAAAACGAATGCAGGAAAACGTACGATTTCGAACGTCTTGCTCCCTGATCAAATTTATAAAGTTTGGACACGCAGACAGGATAGGATTATTACGTTTTTCTTTGGCACTAAAAATATTAGACGGTAAACGGTTTTTGGAACGGGTCAGGGGCCCGGTTGGTCAGAGCCCCCATACACAATATATTCGTAAGATCCACAGTTTTCAATTCAGAATCACCAAATCAGGTATCCTATCTCATAGTATGCTAACTTGACGGTTGTCAGTTTTAGGAACGGGTTAAGGCCCGGGGAGTCAGAGCCCCCCCCCCCTACAGACAAACTTTTCGTAAAATCTAGTTTTCATTTCAGAACCGTCAAATTTGGTATCATGAAACTCTAACTTAGACGCTAGACGGTTTTTGGTAGGGGTTGCTGCCCGCGGGTTCGGAGCCCCTCTAACTTAGACGGCAGACCGTTTTTGGAACGGGTCAAGGCCCGGGGGTCAGAGCCCCCCACATACAAAATTTTCTTAAAAACTACAGTTTTCAATTCAGAACCACCTAATCTGGTATACTATCTCATGGTACTCTAACTTAGACGCTGGACGGTTTATGGAAAGGTTTGGAGCCCGGGGGGTCGGACCCCCCCCCCGAATAAAAACTTTTTCGTAAAATCTACAGTTTTCAATTTAAAACCACCAAATTTGGTATACTATCTCATGGTACTCTAACTTAGACGCTAGACGGTTTTTGGAAGGGGTTGGAGCCCGCGGGGTCGGGCCCTCCCTCATAAAAAGTTTCGTAAAATCTACAGTTTCTATCTTACAACCACCAAATTTTGTATACTATCTTATAGTACTCTAACTTAGACGGCAGACCGTTTTTGGAACGGGTCAAGGCCCGGGGGTCAGAGCCCCCCCCCCCACATACAAAATTTTCTTAAAAACTACAGTTTTCAATTCAGAACCACCTAATCTGGTATACTATCTCATGGTACTCTAACTTAGATGCTAGACGGTTTTTGGAAGGGGTTGGAGCCCGGGGGTCAGACCCCCTCTGAATAATTTTTTTTTTGTAAAATCTACAGTTTTCAATTTAGAACCACCAAATTTGGAATACTATCTCATGGTACTCTAACTTAGACACTAGACCGTTTTTGGAACGGATCAAAGGCCCGGGGGTCAGAGCCCTAACATACAAAATTTTCTTAAAAACTACAGTTTTCAATTCAGAACCACCAAATCTGGTATACTATCTCATGGTACTCTAACTTAGACGCCAGACGGGTTTTGGAATGGGTTGGAGCCCGGGGGTCACACCGCCCCCCGAATAAAGACTTTTTCGTAAAATCTACATTTTTCAATTTAGAACCACCAAATTTCGTATACTATCTCATGGTACTCTATCTTAGACAGTAGACCGCTTTTGGAAGGAGTTAAAGCCCGGGGGTAAAGCCACCCCCATAAAAATGCCGCGTAAAATCTACAGTTTTCAATTTAGAACCACCAAATTTGGCATACTCTCTCATGGTACTCTAACTTAGACGGTAGACAGTTTTTGGAACGGGTCGGGCACGGGGTCAGAGTCCCTCCGCCCATAAATATTTTTCGTAAAAACTAAAGTTTTCAATTTAGAGCTACCAAATATAGTATACTATATAATGGTGTTCTAAATTAAACGGTAGACGGTTTTCAGAACGGGTCGGGGCCAGGGTGGTTACCCCCCCTACACACAAGCTTTCGTGAAATCTATAGTTTTCAATTTAGAACCACCAAATTTTGTATATTATCTCATGGTACTCTAACTTAGACGGTAGAAGGTTTTTGGAACGGATCAAGGCCCGGGGATAAGACACCCCCCCCCCCCGACATACAAAATTTTCTTAAAATCTTTTTTTCAATTCAGAACCACCAAATTTCGTGGCATGAAACTAACTTAGCGGGAGATGGTAAGTGAAAGCGCAACATTATTAACTTGATTTGTTATGCAAACCTTATAAATACGACCACAGCGATTAAAAGTTACTAAAGAGTCCTTGTAAGTAATATTATTTGACCGAGTGCAAGTACAATTTACGAAATGTCAACAGGTCAAAATATCTAAAGTAACAATGAAATTTGGAATATTTCTTTTTTCTTTCTTTTTATTTCAGTTTTGACACTTGTATTAAGTTTTAAAAACATATATTTCTCCCGTCGTATACCTTCATTGTGCTTTAAACAGAATTTCTTACCATGTTTTGGGTATTTTGTTTCGTGTGGTTGCAGTTTTTTTAATGTTTTGGGCATTTCATTTTGTGTGGTTACTTCTTTTTATGTTTTGGGCATTTCACTTTGTATGGGTGTTTTTGTTATGTTTTTGTTCTTTTCTTTTCTGTGGTGGTTGTAATGTTGACAGGATGAAAAGGGGAAACTGTGGACAGTCACGATGCCTACTTGCTTCTAATTTTTTTTTTCAAATACAGCACATGATTTTGTATTGAGTTATACCACTTACTCATTAAGCGACTACAGGTTTCTTTAAATATGAACGTTTTCTTAGAGCCTTTTGTTTCCTCTACCTAGCTTTTTCCGTTCCGCAATTTCTTTTTTTGGTTTTAGAATATTTTCCTTATTATTAATCTATTTTCTCATGTAAACTCTTTATGTAAGGTATGTTTATTCTATCGAAGTATTTTGCAATTATACGTGAAGCCCTGTTGCTGAAGTAAAAAAAATACTTCCAACTGAAACAACGCAGTTCAGATATTTTCCCGCTGTTAACTCAAAGAATGAAAACAAAAACAACAAATCTGTGCAAGGGTTGAGGCATGAGACAGTACTTACTGGTAACCAGGCAAAGTTTTAAGGAAGAATGAGCTTATGAATTTCTAACTGCAACAAAAAAGAGCATCCGCACTGAATCCCTCCCCATCCCCTAGTGCCGGCCTTTGGACGTCTTGAAAGAGAAGTCTTAAGGACACATCTGTATCGTAATTGCCTAAGCATTCGCGACAATCTTCTGGTGTCGTAGTAGAAAAACACACTTCCTACTTCGCCTAAATTGCTTGGATGTAATGCCAACAAACAAAGTTTTGCTCTCGCATTGGATTTCTGTTGCTTTTGATGGAATACTTTTCCCCTGGGATTCACCGCTTTCACTATAGTCTTCAGGACAGGCGGCAATACACCCCAACGTAAACCACCAATTTCACGGCAATTAACTGCAATTAGCGAAAGAGAGGGGCGGTACAGGAAATAAGTCGAACGAGACAGATCTGAACTTAGAAAGTCGGGGGAAGGTGTTGCATGAAAATCTGTGTTTGGCTTACAGATCATTTGGCACGTAGGGACGTAGGTTTCGTTTAATATGTTACGGGGTAAACAAATTGTCTTTTCAGTATAACAATTTTCTTTCATACGCATAGTGCAACACAAAAAATTTGAATTTATTTTTGAGAATTAGCATGACGCTTACCGGCCCAGAGTACAGCTGCCCAGTCCGCGCCTGCTGCCGCCTCCGGAACCTGGCTCCCGGGTTCTTCGCATCTGTTGATCCCCCGCCTGGAGCGTCCCAGCTGTGAAATACATGTACCTCTGCGGTTTGGAAAAACAAAAGATAAGATGCCGATCCTTAAAATTAACCACTTCTTGTGACCGCAGGTACGAAAATCTTGAACTTCGCTTAAACCCTAACTGGAGGAACAAGCTTCACGTGATTGTCTGTATTCTGAGTGTTTTATTGAATGGTTGCTCGTTAGTTCGTAGTTGACTGGAGAATAGAGAACGTGCTTGTTGAAACCTTTGTTGTGCGTTGTCAAGTGATAATAGTGGAAATATATCATTCTAAATATTTTAGAAAGAGAAAGTGCATTGTTTTCTGAAGGCACTATGCAGATGAAGAATGCAACATAAATAGTTAACTCACAAAAAGAAACTGATTTGCTGAAATGGAAAGGGTATTTATTTTGCCATAACAGAGTGCGAGGTGATTTACGGTATTGTCACTGTATTGAAAGAAATTATGGAAATTGTACTGGCTTTGCTAGTGCTATTCTTATTGGAGATGAACACAGGATGCGCAATGAGAAACCACATAATCATGCTCCAAGACCTGAGAAAAGTGATGTTGCTGTTGCAAGAGCGCAAATAAAAGAACGAGCGAGAAATACGGACGAAGCCCCTGCACAAATTATTCAAACCGTGACAACGTCAATGGCAAAGTAAATGCAGCTTACATGCCTAATATGGATGCACTAAGGCAAGTTGTAAAAAAGAGAAGACATGCCAAGACATGCCTGCGGAGCCTACGACTTCAGAACGGATCGATGCCCCAATAAATTTACAGGAGAAGATGGTGCAAAATTTCTTGGCAGAGATAGCGCATTTGGACAACAAAGAATTATTTTATTTTTAACAGAGAATAATTTACGAAAGCTTAAAGAAGCACCCCTCTGGATTATGGATGGGACATTTGAAACTTGTCCAACCCTTTTTAGGCAATTATGTTCCATTCATGATATGGTTGAAACGAATCCAGAGATGCACAGACTTGTCCCACCAGTTTATGGGTTACACTCCAACAAGTATAAATAATATAATACTATTATATAGTATTTTTGTAGGATTTACAAGACTATGCATCAGACTATGATATTCAGCTTGCACCACAATATACGCATAATAATAGATTTTGAAATAGCTACCGTTATAATGCTGCTAAAAAGGAATTTGGAAGCAGCACACACAAATGTTGTTGGTTTCATCTCGGAAAAAAATGTGCTGAGGAATATCCATCCTCTGGCATAGCCTTGGAATATAAGGAAAACAGTGAGTTTGCTCTCAAAGTCAGACATTTGAAAGCACTCGCATTTTTTTCATCTGATGAAATTCCAGCTGCTTTTAAATAAGTGAAACCAATTTTACTAGAATATGCAGATTCTGTAGTTCAGTGGTTTGAGGAAAATTATGTTCTTGGAAAATTTCGTGGAAGCAGAAGAAACAATCCAAGCAGAAGTCCTCCGCTGTTCCCGCCAACAATTTGGTCAGTTAGTGAAAACAATTTATTTGACTTTCCCAGAACACAAAACGAACTTGAAAGATTAGACAGACGCTGGAATACAATTCTGGGAGAGAAAAAACTGTGACTGTACGAAATAATCAGTGAAATTGCGAAAGAGCAGAGAACAACTATGGGTAAAATCGAAAGAGTGATAGCACAGATTCCAACAAATCCACCCAGAAGAGAAACGCTGGCAAGATAAAAAGGAATTCGAACTTCTTTGGTGCACAGAGACAATGTTAACATGCTGGACATTTTAAGAGGAATTTCATATAATTCTACCCTTTACTAAAATGTGCTGGTATTTCTCACTAATTGATTTATACCTTTTACTAACTTGTATTTGAATTTTTCAAGAATGTAATTCCGCCGAAGATGCAAGAATGTAAAACACAACGCAAAATTAAAAAAGTCAAAATTTTCAAAATAGCATGTCAAAAACATAAAATGTCAAAAAGTAATCCAAAATGTGAAACATATAAAAATTCAAAATGCAATCCAAAATGTGAAACAAATAAAAATTCAAAATGCAATCACAAGTCACAAGCATTACAAAAATGCGAAACGCTATGTAACAAGTACAACACAAAATAAAACAAATGCCAAAAATGCATACACTTTGTAAAATATACAAAATAAAATAAATGCCATATTCACAAGGATTTCATGACGAGTCAAGTTAAAAATGAGCTTTTACTTAGACTTCAAATAATAAGTACTATCCTCTACACCTTTTTAAGTCTTTAATAAGTGCAACATCATTAACCTGACTTGTCATCAAACATTATCAATATGACCATAGCATACTATCACTTAAAAGACTTGTTAATGGATGAATTGAGGAATCACCAAGTTCAGCGGGTGAAAGTTAATGGCTGTTTATAGTTTTGTACTCGAGTAAATGCGCAACACAGTAAACTTGACTTTCTCTGAAAATTTTATGTATATGAGCACGGTTGATTGAAAACTGATAAAAAGGCTTAAGGCCTGTTTATTAATTTTTGTGCCTCAGTCAAAACGCAGTACCATAACCTTGGCATGTTATCGAAACCTTATGAATACGTCGGACTAAAAATTCCTAAAAAAGTTTACGCCTAAGGTCTTGTAACTAAAGTTTCGTGACAGGGTAAAACTGCAACATTAATAACTTGACATGTTATGTTAACTTTGTAAATATGAGCACTGCGGATTAAAGATTTCAACAAATAGCCTTTGGGATTAATGTGTTGTAGCTGAGTAAAAATGTAACATTATCTTGATTTTCTATATAAACCAAACTACGTGCTGAAATGGCCCAACTATATATACGTATACTTCAACCATATACCGAAGCGCTGACAAGGTGAAAGCAAAAGTGCAATTTTGCACGGTCCCCTAACATTTTATGGCCAGCCTACATGGAAGTGGACACCTTGATATCAAAAACATACTTTTTGTACGGTCCACAACAAATAGCAATGGACACGTCGCAATCTTTGGGGGGGGGGGGGGTTAACGACCACCGTGATCAATTATCAATTCAGTGGGCTATAAGCAGTAGGACATTTCCAATTTTGGGCCACTGGTTCCTGGGAAGTGGGACAGCCAGTGCCAGAAGTCAAGCACAACGTCCATGATTCACCGGGATTTGAACCAGGATCCTTCTCGACAAGTGGCCAGAAGCCAGCGCCTAGATCACTCCGCTGCCGTAGCGGCACACGTTGAAATGTATTTTTCATACGGCCCCAAACGCTCTTATGGACATACTAGATTGAACTGGACGCAAATAAATCATTAATATAATTTGTACTAGCAGGGATACCAGTTATTTGCCAGGTACATATTACTATTTGTGGAATCACCAAGTTCAGCGGGTGAAAGTTAATGAATGAAAAAGATATTCCTGCAATTTTCCAGTAAATTTATTTTAAATTTTTTGATGTAGTTAATTTAATTTTGCGAAACAAAAAAGAAAGAAAACGGAATGGAAATACTTACCTTCTAGGAGACATCTATAGAACTGCCGTAAATCTGGCGTGTGCTTCTGTGAATCCCGCGACACAGAAATGCAATGTACCTATGTGATGTCGCATGCATACGACTTCACATTGGCATTGATAATCTTTTTCTTACCGTTTTGAATTTTGAATATCTGGAACTCTCTGTTTACATTACATTATATTTCTTTCTGATAAGCCGTTCGTTGGTAGTGAAAGCTAAACTATATAGATTTGTGTTTTTAATATACCATTAAATTCATATGTTTGCACTTTATTGTTATCTACAGTCCCTAACTTAGACCGTAGGTTGGTTGATGCTTTATGGTGCAAGGCCCTCAAAGGGCCAAAGAGCGTCTTAGAACGTGAATAGGGTATTCTTAAGAGTTCAAAACGGAACTTTTTACGAAAATTTTGCATGGGGCTACCTTGAACCGGGCCCCGACCCCTTCGAAAAACCGTCTACCGTCTAAGTTAGATAACCATAAGTAGTATACCAAATCTGGTTGTCCTAAATTGAAAACTGTAGATTTTACGAAATTTTTATGAGGAGGGGGAGGGGCTCTCACCCCGGGGTTCCAGCCCCTTCCAAAAACCGTCTAGCGTCTAAGTTAGAGTTTCATGATACCAAATTTGGTGGTTCTGAATTGAAAACTGTAGATTTTACGAAAATTTTGTATATGGGGGTCTCTGTCCAACCGGGCCCTGCCCCGTTCCAAAAACCGTTTACCGTCTAATATTTTTAGCGCCAAAGAAAAACGTAATATTCCTATCCTGTCTGCGTGGCCAAACTTTATAAATTTGATCAGGGAGCAAGACGTTCGAAATCGTACGTTTTCCTGCATTCGTTTTGTATGTAATCAAAATCTGTAAACGCGACGAATTGACGTAGTCGACGAATTTGTCCGCGACGAATTGACGCAGTCGAGGAATTAACGCGCGACGAATTGACGCAGTTGACGAATTGACGCGCGACGAATTGACGTAGGCGACGAATTGACGCGCGACGAATCGTCGCAGTCGACGAATTGACGCAGTCGACGAATTGACGCACGCGACGAATTGACGTAGAACCAGAAAGATATGCTTCTTGGCTCTCAAGATATCACTTATGATCCGCCCTTGTCCACATGACAGACCAAAGCTCGCAGCTTCGGCATCACTGATGCATTTATCAAAGTAAACAACATACCTCTGAATAAAACGTAAACACTACAAAACTCGTTGGAAAAGTGACACAACAACAACAAAAAAAAGTTTCTCTTTTCATCACATAGACAAAACTTGCATCGAATATCTTTCACACAAAAATTAACCAAGCACTTAATTGCCTTCTGAATTATCACCTTTATTTTCGCACGTCCGGAAAACAAATTCCAAAATGTGTAACAAAATGTTACCATTCTTATGTGTGTTTGTTTTCTTAACTTTATTAACTTGTATATATGATATTATTATATATTGAGAGTAGTTTATAAATAACCTCTCAATTCATCACCCGGCCGTTGTATGAAAAATTTTAATCAAAAAGCTATTTACCTCCTTTTACTTCAAAAGTTACGTGCTTCCTAAAAGACAAATGAGAAAAAATATTTTTAAAATACACCATACCACTAGAATCCACATGTATAGACTTTTCTTTCAGTGCATAGCGAATGTACTCGAAAGTGAAGTCGGAAAACATGCAGTCCGCTCGGTTTAGTATGTATCATTGATACGAAGGTGATTTAGATGGTTATTCATTTATAGCACAGAGTCTACATGTGACCACGTTTCTTCAACCGTAAAAGTGCTGAGAAAGGTAAGAAATAAGTAAATGGTGAACCGGATCAATGAAAATTCGACTGCCGAATCAGGAAGAAGCTCCCATAGTCATCTGAAAGGAGGGGTGATCAAATGCTCAGGATCCCGGCTAATAGTCCGAGTTGAGGTACATTTATAGTTCCAGAAGACGCATGGACCGTGTTCTTGTCCCACAATGCTGATACTATCCTTTATGGGAAGGGCCCAGGCTCCTGGCTAATCGTCCTAGTTGAGGTAGATTTAGAGTTCCAGAAGAGGCATGGATAGTGTTCTTGTACCACAATGCTGATACTATCATCTACGGGAAAGGCCCAGGCTCCTGGCTAATAGTCCAAGTTGAGGTAGATTTAGAGTTCCACAAGAGACATGGACAGTGTTCTGATACTATCCTTTACGGGGAAGGCCCAGGCTCTTGGCTAATAGTCCAAGTTGAGTTAGATTTAGAGTTCAAGAAAAGGTATTTTTTTTTATTGGAGGTTTAACGACCACCGTGAGCAACTCAAATGGGCTATAAGCAGTCGCCCGTCCCTAATTTTGGGTCACTGGTTCCAGGGAAGGGAAAGAGCCAGTGCCGTAAGACAAACACAACATCCATGCCTGACCGGGATTCGAACCCGGACCCCTTACGGACAAATGATCAGAGGCCAGCTCCTTAGACCACTGCGCCACCGGGGCGGCCCAGAAAAGGCATGGACGGTGTTCTTGTCCCACAATGCTGATACTACTTTTTACTGGAAAGTGTGACTTTAAACGTAGACGAAAAATTCGTTAGGCATCTTTAAATGCTCACGAAGATTGTAAAACAAAAAAAAATTACCACTGCCTAAAGAGAAGAACTCCAATTAATCCATTTGTATCATTATAAAAAAAGCACAATTTATAATTTCACTAATTTTATTTATAGTTTTACTTATTAGCCAAGACCCCGAGCCTTACATGTGTGAGTCTTAATTTCATAGCGTTTCGCGGTACAGATGGAGATCTCCACCGAACAGGTGGGACATGCACAGTAAGGTGGAATGTGTCCAACGCCTGATTGGGTGACGTTCTCCGCTGCTCAGATAGGTAGGCATGCGTCAGGCCAAGCACGTGTGTACCGTTCATACGAGACGAGAACGACAGAGGAGAATTTTTTTGTTCGTGTGCTTCTACGCCATTATTGGAAAAAGGTTTGAACGCGAGAGCTGCCGCGAAGGAAATTTTTAGTGTAGAAAGTGAGTGGACAGTGCATCCTGCAACAGCAAGAAAACGGTTCCAATGCTTCCGATCCGGAGACGTTTACATATCGAGATTTGGGAGACCAGTCACCACCAACACTGTAACCCTGCGTCTAGCTGTTGAGCAGCACCCAAGAGCCAGCACCCGACGATTAGCTGAGAAGATCCATGCATCATATATCACCATTGTGTGTCCCCTGCATCAGTTCGGTTTTCACTCCAGACGTCCGCGAATGTTTCCCCCACCAGGTGAGCGCAAAGCAAGACGAGGAGCGTGTCACTCTGTGTCGAGAATTGCTGCAAAATCCACGAGGCTACCGGTTTGGGCGGTGAATCGTAACGAATGATGAGAAGTAGGTCTTCCTACGTTATCCTGATACCGAAAAACAATGGCTGCTGCCAGGAGATGATTCTCAAGCAGTGGTTCAAAGAGGGAGTTTTGAAGTGAAGCCAGTGTTGTGTGTAAGGTGGAATTTCGAGGATCCTGTCCACTGGGAGCTTGTGCCACATGGTCGAACCGCCAAATAGGAGCCTGCTTGCGGACCAGGTGCAACACGTATACGACATTCTATTCCAGCTCCACCCCAAAATGGTGAACCGAAAGATGGTCCTCCTGTAAATCGACAACGCCCCATGTCATGGATCACGGATTGTCCGCCAGAAAATTAAGTGTTTGGATGGCATCGAAATCCTACCACACCCAGCCCACAGCCTGGATCTTGCCCTTTTTGGATTTTAACATGTTTTATTCCATTGCACACTTTTGGGCCGAAAGACTGCTCCATTCCTTGGATGCTGTGAAAGATGGCATCAATAAGTTTTTTGTATCCAAACCAGCTGCCTGGTATCGCAACGGCATTGCATCTTCGGCTGAACAATGGCGAAGGACCATAGAATCTGATGGACTGTGTTTTGCCGAATAGTCAACATCAGGTACCGGATTGAATATTGTATCTAGAAATGCTACGAACTTGTGACTCACCCTGACGATTTGAGGTAGATTCAGAGCTCCAGAAGAGGCATGGCAGTTTTCTTGTCCTACAGTGCTGATACTCTCCTTTCCTGGAAAGGCGCAGGCTCCTGGCTAATGGTCCGAGTTGAAGTACATTTAGATTTCAAAAAGAGGCATAGCAGTTTTCTTGTCCTACAGTGCTGATACTATCCTTTCCTGGAAAGGCCCAGACTCCTGGCTAATGGTCCGAGTTGAGGTACATTTAGAGTTCCAGAAGAGACATGGCAGTTTTCTTGTCCTACAGTGCTGATACTATCCTTTCCTAGAAAGGCCCAGGCTCCTGGCTAATGGTCCGAGTTGAGGTAGATTTAGATTTCCAGAAGAGGCAAGGCAGTTTTCTTGTCGTACAGTACTAACACTATCTTTTCCTTGAAACGGTGAATATTTATTTAGACTAAAGATTCGTTACATATCCTTAGATGCTCACGAAGTTCGTAAAACTGTAAATACACCATCGCCTACAAAGAAGAAACCCGTTTAACCCATTGTAGCATTCTAGAAAAATAAGTCGCAATTTGTAATTTCACTGGAGGTAAGATATTCATTTCTCAATGCAACAAAAGAGCGGAAAGTATCAAAAACGGCTTCAGAGGAAAAGGTAGATTAGAGTACGGGCATTCAGGAATTTTATTACATGCATCTGTGCTCAAAATTAAAAAGCAATCTACAAAAATGTTTGTATCTGCCGACGTATGCAAAATAACGCACTAAAAATCGGCAAATGTGAAAAGTTCGATATGCGGAAAACTATCCCATATTTACTTTTGCCGCAGGTAAACCGGAATATACAAATTAAGATTCCAGTAAAAAAGCGTTCGAGTCTACTCCCATTTTGTAGCTTAAAATTATCAAACGCAAAGGCATGGAGTAGACGTTTTAGCGATGTTTGGGCGCCATAACGGCGCTAAGGAATATAACTACGCATTAACATAGGTGACCAAGAGGTTTACCGCTGGATTTCCGACGCAAGCGTATGTGACTACCAAGTGAGAGTATTATTGGCGCACGAAGGACTTTATATCACATAAGTTCTGGTCTGTTCAAAACTAAAAAATGTTTTCTCTGAAAATTACCTTTGATATTCCGTTAAATCTTTAAATACCTTCATGAAATATTTTGTAACATTTGACTTAGTTTATAAACTAATTATCCAAATGTATAATATTAAAGCTTGACGTACACATTAAATTCTGCAATATGTTTCCCGTAAACTACCAGATCCATCAGTGCTTTGTGAAGTCCCGGAAGACATTCGTTTGTTCTTTCATCATGAACCAAAATGACACATTTCCGTATTTCATCTGTAAGTTGAGCTGTTTCAAAGCAGGAAGAAACAAGAAAAAAAACATTACAACACCATAGGTGATAAATTAAATGCATAGATATTTACACAACGCACCATCAGAATTTCAGCTTTCCGTACAACACAATATACACAGTCGAGTCACATTATTTTGCCCACCCCTACTTTTTACGTCAACAGCGCGGAGCCAATGAAAGAAAGCACGTGTCGCGAGCTGGCTTGGATGATATATAAGGCGTGCTGTAGGAATTCTGAAAACATATCACTCGTTGCTGTCATGGATGAAAGAAGCGATTTATCAGATTTGCAAAAAGGGATGATTATCGGCTTTCGGAACAAGGATGGAACTATTTCTGAAACGGGGCAGTTTGTGAACTGTTCGCGTGCTGCTGCGGTTAAAGTGCATCGTGATTGCAGGAATGGCAGCATTGCGAATAAGCGACGTGGAAACAGCAGGGCATCACGTGCCATTGATGTGAGAGTTGAACATCGGCCTCGATGGTGCGTGAGGGCCTATAGACACGCTACAGTGGAGCAACTCACTGGCCTAATGAAAAAGGGGGCTACCGGAAGTGTGTGACAGTTCAGCAAACCCTGCTGGGTATGGGGCTCCGATGCAGACGGATGATCAGTGCACCTAGGCTAACGAAGTTGCATCGGCAGAAATGGCTTACATTTGCACGGAATTATCGGAATTGGACCTCCGCTGATTGGCAAAGATTGACTTCTCCGATGAGTCACATCTTCTGCTTCATCGAACGGATAGACGTTGGCGAATAAGCCGAGAAACATCGGAGAACAAACACTCTTCGATTATTGCTGGAAGAACGCAGGCTGGTGCAGGCAGAATTCTGGGGACCGTTTTCGTGGCATTCCCTGTGTCCACTCATACCTGTGGAAGGCAGACCGAATTCGTTATGAATCCATCTTTGCAGACCACGTACACCCATACATACTAATTGCCTTACCTGGGGCAAATAGAATCTTGCAGCACGACAATGCGATGTGTCACACAGCTAGAAATGTCCCAGAGTGGTTGGAAGAGCACAATGAAGTTTTCAAAGTGCTTCCCTGGCCCCCTAAAGACTTAACCCCAATTGAGCGTCTGTGGGAACACCTAGATCGTGTTTTTCGCGGTACTGATCCTCCACGACGCACTCTCCAGCAGCTGTCAGATGCACTGCAGTCAGCATGGCTCTACATATCTGTGAACACCTTCCATCATCTTATTGAGTCACTGTAGCTGCTGTCCGCGTTTCACACGGCTGTTACTCTGGTGGTTACAATAATGTGACTCGACTGTGTATATTGTACTAATACATCTGAAAGTTTCAAAAAACTAGTAGAAAATGTAATTACATCAGGTACCTAATTCAGAATTCTTTGAAGCATAGACATCATGTTAACCGCATCGTTCGTTTTTTCGAAAGTTAAATTTTAAGATTTAAAATCCGTGTGAAATAATTGGCATTCATAACGGACAGATGCATGAAATAAGGGATTGCATCAGTATGCATTTTCTCTTGGTTTTTTAGTATACATTTCACTACATGCATTTTCTCTTTTGTTTTCTTTTTGTTTTGTGTGCGGTTGGCGAATCCTTTTCCATTTTGTGCTGTTGTCAGCGATTCAGAAACGTTCGACGATCGTCTGTGCCCGAGGAACAAAGGTGCGCTACTGAACTGAACGAGTAGTAAACAGAATGTAACATAGAAAGACGTACCATTTCTAGTAGAAATTCATCCCAGAAATGTGGCTTAGATCCTACTATGTAAGTTTGGTAGAAAGGTAAACGCTTTTTTCTTCTACACGTAAGTACATACCAGATAGCCCTCCATTCCCAAATACACTCATTGTCAAAAGAATAGTTGCACCCAGTAGGACGTGACGGATTGCAATGATATTCGGGCGGAAGGTAAGGTAAAGGGTACCAGGAACAATAACTGATTAAACATTGAGACTGATACGGACAATAAATTTGAGCTGCACGCCAATAAGTAGTGCCTCCTAGTATGGCGTCGGGCCGCCATGTTTGCTCACATAGCATGTCAGACGTTTCGATATGGAGTTGTCAGTTCGCTAATGATGTCCTGCGATAAGCCATTCCATGCAGCTTGAATCTTCTCACGCAGTTCCTGCAAATTGTGCAGTAGGGGTATAATGTGGACAGCGCATCCAATAGCAACCCATACATTTTCAATCGGCGATAGGTCTGGAGATGCGGCTGGCCATGGCAGAGTGTCAGTGCCTTGAAGGCAAGGTCTCGAGACAGCAGCAGTATGCAGACGAGCGTTGTCCTGTTGGAAAATCGCACCGTAGTGAGCTTTCAGAAAAGTTACGACCACTGGTTGATGCGTCTCATTAACGTAACGTTGGGCTGTCAAAATGCCTGTACTGAACACGAAACGTGATCTGGCATCGTAGGCAATTGCACCCCACGCAATGACACCAGGCCTTCTGGATGTGTAACGCTCGACAACAAACCGTTCATTTTGTCACTGACCATTTTGGCTCCGCACACGGATTCATTAGTCGTCTCCTCCAAGACAAAAGCGGGACTCATCACTGAGGATCAACAGATGACATTCTGAGTGGCTCCTTGACAATCTGGCACTGCATCGTTGCAGTCTTTTGAGACGACGTAATGGTGTTAAGGGCATTCGTCGTAACCGTCTGCGTGCGTGCAGTCCTACTTCGTGCAGCCGTCTGCCAATGGTGCAGATACTAATCGGACAATGCATGGAGGACACTACTGCTCGTTGAATATCCTCACTTTGGATGTTGCGTCAATCCACGCATGTTGGACAACGCGTTTTAGGTCCTCTCTCTCCGTGGTTCATCTAATCTCCCAGACCCTTCCTGTTGCTTCTGCGTGCCTTGTTCTATTCATTGCCATCAACAGCGTGCTATGGTGGTATCTGCACGACCGGTATGTCGTTCAATACGGAGATAAAACCGCCCCGCTTCCTGGAGCTCGACGATGCGGCCGCTCTCGAACTCCTCCATCTGCGCGAATTGCTTCTGAACTTTTTTTCGAGCCATACTGCACTACCAAATGATGCAACCAACTCAACAGCACGAGTCAGAATGGCAAAGCACAACGGGACGACCTTATATAGCAGGTTGGGTACTGTGCTACGACCCCTCCTTGCTTGCGTCACATGCACGGTAGAGCGTGATACTTGAATCATTTGCATGTCTCACGATGTCAAAATTGCCCATCAAGTTTCATTCCTGTCGGTTTCTTCCCGCTGGGTGCAACTATTTGTTTGACGATGAGTGTATGTAAACAAATATTTCGAGCTTCCTCATATTCGTTGTAGCAACGAATCGCAACAAAAATTCCTTTGGTTTACGTTTCGTGAGGCAAAGAATTGTGATTACATATATACTTTTCTAGGAAAAGAAAAAAAAAAGCATGTGTTTTAGACGCCAAAGTCAACAAAGTGGAAAAGGAATAGTATGGCTTATTTCTTCCCATTTCAACTTCCCACTTTACAGATAAGCAGTAACTAATCAATGAAAGATCCATCCGCCACTCTATATTTTACTGCGGAAGTAGTCCGAACTAATCAATGAAAGCTGTAATAATCAATAAAACGCCCATCCGCCACTCTATGATCAACGAAAGACCCATCCGCCACTCTATGATCAACGAAAGACCCATCCGCCAACTCTATGTTTTACTGCGGAAGTAGTCCGAACTAATCAATGAAAGCTGTAACTATTTAATGGAAGACCCATCCGCCACTCTATGATCAACGAAAGACCCATCCGCCACAGTATGTTTTACTGCGGAAGTAGTCCGAACTAATCAATGAAAGCTGTAATAATCAATAAAACGCCCATCCGCCACTCTATGATCAACGAAAGACCCATCCGCAACTCTATGTTTTACTGCGGAAGTAGTCCGAACTAATCAATGAAAGCTGTAACTAATCAATGGAAGACCCATCCGCCACTCTATGATCAACGAAAGACCCATCCGCCACTCTATGATCAACGAAAGACCCATCCGCCACTCTATGATCAACGAAAGACCCATCCGCCACAGTATGTTTTACTGCGGAAGTAGTCCGAACTAATCAATGAAAACTATAACTAATCAATGAAAGACCCATCCGCCACTCTATGATCAACGAAAGACCCATCCGCCACTCTATGTTTTACTGCGGAAGTAGTCCGAACTAATCAATGAAAGCTGTAATAATCAATAAAACGCCCATCCGCCACTCTATGATCAACGAAAGACCCATCCGCCACTCTATGTTTTACTGCGGAAGTAGTCCGAACTAATCAATGAAAACTATAACTAATCAATGGAAGACCCATCCGTCACTCTATGATCAACGAAAGACCCATCTGCCACTCTATGATCAACGAAGGACCCATCCGCCACTCTATGATCAACGAAAGACCCATCTGCGCACTCTATGTTTTACTGCGGAAGTAGTCCGAACTAATCAATAAAAGCTGTAACTAATCAATGAAAGATCATCTGTAACCGGGGCTTCCATATTTATCAGAAGCGTAATTATGTAGCCATTTTTAGAAATTGCGACTCGTTTTCATTTTATTTAATTTCCTGCCATTGGGAATCGCAGCGAAAGGCAAAGAAAGTATTTCCTTTCCCACGGGTCACATCAGAGGGGACAACAGCAAAGCAATTAAGAACATAAGAGTTTTTGAGAGGGAAGGCGTGGCTGCGCTTTCTTGGAATTAGACGGGCCAAGGAGGTTTTCCTCTCCGGGCGTGAGAGAAGGACTCTGTGGCGAAAAGTCGTGAGAGAAGGTCGACGAAGCAGGAGAGCTTTAGCGGGGGTGCAGTATGCTTCGAGACAAAAGGGAATTAGGACGGAATTGAGGCCGATATAGAGGAAACGGAAGGAGAAGTCTGGATGGCCGGGAAGAGATAAGGAGAATAGCGGCGAGTAAGACACCGAGGGGAGAACTAAAGTAATGAAAGCACGAAAATGAAGGACAAAATCTTGATGACATTCCCCGTAACATCTGAATAAAAGTTTTCCTCACTGCAAAATTTAGCCTCAGTCGATTCACTCTTCTATGGTTTGTATTGTATTTATCTGCTCCAGTTGGGAGAATTACGGATTATACCACCGATACCGAACTTACTGCAAAGGAAGCATCGAGCGAACCCTCCACACAGGGCGCTGTAATAAAACTCAGCACCAAGCCCTGTAGCACATCCGCCACTGTATGATCAACGAAAGACCCATCCGCCACTCTATGATCAACGAAAGACCCATCCGCCACTCTATGCATTGATTAGTTTCAGCTGTAACTAACCAATGCATAGAGTGGCGGATGGGTCTTTCGTCCCCCTCAGTGAACATCTCTATCAGATTATTTAACAAACAGTCTGCGTTTTGTAAGACAAAAATACAGGGTGTCCGAAAGATAACTGCACACTGACCGTGTCAAACTGTACAACGGGTACATACAGGAGGTGTTAGAATTGGGCCCCACCGACGTCCATACATGTCTGCTCACGCTTCTGCATGTTGGTGAAGATCATTCTCAGGGTATGTGGTGTGATTTTGTTGGATGTGGTTCGTTAATGCAGCCTGTAGCTCTTGAAGTGCATGCGGATTACCTGAGTACGTCTTTCGCTCCAGTGCTCTGTACAGAAAGAAAGTCAGGCGGTGTAAGATCCAGTGACCGGGCAGACCACAGTCTCCGGAAAATGATGTGATTCCTGAAGAATTCCTCTAGAAGCAGTATTGATGCACCAGTTGTGTGAGCAGTTGCACTGTCTTGCTGGAACCATCCTTCGTTGATTTCCCGCTCCATGAGTTCGGATATGAGTAGTTGGATAATCTTGGCACTATTTCGTTTTGAGTTAATGATTTCACTGAAGGAAATCTGACCAATAATGCGTTTACGAAATACGGCACACCAAACACCGACCTTCTGTTTGTGGAGAGACACTTCTTTAAATTCGTGTTAATTTTCAGTACCTCATGGACGATTGTTTTGAGTGTTGCTATACCCCGACAGGTGGAACCATGCCTCATCTGTAAAGAAAGTCATGTCCAGAATGTCCTCACTTTCTTCAGAGATGAACCCTTGGAACCACCTGTAGTACGAACACGGGCCTTTCTATCACGTGATGCACACAACTCTTTGGCACATCAGCTTCTTGTGACAGCCGCTTCACGGACTTCTGTGGATTTCTCTGTATCCTGTCCTTGATATTCTGTACGGTCTTTTCTTTTGTGGATGGCCTACCGGAGTGGGATCCATACAGAACACTGCCAGTTATGAACTAACGTACCGCATTACGATGGGGTGGTGCCGAATTTTCACTAGGAAAATTCGACATGTATTTTCACTAGGAAAATTAAGCAGACATGTATTTTCACTAGGAAAATTAAGCAGACATGTATTTTCACTAGGAAAATTCGGCACCGCGAATTTTCCTAATGAACTGTTTTTACACGTCGTTCGAGTACTTGTACTTGTCGTCATGGCGAAAGACATGTTCCACCAACAAAAACACTCGCTGTTCAACGGTCAACACCATTGTCCTTGTGCCGAGAAGAGTGATCAATCGACAGGTCTTCCTCCGTCGACCAAACGCTCGGGAATGACAGCTGCGCACGCCTCTCGGCGGGGAGACATGAAAGTTACCAGACACAGAGCACTTCCTCGTGTCGGGTCGCTTCTACTGTAATTTCATTCAAAATCGTACATTCAGTGCACAGTCATTATTCCGATACCCTGTATTTCTTTTTAATCCGCAAACGACATGCTATAGCGTACAGCACAGTCCTCGCTAGGTCCTAGCCAGAAAAATTTCGCTGAACTGGTGAAAAAAAGAGCCCTGGTTAGGCAAGGTCCGTGCAGACCTCAAACTCAAAGTCTCAAGCGCCACTGAGTTTCTGTGACGTACAGTCCTAAACGCAGAGCAGATTGTGTAACACGGTTCTGTCATGGGCTTAATTTGTATGATATATAGTCTTGAGCGCGACTTAGTTGGTGCTATGTACAATCTTCAACGCAACTTTGTTAATGTGATGCACAGTCCCAAGCGCGGCTTAGTTGGTCTGACACATAGTCCTGAGAACGGCTCAATTTGCATGACACATAATCCTGAGCACGACTTCGTTAGTGTGATGCATTCTCGATCGCGTCTCAGTTTGTGCAGTCTTTGACGCACAGACGTGAGCGCTTCTTAGTTTGTGTGACACACGGTCTTGAGTGCGGTTTAGTTTCAATTACACATAGTTTTGAGCGCGGCTTAGTTTGTATGACACACAATCCTGAGCGCGACTTGCTTTGTATGACGAAGTCTCGAGCGCGTCTTAGTTTGTATTACGAACAGTCCTGAGCGTAACTTAGTTTGTGTGACACACAGTCCTGAACGCGATTTAGATTGTGTGTCACACAGTCCTAAGAACGGCTCAGTTTGTATGCCACGTAATCCTGAGCTCGGCTTATGATTGTGATGCATTCTCCAGTACGTCTTAGTTTGTATGATGCATAGTCCGAGCCCGGCTTAGAGTGTGGACGTTGGACAGTATTAGCGATAAGCTTTTGAATGTATAGCATGATGGAGTGGTCGGCGAAAAAAAGCCGTATTGCAGTTATTACATTACCCAAGTTAAAGTATATATCAAATACGATACTCAAGACACTAAAGCCACTTAGTATAAGCCTTGGGATATTTTACCAAACCCCTGAAAGAAATGTTGAACTTCACGCAATCGATAACAAAGACATCAGGCCGAAATTGTTTTGTTCGCACCCGAACAGGCGTTATAACGAAGTAAATTTCTCCGTCATTTCTGTCCACGCCAGGATTCGAACCCGGATCCAATCATTCCGGAATAAGTTGCTCTACCAATTGAGCTACGCGGACGTTTTATTCTGATTCCTATCTGCCTTTATGTCGTGTGCGTCCTTCTGGCAGGTACGTCACATCTCCTGGTACGTTACATCATCTCCCCCTTATTTTTTTTTTTTTTATTTTTTTTTTTATTTTATTTTTTTTGTCGAAGTGCTGGAGAAGGGATTCTCTGATTTTTCTTATCTCGCGGTGTGGAAATAACATCACACCATTGCGAGATTTTGAACAGTAGGGTCATCCGGATAGTTCGGGCGCCATTATAACGAAGTAAATTTCTCCGTCATTTTTATCCGCGCCAGGATTCGAACCCGGGTCCCCTCATTCCGGAATAAGTTGCTCTACCAATTGAGCTACGCAGACGTTTTATTCTGATTAATATCAGCCTTTATGTCGTGTGCGTCCTTCTGGCAGGTACGTCACATCTCCTGGTACGTTACAGCGTAAATGAAATCTTGGCTACAACTGAAAGAAATTGCGTTTGTTAACGAAAGTTCACTACTTAGGCAAAGTGGAGCAGGCGGAAGAGCAAGATATAGATCCAGTGCAGTGTGTCAGCTGGCCATGCTGCTGCCTATGTCTAGTGTGGCCACGATCTGGCGTGAGCAATAATTTGATTGGAGGTGGCGATGATGAGTCGAATGAAGGTGCAGTTCCTTTGTAAGGTTTTAAAGTTGGTTTGAAATATCTGCATCGAAATCTACGGAAAAAAAATTTGGGGAGAAAAACTGTAAAGCTCATGAATCAACCCATGTTCACAACCAATAAGGCAATCCGTAACAATCTACAAGTACGCTTCACCACCCTCTCACAAGGCCAGAACTACCTACCTGTGGCTGAAAACCAACGGACCTAAGTGCGTTTCGCATGACGATTGGTCATCTAGAAATCCAGCGCACAAAAAAGAGAAAACAACCTTTTTTGTTGGCGTAGGGAATTGAACACATATTTCTGTCAATATTTTCGCACATCAACTGATGGATTTTTCAAGGTTAACAGACTGAATATTCAAATGTTGCAATTTAAATATGGGTACGATCTGACTTGGTGAAAATCTTCCATAAACGTGGAGACAATGTAAATAGACAAAGTCATCGCTCTTTCCACGTTTTTCTTTTATTAACAAACAGCAACCGTAAAATTGTTATCCGGGCAACGTTGGGATTGAACTCCAGATCTCTCGATAACTAGCCGAGTGCGTTCGTCTTACGCTACGGTGGCCAACAAAGCACGGCGCTATCTGTGTTTATCTTTCAGCATCTGACTTCACAAATATGTAGGGATGGGCTCAGCAACTGAGACGCCTCCATCTGGTAAATACAATAGCGCCGTGGATTCATAAACACGCATAGCACTGTGCATTGTTGGCCATCGCAGCGTAAGACGAAGGAACTCGGTTATCAAGAGATCTGGGGTTCGATCGCAGCGGTGTCCGGATAATAGTTTTTCGGCTGCTGTGTGTTAATTAAAGATAAACGTGGAAAGATCGATGACTTTGTCTATTTACGATTTGACTAAACAAATAAAAAATGCTTAACCACGGAGAACGTTCTGCATTTCATATCCCGAATTATCCTGGTTGTACACGTTGCATTTTGGAGATGGGAAATATTATTAAGGCATTGGATGCAAACTTTTGACAACTCTAGAGAAACACTGTCGGTGCAGGCCACACAACTAGAGATTACATGCAAGGTTTCTCCGAGGGCTGTTGATTTTGGGTTCGTGTATGGAGCTAAGATTTTAATACATTCCTACAGAGGGCATCGGACTGGAATTTTACTTATCTGTGGATGGTTGTGAACAATCTATTTTCCTTAGCGTCCTATTGTGTTCACTGATTTTGGTCCCTAAAGAACATTTAGTCATTCCGACGTATTTTTCAAGAAAATTTCTGGCACCAATTGCTTCAGGTGCATCGGCCGTTTAAAGGGTTAAAAAAGGGAAACTGTTACTTCCACTGACTGATATACTGAGAAGAAACTAAAATAAAGAACAATATGTTTTTTTGTTTTATTTCTTTTTATTGGAGGTATAACGACCACCGTGAGCAACTCAATCGGCATAAGCAGTAGGGTGGGCCGAAAATGTTTTTTTTTCGAAATCGATCTTGGTATAGCGCGGAAAAGTTGTATAATGCGTCAGTTAGAACCCACAAGAAATTTAATCAATTTTGCTCAATATCTAGCAGCGCCCCTCCGGCATTGAAAAAGTCAAAAAAAAAAAAAAAAAAAAAAAAAGACGAAAAATCCGCTTTGAAGCCTTCTTCGAGAAATTTCTTTTCGGAATTTTTCTTTCGAAATCGATCTTGGCATAGCACGGAAAAGTAGCTTAATGGGTCAGTTAGAACCCCAAAAAATTTAGTCACTTTTGGTCAATATCTAGCCGCGCCCCTCTGGCATAAGAAAAGTATAAACAATGCGAAAAAATAAAAAAGTCAGAAGTGCAATTACTAGTATATTACTTCTTGCAATACATAAACCTCGAAACTGGAAGTATAATAACGCAAAAAAGGGGAATATTTAAAAAGGTTAGACTTTAGAATAATACTGATCCTTGTCGAAGGTTAGAAATTCTATTCCTGCTTGAATCTTAGCCCGTATTCAACTGTCTCTTGCAGTATCACCACAAACTTTCGGGCTCTTATCAGTGCTACGTGCGCTTCAGATATTATCTCTCGACGACATGTCATCTGTAACGTATACCAGGAGATGTGACGTACCTGCCAGCAGGACGCACACGACATAAAAGCAGATAGCAATTAGAATCAACGTCCGCGTAGCTCAATTGGTAGAGCAACTTATTCCGGAATGAGGGGACCCGGGTTCGAATCCTGGCGCGGATAAAAATGACGGAGAAATTTACTTCGTTATACATCAGCTTGAGAGTCGGATCTTTGCACCCATCAAAATAAAAGCTTTTAATGGGGTTCTTTTTTATTGCCCGCAACTCATTTTCTCGGATTTGTTTTCTTTTCTTTTCTACTTCCTTTCTGATCTTGTTCTTGTCAACTATATACGTTGGGTTTTCTGGTGAAACTGGACTGAAATCAGCAAGAAACGCTGTAGTAATTTTGGCCACGGTTCTACTTGAGGCGCCTGTTAAATCTGCAGCCGATGCAGTACGAGACATGTTAATCCTCATTTGACTTGATGATGGTCCGACTTCTTTTTTTAACTTTTCTCTGAAGGATAAGTCCACTGGAAGTCTCTGTATCCGTTACTGATTCAAGTTCAGTGTCTGTGGTTGTCGCTTCCAAATTGTCCTGACACCCCAGATTTTCCTTAACCGGAGTAACCTTGTCCCTCTGAAGTCCACTCGTACTCGGACGAGACTTAATATCCAGAGGGAAGAGAAGGAAATGACACAACAGTTATTTTGCGGTATTAATCGCACATGCATTTTGAAGGCAAGAGGGGCGTGGTTAGATATTGAGCAAAATTGACGAAATATTTTTGGGGTTCTAACTGACCCATTAAGCAACTTTTTCGTGCTATGCCAAAATCGGTTTCGAAAAAAAAATTCCGAAAAGAAATTTCCAGAAAACGGCTTCAAAGTGGATTTTCTGTGTTTTTTTTTTTTACTTTTTCAATGCCAGAGGGGCGCGGCTAGATATTGAGCAAAATTGAAGAATTTGGTGGTTCTAACTGATTCATTAAGCAACTTTTACGCGCTATGCCAAGATCGATGTCGAAAAAACAATTCCCAAAAGAAATTTCCCGAAAAAGGGTGAATTCAAAGTCGATTTTTCGTCTTTTTATTTTTACTTTTTCAATGCCAGAGGGGCGCGGCTAGATATTGAGCAAAATTGAAGAATTTGGTGGTTCTAACTGATTCATTAAGCAACTTTTACGCGCTATGCCAAGATCGATGTCGAAAAAACAATTCCCAGTAGAAATTTCCCGGAAAAGGCTCAATTCAAAGTCGATTTTTCGTTTTTTATTTTTACTTTTTCAATGCCAGAGGGGCGCGGCTAGATATTGAGCAAAATTGAAGAATTTGGGGGGAGGTCTAACTGATTCATTAAGCAACGTTTCATCGCTATGCCAAGATCGATGTCGAAAAAACAATTCCCAAAAGAAATTTCCCGGAAAAGGCTCAATTCAAAGTCGATTTTTCGTTTTTTTATTTTTACTTTTTCAATGCCAGAGGGGCGCGGCTAGATATTGAGCAATGTTGAAGATATTTTTTTTTGGGGGGGGGTTTCTAACTGATTCATTATCAAATTTTACGCGCTATACCAAGAACGATTTCGAAAGAAAATTTCCCAAAACAAATTTCCCAAGAAAGGCTGAATTCAGGTCGATTTTTCGTCTTTTTTTTTAATTCTTCAATGCCAGAGGAGCGCGGCTAGATATTGAGCAAAATTTACGATTTTTGGCGGGGATTCTAACTGATTCATTAAGCAAGTTTTCTGCTCTATGCCAAGATCGATTTCGAAAAATAAATTCCGAAAAGAAATTTCCCGAAAAAGGCTTCAAAGTGGATTTTTCGTCTTTTTTTGACTTTTTGAATGCCGGAGGGGCGCGGCTAGATATTGAGCAAAATTGATTAAATCTTTTGTGGTTTCCAACTGGTGCATTACGCAACTTTTCCGTGCTATATCTAGATCGATTCCAAAAAAAGTTTTTTCGGCCCACATTATTAATAAGCATTCGCCCGCCCCTAATTTAGGGTCACTGATTCCAGAGAAGGGAGACCGTCAGTGCCGTAAGACAAACACAACATCCATGCCTCACCGGGATTCGAAACCATACCCCTTTCGGACGAATGATCAGAGTCCATCGCTAAGACCACTGCGCTACCGGGGCGGCACTATGTACTTCATTAATAAAATTAATTATTAATTAAGACGGGGTCACCGAAAGATAATTTTAGCACTGGAACAAACGCACTAAATATACACTGACATTGAAAATGAATAGGAATAACCACTGAATAACGTGTTGGGCTTCCCTTTGCCTTAAACACCCTCGATTCGATGTGACATGGATTCAAACTGATATCGTTATCGAAGTATGTTTAACCAAGCCGATGTGATGGCTTTCGTGAATGTTCTTTGGAGGAGTATCTCTGTTACTAATGGTTCTCTCAAATTTATGCAACAGGTGTTCAATTGGATTCAGATCTGCGGATTTAGGAGGAAAGTTCAGCACTTTAACCCTTTAGCAACCAGGTCCCAAAAATAGTGTGTCGCCGAGAATACCATAACGTCCGAAAACGTCTGTTGGTACTTTTGGAATTTCTGTCCCTCCATTTTCAGGTCAATAAAAGAAGCATTAGTGATGTGTCATTACATGAAACTTCTGATCTCTGGGATTGATGTTAATTGACTTTCAGACGTTTCCCGGGGTATTTATTGCATTCTTCCAAGGCGAGGAGATACCTTGCTATCAGAGTGACCGATATAGTTCCGAGAAAAATAAAATTCTGCTTCACTTTTTGGTTTAGTGAAATAAATAATGACTACTACTGATCCAACAGGGGCCGTACATTGAAACAGCATCTAGGGTTAGGAAATTTGTCTTGCCCAAAACGGACGATTCGGGCGTTATTGGTCGTAGGCACATGCGGGCGTTTTGAACGATATGGTCGTTAAAGGATTAAAGTCACACGCGTCCTCCTGGAACTCCTGTACGACTATCTGAGCATTATCTCATGGCGCCTTATCCCGATGGAAGTTGTCCTCGCCATCTGAAAACTCCATGCACATGTGCTTGGTGCGCGGCGGTGTTATGATACCTTGTGGCATCAAAATACTATGAGGTATTCAGAAACCCAACGCCCGCCACGGAAACAGAATATACAACATTAAGCCGCCTCCACCACCTTTTGCAATTTATGCTAGACAGCTGGCATATATCGATTCGTACGGTTGACGACATATTGTGGCCGGTCTGTCGGCATGTTTTGAATCAGGACATTGCTTCATTGGAATAGACGATCTATTTTCCAGTCACTAAGGCCTGAGTTTGATGATTCTGCATCTACTGCAAAAGAAATGGTCTGTTTATAGAAAAGGCAAGTGGTGCACGATGGGTGCGTTTAATGTTATAAACCAATCGCGCCACTGTGCGAGTGATTATAGGAGATAAATATAAAAATGAAAGTATATGCTTATACGTAGTGCGATGACAAAGTTCCGATACCAGGTATGTAGCGAGACAACAGATGGCAGTACGCGGATGAGCGAGCAGCGGTCGAGGGCGGGGAGCTTCATAAGTCATTGTGCCAAGTAACGTCGTTCTGTGAAGATAGGGAGCTGTGCAACACGATATTTGGTGACCACATCCAGAACACAGCTGCGATTTCAGTATTGACTGCAAACTATATCAGCGAGCGAACATCAAATTCGGCGTCAAACTCGACAAATCGGGAACTACAATGAAGCAATGAGTCGTGCGAGGTGTTTTGAGTGGCACTTGCGCTTCAAGAGCGGCAGAACGGCAATGGAAGACGACGATAAGTCAGGGCGACCGTCCACGCGCTAAACCACCGAAAATGTGGACAACATTAGGGAACTGGTGCACGAGGATCTTCGGAGAACCATTCAAAACATTGCTACCATCGCCAATGTGTCATACGAAACAGTGCATGCAATTCTGACGTCGGTTTTAAACATGCACCGCATTTCTGCAAAGTTTGTACCAAAGATTATGAACATCGAACGGAAGGCGCTCACTGTCGAACTCTGTCAAGATCTTTGTCAGCAGGTGGTGAATGATACAACGTTCCTTTCGCGGGTATCACTGCGGACGAGACTTGGGTCTACGATTACGACGCTGAGACCAAACAACAGTCGTCGCAGTGGAAGAGCCCGGCATCACCACGACCGGAAAAGGCCCGACTGCTCTGGAGCGCAACTAAAAGCATGTTCATCATGTTCTTCGACATTCATGCGGTTGTGCACCGTGAATCCGTCTTCCAGGGCCAGACCGTCGTCGCCCTTTTTTACTGCGATGTTCTGCGCCGTCTTAGGGAGGACATTCGCCGCAAAAGACCTGAAACGTGGCGCAGGGGCGATTTCCCGCTCCATCACAACAATGCAGCAGCTCACAAAGCGTTAGCAACACGCCAGTTTTGAAGCCGCAAAAGCATGACTGCCCTTCCTCAGCCGCTTTACTCGCCGAATTCGGGCCCCTGCGACTTCTTTCTGTTACCGAAGATAAAGCTGAAGATCAAGTGTCGCCGTTTTGAAACCGTGGACGAGTTCCAGCGCGAATCGCAGACGCTGTTTGACACGATTCGCGAACAGGACTTCCAGGGTGCGTTCCAACAGTGGCAAAAACGAAGTCAGTGGTGTATCGCTGCCCAAGGAGACTACTTTAAGGGAGATCATAGCCAAACTTAAGTAACGTAAGTACTTTGTTGTATATCGGCCTAGTCTCGGAACGTTTTGATCGGACCTCGTACTCTCTCCTCGATATCGCTGCTGTACTGTGCGGTTACGTCACGCAATTGAGCTCGTCTGTTAAGTCGCACAGTCCTTCCAGTTCTCTTTGCCCTCTAACATCGACCAGCCGTTTCCGTGTACAGAAGGTCCGGTGACCTTTTTTGTGTCGTTTATGCACCACTCATTGTATACTCTTGATATATTCTTTTTTGCGTATCCCCGAACATACACCACGTCTCAGATGCTTGAACCTACCTGCTTTGTGCGCAATACCATAGCTCTTCCGAAGTTGCTTAAGTCAGGAATCTTTCCCATATTTCCGCTATCTATGCTCCGTAAACGTCAAAATTCTTTGCAATGAGCTGTTTATACAGCCATCCTAAATTCACAGTTGCGTACGTAAATGATGACAGAATGTGTCGGATTGCTATTGGCTGTTTCTAATAATTTGGTGCTTAGGTATAAGCGGAAAGTTTTCAGGTCAGCAAATCATAGCTAGCACTACTGTCGTCCTATGAAATAATGGCCACATTGGTTAGGAAAACAGCATGAAAGTTCATGAATTTTTGTTGCTTTAAAATAAAATATTTCGCCTAAATTTTATGCTAATTAATACAATAGTTAAATTCAATTAACTTTCTGCATTAAAGCTGTCGGTAACAATGGAGCACCCAGGATTTTGACAAGGGGAGGGCCCAGAAAGTATCTACTGGTAGAAAAAAATGTGTGTGTGTGTGTGTGTGTGTGTGTGTGTGTACCTCGTATAGGTAAATACTGACACTAGAAATATTATCATGTATTTGACACTTGCCTAGTACTTCGTTGAACCTCCTTGGTCGAAGACTTGAAATTTACAGAATCACTTTAAGGTCAGAAAGCAACTCTTACACCTAACACCACGTTAGTCCTTTTTTGTCCGTTTGTCTGTACATCCGCTTTTTTTTTGGTAAATATATTGCTAACCGTTGGACATAGATTTGAAATTCTGCGGATGGTTTTTACGGACTGCACATAATTGTCCCACCATGTTTGTACTTTGTGTGCCTGTTCGTCCCATGTTTTTGATGAATATTATTGAGGAGTTTGATATGAAAACAAGAATATTTCTGGATAGCCATTAGGAAGCTGAAGTAAATCTGTCCAAAGGGCGAAGGATCAGAGGTTACGGCAGCCTTCAGCATGGTCACAGGCTTTTTAACCAAGCACATGTATCAACAGTGTTACACATCCCCTACCGACTACACCCTGACCGATTAAAGCAACAGCATAACTAAGATACCGCAAAAGTCACTAGACCACTCTCATACCTCCTCGTAGACGTAGAACAAACACTCGCATCCTAGCTAAAGCTCATGTTTAAACAGGAAGAACTCTTTTCAAGACTGACTAAAAGAATACACATGCTTTAACTATCTTTTTCTTAATTTATAGAACATCTCTTGTGTGTGCATTAGTTTGCATGAATTAATTATGTATTATTTTGTAATAGCACAATATCTTAAGATCATTGCTATTATTTTTAAGGGGTGGTCTGGACCCAGTTGGAACCCCCACCGTCGGTGCGCCATTGGTCAGTAACAACTTAAAAATATTTACAATAATTATTCACATTTTAGTTATTCATGCTAGGTATTACAATAATTAAATTCCATAAACCTTCTGCATTATTTAAGGTTGTCAGTTAAAGCTTAAAAACATTTACAGTAATTGTTCACATTCTAGTTATTCACGCTAGGTATTTCACAGTAATTAAATTCAACTAACTTTCTGCATTATATAAAGTTCTTAGTATGTGGTAAACGATTTCAAGTTGAAAATATGTAACGTTTCTGTGCCCTTATCATAATGACATAGAAAAGAATTAGAATCAGAATGTAAAAATGGCTTTAAGAAGCAATATAGTAACTTTAATAATAATTACACTTGTATAACTGTCGCTATGAATACAGGCAACATTGTGTAGTTATCGATTGGGTAGTAAAAATGAGCAGTTATTATCTGCTCTCAGCGTACGACTCTCCTATTAAGTACTTAAAGTGTTACGGATAAATTTAGAATTTAGAATTTCGCAGAAAACTTGGCTGAATAGTGTAGGTCTTTTCATGCAACTCTTTTATAAATTTGGTGTCGTACTAATAAAGATTTATTCAATAGTATTGCATATTGTAGTAAATTGATGTAGTGAAAAGGTGTATTAGGTTTGAAAAGATTTCATATTTATTACTAAGATTTTCTAAATGTATTAAGAAAAATAATACGATGTATAAATGCATTTGGGTTTCTTTGTGGGGATTTCTATCATATTATTTGGGGAGGGGGCTCCGCTTTTCTTCCTACATATATGCTTTTTGACCCACTTGGGAGCTTCTTTCATTGCAGGTGTGCAGGTTCTTGACAGTTCCTGGAGGTGCCTTCTTCCAGTTATGAATGTGTGTGTGTGTGTGTGTGTGTAGTCAGTGACGAATACGTGGTGTAAAGGGCAGTGTGAAAGGAAGTGTGAATGGTTGTGTGTTTCTCAGAGTTTGACTTTCGACTCTGTTCCTACGTATGGCTGAATGACTCAAAGAGGCTTACCAAAGTTTCTGTGTATTTATCTCCATGTCCACCTCTCTTTCGGAGGAGGGGGATACGGGGACTTCTAAGACTCTCACTGGGGCACACTTCGTAGTGTGTTCCACGAGGAGTTTTGATCTTAAGTGGCAAAGCTTTAGAACATTTTCATAAGTTATTAACATTCTGCTCTACACTAACCAAAACTTATGCATTCAAAGCAATTTTCATGCGTACAATATAATGTACATAAGAAACATAAATGAAAGAAAGAAAGACCTGAAAAAGAAGATATAGAAAGAATAGAGCGAAGAGAATAGAAAGAAAACAGGTAAAGAGAAGTACAGGAGTAAAAATGAAATTCAACATTGCATTTTCACTTCAGTCTCATTACCACACGACTTCAGTAAGAATTTTTAAGAAGCGAAATACTCTTCGTCAGGAAACGTTTATAAAAATTCACAAAAATGTTTTAAGCAACGAGTAGAAGAGCAAAATATATTAATAAAAACATATTACTATTAAAGATTATTTTTTCGGCTTGTTCCGCATATTTTCCAATTAAAATGATCTCTTTCTCGGAAACTTCTTGGAATAAGTTGAATTTCTTGGGCCGACAAGCCGTATCACCTATTATCCTAATGCATTCTGTAACACTGGCCTCCAGCCTGTGAAAGAAAGATAATTTGTGAATCATACTTTACCAAATGACGCATAATTTACAAATTCAGATAATTTATGTAAAATAAAAGCTCAAAACTTAACGGAAAGTTGTCATCTGGAACAGCGTCGGTATATTGTAAACACGATTTTCTGTAATTGCGTAAGCATATCCCATGTAGCACAGCTTTGCAATTTAACGTAGGTCCAACACTGTGCCACAGTCTTCTATGCTTAAAAGACGGTTACTCACCGTTGGGCCTACGTTAAATTGCAAGGTAGTGCTACCAGGGATCCAAATGAGATATTCGGTGACGTTTAGAATTCACTGAACATTTTGTGTAGTCATCCAGGTCTCCTGATTTTTTACGCGTCATATGCAGAATCGTCTTGTAGCGGGATAGTATAAGCACTCCTGGGAAACACATCCCAGGTAGCATAGCCTTCCAAATTAACGCACGCTCAAAACACAGAGCCACCGTCTTCTATTCTTAAAAGAGGTGGCCCAGAGATGGGCCAAAGTTAAGTTGCAAGGTTGTGCTACATGGGATCCGAATGAGATATTTGTTGATGTTTAGAATTCACAAAAAATTATGTGTAGTCATACAGATCCCCTGATTTCTCACGCGTTTTATGTAGAATCGTCTTGTAACGGGATAGTGTAAGCAGTCCTTGGAAACACATCCCAGGTAGCATATAGCTTTCCAATTTAACGCAGGCTCAACACTGAGCCACCGTCTTCTATTCTTAAAAGACGTATAACGAAGTAAATTTCTCCATCATTTTTGTCCACGCCAGGATTCGAACCCGGATCCCCTCATTCCGGAATAAGTCACTCTACCAATTGAGCTACGCGGACGTTTGTTCTGACTACTATCTGCCTTTATGTCATGTGCGTCCTGCTGGCAGGTACGTCACAGACGGTGGCTCAGTGTTTGGCTTTCCTGGGGTTTGAATGAGATATTCGGTGACGTTTATAACTCACTGAAAATTCTGAGTAGTCCTCCGGGTCCCCATGATTTCTCACGCTTTATATGCAGAATCGTCTTGAAACGGGATGATATACCGTATTTACGCGAATCTAACTAGCACCTTTTCCTCCAAAATCAAACCTGTTTATCCGGGTGCGATTTAGAATCGATGACAAATACCTACATCGGGAGTCTCGCAAATGCCTGACTCTCTGGTGTGCCGTCGTTGCGGCGCGCCAGCGGATGGAATATCCTCTGAGCGTCTGATTGTTGCTATGGCCACCGACAATCTTCAACTTTCTCCATTCTTCTACATTCATTGAGAAGCTTCAGCGAAAGATATAAAATACGGAAAGTAGCTTGCCTCATAGTGTTGTTCTCTGAAAGAAACACTGTATTTTGTTACTTGAACGTGGAGTATACGTATACTGTCCATAGATGTGCTCTACCCGGCAGCATTATTCAGCAAAATTTAAACTGCAGGTGGTTGCCTATGCAGAGAAAAATGGCAATAGCGCTTGTTTTAGGGAGTATGGAGTTTCAGAAGTGAATGTAAGGCTTTGGAGGGATCAAAGGATAAACTGAATCAGTGCCCCAAAAGAAGAAAGACGTTCTCGGGACCTAAGGCGGGTAGATTTTCCGAGATTGACTATCGTCGAGATCATTTCGTGAAGCTGCAGCGTGCATCAGGTTTTCCTGTTACTGTAGAAATTCTTCAGGCAGAAGCACGAGAGATTTATCGTGAACTTGGATCCAGTGTAAGGTTCACTGCTTAAGAAGATGGATTTGCCGTTTTATGAGAGAAAGGATTTCCTCTAAGGCGGCGTACTTCAATATGTTCGAAAATGCCATCTGACTTTGAAGATAAGCTAGACAGTTTTCTCAAGTACGTCATATCAGTAAGTACGCAAGGGCACCATATTTTAAGCCTGATTGGGAATGCTCACCACACACCATTTTATTTTGATATGCCATCACATTACACTGTAGGAAATATTGGTGCAAAGCAAGTTAAAGTGCTAACAACAGGAAACGAGAAGCTCCTAATGACGGTCATGCTTTCCATTACCGACGATGGGAACAAGCTACCACCGTTTGTTATTTTCAAGAAAAAAACATTTCCGAAGAAAGAGACTCTTCCTCAGAAATCTCATGTCAGAGTTCAAGAAAATGGCTAGATGACCAAAAAACTGGTAAAGGACTAGCTTCGACGACTATCTGCAGGGCAACTGCGGTCCATGCTTGTATTGAATTCTTTTTTTTTTTTTTTTGATTGGAGGTTTAACGACCACCGTGAGCAACTCAATGGGCTATAAGTAGTCGCCCATCATTAATTTAGGGTCACTGGTTCCCGGGAAGGGAGAGAGCCAGTGCCATAAGACAAACACAACATCCATGCCTCACCGGGATTCGAACCCGGACCCTGTTCGGACAAATGATCAGAGGCCATCGCTTAGACCACTGCGTCACCGGGGCGGTTGTATTGAATTCATTCAATACAACCGCCTCGGTGACTAAAAGAACTGATCTAGTTGTTGTGCCTGGAGGAATGACTTCCCAACTTCAGCCCCTTGATGTCTGCCAAAAGAGGTGTTTTAAAGCAGCAATCCGATCACGCTATAATGCGTCTGGCTTACAACGCGAGACACAGAACTGACAAACACTGGATGAGTTAAAATACCTTTATTCTCGGTAGTAACACAGTGGATTGTAGATGCCTGGGAGTTCATTCCTAATGACTTAGTTAAGCCGTCTCTTCTGAAGTGCGGCATTTCCAATGCGATGGGTGGCACTGAAGACGAGGCTATCTTCGAACATTCCAGCAGTAAAACCACAGCCGACAGCAGCAATGAAAATTCGTGCAGTGAAATATCTGAGGATGTAGATAAGGAGATGTCTGCGAGCAATTCATAATTTGGAATAATGTGGAATTCAAATAAATTCAAGAATCGCCATATTCCATAAGTTTCAAAAGTTTGTATATCTTTCAAATTTTCTTGCGTCTTAGTATACGAGTACTAAGAACAAATGCGGATTTTCGTAGCTGAGAGGTAAGGTGCGCGTTAGATTCGAGTAAATACGGTAAGCATTCCTGATAGGCACATCCCATGTAGCATAGCGTTGCAATTTAACGCAGGGGCAACACTGAGCCACTGTCTTCTATTCTAAAAAGACGGTGGCTCAGAGCTGGGCCTACGTTAAGTTGCAAGGTTGTGTTTCCTGGGATCTGAATGAGATATTCGGTGACGTTTAGAGTTCACTGAAACTTCTGTGTAGTCATCCAGGTCTCATGATTTCTCACACGTCATAAGCAAAACCACCTTGAGACGGGACGATATAAGCATTCCTGGGAAACACATGCTAGGTAGCATAGCCTTGCGGCCTTGCGACTTAACGTAGGCCCAACACTGAACCAGCGTCTTTTAGGAGTAGAAGACGGTGGCTCAGAGTTGGGCCTACGTTAAACTGCATGGCTGTGCTACTTAGGATGTAAGTACGGCAGTGGTGATTGATAGTATCTCAAAACGACAATTGAATGTGCGTGTTCGTGATATCGCGTATAGAGTGTTGTGCCGGGTAGGAACTATACGAGTAACAATGAGGAAAAGCTTCAAGGTGAAAACCATGAATAATGTGATATCAGCCTGTACAAAATTCTCGGTAGTAAGGAACAGATTGATTATTGATGTAGACTTCAAACATCTGACCGCTAGTTTGCTCGAATTACGTCATGAAACAAATTGGCTGCCGCTTGTAGCTGTGCTGATTAAGACTACGTCCTTATATATCCAGCATGTGGTTTTCTTCCATTTTCAGTAAAAGGATTTCAAAACCGATACCAGTTTTGTAATTTATTTAACCCGAAACAACATACTAAAATCAACGGTTAAGAAAATAACGACTTTTTATAAGAAAATTTGCCAAATTTGACCGTAGTGGTGCCAAATTCATGAACCATGTTTTCTTCAGTGCAACAAACCAAGGCAAGAAGGTTAATTGTTTTCTCTGGTTCAAAGTCATGAACAACGTTTCATCCATTGTAACAATCCTATGTGAAGTAACAATAGGCATACTATCGTTTGCAATATTGTTTTATACGTTAATCAGTACAATGCATGCTAAGCAGGCTATGCTTATCGAATATAAAACATATCAACATTAAAATTAAGTAAACATTAGAATTGTTGAAGTATGAAATGAACTTACCAAAGAAATTGCAGTTTGAAGAGATTTTTCTATTATTGTTATGCACAGTCGTATCAGAAGAATATGACCACCTACCTAATAATGGGAATGACCAACCTTGTCCCGGCTGACAGCGGCGAGACGTCATGGCATGGACGCAGCGGGTTCCTGAAATGTTGTCCGAGGCTCACGTGCACATTCAGACTGCAGCAGTGCAAGGACGTTCCGGAGATCACGTGATTGCCGGTCCGCACGTCGAACCTGTCGATCTAAATAGTCCCACAAGTGCTCTATCGGTTGGACGTCGGGTGATTTAACCGGCCAAGGGAAAACGAAGATATCACTGTCGTGTTCCTAGAACCAGTCACAACCACCCTTAGCGACGTGGCACAAAGCATTGTCCTGTTGGTAGACACCATCACTACCAGGGTAACAGTCCAACATGAAATGGTGCATGTGGTCAGCGAGGAGGGACAGGTAGCCACTGGCGTTCATCGATCCATCCAGTGGTACCAGCGGTCCCAGGTCATACCAGGAGAACATCCCCCAGACATTCACACTGCCTTCTCTGGCCTGTACTTGACCGACAATGGTGCCCGGGTGTTGGCTACCGTGTGTCTGACGGTGTATCGCCACCGCCTGTCACTTTTTTCGAGTAGAAACCTGGATTCGTTGGAGAAGGCAACCTCTTCCACTCCTCCATTGTCCAATGACGGTAGTCCCATGCGAACTGCAGGCGTCGTTCCCGATGGACCTGGGTTAACACGGTCGCCTTGACGCAGTGTCGACTACGGAGACTCATGTGCAACAGGGTTCGCTCTACTGTTATCAGGGACACATGCCTTGGTTCTCCAACGTTCGTTTGCGTGGTCAATTGATGCACTGCTGCGCGTCGATTGCCCTTTACTAGTCAACGGAGGCGACGCTCTTCTCTGTGGTCGATGGCCTTTGGTGCTCCACAATTATGACGTCGGGAGGTACTCATTGTCCCAGCGGTCTATTCTTGATACACCCTTACTACATCACCTCGCGAACATCCCGCGAAGTATGCTGTTTCTGAGATGCTTTCCACCTTTGTCGCAGTACCCGATGATAATTCCTTTTTGAAAGTCTGTCAAATCACTACCTCTGCCCATTGTGCTCACGTCACGCACTATGGCTCATCTGTCCTGGACGACCGCCTATATCTCCATGTGGTCGACCTTGACACATGCACTCTGTGACATGCCTGGGCGGGTCCACTGGGATTCTAGGATTGGTCATATTATTGTGATACAACAGTGTATACGTATCATGTTTTCTTTCTATTTATAAAGTTGTAAGGCGTACGTTATGGTTAGGGTTAATTGCTTTGTAATTCCACCCAATTCTTCATTATAGTCATGGGTAGAATTGACTTCGAACGAATGTATAATTTAGGGTTAAATACCCTTCTATTGGCATGCAGTTCAGTGAATTACCATGTGAATTCGTTAAAATATTCAAGAATATGATACACATTGATTTACATCATGTAAACATATGAATCCTACAGTAAAATTTTCAAGAATGTTAAATGAATATTTCTTCTATTTTAGCGCATATTTCTTGATCTTCAGTGCATAAATGATTGCTTATTCTGGAGGTTTCTAATGGTTGGAAATACGGGGTTTATAACTCAGAGCTTTTGTATACCACTCGTACGTTTTTGCAGGTAGTTACGCTCTATTAATTTGCGCGGAATATATCTGAGGTAACTTAAGTAACTTTGTGTTACGGGGATATCGCCCCACTTGGTGTTCGTTTACGTACGCACAGTCAAAACTCATACGCGAACAAAATTTGCTATGTTTAAGTACTTTAAATAGCATTGCACTCACCCGACGATCATTAAAAGATCGATATCTTTTGTGATTTTATGTCCAGACTTCGCTAGTCGAGCTTTTGCGCAGTTACGAATCTTTGCGATCCACCTCTCAACGAACTCATTTGTACAATTTCGAGGTTGTGCAGGAGCTGTAAAAATGTACAAAAGTTAGAGAGAAATTATGATTAATTTCACTTAGTTTGCAAGCATATCCTGACATTAAAAATATTAGTAATTCAGCAATTGAAGCAACCACTGATTAAGTACGATATAGTGCGTCGCATAAATATAGAGACAGAACAAATTATCGAATAAAAAAGAAGCAACAACGAGCTGAAATGTACACCTCATATTTATAGCAAAAATAGCATAGGACAAACAACTGCACAATAGTTTGACGGAAACATAACAATTCCAACGCCAAGTACAAGAAAAAAACAGAAATACGCTGTCTCAAAAATATAAAGACTTACCAGTTATGAGCACCTCCGGTACGAATAGTTGAGCCGTTGTTCCGAATAACACTGAAAACCCGTTTGGGCATGCTGCCCACCAAGAGATGTAAGTGATCTGGACGGAGTGCGTACCAGCTTTGTTCAATCTGCTCTTTCAATGCCACTACACTTGAGAACTGCCGTCCATTCGCATACACATCCCGAGCTAGTATACCCCAGAGGTTCTCGATAGGGTTCTGATCTAGAATGAGTGCAGGCCAATCCATTACGGTCACATGATGCGTGTTAAACTAGCTTTTTGTTGATGCATACCGATGGATAGAGGCATTTTCTTGCTGGAACAGATAATCAACACCCGCTAGAGTGTAGGCAAACGGTAGAAGTTGGCTGCTGACTATGTCCTGATACGTTTCAGAGTTTTGCCTGCCTGCAGAAAAGCGATATCCGTTGTGCCATTGAACGCAAAAGCTCCCTAGACCATCACAGATCCCCCTCCTTTCTGTCTGCTGAAGAAGGTGTGTGGCTCGCGTCGTAAATCATGCCGATAGCAGTTCTAACCGTCAGGGCCGTCCAGGTTGAACTTTTTCACATCGTAGAAAATAGTTGTAATCCACTCGTCCGTGCAGTGCATGTGGCTGCTTGCCCATAACAAACTAACGTACTTGTGGCACCGTATGATGTGTGGCAGACGACGCATTTTATGGAACACAATGTTGCGACTTTCCTTGATTCGTCGATGAACTGTGTCCTTTGAGACGGTGACACCATTAGCCCGAGAAACTTGACGTAGTGATAACCTTTGGGATGAAACTAAACGCATGATGGCACGATCATCTCGTTTGGTTGTTATTCGAGGCCTTCCAGGCCGTTTTGTGGCAGTTAACGCACCGCGTTTCGATAAAGTCTTATAAATGACTGTCCTACTCCTCCCCATGGCTTTACAAATTTTCGCTACAGGCAATCCATTTGCTCTCAGTCTCCAAATCTTCTGCACATACTCACCAGAAAGTTGACTGTTGCGTGGCATTTCGGCAAATGAATGTCTGACGGCAGGTCTCCTGTCTTTTGTAGGCTGGATCGAATTACGGCTCTTGCGCGTGCGTGCAACATGCTAATTTGTACGTCTCGTTTTCATGTGGCTACTTTACATAGTTGTATTTATATTTATGTGACACCTAAAATTACTCTATTTTAATTTGTGGTGTTCTTTTCACACAATCCGGTCATCTCGACGGATCGAAACGTTTGTTGTAGGGTTATGTCTGATTAGGTACCAATTCAGCTTCCTACCTATATTCGCATTGCGTTCACGGCGCAAAGTCGACTGTCTCTATATTTATGCAACGCACCTTAGGAGTTATTTCGCCAATTGGCGTCGTGCTGCCTATATGCTTAAAGTGGACGTCTACCAATTTTGCTCCCTATACTTCCAATTGAAAGATTTAGATCCTACTTCATCAGCGAAGAAAGATTTTCCATAGATCAGAACTAGCCCACTGATAAAAAAACGTTCTAACTTAGATTGTCAAATAGGCGTTTTCTGCAGGAATCTTTCCTGCAATGACTTTACTTTGATGTAATTATGATACTTGCCTAGACATGACGCCACTCTTCCTTACCATTACATCTAAGTAAAGTTATTGTTTTTTAATATACACTCACTGATAATGAAATTCTTGCACCAACAAGGAAGCATCGAATTTAACTGAAAGTTTATGGACGTAATGATACAGATGACATATGATGGCAAAAACAGAGCTGCGGGATAATTTCAGAGGGATCTGTGGCACGCAGTCCGGTCATCTTCAATAGTGCGTTGCACCGCCTCATGCGGCGATACATGCTGCAAGATGGTCCGGCATGGAGACGAACAAACGCCTGATGTTTTCATCCGGCAGACTGGCCCACACGTGTTGGACGGTGTCCTCCAAATCCTGGATAGTGCAGCACGGTGGCAGCTAGCGTTTCAACTGGTCCCACACCTGCTCGATAGGAGACATATCCGGGAAGCGGGCAGGCCATGGAAGTGTCTGGACATTATTAAGGCAGTGCTGGTCAACCCTAGCCGTGTGCGGACGAGCATTATCCTGCTGGAATAGCGCACCTGGAATTCCGGCCACGAATGGGAGTACATAGGGCCGTAGGATCTCATCCACATACCGCTGGCCAGTCAATGATTCATGTACCACTACTAGAACTCATCGGCTATCGTAGGCAATGGCTCCCAATGCCATAACCCCTGCAGCGGGAGAGGTGTGGCGCTCATTAGCAAGGTTGGGATTGTGCCGTTGACCCGGGGACCTGCACACCTGCACACGATCACCGTCTGTCCCTAAAACAAAGCGGCACTCATCGCTAAACACCACACGTCGCCATATGTGGCGTTCCAGGTCCCTCTGGCGCGGCACCACTGCACACGGAGCAGAAGATGTTCCAGTGTTAATGGAAACACACGCAAGGGGCGCTGGGATCGCAGATTCGCTTGAGATAATTGTTGAGAAATGGTTCGTGGGCACACAGGAGCCACTACATCTTCCTATACAGTGGAAAGTGTCCCCGTGGGATCCGTTCGTGAATGGCGGGCGACCCGTCGATCTTCTCTACCGGTGGTTCTCCTGCTCCGTTCGGAGCCGCTCCGCCCTGTATCACTACCGTCTCGTGTCCACTGCTCCCAACACAATCAGAAGGTATGGTCAGAATGATCCACGTGGCGGGCTATACGGTGCGCCGACCACCTTGCGGTTTTCAGATCAATGATCAGGCCTCTCTGAAAATCTGTAAGTTGCGTAAATCGACGTCACTGGCGTCATCCTGGCATTATTTTCACTCTGTACTCTTGCTTGTGTCGGCCGGTACTTTTCCCTTTCATGGGGCATCGACTACACACCGGTTCGTGCTTGCAGCCCCCCCCCACCCCCAGGGTGTGCGCTCATGCACAATCGCACCAAACGTGGATCATTTGTATACCAGCACGCACTCCAGCAATTTGCAAAGTTTCGCGGTTGTAGCCTGTTTTCATCTAGGTGCGCAAATTTCATTGTTCGTGAGTGTAGTTCAAAAAAGTTGTTTTGCATAAAATACCGATTGTATTAGGTGTACAAATAAGTTTTAAAGCGTTTTAAAACAACGCAACATGTAATCTGAGAGAAAACAACAATACATTTACGAATTAAAATATGCGCCGTCATTATCTATCACCTTCCACCACCGGTCGGGAAGCTGACGGATTCCAGCCTTGAAGAAACTTCGTCTTGTGACGCGATTAAGTCGTTCACCGATTTTTGAAGTTAGTCACATGTCCGCAGCCGTACAGCAGACAAACCATGTTGCATTGAACGGTACAATTGTTAGTCTGAAGGGCCTATGTCGGGACTATACGCCGGGTGCTCCAAACTTTCCCGGCCAAATGTCAATAACGTTTCCTTTACTGATTTCGCGACATGCGGCCTAGCTTTGTCATGCAGTAATTTCACGGGACACAGTCTTTTGCCTGTGAATGGTCGTTTCCGACAAGTTTCTTGGTTCCATTGTAGCACTTGCTGCTTGTAGCGATTATCAATAACAGTTTGACCCTGTTCCAATAGTTCATAATAGAGCACACCCTTCATATCCCACCAGATGCCCAGCAGAACTTTCTTGGAGTGAATATTGCGTTTCGGTGTCGAAGTCGTTTATTCACCGTGCTCTACCCAGTGTTTTTTGCGTTTCGGTGTCGAAGTTGTTTATTCACCGTGCTCTACCCAGTGTTTTTTGCGTTTTGGATTTTCGTACAATATCCACCTTTCATATCCCGTAACGATTTTCCGCAGCAAATACTTTGTGTTGTTTACTTAACAGATTCAAACACTTCATGACACGCTCATCCTTGTTACTCTGGCTCAGGTCATGTGAGGGTCGGAAATGTTTTGTTGAGTTACGCCCAGTTGTTCAGCTAGTTTTTTGTGTACGTTTAAGACGAATCTTCATCCAGCAATGCTTGCAGTTCCTCATGTTCAACCTTCCATTACGTTCTTGAACGCTAAAATCAAAATCCCCTGCTTTAAACCTTTTAAACCAAAACTCACACGTGCTTTTCGATACAATGTTCTCTCCCAGAACAGAACAGATCGACACACACACGCTTTTGCAGCACTTTTCCCCTCATGAAATTCGTAACGCATGCAGTGTCGAATAAATGCAGTATCGCTTGCCATCTTTCACCTACCGATGTGCAAAGGCGTTTGACTGTTGGGCAAACTTCTGTATCACATTTTATGCTTTGGACCAGTTACGGTCACATGACAACAACTCGGGGGAATGTCGGATATGTAAATTAGTGGTATACGTCACACAAAAAATGCTTTAAAACTTATTTGTACACCTAATACAATTTAAGTTACGATGTTTTTATATCAGTGGGCCGATTTTGATGAATGGGAAATCTTTCTTCGCTGAGGATATAGGTTTCCATTGGAATTATAAGGAGCAAAATTAAATTTTGATGAATGGGAAATCTTCCTTCGCTGAGGATATAGGTCCAATTTTTTTCCCTTGGAAGTATAAGGAACAAAATTAAATTTTGATGAATGGGAAAGCTTTCTTCGCTGAGGATATAGGGTCCAATTTTTTTCCATTGGAGGTATAAGGAGCAAAATTAAATTTTGATGAATGGGAAATCTTTCTTCGCTGAGGATTTACGGTCCACTTTTTTTCCATCGGAAGTATAAGGAGCAAAATTAAATTTTGATGAATGGGAAAGCTTTCTTCGCTGAGGATATAGGGTCCAATTTTTTTCCATTGGAAGTATAAGGAGCAAAATTAAATTTTGATGAATGGGAAAACGTTCTCCGCTGAGGATATAGGGTCCAATTTTTTTCCGTTGGAAGTATAAGGTGCAAAATTAAATTTTGATGAATGGGAAATCTTTCTTCGCTGAGGATATAGGGTCCAATTTTTTTTCCATTGGAAGTATAAGGAGCAAAATTACTAGACGCCCAGCTTAAAGTAGATCCAGCAAACAGTTACTACAAGACTTGTAATTTTTCCTGACCGTTAGAGTCATTAAGTGCTGTGTTCGTTAATTAAGCAATCCGGAGCATGGCGTATACTTTAAGCATCATTTCAGTTAGAAAAGTGTTTACATTGAAGTATGTTATTGTTTTATTGTAACGTAGACAATTATGAGACCTCATCAACCATTTCCACTAAAAACATTAAACTGAGGAATAGGAAAGTTTCACCTCTCCTGTTACAGAGGATGTTCACACACATTACTAGAACCTTTTTGATAAGAAATTACAGAAAATAGAAGACATTCCAAGGATTGGAACTGTGCAAAACCGTATTAGATGAACAAGAAAGAAACATCTGCAGCAGTTAAATATTGTCTGCTAAGAAAATGGCGCACGTAAACGAGCTGTGGATAGAAGATTATGTTTTTGATAAGAAATTGCAGAAAATAGGAGAATTGAAACTGGCCACAGCGTGTTAGATGAAAACGAAAGAAACATCTGCTGCAGTTAAATATCGTCTGCTAAGAAAATGGCACACGTAAGCCAGCTGTGGATAGAAAATTATGTTTTTGATAAGAAATTGCAGAAAATAAGAGAATTGAAAGTGGCAACAGCGTGTTAGATGAACGCGAAAGAAACATCTGCTGCAGTTAAATATCGTATGCTAAGAAAATGGCGCACGTAAACGAGCTGTGGATAGAAGATTATGTTTTTGATAAGAAATTGCAGAAAATAGGAGAATTGAAACTGGCCACAGCGTGTTAGATGAAAACGAAAGAAACATCTGCTGCAGTTAAATATCGTATGCTAAGAAAATAGCGCACGTAAACAAGCTGTGGATAGAAGGTTAGGTTTTTGATAAGAAATTACAGAAAATAAGAGAATTGAAAGTTGCAACAGCGTTTTAGATGAACGCGAAACAAACAAAACATCTGCTGCAGTTAAATATCGGCTGCTAAGAAAATGGCGCAAGTAAACAAGCTGTGGATAGAAGGTTATGTTTTTGATAAGAAATTAAAGAAAATAGGAGAATTGAAACTGGCCACAGCGTGTGATGAAAACGAAAGAAACATCTGCTGCAGTTAAATATCGTCTGCTAAGAAAATTCCGCACGTAAACAAACTGTGGATAGAAGGTTATGTTTTTGCTCTTTACGAAGAGAAATAGTTAGTGCGATCAAAAAATTCCGAGACTAGGTACGTAGCGCGCCAACAGATGGCAGTACGCGAATGCGCGAGCAGCGGTCAAGGGCAGGGACGTTCGTGAGTCATTGTGCCGAGTGGCGTCGTCCTGTGAACATCGGGAGCTGTGCTACATGATATTTGGTGACCACGTGCAGAACAGAGCTGCGATTTCAGTATGGACTACAATCTAGATCAGCGAGCAAACATCAAATTCTGCGTCAAACTTGGCGAATCGGGAACCGGATCCGCATGAAATGTTGCGACAGGCTTATGGCAATGAATCAATGAGTCGTGCCAGATGTTTTGAGTAGCACGTGCGCTTCAAGAGCAGCAGAACAGCACTGGAAGACGACGAGAGATCAGTGTGACCGTCCACGAACAAAACCCCTGAAAATGTGGACACAATTAGAGAACTGGTGCATGAGGATCATCGGAGAACCATTCGAGACATTGCTACCATCGTCAATGTGTCATACGGAACAGTGCAAGAAATTCTGACGTCGGTTTTGAACATGTACCGCATTGCTGCAAAGTTTGTGCCAAAGATTCTGAACCCCAAACAGAAGGCGTTCCGTGTCGAACTCTGTCAAGATGTTCGTCAGCAGGTGGCCAATGATCTAACGTTCCTGTCGCGGTCCATCACTGGGGACCCCTGCGACTTCTTTCTGTTCCCGAAGCTGAAGCTGAAGCTCAAGTGTCGCCATTTTGAAACCGTGGATGAGATCCAGCGCGAATCGCAGACCGTGCTTGACACGATTTACGAACAGGACTTGCCGGGAGCGTTCCAACAGTGGCAAAAACGCTGGCAGCGGTGTATCGCTGCCCAAAGAGACTACTTTGAGGAGATCATAGCCAGACTTAAGTAACGTAAGTACTTTGTTGTATATCGGCCTAGACTCGTAACTTTTTGATCGAACGTCGTATTAATACTCCGTAATTAAGAAACGCTCTGAAAATCATGGAATTAGCATTTTTAAATGCAAAATAAGCAATATCATTTGTAATAAAGGGAAACATCGTCAAGCATTGCTTTTAACAGAAAAAAGACACCAAAGAGGTAGTTAGTGCAATAAAAGCAGCCTGGAGTCTCTTGCACCCGACCGCTGAAAATGGGCTCAGAGTAGCCTTAAACATGTCAGGTGATACCATCGTAGAACGACTTGTTGACTATTTTAATTTTGGCACTTCGCAATAAATTGTCATCGAACAGTGAACCATTTGAGTTGCTGAAATTCTTACAGCGTCGATGCAGTCTGATCTTAACAACAGTCATAGAATGGTTTTAATTCATCACACCATTCTTTAGAATTGTGGAATTGCTCGTGTTTGTGTTGAACTGTGAACATTGAATATCCTTTAATGGTGTATTGCAACAGCGGACACCAGGCAAGTGGCAAGGTTGAACTGAAATGTAATAGGTATGCTTTATGCAAAGCAGGAGGACTGAAGCTGAAATAAGGTGAGCGTAATGTGTACAGCTCGATATACCTCACTGACGATTTTTTGTCTCACTGGCTGAAACGTACAATAAGCTTACAAAATTGAATGGGAATATATTGAATATGTAGAGATGTTCTTAGGTTCAGATATAAATATTTCATTGTCATCGATGTCAACTTCTCGGTTTGGGGCTCATGCACACTATAACGTGCGTAACAGTATTTTATCGGACTTCACCCCAATATACATCCATGGAAGCTACGTACTTTTACGACTATCTCAAAATGAAGATCTCTGGTCTTAAAAGAAATTCCACCGACCCAAACAGCACGGCTAAGTAGTTAAAAATATCTGTATCAACTTAAGAAAGGTAGCAAATAAAGATTGGAATCTGGAAACGAACATAAAACATAATGTTCACCTCCTTTTGTCTAAGCACGTGGCTGAGCGCAGAACACGGTGTAGACCTCTTTATGAATATAACTGAGCTGGAGCAAGAGAGAAATTTATTGTGACTATTGATGAAGCATGGATTGCAACAAAAACGATTGTAACAAAAAATGGTAGATTGATTATCGCAAAAGAGCAGAAAAAGACTTACAACCTTGGTCCCGAGAATCCAAAGAAAGTTTCAGTAAAGGATTCATGATTATTGCTGGTTCCTCGTGCAGTGGAAAATTAAAGTTAAGAAATGTTGAAAAGAATGTTAAAATCAGTTTTACATACAATATTTCCAAAATAATGTTTGAAATCCTATATTTAAAGAGGAATTATCATGCCTTGTATCATTCCTTTATCCACACAGCCTTCAAAGAGTAGAACTTCATCAGGATAAGTGTACCAGCCATATGTCCAAATTTGCCACTGTATTTCTTGAAAAAAATAAAACGACATACTGGTATCAAGTCTATATCTTTTGCTCAAATTCCTTCAAAGTCCCCTGATGTACCACCAATGGACTATTGTTCATTCGTACTACTAAAAAGACTGGTATCAAGTCTATACCTTTTGCTCATATTCCTTGAAAGTACCCTGATGTGTCACCAATGTGCCTTCGGACTGCTAAAAAGACTATACCTTTTACTCATAGACTATACCTTTACTCAAGTCTATACCTTTTACTTATATTCCTTCAAAGCCCCTTGATGTGTCGCTAATGGACTATTGTGCCTTCGGACTGCTGAAAGGACTGGTATCAATTTTATATCTTTTGTTCATATTCCTTCAAAGTCCTTTGATGTGTCACCAATGGACTATTTTTCCTTGGTACTGCTAAAAAGACTGGTATCAAGTCTATACCTTTTGATCATATTCCTTCAAAGTACCCTGTTGTATCACCAATGGACTATTGTGCCTTCGTACTGCTAAAAATACTGGTATCAAGTCTATACCTTTTCCTCATATTCCCTCAAAGTCCCCTGAAGTGTCACCAAAGGAATACTGTGCCTTCGGACTGCTAAAAAGAGAGCTTTCTAAATTCAGACCTAAAACCATGACTGGATTGTGGAACGCACTGCAAGAGGAGTGGAATAAAATACCTCTACCAATTTTAAAAACTGTCCTGTTGGAAATCTATATGTAATTTCATCCAGAGGAAGAACTATCAGATAGAATATTTAAGAAAGAAATAATTTTATTCTAAACATTAATTATACAGGGTTACAAGAAAAGTCCGTGATCAGTCCAATATCTCACGAACTATGGAAGTTAGCTATTTACTTCTACTGCAGTTGTATAGGAAACTCCCTAAGGCGCACACAGTAACACCACGAGGGGTCCTCTCGACCCCTTTTTGGCGGGATGAGGGCGCTATTGCGTCCCCCTTCGCAGATAGGGCAAAAAAGGCCAATTACGAACTTGTTCCGCGAGGCAAAAATATTACATAATTTTTTTTGTCCCATAACAAAAGATGGAAAGGGACTCTCCAAATGCGTAAACAGCGGAAAGCTATATGACTCGCTGTGTCCGGGTAGTGTCAGCAACCGCTCACGTACAGATAGGCCAAAGCGGGACGATTCTTACTCTGGCATGCGTATTTTCACATCTCCACAGCAGCACAAATGAAGTTGCCCGGGAAAGTGGATTAAGTAAACAGCGTGTACTACAAATTTCGCACAGAAACCATATTCATCCGTATTCCTTTCATTCGCCGCAGGCACTGTGGCCTGGAGATGGGGAGAAAAGACTTGATTTTTGTAATGTCATGTTGAATGCTTTAGAAGAGGACCCAGAGCTTCTGTCAAACACTTTATGGACAGATGAGTTACGCTTCTCACGAGGTGACATGGTAAATACGCATAATGTACACTACTGGGCACACGAAAAATCCCTATTGGGCTAGAAATGCACACCATCAAGTGAGGTGGTTCACTAACGTTTGGTTTGGCATTTGGGGGAACCAGATTGTAGGACGCTTTTTTACAACGCAAATCTGAATGGTGAACAGTATTTGCATCTCCTTCAAACGGATTTCCTGGACAATGTACCATTACAGCCTTTATTGAACATGTGATAACAGCACGACGAAACACCACCACATAGCAGTGCACACGTATCAAGATGGCTAAACGATGTGTTGGACCGGAGACGGGTAGGACGAGGAGGTACCGTAGAATGGCCTCCATGCTCAGCAGACTTTAGCCCTTAGGACTTTTTTCCTTTGGGGCCCTCATGCTCAGCAGAACTTAGCATTTAGGACTTTTTCCTTCGGAGCCATCATGCTCAGCAGAACTTAGCCCTTAGGAATTTTTCCTTTGGGGCTATCATGCTCGGCAGAACTTAGCCATTAGGACTTTTCCTTTGAGGCCATCATGCTCAGCAGACCTTAGCCCTTAGGACTTTTTCTTTTGGGTCCATCATGCTCAGCAGAACTTAGCCCTTAGGACTTTTTCCTTTTAGGACATCATGCTCATCAGACCTTAGCCCTTAGGACTTTTTCCTTTGGTGCCATCATGCTCAGCAGACCTTAGCCCTAGGCCTTTTTCCTTTGGGGCCAACATGCCCAGCAGACCTTAGCCCTTAGGACTTTTTCCTTTGGGGCCATCATGCTCAGCAGAACTTAGCCCTTAGGACTTTTTCCTTTGGGGCCATCATGTTCAGCAGACCTTAGCCCTAGGCCTTTTTCGTTTGGGGCCAACATGCCCAGCAGACCTTAGCCCTTAGGACTTTTTTCTTTGGGGCCATCATGCACGGCAGACCTAAGCTCTTAGGACTTTTTCCTTTGTGGCCATCATGCTCAGCAGAACTTAGCCCTTAGGACTTTTTCCTTTGGGGACATCATGCTCAGCATACCTTAGCCCTTATGACTTTTTTCTTTTGGGGCCATCATGCTCAGTAGACCTTAGCCCTTAGGACTTTTTTCTTTTGGGGCCATCATGCTCAGCAGAACTTAGCCCTTAGGATTTTTTCCTTTGGGGCCATCTTAAATCACGGGTGTATGTATCACCACCGCTAAATGTAGCACATCCGCAACAGCGTATAGCATCCACCTGTGCCTCTGTTGAAGGGGATGAGTTGCAACTCATGCACCGTCAGCTCGTAGAACGCTTGCAGGCGTGCATATTTGCTGAAGGTCAACATTTTGAGTATGTACACATGTAAATTGTATTTCTAAACTAATAAAATCTCTACAGTATTATAAAGCAGGTTTTCGTGCTGGATAAGAACATCGATAGTAAATAGACGTCGAAGCACGATTCATGATATTGACACAGGCGGAAAGTGAAAAAAGAACACCAAGAAGGAATTGGCGGACGATCATGAAATTTTACATATGTTAATGGCGTCGAGCTTACGTAGGTGTGATGTTAATTTCGGGACCAACCGGTGAGCGCTTGCGCCACACCACGGCATAATATGCAAATTATCGTCGTTGGTATTTAAGGAGCACGGCGAAGTTAATGTAATCAGTCGTCGGCGTACGAACACGTGCGAAGACTTTGAAGAAGCTGCAATACCTGGACATGGAAGACGTGTACGATATCAGCAGTTATCGGACTTTGAGCGAGGTCGTCTAGTCGGACTCCGCGAGGCCGGGTGGTCGTATCGTTGTATCGCAGAGCGAATTGGATGGGAAGTATCGGTGGTGGTACGATGGTGGCGTAGATGGTCCGAGGAACATTCCCACACGAGAAGACGTGGAAACGGGAGTCACAGACGGACTGATGAGCGGACCGATCGACGCATAAGAAGAGCGGCGTTGTCAAGCAGAACATCCACTGCGACGCAAATCCGAGCTGTCGTTGCACCTGAGGTGACTATGCGAACAATTCGCAACCGTCTACTGGATGCAGGACTACGTGCACGTGTGCCTCTGGCATGTGTACTTCTGACTCCAGCCCACCGTCAGGAACGGCTGCAGTGGTGTCGCCAACATCTGCACTGGAGAACGCAATGGCGATCTGTCGCGATCAGCGATGAAAGCAGATTCTGTTTGGGAGCCTCCGATGGCCGTATGCGTGCTCGCAGACGCACAGGGGAGCGTCTCCACACTTCTTGCATCCGCCAGCAACACACAGGGCCTACACCTGGTCTCCTGGTGTGGGGAGCGATCAGCTATCACTCCCGTACACAACTAGTGTTTGTACCGGGTACGTTAAACATCACCTCCTACAACAACAACATCATTCAGCCCGTTGTTCTGCCATTTGTAAGGTCGGTCCATCGTGGTGTTTTCCAGCAAGATAACGCACGCTCACACACGGCACGTGCAACGCAACATGCATTTCAGGGTGTGAGACAACTTCCATGGCCTGCATGTTCACCGGATTTGTCCCCCATTGAGCACGTGTGGGATTTTATGGGATAACGATTTATCCGGTCTCCACTGCCAGCTACGACCATCCCCAATTTACGCGTCCAGGTTGAGGATGCTTGGAACTCAATACATCAAACTTACATCCAACATCTGTACGACAGACTAAATGCCCAGAATTGCACAGTGTGACGCAGTTCATGGCGGTTCAACCTCGTACTAACCATGTTACATGGAAATGCTATTTTTCAGTTTACCAGCAAATACAGCTGTATTTTGCCATAATGTTTTGATCACGTTATCCTTTGTATTCCGTTATTATGCTGTATGAATTTCGTTGGTATCAGACGTCTCCTTCTTGGTGTTCTTTTTTACTTTCCGCCAGTGGATATCTGAAACCATGTGATATTAAAAACTTTAATCGCAGTTAAAAACAGCGCATGAGTCATAAATGTATATCAAATCTTTTGGTGTCGCCTGAGACTCCCATCTTCAGATGTCTGACTAACAGAGCGAAACTTAATTTAATTTTTGATGTGAAAACAACAAACATCAATGCGTTGCTTAAAAATGAGAAAGATCTCATTGATATCGGTAATAAAAGTGGTATTTCTTGTGTACCGTTGAACCCCGTGGATGTGAACAGCGAACAACGTGTTCATATTGGATCCAAGTTAAGGAACTTGGCTACTCGTCTCAACGAACAGCAATACAATATAAAGATGGGTTCACCAAACAAATCTTTAGCCAGCCTTGCTAACAGAGGTGAATACAGCCCATATTTGGACAGTGTCACTATCCTTGTGTTACCACCGAACAGTTTCTTGACTTTAATTACCGAAAGCTTGCACATATTACCACACAAAAAGTGTGCCTGTAATGATGATTTTCCGTACCATGTTTCCCACCGTTGGAAAATACTCATAAGGTGCGTCGCATAAATACAGAGACAGTCTACTCTGCACCGTGAACGCAATGTGAATATAGGTAGGAAGCTGAAGTGGTACCTAATTAGACATAACCCTACAACAAACGTTTCGATCCGTCGAGATGACCGGATTGTGTGAAAAGAACACCACAAAGTGAAATAGTGTAATTTTAGGTGTGTCATAAATATAAAGGCAACTATGTAAAGTAGCCACATGCAAATGAGATGTACAAATTAGCGTGTTGTACGCACGCGCATGGGCCGTAATTCGGTTCAGCCTACAAAAGACAGCGGTCCTGCCGTCGGACATTCATTTGCTAAAATGCTACGCAACAGTCTGCTCTTTTAATGCCACCACACATGAGAACTCCCGTTGATTCTCATACAGATCACGAGCGAGGATACCCCAGAGGTTCTCGATAGGATTCAGATCTGGACTGAGGGCTGGGCAATCCATTACGGTCACATGATGAGTGTTAAACCAGCTTTTCGTTGATGCAGACCGATGGATAGAGATTTGTCTTGCTGGAACAGATAACCAACACCTACTAGAGTTTCGGCAAACGGTAAAACGTGGATGCTGAGTATGTCCTGATACGTTTCGTAGTATTTCCTGCCTCGCAGGAAAGACATATCCGTTGTCCCATTGAACGCAAAAGCTTCCCAGAATATCACAGGCCCCCTCCTTTCTGCCTGCGGAAGAAGGTGCGTGGCTCGCGTCGTAAATCATGCCAATAGCAGTCCCAACCGTCAGGGCCGTCCAGGTTGAACTTTTTCTCATCGAAGAAAATAGTTGTGATCCACTCGTCCGTCCAGTGCATGTGGCTGCTTGCCCATAACGATCTAGCTTCCTTGTGGCGCTGCCTGAGGTGTGTGGCAGACTGCGCATTTTACGGCGACTTGCGACTTTCCTTGATTCGTCGATGAACTGTGTCCTTTCAGACGGTGACACCAACAGTCCGAGAACCTTGACGAAGTGATAACCTTTGGGATGAAACTAAACGCATGATGGAACGATCATTTTGTTTGGTTATTATTCGAGGCCTTCCAGGGCGTTTTCTGGCAGTTAACGTCCCGCGTTTCAATAAAGTTTTATAAATTACTGCCCTACTACTCCCCATGGCTTTGCAAATTTTCGCTACAGGCAATCCATTTGCTCTCAGTCTCCAAATCTTCTGCACTTCCTCACTGAACGAAGCTGGTATGCACTCTGTCCAGAACACTTACATCACTTGGTGGACAGTATGCCCAATCGGGTTTTCAGTGTTATTCGAACCAACGGCTCCACTATTCGTACCGGAGGTGCTCATAACTGGTAAGTCTTTATATTTTTGAGACAGCGTATTTCTGCTTTTTTCTTGTACTTGGCGTTGGAATTGCTATGTTTCCGTCAAACTATTGTGCACATGCGTGTCCTATGCTATTTGTGCAATAAATATGAAGTGTACATTTCAGCTCGTTGTTGTTTCTTTTTTATTCGAGAATTTTTCTGTTTCTATATTTATGCGACGCACTGTAGACCGTGATGTATTAACTTAATTTTGTTTATTGTGTTTCCTATGTTTACGATAAGATATCCATCTCTATTTTTTTTTTTTTTTTTGCTAGATTTGCGCATGTGTCAAATGCTTACCCTACGTCACTGATTTTTAACTATATAATTATGTAAGTTTTCTCGCTCTGTTAGTCACACATGTGAAGATGGGAGTCGCAGGCGACCCCGAAAGATCTCATGTACATTTAGCACCCATGTGCTGTTTTTAACTGTTATTAAAGTTTTCAATATCATATGGGTTTAGATATAGTGCTTCGACGGCTATTTAATATTGATGTTCTACAGTATTATGCATTCCTATTTTGTAGCTTTGTCTAAATACTCGGTTGTTTCTTCCGATGTGATGATTTTCTTGGTGCCTCATTCTCGGTCCCCTTCCATCTTTTGTTATGGAACAAAAACATTTATGTACTATTTTTGCCACGATCAACAAGTTTCTCATTGACTTTTTTGCCCTGTCTACAAGAGGGGGGGCATAGCACTCTCCTCCCCAAAGAGGGTCGAGGGGATCCCTCGTGGTGTTCTTGTGTACGCCGTAGGAGGCTACCTGTACAACTGCACAAGAAGTAAATCGCTAACTGTTACAGTTCCTGAGATATTGGCCTCATAAAGAACTTTTCTTGTAACCCTCTACACTGAAGAGCAATTGAGTTAGAGATACCTGTCTAGTAACGTGTAGCACCATTTTTTTTCCTGATGACGGCGGCGCTTCGTCTCGTCATGGACTCAACAAGTCACTGTAATCGTTGGGAAGCCATGCGGATCCACGACCCCTGAACAAGCTCCCACAGTTCACGAAGATTTGATGGATGGGGTCAGAGCATTGAACATCTCTCTCGATGGCATCCCACATGAGCTCGATGGGATTGAGGTCAGGTGACCTAGCTGGCGAAAGATACGAGGTCACGTCGGTCAGTGGAGTGTTCATTCAACCATTCGGATACAGTTCGGGAGCGATGGCACGGTGCATTGTCTTGTTGCAGGATAAGGTCCCCAGTGGGATGTTGAAGACGCACAAACGGGAGCAAATGATCTTCCAGGTTATTCCGGTAACGTTGACCTGTAAGGGACGATGTCACACGTAACAGGGGTCGCAATTCAGTCCACGTACACAGTCCCCAGACGAGAATGCCACCCTCACGAGCTTGAAGAGTACCGTGCTGGCAAGAAGGATCCATCGCTTTATGTGGTTTGCGCCATACTCGTTTCCTGCCATTCGCATGTACCAACGTGAATCTCCACTGATCAGTCCAGGCAACATTTTTCCATATGTCTAGGGCACAGTGGCGCTGTTCCCGAGCCCATGCTAATCTTTTCACCCTGTGATGTGCGGTCAGCAGCGGTGCCCTCGTGGGACGATGGCTTCTGTACCCCATAGCGAGGAGATGGTTCTGGATGGTGTGGCTGCTTGCACGTTTTTGTGCACCAGCGTTAACTTGCCGAGCGATTTCTTGCACTGTGGCCCGTCTATCCGCTGTTACAATGCGAGCTAGCCGACGATGACCCCGTTCATCCACACGCTGTTGTCCACGGCAGTTGGCCCTTGGACGGATGGTTTTACCAGATTCGATGTACTGACGGTGCACCCGTGACACAGTGGCTCGTAAAAATCCCAGTACCTGCACGACTTCCGAAATGGGGTGACCCATTCGTCGAGCCCCGACAATTTGTCCACGATCAAATGCGCTTAGATCCTTCGTCTTACCCATACTGCGTCCGGCTCTTACTGATTCCCGTCGCATCACTCCTTATATTGTCGGGTCGCTGCATACGTCATGTCGTTTCCGTTTACAAGGCCGCCCACAGCGCCACATTTGCATAATGCCAGCTGGCTCTAATTCAATTGCTCTTCAATGTATATACATACACTCAGGTGCTAAAAAAACTGGGAAGGGTTCTAAAATTATTATTATATGCTACCCCACCTATGCGTTAAATGGTATCGTCCGCCAACGACGTGCATACAGAGTCATATAGTCATATATCTCCGCAAGCTGAAGTAAAACCATTAGCAGTTCAGATGGTAGCGTGCCAAGATTTGGTGTCATAGTCGGCGCCAGGGAGATAGGTTACACCATCTCCGAAATTACCATGAAATTTTGATTTACACGGTCAACAAGTTCAAAGGTGTACCTCGACTGCACAAACTCAGCGGAAAAATCCAATTTGCAAACTCGGTGTAGCTTTAGAAAATCCCTGGACGAACGTGGACAGCGGCGTCTGATGCGCATCGTAGCGTCCGCCCGGTGTGCAGCAATCACATCGCAATTTAATGCTGTGGCCCCCATGTTTGGACAGTGGGACGTTCCATGTGTTCTTTGGGGTTCCGAAACCAACAGCCCACCCGGTGGCGACTGCTGACTCGGCGACAGAAGGCTGTGCGCCGCTCCTGGGTTCGGCAATACCGCCATTGGACGCAAGAGGACTGGAAACGTGTAATCTGGTGTAGACGAATCGCATGGTGCCAGCTATTTTGGGCAGATGGCAGACTCCGAATGTAACGTCAACCACCACGAGACAATGGATCCCGCTTATCTACAAGGAAAAGTACAAGCCCGTGGTGGCTCTGTTATGGTGTGGGGTATTTTCAACTGGAACGCATTAGGAACCATCATACGTGTGCAGACCGCTCTGATCAGCGGAAGCTACGGAACCACCCACAAGGATCATTTGCACTCGTTCATCCACTCACGGGTGCAACATCTATCAACATGACAATTCGCCACCGCACGCGTCCACAATTGTCCGACTATGGCTGGAAGAACATTTTACAGAATTTGGCATTCTGACTTGGCCCCACTCGTTCGCCGGATTTAAACGCCATCGAATACATTTGGGAGGCTATTCAACGTGCTATAAAACCCAGGAGTCCTACACCTGAGAATATTACGAAACTGTGGGATACCCTTCAGGACGCATGCATGTTGGCACTGTCTCTACAGTACTACAGAGGGCTCCTGCAGCCCATACGTCGCTCATTTCTGCTGCTATCCCCTCGCGAAAGTGACCGACGCGGTATTAGGGAGGGATCCCAGTTTTTTTAACTCAGTGTATAGTTTTATATTATATATATATATATACAATATTCGTATTTTTTTACATTATATTATATATCGTAACATGTGGAACTTTTTTTTATTTGATAAAAGGTTTAACGACCACCGTGAACAACTCAATGGGCTATAAACAATCGCCCGTCCCTAATTTAGGACCACTGGTTCCAGGAAAAGGAGAGAGCCAGGGTCGTAAGAGAAACACAACAACCATGCCTCACCGGGATTCGAACCCGGACTCATAACGAACGAATGGTCACAAGCCAGCGCTTAGGCCAACATTTTTTACCATTTTCTAGCTCTCTGGTTTTGTCATTTAAAAGAGTTTAGAATTACCTACTTGACGGTGACTTCTTTGTCTTTTACCGATAACAATTTTCTCTTCCAAATTTTGTCATTTAAAAGAGTTTAGGATTACCTACTTGACGGTGACGTGAGTTCCAAAGTTGCTTAGCGACACATATGAAGGAAAAACCACACCGATCCTCCCAATCCAACTCTCACTTCGACGGTGAAAGCAGAAATGGGCACAATCCTGGGAACTGTTATCTCCTGTCTTGCCTACGGGCGACATTCCATTCCATTGCTCCCCGATTCCTTTCTGCAATCGTCGGCAAGAAATCCACATATGTGCCTGAACACCACCTATCCTCTTCTTGCCTAAGAATACAGCGCATGTTTTCAACTCTGCTGACGCGATATTTTCCGGGCATAGCCCCTCAAAGTACGTGGTGCAGGCTCATGCACAACTCGCTTTTTAAGTATTTAGTGCACTCCCTTCTTTTTGCTTTTCTGTCAACATTCTTCCACTAGCACTCCAAGATTATATTAAGCAGTAGAAATTCGTCTTGTGTGCCACCATTTCTGTTCCTCCATTCCAGTACAGTGTGCAGGGAATTTCCTTTCCCTCATTTAAAATAGAATTTCAATAAATTGTGGATCTTCGCTTGTGAAAAGTGGTCACCTCAGCTGTTCTCTCTCTCTCGTTAAATCTGAGGATGTCATTAAATTTTGTTCGTTATAATGACCTTTGAATTGACATTATACCTGGGAAAAGTTTCATGTTTTTCTCGTTAAATCGGGAATCTCGCTAAATACGAGATCGTTATATGCGGGTTAAATAGACTGAAAAACATTTTGTGCGATTAACCAAAAACGCTCAGTCTGTGATTAACAATTTCTCACGTGACTCAAAAAACAGACTGAACATTTCTGGCTTTGATGAACACTTTTCAAAAATACGCCATTCTGCAGCATATACACTGACGGAAAAAAATCCCAACACCAAGAAGAGGTTGTGTTAGATAAACGACAGTTGGTAGGCGGTGAGAGTATATCTGTAAGATGACTATAAAGAAGTGAATTTCTCCGTCATTTCTATCCGCGCCAGGATTCGAACCCGGGTCCACTCATCTCCGGAATAAGTTGCTCTACCAATTAAGCTACGCGGACGTTTTATTCTGATTCCTATCTGCCTTTATGTCGTGTGCGTCCTACTGGCAGGTATGTCACATCTCCTGGTACGTTACATCATCTCCCCCTTATTATTATTATTTTTTTTTTTTTTCGAAGTGCTGGAGAAAGGATTCTCTTATTTTTCCTATCTCGCGGTGTGGAAATAACATCACACCAATGCGAGATTTTGAACGGTCGGGTCATCCGGATAGTTCGGGCGCCATTATAACGAAGTGAATTTCTCCGTCATTTCTATCCGCGCCAGGATTCGAACCCGGGTCCACTCATTCCGGAATAAGTTGCTCTACCAATTAAGCTACGCGGACATTTTATTCTGATTCCTATCTGCCTTTATGTCGTGTGCGTCCTTCTGGCAGGTACGTCACATCTCCTGGTACGTTACATGACGTCTATGCAAATTTCGCGCTCGACACATACGTGTGGCGCTAGTAGCGCCCATCGGAACATGCAAAGCAGGTTTGCTGTAAATACGTGCTGTAACGTTCGTAAGCATTAGTTATTGTTGAGATTCGACGTAGGGTGTTGATGTTAGTCAAGAATGCCTTTAAGAAGACGAAGAAGCCATTATCAACAGCTCACGGAGTTTGAACGAGGTCGTGTAATAGGGCTACGAGAAGGTGGATTTTCCTTCCGCAATATTGCAGAACGACTTGACAAGAATGTAGCCACTGTGCATGATTGTTGGCGGCGGTGGTCAAGGGAAGGTACTGTCTCAAGAAGACCGGGTTCCGGCTGGCCACGTGGCACTACTGAGAGGGAAGACCGCCGTGTACGGCGTATGGTCGTGGCCCATCGTACCGCGTCTGCGGGAGCAATTCGAGCTGCAGTTGCCACCACAGTGACACAACGAACTGTTACAAATCGGTTACTTGAAGGACAGCTCCGAGCCAGACGCCCTGTAGCGTGCATTCCACTTACTCCAAACCACTGTCGTTTGCGACGTCAGTGGTGTCAAGCTAGACCTCATTGGAGGACGGAGTGGAGATCTGTTGTGTTTTCTGATGAAAGCCGGTTCTGCCTGGGTGCCAGTGATAGCAATGTGTTGGTTAGAAGGAGGTCAGGTGAGTGCCTACAACCAGCCTGTCTGCAGCCGAGACACACTGGACCTACACCTGGAGTTATGGTCTGGGGAGCAATTTCCTATGACAGCAGGAGCACTCTCGTGGTTATCCCACGCACCCTGAAGGCGCAGGTGTACGTCGGTATGGTGATTCAACTTGTTGTGCTGCCATTCATGAACAGCATTACAGGGGGTGTTTTCCAACAGGATAACGCTCGCCCGCATACCGCTGTTGTAACCCAAAATGCTCTACAGAGTGTCGACATGTTGCCGTGGCCTGGTAGATCACCAGATCTTTCCCTAATCAAGCACGTATGGGACATCATTGGATGACAACTCCAGCGTCACCCCCAACCAGCATTAACCGTCCCTGTATTGACCGACCAAGTGAACAGGCATGGAACTCCATCCCACAAACTGACATCCAGCACCTGTACGACACAATGCATGAACTTTTGCGTGCTTGCATTCAATATTCTGGCGCTTACACCGGTTATTAATATATCAGCATTTCACATTTAAAATGGCTCTTCTCGCGCTTACAATAAGCTGTGATCTTGAAACCTTAATCGATTAAATATATTACCTATACAAATGTATTGCCGCTATTTCATTTCTCTACAACTATTTTTTCGTGGTGTTGGGATTTTTTTCCGTCAGTGTAGTTAAATTAAATGCATTACAACACTGAGTATTAACATCAGTAAGCCATGAAAATACTTACTTGTAATGCTGTAACACCTTGTCCGCATTGATGTGGTACCAGAAAGTGAAGGAGTTGTTCCAGCTGCTGAAAAGAATTTAATTACATCCTCTTACTGCTTAAATAAAAACGCAATTCAAATAAAATAAAAACCAAATACAATGGCTTTTCAAGGCACAGATTTTTGGCACTGAATACAAGCTGAGTAATGTTTACATGCCGAACGTTAAACGGAAGGCTGATATTCAGGTTAAGCGTACAGACACGGCTGGTGCTGTTGTACCTCGTGACAGAAGAGCTGTTATACGTTGACTTTATAACAGTGTTTCGTTTTGCGTGGACATAGGAAGCACGAAGTTAACGCTTGAACAACGAGTTACGTGATAAAAATATCTTTTCGCCTCTAAAAATCTAACAAAGAAACAAATAAAGTGCTTGAAGAAGCCTTTGATGAGGAAGTGATGTCACGTGTTCCAGCAAAAGCAGTGTTGTTTCCGTACTATGCACTATGAGCACGCTGCCTAACCATCAATAAGATGTTCCGCCGGCCACCACATGGGTTAACAGTTGGCAACCCCATTACTTTACGTCGCTGGGAAAATTTTCTCAACAAGTCCTGAAAAATATCCGTGTGGATCTGCCAGGAAACAAACGAACGACGGTCTATATGTGAAGCGGACGTTCTAGCAACTAGACTGTTTTGCCACGCCCGAGCCTCTTCTTGAAGCTCAGCCTCTCTCTTGCGCGATGTATAACGAATGGTCCTTTTTTTACAATATTCCGATGTACTTTTTATAAATGTCCGTTTCATATAATTCATTAATTTATTTTTTCAACTAACGATAGTTTTTATTTACCTTAAAGGAACTTAACTTATTTTCAACGAGTGTACCAACTTAAAGGCGCTTTCCAAAAATTTGTGCTCTCCTTGTGGTCTTCAAAGGCGATTGCTTAATAAATTTCTGCCGCCCCGGTGGCGCAGTGGTCTAAGGCGTTGGCCTCTGATCATTCGTCCGTAAGGGGTCCGGGTTCGAATCCCGGTCAGGCATGGATGTTGTGTTTGTCTTACGGCACTGGCTCTTTCCCTTCCCTGGAACCAGTGACCCTAAATTAGGGACGGGCGACTGCTTATAGCCCATTGAGTTGCTCACGGTGGTCGTTAAACCTCCAATAAAAAAAAAAAAAAAAAAAAAATTAATTTCTTTACTCGTTCATGTCGCATGCTGTTATATTTTTTATGTTGTATCTTTCCTTTCCGCGGTCCGAAGCTACATTTGTTCTAAAGAAGGAAAGATATTTTATTTTACTTGACGTTATTTTTAGCAGCGAATTCCTCCAGTCTTGTGTGTTCAACCCATGGATGAGTACATTATACCCACATAGCGTTGCTTTTTTTTTTTTTTTTTTTTTTAAATAGTTGATAAATTTTGTACGCGTATAATTCTTATTTTTTCCCAACATAATGATTTTTTAATGTTTTTCAGGGCTTTTGTTTCAGGCGGTTTAGGTGTATGTTAAAACAAAAGATTACACCAAAATAATTTCTTGTTGTTCATGCAAATAGTGTGGAAGTGTTTCATGTCTGTCTCTATTGTCGATTCTTTGTGTGTCTGGGCAGGAATTTTCCTACAAAATGAGTTTCTCTAAATGCATGACAGTAATTGACTATTTCTTATCGTTCATTAATAATTATTTATACAATTTTCTTCCGACGGTAATCATCGTCGACGTTACTTTTCATTAGGAAATTAATTCGGCTTTCTACATATGGCTTTTTTTCTTAGCATCCACTAAAATAACACGGTGGTGATAACCTCGTCCTCAACTAACTCGAACCACCGCACGCGTTACTTCTGCGCATGCGCAGTCCCGTTGCTTCTACCTCGTGTCATGGTTGCTTCGGTTGCCAGCTACGGCCCACTAGTGGCACTTGTTGAAGGCCCGTATTCACGGCGATTCTGCAGGGCCATCAATAGCTGCCAACTGATGGCGCTGCCACCAACGGACCACTATCGTGCCGTGACCGGCATATTTCAGCCAGCAGTGACCCATCACTGCCAGCTGGTTGCCAGCAGTTTCCCAACACTTGTGTTTTTCGCTGGGGTGTGTTTCATTTGCATAAAGAGTTTACGGAAAGGAGACAAAAAATAATGACGATATGGCAAAGGAAGGACTGTCTTAGCTCTCTGAAGGACGGCTTTTGCTCTTGGAAGGACAGCATTGGCACTATGAAGGATGGTCTTAGCTTTTTGAAGGGCGGCCTTAGCTCTGTGAATGACGACCTTAGCACTGTGAAGGACTGCCTTAGCTGTATGAAGGACGACTTTAGCTCTGTAAAGGACGACCTTAGTTTTGTGAAGGACGGCCTTAGCTCTGTGAAGGACGGCCTTAGCTGTGTGAAGGACAGACTTAGCCTGTGAAGGAAGGCCTTAGCTCTGTGAAGGACAAACTTAGCCCTGTGAAGGTGGGCTATAGCTCTGTGAAGGACGGCCTTAGCTCTCTGAAGGACACCCTTTGTTCTGAGAAGGACGACCTTAGATCTGTGAAGGACGGCTTGGTACTGAAAAGGACGGTCTTAGCCCTGTGAAGGACGACCTTGGCGCTATGAAGGACGGCCTTAGCTCTGTGAAGGACGACCTTGGTTCTGTGAAGGACGACCTTAGCCCTGTGAAGGACGACCTTAGCTCTGTGAATGACGGCTTTAGCCCTGTGAATGACGGCCTTAAAACTGTGAAGGACGACATCGGCGCTGTGAAGGACGGCCTTAGCTCTGTGAAAGACGACTTTAGCTCTGTGAAAGACGACCTTAGGCCTGTGAATGACGGCCTTAGCTCTGTGAATGACGGCCTTGGCTTTGTGAAGGATGACCTTAGAACTGTGAGTGAAGGACCGCCTTGGCTCTGTGAAGGACGACCTTAGCTCTGTGAAAGACAACCTTAGCTCTGTGAAGGACGGCCTTAGCTCTGTTATTCTGATTAATACTGTTAGAGCAATAATCAGAAAGACTGTCGAATTACACTTTCGCGGTTATCTGATGCACTGAATTTCCCGTAATGACGACTTTTCCAGATAAATCGTATATCAGGAGCAGTACGTTTTGCACCGGAATAGCTTTATTTCTTTTCCATATATGGAGGAACTGATATACACAAGTAGATGAGGAGTTTAACGACCACCGTGAGCAATTCCGTGAGCCATAAGCAGTTACCCGTCCCAATTAATAAAATTAATAATAATTTAGGGTCACTGACTCCAGGGAAGGAAAAGGGCCAGTGCCGTAAGACAAACACAACATCCACGCTTCACTGGGATTCGTACTGGGACTCATCTAGTACGAATGATCAGAAGCCATCGCTTTGACCACTGCGCCACCAGGTGGCGGAAACTAATCAAAAAGCCGAAAGGTTACTTCAAAGCGGGAATTCAGCGGAATTGATTTCTGTCGAAGTATATTGCGGTTGTAGCTACTTCTTTTGTACAAGTATTACAAGCTTTTTACAAGTATTTACAAGCAGGTGAAGCATATGGAACTGAACAAACAACGTATTTTGCTTGTCACGAAATGTGTGGCTTCCTCATAACGACTATTCTATCCCAACAAATAATTTCAGCCGAGGAACCATCAGGTATAATAGAAACTTAATAAACGATGTATTACATACACTGCCTGTCAGAGAAAATGCCACACCACGAAGCCGTGGACGCAGCACCATGCCAATTCCAGGGTGCGTGCCCACGTACAAGTTATGCAAATGATTGCATTTGCATGCCAATCGCACGAACGGCGCGCGGGATATAAGCGGACAACCAGCCCGTAAGGCCATCAGACAGGCACGACGTCACGTTCCGCGAGAAGTGAGTGGTTCTGCTGTAACCGTGTCTGGAGAACGAACAATGCCGTTAACACGCAGTCGTACGCGATTTCGTCAAACGGATGAGTTCACGAGAAGTGTCATCGTAGGCCTTCGTACCGCCGGATGGTTCTTGCATCGTATTGTAAAAGAAACGTAACGTGATGCCACAACCGTCGATTGCATTTGGAGACAGTGATCCCAGAAAGGATCTGTGCAACGTTTTAAAGAGACGGACGTCCGCGCGCACCGATCGTCGTATCCGACGTCATGCGATAGCGGACCCACAGGCCACAACTGGCGACATTTTCCGGAGTGTAAGGGGAGGCTTGGATGCACCGATATCAACGCGGATTGGCTGTGTGTGATTTGTTTTCCAGCCGTCCGTTGCAAAGGTTACCCTTACCAGCGAGCATTGTCGTGACCGCTTGGCATGGTGTCGCTCCAGAGCTGCGCGGGGTGCCGAATGGAACAGTGTGGTGTTCAGCGACGAATCGCGGTTCTGTCTCACCACGGATGATCGGCCGTGTGAGAGTCTGGAGGCGATGTGGCTAACGGGCGGATTCCTCCGCCATTGTGTAGCTCCACATGGACCAGAAACATGGAATCATGGTGTGGGGTTTTATCAGCGCGAACAGCCGCTCACCGGACACATTAACGGCACGCCGCTATGTTGACGAGATGCTGTGGGATGTTCTACAGGTACTACCGTACCTGTAGGATATCCCAAACTCCGTTTTTCAACAGGATAACGCCTGGCTGCATACCGCACGGACCAGCCTGTATGCTTTACATGGTGCGAAGATGCTTCCGTGGCCAGTACGTTCCCCAGACCTCTTGCCCATCGAACATCTGCGGGACACGGATGGACGTCGGTTGGGTACTATCCGACCCCGGCAAAATGAAAAGGAACTGTGGGCTCGGATCAACACCATATGGTCCACCATACCCCAGGATTCTATTCGGACTCTCATTGCTTCAATGCCACGTCGAATACAACGCTGTATCTCCCCAAATGGGTTTTACACTCTTTATTGATCATCCTGTATATTCAGCCACTAGAGCCTAGTTAGTATGCGAAAATTAAATTATTTGTTCAGGACCTACTTGGCTATCTATCTGTGTGTACAGTTTGGACTATTTTCGAGCCTTCCTTCAGGGTGTGACATTTTCTGTCAGGCAGTGTATAACAAAAATTAAAGAATGACGTGTATCTCCGGAAATAACGTATATGGGAAAGAAAGCTACGTTCTTTATGGTTTATTGTAGACACGCGTTGGTAAAACTAGCTTTAAGCCTTTTAAATTTTACGAGAGCCTAGTTAGTTGAAAATATGGTGACGCAGTGATCAAAGGAATGGCTTCTGATCAGTCGTCTGAGATGGGTCCGGGTTCGAATCCCACTGAGGCATGGATGTTGTGTGTATCTTTCGGCGCTAGCTCTCTCCCTTCCCTGGAACCGGTGTACGTAAATTCGGGACGAGCGACTGCTTATAGTCCACTGAGTTGCTGACGGTTGTTGTTAAACCTCCAATTCACCCCTCCAAAAAATCATGAGTCTAACACACATGAAATCTTCCGCTCCAGGACGTTATATTTTTCAGGCTTTTTGGTCATTAATCAAATATAAGGATACATAATTTTCGTATTTACGAAATAGATACGAATAAATGCGAAAATTGCCAGTACAAGCAAATAAATACGAAAATTTGATTTTAACTACTTTTCCGCGACATCTCGATAATTAATATTTTTTTAAAGCAAAAATAAGACGTAATTTCGGGCAGCACTTGTGCTGTGCGTGTCCTACGCAGCGTTCGTGACCCGGGCAACCCTAGGCCACGCCTCTTTCCCTCTTGGAGAGTCAGCCAGCGCCGCTCAGTCACACTGGCTGGCTGGACTTGAAAGAATACGATTGAGCACATATTTGTTTTTGCATTTCGCTAGTAGACTACAAACTACAGCGCTCGCGGTCTGTTTGATAGAAGTATACCAATATGGGCCGCCCTAAGAAGGAATTGGTTGACAGAGTGAAAGAGTTTGACCACGAGGGATTGTATCTAAGCGATACAAATATAATGATGTGCAAATTTTGTAATGTACGTCTAGAAGAGTAAATTGACTCTCCACATGACATCCAACGCAACAAATGAAGCCTACCAGCATATTGGCAGACTATTTTGCCCATCTGTAGCCGCGACCACACCCATATCATCTTTAAACACAAATTTATTATTGGAAAGGTTCTCTAAAATATCATTTTTAAAGACATATCACGCGATGAGCTCATAGATGGATGCAATCATTTTCACAGACAGCTACTTACAGTGGTCAACCAAGAGACTCCTGTTGATGTCATACAGATTTTGAAAGCAACAAAATGCTGCTACCTAAGCTATGCAAAGGCAGCTATTGAAAGCCTCCATAATTCTGTTAACAGCGTGGATGCTGAGGGATATTTCAGTATGTATGTACAACATCGTTATTACTGACAGAGGGCAAAGCCTAAAGGAAGATATTGTAGAGACTACTACAATGTCGTTAGCTTTTAACTAAGTACACTGGTGTGTAAAAATTAAGGACTAAGAGGAGAAATTAGCATAACAGCGGTACGAGCAAGCAGAACGGACCGAAAAACCACTGTGGAGATAGACTAGGGTCCGGTACTGTTGGGCAAGCGCATATATGCAGCATGACGTAGGGGGAGGGGGTAGTGTCGAAAGGGTATAAAGCACACGGGCGGTGTGCGCTCAGCAATTCGGTGAAAGCTATTGCACGGTGTATATCGGTTTGAACGATGTCGAGTTGCTGCCACCGTGTGATATGGCCAACAGGCAATCCAGTAGACGACATCTGGATGGCTTTACCCGAGGTCGCGTCATTGGGAAGTTGGAAGAAAATCGAAGTTTGACTAGTGTGGCCGAGGAGTTCGGGATCGCTCACAGCATCGTTTCGCGAGTTTGGAGAGCATTTCAAACGACAGGAACAGCTGTCCGAGAGTTTAGCAGTGGACGTCCACGAGCAACCACGGCGGCGGACGACCGGTATATTGTCCTACAGGCGAGAAGAGACAGACGGCAGACAGCGGAAGAAATCACAAGGCACATGCAACAGACAACTGGACGTTCATTATCGCGCTTTACCGTGGCCAGGAGGCTGCACAAAGGTGGTCTATTTGTACGACGATTAGTACGGTGTGTGCCATTAACGCCTGCTCATCGGAGATGGTGGTTTCTGTGGTGCCAGGAACACAAGATCTGGACACATCAGCAATAAGCCGAGTTCTCTTTATGGATGAGAACCGATTTAGTCTGACGAGCGATTCTGGATGTATACACATCTGGAGAGAGCAGGGAACACGCAATCACACCTCCAACATCATAGAAAGGGACCGGTTTTCGACGTTACATTCGAAAAACCGTCTCTTCCTTAATTTTTGCACGCTAGTGTAGTAGGTCCAAGTTTTTCCCTAGTGACTTCTCTTTTCAAAAAGTTGTCCCCTTCGATACTATAGCGGTTGAAAGGGCGTTGAAGATCTTCGAATCTTCAAACTGCTCTGTTTTTTTACCACTGTGATAAGTTTTGGGAAACGTCTCGCTCAAATTTTACGAAAGTTAAATCTGTATCGGATGATTTCATAGACAGAACCGTTATTGATATGGGTATGGTTTACCCTTTCTTCAATAGTAACCGTCTTTTTCTTTTTTTTTCTTCTGCGTGAACCATGGTACGCACTTGTTCAGCGTTTTTAATAGAAGCGCAAATGAATCAGTGTACAGCAACTTCTTCATCTCTTATAGCTATGCAGCCAGTTTGAATTTGGAAATATCTTTGTAGAATACTCCTCTAGGCCAAAACAGTCCCCCCCCAAATTACTTTTCTTGAAAATATTCCATGGATTTCACCCCGTGGTATATTTTTAGCCCAGAAGAATCGGATCACCGTTCGCTATTCTTCTTTGGTTTTTGCAAAACGAGGAACTTCCCAGTTAGCGCACCAATAAGAACCCAAAATCGCGCTGATTAGGGTCAAGTTTCTACCAGTGTGATATAAAAGCAATACCGTGTCTACACTTGCACACCTAACAAGCAGTACGGCTAACCGGAGAGAAATAAGAACTACGTTATCCATGATTATTGACTTCTTGTATTTTCGCTGAACTGGTGCACTTTGCAAAAACATAGAACGAGCCTACATAGTTCATAATTACTCACTTGCCCTGGAATTTTCTGTGGACCATTGCATTTTACAGATGCATGGAAACAGCATATATTGCTGAAACTTATTGACTTGCGTTCGTATTTTCGGTGAACCGTTGCAGTTCACAGAACCATAGAAAGAGCTATATCGCTCATAACTCGTATTTTCAGTAAGCCGTTATAGTTTAGAGAACGATGGAAAGAGTCTCCCAATCATAAGGGAGGCTCTTTCTATGATTCCTTAAACTATAACAGCTTTTGTTAGCCCAAATGTAATGTTTAGCCATAAATCAGTAGCTGTCATCTACGCAGCTTTACTTCCCCTGTATTTTCGGTGAGCCATTGTAGTTTACAAAACCACAGAAGGAGCTACATCTCTTATAACTCGTATTTTCGTCAAGCCGTTATAGTTTAGAGAACCATCGAAAGAGCCTCCCAATCGTAAGGCTTGTGTTAGCTACAAACGGAATGTTTACATAGAATATTTCTAAGTTTCACCATAAATCAATAGCATTTTATACTCAGAGTTGATTTTTACTGTACACTCTTTTGTTACAAGATTGGCTAATGATATTTCAAGTTCAATGTTCAGTGACTTACTTTTCCGACGCTGTGAAGTTGTTTTGATCTTATCAGTAACTGCTGCACAGAAAAGAAAAGAAATCGTATATTAAAAAGTTTTGTACTAACATGTTTTGCACATCCAATCTAAATAGAAGTAGTTTGAATGAAACTCTTAAAAAATTACATCACAACATTTAAAGAGCGTAAACTCAAGCATGTCTGAGAGAGATCTTAAGGAAATTATGCTAGATACGCCATAATAGCTGACAAAACAATAAAGTCACGTAAATTCATAAATTGTTGCAGAAAGAATATTTTAATTCACCGAGAATGCAACTTATCAGGCGTTGTCAAGATAAGTTGCATTAGAAAAATAATAACCCGTTTGGAGTTTTAAATTGAAACCTGGAGAACAAAACGAGGTTTGAAATAATAAATGTAACAATACAAACTTGTGATGGATGGATCATTGCAAGTTCACGTGTTTGTATTGTTATATTTCTTTTTGTGAACTTCATGGTGTTTGTAATGTTGTTTCTCTTGTTATGACCTTTGGTGTCTGTATTGCCATATTTCTTGTTATGAACTTTATGATGTTTCTATTGTTGGGTGAATATATTTTAAATGCGTGGAGATAATGTAAATATACGATGTCATCGCTCTGTCCACGTTATTTTTGTAAACAACGAATGGCAACTGGAAATTTGTACATCCGACACCGCTGGGATCGAACCCCAGATATCTCGATAACTAGCCGAGTGCGTTCGCTTTACGCTACGGTGCCAACATTTCACAGCGCTATTTGTGGTTTATCAGTCAGCATCTAACTACACAAATCCATATTGATGGGCTCAGCAACTGATGTGTCGCCATCTAGTGGCATTCAACAAAGCAAGCTGTTTAATTACAGCTGATAAATCCAAAGGACGATAGAAATGTTGAATATATATTTAAATACGTTTTAAAATATATTTTTTGCTATGTAGTTGTGATGTACCAACGCAAGTGCCAGTGCTTACATTGTAATATGTATGATTTTAAACCTCTATCTGTTCACTGGGTTTTAATTCTAAACTGCACACACACACAGATACACACACACACAAACGGGCCATTATTCGTCAAATACAACTTACCTTAATAAAACCTTCCGATCGCAGGCGGAAGCTAGATGAATTAAAATACTCTTTGTACACCAATTTACGGATTTATGTGATTTTAATTTCGGGTGTGCCTAATTTTTATCTCATTAAATATCAGAATACGTACATACCTGCGATTTCTCAAACTTAAAAAAAAATATTGGTTTACGAATCTAAGTATTTTTTATTTTATTTCTGATCTTATGTATAGCTACAACTAAGACTAAGTATTTTGCCCACGTTACGCAAAAAAAGAGAGCCTTTAAATTGTCTGCCGCGCACGTCTTGGTCTATTATTTGCTAACTGCCGCACTAAATCTGTATCTTTCTGCGTTATTTTCTTCCTGGTAATAAAGTACTAAACTTTTCTACCTCGAAAAGGGAGAAATTTATGAAATTCTGTCATGTTTCTGAAGTGAAGTAATTTTTTTTGGTATCAGACACCTTTCAGTAATGCTAAGTCCACGAAATTTGAAACAGTTCTTCATACAAGGTGCTGGCAAATATGAATTTATAATTTATTCGTAGTTCAACAATGCAGCGCATTGCGTTGAAAGCGGTAATACGTGGCAGATGGCAGCACTGTTCGAAGATCTGTCACCCACTTCGTATTTGCTACGACGCCGTTGGTCAGCTGGAACTCTGGGAGGAAGATGGTCGAAGCGAAGGTACACGTTAGCGTGGTACAGCGCATTATAATCAAATTCCTGACGAAAGAAGGTTGTAAACCGTCGGAAATCTGTTAACGATTGAGTAGACAGTACGGTGAGAATACACTGTCCAATGTGAGCGCCTGTAAGTGGAGCAGTGCATTTAAAAATGGAAGGGAAATAGTGGAGAATCAACCTCATGAGCGCCACGTTCTCTGCTGGGAATATTATGGCCACCGTCTTCTGGGACTCTACATTTGTACTCTCCGTGGATTTCCTCACAGATCGTCGCACAATAAACGTTGAATATTACTTGACACTTCTCGAAGGCCCAGTAAAGACAGCCATCAGGAGCAAGCGAAAAAAGGCGCAAACATCTGTGTCATTTCTCCAGGACAACGCCCGTCCACACGTGGCTGTTCGGACCATGGAAATTATCCGAAACTGAAATGGAACGTTCTACCACATCATGCATACAGTTCAGAAAGAAAAGCGGCTGCATTTATACTTCCTAGTGCATATCTAGTTCATTGAATCTGTTTCGCAGTGGAGCGGACTTGTTTACCTGTGCAAAAACAAGTTCAGACACGCAAACGTTTTTTCTCATGGGCAAGTTAAAACAGGTTACTACCTGCTGTCATGAACACTTGGGAGAGCATCATTTTAACATAAAGTCATGTGAAAACCTAGAGAAAATGCTAAAGGTACTTTTAACATGCAACAAGAAGAGCTAACTTCATGCCGAACTATCTTATAACCAAGTGCCCAATCTTACGATTGTCACTGATTTTTTCGAAGGAAATAAATGTATTTCATGTTATTATAGGATTCGGTGGTCTTCAGTTGTTTTCAAAAATTTGCAGATTCCTGTGAAAACTTTTAAGGAGATCTTCGAATAAATTATTGAAGAAAATGCGAGAATCACATTCTTCATAGATGTAGCAGATAACATGGGAAATTGCGGCGGAATATATACATATACATTATACTGACAAAAGTCACCGGAGATGTAGAAGATAAACACAACATAGCATTTATTGACATACATTAGTACCGTGTCTGTCCTCCTTTGGCCTTAATGCATGCACTGACCCTTCGAGACAGGCTTTCAACAAAGTTTTGGAACACAAAGAATAAGTATGCGCTTCCATTCAGTACATAATGCTGCCTCTAACTGTTGCTTAGTAGTAGGCCTTGGTTCCAAACTTCTTACACGGCGCTCCAATTCATCCCATAAGTGCTCTATGGGATTAACATCGAGGCTCTGTGCTGGCCAGTCCACACACGAATCGGAATAATAGTCAAACCACTCCTTAACATTCCTTGCTTTATGGCTCAGTGCATTATCCTGCTGGTACCAACAAGGTTCGGTTCCATAGTATTGCCACAGAGTTCGTAGAGCATAATTGTCCAGAATATCGAGGTAAACGTGCTGGTTAATAGGAGTGTTCACAATAACCAATGGGCCGGGACCATACCACACGAAAAAAAAAAAAAAACACACGAGTACACTGCCAGCTCCAAATTTGACCGTAGGAAAAGTACACTGTGGTAAAGAGCGTTCCCCGGCTGCCGCCATACCCACACAAGGCCATCAGACTGATGGATCGTGTTTCTGGATTCATCAGTTCATAGGACCCGTTTCCATTTATCTGCGGTCCACGGTAAATCTTCTTTACACCATGCTAAACGACGAGTAGCATTCCAAGTGGAGATGAAAGGCTTATGAGCAGTCGCACGACCACGGTAACCCATGGAATGAAGTTCTCTGCGAATGATACGTATACATACCGAGATTCCAGCTTTTTTATTCACCTGTATACTGAGGTCTTGTGTAGTACTTCGTCGATTAGCAGTAAGGACTTTCCTGATGCTTCGACGTCCTATATCACCGATTTTCTTTGGTCTGCCGGTACGTTTTGCTGCTTCAGGCACGCCATATGCCTTCCACTTATTCAGTACATCCAAAACAGTTGACTTGGGTTTGTTTCATGGACAACCCACTGATGTAACACCCAGCAATCTTTCCTATCTCAAAATCAGTTCTCTCCTGCTGCGAAGTTTTCAATGAACCTCACAGTGCGATATGATCGCAGTCAGCTGCAGGCATGCTTTTATTCAGTTTACAGCTGTATCACGCATCTTAACAACGTAGCGGATCCGTTCATTTGCTTCGGAAAGGGCAGGCCGATGACTTTTGTCAATATAGTGTATTTTCTCTTATACTCCCTCTCTCTTTTCAACCTGTGTATGTAGAAATATAGACTTTGGTAGGAAGAAGTCTGATCCGTTTCCCCTTTTTTGTACAGAGAATTTCATAAACAGACCCTAATACTTCTCTTTTCGTGACAACTGGCTATGACTAACCAAAAACAACAGAGTGTAGTATTCAAAGATAGTGTGGGAGCAAATGGTTTTCCGTGGGCTTTTTGTGGTACAGCATTGCGGTTTGGTCTTTCATAAACCTATGTACACGAAGAACAGTAATTCACATGTTGCTACTTCAGAAAATGCGACAGGAGGGCAGGGAACGGCAGGCGGGCAGGGCAGCCACCGATGCAGCCCACGAAACATGCTGTATCTTCCTTATTTATAGTCATGTTGTTACCATTTATACCTTAAATTGAAGGTAATTACACATTCAACATCATGTAGTTAGCTTGTGTTTGAAAATGCACGGGCATGAAGCCGCTACTTGCAAAATAGTGAAAATCCCTGAGCACCAAAACTTGCATGTTTACATGTTAAACCAAGTATAGCCTTCATAACATTTATTTTCACACAAAATTTAAAGCAGTGTCATGATTAATGAAAGGTGAAACAAATTGTTTTATTATTATTATTAATGAAATTAAGACAACTATGATATTGTCTCCAACAGGCATTTGTAAATTAAACAGCACGTAAATCATTCACTATCATCATCTGAGTTTATGTCTCCGGCTTCTATTGTGTGGTATAGGTAAGCGGTTTTACTGTCATCGTCATCTGCATTCATGCAGTTGCACAGGTCAGTGCACGGAAAACCACTACGTTTGCATTTGCAAATTAATGATGCGCATCTACTCTTCTTACATGAGTACTTTAGTAGTTCCAGAATAGTTTGAGGAGCTGGCGGCATTGAAGTCATTTCGAGCACAAACCTATTTCCGCGAACTTCCCACCCATAATCCTGTGTAGATGAAATTTCTGAATTTGGTAACAGTATCGTTTCCCCACACGATGGATTAATAACGTCCCCTTATAATTTCAAGTCGAGACGCAGATTGTGTTGGTGATATTTTTTCTGATTCTGCAATCTTCTTTTGAAATAGATCCAAAAGGACATCACCAACAGTAGTTTTCACATTGTTCGGCAAATACAGCATACACAGAAGAGCAACTGAATTAGAGACAGCTGGCGCTATGCAAATGTGGCGCTGTGGGTGGCCCTGTAAACGGAAACGGCATGACGCATGCAGCGAACCGACAATATAAGGAGTGATGCGACGGGAATCAGTAAGAACCGGACGCAGTATGGGTAAGAAGAAGGATCTAAGTGCATTTGATCGTGGGCAAATTATAGGGGCCCGAAGAATTGAACACCCCATCTCGGAAGTCGTGCAGGTACTGGGATTTTCACGAGCCACTGTTTCACGGGTGCACCGTAAGGACATCAAATCCGGTAAAACCATCCCTGCAAGGGCCAACTGCCGTTGACAAAAGCTTGTGGACGAGCGGGGTCATCGTCGGCTAGCTCGCATTGTAACAACGGATAGACGAGCCACAGTGCAAGAAATCGCTCGGCAATTCAACGCTGGTGCACAAAAACGTGTAAGCAGCCACACCATCCAGAAACATCTCCTCGCTATGGGGTACGGAAGCCATCGTCCCACGAGGGTACCGCTGCTGACCGCACATCACAGGGTGCAAAGATTAGCATGGGCGGTGGAACATCGCCACTGGACCCTAGACATGTGGGGAAATGTTGCCTGGACTGATGAGTCGAGATTCACGTTGGTACATGCGGATGGCAGGATACGACTACGGCGCAAACCGCATGAAACGATGTATCCTTCTTGCCAGCAGGGTACTCTTCAATCTGGTGGGGGTTGCATTCTCGTCTGGGGACTGTTTACGTGGACTGAAGTGGGACCCCTGGTAAGTGTGACATCGTCACTCACAGGTCAACATTACCGGGATATATTGGACGAATATTTGCTTCCGTTTGTGCGTCTTCAACATCCCGCTAGGGAACTCATCCTGCAACAAGACAATGCAGCTTCCGAATTGTATCCGAATGGTTGGATGAACACTCCACCGACCTGACTTCGCTTCCTTTGCCAGCTAGGCCACCTGCCCTTAATCCCATTCAGCACATCTGCGATGCCATCGACAGAGATGTTCGAGGCTCTGACCCCCACCATCAAATCTTCGAGAACTGTGGGAGCTTGTTCAGGGGTCGTGGATCCGCATGGTTTTCCAACGCTTCCGGTGTCTTTTCGAGTCCATGCCGAGAAGAATCGCTACCGTCATGAGGGCGAAAGGTGGTGCTACACGTTATTAGACAGGTATCTCTAATTCAACTGCTCTTCAGTGTACATGTGAAGCGTTCTAATGCATCCATTGCAGTATCAGACGGAATTTGTTTATAAACCTAGGTGCCGCCCGGTGGTGCAGCGGTTCTAAGCGATGTCTTCCGATAATTCATCGGAAAGGGGTCCGGGTTCGAATGCCGGTGGGGCATGGATGATGTTTTGTCTTACGGCACTGGCTATCTCCCTTACTTGGAACCACTGACCCTAAATTAGTGACGGGCGATTGCTAATAGCCCATCGAGTTGCTCACGGTAGTTGTTAAACCTCCAACCAAAAAAAATAAAAATTAAAAACCTAAGTCAGCAAATCTGAATTACAATAGAGAAAAGGCATCCAACATGTAAGTTTGCCTCTTCCGACAAAACAACCAGTAGTGTCACAGCCAGTGAAGTGATGAAAACCAGGCAAAGCACTCATCCTCTCTGGTCCTAGTGCATCATGTATAAGCTTCAGAGGAATGAGTCATTTCTTCTGACCAACACCATCAATACATGCTGAGTCTGGACATAGAATGTGGTACCGCTGAAGTGCAAGTATCACAACATCTGTATCTGGTGAATGAATGTGCATGTTGCATCAACAGCATGAAGTATCATTTTCAGCCGCTTCATGTTCACTAGCTGGATGTTGCACAGAACAGTTAGTTTTACCACTTCAGTTCCCAAAACCACAACCACAGAGAGTGTATGTTGATGAGAAAACCTGTTAATAATCTTCTTTGTTGAACAGACTGTTAATTCTGACTTGGTTTGTGAATGTGATAGAATAATTTTCATTGACACATTCTTGATCATATTACTATCTGCGGTTTTATATGCTACTTTGCCTCAGCGCCAGTTAGCTTCTTCGAAAGTGTGTCATTTTTAAGTGACATTGGTAGGTCATATCTGTCAAATACAATTTGTGTTACTGTGTAAGCGCTGTACTTGGTCTGAAGTCGCTCCAGAAAATGACCAGCCAGCTCTACACATTTACGGATTTAAGGTGATTTATCTGAGTTGTGTAGAAGTTCCATACCATCTATGATTTCAATCTTCATCATGTTCTCCTGGTATGTTTTTTCTGTATCCATGTGTAGCTAGTCTTCCACCAGAGCCTCAAGAATTAAACTCTTGTTTTTGGTTAAGACAATACCACCTTCTGCTGTGAAGAGCGTGCCATGAACCACAGCAAGCTCGTACTTCCTGATAGCCTCTTTGAAATCTATATTTGGTCTAGACCTAGCAATTAGAATCAATCTTACAAACAATGCATAATCTTCCTTCAGTTCCAATATTTTGGATTTCAGTGTTACAGCTACAATTTTTCCATTACTCCTCCACATGTTCAGTTTTAACATATTCATAGGAGACCATGAGTTTGTGGAATTAGTTTTTATTCTAGTTTCTACAAGCTCTTCATATACTGTCTGCCCTGCAACATTTAAACTACAAACGTCACTTTTATACTGTCGTGCATTACAGCCTTTGTAACACAGTTCAATAAATCCTGTGATGTTGCTGTGTACACACATCCTTGTAACGGAAAGGTACTATTAACAAGTCGGGCAACATTTAGCTCTTGAAATTTATTAAAGGTCACCTTGTCTTCGTGATGGCTAATTCTTTGTGCGGAGCCAATATATTGATAACACATTCATAGGAGACCATAAGTTTGTGGAATTAGTTTTTATTCTGGCTTCTACAAGCTCTTCATATGCTGTCTGCCCTGCAACATTTAAGCGACAAACGTAATTTTTATGCTGTCGTACATTACAGCCTTCGTAACACAGTTCAATAAATCCCGTGATTTTTCTGTGAACACACTTCCTTGTAGCTGGAAAATACTATTAACAAGTCGGGCAACATTTAGCTCTTGAAGTTTAGTAAAGGTAACCGTGTCTTCATGATGGCTACTTCTTTGTGTGCAGCCAACCAGCACCTGCCATCACTTTACATTCTGCAGCTAGAGCAGCCATTGCTGGAGCAATAGGAAAAAACGTGTGCGGGCAGATGGAATTCTTCTGAGACTTACTAAACCAGCGCTGACCTTCTGGAGGAGCAGGTTGAGTCATCAATACTTACTGATGTGTATCTTGGACTGTAGGCCAATAGAAATTAGACTAACTACCGTGACTCGTTGGCCTTCTGAAGAGATGTTCGACGTAGAGGCAATACTCATCCTTCAAAGTTGTCCTGGCGCTCTGTTCCAGCTGGATAATGCTCGGGCATATGTGTACCCAGAATGTACAAGACCACTTCCAGGCACAGCGGATACCGCTTCTTGTCTGGCCCGCACGATCCTCGGAGTGTCCCCGATCGAACATGTCTTGGACATGGTAGCTAAGAGACTTGCCCGTCAAACGCATCCGTCGATGAACACACATGATCTCTGATCCTAAATAGAAGCAGACTGGGAGCTATTCCCCAGGACGACATCAAAAACGTCTTCCATTCAAGGGCACGCCGTGTAAATTCTGTTATTGTTTTTCGAGATGGCTTCACTCGAAACTGAGTTTTGAAGCGAAAAAAATGTTGTATAGCTCTACACATTTAATCAGTTACAAATTTTGTAGCAGTGAATCAGTATATTAGCGTACATACGACATGAATGGTAAGTCAAATAATATCCGAAAACTTCAAAATTTCGTCCTGGAACGGGGTTCTAATCCACGTCTCCCGGCCAGTGCCCGAGTAAGCTAACCACCACACCACCCAGAACGACCAAGTTTAAAATTTCTGATTTATCTGAATGTAACTGTCACCTAGCCGGGAGACGCGAGTTCGATCCCAGCTCCAGGACGACGAAATTTTCACGTTTTCAGATATCACCTGACTTACAATTCATGTCATATTTACACCAATAAACGGATTCACAACTTCAACATTTGTATTGTGCAGTGGTGTAATCCCATATTTCATACATTGTAATCAGGTATCTCCTGTGACATAAGGAATATGATATAAATGTCCTCTGAATCGTATGATTCTTTCTCGGTGTTCCAATTTTCACAAACACATAGTAGTGTACTTCAGTTAACATACCACGTGTAGCTGATTCTTTAGTTTCTGTAGAGGATTTGATTTTTCCAAGAGTGGATCCTATATGTTTATAGATCACGGAAGAAAGGAATATAAAGATCAAGAATAATGATGGCATAAATCATTCCTTCTTGCAAGTTCAACCGTCGTGTAAAAAGAACTTACGAGTAATCATTCAAATGAATTTGTCACTGTTTCCACAGAGTAAATTATTCCTGGGAGAGACACCTGTTGCGTTTTCAAGTTCAGAGCTCTTTTTGGCAAACTACCCGAAAGCGCGCGAGCTCTTCAACCATTCATCATAAATTATTTGCCACGATCAAACTCGTTGCAAACAATTACCGCACATCAGTACAAATGAATGGCATTCGCGTTTCATTCCCATTCTCAAGTTTCACCATTATTTCCTACATGACTGTTAATTGCTCATTCACATAACAGTTCACGCTTATGAATTCTCAACATTACTTTTGTTATTGGCAATTCGTTTTGGAACTCCTGCGGGCGGACGAAAGTTAAACGTGTTGCTACTTAGGTGTGTGTCTCAATAACGGCGGATTGAATTATTATTCACAGCAAACTCAGTGTATGTCTACGTAATGGCGGATTCAATTGTCATTCACTAAGACTTCAGTATGTGTCGCCATAATGGCGAATTGAATTATCATTCACAGCTCCTCAGTGTGCGTCACCTTAAAGGCGGATTGAATTATCATTCGCAGCTAGCTATGTCTATGGAATGTCTACGTAATTCAATCCGCCAAACACTGTCTACGTAATTCAATCCGCCAAACACTGTCTACGTAATTCAATCCGCCATTGCGTAGACAGTAATGTCTACGTAATAGCGGATTGAATGATCATTCACAGAGACCTTGGTGTGTGTCACCGTAGTGTCATTCACAGCTACCCCAGCGTACGTCGTAGAACCGGCGGATTGAGTAATAGTTCACAGAGACTTCAGTGCGTGTCGCAGTAACAGCATATTGAACTATCATTCGCAGCTAGCTCAGTGTATGTCTACGTAATGGTGAATTGAATTGTCATTCGCAGCTACCTCAGTGCACGACGCCTTAATGTCGGATTAAATTATCATCCACAGCGAGGTCTGTGTATGTCTACCTAATGGCGTATTGAATAGTCATTCACAGCGACTTCAGTGTGTGCGCCGTAATAGCGGATTTAATTATCATGCACAGCTACCTCAGTGTACGTCAGTCTAAAAGCGGATAGAGTGACAGTTCACAGAGACTTCAGTGTGTGTAGCCGTAATGGTGGATTGATTGATCATTGACATCGACCTTACTGTGTTTCGCCCTAATGGTGAATTGAATTGCCATTCACAGCGACCTTCGTGTGTGTCGCTGTAATGATAGATTGAATTACCATTTACAGTGAACTTAGTGTGTGTCGCAGTAATGTCGAATTGAATGATCATTCACAGCGACCTTAGTGTGTGTCGCCGTAGTGACGGATTGAATGATCATTTACAGCGACATTACTATGTGCACCGTATTAGCGTATTGAATTGTCATTCACAGCGGCCTCAGTGTGTGTTGCCGTTATGAAGGATTGAAACACCATTTACAGCTACCTCAGTGTACGACGCCTTAATGGCGGATTGAGTTATCATTCACAGCGACTTCAGTGTGTCTGTCGCCGTAAGGGCGGATTGAATGATCGTTCCCAGAAACCTTAGTGTATCTTGCCGTAAAGGGGGATTGAATGATCATTCACAGAAACCTCAGTGTGTGTCGCAGTAATGGCAAATTGAATGATCATTCACAACGACCTTAGTGTGTTTCGCCGCAATGGCGAATCGAATTGCCATTCACAGCGACCTTCGTGTGCGGAGCCGCAATGGCGAATCGAATTGCCATTCACAGCGACCTTCGTGTGCGGAGCCGTAATGATAGATTGAATGATCATGTACAGCGACTTTAGTATATGTCGCAGTAACGGAGGATTGAAAGACCATTCACAGCTACCTCAGTTCATGACGCCTTAATGGCGAATTGAATTATCATTCACAGCGAGCTCTGTGTACGTCTACCTAAAGGCGGATAATTGTGATTCACAGAGACCTCAGTGTGTTTAGCCGTAATGGCGGATTGAATGATCATTCACAGAGACCTCAGTGTGTGTCGCAGTAATGGCGAATCGAATTGCCATTCACAGCGACCTTCGTGCGCGGAGCCGTAATGATAGATTGAATGATCATGTACAGCGACCTTAGTGTGTGTCGCAGTAAAGGCGAATTGAATGATCATTCACAGAGACCTTAGTGTGTGTCGCCGTAATGACGGAATGGATGATCATTTACAGCGACATTAGTGTGTGTGTCGCTGTAATAGCGGATTGAATAATCATTCACAGAGATTGCAGCATGTGTCGCAGTAATAGCGGATTGAATAATCATTCACTGAAATTGCAGCATGTGCCGCCATAATGGAGGATAGAATTATGATTTACAGTAAACTCAGTGTACGTAGATGCAATGGCGGATTTAATGATCATTCACAGTGACTTCAGTGTTTGTCGCCGTAATGCAGGATTGAATGATCATTCACAGCGACCTTAGTGTATCTTGCCGTAAATGGGGATTGAATGATCATTCAAGGCGATCTCAGTGTGTGTCGCCATAATGGTGAACTTAATTATCATTCACAGCGACCTCAGAGTATGTAGCCGTAACGGCGGATTGAATGACCATTGACGGCTGTAAGAGCTAACCATTCACCGTGAAGAATCATTCGTTTTGAACGAATCGTTCACGAATAGTCCGTTATAATTAACAGCAATACTAAAAACTGAAATGTTTTATATTAGTAAATATAATCATGTATTTTCTTCAAAAGAATATCTGTAAAACTGAGTGAAAGATTTTTCAACATTCACCCAATTCTTTTGGATACGGTATAAGTCTATGATGATACTGAATGTGTTTTTTTAGACAGGATGGTCTAAAATGAATCAAGAATATCGACATACCTGGTCCACCGAGCGTTATAGGTTCGATTTCAGTTTCGGCTGAAAATAAAATGAAATAAATAAATAAATAAATAAAACTGGGCAACTGAATAAACATCAACTGACATAAAATTTCATGCTTTAGAGTAATATACGGTTTGTTCAATGAGTAGTGTGACTCATTAACTGGAGTCGTTTGCGTTTCCAAATGTTGTCAATGGGTGGAGCTAGTGTGCAGGCGCTTTAAAGGCTATGCAACTGCATCGTAGCTGGTTTGCTACGGAATCCGTGTAACGTGCTAGACTAATTTTATTGTTCTCTCTTAGGAGATGGATACCTTGAAAGTTGCTCATCGTGGTGTAATTCAGTTTTTTAAAGCGGAAAAAACGCCGCCAAGCAAGATTCACCGACGAACAAAGGCGTTGTTGTATAAGCCTACTTGTCTTCCACGCAGTACTGTAATGCGGTGGTGCCAACTCTTTAGTGGTGGACGAACAAGCACTAGAGGCTAGCCGAGACACATCGTACTGTTTCATTGACGACAATTGCACTTCTGGTTGTTGCAGTAAAGGCCAACTGAAGAATCACGATCAGAGAAATTGCGAACAGTGCTGGTGTGAGCATCGGAACTACCATACGATCATACATTTACGTCTTGGATATGGTAAGGTGTGCGCCACGTGGATACCAAATCATCTGTCCGATGAATAGGTGAGTCAACGAAATGAACTATCGTTACGGCATCAGTTTCCCTACAATGAAGAAGATGAAGATTTCCTACTACGCACTATTACTGGGGACGAAAGCTGGTGTCATCATTTCCAGCCCGAGTCGAAACGCCAGAGCATCAAGTGGGAGCATGCATCATCGCCACCGCTGAGGAAATCATGGTCCACCATTTTCGCAGACAAGGTGATGTTAACCGTATTGGACCATCGAGTACCATTTCTTCTTGAGTGGCTAACAAAAGGATCAACCATCAATGCCATACACTATTGTCAAACTTTAATAATGAAGCTTCGACAAACCATCAAAAACAAGAGGCCTGGCAACCTCACTCACGGTATTGTACTTCTGAATGATAACGCCCGGTCGCATACGGCAGTTACCGCGCAAAGTCTCTGGGAAGTCCTTCATCATTCGGCGTATAGTCCTGACCTATTGCCCTGCCATTTTCACATCTTTGGATCTATGAAAAAATTCAGAAGCAAAGGTTTCACTTCGTATTCTCAGGTGCGTGAAGCTGTTGATAACTGGTTGCAACAGTAGCCTGCGTCTTTCTATGCATCAAGAATAGAAGGACGATGACATCACTGTCTAAATGCTGGCGGCGATTATATTTAGGTATGTCTAATTTTGACACTTTCAGGCACAAATTCTCACTAATTATTGAATTTCCTAACGCGCAGTCGTTAGGAAAATGTATCCCTAACAACATTTCCCCAGACGGCGGTCGTTTGAATCTCCCCAACGGAATTTGTTATAAACCTAGGTGCAGCCCCGGTGGTGCATTGGTTTAAGCAATGTCTTCTGATAATTCATCGGAAAAGGGTCTGGGTCCGAATACCGGTGAGCAATGGATGTTGTGTTTGTCTTACCGCACTGGCTCTCTCCCTTCCCTGGAACCAGTGACCCTAAATTAGTGACGGGCGACAGCTTATAGCCCATTGAGTTGCTCACCGTGGTCGTTAAACCTTCAACCAAAAAAAGAAAAAACCTAGGTCAGCAAAGGCTAGTGCAATATCTGAATTACAATGGAGAAAAGGCATCCAACATGTAAGTTTGCCTCTTCCGACAAAACAACTAGTAGTGTCACAGCCAGTGAAGGCATGAAAACCTGGCAAAGCACTCATCCTGTCTGGTCCTAGTGCATCATGTATAAGCTTCAGAGGAATGAGTCATTTCTTCTGACCAACACCATCAATACATGCTGGGTCTGGACATAGAATGTGGTACCGCTGAAGTGCAAGTATCACAACATCTGTATCTGGTGAATGAATGTGGTGGTTGCATCAACAGCATGAAGTATCATTTTTGTATCAGCCGCTTCATGTTCACTAGCTAGATGTTGCACAGAACAGTTAGTTTTGCCACTTCAGTCCCCAAAACCACAACCACAGAGAGTGTATGTTGATAAGAAAACCTGTAAATAATCTTCTTTGTTAAACAGACTGTTAATTCTGACTTGGTTTGTGTATGTGATAGAATAATTTTTACTGACACATTCTTGATCATATTACTATCTGCGGTTTTCCATGCTACTTTGCCTCTGCGCCAGTTAGCTTCTTCGAAAGTGTTTCATTTTTAAGTGACATTGGTAGGTCACATTTATCAAATACAATTTGTATTTCGGTGTAAGCGCTGTACTTGGCCTGAAGTCGCTCCAGGAAATGACCAGCCAGCTCTACACATTTACGGATTTAAGGTGATTTATCTGAGTTGTGTAGAAGTTCCATACCATCTATGATTTCAATCTTCATCGTGTTCTCCTGGTATGTTTTTTCTGTATTCATGTGTAGCTAGTCTTTCACCAGAGCCTCAAGAATTGAACTCTTGTTTTTGGTTAAGACAATACCACCTTCTGCTGTGAAGAGCGGGCCATGAACCACAGCAAGCTCGTACTTCCTGATAGCCTCTTTGAAATCGACAGTTGGTCTAGACTTAGCAACTAGAATCTATCTTACGAACAATGCACGATCTTCTTTCAGTTCCAATATTTTGGATTTCAGTGTTACAGCTACAGTTTTTCCATTACTCCTCCACATGTTCAGTTTTAACATATTCATAGGAGACCATAAGTTTGTGGAATTAGTTTTTATTCTAGTTTCTACTAGCTCTTCATATGCTGTCTGCCCTGCAACATTTAAGCGACAAACGTCATTTTTATACTGTCGTGCATTACAGCCTTTGCAACACAGTTCAATAAATCCTGTGGTGTTTCTGTGAACACATATCGTTGTAGCTGAAAAGTACTATTAGCAAGAAAGGCAACATTTAGCTCTTGTAGTTTAGTAAAGGTCACCGTGTCTTCATGATGGCTACTTCTTGATGTGGAGCCAACCAACACCTGCCATCGCTTTACATTCTGCAGCTAGAGCAGCCATTGCTGGAGCAATAGCAAAAAACGTGTGCGGGCAGAGGGAATTCTTGTAAGACCTACTAAACCACCGCTGACTTTCTGACGGAGCAGGTTGAGTCATCAGTACTTACTGATGTGTATCTTGGACTGTAGGTCAATAGAAATTAGACTAACTACCGTGACTCTTTGGCTTTCTGAAGAGATGTTAGACGTAGAGGCGATACTCATCCTTCAAAGTTGTCCTGGTGCTCTGTTCCAGCAGGACAATGCTCTGGCACATGTGTCCCCAGAATGTACAAGACAACTTCCATGCACGGCAGATACCGCTTCTTGTCTAGCCCCCACGGTCCTCGGATATGTCCCCGATCCATCATGTCTTGGACATAGTAGCTAAGCGACTTGCCCGTCAAACGCATCCGTCGATGAACACACATGATCTCTGATCCTACATAGAAGCAGACTGGGAGCTATTCCCCAGGACGCTATCAAAAACCTCTTCCATTCAATAGCACGCCGTATAAATGCTGTTATTGTTACTCGAGATGGCTTCACACGACACTGAGCTTTAAAGCGAAAAAATGTTGTATAGCTCTACACATTTAATCAGTTACAAATTTTGCAGTTGTGAATCAGTATATTAGGGTGCATATGACATGAATGGTAAGTCAGATAATATCCGAAATATTCAAAATTTCTTCGTCCTGGAACGGGGATCGAACCCGAGCTCCCGGCCAGCGCCCGAAGTATGCTAACCACTGCACCACCAAAAACGACCAAGTTTCAAATATCTGATTTATTTAAATATAACTGTCGCCTAACATGGAGACGAGAGTTCGATTCTAGCTCCAGGACCACGACATTTTCACGTTTTCGGATATTATCTGACTTACAATTCATGTCATATTTACACCAATGAACGCATTCACAACTTCAACATTTGTATTGCGCAGTGGTGTAATCCCGTATTTCATTCATTTTAATCAGTTATCTCCTGTAATATAAGGAATCTTATATAAATGTCCTCTGAACCGACTGATTCTTTCTCGGTGTTCCAATTTTCACAAACACATAGTAGTGTACTTCCGTTAACATACCACGTGTAGTTGATTCTTTAGTTTCTGTAGAAGATTTGATTTTTCCAAGAGTGGATCCTATATGTTTATAGAGCACGGAAGAAAGGACTATACGATCAACAATAATAATGGCATAAATCATTTATTCTTGCGAGCTCAACCGTCGTGTACAAGGAAGAGTCCCTTACGAATAATCATTCAAATGAATCATCCAGTTTTTAAGTTATCACTGTGACCACTGAGTAAATTATTCCTGGGAGAGACACCTGTTGCGTTTTCAAGTTCACAGCTCTTTTTGGCAAACTACACGAAAGCGCGCGAGCTCTTCAACCATTCATCATAAATTATTTGCCACGATCCAACTCGTTGCAAACAATTACCGCACATCAGTACAAATGAATGGCATTCGCGTATCATTCCCGTTCCCAAGTTTCACCATTATTTCCTACATGACTGTTAATTGCTCATTCACATAACAGTTCACGCTTATGAATTCTCAACATTACTTTTGTTATTGGTAATTCGTTTCGGAACTGCTGCGGGCGGAGGAAAGTTAAACGTGTTGCGACTTCGGTGTGTGTCTCAGTAATGGCAGATTAAATTATTATTCACAGCAAACTCAGTGCATATCTACGTAACGGCGGATTCAATTGTCATTCACAGCTCCTTCAGTGCGTGTCGCCGTAATAGCGGATTAAAGGATCATTCACTTAGACTTCAGTTTATGTCGCCGTAATAGCGGATTGAATTATCATTCACAGCTCCTCAGTGTGCGTCACCTTAAAGGCAGGTTGAATTATCATTCGCAGCTAGCTATGTCTACGTAGTTCAATCCGCCATTACGTAGACAGTAATGTCTACGTAATGGCGGATTGCATGATCATTTACAGTGACCTCGGTGTGTGTCCCCGTAGTGGCCGATTCAATGATCATTCACAGCTACCTCAGCGTACGTCGTCGTACCGACGGATTGAGTGATAGTTCACAGACACTTCAGTGTGTGTCGCAGTAACGGCAGATTAAATTATTATTCGCAGCTAGCTCAGTGTATGTCTATACGTAATGGCGAATTGAATTGTCATTCACACCTACCTTGTAACGTACCAGGAGATGTGACGTACCTGCCAGAAGGACGCACACGACATAAAGGCAGATAGGAATCAGAATAATCGTCCGCGTAGCTCAATTGGTAGAGCAACTTATTCCGGAATGAGGGGACTCGGGTTCGAACCCCGGCGCGGATAAAAATGACGGAGAAATTCACTTCGTTATAATGGCGCCCGAACTACCCGGATGACCCGACCGTTCAAAATCTCGCATTGGTGTGATGTTATTTCCACACCGCGAGATAGGAAAAATCAGAGAATCCCTTCTCCAGTGCTTCGAAAAATAAATGTGTGTGACGTTGCATTCCACACACCAGATTGACTGGGAGTTCTCAAGTGCACGTTCTACCGTGGTTGTCTGCCTGCAGCGATTCATGGTCACGGCTGATCCGTGGGCCATGCCCCCGGCCCTCTTTCGGGGGGAGATGTGACGTACCTGCCAGCAGGACGCACATGACATAAAGGCAGATAGGAATCAGAATACATGTCTGCGTAGCTCAGTTGGTAGAGCGACTTGTTCCGGAATAAGCGGCCTCGGGTTCGAATCCCGGCGTAGACCAGAAATGACGGAGAAATTTACTTCGTTATAACCTCAGTGTACGACGCCTTAATAGCGGATTGATTTATCATTCACAGCGAGCTCTGTGTATGTCTACCTAATGGCGGATTGAATTGTAATTCACAGCGACTTTAGTGTGTGCGCCGTAATAGCGGTTGAATTATCATTCACAGCTACCTCAGTGTACGTCGGTGGAAAAGCGAATTGAGTGACAGTTCACAGAGACCTCAGTGTGTGTAGCCGTAATAGTGGATTGAATGATCATTGACAGCGACCTTAGTGTGTTTCGCCGTAATGGTGAATTGAATTGCCATTCACAGCGATCTTCGTGTGCGTCGCTGTAATGGTAGATTGAATGATTATTTACAGCGACTTTAGAGTGTATCGCAGTAATGGAAAATTGAATTATCATTCACAGCGACCTTAGTGTGTGTCGACGTAATGACGGATGGAATTATCATTTACAGCGTGATTAGTGTGTGCGCTGTAATAGCGGATTGAATTGTCATTCACAGCGGCCTCATTGTGTGTTGCCGTTATAGAGGATTAAAAGACCATTCACAGCTACCTCAGTATAAGACGCCTTAACGGCGGAGTGAATTATCATTCACAGCGAGCTCTGTGTATGTCTATCTAATGGCGGATTGAATTGTCATTCACAGAGACCTCAGTATGTGTAGCCGTAATGGCGGATTGAATGATCATTCACAGAGACCTCAGTGTGTGTCGCAGTAATGGCAAATTGAATGATCATTCACAGCGACCTTAGTGTGTTTCGCCGTAATGGCGAATTGAATTGCCATTCACAGCGATCTTCGTGTGCGTCGCCGTAATGATAGATTGAAAGATCATGTACAGTGACCTTAGTGTGTGTCGCAGTAACGGCAAATTGAATGATCATTCACAGAGACCTTAGTGTGTGTCGCCGTAATGACGGATTGGATGATCATTTACAGCGACATTAGTGTTTGTGTTGCAGTAATGGCGGATTGAATAATCATTCACAGCGATCGCAGCATGTGTCGCCATAATGGAGGATAGAATTATGATTTACAGCGACCTTAGTGTATGTAGACGCAATGGCATATTGAATGATCATTCACAGGGACCTTAGTGTATTTTGCCGAAAAGGGAAATTGAATGATTATTCACGGCGATCTCAGTGTGTGTCGCCATAATGGTAAACTTAATTATCATTCAAAGCGACCTCAGATTATGTAGCGGTAATGGCGGTTTGAATGATCATTGACAGCTGTAAGAGCGAACCATTCACCGGGAAGAATAATTCGTTCTTAACGAATCGTTCACGAATAGTCCGGTATAATTAACAGCAATACTAAAAACTGAAATGCTTTATATTAGTAAATATAATCATGTATTTTCTTCAAAAGAATATCTGTAAAACTGAGTGAAAGATTTTTCAACATTCACGAAATTCTTTTGGATATCGTATGTCTATGATGATACTAAATGTGTTTTTTTAGACAGGATGGTCTAAAATGAATCAAGAATATCGACATACCTGGTCCACGGAGCGTTATAGGTTTGATTTCAGTTTCGGCTGAAAATAAAATGAAATAAATAAATAAATAAATAAAACTAGGCAACTGAATAAACATCAAGTCACATAAAATTTCATGCTTTAGAGTAATATACGGTTTGTTCAATGAGTAGTGTGACTCATTAACTGGAGAGCGTTTGCGTTTCCAAATGTTGTCAATGGGTGGAGCTAGTGTGCAGGCGCTTTAAAGACTATGCAACTGCATCGTAGCTGGTTTGCTACGGAATCCGTGTAACGTGCTAGACTAATTTTATTGTTCTCTCTTAGGAGATGGATACCTTGAAAGTTGCTCATCGTGCTGTAATTCAGTTTTTGAAAGCGGAAAAAACGCCGCCAAGCAAGATTCACCGACGAACAAAGGCGTTGTTGTATGAGCCTACTTGTCTTCCACGCAGTACTGTAATGCGGTGGTGCCAACTCTTTAGTGGTGGACGAACAAGCACTAGAGGCCAGTTGAGACACATCGTGCTGTTTTATTGACGACAATTGCACTTCTGGTTGTTGCAGTAAAGGCCAACTGAAGGATCACGATCAGAGAAATTGCGAACAGTGTGGGTGTGAGCATCAGAACTGTCCATACGATCATACATTTACGTCTTGGATATGGTAAGGTCTGCGCCACGTCTATACCGAAACATCTGTCCGATGAATACGTGAGTCAACGAAATGAACTATCGTTACGGCATCAGTTTCTCTACAATGAAATACTTTATATGAACATTTCCTACTGCGCACTATTGCTGGGGACGAAAGCTGGTGTCATCATTTCGAGCCAGAGCATCAAGTGGGAGCCTGCATCATCGCCACCGCTGAGGAAATCATGGTCCACCATTTTCGCAGACAAGGTGATGTTAACCGTATTGGACCATCTAGTACCATTTCTTCTTGAGTGGCTAACAAAAGGATCAACCATCAATGCCATACACTATTGTCAAACTTTAATAATGAAGCTTCGACAAACCATCAAAAACAAGAGACCTGGCAACATCATTCACGGTATTGTGCTTCTGAATGATAACGCCCGGTCGCATACGGCAGTTACCGTGCAAAGTCTTTGGGAAGTCCGTCTTCATTCGGCGTATAGTCCTGACCTATTGCCCTGCCATTTTCACATCTTTGGATCTATGAAAAAAATTCTCAGAAGCAAAGATGCTCAGGTGCGTGAAGCTATTGATAACTGGTTGCAACAGTAGTATGCGTCTTTCTATGCAGCAAGAGTAGAAGGACATGTGCAACGATGGGACCACTGTCTAAATGCTGGCGGCGATTATTGTTAGGTATGTCATATTTATTTATTTTTTTGATTGGTAAAATTTCCCCGAACGCTTGTCTTTGGGAAAATTTCCGCGAACGTTTGTCTTTGGGAAAATTATCCCATGGGAGGTCGTTAGGGGAAACAATTCACGGATCGGTGGTCGTTGTTTAAATTTCCCCATCGGTAGTCGTTTGGGAAATTTCCCGGATCAGATCTGTGGTCGTTTGGTAAATTCTTCGGTCAGTGATCTTTGGAAAATTTCCTCGATCGGTGAAAGCTGAGAAAACTTCCCGATTCTGTGATCATTGGGGAATTTCCATGATCTGTTGCCGTTTTGAAAATTTCGCGGATCAGTGGACCTGGATAACTTTACAGATCAGTGGTCGATGCGAAAATTTCCCGATCGGTGGTCGTTTGGGAAATTCCTTCGTTCCGTGACCGTTGGGAAAATTTCCCCGACAGTTTGTCGTTGGTTAAATATTTCCATCGGCGGTCGTTAGAGAAATTCCTGATCGGTGGTCGTTAGGGAAATTTCCCCTATTGATAGTCGTTGGGAAAACTTCCCGGAGCGTGGTGGTTTAAAAATTCCATCGGCCGGTGTACCTTTGGAAAATTTCCCCGATCGGTGGTAATTGGGAAATTTCACAGGTCGGTGGTCGTTGGGTAAATTTCCCGGATCGGTGATCATTTGGTGAATTTTCCTAATCGGTGGTCGTTAGAAAAGTTCCCCGATCTATGGTCGTTAGGGAAATTTCCCCAATATGTGGAATCTAAGAGCACATCTATTTTTCGTGAGATATAAAAATGTTATACTGTAATACAAACTATATTTCTCTTAATTTAGTGTAGAAATTACTGCGGTTAAGAGATGAAAACGCAGATCACGATATTTTCAAACGTTCGTCGCCGAGTTTCGGAAAGCACTTATTTTACGCTGTAATTACTTAGTAGAAGGGAAGTGCAGGGAAGGTGGGAGCCAATGTACTGGAACTATTTTCCGTTTTAGTTAGGTTTCTCTTTTATACACATCCGTACATGGAAGCCATTGATAAGTAAATATTTGATTTTGTCATTATAAAAACAGATTCTTCGTAATTAGTGATTACTCAAGAGACTGTGTCCTTCGTACCAACATTAATTAAATAAAAATCACAAACTTCTACAGAGGATGCTAAAACATTTAATTTTTAGAATGTTTTTGATAAGAAATTACAGAAAGTAAAAGAAATTCAAAGAATTGAAACTGGTAATAGCGTGTTAGATGAACACGGAAGAAACATCTGATACAGTTAAATACTGTCTGCTAAGAAAATGGCGCACGCAAACAAGCTGTGGACAGAAGGTTATTTTTTTGTTTTTTACGAACAGAAATATTAGTATTATGTTATTAAAGAATGCTGTGAAAACGTGGAATTAGCATTTCTAAATGTAAATTAAGCATTATTATTGGTGATAGAGGTAAAAATCGTCGAGCATTGCTTTTAACAGGAAACACAGCACCAAACGAATATTTAAAGAAGTTAGGCACTTTTACGACTATTTCAAAAGTCTTAAGAAAAAATCCACCGACCCAAAGAGCAATCGCTAAGTCGTTAATAATCTCTGTATCAACTGTAAATAAGGTTGCAAACAAAGATTTTAATCTTAAAGAGACCAGAAAAATATTATGTTCGCCGTCTTTTACTTAGGTATGTGGTTGAGCACAGAACACGGTGTAGACGTCTTTTTGAAAATCCCTTAGCCGGAGACAGATGGGAATTTATTGTGACTATTGATGAAGCATGAATCTACCTAAACGACTGTAACAGAAAAAAGGTCAATTTATTATCGCAGAAGAGTAGAAAAAACTTTATACAGAGAATTTACGTGGATTAGGAACATCAAACAGAAGTCATCGCTTTTTCCACGTTTTTAAGAGAGTTACGGAAAAATTCTCATTGGCCGCAATCGGGAATCGAACCCAGAGTGATCCAGTTATGCGCCGGGCATGCTTCCACTGCATTAAAGCGGCCTGCGGCCTTTTGGTTTCCGTGACTCACTTAAAAACGTGGAAAGCGTGATGATTTCTGTTTGACGTTCCTAATCCGCTTCAATTCTCTGTATTAATTATTCATTCGCCTCCTAGTTATGTGTTCAGTTGCTGCTTACCATCTTTGGTGAATCTCCAGCATTCTGCGGAGCTCCAAGAAGCAACCTGCCAAGTGGCTTGGCAGTTAGTCGTATGTGAGTCTGGAGGAATTCGAGGCCGCTGTGGTGCAGTGGAAGCACGTCCGGTGCGTAACTGGAAGACACTGGGTTCGATTCCCGGTGGCGACCAATGAGAATGTTATCCGTGTCTCACTTAAAAACGTGGAAAGAGCGATGACTTCTGTTTGAGAAGAAGACTTACACACTTGGTTTCAAGAATCCAAAGAAAGTTTCAGTAAGGGATGCATGATTGTTACTGATTTCTCGTACAGTGGGAAATTAAACATAGGAAAAGTTGAAAAGAATGCTAAAATCAATTCTACATATTACCAAATTTATGTTTTTAACTCCTATGTTTAAAGAGAAAATACCATTCCTATATCCACAGAGCCTTCAATGAGTAAAACTCCACCAGCATAGCCATGAATCGAAATCTCCCATTCTATTTCTCGAAAAAAAAAAATGTAAATAAGAGACGGGTATCAAATCTATACCTTTTGCTCATATTCTTTCAAATTCCCCTGATGTGTCTGTTACCAATGGACTATCGTGCTTTCGGACTCCTAAAAATAGCGCTTTCTAAACACAGACCTAAAACAATCATTGAACTATGGAAAGCCGTAGAAGAGGAGTGGAATAAAATAGTTCTACCAATTTTAAAAAGTGCCTTGTTATGTTGAAAATCTAGATGTAGGTTCATAGTCCAGAAAAAGAGCTATCAGATAGAACATTTAAGAAAGAAATATCTTTATTTTAAACATCAATTCTATTACTGAAAAATCGTTCTAAAACTGTGTATACTGCATAATAGGCAGTGATTGGTGATATATTTTTATGCTAAGTGTGATTTCTATATTCACCTCCTCTATTTCGTCATCTTCACTGCTATTTTTAACACCTTCTTTTGTAACAAAAACTGTGTCTGTGTTATCGGTTTGTCCATCTGTCTGCCCGTCCGTTCGCCTGTGGACACCATACCCCCACAGCTAATGGTCCGATTTGAAAAATTCTTTTTGCATTGAGAAGCTTGTATTGTGTAAATAATAATCCTTTATTTCTTTTTTTTTAAAGATGCACAATTTTGCCGCAAGAGGGAGTAAATGCAGATGATATCGAATTCAAAATACATTTTATTCCATATATTTGCTTCTAAAAGTCCGATGGAAAAATTGCATTTACCTTTCGATTCCATTTATGTCAAAGACCATTTCCGGAGTAGTCACTTTTTCAAGTTACGCATCGATTTTCCGCTAGGGGAGAAAAGTAAACTACGTTATCCCCGATATCTCCGATTTGAAAATTTCTTTCTCCAGCGGATACAGCTCCTGATGAGAAATATTTCGCATACAATTTCTAATGTAAAAAACGGTTTGGCCAGCAGGGTGCGTAAGTCTTAATTTCCGCTTCTGATGTATTTGCAGCAAAATTTGAGCTTCTAAAATCTCGATTGAAAAAATTTTTCTTGTGGACCGATACTACTCACGTTGATAAACCTTTTCCGAATATTCTCTTCTTAATATAATGCATGGTTTTCCCGCCAGTGGGCATGGATATATATCTTGTTTTTGTCTATATCTCTGTTTCAAAGAATCCAATTTGAAAACTTCTTTCTTTGTCGGAGGGTATTTCAGGTGCAAACTGTTTCTCATATAATTTCAAATTTTTCTTAAAGCACAACAAGTCTGCAGCCAGAGGGCGTACTTTCTGCTTCAGTTGCATTTGCAGGAAAATCTGAGATTCTAAAATATCGATTGAAAATTTCCTTTGTGGACCAATACCACTCAGCTCGATAAATGTTTTCGATGCTTTTTCTTCTCAAAATAATGCATAGCTTCTCCGCCAGGGGGCATATATGTAGATCTTCTGTTTGTCGATATCTCTGCTTTTAGAAACCGATTTGAAAAATTCCTTGTTTGTTGAATAGAGTTCCCAGTGAGAAATATTTTTCATATAATTTCAAAATTTTCAAGTAATTCCTAGACTTTCCGCTAACGGGCGTAAAGGTAAATCGCGTATTCCTGGAAACCTCTGCTTCTGAAAATCTGATTTGAAAAATTCTTCCTTCACCCTATACAGCTTCTGATGGAAAATGCTTTGAATACAATTTCTAATATTTGGTGAAGAATGGTTTGGCCACCAGATAGCGTAAGTGTTTATTTCGGATTCTGATGCATTTGCAGCAAAATTTGAGCTCCTGAAAACTCGACTGAATTTTTTTTTTCCGTGAAGCGATACATCTCACATCGAAAAACCTTTTGAGAATACTTTCGTCTTAAAATAATGCATGACTTATCCGCCAGGGGGCGTAGATGCATATCTTGTTTTTGTAAATATCTCTGCTTCAATGAGTCCGACTTGTAAAATTATTTCTTTGTTGGTGAGCGTTTCCGCTAAGATTTCTCATACAGTTACATTTTTTTCTTAACGCCCAAGTCTGCCACCAGAGGGTGTGAGCTCACGTTTCCATTTACATCAATATCTGCGGGACTAAAAACCATTTTGAAAAACTAATTCCTTCGGTCAGATACTACTAACTATTGAAACTCTGTGTGCGTATTTCCTTCCCAAAATAATGCACAATTTTGCCACTAGGGTGCGCAAACGCTAATCTGTTTTTTTTTCAATATCTCTGCTTTTACATGTGTGATTTAAAATATTCTTTCAACACCGGATGCCATTTACCTTGTAGAAAACTTTAGGATAGCATATGAGGATTTTTTTTAGTTCACAGTTCTGTCGGTAGGTGGTGTTTGTGTACTTCAGTTTTCAGCTAAATTTCTTATTTACTGTATGCCATTTGTTACACTAGAGATGTGGTGCATTATCCTCTTTAAATAATACACAGATTTCCCGCTATGCGGCGTAAAGGTAGAAACCTTTTTCTCGCTATTTTTTCTTCCAGGAGAAGTATTTGAAAAGTTCTTTTTCCTTAGCATACCTTTCTCCATGCAGAATATTTTTCGCCTATTTTCAGCTTTTCCATTATACAGAATTCTTGCGCTAGAAGGCATAGAGTCATATAATGTTTCCTAGCAGCTAAAGTTCGCAGCTAAATTTTGTATTTACTGTATGCCATTCGTTACACTAGAGATGTGGTGCATTATCCTCTTTAAATAATACACAGATTTCCCGCTATGCGGCGCAAAGGTCGAACACTTTTTCTCGCTATTTTTTCTTCCAGTAGACTTATTTGAAAAGTTCTTTTTCCTTAGCATACCTTTTTCCATTCAGAATATTTTTCGCCTATTTTCAGCTTTTCCATTATACAGAATTCTTGCGCTAGAAGGCATAGAGCTATATAATGTTCCCTTCTCTCGTATAATTCTTCTTTTAACTGTTGGATTTCAAAATCTTTTTGTCTCTGTTACCTGCTTTGTGCTATGAGATACTTTTCGTGCGTCATTTGTTAATTTTCGTAAAATGCTTCTTAGCCTCTGGTGGAACTGAGCAGATGTTTCTATTTCAGGATATTCCATCGATTGTCGAAATCGGTTGATTATGTTCTTAACCGGTCTCATTTAGTTTGAATAGCTTTGATAAATTTAATTCGCTTCAGAACGGATTCAAAAGACGTGCTCATTACAACAGAAAATTCGGTATCATCTTTCTTGTTTTCCTTTTTTCAGCACGCCTTTTGTAAAAAAAGATCGTGCTTATGTTAACGGTTTGTCCGTCGGTCCGTCAGTCCGCCCGTGCGTCTGTACCCACGATATCTCTGCAACTATTAGTCCGATTTGAAAAAAATCTTTTTGCATTGAGAAGCGTGAAATATGCGAATGATGATCCTTTATTTTGTTTTTTCTTTTACGATGTACAGTTTCGCCGCTAGAAGGCGTAAATGCACATGATGTCGAATTCAAAATACGTTTTATTCCGCATATTTGCTTCTAAACATCCGATTGAAAAATTTATTTTATCTTTCGATTCCATTTATATCGAAGTGTATTTTAGATATAGATCCTTTTTTAAATTACGTATAGATTCAACGCTAGGGGGCGTAAAGGTAAATTACATTTTTCCTGATAACTGTTCTTCTAAAACTCCGATATTGAATTTTTTTTCTTCAGCGGAAACAACTCCTGACGGAAATTTTTTTGCACATAATTTCAAGTTTTTGGTAAAGAACACTTTGGCCACCAGGCGGCGTAAGTGTTAATTTTTGATTCTGGTGTATTTGCCATAAAATCTGAGCTTCTAAAATATCGATTGAAAAAATTATTTCGTGGACTGATGCCACTCACATCGATAAACCTTTTCCCAATATTTTCTTCAAAAATATTCCACAATTTTTCCTCCAGGGGGCGTAAATGTATATCTTATTTTTGTCAATATCTCTACTTCTGATAGTCCGATTTAAAAAATTCCTTCTCTGTTCGATGGTGTTTTCAGTGTGACATGTCTTTCATATAATTTCAAAATTTTCAAATAGTTCATAGACTTTTCGCTAGGGTCGTAGGGGTAAATTGCGTTCCCCCTATATCTCTGCTTCTAAATCTCCGATTTGAAAAATTCTTTCTGCACCGGATACAGCGCCTGATGCGAAATCGTTTGCACATAATTTCTAAGTTTTGTAAAAAACGATTTGGCCACCATGGGGCGTAAATCTTAATTTTCGCTTCTGATGTATTTGCAGCAAAATATGAGCTTCTAAAATCTCGATTGCAATAAAAACAATTTGTTGACCGATACTACTCATGTCAACAAACCTTTTAGAAACTTTTTCTTCTTAAAATAATGCATGGTTTCTACGCCAAGGTGCGTAGATGTATATCTTATGTATTTTTGTCATATCTCTACTTCTAAGAGCCCGATTTGAAAAATTCCTTCTTTGTTGGATAGTGTTGTTCCAGGGGTGACATGTTTTTCATATAATTTCGAAATTTTCAAGTAATTCCTAGACTTTTCGCTAGGGGGCGTAAAGGTAAATTGCTTTTCCCCCTATATCTCTGCTTCTAAATCTCCGATTTGAAAAATTATTTCTGCACCGATACAGCTCCTGGTGGGAAATCCTTTGCACGTAATTTCTAATTTTTGTGAAAAATGGTTTGGCCACCAGGTGGCGCAAGTCTTAATTTAGGCTTCTGATACATCTGCAGCAAAATGTTAGCTTCTACAATTTCGATTGCAAAAAAGTCATGTGCTGACCAATACTACTCATGTCGACAAACCTTTTAGGAACATTTTCTCTTGAAACAATGAATGGTTTCTACGCCATGGGGCATAGATGCATATCTTAATTTTGTCAACGTCTCTACTTCTAGGAGTCCTATTTGAAAATTTCCTTCTTTGTTGGATAGTGTTTCCTATTAATTCAAATTTTTTAAGTATATCATAGACTTTCCGCTAGGGGGCACAAAGCTTCTAAAACTCCGATTTGAAAATTTTTCCTGTAGCGCACTCAAGACCTGATGGAAAATATTTTTCACATAATTTCTAATGTTTGGTAAAGAATGGTTTGGCCACCAGGGGGCATAACTGTTCATTTCTGCTTCTGATGTTTTTGTAGCAAAATCTGGGCTCATGAAAACTCGACCATTTTTTTTTTCTTGGACCGATATTCCGCATATGGAAAAACCTTTTTAGAATACTTTGTTCCTAAAATAATGCATGGTTTTCCCACCAGGGGACGTAATGTCACATCTTATTTTTGTCGAAATCTCTGTTTCTAAGAGTCCGATTTGAAAAATTGTTTCGGTATTGGAGAGGGTTTCCGGTGCGAAATGTTGCTCATATAAATGCATGTGTTTCTTAACGCACAAGTCTGCAACCAAAGGGCGTAAGCACACGATTCCGTTTACAGCAATATCTGAGGGATTAAAAACCCGATTGAAAAACGTCTTTCTTCCGTTAGATACTATTGTTTTCCATACCGGTTCCATTGACTTTGAATAGCTTTGATAAACTTAATTTACGTCAGAACGGATTCAAAAGACGTGCTTATTACACCCGAAAATTCAGTGTCATCTTTCGTGTTTTCTTTAATTTGATGTCGCTTAATAATTTCATCCAGATCTTGGTTACAAGGCTCTGATGCAAGTTTGCTGTCGATGTTTACATGATCCTTTTCACTGGCGATTACACAACTGGCTCTGTTTAGTGCTGGCTGCAAATTATCTGTACTTTCCCCCATAAGTCTAGTAAATCTTCCGAAGGAAGTTTTACTATCTTGAAATACGACTTTGTTGTTTCCGGTGACACCACGTGACATGCTTTTGTAAGCCATCCAATAGCACCATGAACAGTTATGGATTTCGTTATTTCATTAGAAGAGGATGCGGATTTCAAATTCGAATGGAACCACTACATAGCCAGTTACCGATATAGAATTTTGAAGTACTGACTAATACTCTCTTGATTCATTGGCTGACAAATGCTGATTGTGTTTGGTGGAAATTACTAAAGCGTTACATTTAATAGGTCAAGATGAGTATGGCATGTTATATTATCGAAAAACGCAAGAACATGTCTACTTTACCTTTACATTTTTTACTTAAAATTTGTTAACTATTCAGCCATAACTTAAGCTGTCAGCTACTAAACTGTCTTGTTCAATTTTCACTCAGGAAGCTTTTTTAAACTCAAGTTATTGAAGCACCATAGTTTGGCGACTTTGCCAATCACTAATCCTTCTTCTTAGACATAAGCGCACATAGAAAAATCGTAAGTCATTCCTCAGAAATTTTATCTTCAGTACAGGTTTCATCTTTCAAATACAGTTTTATTCAGCAGTGACCGAGAAAAGAAACCCGTTTTATCACCATTAGCAATGCATTGAGGTTTATAACCTCCAAAGAGTGTTGATAGTTTTTCATATCCAAACCGAAACTGTTTTATGTTCACGTCTGCTGTTTCACAACAAGTGTCTTTAAACGAAATGTGCCTCTTCCGAAAACTCTCTTCCCAGCCATTTGAAGTATGTAACTCTTTTTGGTTACGTCCGTTGCTCGTGTTTGCAGCATCGGGTCTCAAATTCACAAATTCCTTGGTCTTGAAATTACAAATCACTCTGGGGCAATCTTATTAAACTTTTCATTTCCGGGGATTTGCATTTTCTCTTCTTTGTGCATTAGATTTGTGCCACTGCTCGGTGAAATCGCCTTTTCTCTTTAAGATGCCAAATGATTTATGTTTTTCCAGCGTTGAACTTCTCTGTCAAGTGCATAACACTCACACTTTCTTTTTCGACCATTTCAATAACTTTTGTATCGAAATCGAGAATGTTTTTATCTCTTCGCCACGGCAAGAAGCAAGCGAACAACGCAACTCTCAACAACCAAGGACTGTGAATCATCATCTTAATGAATAAAGGTTAGGGAATTAAATCGATCATCTATTCGACATTCGTACGAAACAGCCAGCTGGGCCGCAGAGTTGGAATTTGGATCCAGCATGAGAGAGTACCTTTGGTCAAATGACCTAAACCAGAGTCGCTCTAATGCTGCAGTGTATGTGTTTATATAAACAACCCCCCAAAAATATCTTTCTGTTTAATTATGTTATCTTCAAACTCAAGCAAATTTGTTCCGCATGTATTCATCATTACACACTATCGGGTAATCTTTTGTATCCGATTGAAACATTCAATAGCACGGTAACATCCGGAAACTTTCAGTTGTTACTAGGTTCATTTACCACTTGCCATTTCTGTTTCAGCAAGTTAAAAAAGTACATAATTTTCTACCTTTCATTTCAGGACTAAAATGGTTCCGTTATGAGTAGGCTTCCGTTTCATGCAGGTTCCGTCTTATACAGGTTTTTACTGTATTACTACTTGCAAAAAGTTCAAAAACCACTGCTCGTTTTTTGAAAGACAAGCATACTTTTCTCTGACGTTTATCAAATTCTAACTGTATTTTCTATCTCACCGACAAATTCAGCTTGAAAATGTTATCAATGAGGATCTCCTGACCACCAAATAGTAAACTGCATTCTATTCCTTCTCTTCATTTTTATCCTACTCTTTGGAGTAGTTGGGGCCTTGAATGACCCACATAAGCGTCTAAGACTATAATGACACTGAGATGCACGAGTACGACTAATTGCTTTCTAATATGGTGAACACACCCATCCTTTAACACCATTTAATTTATGATTCAGTGAGGTCTTTAAACAACTTGGTGACCTAGTGCTGTAATCTCTCTCTCTCTCTCTCTCTCTCTTTTTCTCTATGTCGTCCGCCCATGGTTGGTTGAGTTCCGCAACCAACCATGGGCGGACGACATTCCTTTAATAAACAAGACAAATACTACATTGGCAGTACTAAAAGAAGATTTAAAACCAGATTGAATGAGCACTATAGTAATTGGATTAAAAAAGGAGAAAAAACCTCACTTATACAGCATTGTATGGTAAATGAGTTAATACCCGATTGGAAAATTAGTAAAATCTTAACTTCCCACAATAAACATAATCAAATGTTGTGGTCTGAAGCTATAGCAATTGAAAAAACCCAAGGCTCTAATTGCAATACATCTACTCCGAAAGATATCCCATATCCGTGGAAATACTTAATACAACAAGAAAAGAATACGAAGTATAAAGACAAAAATAAAAATAAAAGAAATAGCATATACATAAAAAATAGGAACAGCTGCAGCAATTCTGAAATTAACCCGATAGATGGCGTGGATATGACTCACACGTGAATACACGTCCATGTAATGATGACGGAAGACGTCGACGTGGAGCAACTATGACGAGGGTATGACCGAGGTTTCTTAGATATATAACAACTTTGAACATCGATCCAGGATGCATACCGTTAATAATGGCCGAAAGTCAGTCGCGCCGAAACATGTCCTGTGGTTTGTGTGGCGTCGTGTGCGTATTGCAATGGTTTTCTGGCATTGTTCAGAGATTGATAATTTATTTGATGTCTGTTTTTATAGTCCTTGATTGTGTCCATTCCTTTTTTTAAAGATTGATGACACATGTTTGAAGGTAAAAGATTTTTTAATTGCATAGTATATAATTCTTTCACGTATTCTTTGTATTCTATCCATAGTCGTGTTTTATTTGAACTGAAACTCTGGTTGCAATTTCAACCTGGCCTTTTTTGCAACAAGAATATTCTGCGTGTCCAAGACACGCTATATGCATACTTCAATTTCAAGATACCAGATGAAGAATTCTATTATGAAACACCTCTACAAGGTGAGTGATAGATGACATAATAACCTAAACATATAATAATTCAAAGTCATATATGAAGAATGAATGCACAGATGTTTTGCTGCAAATATGCACACGACACATAGAACATATATAACGTGTGAAACAGTTGTACATATAGTGTGTAGCTATTATTCAACTATATTACCACGTAAAATATATTTTTGGCATTTTATAATAACCAAAATTCCATTACCGCAGACTAGATGGCCGGCAGGACGGGATTCGAACACCCGTCAGAAACGTCCACCTCCCATACAGCGCATAGTCACTTAACCAACTGTGCTATGCCGGTGGTGTGTTGTTATCAGCTGAGGCCGATCCAAATGTTAGAGTTGAGCTCGAATTCGAGTCCTGGATTTGAGAGGGTCGTGTGCTTTTATGATGACGCAGGATATGCCATTTTCCTTGAACCAATGTCGCTAACTAAATTAGGGACAGGAGACTACTTATAGGCCAAAGAGACAAGTGATGGCAGCTAAGCTCAGAGAAATAACAGAGAAATACACTGAAAGGACAAATGCTTCCGTACACCCTGGGGAAAATACGCAAAGCAGCAGGACAGCAGCAAATCGCGGTGTGCAGGAAAACCGGTTGGGACTATAAATAAAGTGGGTCGGTACGCACAGTAATACATTGCATAAGTGCCAGCGTTGGTCGAATACGAGACTTAAGCGAGTTTGATCGAGGTCAAGTCGTGGGATCCAGGAAGACCAGATGTTCAATCAGCGCATAAGGGAAACTGTTAGGAATTCCGCTACAAACTGTATCAAGTGTGTACCAGTACATAAAATCCAGCAAAACCGCTAACAGTCGGGTGAAATCTGGCCGTAAAAGTGCATTGGATGATCGAGAACGCCGACGATTGGCCTGCATAGTACAGGCGAATCGGAAGGCTTGTTGGTAGCAAATCGCGTCTCAATTTAATGAAGGGGCATGCGCAAGCCTATGCACAAACGCAATCCGCCTACACATGGCACGACTCGGATGGGGACAGTTGACGACCACATCGTGTCCCGATGTTAACGGCATAGCATCGCATAACTCGGCTGCAGTTCGCGAAGGCCCTTCGAAACTGGAGCATGGATGATTGGAAGCGGTCTGACGAATCCCGTTTCACTCTGTATCGCTCCGATGGCAGGCAGCATGTGTAGTGTAAACCACACGAAGCTACAGACCCCGTATGTCACGTTGGGGTATTACAGGCCCGTGGAGGCGGTTTAACTGTTTGGGCAACTTTCACGTGGTCCTACCTGGGTCCCTTGGCACCTCTTGAGTCTTCTCTCAGGTTCCAGCTATGTGCAGCTTCTGACTGACCACAGGCACCCTTTCTTTACGTGTTTCTGCCCGAACCAAGTTCCGATCTTTCAACAGGAAAACGCTCCACCTCATCGGTGCCAGCTAGCGACCGACTGGCCCCAGGATAATAGCAGTGAACTTACCACACTCGCATGGCTCCCTCGCCCAACGGACATCAACCCCATAGAGAATTTATGGGACATATTGGAACGAGTTGTTTGGGATCAACCAGCCCCACCTATATATCTGCCTGCTCTACTCCAAGCACTCTTAGATTGCTGGTCAGCGATACCCGAGTGTGTATTTCGGATCTCATTGCGCCCGCACCACGACGCTGGGATGCTATCCTGCGTGTAAAAGGTGGTGTCACACGCTATTAGTTTTTTTTTTGATTGGAGGTTTAACGACCACCGTGAGCAACTCAATGGGCTATAAGCAGTCGCCCGTCCCTAATTTAGGGTCACTGGTTCCAGGGAAGGGAGAGAGCCAGTGCCGTAAGACAAACACAACATCCATGCCTCACGGGGATTCAAACCCGGACCTCTTACGGACGAATGATCAGAGGCCAGCGCCTTAGACCACTGCGCCACCGGGGCGGCTATTAGTTAGGTGTACGTAATAATTTGTCCTTTCAGTGTATGTTATGAACACAAAACGCGTTCATGTGTAAAATACATTCATACGCACGCACCAAATGATTCTAAATATTGCCCAAATAAGTAGATTTTGTGTGTAATTCTGAAAACTACTTATGATAGGTTTAAAATACTAGCGTGTTTCTTCTGTCAGTTCGACATTCTTACAAAAATATTTTATATCAACGAAAGTAAAAAATTGTTTTTGTGTATCTACATGGTCTTGAAACCGTAAGCATAGAATCCAAAAATACTGTACCTGATGGTGAAATAACTTCTGTAGCTGTTGTTGGTAGAGTCACACGGTCATACATTGTACGAACTGTACGAACTGCAGAGAAGGAAATGACATTACATTTGGATGACGACCTTGTTTATATTTTAAAATGAAAATTCCGTTCAAGATGAAAGTTTTTCAATCATGCACTACTATTCCAAAGTTTTATGGAAAAGAGTAAACAAGTTAGTAAAATCATGCAATGCATTGTTTATAATACGCTTTCCAACATACCAGAAATCATTACTCAAGTAATGAGAATAATGGCTGTGGAATAAATCTCGGTCCTGTGCCCTGACCTTTGATCCCATTTCGATGATATTCAACAGAACCGCTTTGGTATACCTCTGAAATAACATGATAAAGTTTTGTCGCAATCGAAGCATTTTTACGTAAGTTATGATGCATAAGAGCTATGGAACAGATCCCGCTCCTGTGTCCTAACCTTTAACCCCATTTCGCCCATTTTTTGCAGAATTCGTCCCCGGGCAAGACCCTACAACATACTAACATTTCATCCAAATCGAAGCCTTTTTACGTAAGTTATGACGCATAATGGCGATGGAAGTGATTCCCCTTCTATGCCCTGTCCTTTGACCCCATTTCGCCCATTTTCAAAAAGGTTTGTCGCCAGGTGGTTTTCTACCACATACTAAAATTCCATCGAAATAGAACCTTTTTTACGTTAGTTATGACGCATAATAGCAGTGGAATTGATCCCGCTCCTATGTACTGACCTTTGTAGTACATAGGAGCGGGATCCATTCCACTGCTGTTATGCGTCATAACTTTAAATAGGGTACCTTCCCAGGCGTACCCCTACCAGATACTAAAATTTCATCGAAATCGAACGATTGTTACGCGAATTATTGTGCGGACGGACACAATCGCACAACGCGTGACGTAATGAGGCAGATGGGAATCGCGACCATTGCTCGCCGCAAGTGTGACATCATAAAACTTTAATAGGATCCACACACAACGCGTGACGTAATAAGACAGATGGCGTGTACCTTTTAAGAAACATAACGTCAAAGATATTCATAATAACACACATAATAGAAATAGAAGTGACCTAATGAAACGAACCGACTTTCTCTAGGACGCCAAAACTGATGATTTCCGTTTGTATGAAGTTCGCAATGTTTCCCTGACTAAACCTCAAGCTTTCAACCGGATTTTCCAGTACCCAAGTAAATTTTCCAGTTATTTAGTTTTCACCTGAGGTTCTCCAAATTCCACTGGGTCTTGATCGCTGCAGAAAGCAATGGTGCGCGGATAGGCGTTTCTCATTTAGAATATCCTTAATTTTACTTATTGTTACGCCCCTGTCGTCTAGAACAATTGTGGCTATCAACAGTCAAGCCCCAGCTTTAAGCAGTTGTTTTGCCATACAGTCATGGTCTAACGACTTGCTCTTGCTACTTCACAATTGGTCTCTATACACTGAAGTGCCAAAAGTCATGGGATACGCACCTAGTATCGTGTAGGACCTCATATAGTACATCAGACGCCAGCAACTCGGCGTGACGTCGATTCCACAGGTGGCCGGAAGACTCTGGAGAGATGTTGAGCCATGCCGTCTGAATAGCCGCCCACAGTTCTCTGGTATTTGTAGGTAAAAGGATCTTGGGTGCGAAAGCACCTTTCCACCACGTCCAATAATTGCTCTATTGTGTTCATGTCGGGCGAACGTGGTGACCGCACCATCCATCGTAACTGTCAATAACTCACCTTGAGCGACATTTGGACAACTTGGGCCCGATGACACTGTGCGTTATCCGTCTAAAGAATACCATCGTTGTTGGAGCAAATGAAGTCCATGAAATGCTGCAAATGGTTACACAGCAGAGCAGCAAAGCGATTACCGTTCAATGACGTGTTTACGAGAAGCAGAGGAACCAAACCATTCCAAGTAAAGACACCCCACACATATATGGAATCACCACCAGATTGCACATTGCCTTGTTGGCAGTTTGGGCCATCGCCTCATGGCGCCTGCGACGCACTAGAACCCTACCATCAGCTCATATCAATCGGTAGCATGACTCGTCGGATAACACCACATGTTTCCAGCCTTTCACATTCTAATCGCCGTGTTCACGAGCCCAGGTGAGGCGCTGTGTCCGATGTCGTGGTGCCAACAAAGGCACTCTGGTGGGTCTTCTGCTCCCATAACCCATAGACACTACATTACGCTGCACTGACCTGATGGATATGTCTCTAGAACCTCCTTCGTTGAATGTGGATGTTATTTGAGCCAGTGTCGCTTGCCTGTTAGCATAGACAATCCTGATCAGACGTCGCTGGTCACGGTCATTCAGCATCCTTGGTCGCCCACTGCGCTGTCCAGGGTGGGTAGTAATGTCTACCATCAGGTATTTTCGATACACACGTGACACCGTGGATAGAGGGATGTTGAATGTTCGTACAGCTTCGGAAATTGAATGATAATAATTCACGTCGGCTTGCCATAAACCTATTGGCGGTTGCTCAGCTTGAGTCACGAGTTCACACCTTTTAACTGATAAAATCCTGGCGTGAGTTTATACGAAGGCAGCGTCAGTTAAAATCTTATGCGATCGCAGCGACAGGGAAAATCTGCATACTGCTATGCCATGACGTTTGGTGCTTCAGTGTATAGTCTTACATCTTTCGCTCTAGCACATGATCAAGTACTTCAGTTTTGTGTTGATACTCCCGTCAATCCAGAAACTACACTCCTTCGCTTCCAAGTTCAAAGTTCCGTATTTCACATCCATTTCTCATTCTACCTTCACTAATTCTTTGCGAACTGCTATTTGTATTGCTTCCATTCGTTTTATTATTTAATCGTAATGGAGCCTAATTGGTGCAATATCGCCTGATGGTATTAAACAGTGGCCAATTTAAGTGCATGGTGCTTGTAATTCTGAAACCTGTAATTATAAGTTCAAAATCCTATTGTGTCTCTTTCGATAGTTCCGACATTCTCACGAAAATATTTGATCACAACGAAAATACAAATCACTTTCGTAATATCTAAGTGCTCTAGAAATCGTAAGAACAGAATTCAAAAATACTGTACCTGTTGGTGAAATAACTTCTTCAGCTGTTGTCTGTAGAGTCACGCGGTCGTACATTGTCCGAACTGTTCGAACTGTAGAGAAACATATGACATTACATTAGCATGACAACCTCGTAAACGTTTCTCAGGAGAAATTCGGTTTCAGGTGAAAGTTTTTCAATCATGCACTCATATTTCAAAGTTCTGAGAAAGACCGTAAAAAACGGCACTGTTATCATATAATATAAGTAGAAACTGAATATCATTTTACTATGAACAGAGAAACAAAATAGCCGAAAGATGTTTGGAACATTTGTCGAAATATTCACAAAGAATTGCACTACCTTGGGTGTTTTTATCCATTCAGGCAAAACCAAAATGCGATTTCATTCTGTAACAAAATACACTGACGGAAAAAAAATCCCAACTCCAAGAAGGGTTTGTGTTAGATAAACGACAATTGGTAGGCGGTGAGAGTACATCTGTAAGATGACGTCTATGCAAATTTCGCGCTCGGCGCATACGTGTGGCGCTAGTAGCGCCCCTCGGAACATGCAAAGCAGGCTTGCTGTAAATACGCGCTGTAACGTTCGTGAACATTAGTTATCGTTGAGATTCGACGTAGGGTGTTGATGTTAGTCAAGAATGCCTTTAAGAAGACGAAGAAGCCATTATCAACAGCTCACGGAGTTTGAACGAGGTCGTGTAATAGGGCTACGAGAAGGTGGATTTTCTTTCCGCAATATTGCAGAACGACTTGGCAGGAATGTAGCCACTGTGCATGATTGTTGGCAGCGGTTGTCAAGGGAAGTACTGCCTCAAGAAGACCGGGTTCCGGCCGGCCACGTGGCACTACTGAGAGGGAAGACCGCCGTGTACGGCGTATGGCCGTGGCGCATCGTACCGTGTCTGCGGCAGCAATTCAAGCTGCAGTTGCCACCACAGTGACACAACGAACTGTTACAAATCTGTTACTTGAAGGACGGCTCCGAGCCAGGCGCCCTGTAGCGTGCATTCCACTTACTCCAAACCACTGCCGTTTGCGACGTCAGTGGTGTCAAGCTAGAGCTCATTGGAGGACGGAGTGGAGATCTGTTGTGTTTTCTGATGAAACCCGGTTCTGCCTGGGTGCCAGTGATGACCGTGTGTTGGTTAGAAGGAGGCCAGGTGAGCGCGTGCAACCAACCTGTCTGCGGCCAAGACACACTGGAACTACACCTGGAGTTATGGTCTGGGGAGCAATTTCCTATGACAGCAGGAGCAATCTCGTGGTTATCACACGCATCCTGATGGCACAGTTGTACGTCGGTCTGGTGATTCAACCTGTTGTGCTGACATTCATGAACAGCATTCCAGGGGTGTTTCACAACAGGATGACGCTCGCCCGCATACCGCTGCTGTATCCCAACATGCTCTACAGAGTGTCGACATGTTGCCGTGGCCTGCTAGATAACCAGATTTTTCACCAATCGAGCGCGTATGGGACATCATTGGACGCCAACTCCAGCGTCACCCCCAACCAGCATTAACCGTCCCTGTATTGACCGACCAAGTGCAACAGACATGGAACTCCATCCCACAAACTGACATCCAGCACCTGTACGACACAATGCATGAACGTTTGCGTGCTTGCATTCAACATTCTGGCGATGTCACCGGTTATTAATGTACCAGCATTTCACATTTAAAATGGCTCTTCTCGCGCTTACATTAAGCTGTGATCTTGAAACCTTAATCGATTAAATATGTTACCTATACAAATGTATTGCCGCAATTTCATTCCTCTACAACTATTTTTTCGTGGTGTTGGGATTTTTTTCCGTCAGTGTACATTTAAATCACAGGGGTAATGCATTTTATGCAATAAACATAAGGGAGTTGTACTGATATGAACCTTATAACAGATATGTTTATATACACTACTGGCCACCCAAAATGCAACACCAAGAAGGACACGAGAAAGCAAAGCCAGATTTACTGGACACATAACAACAGATACAAAGATGAAACGATTGAGCTTACAGGCCCATGCGACTTGCGTAACACGCAGACACCCGTAGTTCGTGTGGCCCTTATGGCTGGCAAAAACGGCCGCTACACGCCGGGGCATTGAACGAAAGAGGCTGTGGATGTGGATTTGGGGTATGTAGCTCCAGGCTGCTTCCACACATTGTCCCAGTTCATCAGGTGTAGCCGCGGGTGGTGCTTGCCGGGCCACTCGGTTGCCGATCAGCGACCAGATATGTTCTATGAGCGACATATCGAAAGAACAGGCGAGCCACGGCAACAGTGACACCTGGTGGGCCGTAGAGAATTGTTGCACGATGCGTGCCAAGCGCCGGCGCGCATTGTCTGTTGAAACGTGGCCGCTGGAAGATCCTGCTGGTAAGGGAGGACTACAGGCTCCAAAACCTCGGAGATGTAGCGGTGGCTGTTGAGTGTACAGGCGATGCTTACCAGAGAGGTGCGGGTGTCATATCCAATTGCGCCCCAAACCATAACTCCAGGCGACGGACCGGTATGGCGATGCATAATTCAGGAGACATACAGTCTCACGCCGTGGTGCTAACACACGCGGAACCGACCATTGGGTGTGTCAGGCAGAAGCGGGATTCGTCGGAGAAGACAATGTCGTGCCATTCCGTAGTCCAGCTGCGGCGTTCAACGGCCCACTGCCGCCGCCCACGCCGGTGGTGTAACGTCAATGGAAATCCGAGCAATGGGTGCCGTGCGACAAGTCCCCTCTCCTGCAGACGACGTCCAACGGTACGTACTAACACAGGTTGCTGCGCAACACACTCTAATTCCTGCGCTAGCGTTCGTGATGTGACAGTGCGAGCCGTCAATGCCCGCCGTACAACATGCGGCTCCTCTCGTTCGGTGGTGTGCTGCGGCTGCGGCAATCGCTCACGTAGATCCGTCCGTCCCTCCTGCACCCACCGAATCCATACTCGCCTCACTGTGGCTGGATTTCGTCCCATACGGGCGCCGATGTCTAGGTACGATAAACCGCCGTCGCGATAAGCCACTATTCGTCCTCTGTCGATCTCCGAAACGTGCTGGAACGAGGCATCAGGAAGCTTCCCACGTACAGGTCCGGCAGCACAACACACTTCCACTACTTACACCCCGCCTTCTGTGCACCCTTCTTATAGTGCTTCTTGGTGGCGTGCCGGGCGCACATGATTTGCATATGCCCTGCAATGCTAATCGTTTGCATGTCCCCTCACGGGCGACGCATGCTGCGAATTTCAGGCCAATCGGATGCTTCCTTCTTGGTGTTGCATTTTGGGTGGCCAGCAGTGTTTTTCACTTGTATTGTTATCTAATATGAGATACATATGTTTCTAAAGCTCAGAGAAGGCTGTGTAGTGGTTTGAAAATATTGGCCCTGTTTTGGAAAATAGACATGAAAATGAGCCTGGATATCACTAACAAACACCTAAAACCTTTGTTGTATTTACTGTCTTCTGCCTACGTACAACCTTGGCAGGTGCCAAGTGCTCGCCGTAAATATGCATAGGAGCTGAACATCATGGAATGTCTACATTAGTTTCACCGGATCCTGGGCATAAGTTAATGAGTTCTTTTAGCCCCATGACCTTACGTAATAGCCATATATCATGTTCTTCCTTATGGTTTGGACAGCAGTGCATTTAAAATTCTCACTACGTGAGACTGAAGTGGACAGTGACGCAGAAAAAAATAACAACACGCGTTCTTGAAGCTACTCCGAGACAGTGTGAGTAATATGGTATTGTGAAACATGGGATTGAAGTTTCGAAGTTGAGTTTGCAAAGGGGGTACTGAGAAGTATCCATAATATTCCTTAAGCCACTCCTAAAACATGTGGGAATTGTGGCATGCTGCTTCGCGGGATAAATGTCTGTGAACAGGTTGCCAGTGAATTAGGGCGACGCTTGCATTATATTCTAGAAAGCACTTCCTGAGATCGCAAACATGGTGGACCATGAGATTGACATCTACAGACTGAGGTGGCCAAGAATGTAGCGAACATATTTTGCTAAGACACACATAGAAAATGTAAGAATTTTAGCATGGTGCTCAATGAGATTGAGGTCTGTCCGTCAAACGTGACATGTAAAGCAACAAAAACTCTCCATCATGATATTGAAGACATCATGAGACAGTGCGAACACTTCGAAATTGCACACCATTGGTTAAAGATGTGAAAACAGAGTAGATTAAGAGGCAATAAAAATTTCCATCCTGTTCTAAAAGCGACTCGGTGATAGCGTGAGCTTTGTGGTATTGTGCCCATGAGACTGAGATGATCAGTGATCCAGAGAAAGATCTACATCAGGTCACGTAAACCAGTTCGAGAAAGTGCAGATATCGTCTTAGGGTGCATCGCTCTTCTGAAGGTATCCATCACAACAAAAGGCGGAGGTTGTTACTTAAGCAGGGTAAAGTCTCCATCGTATCCTTCAAAGTCGTGAAAGGTCATCAAAAGGAGGTGGTTAGGGAGGTAAGGAAATATCTTTACCCTCTTTCCGCCGCGGCTCTGAGATATTGTGATCATTTTGCATCATTGGATTGAGGTCTGAGGACAGAGGTAGTCAGTGAAGCATAAAGAAGTATCCATGGTGTTACCGAAGCCACGACGAGACAAAACGGATATTGTGTTTTGTTACTCCAAGGAGGATTATGTGTCCTAAAATGGTCAGAGTAACCGTTAAAAGTCGCTCTCATGTTCTTGAATCCACTCCGAGACAGTGGTTCATTTTTCTGATGGAAATACGTATCACCAAAGGAATAAAGAGTAATCATGTTTGGATAAATTTCATGACTAACGATGGGAGAATAAACATAGGTATTCAAATACTGTTCTAGGTCGATTCGAATCAAAGCGCCTCCCAAGAATTAAATATCGACATATTGCACTATGTCAGGCACCCTGGACTACCTTTATCATACAAGACAGCTACATGATTTCATGCCTATTTCTCAATTTTTAACCCTACCAAGGAGGAGGTGCAATTGTTAACAGGACTCTATTGGGTATCTCCCAGTAATTGCCCTATTCATTTAGTTCGCCCCTCAGGTTCTCCCAATTCAACTGCAGACGATCGTCTTAATTATTGCGGAAGGCAGTGGTATACGGAGAGGTGTGAAGACTCAAATTTGTCGATTCTGCTCCTCCTCGCTCCGGGGCAAGTTTTTCTAACCGACTAAACTACACCGACGGAATGTTTTGCTGCAGATCTGTCGTCTTGACACGTGTTTCACCTCTGTAGTACGTCACAGAGGTGTTCCTTATTTAGATATCCTCTGTAGTGCGTCAAGAGGTGTTACTTCTTTAGAATATCCTCTGTAGTACGTCACAGAGGTGTTCCTTATTTAGAATAACTTCTGTAGTACGTCACAGAGGTGTTCCTTATTTAGAATATCTTCTTCAGTACGTCACAGAGGTGTTCCTTATTTAGAATATCCTCTGTAGTACATCACAGAGGTATTCCTTATTTAGAATATCCTCTGTAGTACGTCACAGAGGTGTTCGTTATTTTAAATATCTTCTGTAGTACGTCACAGAAGTGTTCCTTATTTAGAATATGCTTTGTAGTACGTCACAGAGGTGTTCCTTATTTAGAATATCTTCTGTAGTAGGTCACAGAGGTGTTCCGTATTTAGAATATCCTTAATTTGACAAACTGTTACGCCTCTATTGTCTGGAACGATTGTCGCTATCCACAGTCAAGCCCCGGCGTTGACTAGTTGCCTTTCCGTACAGTCATGGTCTTACTGCTGGCTTTTGCTGCTTCGCCGAGGCAGTGTATTACTTATTTCGCTCCAGCGCATTGCACAAGCACGTCAGTTTTGTTGATGAACTCATAACTCCTTACAGCTCATTTTTTTACTCCCACGTTTAGAGTTCAATATTACATACACTTCTTGTTTAACCTCTAGTAACTTTTCGCGAACCACTATTTGTCTTGTTTCGATTTGCTTTATTATGTTGCCATAGTATCGTCTTATTTGCTCAGAACTGTCCGATTGTACTAATCATTAACCATTGCCCATTTCTGATGCATCGTGCTTGTGCTTCTGAAAACTGATAACGATAATTTTAAAATTCAAGTGCGTTTCTTCCGACAGTTCCGACATTCACACAAAAATATTTGACATCAACGAAAGTACAAAACCGTTAACATAATGAACAAATGTTGTTGGAATCGTAAGAATGGAAGACAAAAATACTGTACCTGTTGGTGAAATAATTTCTTCAGCTGTCGTTGGAAGTATCACATGGTCATACTTTGTACGAGCTGTCGAGAAACAATTGACATACTATAATACAATTGGTATGACGACCTGGCTTATTCTTTTAACAGAGAATTTCGTTCAAGATTAAACTTTTTCAATCATGCAATGATATTCCAAACTTTCGAAGAAAGTAATAGAAAACCGCATACTTATGAAATATAAGCAAGAAAGTAGGGACTGAATATCATGTTAACATGGACTAAAACACAAAAAACGCTAAGGTATTTTCGGAACATATATGGAAAAAATTCACGAAAAGATATAGTAGACTGGATTTATTTTTAACATTTAGGCTAGAGCAAAAGGCAGTTTCATTCTGTAATAAAATACATTTAAATCACAGGAGAAAGCCTTTTTATACGCTAAACATTTGGGAACTTTGCCAATATAAGTTTTAAAACAGATAAGTGAAATTTTATAAATATATGCATTTAATTTGTATTGTTGTCTTGTATGCAAAATAAATGTTTCTAAAAGTTAGACAATACCACCTAGTAGTTTGAAAATGTTGTGATATAGCGAAAAATCGCCACAAGAATTAGCCTTAATTTCATTAACAAACCCATTAAAATATTGAATTATTCTATTTACTACTAACTGGCAAGAACGGAAAGGAAACATATTTCTTAAGAGAGGAGAAATGTGTGGAAATATGATCTAATCTCGAATTCTAAGCTAGTTCTCTGGAAACATCGGAAAATGTCCTGGTTGCTTAGAGTTTATTTATAATTCAACTTTGAATAAATCATCCATATGATGCCTGCAAGACATTCTTTTATTTCCTGAGACACACAGTTTCCGGAGACCGGTTAAAAAGCAGGAACTGAAATGCATCCATGACTTTACTTAAGCCACTTCTGAAAAATGACGGAATTCTGGCATTATGCTCCACGGGATCAAGTGCTGTCGACAGTTTGTCAGTCAAGCAGGAAGATGTCTCCATCATATTCTTGAAACCACTCGCAAAGAGTGTGAACATCGTTGTCCACGGGGTTGAAATCTTCACAATGAGGTGGCTGAGGTAGGTAGTGAACAGTCGAAATTGTGTAACTGAAGCTATTTCTAGAAAGGGAGAAATAGCACCATGCTGCTAGATGGGAATGAAGTTTGTATACTGACGCGGTGAGATAACAAAGAAAAATCTTCAACATATTCATGATACTGTTGCCACGTATTTTCACCTTGGATCTCGCCCTTTGAATTTAACTGCTATAATATATATATAGCCAGTGCCGTTAATGCCCACCAGATGGAGACGTCTCAGTAGATGAGCCTATCTTACGGATATATGATGTCAGAAGCTGACTTAAAAATACACATAGCACCATGAAATGTTGGCCACCGTGGAGTAAATGTAACGCGCTCGGCTAGTTATCGAGAGTTCTGTGGTTCAATTCCACAGCGGCGGCTGAAAAACAATTTTTCGGTTGCTGTGTGTTTCTGGAACGTGAAAAGAGCGATGTATTTATTTATTTACTGTCGCCACGTATTTGGAGGATTTTCATATTCAGGATACTAGTACTAATTGCTCTGAACATTGTATCATTGTGTTCGACGGCACTGCGATCTGAAGACTGAGGTGGGCAAGAAGATAGCGAACAGTCTCCAACATGTACCAGAAACCATTTCCTGAAAACGTAAGATTTGTAGCATGGTGCTCCAAGGGACTGTTAGCTGAGGTGACAAGTGCAGTAACGAAAACTCTAATGGTCTTAAAGATATTATGAGGCAATGCGAACACTTCAGAAGTGTGCAGCATAGATTAGAATTGTGGAACGCAAATTGTCAAGAGGCAGAAAAACCATCTCCATCGTTTTCTAGAAACCACTCCGAGTCAGCGTGAACGTTGTGGCATTGTACTCCATGATATTGGGATAGCTCGTGTGCCAGAGAAAAATATACATCAGGTGACGCCTCATCACGTTCTTCAGAAAATATTATCCATCATGTTCTTTAGAAAAAAAGACTCCATCACGTTCTTTAGAGCAACTGAAGAAGTCGTCATAATGGCATTGTGCTCCATCGGATTAAAATCATCGAACGGAGGTGGAGAGGGATGTAAGTACTTTCTATCACGTTTCTGACGCGGCTCCGGGACCTTGTGGGCATTGTGCCTCCTCCGATTAAGTTCGGAGAACCAAAATGGTTAGTGAAACACAAAGAAGTATCATCACGATGCGAAGCAACGACGATGAGATAATACTTACACTGTGTTTTGCTACGGCAAGAAATACATGTATGTGGTTGAAAGTGGTAAACGAAACAGCAAAAATTAGCTCTCTTGTTCTTTACACTATAACGAAGTAAATTTCTCCGTCAATTTATCGGCGCCAGGATTCGAACCCGGGTCCCCTCATTCCGGAATAAGTTGCTCTACCAATTGAGCTACGCGGACACTTTATTCTGATTCCTATCTGCCTTTATGTCGTGTGCGTCCTTCTGGCAGGTACGTCACATCTCCTGGTACGTTACATCATCTCCCCCTTATTTTTTTTTTTTTTTATTCGAAGTGCTGGAGAAGGGATTCTCTTATTTTTCCTATCTCGCGGTGTGGAAATAACATCACACCAATGCGAGATTTTGAACGGTGGGGTCATCCGGATAGTTCGGGCGCCATTATAACGAAGTAAATTTCTCCGTCATTTTTGGTCTACGCCGGGATTCGAACCCGGATCCCCTCATTCCGGAATAAGTTGCTCTACCAACTGAGCTACGCAGACGTTTTATTCTGATTCCTATCTGCCTTTATGTCGTGTGCGTCCTTCTGGCAGGTACGTCACATCTCCTGGTACGTTACAACACCACTGCAAAACAACGATGCATTTTTCTGCTAGATATACGTATTATCAAATGAATAAAGAATAATCACGGTTGGATAATCAGCGATGTGAAAATAGACACCAACACGCACGTTTAAGCTTCTCTCAAGGTCATTGCCGACTTCTTTCAGGATCCCGCCACCCTGGACAGTAATTATCATTGAAGACAGCTACATGATTTCATGCATATCTCTCGCTTTTATCTCTTCCAACGACATGGTACAGCTCACAACAGGATTCTCGAGTTCCCTAGTAATTTTTCCAGTCATTTAGTTTCCACCTCAGGTTCTCCCAATTCCATTGAATTCCACTGGGTCTCGATCGTTGCAGAAAGCAATGTTGCGCAGATAGGTGTGTTCTCATTAAGAATATCTTTAATTTGACTTATTCTTACACCCCTGTCGTCTAGATCAATTGAGGATATCCACAGTCAAGCCCCAGCGTTGAGCAGTTGCTTTTCCATACAGTCATGGTCTAACGATTTGCTCTTGCTACTTCACAATTGGTCTCTGTACACTGAAGTGCCAAAAGTCATGGGATACGCACCTAGTATCGTGTAGGATCTCATCTTGCTCGGCGGAGTGTAGCAACTCGACGTGACGTCGATTCCACAGGTGGCCGGAAGACTCTGGAGAGATGTTGAGCCATGCCGTCTGAATAGCCGCCCACAGTTCTTTGGTATTTGTAAGTGTAGGATCCTGGATGCGAATGGACATTTCCACCACGTCCAATAAGTGCTCTATTGTGTGCATGTTGGGCGAACGTGGTGACTACACCATCTATCGGAACTGTCCAGAATGCTTCCTGAGCCAATTTTGGACAACTTGGGCCCGATGATATTGTGCGTTATCTGTTTGGAAAAATCCCATTGTTGTTGGGGCACATGAAGTCCATGAAATGCTGCAAATGGTTACACAGCAGAGCAGCAAAGCGATTACCGTTCAATGACGTGTTTACGAGAAGTAGAGGAACCAAACCGTGCCAAGTAGAGACACCCCACGCATGCATGGAATTGCCAACAGGTTGCACAGTGCCTTGTTGGCAGTTTGGGTCCATGGCCTCATGGGGTCTGCGCCGCACTCGAACCCTACCATCAGCTCGTACCAATTGGTAGCGTGACTCATCGCATCCCTCCACATGTTTCCAGCCTTCAACGGTCTAATCATCGTGTTCACGAACCCAAGTGAGCGCTGTGGGCGATGTCGTGGTGTCAACAAAGGCACTCTGGTGGGTCTTCTGCTCCCATGCCCCATAGTCGCTACATTACGCTGTATTGACCTGATGGATATGTCTCTGGAACCTCCTCCATTGAATATGGATGTTATTTGAGCCAGTTTCGCTTGCCTGTTAGCATGGACAATCCTGATCGCTGGTCACGGTCATTCAGTTTCGGTGGAGCCCACTGCGCTGTCCACGGTGGGTGGTAATGCCTGCCATTTGGTAATCTCGATACACACGTGACACTGTGGATCGAGGGATGTTGATTGTTCGCGCAACTTTGGAAATTGAATGATAATTATTAGCGTCGGCTTGCTGTAACCCTATGGGCAGTAGTTCAGCTTGAGTCACGAGTTCACACCTTTCAACTGATAAAATCCTGGCGTGAGTCGTAGCCTTTATACGACCGCAGCGTCAATTAAAATCTGCATACTGCTATGCCATGACTTTTGGTACTTAAATGTAAATGTATAGTCTTACATCTTCCGCTCTAGCACATGGTCAAGTAGTTTATTTTTGTGTTGATACTCTCGTCACTACATTCCTTTGCTTCCAAGTTCAAAGTTCTGTATTTGACATCGCTTTCTCGTTCGACTTTCACTAACTTTTTGCGAACGGCTATTTGTATTGCTTCCACTCGTTTTATTATTTAATCGTAATGGAGCCTAATTAGTGCAATATCGCTCGATGGTATTAAATAGTGGTCAATTTTGGTGCTTGTACTTCTGAAAAAACTAATGATACGTTCAAAGTTCTAGTGTGTTTCTTTCGATAGTTCCGACATTCTCACGAAAATATTTGACAACAACGAAAATACAAAATCTTTTTCGTAATATCTAAATGCTCTAGAAATCGTAAGAACAGAATTCAAAAATACTGTACCTGTTGGTGAAATAACTTCTTCAGCTGTTGTCGGTAGAGTCACACGGTCGTACATTGTCCGAACTGTTCGAACTGTTGAGAAACAAATGACTTCACATTAGCATGGCGACCTCGTAAACGTTTCTCAGGAGAAATTCGGTTTCAGGTGAACGCTTTTCAATCATGCACAGATATTCCAAAGTTTTGGGGATAACAATAAAACAAGGCACACTTCTCATTTAATATAAGTATTATAAGTAGAAACTGAATATCATTTAACTAAGAACACAGAAAATATCGCTAAATGATTTTGAAACATTTGTCAAACAATTGCACTACCTTGAATTTTTTTAACCATTCAGGCAAAAGCAAAATGCAATTTCATTCTGTAATAAAATATATTACAGGGGAAATGTATTTTATGCAATAAACATCTAGGAGTTCTGCTGATATGAACTTTATAACAAATAAGTGGATGTTTATATATTTCACTTGTATTATTATCTAGTATGAGAGACACATGTTTTGAAAGCTCAGAAAAGACTGCGTAGTGGTTCGAAAATACTGGCCCTTTATTGGAAAATAGACGTGAAAATGAGCCTGGATATCACTAACAAACACATTAAACCTTTATTGTAATTGCTACCAGCTGGCAAGAACGGAAAATCAATATTTTTGAAGCACGATAAATGTTTTCAGCAACGATCCAACTTCGAAATGTGAGCAAACTCTGCCAATATTGGCCATAGTCTTGGCCTCTTCGAGTTTATGTATAATCCGAGCTTTAATAAATATCCATATAATATCTCCGACACACTATTTTGCTGCATCCAACTATTAGTTTATTGCTCTGTCGCTTTAACACATGGAAAAGGTACGAGACATGACTGTCTTCTGCCTATGTACAAACTTGGCAGGTGCCATGTGCTCGCCACAAATATGCATACGAACTGCACATCCTGGAATGTCTACATTCGTCACACTGGATCATGGGCATAGGTTAGTGAGTTTGTTTTGCCCCATGACGTTATGTAATGACCATATATAATGTTCTCCCTTATGGTTTACACAGCAGTGCATTTAACATTCTCACTACGGGAGATTGAAGTGGACATTGACGCAAGAAAGACCCCCAATACACGTACTTAAAGCTACTCCGAGGCAGTGTAAGCAATATGGTATTGCGAAATATGGGATTAAGGTTTCGAGCCTAAGTTCTCAAAGGGGGCACTGAGACGTATTCATAATATTGCATAAGCCACTTCTGAAAAACATGGGAATTGTGGCATGATGCTCCACGGGATTAAGGTCTGTGGACAGATTGCCAGTGAAGTAGGAAAACGTCTGCATTATATTCTCAAAACCAGTTCCTGAGACCGTAAACATTGTGGACCATGGGATTGAGATTTGCACACTGAAGTGGCCAGAAATGTAACGAAGAATCTCCGACATCTTCCTGAATACACCTCTAGGAAACATAAGATTTGTGTAGCATGGTGCCCCATTAGATTGAGGTCTGTCGGTCTAAGGTGACATGTGAAGCAACACAAACTCTCCATCTTGATCTTGAAGACATCATGAGGCAGTGCGAAAGTTTCGGAATTGTACACCATTGGTTAAAGATCTTAAAAGTGAAGAGACCGAGGGGCAGTAAGGGTTTACATCATGTTCTATAGAAGCAACTCGGAGACAGTCTTTGTAGTATTGTGCCCCATGAGACTGAGATCGCCAATGAGCCAGAGAAAGATCTACATCAGGTCACGTAAACCACTCGGAGAGAGTGCAGGTATCGTCATATGATGCATCGCCCTGCTGAAGATATCCATCACAACCAAAGACGGATATCGCTACTTAAGAACGGTAAGGTCTCCATCATATTCTTCAAAGCCGTCCAAGATCATTAAAAATATGTGGCTAAGGAGGCAAGGAAAAGTCTTCATTCTGTTTCTGCGCAGCTGTGAGCCATTGTGAGCATTGTGCATCATTGGATTGAATTCTGAGGACAGAGATAATCAGTGAAACACGGAGAGGTCTCCATCGTGTTGCCGAATTCACGACGATAGAATGCGGATATTGTGTTTTGTTATTCGAAGGAGAGGGATGTGAGCTAAAATAGGCAATGACGCAGTGAAAATTCGCTATCATGTTCTTGAAACCACTATGAGACAGTGGTGTATTTTTCTCCTGGAAATACGTATCACAAAGGAGTAGAGAGTAGTCATGTTTGGATAAATTTCATAACTAACAATATGACAATAAAATAGGCATTCAATACTAGGTCGATTCGAGTCAAAAAGCCTCCCAAGTATCAAATTTCGACATACTGCAGTACGTCCGCCACCCTAGACAATCTTTATCATAGAAGACAGCTACATGATTTCATTCAGATTTCTCAGTTTTTAACCCACCCATCGATGTCGTGCAATTGTTATTAGGACTATCTCCTAGTAATTGCCCCTCTCACTTAGTTCCACACCTCAGCTTCGCCCAGTTCCACTGAAGACGATCGTCTTAATTGTCGCAGAAGGTAGTGTTATACGGGGAGGTGTGAAAACACAAATTTGTCAGTGACGGGGATCAAACCCGCTGGGGAGACGGTTGTTCTAACCGACTAAACTACATCGACGGAATGTATCGCTGCAGATTTGTCTTTTTGATACGTGTTTCATCTCTGTAGTACGTAACAGAAGTGTTCCTTATTTAGAATATCCGTAATTTGACTTACTCTTACGCATCTGTTGTCTGGAACTATTGTGGCTATCCACAGTCAAACCCCGGCATGAACTTTTTCGTAACAGTCATGGTCCTACTGCTGGCTTTTGCCGCTTCAGAGACGCAGTGTGTTATTATGTTCGCTCCAGCGCATTGCAAGCACGCCAGTTCTGTTGATACACACATCGCTCCTGAAAGCACGCCAGTTCTGATGATACACACATCGCTCCTGAAAGCACGCTCTTTCACTCCCAAGTTCAAAGTTCAATATTACACTTCTTGCTTGACCTTCAGTAACTTTTCGCGAACCACTATTTCTCCCGTTTCGATTTGTTTTATTTCGTTGCCAGAGTAGCGTCTTATTTGCTTAAAACTATCCGATTGTACTACTCATTGCCCATTTCATGCTTGCACTTCTGAAAACTGCGAACGATAATTTTAAAATCCTAATGCGTTTCTTCCGACAGTTCCGATATTCACACATTTGGCATCAACGAAATTGCAAAACCGTTAACGCGATGAACAAATGTTGTTGGAATCGTAAGAATGGAAGACGAAAATACTGTACCTGTTGGTGAAATACACTGCAGGCCACCCAAAATGCAACACCAAGAAGTAAGCATCCGATTGGCCTGAAACTCGCAGCATGCGTCGCCAGCAAGAGGACATGCAAACGATTAGCATTGCAGGGCATATAAAAATCATGTACGCCCGGCACGCCACCGAGAAGCACCATACGAAAGGTGCACAGAAGGCGGGGTGTAAGTAGTGGAAGTGTGTTGTGCGGCCAGACCTGTCCGTGGGAAGCTTCCTAATGCCTCGCCGCAGAATACGGCAGTCATTCCAGCACGTTTCTGAGTTCGACAGAGGACGAATAGTGGCTTATCTTGACAGCGGTTTATCGTACCGAGACATCGGCGTCCATGTGGGACGACATCCAGCCACAGTGGGGCGAGTATGGATTCGGTGGGTGCATAAGGGACGGACGGACCGACGTGAGCCGCAACCGCGGCACACCACCGAACGAGAGGACTGGCATGTTGTGCGGCGGGCACTGACGGCTCGCGCCGCCACATCACGAACGTTAGCGCAGGAATTCGGGTGTGTTGCGCAACACCCTGTGTCAGCACATACCGTTCGACGTCGTCTGCAGGAGCGGGGACTTGTCGCACGGCGCCCATTGCTCCGATTACCATTGACGTTACACCACCGGCGTGTGCGGCGGCAGTGGGCCATTGAACGCCACACCTGGACTACGGAATGGCACGACATTGTCTTCTCCGACGAATCCCGCTTCTGCCTGCAACACCACGATGGTCGGATCCGCGTGTGGCGGCACCGCGGCGAGAGATTGTATGATGCCTGCAATATGCATCGCCATACCGGTCCGTCGCCTGGCGTTATGGTTTGGGGCACAATTGGATATGGCACCCGCATCCCTCTGGTACGCATAGCGGGTACACTCAACAGCCACCGCTACATCTCCGACGTTTTGGAGCCTGTAGTCCTCCCTTACCTGCAGGACCAGCCAGCGGCCACGTTTCAACAGGACAATGCGCGCTCGCGCGTGACACGCCTCGTTCAACAATTCTTTATGGCCTACTAGGTGTCACTGCTGCCGTGGCCCGCCAGTTCTCTCGATATGCCGACAATCGAACACGTCCGGTCGCTGATCGGCAACCGAGTGGCCCGGCAAGCACCACCCGCGGCAACGCTTGATGAACTGTGGTATCGTGTGGAAGCAGCCTGGACCAACATACCCCAAGCCTACATCCAAAGCCTCTTTCGTTCGATGCCGCGGCGTGTAGCGGTCGTTATTGCCAGCCATGGGGGCCACACGAAATATTGATGTCTGCGTGTTCCGACAGTCGCACGGGTCTGTAAGCTCAATCGTTTCATCTTTGTATCCGTTGTTATGTGTCCAGTAAATCTGGCTTTGCTATCTCGTGTCCTTCTTGGTGTTGTATTTTGGGTGGCCAGCATTGTATAGATAGATAGATAGATAGATAGATAGATAGATAGATAGATAGATAGATAGATAGATAGATAGATAGATAGATAGATAGATAGACATTTGTATGTATGTTTCCTTCCTCAGTTGGTTATTATATTACGATTCGCGCTTGTTTCCATTGTTCTAAGTGAAAAAAATAAATTTCAGTTTAATTAGGCAGTTCTTGTAAAATAATATCTGAAATCCACGAATTACGACTTTGCGATTCTGAATGACCGCAGGTATTTTATTTGATTCCACACGTTGGTACGGTAACATTGATTTGATTCGGCAATGCTATTTCCTTTATGCACATATTCTCTGAATTACAACATTTGTGCAGTAGATAAATACACTGAAGAGCATTTGTATTAGAGACAGCTGGCGTTAAGGAAATGTGGCGCTGTGGGCGGCCCTGTAAACGGAAACGACATGACGTATGCATCGATCCGACAATAAAAGGAGTGATGCTATGGGAATTAGTAAGAATCGGACGAAGTATGGGTAAAACAAGGGATCTAAGCGCATTTGATCGTGGGCAAACTGTCAGGACCCGACGAATGGGTCACTCCATCTCGGAAGTCGTGCAGGCACTGGGATTTTCATGAGCCACTGTGTCACGTGTGCACCGTGATTACATCGAATCCGGTAAAACCATCCCTGCAAAGGCCAACTGCCTTTGGCAACAGCGTGTGGATGAGCGGGGTCATCGTCAGCTTAGCTCGCATTGTAACAGCAAATAGACGGGCCAGAGTGCAAGAAATCACTCGGCAATTTAACGCTGGTGCACAAAAACTTGTAAGCAGCCACACCATCCATAAGCATCTCCTCGCTATGGGGTACAGAAGTCACCTTCCCACGAGGGCACCGCTGCTAACAGCACATCACAGGGTACAAAGATTAGCATGGGCGCGGGAACATCGCCACTGGACCCTAGACATGTGGAAAAATGTTTCCTGGACTGATGAGTCGTGGTTCACGTTGGTGCATGCGGATGGCAGAATACGAGTACGGCGCAAACCACATGAAGCGATAGATCCTTCTTGCCATCAGGGTACTCTTCAAGCTGGTGGGGGTGGCATTCTCGCCTGGGGACTGTTTATGTGGACTGAAATGCGACCCCTGGTACGTGTGACATCGTCCCTCACAGGTCAACGTTACCGGGATATCCTGGACGACCATTTGTTCCCGTTTGTGAGTCTTCTACATCCCACTGGAGACCTCACCCGGCACCAAGACAATACACCATGCCATCGCTCCCGAATTGTATCGGAATGGTTGGATGAACATTCAACCGACGTGACCTCGCTTCCTTGGCCAGCTAGGTTAACTGACTTCAATCCCATCGAGCACATCTGGGATGCCATCGAGAGAGATGTTCGAGGCTCTGACCCTCCTCCATCAAATCTTCGTGAACTGTGGGAGCTTGTTCAGGGGTCGTGAATCCGTATGGTTTCCCAACGCTTCCGGTGTCTTGTCGAGTACATGCTGAGTTGAATCGCCGCCGTCATCAGGAAGAAAGGTGGTGCTACACGTTACTAGACATGTATCTCTAATTCAGTTTGTCTTCAGTGTACAAATCTTATTTATATCATTTGTTCCTAAGATCGCCACTGTAACAATATGAAAAACCTATTAAGCGTTTAATAAAATTATGTAGAATCGTTCCAAAGATAAACCTCTTCAAGATAAATGTACACTGAGGAGACAAAGAAATATATAAGTTTGAATCTTCGGAACTAATCCTGTCATGGGTAAATATTATGAGTATTAACAATCTCCACAGAAATTTGAAAATACAGAACAGCCATCTGTTATTTTTCTTAGAGATGGGTTGGAAATGACATTACCTTTATTGAATAATCACTGTCACCGTTCGATCATTTATGAGAACAATAATTCTGATATAATCACTGTCGAGTATTAAAGTTTTGGGATTCGTGACCTTTGCCTTCTATGATAAATCTTCCCTCTGCAGGTCAGTTTTACCACGAGGGCTTTGGACACCCCTAGATGAGCTGAGCGAGATCGTTATCACGCAAATTCAATACGGGTGAAGACATCGAGGAAACGAAACAGCAAGTAATGGAAAGAAACCGTTTAATTTATTCCTTCTTTTTTCATGTAATGTCCAATGATATCTCGGCTCTGTTTCTGCTTCGTATCATACTCGACACAAACGGGGATATTGTCACCGCTCAGGTAAACGGTGATTTTATCACCGTTTAAAGTGACCGTTACTTTCCTGGAACTGTCATCGTTGTGACTGTGATAGGGAAATCACTGTTAAGCCCACCTCTAATCCTTTTACTTGGATGTGCATTCATTTTTCAAACCTTCTACTTCGGATGTGCATTTACGAAAATTCAGTAATATCATTGTCAAAGGACTCGATCCTTGTGCCCATTTATTTTGTTTTTTAATTTAACCGTATCCAAGCCATTTAAGGTTAGGGGGTAAGAGGCTCACCTTATGCTCACAGTTTGTGGCCAGTGAAAAAAGCAAACCAATCAGAGATTCGAACTAGAAAGTAATTAACATTTCTTCATCTTCATACGAAACATAATATATTTGTTTTGAATCGCATTCAGAAGGTTTGAAATGCTGTGCACGTGCCTGAAGGATGAGGAAAATTGAGCTTAATAACATTAGTCAACACTAGTTTTATTGCTTATTATGTAAGAGCGATTTTAGGGTAACTTTGTGTCGCTGATTCCGAACATGGCATCGGTTATTTTAGATTGGCTCTAGTTTTTGAGATAATGGATTCCGCCCTTGAAATACATAGAAAATGCAAAAACATTAATGGTCAGGCGTATCCTACCCACAAGTCACATCTCAACTGTCTCAGATCATTGAAAAGAAAACATATGGGGTACTTAATGGAGTTGTATTCACTGTAATAACATAAAAAAAAGTAAGATGATTCAGATATTTTCAATTAACGCATAGAAAAACAATGTTTGTACAATTTTCTTTTAGCAATCACGTTGGAGGTTCCAGCAGTATTCTGCCATCATGTGCCTGTCCCATCTGCTTTGATACCTTTTCTATATCACCTATAATCCTGGTGGAACCTCTATCCTTGTTCTTCACTAAAATATCCAAGGTTAACCGGAAATCTGTCCAAGTGGTTATGGAGAAAGTGTACCTTTATGCTTATGTTAGTATCCAAATTTTTAAAGTTAGTGAAGATGGTTTGCACTATGTTTTCATAATTGTCTGCTTTGTAGTTGCCCAAAAAGTTCATGACAACTAGGACATAACTGCACCAGGCAGAAACTTAAATATTATTCCTAAATTCTCTGAAACTCGAATGGTTGAAGAGTTTGCAAATTTGAGGACCATCAAATATTCTTGCATTTAGTTTTTTAAAGCTCAGTCCACGGAATGATTTACAAATGTATTTGAAGCAATCACCATCTCTCTCCAAGGCCTTAACAAATTGCTTCATCAATCTAAGCTTGATATGTAGTGGTGGAAGAATGATGTTTTCTTTGTCGACCAATGGCTTGCTAGTGATGTTCGCTGCTCCTACACTTACAGTCATATTTCCCCTTGAAAGCCACGGCACATTTCTTTTCCAATGATCTTGTTTTGCCCTACTGTCCCACACGCGGATGAAACAAGGGTACTTTGCCTTTCCGCTTTGCTGTCCAAGCAAGGAGTTCTCCATCTTTATATCAGCACAAATACACCACTGTTTCTCCTGATAGCAGAGCATCTGCAAGACCATTTTGATATTTTCATATTCTCCTTTAAGTTTTGTGGAGTGAGCAATTGGAATTTTCGTAAAAAATGACAAACTCGCACACTTATAAATGGCTGTAATTTTTTTCCTAATTGTAGTAGAGTGACAATTCAAACACAGTAGCAAAGCTAAAGGATTGAGCTTTCTATGATGCACAGTGGTTGCCATCGTGCAATAAAATACATTCACGCTTCTGGTAAAGTTTTTTACAAAACGCCGCTAATCTTTTGGTCGATATCCTGAGATTCCTATTTCGAAAAGAAGTCCAGGAATATTACTGCAGTACTCAAGTTCTTCACCTTGGCTGAAGTATGGAATAATTCCCTCCTCTTTTATCCGATAAGTTGTTGTTTTAACTTCTGGCTTCGGACAAATATTTTCTTTTAGCCTAGAGAAAAGTTTCCTTCATATTCGCATCCACTGCTGCCATTTGTGTTACACTCTACGTCCTGCATTTCTTCAGTATCAGCCGATGGAATGTCAGGTATAACGAAGTAAATTTCTCCGTCATTTCTGTCCACGCCAGGATTCGAACCCGAGGCCCCTCATTCCGGAATAAGTTGCTCTACCAATTGAGCTACGCGGACGTTTTATTCTGATTCCTATCTGCCTTTATGTCGTGTGCGTCCTTCTGGCAGGTACGTCACATCTCCCCCCCGAAAGAGGGCCGGGGGCATGGCCCACGGGTCAGCCGTGACCATGAATCGTTGCAGGCAGCCATCCACTGTAGAACGTGCACTTGAGAACTCCCAGTCAATCTGCTGTGTGGAATGCAACATCACACATTTTTATTTTTCGAAGTGGTTGGAGAAGGGATTCTCTTATTTTTCCTATCTCGCGGTGTGGAAATAACATCACACCATTGCGAGATTTTGAACGGTCGGGTCATCCGGATAGTTCGGGCGCCATTATAACGAACTAAATTTCTCCGTCATTTCTGTCCACGCCAGGATTCGAACCCGGATCCCCTCATTCCGGAATAAGTTGCTCTACCAATTGAGCTACGCGGACGTTTTATTCTGATTCCTATCTGCCATTATGTCGTGTGCGTCCTTCTGGCAGGTACGTCACATCTCCTGGTACGTTACATCATCTCCCCCTTATTTTTTTTTTTTCGAAGTGGTTGGAGAAGGGATTCTCTTATTTTTCCTATCTCGCGCTGTGGAAATAACATCACACCATTGCGAGATTTTGAACGGTCGGGTCATCCGGATAGTTCGGGCGCCATTATAACGAACTAAATTTTTCCGTCATTTCTGTCCACGCCAGGATTCGAACCCGGATCCCCTCATTCCGGAATAAGTTGCTCTACCAATTGAGCTACGCGTACGTTTTATTCTGATTCCTATCTGCCATTATGTCGTGTGCGTCCTTCTGGCAGGTACGTCACATCTCCTGGTACGTTACACAGGCAGTAAGTAAAAAGTGGTACTAGAACGTCTTCGCTGTATGGCACAGGCCGCCTTGCTGATTCCAAATCAGAATGTTACCACTTATGTTTCTTGTTGATGATTGAAGCCTTTCACATTCACAACAGAAAAGTACAAATCGTCGTGGCATATCATAGGGGCACCAAAGTTTAAACTTTTCCCTTCTCCATTTTTCCACTCCCATAGACACTCTACTTAGGTTTCGAAAACTTTATGGGGATCCCAAGTCTTATCTTGGTCTACAAGCTTCACTCCTAAAGAAACAAGATATACTTGTCTTAAAAGGTATGTGTTTTTTTTCCTTTGTTTTTGCGGAGTGTATTCGTCGCATAGGTAGCAGAATGCGTTAGGATTATTTAAGGAGCCTCTTCGTGAAGAACACATATTTCTATGCGAAAAAACTAAAACAAAGTCAATATGATATTATATGCAATGGATAAACTTGAAAAATAATGTTAAAGATAAGATTAGATAAAAGCATTTTTGAAGAGTCAAGAGACAGATCACACGCTGCTGCAAATGTTAGCATAGACAGATTGTATTGGAGTAAAATCAAAACTTGAGGAGTATCCATTATCTCAAAAACTAAAGCCAATTCGGCAAAATTAATGTAATTTTTGGATTCAGCACCCCTAAAAATATCCTAAATTCGTTCAAACATCCTTAGCAAACTGAACAAATTTTTTTATTTGTTGAGCTGTGTAATCGTTTTTTTAAATTCGACTCAAAACAAAGACACTATGTTTTTCTTTAATATAATCATATATTGATAACAATATTAAATTTTATTATAATCCAATAGTTCTTAATCAGAATAAAAAAACAATGAATTGAAGTTCTCGAAACTGTTTTTGCACGATAAAAAATGTAGTTAAAAGCTGATGATAAATTAAAAGACTTTTACTAAGCACAATTAAAACATCACAGTTAAAAAACATAAGACCTTTCGGAACAGCATCGGTCCCATCCTCAGATGTAACACAATCACACAATACATGAAGGAACAATGATATAAGTACATCAGGAAATTAGTCACGTGATGAGGTGGCGTAGTTTATATGCGCAGATGAACCGAGAAGAAAAAAATGGCTTCATTGATGTTATTTACAAATGTTAAATTTCAGAATGGAGTTGTTTCTGGCTGTCAATGCGAGTTTCCATGCGTTAGGAATAATAGTAGGGTAATCATCATTACAGCACGCAGTGTTGTGTTCTTTCACCAGATTGAAAGAATACAAATACACAGTCAAAATGGGTTCCCAAAATACTGCACTATCTCGACTTACTTCGAAAGGGTCTCACCAGCCTTACTGGGACGAAACACGCATTCTAACCACCCTAACTTCGAAGCCTAATACTCTGTTTGCTGAAAGCTTAATTATTTACGAATTTGGGTCTGCGTGCTGTAATGATGATTACCCTACTATTATTCCTAACGCATGGAAACTCGCATTGACAGCCAGAAAGAAACAACTCCATTCTGAAATTTAACATTTCTAAATAACATCAATGAAGCCCTTTTTTTTTTTCTTCTCGGTTCATCTGCGCATATAAACTACGCCACCTAATCACGTGACTAATTTCCTGATGTACTTATATCATTGTTCCTTCATGTATTGTGTGATTGTGTTACATCTGAGGATGGGACCGATGCGGTTCCGAAAGGTCTTATGTTTTTTAACTGTGATGTTTTAATTGTGCTTAGTAAAGTCTTTTAATTTATCATCAGCTTTTAACTACATTTTTTATCGTGCAAAAACAGTTTCGAGAACTTCAATTCATTGTCTTGCTCAGCACGAATGTTTTTCGATATCTTATAGAATAAAAAAAATTTGAAACTGCATTTCATGAAAATATTTTACACGCTGGTACGTAAATATACGAATGTGCATGTATGTTTTGATTTCCAATTCAAGACAGTGTGTATTGAAGTTGAATATAATAACACGAAAATGTACCTCGCCCATCTGCACAAAAATTTAGAAAAAAAAAGTGTATTATCCAGTCAAAAAGTTTGAAATAGAACTTTCTTGCATCAGGAGGTAATTTTCGAACGTTTAGCATTGAGGACATTAAAAGATGAACTCATGACTCTTGCCCAGCAGTTCAAACTAAAGAAAAATATTACTGAAAATCGAATTGAAGAAGACAACAAACAAAATTCTGTAAAAACTGTCGATACGTTGTAGATTAAATTACGATAGCGCTTTTTTAAACTAAATCTGCAAGTCCTACAAAAAAAGTCTGAAACTAAACAATTTATTAAATTATTTCATACTACTTACTGTACCTGTGGGTTCAAGAACTTCTTTAGCAGTGGTCGGCAGTGCTGCGTGTTCAGACATGGTACGAACTGCGGAAAATGAAAAAAATTACAAAACGTGAAAAATAATGTTCCTTCTCTTTTTAGTAATGAAATATCATAACAAAATGTATTACACAAGCAACTGCATTTCAAACAAATACATTTCTAAACCTAAACGCTGTTTCACATTTTTGAATGATGGAAACATTGGTGGGTGTTAAAATTACAAAGAACGCGCAAAAAGAATGTAATTCCAGTAGAAAATAAACATACTTAAAGCTGTTTTAAACCTAAGATACTAATTGAAGTAAATGTTTTTCAAGAAAATACTACGTATGCGTTTTAAAATTATACGATACTTTTTGAACATGATTATCATAACTTCCCTACCTGTGGGTGAAAAAACTTCCTTAGCAGTTGTTGGCAGAGTTGCATAATACGACACCGTGCGAACTGAAAAAAAGAAAAGAATGGATAATGTTATTTTTTCTGATACAAAAATTTAAATTGCCTTTCAAAATACAGTACGGAATGCATTCTCTTTAAAAGAGCAGTTGTAGTTGGTTTTGGTTGGGTGATAACTATGTGTGATGTATAAAACAGAATGTTTATCTACCTACACTTTATAGTTGAAGTCTTTCGGAAGCAAGTAGCGAAATGCCCCAATGGCAGACTTAAAACTTCGAAAAAGAACAATTATTGCGTGCATGAACAAACTCACCTTGAACAATGGTATCCTTTTGTTAAAAAAAGAACTATTTAATAAAATAACTTAACAGGAGCAATATACACAGAAATAATACGAGCACCTTTTGTAGCTTGCAAACATTGCAGCTGATGAAGAACAACTTCCTTTCGGTTCTGTTGCCATTTAGCGCCTGAGAGTTCACTTGATGAACCACGCACTCGATGCAACGAGGATTTCAAAACAATTCTTTCTCCTCCCCTCTCGTATGGACTTTTACCTTTCGACTACTGCGAAGCGCGCCGTATTTTCCCTTGTGTTTCCAGCAGTTGCAATATAAATACTGTACAATCGTCTTGCTGCTAAAAATGCGAGTTAAATTATTATATCTCAAATCAAAATAGAAATTAAAAGTGTATTAACGGGAATTCAGTGACTGGCTCATCCTTAATAATACAATTTTCATCCTTATTAATATAATCCCCCCCCCAATATTCGTTGGTCCGTCAAATTGATGTCCTTGTTTTGGAATTCTGCACTTCGATATTTCTGTACATCACCAATGAAAGAAAGGGAACCGCCCTTAGTTGATAGCTTCAGATTTTTGTATTTTGTGTCCTCTTCATGAAGAGATGAGGGGGATCGTTAGGCTTCGGTGTGCGACATCCACTAAATAATGTGCTTCAGATCTGCAATTTTTTTTGTGCATTAAATTTCAAATAAACTATAATTGCTGTGCATAGCACATTTATAAGTTTATTTTTAAAATATATCGAGTTTTATTACAGATATTCTTTTTCATAGCTTTTGCCAAAGAACTCAACAAAAAAGCTTGATAAAACTGTATTTTCTTGTTCGTAGTGCTACCATGATAAAATCGTAATGGCAGAACTTAAAGGAACTTCTTTTTCTAAAATTAATTTTCGGCGATAATAATCAGTATTTCCGTTATTTTCCACAGATTAGGTCCAGCAATCCCTCTTCTTTATATGGGGAATGTAAAGTATTTTGTCCTGTGTCGAAGTCTCGTTCAAAACACCAGAAGAAATTTATGTCTGAAAGAAATTTTGAGGTACACAAAATAAAATTATATTCAATAATATTTTGGTATACAGCAAGCTTCCGTCAATAACTCATTCGTTCAACACATTTTGATGAACGAAATTTACTTCCCTATTCATGTTTCTACTAATCAGATTCATGTTTCTACTAAAACGAACTGTTGTTTTTCTAATATTTTTACACTTCAGTAAATTATTTCAAGCATTTCATAATAAATATTTGTTCTACAGTTCTTGTTCACTTCTTGGTTGAAAGGCCGTCACCACCAACTCTACGGGTTACAAACTGTCGCCTGTTCCGTATTTGGCGCATTTTGTTCCGTGAAAGGGACACTGTCTGTACCTTGAGACAACTAAAAAAACTGGTAGTTCATCCGGGATCCGATCACCGGTCTATATCTAAAAAAAGGAACCGCACAGAGCCCGCTTGCCTAACGAACATCAAGACGTCTACATATACTGTGACGTACCTGCCAGCAGGACGCACACGACATAAAGGCAGATAGGAATCAGAATAATCGTCTGCGTAGCTCAGTTGGTAGAGCGGCTTGTTCCGGAATAAGCGGCCTCGGGTTCGAATCCTGGAGCGGATAAAAATGACGGAGAAATTCATTTCGTTATAATGGCGCCCGAACTGTCCGGATGACCCGGCCGTTCAAAAATCTCGCATTGGTGTGATGTTATTTCCACACCGCGAGACAGGAAAAATCAGAGAATTCCTTCTCCAGCGCTTCGAAAAATAAAAATGTGTGATGATGCATTCCACACAGCAGATTGACTGGGAGTTCTCAAGTGCACGTTCTACAGTGGATGGCTGCCTGCAACGATTCATGGTCACGGCTGACCAGTGGGCCATGCCCCCGGCCCTCTTTCGGGGAGGGACATGTGACGTACCTGCCAGCAGGACGCACACGACATAAAGGCAGATAGGAATCAGAATAATCGTCTGCGTAGCTCAGTTGGTAGAGCGACTTGTTCCGGAAAAAGCGGCCTCGGGTTCGAATCCTGGCGCGGATAAAAATGACGGAGAAATTCACTTCGTTATAATACTTATATGACCATAATCAACGGCTGCAACGGAAAGGGTTTGAAATATCTTTAAACTTAAGCAACGAGCTAAAACGTGAAGACTAGAACAGAAAACCCTTTAAATGCATAATTTCCATGCAATTATGGTTATCAGTTACAAGAAATATCTGACACAAAACGTAGTTGCACTTAATGAAATGAATAACTCACTAAATGCTCTGTGGCTTCAAAATATATCGGACATATAATTGGCGTCCCGCTGGCGTATAGTTGGCTTCTGATCTTCGTCCGATGAGATGGGTCCGGGTTCGAATACCGCGTGAGACATGGATGTTGTGTTTGTCTTTTGGCACTGGTTCTCTCCCTTCTCTGAAAGCAGTGGCCCTAGACTTGGGACGGCGATTGCTTGCAGACAATTAAGTTTCCCATGGTAATGGTTAAATTTAGATTCAGATATATACATATATATATATAATTTACTAATGATCATCATCACTCATATTTAAAGGAAAAATAAATTAGAATAACGAATAAAAAGTTACAATAATCTGTTGAAATTCAAGAATTTTCTAAGGTCATCACAATTTTAAATTTGAAAAGTCCACTTTAACTACAGCGAAAATTCTGCCATTATATAAAAATAAGAGCTTGAGCACTAAAATCCTGTAAAATGTAATCTGAGATAAAACTGTGAATCGATCTGCACTTCGCAACGCACAGCAGACAAAAATCATGCAGCTTTAGTTTCAGTCGTATTCCAATACTTTCAATGTAGTAACCAATGCCGTAAAATAATGGGAATCGTCTTAAATAATCCACCATTGTTTAAATTCTAATCAAATCAAAGGCATTGCATTTTTCTTTAAGATACTGTATAAACGAATTGATCACCATTTTAACCCTTTAAGCGACCGATGTACCTGAAACAAAAGTTGCCTAGATTTTCCTGTGCTCCTTAAACAAAAGTGTTCTCATGGTGACCGGGTTATAAGAACGCTACGGAAAAACAATTCCTTTCCCTTTTTCATCTCAGGAGTATCAACTATAAATCTGTCACTGGTTTAAGTGCTTCCTTACAGTCCTTAGTCTTACAGTATGTAGTCTGATTCCCGTATAGTCCTTTATTCTCTGTTCCATCACCCAAGGAATGAATCAAAAGGAGTAATCGCCTGGACAAGAACATCTTGCCACTGGGTAGAAACAAGTTACTTAAATAACTTTCCTCTTCTTTGCTGGTTGTTAGCAATCAGATCAGATCATATGTAGAGGATTTTAGGAAGGGAGTGCCTGATCCCAGGTCTTAAACAACCTTCAGAAATAGGAAGCTATAAGATTTGTGCTAGAGTGCCCGATAGGAAAGTCACACGGAAACGAGGTAGAAAGAGTGAGAAAGACGCCCTTATTTATTACCTGGGGGACAGTACCCGGGGTCCGACGGCTTAACGTGTCCATCCGACGCACGGCGGATATTTAGTGGTTGGAGCGTTCGTACTTGCCGGGGATCAAACCTCAGGTTTATCCGTGGCAGTCACGAACGTTGACCGCTAGGCCATCCGCGGACCTTGATTTCTTTGTTAGGTTCGTCGCCCTTTTTATAGCATTCTTAGAGGAAAAGAAAATCAGACAGAAAGGATTCATGACATTCACATCTCCAAGTGACCACTTAGAGTGACAAACCTATGGTCGGTTAAAGGGTTAAATTCTATGTAATTTAACAGTTCATAACATGAATGAAAGGATCTTGAAACTGCTTTTTATATAAAATCCATACAATTGGAGCGTCAGCTCATGTGTGTCAAATATCTTTTAATTTCCAATTCAGAGCAGTTTGTATTGAAGGTGAATACGCTATAATGAAATTCTACAGAGTCGATTTTCATTATAATTTGGAAAAAAGTAAAGTGTATCTTCCAGCCAAAAAATTTGAAATTATTCTTTTTTGTCTCATTTCTACTGGAGATAATTTTCCAACGTTTAGTATTGAGGATAATAAGATGCGTAACTGTCAATTCTGCGTAGCATTTCAATCTGAAGAAAATTGTTGGAGCAAATCCGATTAATGAAAGCCACAAACACGACAAAATTGTATCAAAATTACAGCTACCATGTACACCAAATTACGGAAGAGATTTTTTGAAACAAATTTGCAGCTCTTCCAGAAAAACGTTTGAAACTATTCGAATTAGTAAATTATACTACCATACCTGTGGGTTCAAGCACTTCTTTAGCGGTCGTCGGCAGCGTTGCATGTTCGGACATGGTGCGAACTGTGGAAAATGAAAGAAAAGATTTTCAAAACTTAAAAAATAGTTTTTATTCTCGTTTAATAAAAAAATATCGTAACATAATGTATTGCACAATCAACTATATTTCAAACAAGTACCATTGTAAATCTAAACGCTGTTCTACATTTTTAAATAATGAAAAAATCGGTATTAAAATTACAAAGAACTCACAAAAAGAAAGTACGTCCAGTAATAAATAAACATACTGAAAGTGATTTTAAGCCTACGATATTAACTAAAGTAAATCTTTTTCAAGAAAAATCTTTGCATGCGTTTAAGAATTACGCCATACTTTTTGAAGTTGGTTATCATAGCTTCGTTACCTGTGGGTGAAATAACTTCCTTAGCTGTTGTTTCCGATGGCCATCTGTCTTACAGTCCTGTCATTCAAATTTTGACATTCCCTGTCCGGAACTTTAAATTTCTTTTTGCAGGTACATAATGCTAGATCATGGCACTTGCCAGCACAAATCTCGAATAAATTTCCAGAGTCTGTTTTAAATTTCTGCATTTTAGAATTCAGGAATGGTGTACATCTACTTTTACCGGTTTCACTACTTTCTTGTATTTATGGTGGTAGAATAAAATCATAGTAATCACGCGTTTTAAAGATACAACAGGAATGGTGGCACGTACCCAGATGTCAATAATTTTCCTGGCAACTACATCCACCATGCTTCGAGAAGAAGGCTCCTTACTTCCTTCTCCCTTTATCAGAAAACGGGTGCTCTGGTAACATGTAATCATGTCTTCGTAAGTTGGGAGTAGAACTGCATCGTGGGGAAATAAATCTTTTCCTGTACCAAATAACGGACAGCCTGTGCTTGCCCGAATCATCTTCTGCTTACTCCTTGTTTCCTCATTATCATTTCTCATGGCAAAACAACGTAGACGTCTAACACATCAGTGCAGGCACGTATTTCTAAACATACTAGTGACCCTCGAAGATAAGGAGAGGTGTAGGTGCACACTGCACAGCGCTGCCTGGCATTGAAGTAGGGAAGGGAAGGGCATGCCACAACAGTTATTTTGCGGTATTAATCGCGTATATATTTTGGAGACAAGAGGGGCGTGGTTAGATATTGAGCAAAATTTACCAATTTTTTGGAGGTTCTAACTGACCCTTTAAGCAACTTTTCCGCGCTATGCGAAGATCGATTTCGAAAAAAAATTCCGAAAAGAAATTTCACGAAAAAGCCTTCAAAGTGGATTTTTCGCCTTTTTTTTTTTTTTTATTTTTCAATGCCAGAGGAGTGCGGCTAGATATTGAGCAAAATTTACGAATTCTTTTCGGGGTTCTAACTGATTCACTAAGCAACGCTTCCGCGCTATGCTAAGATCGAATTCGAAAAATAATTTTCCGAAGAAGGCTTCAAAGTCGATTTTTCGTCTTTTTTTGACTTTGTCAATGCAGGAGGGGCGCTGCTAGATATTGAGCAAAATTGATAACATTTTTGTGGGTTCTAACTGACGCATTAGGTAACTATTTCGCGCTATACAAAGATCTATTTCGGAAAAAAGTTTTTTTTGGCCCACCCTATTATGATCTATATCTAGATCTATTTCGGAAGTTAAAAATGTTTTCACGATGTAAAATTTATTACAATTCAACATTTCAAAACCTGAAACAAAAAAGTTCAAAACTGCATTTAATGAAATTCCGCACGCGCTGGTACGTCTCTATATATATGTCAAATATATTTTGCTTTCCAACTAAGGAAAGTTTGTATTGAAGTTTAATATGCTGAAATGTAACTGTACTTCGTCGATTTGCACTATTATTCAGAAAAATTTGATATTGTTCATATTGTCTCACAAGGGGAGCTTTCAGCTGACCGCCCGCGGATTTCGGTGATTTTTTTTTTTTAATGAAAGTAGAGGCAAAATGAGGATATATGTGTCCTGGCATTTGATCTAATGCTTCTTATTTTCGGAATAAAAAATCATAACGATCCGCAGGATATCATAACGAAACTCGTGATTTCCTGTAATCGATGCTTTACTGTAATGCCACATGGTCCTACAGCAGTGCATTATAGCATACTTTTACTGTTATGGTGGCTAATGTCGAAAAGAGGGGAAAGAACAGTGAATTATCAGTAGCAGCAAAGAACGGAATGCATGCATTTTCCCATCCTCCCTTAAAGTTCTCTCGTTCTCACTTTTAAGAATTCTGTAAGAAGTTACAACAACATTGTGTGATATAGGTAGATATTAAATGAAACATATGTATTTCTGTGCAATATTTGCATGAGCTAGCTATGTCGTGAGCTGTAATCTTTGTAGTGATGTGGACCTTACACTTAACATTGTATTGTGTCATTGTCAATGGCAATTCGGTGTAGTTTCACTAACAAATAATAAAGAACTTGTAGAAGTAATCGTTGAGTAATGGAGTTTAATAATAAATAGCACATATGGGGACAGAGGAATTGTTAGGAGAATCGAATTATCACATTTTAGCTTATAAAGTATAATTACGTACTTTTATTTGAAGACCTAACATATATGTTGTTAGGTATCACTATCGGAGGTTTCGCTATCGTTTATTGGTACACAAAGTTGAGGATGATAATTATCATAAAAACAATGAAAACATAACACTTCTCTACAATGCGAGCATTTGATAAGAGAATTGTTCGATTATTTACATTTCGTTTGTCGAACGTCGTCCGGAAAACACCTTTCGTTCACTTTTCCAAAAATATTTCTTTCATTTATTAATTTTGCAGCAAACTAAGCGTACTGCAACATATTCTTGAAAATCGGCGCAGGAAGTTGATGACGTATAAGTGAATGGATCTTCACTACATTTTCTCGCTTGTTTAAATGCCTATTTTTTTTTAAAGTTCGACAGAGTTTTGTAATTATTTAATAAAATGTTTTACTTGACGGAAGAGGTACACATCACAAGGTTGATAGCATAGGGTACAATGAGGAGGAATGATTACATCAGTAGAAGAACAAGTGCCGTCGTCCTTTGTGAATACACTATTAAAGAATGCTGGATTTCTTTGACCTCCCCATTAATCCACGATGAATAGAATCTTCTCTTTTCCACAAAATGGTCAGATACTGTTTTTCACGAAACTGCTGAAATGCTCTTTCGTTAATTTCCCGGATTTCGACGGTATCAAGAATACATTTCCATATTCCGCAGTTAGTCCTTCCACAATCTTGGAAATGAGAGGTCCCAATTATCCCTGAGGCTCTTGCATACATAGAAAAACTTTTGGAAATAATGCTCTAGAAGCAGTCAATACATGCTGCGCAATGTAACTATGCGTTACTTTGTTAAAATCTCCCAAGAATACCTCTGTTGTTTTTTCTCCACGCACAGAAAGTGTCCTGTTCACATCGATTCTGTACTCACATCTTCTTTGATCAGTGTTAAGGACGTAAGCCAATGGAAACTCTTTGATTAGTCGTGAATGATGTTTTTTGGAATTTCCCTGCTTCCGCGATAATAGTTGACAAATACAATTCATTTTGTGACTTGATGTAGCGCGTCACTTTTCGCTGGTGGGTGTCATGAACCAGTTTGAAATTTTCAACCACCCTTGTGATGCCATAAAACGAAAATCGTCCGATTGATGGTGCACTTCTGCAGCAGAAGCCACACGAAAATCAAAATCGTACAGCTTGTTAAACAGCATCCAAAATGGAGTTTAAAAGCTCTACACCGACGACGATGTACTGCTTTACAACGGAAGGCACACCTGACAAAATGGGAGCAAGAAATTGAACGGGAAGGTGGATTAAAGGAAAAATATGACATAATCAACAAATGCACCTGCGATCGATTTTGTGAAGCTCGAGAGAAAAAGCAGCCGGTAACCACCCGAATGATATAACAATGGGCTTCTGCTGCAGCGGTGCAACATCAATCGGACGATTTTTGTTTTATGGCATCGTAAGGGTGGTTGAAAAATTCAAACTGGTTAATGGCACCCGCCAGCGAAAAGTGATGCGCTACATCAGGTCACAAAATGAATTGTATTTGTCAACTATTACCGCGGAAGCAGGGAAATTCCAAAAAACATCATTCACGACTAATCAAAGAGTTTCCATTGGCTTACGTCCTTAACACTGATCAAAGAAGATGTGAGTACAGAATCGATGTGAACAGGACACTTTCTGTGCGTGGAGAAAAAACAACAGAGGTATTCTTGGGAGATTTTAACAAAGTAACACATAGTTACACTGCGCAGTATGCATTGACTGTTTCTAGAGCATTACTTCCAAAAGTTTTTCTATGTATGCAAGAGCCTCAGGGACAATTTGGACCTCTCGTTTCCAAGATTGTGGAAGGACTAACTGCGGGATATGGAAATGTATTCTGGTGATATCGTCGAAATCCGGGAAATTAACGAAAGAGCATTTCAGCAGTTTCGTAAAAAACATTATCTGACCATTTTGTGAAAAAGAGAAGTTCCTATTCATCTTGGATTCATGAGTAGGTCAAACAGGTCCAGCACTCTTTAATAGTGTCTTCACAAAGGACAACGGCACTTGTTCTTCTATTGATGTAATTATTCCCCCTCATTGTACCCTATACTGTCAACCTTGTGATGTGTACCTTTTCCGTCAAGTAAAACATTTTATTAAAAAATTACAAAACTCTGTCGAACTTTAAAAAAAAATAGGCATTTAAACAAGCGAGAAAATGTAGCAAAGGTCCATTCACTTATATGTCATCAACGTCCTGCGCCGATTTTCAAGAATATGTTGCAGTAAGCTTGGTTTGCTTGGAAATGTGAACAAAATGTGTTTTCCGGACTACGTTCGACAAACGAAATGTAAGTGCTCGAACAGTTCTTTTATCAAATGCTCGCGTTGTTGAGAAGTGTTATGTTTTAATTGTTTTTATGATAATTATCATCCGCAACTTTGTGTACCAATAAACGATAGCAAAACCTCCGATAATGATACCTAACAACATATATGTTAGGTCTTCAAATAAAAGTACGTAATTATTCTTTATAAGCTAAAATGTGATAATTCGATTCTCCTAACAATTCCTCTGTCACCATATGTGCTCTTTATTATTAAACTCCATTACTCAACGATTACTTCTACAAGTTCTTTATTATTTGTTAGTGAAACTACACCAAATTGCCATTGACAATGACACAATACAATGTTAAGTGTAAGGTCCACATCCCTACAAAGCCTACAGCTCACGACATAACTAGCTCATGCAAATATTGCACAGAAATACATATGTTTCATTTAATATCTACATATATCACACAATGTTGTTGTAACTTCTTACAGAATTCTTAAAAGTGAGAACGAGAGAACTGTAAGGGAGGATGGGATTATGCATGCATTCCGTTCTTTGCTGCTACTGATAGTTCATTGTTCTTTCCCCGCTTTTCGACATTAGCCACCATAACAGTAAAAGTATGCTATAATGCACTACTGCAGGACCTCGTGACATTACAGTAAAGCATCATTTACAGGAAATCACGAATTTTGTTATGATATTCTCCGGATCGTTATGATTTTTTATTCCGAAAATAAGAGGCGTTAGATCAAATGCTGGGACATATATATCCTCATTTTGCCTCTTCTTTCATTAAAATAAAATTCACCGAAATCCGAGAGTGGTCAGCTGTAAGGTCCTTTTGTCAGTTCTACTGGAGATAATTTTCATGGGTTCAGTGTGGACGATATTATCGTCCAAACCTGTAAGTGCTACGCAGTAGTTAAAACTCAAACAAAAATGTTACTGAAAATCGAACTGAAGGAGAGATAAAATACTACAAAAGTTAACCAAAATGGCTACTACCTCAGAGATTAAATTACAATAATACTTTCTTGAAAGAAATCTGCAGCTCTTTTAGGAAAGCATTTGGAAGTATTCGAATAAGAAAATTATACTACCATACCTGTGGGTTCAAGCACTTCTTTAGCTGTGGTTGGCAACGTTGCATGTTCAGACATGGTGCGAACTGCGGAAAATGAAATGGTAAAGAAGAAATGTAAAAAATAATGCTCCTTCTATTTCAGTAATCAAATATCATAACTAATACAATCAATTATGTTTAAAACAAATATCGTTGTAAACCTAACAGTTGTCACAAAGGATCTGAATGATGAAACAAATGGTGTTTCAATCGCAAAGAAAATAATTGCAGTAGAAAATAAAAATACTGAAAATGTTTTAAAAACTTAAATATGAATATAATTAAATCTTTTTTCTAGAAAATGCTACGTTTCTTTTCAGAGTTAAGCGATACTTTTTGAATTTAATAAACCTATCTTCCCTGCCTGTGGGTGAAATAACTTCTTTAGTAGTTGTTGGCATTGTTACATAATACGACACCGTGGGAACAGAAGATAAGGAAATAAAAGAATAGAAAATATTACCTTTCTTCATTTGAATGAAAATTCTATTTAAAAACATAATAGAGTATGTTTTCTCCGTAAATTAACAGTTATAGTCACAACCATAAATACTTAACACTCCTCTGACACTGTAAAACGTTAAGAGAAATAAATAAATGTAAAAAAAAGCAAATTACACATGAGAAATGTACTAATGGGTATGCAGTTATTAAGTCATTGCTATTAACAAAACTTTCGCTCGAATATTCATTGGCCGCTTCAAATTCGTAGTTTTGTTATCGAAGTCTTGGCGTTGTGATTTGTCTACACCGGCATTGAAGGTAAGTGAACCTTTCTTCTTTGATAGTTTCTTGCTTTTTCTGTTTGTGTTCTTCGTTTAAACAAATGTTGCATATCTTTAAGATGTCCGCGTGTGACCGCCATTAAATAGCATAACAACACTTTTTATAATCAGACATTCACCTTTTTGATTAATTTCTTTTGAAATATATCGATAAACGCTATTCTTATAGATGTTCTTAGCATCTGGCAAAAAATTCAACAAAACAGCTTGATGACTCCAAGTGTATTTTGTTTTTCGAAATGCTACCATGGAATAATTGGAATGAGAGAACTTTTTCTTGTAGCATTAGTTACCAAATGTATATCGTGTTTCCCTTATTTTCCACAGATTTGGTCCAATAATTTCCATCCCATTAACGGGAAATGAAAAGTCTTTTATTCTGTTTAGAATTTCTTTTTGAAAACACTTGAGGAAATGTATGTCTGAATGAAATTGAATTGTCGGTACACGAAATAAAATTTTCACGAGTATTTTGAATAACCACGGCTTCCATCATTTGGTGAAACGTTACTTCCATGTCCATGTGTCTGATAATTGTTTTCATTGTTTGATTTCGGATATTCAGAAGCAAAATAAGCAGTTGCTTTTGTGACATATTCTCACTTCAGTAAATCACTTCAAGCAATTTATGACACAATTTTGTTTTTCTGATTGGAGGTTTAACGACCACCGTGAGCAACTCAATGGGCTATAAGCAGTCACCCGTCCCTAATTTAAGGTCACTGCTTCCAGGGAAAGGAGACAGCCAGTGCCGTAAGACAAACACAACATCCATGCCTCACCGGGATTCGAACCCGGACCTCGTTCGGACGAATGATCAGAGGCCATCGCTTAGACCACTGGGGCACCGGGGAGGCTGACGCAAATTGCAGATATTTGCATTATACTTTTGTTATTGTCTCGTTAAACAACCACTACCAAGAAGTTGATCGGATATAAGGAGACGCCCACCCCAAATATGGGTTCCTTTGGTTGATGGGAAAAAAGCAGAGGTTGTGCGTTGACAGAAATACAGAACTCGTACAACATCCGGAACACGAACTCGGGCACATTTAAAATATGCTCAGAACAGAACCCTGGAAACCTACCGACCAGTAAGAGGTCTACATGTACTTGTATGATAAATATTTACAGACGGGAAGATGTGTTTGGACATTATTAAGTATAACTCTTGCAATGAGCTAAAATGTAAAGACAAAAACAGTGGACACTATAAATTTATGCTTTGCCTGCAGATACGATTATCAGAGGCTAGAAATGTCTAATACAAGACATATTGGCAATTTATGGAATTTAATCATCACCACATGCTTTGCGGCTTCAAAGAATCGCGGAAATATACTGCAAGAGTGATAATCCTAATTCATATTTAAGGGAAAAAAACGGAACGAATATATAAATACAAAAATTCGTAAAAATTAAGGAAAATGCTTAGCTCGTCACATTTTTAAATTTAAAACGTTCACTTCAATTCTAGGGAAAATCATTGCATTGCGTTTAAAAAAAAGGATTGAGGATTCAAGTACCTCAACATCCAATCTTAGAGAAAAACGCAAATCAGTTGTATTTTACAACGCAGAGCTGACGAAAAACAAAATATATTTCTGTTGTGTTGCATTGCAGACTTTTAAATGTCACAATATGTATGTACATCAAATAAATTTTTATTTCCAATTCAGGATAGTGTGTATTGAAGTTGATCATGCTGTACTGCAACTGTACTTCGTCGATTTGCACTGTAATTTGGAAAAATAGAAAACCCTCACTTTCAGCCAAAACATTTTTAATTGTTCTTTGCTGTCTGTATTCTACTGGAAATAATTAACGATATTACAGTCAAAACTTATAAGTTGTAAGCAGTAGTCAAAGCTCAAAAAAAATGTTGCCGAAAGTAGAATCAAAGGAGAAATCAAACACTAAATAATTTAGTAAAACTGCTGTTGCGTTGGAAACTTAATTACAGTAATGCTTTCTCGAAAGAATCCTGCAGCTCTTTTGAAAAAGTTCTGAAACTAATCGAATAAGAAGATCATAGTACCATACCTGTGGGTTCAAGCACTTCTTTAGCGGTGGTTGGCAGCGTTGCATGTTCAGACATGGTGCGAACTGCGGAAAATGAAATGTAAAAAAAGAAATGTAAAAAATAATGCTCCTTCTATTTCAGTAATCAAGTATCATAACTAATACAATCAATTATGTTTCAAACAAATATCGTTGTAAACCTAACAGTTTTCCCATGGTTCTGATTGATGAAACAAATGGTGTTTCAATTACAAAGAAATTAATTGCAGTAGAAAATAAAAATACTGACGACGTTTTAAAAATTTAAACATGAATTCAATTAAATCTTTTTTCTAGAAAATGCTGCGTTACACTTTTCAGAGTTAAAAGATACATTTTGGATTTAATAAACCTATCGTCCCTACCTGTGGGTGAAATAACTTCTTTAGCAGTTGTTGGCAATGTTACATAATACGACACCGTGCGAACTGAAGATATGGAAATATAAAATGTAAAATATTAATTTTCTTCATACACGGATAAAAATTCCATTTAAAAACATAATACAACATGTTTTCTCTTTTAATTAACAATATAGTCACAGCCGTAAATACTTCACGTTCCTCTGACTCTGTAAAACATTAAGCGCAGCTGTTAAAACTGAAGAAAAATGTTCCTGACGATCGCATTCAAGAAATGAAACATTAAAATATTTTGTAAAAACTGCTGCTAGCGTGAAATCTGAATTACAATAATGAGAAATGACTTGTAGTAAAAAAAAGCAACCAAGGAGTTAAAATTTTACTAACGGGTATACAGTAATTGGGTCAACCTTGTTGATATAATTTTAACTCAAATTTTTGTTAGCACATCAAGTACATGTTTCTGTTGTGAAACACTTGGCGTTGTTAATTCTCTGCATCATCATTGAAAGAGTGTGAACTTTCCTTATTTGATAGCTTTCAGATTTTACGATTTTCTGTCCTACTTCCAAAAATATTCTACTCATTGTTAGGTATCTGTGCGTGGCACCCGTGGTTTAAAAACTACATGAAACAATTTCAGTTTGAATGATTTTTTAAGGTATATAAAATAAAATTATGTTCAAGAATATTTTCGTATAGCATGTGCTTCACCCAATAACTGCAGATTTACTTCCATAATGATGTTTCTACTAATTGTAAATGTCATTGTCATTTCGATTATGCAGGGCGAAACCAAGCAGTTGTTTCTGCTACACTTTTACACTTCTATAAATCACTGCAGACCACATATATAATAAATATGTGTACTACATTTTTGTTATCATCCTGGCTAAAGGACTACCGCCGAACACTCGATGTATTGTAAGCTGGCGCGACCTATGTCTTAGGCGCTTTGGTAAGAGGTTTCGGGCAGAGCCTGGCGCGTTGACAAATGCCTCTTAATGACCTATTTAGACCTCTTGATGACCTGTCACCCATCAAGATGTCTACTTAGTCTTCCAACTGAATAATAGAAGATGGAACAGAACCAGTTTGACAACCATTTGAACTCTAGCAGAAGCTAAAATGTATATGTATATAGAAGAACAGTGAACGCTTTAAATTTACATCTTGCATGCAGTTACCGTTATGAGTGCCTAGAAATGTCTAATACGAAACGTGTTGGCATTTTACGAAATGCAATCCTCACAAATGCTTTGGGGCTACAAAGTATCTTGGAAATATAATTTGAAGGTAATCATCGTAATTCATATCTGTCCAAAATGAGAACAACCAATACATAAATATGTACATTTATCAGGAAAAGTTAGGAAAATTTCTAAGCTCATCACACATTTGAACTTAAAGAGATTGTTTCAATTCAAGTGAAAATCTTTTCATTTTTTTCCAAAATAAATGTTAAGCATTTAAATTCTTGAACTTCTAATCTGAGAGAGAAACGTGAATCGGTCTGTGTTTTACAACGCACAACTGGCAGAAAACATAATATCTTTGTTTTGAGTCGCATTGCCAAATTTTATAGGTCGTGAGTAAGCCTGGAAGGTTCCAGAAATTGTGCTTTATAATCTATTTTTGTTTAAATTTTACTTAAATTTTACTCGAAACAAGGATATTGTCCATCTTTAAGTTAATATAGTATTTATCGTAATATTAAATTTTATTACAATCCAACAGTTCAGAATCTGAAATAAAAACTTTCGAAACTGCATATTATGAAAAGGTCCGAACGCCCTGGTGCGTCACGATATATACGTCAAATATATTTTTATTTCCAATTCAGGACAGTGTGTATTGAAGTTGACCATGTGAATTGCAACTGTACTTCGTCGATTTGCATTATAATTTAGAAAAAAGAAAACAAAACTCTCCCATTCAGCCCCAAAATTTGAAGTTGTTCTTTGCCGTTTGTATTCTACTGGAAATAATTTTCACGTGTTCAGCATTAACGATATTACAGTCCGAACCTATAAGTTTTACGCAGTAGTTAAAGCTCAAGAGAAATGTTGCCGAAAGTAGAATCAAAGGAGAAATCAAACACTAAATAATTTAGTAAAACTGGTGTTACGTTGGAAAGTAAATTGCAGTAATGCTTTCTCGAAAGAAACCTGCGGCACTTTCGAAAAAGATCTGAAACTATTCGAATAAGAAGATCATAGTATCATACCTGTGGGTTCAAGCACTTCTTTAGCGGTGGTTGGCAGCGTTGCATGTTCAGACATGGTGCGAACTGCGGAAAATGAAATGGTAAAGAAGAAATGTAAAAAATAATGCTCCTTCTATTTCAGTTATCAAGTATCATTACTAATACAATCAATTATGTTTCAAACAAATATCGTTGTAAACCTAACAGTTTTCCCAAGGATCTGAATGATGAAACAAATGGTGTTTCAATTACAAAGAAAATAATTGCAGTAGAAAATAAAAATACTGAAAACGTTTTAAAAACTTAAATATGAATTCAATTAAATCTTTTTTCTAGAAAATGCTACGTTACACTTTTCAGAGTTAAGCGATACTCTTTGAATTTAATAAACCTGTCTTCCCTGCCTGTGGGTGAAATAACTTCTTTAGCAGTTGTTGGCATTGTTACATAATACGACACCGTGGGAACTGAAGATAAGGAAATAAAAGAATGAAAAATATTACCTTTCTTCATTTGAATAAAAATTCTATTTAAAAACATAATAGAGTATGCTTTCTCCGTAAATTAACAGTTATAGTCACAACCATAAATACTTAACACTCCTCTGACACTGTAAAACGTTAAGAGAAATAAATAAATGTAAAAAAAAAAAGCAAATTAGAATGAGAAATGTACTAACGGGTAAGCAGTGATTAAGTCATTGTTATTAACAAAACTTTCGCTCGAATATTCATTGGCCGCTTCAAATTCGTAGTTTGGTTATCGAAGTCTTGGCGTTGTGATTTGTCTACACCGGCATTGAAGGTAATTGAACCTTTCTTCTTTGATAGTTTCTTGCTTTTTCTGTTTGTGTTCTTCGTTTAAACAAATGATGCATATCTTTAAGATGTCCGCGTGTGACCGCCATTAAATAGCATAACAACAATTTTTATAATCAGACATTCAGCTTTTTGATTAATTTCTTTTGAAATATATCGATAAATGCTATTCTTATAGATGTTCTTAGCATCTGGCAAAAAATTTAACAAAACAGCTTGATGACTCCAAGTGTATTTTGTTTTTCGAAATGCTACCATGGAATAATTGGAATGAGAGAACTTTTTCTTGTAGCATTAGTTACCAAATGTATATCGTGTTTCCCTTATTTTCCACAGATTTGGTCCAATAATTTCTATCCTATTAACGGGGAATGAAAAGTCTTTTATTCTGTTTAGAATTTCCTTTTGAAAACACTTGAAGAAATGTATGTCTGAATGAAATGTTCGGTACACGAAATAAAATTTTCACGAGTATTTTGAATAACCACGGCTTCCATCATTTGGTGAAACGTTACTTCCATGCCCATGTGTCTGATAATTGTTTTCATTATTTGATTTCGGATATTCAGAAGCAAAATGAGCAGTTGCTTTTGTGACATATTTTCACTTCAGTAAATCACTTCAAACAATTTATGACACAAATTGCAGATATTTGCATTATACTTTTGTTATTGTCTCGTTAAACAACCACTACCAACAAGTTGATCGGATATAAGGAGACGCCCACCCCAAATATGGGATCCTTTGGTTGATGGGTAAAAAGCAGAGGTTGTGCGTTGACAAAAATACAGAACTCGTACAACATCCGGGAAACGAACTCGAGCACATTTAAAATATGCTCAGAAAGGAACTCTGGAAACCTACCGACCAGTAAGAGGTCTACATGTACTTGTATGATAAATATTTACAGACGGGAAGATGTGTTTGGACATTATTAAGTATAACTCTTGCAATTAGCTAAAATGTAAAGACAAAAACAGTGGACACTATAAATTTATGCTTTGAATGCAGGTACGGTTATCAGAGGCTAGAAATGTCTAATACAAGACATATTGGCAATTTATGGAATTCAATCATCACCACATGCTTTGCGGCTTCAAAGAATCGCGGAAATATATTGCAAGAGTGATCATCCTAATTCATATTTAAAGGAAATAACGGAACGAATATATAAATACAAAAATTCAAAAAATTAAGGAAAATGCTTAGCTCGTCCCATATTTTTAAATTTCAAAAGTTCACTTCAATTCCAGGGAAAATCATTGCATTGTGTTTAAAAATAAGGATTGAGGATTCAAGTACCTCAACATCCAATCTTAGAGAAAAACACAAATCAGTTGTATTTTACAACGCAGAGCTGACGAAAAACAAAATATCTTTCTGTTGTGTTGCATTGCAGACTTTTAAATGTCGTGCACAAGCCTTTAAAATGCTGGAAATTCTGCTTAATGTCTCATTTTTGTTCAACTTCCTTGAAATCAAAGACGCTACATTTATCTTTAAGTTAATAAAATACGAATATTCATCATAATATTCAATTTCATTAAATTCCAACAGCTCATAATCTGAAAAACAAATTTGGAAACGGCGTTTCATGGAAAGTCCGTACGCGATGGTACGTCAGCATACATACATCATGTATATTTTGATTTCCAATTCAGGACAGTATATATTGTAGGCGAATATGCTATATTTAAGCTCTACTGCATCGATGTGCATTATAATTTTGAGAAAGTAAAGTGTATTTTCCAGCAAAAAACTTGAAATTATTCTTTGTTGTCTCAGTTCGACTGGAGATCATTTTTCTAAGAAACTATTCGTGCCATTTAATCAATACTGCTCAAATGACTACCGTCTTTGCAGGATTAAAATAACAGTAAAAACCTATAAAACCTTTAATGTATCTAGATAAAACATTAAAACCTTACATAAGATCTTTCAGAACGTAAAATACGATCAATCATCAGACGTTACAAGTGCTGGGAATACACAATATACTGTATATGTATACACAACAAGAACAGCCCTCAATATAATTGGCGTGATCGCTGCTGGGATGAGTCAATATAGTAATCCAAAAGTTGATTGGATATAGTAGTTGTTGGCATCAAAGAGTTATCTGTATCAAAATTCCTCCGGGATCAATAGAGAGTAGTATTACAGAGATTTTATACAGGGTTTTAGGATATTATATAAAATCTCAAAGTGTAACTCTTTATTCCATCTCGTGCTCCACTTTCCGTTGTCTCCACAAAGCGTGAGAGAAATTTCTCTGAGTCAGTTCCCCATTAGACACCGGATGCACGGTTATTTGCTAAGACGACATTTTGTCTATACGTAGTATTTGCCCTTTGTATGTTGAATGGAGATTAACTCTATCGCGCCTCTTTTGATGCTTTTCGGGTCTCACTTTCAATAGTGCCGACTAATGCACCTGCCCTCACATTCTTACTTTGAGGCTTAAGATTTACCGAAAAGCGGTGCGGTTCCTTCTAACAGGGAATTTTAGGATATGCTTCAAGACATTTCTTGGAGACAAGGGAAGGAGGCGAAGAGAGTTGTCTCCAGGTTTAGGTAGCGAGCGGTCACGAGAGTACGGACGTAGTGATTGCCCGATGGGAGGTCTTAGGTGGACCGCCAGGTCAGGGGAATTCACACGAGCGAGAGAGATGATCGAAAGCGGATGAGTTAGGAAACAGCACGGCTAACGGACAACCTTGGCAGGCAATTAAATGATGAAAAGAATAAAAGTTTCTTAAACATATTTACGAATCGTGAAAATTATTTGCACATAATTTTACTATCATCTTCAACTATATAAGACTTAGCAACTCAACCACGCAATGTTTATGAAGTTAACAACAAGAAATGAAAGATAGCAACGAACTTGTTAACAATTGGCGTCCAACTCGGTTTACCCCAACCCTTTGGATTAAGTGACGACACGGAAACTCTATCGCAGATTATTGCCAGCCGGCGAACTGGACCTTTTTCATACAGGTTTGAGATCCGTGCTTGATATGAACTTCTACTTGTGCTTCAAAGGACTATGGAAAACTACTCAATTAATCACTCATCGAGGTTTGTTGCAGGGATCCAAATGTAAGTACTTTCCTTTCCATTTTCATTTTTTCACAAGTGTTGACACATCATTTTGACATGGGAAACAAAACAGATCCAGGACTCGGACCGAATCCATATAGTATCCCTGCCCTCACTGCAGGCTCTGCATCTCTAATACCCAACTACAATCCTACAGACAAGAATCTTAAAATTAATCACGTTTTCAAAACCATCGAAGATATTGGAAATTTGGCAAGATGGAAAGATATGGAAAAAATAATCATTGCGCGGACGAAATTAAGAGGAGCCGCAGCTGATGTTTTCTGTTCCAATCTCATGTTGCGTACGACAAACAACTATGACACTTGTAAAGCAGCACTAAATTAGCGTTTTGACGTTAAAGAGCCTTTAGCTATGCGTCTATCGCCACTCTCTAACTGTTTTCAAAGAGAAGATGAAACAGTTAAGGAATATGCAGCGAGACTCCGTGCTCTTGCTGATAGTTACTTAAAGGTTAGTCCGGATGATCCACCGCAATTGCGACATTTCAAAGATCAAACTAAATTAAGCCTATCCTTACAAGATTTGATACCAGATCTCAGGCGAAAGGTATTATTTTCGAATCCCCAGGATTATGCAACAGCAGTAAATAGAGTTATTAGCGAAGAGAATTATAACAAATCTGCAGCACAACCCATCCCAGTAGCCGAATCTTATTACACGTCACCGCAGCCAGTTTCCAGGAAAAATGTATTATTCCAAAACCTTTTGAGAAAAATGGACGAAAGGGACGAAAGCAATAGAATCTTGTCGGAGGAAATAAAGGATTTGCAACTGCGGAAAACAATGCAAAACATAGGCCAGCATGATGGAATTTCGGAACCAACGGATCGCTACTGGTCAGATAACCGAAGAAACAGATATAAAGCCAACAAAGAATGTTGGACCGGTGGCTCCCTTCGACACATCCAACGTGATTGCCCAGAGAAATCGTATACCGATCGTTATGAAACCAGTCGTTATGAGCATAATGAAACCAGGCCTAATCACATCCAACATTATGAAATAATCCCTGATCCAATTTCATATGCCCCGCACTCGCAAGTGCAGCGTCTTAGTACAGAGGCACGGCAATCGGAGCGATCTACCAACTTTACAAGCCAGCAGGATTTAAACTAAGACCGACGGCGTTCACGGACCTGAATTCCGTCGTGATATATACAACTTCTCCCTCCCCGTATTTCAGCTCATATGAAAATGGCCCTTTGCGAAGCCCGCCATGTGACGAGGCAGAAGCGCGAAGTATATGCCTAGAAGAAGAGAGTAAAGCACATTCTACTGACAATTCGGAAACTAAAAGCACAAGTGCTCTTCTTATCGTTAATAGTTTACTGCCTTTAATACTAATGAACTACTACCGACAGAAATTGATAGGAAAATTATTTTGCCTGAAACTGTCATTCCTGAAAAAAATCAGCCCACTATCACTCATGAAACTCAAAATACTTCTGATGATGGGAATAATGATTCTAAGGATTCGAAGGAAAATGACAAAGTTCCTACAAGTATTTCTAGAATTATTAATGTAAACCCTACAGAAATCATTCCAGATCTTTCTCAGATAAATCAATACAAAGCTGAAGCTGACTCTATGAAAGATGAAGTCTCTAGTGAACAATACCCGACAGAAAATTCCAATCTAGTCAAAAGTGTTAAAAATGAATCATCAGTTAAACCCAAAACTGTAAATGAAATTCTTCCTAATGTAAAAAACAAAAAATCACTCTTAGGTGAACTGAATTGTGAAACTCGTAACAGAAATCACAGATCATCTATGCAATTAAAGTTCCCTACAACTCAAATAAGCCCAGATTACCAAACCCAGCAAGATGCAACTTCCCTTAAATTCGCGCAGTTCATGATGTGGAACACGAAGAAAGTTAAATACAAACAGCAATAACGCCAAGCCAATCATTCACACAGGTGCCATTTTGCTAACTCGGAAGATGACGGGAACGGAAACGGGACATGAACATCCTATTATATAAGCTTTGTTTAAAAATATGTATACTTTATTTGACTGATCAATACAAGAACTCACGTGAACGATTTTAACAGACAATTTCTGGTATATTAACTGTGATCTACCGTGATACTATTTTTGAAACTTTAGTAGCACAAAACTTTTGAAAAATGCAAATATGCACTGAACTGATTACGAACCGATTACTTTTACTCAGCACATACGAACTCTCAATTGTTTTATGCAAGGACTTTTGCATGCTCGAATTCTTAATATTTCATTTTGATTTTTGGTTTATTTTATTTTTCATAGTTCAGGTGATGAGAAAGGTCACCCAGGTTATTTAGCAGTCAACGTATTTGAAAGTCAGAAATCATTCCTTTCGTAAGAGATATTTTGTGTTTTCAGACAAATAATTTTGAGCATAGGGTTTTTCAATAATTTTCACAGCGGAGCGAGAGAAATCATGTTATGTGTTAATGTAAGTTGATTAGCTATAGATTTAAAGATAATTAACAGAGAAATATGTAAATGAAGAAAGATGAAAGCGTTATTTTTTTTCCTCCTTCGTATTTGTACTTCAGAGGCATCGAGTTGAATAGGAAGTGTATAACAATTTGTGGAAATGTGTTATCTCATATTGTTTTAACTGTAACGAATAGTTCAACCCGCATATGTTTAATGCTGGAAATTTTTCCGGAACCCATCAACGGCTAGTACAGCTTTCTTATTACTGAAAACGATTTGTTAAACCATTTGTCCATATGATCTATTTCAATTACGTATCAGGTAATGTTTAATTCAGTTGTCATTAATGAATTGACCTGAAGTATTTTCAGCAATGTAAATATGAAAGACATGAACTTGCAAACTTTGAAAATATCTTTTGTTAAAGCTCCGCATGTAGGTAAAATCGAGCTATGTAATGTACATTTATTGAATTTATGTAACTCACAAGGTTGTTCTAAGCTCAGCTTTAACATCGAATCAAATACGGGCAGGAGTCAGACTTTGAGCTAAAAAATGCAACGAATTTCATCCATTTCATTTTTTTTTTCGCAAGGGGAAGTATTGTTACAGAGATTTTATACGGAGTTTTAGGATTTCATATAAAATCTCAAAGTGTAACTTTTTATTCCATCTCGTGCTCCACTTTCCTTTGTCTTCACAAAGCGTGAGAGAAATTTCTCAGAGTCAGTTCCCCATTAGACACCGGATGCATGGTTATTTGCTAAGACGACAATTTGTCTATACGTAGTATTTGCCCTTTGTATGTTTAATGGAGATTAACTCTATCGCACCTCTTTTGATGCTTTTCGGGTCTCAATTTCAATAGTGCCGACTAATGCATCTGCCCTCACGTTTTTACTTTGAGGCTTAAGATTCACCGAAAAGCGGTGTGGTTCCTTCGAACAGGGAATTTTAGGATATGCTTCAGGGCATTTCTTCGAGACAAGGGAAGGCGGCGAAGAGAGTTGTCTCCAGGTTTAGGTAGCGAGCGGTCACGAGAGTACGGACGTAGTGATTGCACAAGGGGAGGCCTTAGGTGGACCGCTAGGTCAGGGGAATTCCCAAGAGCGAGAGAGACAATCGGAAGCGGGAGAGTTAGGAAACAGCACGGCTAACAGACAACCTTTGCAGGCAATTAAATGAAGAAAAAAATAAAAGTTTCTTAGACATATTTACGAATCGTGAGAAATATTTGCATACAATTTTACTATAATCTTCAATTATATAACTTAGCAACTGAACCACGCAATGTTTATGAAGTTAACAACAAGAAATAAAAGATGGCAACGAACTTGTTAACAGTAGAATCGGAAATTACCGATTTCCATGAAAGCGGTATTACTTCCGGTGTGTTATCGTTACACACACTATCCCCGAAAAATGAATGAAAGCGCTTTCTGTGAACCTGAGGTGTGATCTTGACATTGGAACGTTCTGTAGAGAAACATGACCCCAAACTGGAACATGGGAGCCGTGGTTGACTAAACCTGTCATCGCAGTAGAATTGCTTTCATTTTTATGTCATACTTATGTTCAGCCAACTAAATCCTGAGGGTCCGAAAACCAGATCCTATGTAAACTTTTTCTGTTTCAGTGGGCAGCACAGGCTCCAAAGATGCCATGTATACTGCATGCTTATTTAAGAAGTCCACTGAATCACGATCGAGCTTGATGGAAGAGAGCAAGTCAAATTTTTTCTTTCCCCAAAATTAATGAGATGTCTTTTACAGATCCTTTTAAGGGCAAACATTGTCCTAGGAGCATACATGACTGAAGGATCCTACATATTTCTTTGGTCGCTTATTGACTGGTTGTAATGTAGATAGATTACTCCTCTATAATCTACCAATCAGTCCGTACACCATCTGTGCAGTATATCCATGTTCCTCAGCAATACCATCTACCATGCCGATTTCTTGACGGCGTAGGAGCTGGCTTCCTGAGTGGATGGAGGTGCGTCTCAAAAGTTAGGTGATGGACGATGTTTTTGACACCAGAGGTGAGCCAATGAATATGAAATAAGTGACGTACACGAGCCCGGCTTCCTGAAGACTGAATAAGTCACTTGATTAGAACGAGGATTACGAACCAACCACAAATCTAAAAAGGCTAAACAGCTGTTGTCCTCAATTTCAACTGTATAATTAATTGACTCAAATTGACTGGACATCTGAGAAACGAAAACGTCGAGGTCCACCCTTGAATAGGGCCAAAACATTAGCAAATCGTTTACGTACCTCGCATATAGTAATGGTCTGTAGTCAGATCCTCTTAGTTGGCTGAACATAAGTGTGACATAAAAATGAAAGCAAATTCGACTGCAATGTCACGTTCAGTCAACCAGGGCTCCCATGGTTCAGTTTGGGATCATGTTTCTGTGTTAAACGTGCCATTGTCCAGAACACACCTCAGGTGTACAGAAAGCATTTTCATTCATTCTTTCGGAGGGGGGGGGTAACCATAAAACACCAGAACTAAAACCACTTCCTTTGTAAATCGGTACCTTCTAATTCTACCCTCCGTTGATCCCGAAGGAATTTTGATAAAAGCAACTTTTTGACACCAATAGCTACAATATCCAATCAAATTTCGGATTACGTTGACTCTTCCCAGCGATCACTCCAATTATTTTGAGGGCAGTTCCTTTTGTGTGTATATTTATTGTGTATTCGCAGCAATTTTAACATCTGATGATAGATCGTACTTTACGATCCGAAAGGTCTTATTGAGTGTTTTATCTAGATACATTAAAGGTTTTATAGGTTTTTACTCGTAATTTAATCGTGCACAGACGATAGTCATTTGTGTAGTACTGCAGATCATTTTCCTACGTTTAGCATTGAGGATATCACAATCCGAAAATGTTAGCGTGGCACAGCAGTTAAAACTGAAGAAAAATGTTGCTGAAAATCGCATTAAATAAATGACACAGTAAGCATTATTGTAAAAACTGCTGCCAGCTTCAAATATGAATTACAGTGGTGCTTTCTTGAAAGAAATCTGCAGCTCTTTCAGAAAAACTTCTAAAACTATTTGAATTAATAAAATATGCTACCATACCTGTGGGTTCAATCACTTCTTTAGCAGTGGTCGGCAGCGTTGCATGTTCAGACATGGTGCGAACTGTGGGAAATAATACAAAAAAACACAAAATGTAAAAATGAATGTTCCTTCTGTTTGTAGCAATGAAATAAAGTAACAAAATGTATTACACAATCACCATACAGTATTTTCAACAAATACTGTTGTAAACCTAAGAAACGGTGTTCCGTAGTTCTGAATGATGAAAAAATTGGTGCGAAAATTACAAAGAAAATGATAAAGTAAGTAATTCCGGTAGAAAATTAATATGCTGAAAGTAAATTTAAGTCTACGGTATTATTAATTAAAGGAAATATGTTTCTAGAAAAATCTACGCTTGCGTTTTAGAATTATGAGTTACGTTTTGTACTTGATAACAATCATAACTTCCTTACCTGTGGGTGAAATAACTTTCTTAGCAGTTGTTGGCAGGGTTACAAAATACGACACCGTGCGAACTGAAGAAAATAAGATAAAAAGAAGGAAATATATCCCATTTTCTGATACAAGAATTAAAAAAAAATTCCAAAACATAATACATCATGTTTTCTCTTTAAATAAACATTTATAGTCGCAGCTACAAATGCTGCACAGTCATCTTACCGCATAAAACGTGATAAGTAATGACATATAGACCGTATGCATAGCCCACTGGAAACAAGAGGCCCTGAAACGAACGGCTACTACAGAGGTCATGTGACCAACTTAGTCCCAGATCTTAGTCTTACAACTGCGTGTACGTCGTCTCAGCTATCAGTAATGTGCTGATGGGCTGACAGAATAGCGAGAGAATTTCATAAAACGTGAGCTGATGGAAACTTCGAAGATTGTGTTGCAATATGTATAAAATGTGCTAATACTTAGTTCTCAAATTACTTTGATAGTTTTACACAAAATGAAAGAAATGCGGAATGTTTAAACGAAAATGACAAAATATTACCGAAGTTTTCGTATTGAATTCCAGCTGACGGGAACTTTGAAATTTACCGCACAAAATAAATGAAATCTACTGTTCTTTTGTTGACAAATTACTTAAAACTTTGTGGCACGAAATGCGAATATTTTAATGTTTTTGAGGGCATGTGTCTGCATCGATTCCAAAATGGCGGCCCGTATACAATTTTTTTTTCGTTCGTGGCGAATTCCCTGTTGAATGTTTGCAGAACTTTTTTATAATTTCCTTCTATTTTTATTAAAGTACTTTGCTCCGCCGCCATTGCCAAAGTTCCTGCGTCAGTATATTTGGTTTCGGCCTATACCTGTAATGTTAAAATTACCGGTGTGCGGTGTCAGTGTGTTCCTTATCCTTGGATTGCTCAAGGAAAAAAACTTAAGTACCTTTTGTATTTCTTTTGCTTGACGTGAACATATTTTCAGTTTTTTGTACTGTCGTTATTTTTTGGAAAGGCGGACATTTGTTGTCTGAACTTACGGCACATAGTAAATCGACCACTAAGAAAGCAAAAGCAGTGCAAAAAATGTTTCCGTAAGGTGTATACATCTTACCAAAATGCTAAACCGTTAAACAACTGAAATAGCTTTACGAACAAAACATATGAGTAACAAATCTTTTTTTCAATGTATATAAAAATAACTAAACTTTGCACGTTATATTACTTAAGACAGAAAAGGAATCTTACTTGTATATCAGTAACAGAAGAAAACAGCAGGTAGAAGTAAATAATCCATTTTTTTTTTTTTAGACGCTCTAACATTTTCTTGTTGCAGTAGTAAATGAACGTTATATATTATTACGAGTGTTAATTTGTTTTTCTTTTTAAAGAAAATCACAATAATAAATAAAAACAATAAATTATAAACAACTTCACAGCAACATACTAGCGGACTAATAGACTTCACCTGCAGTTCAGATCATGGAAGTTGAGACCGTCTTCGTCACATGACTAAATTGTTTCAGGGCCTCTTTTTTCCAGTGGGCTATGGACCGTATGCATAAGACGTCACAGCGAGGTAAACCATTCTAGCAGACATCTTGGTGATCAACTGGTGTACAAGCACTGCTTGGACACCAGCATATTAGGAATCGTGAGAATAATTTGCATACAATTTTACTATCATCTTCATCTATATAAGACTTAGTAACTGAACCACGCAATGTTTATGAAGTTAACAACAAGAAATAAAAGATAGCAACGAACTTGTTAAAAGTAGAATCGGAAAGTACCGATTTCCATGAAAGCGGTATTACTTCCGGTGTGTTATCGTTACAAACCCTATCCCCGAAAGAATGAATGAAAACGCTTTCTGTGAACCTGAGGTGTGATCTGGACATTGGAACGTTTTGTACAGAAACATGATCCCAAACTGGAACATGGGAGCCGTGGTTGACTAAACCCAGGGGCGGCTCCTGCTATGGGGCTGTGGGGCTGCAGCCCCCTACCCAAAGCAGTTTTTCATGCCGTACCAAGAGAGAAAAGTTTTGTGAACACCGCTGTAAGTTTTCCCAGCATAATGACACGACTGCAGTTTTCTGAACTCAACTCAAAGTTTTCCTTGCATAACACCAGGGGGAGCGGGGAGAACGTTACGGACTGCGCTTCTCGCAGCCCTGACGGCTATTGAAACCAACTAATGTGGGAAACTCTGCCTATTCCCACATCAGTTCGTTTCCTATGAAGAAAACTTCCCTGGGGACTGCATTCATGGCAGCTCTTGCTAGCAGGGTTGCTCGCGAATGCAGTCTCTTGTTGGGAGTAGGAATGCATCGCCGGGCCTGTGTGCTTTGTTGATTAATACGGTTCTTGTGCTTCCGAATAAGACATAAAATATGGGAATGAATTAAAAATAACGACGAATGTTGAAATAAAGTATTAAATAAAGTACGTTTGAATGTATTACTCAACCTCAGTTTTTTTTTTTTTTCCAATTTTTGGTTTGTTCCTGCTTTTATTCAACGTAATAATTCTAACAACATTGTTGCTCCCATCTAATAACAAATACTCAGTTGCCGGGACTTTTGCAAAAAAAGTTTTACTTATATTTTCTCTTCTGGTCAAAATGGACATGTGAACAAGTTGCGATTAAAAATAGAGTTCAGTATTGGATAAAATGAAAAAAAAAAAAAAGGGGGGAGATACTAATTTCTGCAGCGAAATAATTGCACAAAATTGATTTCTTCATTTACCAAGCACAGCGAAATTTTCGCTTTTAAACTCACGTTAATTTTTATTCACCAAAAATCATTGAAGTCACTCCACTGGATACATTTTATTTTTATGCTGCATCCCCCATCCCTCCCAAAAATCAGCTGCGCATTTCAATTGAGGTAGTGTACTTAAATACTTTGAAAAGAACATTTAATCAGATATCATTGTTTAGAAAATTTACGAAGTTGGTAAATTTTGGAAAACATATTTTTCTACACTAAATTGTTATCATGATGGCTTCAGAATTAAAACTGGACTGAATATGTTTGCAATCCGTTTTTATTAAGGAGAATGCCGGTGTGTGAGTATCGCAATAACAACTCATCGCGGAATTCTGGCAGACCCTGCAAAGTTCCACAAAATGTTTTTCATCGCCGTCCAAGTTGCAATGGTCGGTATCAAGTCGAAGTTTCAAAGGGAGTGTATGAGAAGAAAAAATATTTATTGTCATATTTCTAGGGGTCACAATGAGACACTTGAGAACGCGTACATGGCCTTGAGTGTTTCTCTGCTACCACCGGCACACACATTAATTTTTTTTAATTTTTTGTCCTTATATATATATATATATATATATATATATATACGTACAGTATATGCATGTATATATAATTTGCAACCACTATCAATCCACTGCTGGATGAAGGTATCCAAGTTTCTTCTTCCACAACAGTCTGCCTTGAGACAGTTTTTTTCATGCTTTCGAATTTCATGTACCCATCTCCTTCTTGTCATCTGCTGGATATTGTTTTTTCCCTTGCTATCCAGTTCATTATTTCAACTCTCCGTCGGTGATTCTTTCTTCTATCGATATGTCCATCCCATTGCAATTTCAGGAATTTTGACCATGTCTTCCACTCTTGTCATTTTCCCGATCCACGAGTTCCTATTTGTATCATTCCAGGTAACAACAAACATGCATCTCTACATGCTTCTTTCAGTTGTCTGCAACGTCTGTCTGTCTATTTTAGTTGAGGTCCATGTCTGTGCTCCATGCGTAAGAACTGGAAGCATGCGCTGATTAATCAGTTTCTTTTTAAGAAATAATGTATCCGACGAAGTTTTATAGGTCGATTGTTTTCTTCATAAATGTGACAATGTGGCCATCACTTAATATCTGTCGCCTAATTTAGGTATCGGTACCTTTACATTTTCCCCATCAATCGCTAAATATAAAATCTAAATATTAATTTATTGTAAAAAAATGCACTTTCGATCAGTATATATATATATTATTGTTATTGTTATTATTATTATTATTATTATTATTTAACTGACAGCATCAGCACAGGCGCAGTAACTTAGCTTTCGAAGTGGTATCGTGATATCTACAAAATTGAGATGCAGCTCCCCCATCTCAGCTTACGACGAGCCGCCACTGACTAAACCTGTCATCGCAGTAGAAATTGCTTTCATTTTTATGTCATACTTAAGTTCAGCCAACCAAATCCTGAGGGTCCGAAAAGCAGATCCTATGTAACCTTTTTCTGTTTCAGTGGGCAGCACAGGCTCCAAAGATGTCATGTACACTGCATGCTTATGTAAGAAGTCCACTAAATCACTATCAAGCTTGATGGAAGAGAGCAAGTTAATTTTTCTTTCCCCAGAAATTAATGAGATGTCTTTTACAGATTCTTTTAGGGGCAAACATTGTCCTAGGAGAAAACATGACTGAATGATCCTACATATTTCTTTGGTCGCTTATTGACTGGTTGTAATGTAGATAGATTACTCCTCTATAGTCTACCAATCAGTCCGTACACCATCTGTGAAGTATATCCATGTTCTCAGCAATACCAACTACCCTGACGATTTCTTGACGGCGTAGGAGCTGGGTTACTGAGTGAATGGAGGCGCGTCTCAAAAGTTAGGTGATGGACGATGTTTTTGACACCAGAGGTGAGCCAATGAATATGAAATAAGTGACATACACGAGTCCGGCTTCCTGAAGACTGAATAAGTCACTTGATTAGAACGAGGATTACGAACCAACCAAAAATCTAAAAAGGCTAAAGAGCTGTTGTCCTCAATTTCAACTGTAAAATCAATTGACTCAAATTGACTGGACATCTGAGAAAAGAAGACGTCGAGGTCCACCCTTGAATAGGGCCAAAAATTAGCAAATCGTTTACGTACCTCGCATATAGTAATGGTCTGTAGTCAGATCCTCTTAGTTGGCTGAACATAAGTGTGACATAAAAATGAAAGCAAATTCGACTGCAATGTCACGTTCAGTCAACCAGGGCTCCCATGGTTCAGTTTGGGATCATGTTTCTGTATTACACGTGCCAATGTCCAGAACACACCTCAGGTATACAGAAAGCATTTTCATTCATTCTTTCGTGAGGGCGGATGAGGGGTAACCATAACACACCAGAACTAATACCACTTCCTTTGGAAATCGGTACTTCCTAATTCTACCCTCCGTTGATCCCGAAGAAATTTTGATAAAAGCAACTTTTTGACGCCAATAACTACAATATCGAATCAAATTTCGGATTACGTTGACTCTTCCCAGTGATCACTCCAATTATTTCGAGGGCAGTTCCTTTTGTGTGTATTCATTGTGTATTCCCAGCACTTTTAACATCTGATGATAGATCGTACTTTACGATCCGAAAGGTCTTATTGAGGGTTTTATCTAGATACATTAAAGGTTTTACAGGTTTTTACTCGTATTTTAATCGTTTACAGACGGTAGTCATTTGAGTAGTACTGCAGATCATTTTCCTACGTTTAGCATTGAGGATATCACAATCCGAAAATGTTAGCGTTGCGCAGCAGTTAAAACTGAAGAAAATGTTGCTGAAAATCGCATTAAAGAAATAAAACAATAAACATTTTTGTAAAACTGCTGCCAGCTTCAAATAAAATTTCAATAGTTCTTTCTTGAACGAAATCTGCAGCTCTTTCAGAAAAAACTTCTAAAACTATTCGAATTAGTAAACTATGCTACCATACCTGTGGGTTCAATCACTTCTTTAGCAGTGGTCGGCAGCGTCGCATGTTCAGACATGGTGCGAACTGTGGGAAACGATACAAAAAACACAAAACGTAAAAAAAAACGTTCCTTCTGTTTGTAGCAATGAAATAAGGTAACAAAATGTATTACACAATCACCATACAGTATTTTTAACAAATACTGCTGTAAACCTAATAAACGGTGTTCCGTAGTTCTGAATGATGAACAAATTGGTGCGAAAATTACAAAGAAAATGATAAAGTAAGTAATTCCGGTAGAAAATTAATATGCTGAAAGTAAATTTAAGTCTACGGTATTATTAATTAAAGGAAATATGTTTCTAGAAAAATCTACGCTTGCGTTTTAGAATTATGAGTTACGTTTTGTACTTGATAATAATCATAACTTCCTTACCTGTGGGTGAAATAACTTCCTTAGCAGTTGTTGGCAGGGTTACATATAACGACACCGTGCGAACTGAAGAAAATAAGATAAAAAGAAGGAAATATATCACATTTTCTGATACAAGAATTAAAAAAAAATTCCAAAACATAATACATCATGTTTTCTCTTTAAATAAACATTTATAGTCGCAGCTACAAATGCTGCACAGTCATCTTACCGCATAAAACGGAGGAGTAATGACATATAGACCGTATGCATAGCCCACTGGAAACAAGAGGCCCTGAAACGAACGGCTACTACAGAGGTCATGTGACCAACTTAGTCCCAGATCTTAGTCTTACAACTGCGTGTACGTCGTCTCAGCTATCAGTAATGTGCTGATGGGCTGACAGAATAGCGAGAGAATTTCATAAAACGTGAGCTGATGGAAACTTCGAAGATTGTGTTGCAATATGTATAAAATGTGCTAATACTTAGTTCTCAAATTACTTTGATAGTTTTACACAAAATGAAAGAAATGCGGAATGTTTAAACGAAAATGACAAAATATTACCGAAGTTTTCGTATTGAATTCCAGCTGACGGGAACTTTGAAATTTACCGCACAAAATAAATGAAATCTACTGTTCTTTTGTTGACAAATTACTTAAAACTTTGTGGCACGAAATGCGAATATTTTAATGTTTTTGAGGGCATGTGTCTGCATCGATTCAAAAATGGCGGCCCGTATACAATTTTTTTTTCGTTCGTGGCGAATTCCCTGTTGAAGTTTGCGGAACTTTGTTCAATTTCCTTCTATTTTTATTAAAGTACTTTGCTCCGCCGCCATTGCCAAAGTTCCTGCGTCAGTATATTTGGTTTCGGCCTATACCTGTAATGTTAAAATCACCGGTGGGCGGTGTCAGTGTGTTCCTTACCCTTGGATTGCTCAAGGAAAAAAACTTAAGTACGTTTTGTATTTCTTTTGCTTGACGTGGACATATTTTCAGTTTTTTGTACTGTCGTTATTTTTTGGAAAGGCGGACATTTGTTGTTTGAACTTACGGCACATATTAAATGGACCACTAAGGAAAGCAAAAGCAGTGCAAAAAACGTTTGCGTAAGGTGTATACATCTTACCAAAATGCTAAACCATTAAACAACTGAGATAGCTTTACGAACAAAACATATGAGTAACAAATCTTTTTTTCAATGTGTATAAAATAACTAAACTTTGCACGTTATATTACTTAAGACAGAAAAGGAATCTTACTTGTATATCAGTAACAGAAGGAAGCAGCAGGTAGAAGAGTAAATAAACTTTTTTTTTTCTTAACGCTCTAACATTTTCTTGTTGTAGTGGTAAATGAACGTTATATATTATTACGAGTGTTAATTTGTTTTTCTCTTTAAAGAAAATCACAATAATAAATAAAAACAATAAATTATAAACAACTTCACAGCAACATACTAGCGGACTAATATACTTCACCTGCTGTAACGTATACTTTAGATTCAGTTTCTTTTTGAATTTACTATCTCTTGTTATTTTATTTTCCTATGCAAATTATCTTCTCACTTAACGAGATGTTGTTTCTCCCGCTGAATTATATGTGGCAACGAGTGTAAGTCATGACGTGGTGGTATTCAGTATATATATATAGGCGCGCTCAAGTATACCGAGGAGCTTCGTTTTATATGTGATAGGTTCTTCCTGATTATTGATATGCGATTTACCTATGTTTCTACGATATTACGATAGTACGAAAGTTCGGGCTATCAGTAGTTGTGTTATTTTGGAGTGCGTATTTGAGTAATATCAGGAGCTCCCTAATAAAAGGTAAAAAGTGAGTACGTTTACTTAGTTCATTTTATTGTCAGAGCTCTGTCTGGCCGTTAAGTCTACTTCGTTGAGTGTTTACGTTAAGTTCAGGGTATATTGTGTTTACCGCTGTAATAAGGAGCCTGCAAGGTACTAATGTACTAAAACCGGAGTTATATTACTGATATTCAAGATAATGAGGAACGCTGAGTAAAAATAAATTCCATATTCTTGGAATTTATTGCACGTGCGTGTCTTACCTAAACAAACTCTAGCACTTTGAAGATTAAGCACACATTAGCTATGTCACGTAACCTTTAAATAACCCTAACGTGACTTAACGTAAGCTTTCCTGCACTACACGTCCAGCCGGAAAATTTTATTCATTATACTGCAGTTCAGAGCATGGAAGTTGAGACCTTCTTCGTCACATGACTAAATTGTTTCAGGGCCTCTTTTCCCCCGTGGGCTATGGACCGTATGCATATGACGTCACAGCGAGGTAAACCATTCTAGCAGACGTCTTGGTGATCAACTGGTGTACAAGCACTGCTTGGACACCAGCATATTACGAATCGTGAGAATTATTTGCATACAATTTTACTATCATCTTCAACAATATAAGACTTAGCAACTGAACCGCGCAATGTTTATGAAGTTAACAACAAGAAATAAAAGATAGCAACGAACTTGTTAACAGTAGAATCAGAAAGTACCGATTTCCATGAAAGCGGTATTACTTCCGGTGTGTAATCGTTACACACCCTATCCCCGAAAGAATGAATGAAAACGCTTTCTGTGAACCTGAGGTGTGATCTGGGCATTGGAACGTTCTGTACAGAAACATGATCCCAAACTGGAACATGGGAGCCGTGGTTGACTAAACCTGTCATCGCAGTGGAAATTGCTTTTATTTTTATGTCATACTTATGTTCAGCCAACCAAATCCTGAGGGTCCGAAAAGCAGATCCTATGTAAACTTTTTCTGTTTCAGTGGGCAGCACAGGCTCCAAAGATGCCGTGTATATACGGCATGCTTATGAATGAAGTCCGCGGAATCACGATCGCTCTTGATGGAAGAGAGCAAGTTAATTTTTCTTTCCCCGAAATTAATGAGATGTCTTTTACAGATCCTTTTAAGGGCAAACATTGTCCTAGGAGCATACATGACTGAATGATCCTACATATTTCTTTGGTCGCTTATTGGCTGGTTGTAATGTAGATACATTACTCCTCTGTAGTCTACGAAGCAGTGCGTACATCATCTGTACAGTATATTCTTGTTCCTCAGCAACACCAACTATCTTGCCGATTTCTTGACGGCGTAGGGGCTAGGTTGCTGAGTGGATGGAGGCGCGTCTCAAAAGTTAGGTGATGGACGATGTTTTTGACACCACAGGTGAGCCAATGAATATGAAATAAGTGACGTACACGAGTCCGGCTTCCTGAAGACTGAATAAGTCACTTGATTAGAACGAGGATTACGAACCAACCACAAATCTAAAAAGGCTAAAGAGTTGTTGTCCTCAATTTCAACTGTAAAATCAATTGACTCAAATTGACTGGACATCTGAGAAACGAAAACGTCGAGGTCCACCCTTGAATAGGGCCAAAACATTTGCAAATCGTCTACGTACCTCGCATATAGTAATGGTCTGTAGTCAGATTGTCTTAGTTGGCTGAACGTAAGTGTGACATAAAAATGAAAGCAAATTCGACTGCAATATCACGTTCAGTCAACCAGGGCTCCCATCATTCAGTTTGGGATCATGTTTCTGTATTAAACGTGCCAATGTCCAGAACACACCTCAGGTTTGCAAAAAGCATTTTCATTCATTCTTTCGGGGGGGGGGGTAACCATAACACACCAGAACTAATACCCCTTTCTTCGGAAATCGGTACTTCCTAATTCTACCCTCTGTTGATCCCGAAGGAATTTTGATAAAAGCAACTTTTTGACGCCAATAACTACAATATCCAATCAAATTTCGGATTATGTTGACTCTACCCAGTGATCACTCCAATTATGTTGAGGGCAGTTCCTTTTGTGTGTATATTCATTGTGTATTCCCAGCACTTGTAACATCTGATGATGGATCGTACTTTACGATCCGAAAGGTCTTATTGAGTGTTTTATCTAGATACATTAAAGGTTTTATAGGTTTTTACTCGTATTTTAATCGTGCACAGACGATAGTCATTTGAGTAGTACTGCAGATCATTTTCCTACGTTTAGCATTGAGGATATCACAATCCGAAAATGTTAGCGTGGCACAGCAGTTAAAACTGAAGAAAAATGTTGCTAAAAATCGCATTAAATAAATGACACAGTAAGCATTATTGTAAAAACTGCTGCCAGCTTCAAATATGAATTACAGTGGTGCTTTCTTGAAAGAAATCTGCAGCTCTTTCAGAAAAAACTTCTAAAACTATTCGAATTAATAAAATATGCTACCATACCTGTGGGTTCAATCACTTCTTTAGCAGTGGTCGGCAGCGTTGCATGTTCAGACATGGTGCGAACTGTGGGAAATAGTACAAAAAACACAAAATGTAAAAATGAATGTTCCTTCTGTTTGTAGCAATGAAATAAAGTAACAAAATGTATTACACAATCACCATACAGTATTTTCAACAAATACTGTTGTAAACCTAAGAAACGGTGTTCCGTAGTTCTGAATGATGAAAAAATTGGTGCGAAAATTACAAAGAAAATGAGAAAGTAAGTAATTCCGGTAGAAAATTAATATACTGAAAGTAAATTTAAATCTAAGGTATTTTTAAAAAAAGGAAATATGTTTCTAGAAAAATCTACGCTTGCGTTTTAGAATTATGAGTTACGTTTTGTACTTGATAATAATCATAACTTCCTTACCTGTGGGTGAAATAACTTCCTTAGCAGTTGTTGGCAGGGTTACATATAACGACACCGTGCGAACTGAAGAAAATAAGATAAAAAGAAGGAAATATATCACATTTTCTGATACAAGAATTAAAAAAAAATTCCAAAACATAATACATCATGTTTTCTCTTTAAATAAACATTTATAGTCGCAGCTACAAATGCTGCACAGTCATCTTACCGCATAAAACGGATAAGTAATGACATATAGACCGTATGCATAGCCCACTGGAAACAAGAGGCCCTGAAACGAACGGCTACTACAGAGGTCATGTGACCAACTTAGTCCCAGATCTTAGTCTTACAACTGCGTGTACGTCGTCTCAGCTATCAGTAATGTGCTGATGGGCTGACAGAATAGCGAGAGAATTTCATAAAACGTGAGCTGATGGAAACTTCGAAGATTGTGTTGCAATATGTATAAAATGTGCTAATACTTAGTTCTCAAATTACTTTGATAGTTTTACACAAAATGAAAGAAATGCGGAATGTTTAAACGAAAATGACAAAATATTACCGAAGTTTTCGTATTGAATTCCAGCTGACGGGAACTTTGAAATTTGCCGCACAAAATAAATGAAATCTGCTGTTGTTTTGTTGACAAATTACTTAAAACTTTGTGGCACGAAATGCGAATATTTTAATGTTTTTGAGGACATGTGTCAGCATCGATTCAAAAATGGTGGCTCGTATACAATTCTTTTTTTTCGTTCGTGGCGAATTCCCTGTTGAAGTTTGCGGAACTTTGTTCAATTTCCATGTATTTTTATTGAAGGACTTTGCTCCGCCGCCATTGCCAAAGTTCCAGCGTCAGTATATTTGGTTTCGGCCCATGCCTGTAATGTTAAAATTACCGGTGTGCGGTGTCAGTGTGTTCCTTATTCATGGATTGCTTAAGGAAGAAAACTTAAGTACGTTTTGTATTTCTTTTGCTTGACGTGAACATATTTTCAGTTTATTTTACTGTCGTTATATTTTGGAAAGGCGGACATTTGTTGTTTGAACTTACGGCACATATTAAATGGACCACTAAGGAAAGCAAAAGCAGTGCAAAAAACGTTTGCGTAAGGTGTATACATCTTACCAAAATGCTAAACCATTAAACAACTGAGATAGCTTTACGAACAAAGCATATGAGTAACAAATCTTTTTTTCAATGTGTATAAAATAACTAAACTTTGCACGTTATATTACTTAAGACAGAAAAGGAATCTTACTTGTATATCAGTAACAGAAGGAAGCAGCAGGTAGAAGAGTAAATAAACTTTTTTTTCTTTTTTTTAACGCTCTAACATTTTCTTGTTGTAGTTGTAAATGAACGTTATATATTTTTACGAGTGTTAATTTGTTTTTCTCTTCAAAGAAAATCACAATAATAAATAAAAACAATAAATTATAACAACTTCACAGCAACATACTAGCGGACTAATATACCTCACCTGCTGTAACGTATACTTTAGATTCAGTTTCTTTATGATTTTACTGTCTCTTGTTATTTTGTTTTGCTATGCAAATTATCTTCTCACTTAACGAGATGTTGTTTCTCCCGCTGAATTATATGTGGCAACGAGTGTAAGTCATGACGTGGTGGTATTCAGTATATATATATAGGCGCGCTCAACTATACCGAGGAGCTTCGTTTTATATGTGATAGGTTCTTCCTGGTTATTGATATGCGATTTACCTATGTTTCTACGATATTACGATAGTACGAAAGTTCGGGCTATCAGTAGTTGTGTTATTTTGGAGTGCGTATTTGAGTAATATCAGGAACTCCCTAATAAAAGGTAAAAAGTGAGTACGTTTACTTAGTTCATTTTATTGTCAGACCTCTGTCTGGCCGTTAAGTCTACTTCATTGAGTGTTTACGTTAAGTTCAGGGTATATTGTGTTTACCGCTGTAATAAGGAGCCTTCAAGGTACTAATGTACTAAAACCGGAGTTATATTACTGATATTCAAAATAATGAGGAACGCTGAATAAAAATAAATTCCATATTCTTGGAATTTATTGCACGTGCGTGTCTTACCTAAGCAAACTCTAGCCCTTTGAAGATTAAGCACACTTTAGCTACGTCAAGTAACCTTTCAATAACCCTAACGTGACTTAACGTAAGCTTTCCTGCACTACACGTCCAGCCGGAAAATTTTATTCATTATACTGCAGTTCAGAGCATGGAAGTTGAGACCTTCTTCGTCACATGACTAAATTGTTTCAGGGCCTCTTCTTTCCAGTGGGTTATGGACCGTATGCATATGACGTCACAGCGAGGTAAACCATTCTAGCAGACGTCTTGGTGATCAACTGGTGTACAAGCACTGCTTGGACACCAGCATATTACGAATCGTGAGAATTATTTGCATACAATTTTACTATCATCTTCAACAATATAAGACTTAGCAACTGAACCACGCAATGTTTATGAAGTTAACAACAAGAAATAAAAGATAGCAACGAACTTGTTAACAGTAGAATCCGAAAGTACCGATTTCTATGAAAGCGGTATAACTTCCGGTGAGTTATCGTTACACACCCTATCCCCGAAAGAATGAATGAAAACGCTTTCTGTGAACCTGAGGTGTGATCTGGGCATTGGAACGTTCTGTACAGAAACATGATCCCAAACTGGAACATGGGAGCCGTGGTTTATAACGAAGTAAATTTCTCCGTCATTTTTGGTCTACGCCGGGATTCGAACCCGAGGACGCTTATTCCGGAACAAGCAGCTCTACCAACTGAGCTACGCAGACTTGTATTCTGATTTCTATCTGCTTTTATGTCATGTGCGTCCTGCTGGCAGGTACGTCACATCTCCCCCCGAAAGAGGGACGGGGGCATGGCCCACGGATCAGCCGTGACCATGAATCGCTGCAGGCAGACAACCACTGTAGAACGTGCACTTGAGAACTCCCAGTCAATCTGGTGTGTGGAATGCAACGTCACACACATTTATTTTTCGAAGCACTGGAGAAGGGATTCTCTGATTTTTTATATCTCGCGGTGTGAAAAGAACATCACACCATTGCGAGATTTTGAACGGTCGGGTCATCCGGGTAGTTCGGGCGCCATTATAACGAAGTAAATTTCTCCGTCATTTTTGGTCTACGCCCGGATTCGAACCCGAGGCCGCTTATTCCGGAACAAGTCGCTCTACCAACTGAGCTACGCAGACGATTATTCTGATTCCTATCTGCCTTTATGTCATGTGCGTCCTGCTGGCAGGTACGTCACAGGTTGACTAAACCTGTCATCGCAGTGGAAATTGCTTTTATTTTTATGTCATACTTATGTTCAGCCAACCAAATCCTGAGGGTCCGAAAAGCAGATCCTATGTAAACTTTTTCTGTTTCAGTGGGCAGCACAGGCTCCAAAGATGCCGTGTATATACGGCATGCTTATGAATGAAGTCCGCGGAATCACGATCGCTCTTGATGGAAGAGAGCAAGTTAATTTTTCTTTCCCCGAAATTAATGAGATGTCTTTTACATATCCATTTAAGGGCAAACGTTATCCTAGGAGCATACATGACTGAATGATCCTACATATTTCTTTGGTCGCTTATTGGCTGGTTGTAATGTAGATACATTACTCCTCTGTAGTCTAGGAAGCAGTGCGTACATCATCTGTACAGTATATTCTTGTTCCTCAGCAACACCAACTATCTTGCCGATTTCTTAACGGCGTAGGGGCTAGGTTGCTGAGTGGATGGAGGCGCGTCTCAAAAGTTAGGTGATGGACGATGTTTTTGACACCACAGGTGAGCCAATGAATATGAAATAAGTGACGTACACGAGTCCGGCTTCCTGAAGACTGAATAAGTCACTTGATTAGAACGAGGATTACGAACCAACCACAAATCTAAAAAGGCTAAAGAGTTGTTGTCCTCAATTTCAACTGTAAAATAAATTGACTCAAATTGACTGGACATCTGAGAAACGAAAACGTCGAGGTCCACCCTTGAATAGGGCCAAAACATTAGCAAATCGTCTACGTACCTCGCATATAGTAATGGTCTGTAGTCAGATTCTCTTAGTTGGCTGAACGTAAGTGTGACATAAAAATGAAAGCAAATTCGACTGCAATATCACGTTCAGTCAACCAGGGCTCCCATCATTCAGTTTGGGATCATGTTTCTGTATTAAACGTGCCAATGTCCATAACACACCTCAGGTTTACAGAAAGCATTTTCATTCATTCTTTCGGGATGGAGGGGGGGGTAACCATAACACACCAGAACTAATACCACTTCCTTTGGAAATCGGTACTTCCTAATTCTACCCTCTGTTGATCCCGAAGGAATTTTGATAAAAGCAACTTTTTGACGTTAATAACTACAATATCCAATCAAATTTCGGCTTATGTTGACTCTTCCCGGTGATCACTCCAATTATGTTGAGGGCAGTTCCTTTTGCGTGTATATTCATTGTGTATTCCCAGCACTTGTAACATCTGATGATGGATTGTACTTTACGATCCGAAAGGTCTTATTGAGGGTTTTATCTAGATACATTAAAGGTTTTATAGGTTTTTACTCGTATTTTAATCGTGCACAGACCATAGTCATTTGAGTAGCACTGCTGTAGGGGTGGAAGCTCATTATGTTAATTAATGGCTCCTCGGCCAAACACCCACTAGCTTCCAGCGCTGATCAAAATTCCCCCCAGCAGGAAGGAAAACCATTTATAAGGTCCGTTGTCTAGAGACTGTCTATCAACGGTAGTTGAAGACAGCCCGGCGTTCTTTCTCTCCCGGCTTTACTATAAATCTGCTATTCAAGAGAGGGGAAGTAAAAATAATGGCAAGACACTACAAGCATGAATTCACTCTCAAGCTTGTTGCAAACTTAACAAAAGAATTTAATCAAAAGAAAATTGTTTCGGCAGCTATTGTTCCTTGACCTCGAGTTCCTGTAACTGCAGTTCCACGTGAAAATGATCCGGGTATCTAATTATTCCTGAATACCCTTTCCTGCCAATACTCTTTGCTCGTTCTTTTTCTATCACCGACGTGAAAGGTTTCAATCGTCGTAACCTTCCGTTCCACTTTTTTTCTTTGTTCCGGAAGCTATGCTTCGTGTTCCGTCCCGAACACGTGTTCTCTTCAAACGCTTTCTCCGTACGTCGTTCCAGACACACGTGTCTGATTCCAACTACGCTGGCTTTCCCCGTGCTCTAACTGGCACTTTCTATCACGAACTTTTCTTTACCCAGTGCTAACACCCAGCACTATACATCCGTCCACAGCACACGCTGTCGTCAACTGCCTCTACGCTCGCTCCCCGTAGACTGTCTCTCACGCTCGCTTCCCGTCGACTGCCTCGTTTTCCCTTCCACTCCTACAATGAAGTTTTCCCCTAACTTCATTAGCCTTCTGATTGGCTCCTACCTCACTCGCCTGAGGCTCCCTCTCTCTCCCTAGTCGAAGCCCTCCAAGAGCAGGCGCCCCCCTCGCTCTTCTCGGTGACCCCCATACTACCTTTCTCTCCTGACACGTGTCGTCTTCCGCTGACCTTCACCTAATCCCTTCGTTGACCTCCACCTAATCCCTTCGTTGACCTCCACCTCACGGTGCCCTGTAGCTTACATTCCCTCTGGCCAGGAACAATAGCTGTGCCTTCTGTGAATACAATAGACCTGTCAAACAGGCGCATCGAAATGTCACCTAGTCTGGTGCATTACCACGTGTTACACTCGTTTCCAAATAATACCCATGGAAATATTTATTCTGAAATGTTAATATCCGGATTGATCGATGGGATTTAAAGTCCATCACACAATTTATATAGGGGCGTAATTTCTCGCCCGTACAACTGCAGATCATTTTCCTACGTTTAGTATTAAGGATATCACAATCCGAAAACGTTAGCGTGGCGCAGCAGTTAAAACTGAAGAAAAATGTTGCTGAAACTCGCATTAAAGAAATGACACAATAAACATTATTGTAAAAACTGCTGCCAGCTTCAAATATGAATTACAGTAGTGCTTTCTTGAAAGAAATCTGCAGCTCTTTCAGAAAAAACTTCTAAAACTATTTGAATTAATAAAATATGCTACCATACCTGTGGGTTCAATCACTTCTTTAGCAGTGGTCGGCAGCGTTGCATGTTCAGACATGGTGCGAACTGTGGGAAATAATACAAAAAACACAAAATTTAAAAATGAATGTTCCTTCTGTTTGTAGCAATGAAATATGGTAACAAAATGTATTACAGAATCACCATACGGTATTTTCAACAAATACTGTTGTAAACCTAATAAACGGTGTTCCGTAGTTCTGAATGATGAAAAAATTGGTGCGAAAATTACAAAGAAAATGAGAAAGTAAGTAATTCCGGTAGAAAATTAATATACTGAAAGTAAATTTAAATCTAAGATATTATTAAATATAGTAAATATTTTTCTACAAAAATCTACGCTTGCGTTTTAGAAATATGAGTTACGTTTTGTACTTGATAAAAATCATAACTTCCTTACCTGTGGGTGAAATAACTTCCTTAGCAGTTGTTGGCAGATTTACAAAATACGACACCGTGCGAACAGAAGAAAATAAGATAAAAAGAAGGAAATATATCACATTTTCTGATACAAGAATTAAAAAAAAAATTCCAAAACATAATACATCATGCATTCTCTTTAAATGAACATTTATAGTCGCAGCTACAAATGCTGCACAGTCATCTTACCGCATAAAACGGATAAGTAATGACATATAGATCGTATGCATAGCCCACTGGAAACAAGAGGCCCTGAAACGAACGGCTACTACAGAGGTCATGTGACCAACTTAGTCCCAGATCTTAGTCTTACAACTGCGTGTACGTTGTCTCAGCTATCAGTAATGTGCTCATGGGCTGACAGAATAGCGGGAGAATTTCATAAAACGTGAGCAGATGGAAACTTCGAAGATTGTGTTGCAATATGTATAAAATGTGCTAATATTTACTTCACAAATTACATTGATAGTTTTATACAAAATGAAAGAAATGCGAAATGTTTTAACGAAACTGACGAAATATAACCGAAGTTTTTGTATTGAATTCCAGCTGACGGGAACTTTGAAATTTGCCGCGCAAAATAAATGAAATCTACTGTTGTTTTGTTGACAAATTACTTAAAACTTTATGGCACGAAATGCGAATATTTTAATGTTTTTGAGGACATGTGTCAGCATCGATTCAAAAATGGGGGCTCGTATACAATTCTTTTTTTCGTTCGTGGCGAATTCCCTGTTGAAGTTTGCGGAACTTTTTTACAATTTCCTTCTATTTTTATTAAAGGACTTTGCTCCGCCGCCATTGCCAAAGTTCCAGCGTCAGTATATTTGGTTTCGGCCTATACCTGTAATGTTAAAATTTCCGGTGTGCGGTGTCAGTGTGTCCCTTATTCATGGATTGCTCAAGGAAGAAAACTTAAGTACTTTTTGTATTTCTTTTTCTTGAACTGAACATATTTTCAGTTTATTTTACTGTCGTTATTTTTTGGAAAGGCGGACATTTGTGGTCTGAACTTACGGCACATAGTATATCGACCACTAAGAAAGCAAAAGCAGTGCAAAAAATGTTTCCGTAAGGTGTATACATCTTACCAAAATGCTAAACCGTTAAACAACTGAAAAAGCTTTACGAACAAAACATATGAGTAACAAATTTTTTTCAATGTGTATAAAAATAACTAAACTTTGCACGTTATATTACTTAAGACAGAAAAAGAATCTTACTTGTATATCAGTAACAGAAGGAAGCAGCAGGTAGAAGTAAATAATAATAATTATTTTTTTTAACGCTCTAACATTTTCTTGTTGTAGTGGTAAATGAACGTTATATATTATTACGAGTGTTAATTTGTTTTTCTTTTTAAAGAAAATCACAATAATAAATAAAAACAATAAATTATAAACAACTTCACAGCAACATACTAGCGGACTAATAGACTTCACCTGCAGTTCAGAACATGGAAGTTGAGACCTTCTTCGTCACATGACTAAATTGTTTCAGGGACTCTTCTTTCCAGTGGGCTATGGACTGTATGTATATGACGTCACAGCGAGGTAAACCATTCTAGCAGACGTCTTGGAGATCAACTGGTGTGCAAGCACTGCTTGGACACCAGCATATTACGAATCGTGAGAATTATTTGCATACAATATTACTATCATCTTCAACTATATAAGACTTAGTAACTGAACCACGCAATGTTTATGAAGTTAACGACAAGAAATAAGATTGCAACGAACTTGTTAACAGTATAATCAGAAAGTACCGATTTCCATGAAAGCGGTATTACTTCCGGTGTGTTATCGTTACACACCCTATCCCCGAAAGTATGAATGAAAGCGCTTTCTGTGAACCTGAGGTGTGATCTGGACATTGGAACGTTCTGTACAGAAACATGACCCCAAACTGGAACAAGGGAGCCGTGGTTGACTAAACCTGTCATCGCAGTAGAAATTGCTTTTATTTTTATGTCATACTTATGTTCAGCCAACCAAATCCTGAGGGTCCGAAAAGCAGATCCTATGTAAACTTTTTCTGTTTCAGTGGGCAGCACAGGCTCCAAAGATGTCATGTATACTGCATGCTTATGTAAGAAGTCCACTGAATCACGATCGCTCTTGATGGAAGAGAGCAAGTTAATTTTTCTTTCCCCAACATTAATGTGAGGTCTTTTACAGATTCTTTTAAGAGCAAACATTGTCCTAGGAGCATACATGCCTGAATGATCCTACATATTTCTTTGGTCGCTTATTGACCGGTTGTAATGTAAAAATTTTACTCCTCTATAGTCTACCAATCAGTCCGTACACCATCTGTGCAGTATATCCATGTTCCTCAGAAATACCAACTACCTTGCCGATTTCTTGACGGCGTAGGAGCTGGGTTGCTGAGTGAATGGAGGCGCGTCTCAAAAGTTAGGTGATGGACGATGTTTTTTACACCAGAGGTGAGCCAACGGATATGAAATTATTGACGTTCACGAGTCCCGTTCCTGAAGACTGAATAAGTCACTTAAATAGAACGAGAATTACGAACCAACCAAAAATCTAAAAAGGCTAAAGAGCTTTTGTCCTCAATTTGAACTGTAAAATCAATTGACTCAAGTTGACTGCACATCTGAGAAACGAAAACGTCGAGGTCCACCCTTGAATAGGGCCAAAGCATTAGCAAATCGTCTACGTACCTCGCATATAGTAATGGTCTGTAGTCAGATTCTCTTAGTTGGCTGAACATAAGTGTGACATAAAAATGAAAGCAAATTCGACTGCAATATCACGTTTAGTCAACCAGGGCTTCCATCATTCAGTTTGGGATCATGTTTCTGTATTAAACGTTCCAATGTCCAGAACACACCTCAGGTTTACAGAAAGCATTTTCATTCATTCTTTCGGGAGGGGGGTAACCATAACTCACCAGAACTAATACCACTTCCTTTGGAAATCGGTACTTCCTAATTCTACCCTCTGTTGATCCCGAAGGAATTTTGATAAAAGCAACTTTTTGACGTTAATAACTACAATATCCAATCAAATTTCGGCTTATGTTGACTCTTCCCGGTGATCACTCCAATTATGTTGAGGGCAGTTCCTTTTGCGTGTATATTCATTGTGTATTCCCAGCACTTGTAACATCTGATGATGGATCGTACTTTACGATCCGAAAGGTCTTATTGAGGGTTTTATCTAGATACATTAAAGGTTTTATAGGTTTTTACTCGTATTTTAATCGTGCACAGACCATAGTCATTTGAGTAGCACTGCTGTAGGGGTGGAAGCTCATAATGTTAATTAATGGCTCATCGGCCAAACACCCACTAGCTTCCAGCGCTGATCAAAATTTCCCCCAGCAGGAAGGAAAACCATTTATAAGGTCCGTTGTGCAGAGACTGTCTATCAACGGTAGTTGAAGACAGCCCGGCGTTCTTTCTCTCCCAGCTTTACTATAAATCTGCTATTCAGGAGAAGGGAAGTAAAAATAATTGCAAGACACTACAAGCATGAATTCACTCTCAAGCTTGTTGCGAACTTAACAAAATAATTTAATCAAAAGAAAATTGTTTCGGCAGCTATTGTTCCTTGACCTCGAGTTCTTGTAACTGCAGTTCCACGTGAAAATGATCCGGATATCTAATTATTCCTGAATACCCTTTCCTGCCAATACTCTTTGCCCGTTCTTTTTCTATCACCGACGTGAAAGGTTTCAATCGTCGTAACCTTCCGTTCCTCTTTTTTTTCTTTGTTCCGGAAGCTATGCTTCGTGTTCCGTCCCGAACACGTGTTCTCTTCAAACGCTTTCTCCGTACGTCGTTCCAGACACACGTGTCTGATTCCAACTACGCTGGCTTTCCCCGTGCTCTAACTGGCACTTTCTATCACGAACTTTTCTTTACCCAGTGCTAACTCCCAGCACGATACATCCGTCCACAGCACACGCTGTCGTCAACTGCCTCTACGCTCGCTACCCGTAGACTGTCTCTCACGCTCGCTTCCCGTCGACTGCCTCGTTTTTCCTTCCACTCCTACCTTGAAGTTTTCCTCCCTAACTTCATTAGCCTTCTGATTGGCTCCTACCTCACTCGCCTGAGGCTCCCTCTCTCTACCTAGTCGAAGCCCTCCAAGAGCAGGCGCCCCCCTCGCTCTTCTCGGTGACCCCCCATACTACCTTTCTCTCCTGACACGTGTCTTCTTCCGGTGACCTTCACCTAATCCCTTCGTTGACCTCCACCTAATCCCTTCGTTGACCTCCACCTCACGGTGCCCTGTAGCTTACATTCCCTCTGGCCAGGAACAATAGCTGTGCCTTCTGTGAATACAATAAACCTGTCAAACAGGCGCATCGAAATGTCACCTAGTCTGGTGCATTACCACGTGTTACACTCGTTTCACGTGCATTACCACGTGTTACACTCGTTTCCAAATAATACCCATGGAAATATTTATTCTGAAATGTTAATATCCGGATTGATCGATGGGATTTAAAGTCCATCACACAATTTATATAGGGGCGTAATTTCTCGCCCCTACAACTGCAGATCATTTTCCTACGTTTAGTATTAAGGATATCACAATCCGAAAACGTTAGCGTGGCGCAGCAGTTAAAACTGAAGAAAAATGTTGCTGAAACTCGCATTAAAGAAATGACACAATAAACATTATTGTAAAAACTGCTGCCAGCTTCAAATATGAATTACAGTAGTGCTTTCTTGAAAGAAATCTGCAGCTCTTTCAGAAAAAACTTCTAAAACTATTTGAATTAATAAAATATGCTACCATACCTGTGGGTTCAATCACTTCTTTAGCAGTGGTCGGCAGCGTTGCATGTTCAGACATGGTGCGAACTGTGGGAAATAATACAAAAAACACAAAATTTAAAAATGAATGTTCCTTCTGTTTGTAGCAATGAAATATGGTAACAAAATGTATTACAGAATCACCATACGGTATTTTCAACAAATACTGTTGTAAACCTAATAAACGGTGTTCCGTAGTTCTGAATGATGAAAAAATTGGTGCGAAAATTACAAAGAAAATGAGAAAGTAAGTAATTCCGGTAGAAAATTAATATACTGAAAGTAAATTTAAATCTAAGATATTATTAAATATAGTAAATATTTTTCTACAAAAATCTACGCTTGCGTTTTAGAAATATGAGTTACGTTTTGTACTTGATAAAAATCATAACTTCCTTACCTGTGGGTGAAATAACTTCCTTAGCAGTTGTTGGCAGATTTACAAAATACGACACCGTGCGAACAGAAGAAAATAAGATAAAAAGAAGGAAATATATCACATTTTCTGATACAAGAATTAAAAAAAAATTCCAAAACATAATACATCATGCATTCTCTTTAAATGAACATTTATAGTCGCAGCTACAAATGCTGCACAGTCATCTTACCGCATAAAACGGATAAGTAATGACATATAGACCGTATGCATAGCCCACTGGAAACAAGAGGCCCTGAAACGAACGGCTACTACAGAGGTCATGTGACCAACTTAGTCCCAGATCTTAGTCTTACAACTGCGTGTACGTTGTCTCAGCTATCAGTAATGTGCTCATGGGCTGACAGAATAGCGGGAGAATTTCATAAAACGTGAGCAGATGGAAACTTCGAAGATTGTGTTGCAATATGTATAAAATGTGCTAATATTTAGTTCACAAATTACATTGATAGTTTTATACAAAATGAAAGAAATGCGAAATGTTTTAACGAAACTGACGAAATATAACCGAAGTTTTTGTATTGAATTCCAGCTGACGGGAACTTTGAAATTTGCCGCGCAAAATAAATGAAATCTACTGTTGTTTTGTTGACAAATTACTTAAAACTTTATGGCACGAAATGCGAATATTTTAATGTTTTTGAGGACATGTGTCAGCATCGATTCAAAAATGGTGGCTCGTATACAATTCTTTTTTTTTCGTTCGTGGCGAATTCCCTGTTGAAGTTTGCGGAACTTTTTTACAATTTCCTTCTATTTTTATTAAAGGACTTTGCTCCGCCGCCATTGCCAAAGTTCCAGCGTCAGTATATTTGGTTTCGGCCTATACCTGTAATGTTAAAATTTCCGGTGTGCGGTGTCAGTGTGTCCCTTATTCATGGATTGCTCAAGGAAGAAAACTTAAGTACTTTTTGTATTTCTTTTTCTTGAACTGAACATATTTTCAGTTTATTTTACTGTCGTTATTTTTTGGAAAGGCGGACATTTGTGGTCTGAACTTACGGCACATAGTATATCGACCACTAAGAAAGCAAAAGCAGTGCAAAAAATGTTTCCGTAAGGTGTATACATCTTACCAAAATGCTAAACCGTTAAACAACTGAAAAAGCTTTACGAACAAAACATATGAGTAACAAATTTTTTTCAATGTATAGAAAAATAACTAAACTTTGCACGTTATATTACTTAAGACAGAAAAAGAATCTTACTTGTATATCAGTAACAGAAGGAAGCAGCAGGTAGAAGTAAATAATAATAATTATTTTTTTTTAACGCTCTAACATTTTCTTGTTGTAGTGGTAAATGAACGTTATATATTATTACGAGTGTTAATTTGTTTTTCTTTTTAAAGAAAATCACAATAATAAATAAAAACAATAAATTATAAACAACTTCACAGCAACATACTAGCGGACTAATAGACTTCACCTGCAGTTCAGAACATGGAAGTTGAGACCTTCTTCGTCACATGACTAAATTGTTTCAGGGACTCTTCTTTCCAGTGGGCTATGGACTGTATGTATATGACGTCACAGCGAGGTAAACCATTCTAGCAGACGTCTTGGAGATCAACTGGTGTGCAAGCACTGCTTGGACACCAGCATATTACGAATCGTGAGAATTATTTGCATACAATATTACTATCATCTTCAACTATATAAGACTTAGTAACTGAACCACGCAATGTTTATGAAGTTAACGACAAGAAATAAGATTGCAACGAACTTGTTAACAGTATAATCAGAAAGTACCGATTTCCATGAAAGCGGTATTACTTCCGGTGTGTTATCGTTACACACCCTATCCCCGAAAGTATGAATGAAAGCGCTTTCTGTGAACCTGAGGTGTGATCTGGACATTGGAACGTTCTGTACAGAAACATGACCCCAAACTGGAACAAGGGAGCCGTGGTTGACTAAACCTGTCATCGCAGTAGAAATTGCTTTTATTTTTATGTCAGACTTATGTTCAGCCAACCAAATCCTGAGGGTCCGAAAAGCAGATCCTATGTAAACTTTTTCTGTTTCAGTGGGCAGCACAGGCTCCAAAGATGTCATGTATACTGCATGCTTATGTAAGAAGTCCACTGAATCACGATCGCTCTTGATGGAAGAGAGCAAGTTAATTTTTCTTTCCCCAACATTAATGTGAGGTCTTTTACAGATTCTTTTAAGAGCAAACATTGTCCTAGGAGCATACATGCCTGAATGATCCTACATATTTCTTTGGTCGCTTATTGACCGGTTGTAATGTAAAAATTTTACTCCTCTATAGTCTACCAATCAGTCCGTACACCATCTGTGCAGTATATCCATGTTCCTCAGAAATACCAACTACCTTGCCGATTTCTTGACGGCGTAGGAGCTGGGTTGCTGAGTGAATGGAGGCGCGTCTCAAAAGTTAGGTGATGGACGATGTTTTTTACACCAGAGGTGAGCCAACGGATATGAAATTATTGACGTTCACGAGTCCCGTTCCTGAAGACTGAATAAGTCACTTAAATAGAACGAGAATTACGAACCAACCAAAAATCTAAAAAGGCTAAAGAGCTTTTGTCCTCAATTTGAACTGTAAAATCAATTGACTCAAGTTGACTGCACATCTGAGAAACGAAAACGTCGAGGTCCACCCTTGAATAGGGCCAAAGCATTAGCAAATCGTCTACGTACCTCGCATATAGTAATGGTCTGTAGTCAGATTCTCTTAGTTGGCTGAACATAAGTGTGACATAAAAATGAAAGCAAATTCGACTGCAATATCACGTTTAGTCAACCAGGGCTTCCATCATTCAGTTTGGGATCATGTTTCTGTATTAAACGTTCCAATGTCCAGAACACACCTCAGGTTTACAGAAAGCATTTTCATTCATTCTTTCGGGAGGGGGGGTAACCATAACTCACCAGAACTAATACCACTTCCTTTGGAAATCGGTACTTCCTAATTCTACCCTCTGTTGATCCCGAAGGAATTTTGATAAAAGCAACTTTTTGACGTTAATAACTACAATATCCAATCAAATTTCGGCTTATGTTGACTCTTCCCGGTGATCACTCCAATTATGTTGAGGGCAGTTCCTTTTGCGTGTATATTCATTGTGTATTCCCAGCACTTGTAACATCTGATGATGGATCGTACTTTACGATCCGAAAGGTCTTATTGAGGGTTTTATCTAGATACATTAAAGGTTTTATAGGTTTTTACTCGTATTTTAATCGTGCACAGACCATAGTCATTTGAGTAGCACTGCTGTAGGGGTGGAAGCTCATTATGTTAATTAATGGCTCATCGGCCAAACACCCACTAGCTTCCAGCGCTGATCAAAATTTCCCCAGCAGGAAGGAAAACCATTTATAAGGTCCGTTGTCCAGAGACTGTCTATCAACGGTAGTTGAAGACAGCCCGGCGTTCTTTCTCTCCCAGCTTTACTATAAATCTGCTATTCAGGAGAAGGGAAGTAAAAATAATGGCAAGACACTACAAGCATGAATTCACTCTCAAGCTTGTTGCGAACTTAACAAAATAATTTAATCAAAAGAAAATTGTTTCGGCAGCTATTGTTCCTTGACCTCGAGTTCTTGTAACTGCAGTTCCACGTGAAAATGATCCGGATATCTAATTATTCCTGAATACCCTTTCCTGCCAATACTCTTTGCCCGTTCTTTTTCTATCACCGACGTGAAAGGTTTCAATCGTCGTAACCTTCCGTTCCTCTTTTTTTCTTTGTTCCGGAAGCTATGCTTCGTGTTCCGTCCCGAACACGTGTTCTCTTCAAACGCTTTCTCCGTACGTCGTTCCAGACACACGTGTCTGATTCCAACTACGCTGGCTTTCCCCGTGCTCTAACTGGCACTTTCTATCACGAACTTTTCTTTACCCAGTGCTAACTCCCAGCACGATACATCCGTCCACAGCACACGCTGTCGTCAACAGCCTCTACGCTCGCTACCCGTAGACTGTCTCTCACGCTCGCTTCCCGTCGACTGCCTCGTTTTTCCTTCCACTCCTACCTTGAAGTTTCCCCCCTAACTTCATTAGCCTTCTGATTGGCTCCTACCTCACTCGCCTGAGGCTCCCTCTCTCTACCTAGTCGAAGCCCTCCAAGAGCAGGCGCCCCCCCCCCTCGCTCTTCTCGGTGACCCCCCATACTACCTTTCTCTCCTGACACGTGTCTTCTTCCGGTGACCTTCACCTAATCCCTTCGTTGACCTCCACCTAATCCCTTCGTTGACCTCCACCTCACGGTGCCCTGTAGCTTACATTCCCTCTGGCCAGGAACAATAGCTGTGCCTTCTGTGAATACAATAAACCTGTCAAACAGGCGCATCGAAATGTCACCTAGTCTGGTGCATTACCACGTGTTACACTCGTTTCCAAATAATACCCATGGAAATATTTATTCTGAAATGTTAATATCCGGATTGATCGATGGGATTTAAAGTCCATCACACAATTTATATAGGGGCGTAATTTCTCGCCCCTACAACTGCAGATCATTTTCCTACGTTTAGTATTAAGGATATCACAATCCGAAAACGTTAGCGTGGCGCAGCAGTTAAAACTGAAGAAAAATGTTGCTGAAACTCGCATTAAAGAAATGACACAATAAACATTATTGTAAAAACTGCTGCCAGCTTCAAATATGAATTACAGTAGTGCTTTCTTGAAAGAAATCTGCAGCTCTTTCAGAAAAAACTTCTAAAACTATTTGAATTAATAAAATATGCTACCATACCTGTGGGTTCAATCACTTCTTTAGCAGTGGTCGGCAGCGTTGCATGTTCAGACATGGTGCGAACTGTGGGAAATAATACAAAAAACACAAAATTTAAAAATGAATGTTCCTTCTGTTTGTAGCAATGAAATATGGTAACAAAATGTATTACAGAATCACCATACGGTATTTTCAACAAATACTGTTGTAAACCTAATAAACGGTGTTCCGTAGTTCTGAATGATGAAAAAATTGGTGCGAAAATTACAAAGAAAATGAGAAAGTAAGTAATTCCGGTAGAAAATTAATATACTGAAAGTAAATTTAAATCTAAGATATTATTAAATATAGTAAATATTTTTCTACAAAAATCTACGCTTGCGTTTTAGAAATATGAGTTACGTTTTGTACTTGATAAAAATCATAACTTCCTTACCTGTGGGTGAAATAACTTCCTTAGCAGTTGTTGGCAGGGTTACAAAATACGACACCGTGCGAACAGAAGAAAATAAGATAAAAAGAAGGAAATATATCACATTTTCTGATACAAGAATTTAAAAAAATTCCAAAACATAATACATCATGCATTCTCTTTAAATGAACATTTATAGTCGCAGCTACAAATGCTGCACAGTCATCTTACCGCATAAAACGGATAAGTAATGACATATAGACCGTATGCATAGCCCACTGGAAACAAGAGGCCCTGAAACGAACGGCTACTACAGAGGTCATGTGACCAACTTAGTCCCAGATCTTAGTCCTACAACTGCGTGTACGTTGTCTCAGCTATCAGTAATGTGCTCATGGGCTGACAGAATAGCGGGAGAATTTCATAAAACGTGAGCAGATGGAAACTTCGAAGATTGTGTTGCAATATGTATAAAATGTGCTAATATTTAGTTCACAAATTACATTGATAGTTTTATACAAAATGAAAGAAATGCGAAATGTTTTAACGAAACTGACGAAATATAACCGAAGTTTTTGTATTGAATTCCAGCTGACGGGAACTTTGAAATTTGCCGCGCAAAATAAATGAAATCTACTGTTGTTTTGTTGACAAATTACTTAAAACTTTATGGCACGAAATGCGAATATTTTAATGTTTTTGAGGACATGTGTCAGCATCGATTCAAAAATGGTGGCTCGTATACAATTCTTTTTTTATTCGTTCGTGGCGAATTCCCTGTTGAAGTTTGCGGAACTTTTTTACAATTTCCTTCTATTTTTATTAAAGGACTTTGCTCCGCCGCCATTGCCAAAGTTCCAGCGTCAGTATATTTGGTTTCGGCCTATACCTGTAATGTTAAAATTTCCGGTGTGCGGTGTCAGTGTGTCCCTTATTCATGGATTGCTCAAGGAAGAAAACTTAAGTACTTTTTGTATTTCTTTTTCTTGAACTGAACATATTTTCAGTTTATTTTACTGTCGTTATTTTTTGGAAAGGCGGACATTTGTGGTCTGAACTTACGGCACATAGTATATCGACCACTAAGAAAGCAAAAGCAGTGCAAAAAATGTTTCCGTACATCTTACCAAAATGCTAAACCGTTAAACAACTGAAATAGCTTTACGAACAAAACATATGAGTAACAAATTTTTTTTCAATGTATATAAAAATAACTAAACTTTGCACGTTATATTACTTAAGACAGAAAAGGAATCTTACTTGTATATCAGTAACAGAAGGAAGCAGCAGGTAGAAGTAAATAATAATAATTATTTTTTTTAACGCTCTAACATTTTCTTGTTGTAGTGGTAAATGAACGTTATATATTATTACGAGTGTTAATTTGTTTTTCTTTTTAAAGAAAATCACAATAATAAATAAAAACAATGAATTATAAACAACTTCACAGCAACATACTAGCGGACTAATAGACTTCATCTGCAGTTCAGAACATGGAAGTTGAGACCTTCTTCGTCACATGACTAAATTGTTTCAGGGCCTCTTCTTTCCAGTGGGCTATGGACTGTATGTATATGACGTCACAGCGAGGTAAACCATTCTAGCAGACGTCTTGGAGATTAACTGGTGTACAAGCACTGCTTGGACACCAGCATATTACGAATCGTGAGAATTATTTGCATACAATATTACTATCATCTTCAACTATATAAGACTTAGTAACTGAACCACGCAATGTTTATGAAGTTAACGACAAGAAATAAAAGATAGCAACGAACTTGTTAACAGTAGAATCAGAAAGTACCGATTTCCATGAAAGCGGTATTACTTCCGGTGTGTAATCGTTACACACCCTATCCCCGAAAGAATGAATGAAAACGCTTTCTGTGAACCTGAGGTGTGATCTGGACATTGGAACGTTCTGTACAGAAACATGATCCCAAACTGGAACATGGGAGCCGTGGTTGACTAAACCTGTCATCGCAGTAGAAATTGCTTTCATTTTTATGTCATACTTATGTTCAGCTAACCAAATCCTGAGGGTCCGAAAAGCAGATCCTATGTAAACTTTTTCTGTTTCAGTGGGCAGCACAGGCTCCAAAGATGCCATGTATACTGCATGCTTATGTAAGAAGTCCACTGAATCATGATCGCTCTCGATGGAAGACAGCAAGTTAATTTTTCTTTCCCCAACATTAATGTGATGTCGTTTACAGATTCTTTTAAGGGCAAACATTGTCCTAGGAGCATACATGACTGAATGATCCTACATATTTCTTTGGTCGCTTATTGACCGGTTGTAATGTAAATAGTTTACTCCTCTATAGTCTACCAATCAGTCCGTACACCATCTGTGCAATATATCCATGTTCCTCAGAAATACCAACTACCTTGCCGATTTCTTGACGGCGTAGGAGCTGGGTTGCTGAGTGAATGGAGGCGCGTCTCAAAAGTTAGGTGATGGACGATGTTTTTGACACCAGAGGTGAGCCAACGGATATGAAATTATTGACGTACACGAGTCCCGTTCCTGAAGACTGAATAAGTCACTTAATTAGAACGAGGATTACGAGCCAACCAACATTCTAAAAAGGCTAAAGAGCTTTTGTTCTCAATTTGAACTGTAAAATCAATTGACTCAAATTGACTGCACATCTGAGAAACGAAAACGTCGAGGTCCACCCTTGAATAGGGCCAAAACATCAGCAAATCGTCTACGTAACTCGCATATAGTAATGGTCTGTAGTCAGATTGTCTTAGTTGGATGAACGTAAGTGTGACATAAAAATGAAAGCAAATTCGACTGCAATATCACGTTCAGTCAACCAGGGCTCCCATGGTTCAGTTTGGGATCATGTTTCTGTATTAAACGTGTCAATGTCCAGAACACACCTCAGGTTTACAGAAAGCATTTTCATTCATACTTTCGGGGGAGGGGATTAACCATAACACACCGGAACTAATACCACTTCCTTTGGAAATCGGTACTTCCTAATTCTACCCTCCGTTGATCCCGAAGGAATTTTGATAAAAGCAAACTTTTGACGCCAATAACTACAATATCCAATCAAATTTCAGATTATGTTGACTCTTCCCAGCGATCACTCCAATTATGTTGAGGGCAGTTCCTTTTGTGTGTATATTCATTGTGTATTCCCAGCACTTCTAACATCTGATGATTGATCGTACTTTATGCTCCGAAAGATCTTATTGAGGGTTTTATCTACATACATTAAAGGTTTTATAGGTTTTTGCTCGTATTTTAATCGGGCACAGACGACAGTCATTTGAGTAGTACTGCAGGTCATTTTCCTACGTTTAGCATTGAGGATATCACAATCCGAAAATGTTAGCGTGGCGCAGCAATTAAAACTGAAGAAAATGTTACTGAAAATCGCAACAAAGAAATGAAACAATAAACATTTTTGTAAAAACTGCTGCCAGCTTCAAATAAGAATTACAGTACTTCTTTCTTGAAAGAAATCTGCAGCTCTTTCAGAAAAAATTTGTAAAACTATTCGAAGTAATAAAATATGCTACCATACCTGTGGGTTCAATCACTTCTTTAGCAGTGGTCGGCAGCGTTGCATGTTCAGACATGGTGCGAACTGTGGGAAATAATACAAAAAACACAAAACGTAAAAAAGAATGTTCCTTCTGTTTGTAGCAATGAAATAACGTAACAAAATGTATTACACAATCACCATACAGTATTTTCAACAAATACTGTTGTAAACCTAAAAAACGGTGTTCCATAGTTCTGAATGATGAAAAAATTGGTGTTAAAATTACAAAGAAAATGAGAAAGTAAGTAATTCGCGTAGAAAATTAATATACTGAAAGTAAATTCAAATCTAAGGTATTATTAATTAAAGTAAATATTTTTCTACAAAAATCTACGCTTGTGTTTTAGAATTATAATAATTTTTGTACTTGATAATAATAATCATAACTTCCCTACCTGCGGGTGAAAAAACTTCCTTAGCAGTTTTTGGCAGGGTTACATAATACGACACCCTGCGAACTGAAGAAAATAAGATAACAAGAAAGATGACACGGAATTTTCGGGTGTAATAAGCACGTCTTTTGAATCTGTTCTGACGCAAATTAAATTTATCAAAGCTATTCAAAGGCAATGGAACCGGTATGGAAAACAATAGTATCTGACGGAAAAAGAAGTTTTTCAATCGGGTCTTTAATTCCTCAGATATTGGTGTAAACGGAATGTTAAGCTTACGAACTCTTAGAAACAGAGTTATGGACAAAAATAAGATGTGAATTTACGTCCCCTGGTGGGAAAACCATGCATTATTTTAGGAAGAAAGTATTCTCAAAAGGCTTATCAATATGAGCGGTATCAGTCCAAGAAAAAAAAAATTTAGTCAAGTTTTCAGGAGCCCAGATTTTGCTACAAATACATCAGAAGCAGAAATTAACACTTATGACCCCTGGTGGCCAAACCATTCTTTACAAAACATTAGAAATTATGTGAAAAATATTTTCCATCAGGTTTTGTATGCGATACAGGAAGAAGTTTTCAAATCGGAGTTTTAGGAGCAGAAAACGCAATTTACCTTTCCGCCCCCTAACGGAAAGTCTATGAATTACTTGAAAATTTGGAATTTTTAGGAAAAACATGTCACACTAGAAACACTATCCAACAAAGAAGGAATTTTTTAAATCGGACTCCTAGAAGTCGAGATATTGAAAAAAATAAGATATACGTCTACGCCCCCTGGCGCAGAAACCATGCACTATTTTAAGAAGAAAATGTTTCTAAAAGGTTTGTCGACACGAATACTTTAGTCTACAAAAGACGTTTTTTTCAATCGAGAATTTAGAAGCTTATATTTTGCTGCAAATACATCTGAAGCGGAAATTAAGGTTTACGCCCCCTGGTGGCCAAACCATTTTTTACAAGAATTAGAAATTATGTGCAAACGATTTCCCATCAGGAGTTGTTTACGGTGCAGAAAGAAGTTTTCTAATTGGAGATTTAGAAGCAGAGATATAGGGCGAAACGCAATTTACCATTACGCCCCCTAGCGGAAAGTCACTTGAAATTTTTTTCAAGTGACTTTGCTTCCCCTAGCGGAAAGTCACTTGAAAGTTACTTGAAATTTTTTTGAAACTATATGAAAAACATGTCACACGGAAAACACTATCCAACAAACTAGGAATTTTTCAAATCGGACTCCTAGACGTAGAGATATTGACAAAAATAAGATTTACGTCTACGCCCCCCGGCGGCGAAACTGTGCGATATTTTAGGAAGAAAGTATTCCGAAAAGGTATATCGATGTGAATGCATCAGTCCAGGAAAGAATTTTTTCAATCGATATTTTAAAAGCTCAGATTTTATGGCAAATACATGAGAAGCAAAAATTAACACTTACGCCCTCTGGTGGCCAAAGTATTCTTTATCAAAAATTCGAAATTATATGCAAAAGATTTTCCATTAGGAGATGTATCCGCAGAAAAAGATTTTTCACAGCGGAGTTTTAGGAGAAGTGTTATCGGAAAAAATGTAATTTTTTACCCCCTAGCGGAAAATCTATGCGTAATTTGAAAATGAAACTGTATCTAACACACTCTTCGACATAAATTTAATCGAAAGATAAAATAATTTTTTCAATCGGATGTTTAGAAGCAAATATGTGGATTAAAATGCAATATTGAATTCGACATCATCTGCATTTATGCCCCCTAGCGGCAAAATTGTGCATCGTAAAAAAAAACGAAACAAAGGATCATCATTTGCATATTTCAAGCTTCCGAATGCAAAAATAATTTTTCAAATCGGACCAATAGTTGCAGAGATTCCGTATGTACAGGCGGCCGGACGGACAAACCCCCCACGATCTTTTTTTACAAAAGACGTGCTAAAAAGAATCAAATCCTTTTTTTTTTTTTTTTGTAGACGCTGTAACATTTTCTTGTTGTAGTGGTAAATCAACGTTATATATTATTACGAGTGTTAATTTATTTTTCTTTTTAAAGAAAATCACAATAATAAATAAAAACCATAAATTATAAACAACTTCACAGCAACATACTAGCGGACTAATGGACTTCACCTGCAGTTCAGAACATGGAAGTTGAGACCTTCTTCGTCCCATGACTGAATCGTTTCAGGGCCTCTTCTTTTCAGTGGGCTATGGACCGTATGCATATGACGTCACGACAAGGTAAACCATTTAAGCAGACGTTTTGGTTATCAACTGGTGTACAAGCACTGCTTGGATTTGCGTTGTCGAGCGTTAAGAAAGATGGTGTTACGTGCTGTTTTCGGCTGCAGTAACAGAAGTGGGAGAGATAATGATGTGTTCTATTAGATTACCATCTAAAACGAACGAAGTGGGATCAGAATTATAAAAGCATTTAATTCAGAAGCGCCACAATTTGTGGTTATCAGGTATCAGCAGAGTTAACATTGATGACCAGAAACGAAGGAAGATTAGAGTATGTAGTTTACATTGTGTAACAGACATGTTCATAAATTTACTGATGCATTATCTACAAAAACTCTGTGATCTTTAATCTAGAATTAACCCTTCTTGTGAGTAAGATTATGCTGTTCTTTATCGTGAAAGTATCTTCTGCTATAAGGGAGTGAATATCTTATGGAGCCTTCATATCTTGGGTTCCCAGGCCGATTTTGGAAAAATGTTCTCATGATAACATTCACCAGTTTATTATTTTTGTCATTATTATATATAAGGTAGAGGGACTTAGTGCTACTCGCCAGAATTTTATTATTATTATTATTATTATTATTATTATGTAACCTTCCTTGTGTAAAGCTGAGGATTTTTACCTTAGCTTAAGTTTCAGTTTGGGGATTATCTAAATAATTGAAAGGTAAACTTTTAAATTAAATAATTAGCCAAAGATGACAGGATGTTTTTCTCTTAATTAACTGTGTGAATATGCTGTTAGCACAGAGGCTGGTGGTTGTGCTGGAATGCAGAATTTTGAGTTCCTTTCAACCAAAAATATTCCCCTTCCTACAATATTGTTCAGGAAAAGTGAGTATGGAATTTCATATAGGTCACCACAATTGCGCAATAGCTTTAATTTATCAGAGTAAAGATGTTTTTGATCACCAGATAACCCACTTACGTAGCAAATGCAATGCATCTTTGATCTAATCTAACTTGTACACCAGATGTGCTGCAAGAAAGCAGCAGACGAAAAAGTGACGCGAACCGCGGTTTCGTGACGTCAATGTATACGGTCTATAGCCAAAAAAAGCAACCAAGATGTTAAAAATTTACCAACGGGTATACAGTAATTAAACTTCATTTTTTTTTGTCACACCAACTTCATGTTTCTGTTGAGAAATACTTCGCGTTGTTAATTCTCTGCATCATCATTAAAAGCATGTGAACTTTCCTTTTTTGATAGCTTCCAACTTTTTCTATCTGAAAATATAATTACCGTACAAACAATTTTAAATAGCGTACAGTTAGCTTCTGTACTTTTTTCATACGTATCTATATAAAGCTTACCTTTTGTTCTTCTTTCAAATAATTCAACACACAATAGCTATTTTACTGCAGCTGTGTTGCACTGTTTCTAACGCAACCGTGGGATAACCGCAATGAGAGAACCACTTTTTGTTCCAACATTAGTGATCAACGATATTCACTATAATTTTCTTTTATTTTCCACAGATTAGGGCAAATAATTTCCGTTTATCTAATGGAACAGGCAAAGTCTTTCGTTCTGCATCAGTGTTCCGTTAAGGAATACTTAAAAAAATTTAAGTTTGAGTGAATTTGCGAGGTGTACAAAATAAAGTTATGTTCAAGAATATTTTCATATACCATGAGTTTCCATCAATTACAAACCTTACTTTGGTAATCGCGTTTCTAATAACTGTGGATATCAATTTTTAATTTTGTTTATGTAAGAACAAACACAACTTTTATTTTTGTGACAATGTAACCCTTCAGTGAATCATTTCAGACCATTTACGATTAAAATATCTACTATATTCTTTATCATCCTGGTTAAAGAACTATCGGCAAACACTCGATGGGCTGCAACCAGACGCCTTCCCCAATTTGAGGTCTTTACCTCCAGGGAAGGAATACAGCCTGTGTCCTGACAAAGGTTGTGTTCCTTCCTACAGCATGTGTTTTCGAATCTCGAACGAAGTGTGAGTTTGTCAAACAAATCACACTTCGTTCGTGATTCGAGGACTGATCCGTTTCAAAATAATCTCCGAACAGCAACCCGCAGACCTATCGCCCATCAAGAGGTCTACACACATTTCTAAGTTAAATATTAACAAATGAAACAACAATTATTTGGCATCATTTTTAACTCGAGCAAAAAGCTAAAAGATGAAGAAGACAGGAACCGTAAACGCTTTAAGGTGTTTTCACCTAAAATTTTTGCCTTATGTTTCCAATGGTAAAATTTCTTTATATACTTTCTTCGCAAATAATGTATTGCCAAGAATGAAAATTTGCACATCGATAAAACTAACTTCAAGTTATAGCATGAAATACTTAATACTTGCTGAAACATAGTCATAACTACACTGACGGAAAAAAATCCAAACACCAAGAAGGGGTTGTGTTAGATAAACGACAGTTGGTAGGCGGTGAGAGTACATCTGTAAGATGACGTCTATGCAAATTTCGCGCTCGGCGCATACGTGTGGCGCTAGTAGCGCCCCTCGGAACATGCAAAGCAGGTTTGCTGTAAATACGCGCTGTAACGTTCGTGAGCGTTAGTTATCGTTGAGATTCGACGTAGTGTGTTGATGTTAGTCAAGAATGCCTTTAAGAAGACGAAGAAGCCATTATCAACAGCTCACGGAGTTTGAACGAGGTCGTGTAATAGGGCTACGAGAAGGTGGATTTTCTTTCCGCAATATTGCAGAACGACTTGGTAGGAATGTAGCCACTGTGCATGATTGTTGGCAGCGGTGGTCAAGGAAAGGTACTGCCTCAAGAATACCGTGTTCCGGCCGGCCACGTGGCACTACTGAGAGGGAAGACCGCCGTGTACGGCGTATGGCCGTGGCGCATCGTACCGCGTCTGCGGCAGCAATTCGAGCTGCAGTTGCCACCACAGTGACATAACGAACTGTTACAAATCGGTTACCTGAAGGACAGCTCCGAGCCTGACGCCCTGTAGCGTGCATTCCACTTACTCCAAACCACTGCCGTTTGTGACGTCAGTGGTGTCAAGATAGAGCTCATTGGAGGACGGAGTGGAGATCTGTTGTGTTTTCTGATGAAAGCCGGTTCTGCCTGGTTGCCAGTGATGGCCGTGTGTTGGTTAGAAGGTGGCCAGGTGAGCGCCTGCAACCAACCTGTCTGCGGCCGAGACACACTGGACCTACACCTGGAGTTATGGTCTGGGGAGCAATTTCCTATGACAGCAGGAGCACTCTCGTGGTTATGCCACGCACCCTGACGGCACAGTTGTACGTCGGTATGGTGATTCAACCTGTTGTGTTGCCATTCATGAACAGCATCCCAAGGGATGTGTTCCAACAGGATAACGCTCGCCCGCTTACCGCTGTTGTAACCCAACATGCTCTACAGAGTGTCGACATGTTGTCGTGGCCTGCTAGATCACCAGATGTTTCACCAATCGAGCACGTATTGGACATCATTGGACGACAACTCCAGCGTCACCCCCAACCAGCATTAACCGTCCCTGTATTGACCGACCAAGTGCAACAGGCATGGAACTCCATCCCACAAACTGACATCCAGCACCTGTACGACACAATGCATGAACGTTTGCGTGCTTGCATTCAACATTCTGGCGGTTACACCGGTTATTAATGTACCAGCATTTCACATTTAAACTGTTTAAAAGTTTCTGTTCAATTCCAGTGAAAATCATTTCATTTGGTTCAAAAATAAGGCCTGGGCATTTAAATCTTTAAGACTGACTGAGAAAGGTGAATTCATTTGTATTTTAAAACCACAGGTGATAGAAAACTAAATATCTTTGTTTTGCGTTGCATTCCAAAATTTTAAACGTCGTGTACAATCCTGTAAGGTGCTGCAAATTGTGTTTAATAATAAATTTTTGTGTAAATGTTACTCAAAACAAAAGAACTGTGTTAAAGATAATAAAATGATGATCACATTATTAAATTTTATTACATGTAGAATTCAACTGTTCATTATATGAAATTGAAAATTTCGAAATCGCATTTTATGAAGAGTCGTACGCGCTGGTGCTTCAAATATGTTTTCATTTCCGGTTTAGCACAGTGTGTATTGAAGATGAATATGTTAAACTGAAACAGAACTTCGTATTACAATTTTTTTTCTATTATTGGAAGTTTAACGACCACCGTGAGCAACTCAATGGGCTATAAGCAGTCGCCCGTCCCTAATTTAGGGTCACTGGTTCCAGGGAAGGGAGAGAGCCAGTGCGGTAAGACAAACACAACATCCATGCCTCACTGGGATTCGAACCCGGACCCCTTTCTGACGAAGGATCAGAGGCCATCGCTTAGACCACTGCGCCACCGGGGCGGCAAATATTACTATTTTGAGAAAAGGAAGTGAGTTTTCGAGCCTAAAAACGTTTAATAGTTCTTTGTTCCACTGAAGATAATTTTCCTATGTTTATAATGAACGATATTGTAATCCAAACCTATAACTGCGCTGCAGCAGTAAAAACTGAATAAACCTGTTGCTGAAAATCGGATTAAAGAAGAAAACAAACATTGCAAAACAGTGTAAAAGCTGCTAATATCTTGAAGACTAAATTTTAATAGTTTTCTTAAAATACATCTGCGGCTCATTTAGAAAAACATCTGAAACTACTCGAGTAGTAAAGTATATTACCATACCTGTAGGTTCCAGCACTTCTTTAGCAGTGGTCGGTAGTGTTGCATGTTCGGACACGGTGCGAACTGCCGAAAATGAAATAAAAAATGTAAATGATATCGCTCTTTCTGTTTTTAGTAATGAAATATCACAATAAAATGTATTGTACAATCGATTTTGTTTCAAACAAATACAGCGGTAAGCCCATGGAGGTAGGAATAAGGGGAGAAAGAACTCTCCGTTTGCTCAATGCAATCCAAGTGAAGCCAGCGAAACGTCACGCCTGTGACGTCACGGCAGCCATCTTAAGCCTGACATGAGCAGACTATGCAATAGCTGTTAGTGCTGTGCGAGGCATGAAGTTGACAATTTGCTTTTAATATTAATAAATTTGCCCATCTTTATTATATTAATCGTTGATACACTGTTTATAAGGATATTATTAGTTGATTTATCAATGTTTAGGCCGGTACGGCTACTTCCTGGTATTTAGAATTTAGGAAACATTTCGGCTGGCTTCCGGGGCATCAGCGTAAATACAAGTGTTTTTTTCATTATGTAGGTAAAACCGCCGTTTAAGTTCATAGTTTTTAAACTTGTGTGTATGATAATCTAGGTTTAGTGACAGGTTTTAATCTAAGTTTCGGGACGTTTTACAGAGATCTGCTCTGTTAAAATGAAGAGAATATGATAGTGCACGCAAATTAATGTTAACTGTTATACCCCAATATTACTTTATATTAAATATATTATGATGTTGTCTTTTCACCTGTGAACAAGCACATGCCTTGAAAGATTACTTTTCTGAGGAAATTGCTTGGAACATACATCCCATTAGTAAGGCTTTTCACCTAAATTAACAAGCATATGCCTTAAAAGATTACTTTTCTGAGCAAATTGCTTAGAGCACACATCACATTGATGAGAGTTTTCACCTGTGTGAAGGACGATGGGCTGTGAGAGAAGACTTTTCCAAGAAAATTGTTTGGAGCATACATCACATTGGTGAGCTTTTTCCCCCGTCTGAATGAGTAAATGCTTCTAAAGATCACTTTTTTGAGCAAATTATTTGGAGCATACATCATATTCGTGTGGTTCTTCCCCCGTGTGAAAGAGTAAATGCTTCGAATGTTCACTTGTTCGAATAAATCGCTTAGTATTGGTGAGACTTTCCCCCGTCTAAATGAGTTAATGCTTCAAAAGATCACTTTCTCGAGCACATAGTCTGTAGCATAAATCGCATTGGTGAGGTTTTTCCCCCGTGTGAATGAGTAACTACTTCGAAAGATCACTTTTTCGAGTAAATTGCTTGGAGCATACATCACGTTGGTAAGGATTTTTACCTGAGTGCATAAGCATATGCTACGAAAGATGACTTTGCTGAGTTTCTATTAGAATATTTTTACCCCTGTTAGCACAACAAAATGTCATACTGTTCAGTGTGATTTTGGCAATCAAAATGGGAAATTAAACTCGTCATATTTAAATTGACTTCATATACGCGCTTTACTACTAAATGCTCTTCGGAAATTAAAAGATTTCATATTAAATGTTTCTTCTTTGCTTACCTGTGAAAAGTAACTCCAGGAGGCGGTCACCCGGAATTGTTATGACACCCGTAAGCGCAACAACGAACCATTTCTAAAAAAAAAAAAATAATTTCGAATTTCAAAAATCAAACTTCTCACGTACGTAACCCAATGGCCTAAAACCACCATCAGAGGCTTAAGATGGCCGCCACACCGTCAGCGTCGTCCGCTAAGAAAGCTTCAAGTTTGTGACGTCATACTTACTCCCCTTATTCCTACCTCCATGGGTAAACTTAAACATTATTTCGCAGTTCTGAATGATAAAAAAACTAGTTAGTAAAATCATGCAATGCATTGATTATGATACGCTTTCCAACATACCAGAAATTATTACTCAAGTTATGTGGATAATGGATGTGGAATAAATATCGCTCCTGTGTCCCGACCTTTGACCCCATTTCGATGATATTCAACAGAACCGGTTCACTATACCTCCGGAACAACATGATAAAGTTGTGTCGCAATCCAAGCATTTTAGGTAAGTTATGAAGCACAAGGGAAATGGAATGGGTCCCACTTCAGTGTCCTGACCTTTGACCCAAGTTCACCCATTTTCAATAGGGTTCGTCTCCAGTGGTTCCCTACCACATACTAAAATTTCATCGAAATTGAACCATTTTTACGCAAGTTATGACGCATAAGGGCAATGGAATATATCCCGCTCTTATGCCCTGCCTGTCCTTTGACCCCATTTCGCCCATTTTCAATAGGGTTCGTCCTCAGTGGTTCCCTACCACATACTAAAATTTCATCGAAATCGAACCATATTTACGCATGTTATGACGCATAAAGGCAATGGAATGGATCCCACTTTTATGTTCTGACCTTTGACCCCATTCCGCCCATTTTCAATAGGGTTCGTCCTCAGGTGGTTCCTTACCACATACTAAAATTTGATCGAAATTGAACCATTTTTACGCAAGTTTTGACGCATAAGGGATATATTCCGCTGTTATGCCCTGCCTGACCTTTGACCCCAATTCGCCCATTTTCAATAAGACTCGTGCCCAGGTGGTTCCCTACTACATACTAAAATTTCATTGAAATCAAACGATATTTACGCATGTTGGCAATGGAACGGATCCTGCTTTTATGTCCTGACCTTTGACCCTGCCTCGCCCATTTTCAATAGGGTTCGTCCCCAGGTGGTCCCCTAATACATACTAAAATTTTGTCGAAATCGAACCATTTTCACGTGAGTTATCGTGCTGACGGACAGACGGACGGACAAAGCAAGAGTACATACGCTTCGTCAACCTGCGGTTGGAAAGCGTAAAAAAAGGCGTTTAAATTACAAAGCAAATGCAAAAAGAATAATTGCAGTAGAAAATAAAGATACAGAAAATGTTTTTAAAACTTTGATATAAATTAAAGTTAGCTTTTTTTAAAAAAAAAGCTATGGATCTCGTTTCAGATTTAACAGATACTTTTTGAAGTTGATAATCATAAATTCCCTACCTGTGGGTGAAATAACTTCCTTAACAGTTGTTGGCAGGGTTACATAATATGACACGGTGCGAACTGAAGGGAAAAAAAGAAAGGAAAATGTTACTGTTTCTGATACACGAATTTAACTTCCATTTTGAAATATAATGCAGCTTCTTTTCTCTTTAAGTGAACAATTATATATTATTTTTTATTACAAAAACTTGTGATTTTGAGATTAAATAAAAATAGCAAAGTCTGTTAACAACTAAATGTTTATTTAACATCGATTATATTAAGTAAAACAAAAATATAGTCAATGTTAAATAAACATCTAATTGTGAACAAACGCTGCTATTTGTATTTAATCTTGGAAACAACTCACCAAAATCCGTGACCGCCAGAACTCTGATGATGTAACAATGATTTTAATGTTTACGCTCCATTCGTTCTGATCATGTCGCGCTAAACCAAAGCCGTCTCGATCACTAGAAGCCTTTTATTCCCGTTTCGTGACGTCACTATCAGGATCATAACAAACGTTGCCGTGATTGCTGACTAAACTAGCAGCGGGGTTACAGCGAGGCGATATCAGAATTCTAATTTTTCGTAACTTCACAATTATCGATGAAAAAGAATTATAAAATTCATGAAATTCAAAACATTAGGTAAAAATCAAAACGAAAACACTTTATGAAGCACGAGAGCGATGGATTCAGTGACTATTTCATATCTACAAACTAATTCCGATATAAAAGAGCATTAACCAACTTCTATCTCCTTGGCTTTAACTTTTTCCTTTCACATCAATAATATTGTTGCTTGGCAAGTGAAAATTCACCGTTATTACCATAGACACCATGCGTTTTTTAAAAGAAATTATATTCCATTTCATCTAAATAAGTTAAGCAGAAAAAAATACAAAAACTACAACCTTTTCTGATAAGTTAATAGGGAACATCCCATGCATGACATTATAATTGTCATTATTACTATGATAATTCCATATCCTTTCAAGCCGCCCCGGTGGCGCAGTGGTCTAAGCGATGGCCTCTGATCATTCGCCAGAAAGGGGTCCAGGTTCGAATCCCGGTGAGGTATGGATGTTGTGTTTGTCTTATGGCACTGGCTCTCTCCCTTCCCTGGAACCAGTGACCCTAAATTAGGGACGGGCGACTGCTTATAGCCCATTGAGTTGCTCACGGTGGTCGTTAAACCTCCAATCAAAAAAATATCCTTTCATCAACATCATGTGTGACTAACACATAATTTTTGTTTTGTTTCAGTATGATGTCGGATAAGTGCACATCCAAATATTCCAAACAAAATAAGGATACAGCGCTGTACAAAAAACAGCGGATAATGATTCATGAAACGTTGCTTAGGTGGATCCACCTAAAATCTTTTCTTGTAATTCCAATGGGCAAACTTCTGTAGCCAATTTCTTCACAATTAATTCCCAAGATGAAAATTTGAACATTGATAAAAATAATTCACATTATAGCTTAGTATACCTTGTATTTTCTGAAACGTAACCATAATTATAATAAAAATAAATAACTTTTCCTTTGGTGGTGTTGAGACCAGAAAATACATGGCGCGACCTGTACACTGATGACGTCAGTCCACAAACAAATGTTGGATTGGATTGGAGGTTTAACGACCACCGTGAGCAACTCAATGGGCTATAAGCAGTCGCCCGCCCCTAATTTAGGGTCACTGGTTCCAGGGAAGGAAGAGAGCCAGTGCCGTAAGACAAACACAACATCCATGCCTGACCGGGATTCGAACCCGGACCCCTTACGGACGAATGATCAGAGGCCAACGCCTTAGACCACTGCGCCACCGGGGCGGCAAACAAATGTTGGATTGCTTAATTATGGTTAAAATTTAGAAAACATTAAACATACTAGGCAATAATATGAAATTATTTTTATCGATGTTCAAATTTTCATCCTGCTGCCCCTGTGGTGCAGTGGTCTAAGCGCTGGCTTATGATCATTTGTCCGTGAAGGGTCCGGGTATGAATCCCGGTGAGGCATGGATGTTGAGTTTGTCTTATGGCAATGGCTCTCTCCCTTCCCTGGAACCATTCGCCCTAAATTAGGGACGGGCGACTACTTATAGCCCAGTGAGTTGCTCACGGTGATCGTTAAACCCTCATAACAAAAATTATCTTTGGGAACACATTAATTGTAAAGAAAATGGCAACAGAAGTTTGCCCATTAGAAATACAAGGCAAAGATTTTAGGTGGCCTCCACCTTAAGCCTAATGATTCATGAAACATTGCCTAAGCCTACTTAGTTTCGCGTGAATTATTATGTTTTCAATAAACTAACCTAGTCCATCAATTCATAAGAAATATGTAATCTAAATTAATAAAACTACTAACTTCTCTTCGACTTCTCATATCGCGCATTATGCCTTCAGCACTCACTGTACAAGACACACGCCGAGCAAACAGACTATTTCTCGGTTTCAACCCGGCTTTGATTTGTTATGACCCGATAGCTGACTTCATAAACGGGAAAATCGTGTAAGTTTAAGCCTCTAGTACTCAAGACGGCTTTGGCCAAACGCTCTGGGAAACTGTACTTGATGTAAAATAAACATCTAATTGTGAACAAATATTGCTATTTTTATTTACAGTAATTTGAACAAATATAATCAGCCATAAATGCTGCATTGTCGTCTTACCACATGAAATGTGAGGGGAAATGATTAAATAGCAAAAAAAGGAAATCAGAGATGAGAAATATATTAATGGGCAAGCAATCATTGGGTCATCCTTATCAACGAAACTTCCGTTCGAATATTCTTTGGCCCCATCAAATTCGTATTTTTGTTGTGGAATCCTCCATGTTGAGATTTGTCTGCATCACCAATCAACAATCGAAAGTATATGAACTCCCATTGTTTTATAGCTTCCAGCTTTTACACTTCTTGTCCTTCTCTTAAACAAATGATGCAGACATGCGACCTCCATTAAATTGTACACGTTAGATCAGCTATATATTTCGTATATTTTTGTTTCACTGAAAAATTTCATTTCTGTACAAGCAATTTTTAAACACATACATCCTGATTTTTGATTATTTTATTTTTTAAATATATCAGAACTGACGACCAGTTTGTTTTCAAGATTTAGAGTAATTTAAAGTAATCACTTATAAATCGTTTAAGAAAACGGATTGTCGAATTAACTTTAGAAGCTGAAATTTCGGTCTTTGCAGGTTTTCTCAAGAAAACAGCCTATCCGGATCTAATGAAATTATTTACGTCCACATATCTGTTAAATAGCATTATTTTTATGCTTGTAAAATAGAATTCAAAATTTCTATGGATATTTTGGTTTGAATAAGAAAGACAGTGAACAGCAGTGTACCTTTTTTTCTGAGCTTATTATTTTTAGAGACGCGCGAAGTTATTACTATCTCTGTGAATCAATGATTATTTTTTCGTTTAGATGAATTTTCCACGCAATCGACAGATTTAGAAACTTTTTAAAATATAAATAGATAGAACGAAAAATAAAATAAAATCTCTCACGTTCTTGCAATGAAAAAATACATAACATAAATTCTCGCACATTCTTAACTCGTGTGGACATCTGAGATATGAGACAAAAATATACCAACTGAAAAAATTTGCAAGAAATCAGTGTAATGATACTTCGCTATTTTCCGTTTTGATTCAATTTCTTGCACAATCTTTCAAAAGAAATTTTCGAAAAACACACTTGTCTAATGCGCAATAATCTTTTAATACTCATTCGGTCTTCCGAAAATTTCACACCCTTTAATTACATATTTTTTGAGTCAGTTGATGCCCACCTCACATTTTGAAATCTGAAGTTTTATAATTTCCTTTTAACAGAAATCTTTTTAAGAGAAACTCATCTTACCTATCTGTAACGGAAACGAGCAGGTAAATTTAGTAAGTAAATCGACTTTGTTCTAAAATTTAAAGAAACTGAGCCTCTGTACTAATTTTTAGTTGTTCTATCTTATTTTAGCTAAAACTGAGACACTCACTATGACACCAGCCTCTACGCAGACCAGAGCCATAATTCCGCCGAGTATGTCTTTCTTGTAAGTACTCACTACATACATGAGTAACGCCTTGACAATGCAAAATAAACAAATAACTGTTATACTGCATTAGAACTCACGCGCGTTTTCAATAATTCAATCTCTTCTACGAAGAAGACGAAGCACCAATTTGGGTGAAATATGTCTCCTTTCAATTTCAGCAGAAAGCGCTCATTGCAGTGATTCTCGATCTGCCAATCAAAGAAACAATATATATTTCGGACACCGAAATCTTATCTCTTTTCCTGTTATTACATTAAGCATGGTTTGACACTCTTGTTATACAATCAGGACCGGCTATAGTAATGTTTGACACTTTGCAATACAATCTTGCTATATAATCAGGACCGGGTGTAACAATGTTTGATACTTTGTTATACAATCAAGACAAGCTATAACAATGTTCCGCACTTTGCTATACAATCTTGCTATACTATTAGGAGCGGCTATAGAAATGTTAGACACGTTGCTATACACAATCAAGCCCGGCTACATCAGGATCTTGCTATAAAATCCGGACCGGTTACAACAATGTTCGACCCTTTGCTATACAATCGGAACCGGTTATAGCAATGTTTGACACTTTGCTATAAAATCTTGCTATATAATCAGGGCCGGCTATAACAATGTTCGACACTTTGCTATACAATCTTGCTATACAATCAGGACCGGCTAAAGCAATGTTTCATACTTTGCTATACAATCAGGACCGGCTATAACATTGTTTGACACTTTGCGATACAATCTTGCTGTACAATCAGGAGCGGCTCATCGCACGGAAGGCGAAGCTCAGGTAGGCGTCGAGCCGAATTTTTCTTATACTTTAATTTTTTTTTTTTTTTTTTTCAAATGGCAATGTATGTAAAAAAAAAAAAGATACCCTGCGAGAACTGTAATTCCAGACGATGACCGATAACGATTGGAGATGATGAAAGGCCTCGCAGTCACTGGAACTATCCAAATATTCACAATAGTTTATTGTTACAATTAAGCGCAAAAGGTGATCATTATTTTTCGCATTGACCTTACGATCAAGGCCCACTTTCGTGCGCTTTCTAAACCCTTTAAGTAATTTCGTTTCCCCTGTCATGTGGTCCGAGCTTCCACCAATGAAAGGCTATTTTGCGTGTGCAGGGCGCTTCTCGAAAATTTTTATTAAATCACGTACCTACCCTAACTTTAAATCCATTTGATGTAACTCCTCGGGAAAGATGCATAGCAAGTGTAAAAGCGTTTTTGTTTTGTTTTGTTTTTCCCCCGCAAGGAAGGGAAATCAACAATGCCCTAACAGAAATACATGACTCAAACGCGGTAGATTCAAATGCCCGACAAAAAGCAATTTGCTTATCTGAGCAACTTATGCACACTGGTTAAAACGAAGTAAATTTCTCCATCATTTTATGCTAGGAGCGGGATTCGAAACCAGACTCTCGGCTCCCGAGCTCCGAGTGTTATCCGCCATACTACAATGGCATGTGCTCTCACTGCCTTTATCTCATGTGCGTCTTGCGGGGCAGACACGTCACGTCTCCCCAATCCCGAAAGAGAGCCGGGGTCATGGCCAACGGGTCAGCTTGTAGCATGTGTCGCTGTGGGCAGTTATCCGACGAAGAACGTGCATTTGAGAAATTCCAGACAATTTTTTAGTGTGTGGAACCTAACATCACACTGATTAATTTTTCGAAGCACTGAAGAACGGATTCCCATTTTTCTTGTCTCGCGGTGTCGAAAGAACATCACACCATTGCGAGAAACCTATCAGCCAGATCATCCTAGAAGTTCGGGCGCCAACATGACAACGTAAATTTTGCCATCATTTTGATGCTAGGGGCGGGATTTGAACCCACAACTCTCGGCTCCGGAACTCAGAATGGCATCCACTATATTACACTGGCATGTGCCCTCACTGCTATCTGCCTTTATCTCATGTGCGTCCTGCGGGGCAGGCACTGTGTCCAAAAATTAAGTGCATGGAACAAAAACTGTTAAATTACAAAAATGAAAAAGCACAGTGAAATAAGGAAGTATTTTAGTGATGAATCAAGGGTGCAGTGCAAATCACACCCACAAAAAAAAAAAAAAAGAAAAATTAATGAGCTAGCAAACTGTACCAGTATTCTAAAATGGTGAAAACAGCAGACATTTTTGGAGGTCTTTCTAATTTGGTACAACGGTCTGGTAATGCGTATGGTGACATCTTACAGCGATACAAGTGTCTCATGCTTTTGAAGAGCGAAGCAAGAAGACTTTGTGGCAACTCTGGCACGAAGTTGACGACCTGCAATGTGTCCCCTCAATGCATCCACACATGCTGTATTGGGTTGAGGTCTGGGGAATACGTTGGCCATGGAATCAAATATTCATTGGCATGTCAAATTCTTGCATTTGTTATGGAATTCTGCGCTTTAAGGTTTCTCTACATCACCACTGAAAAGAAATGAACTGTCTTGGATAATAGCATACAGCTTTTTCTATCAATATTTTCTGGGCTGATCCGAAAGAGATGAATTAGATTGTTAGATAGCGGTGTGTGACAACCTTTAAGCAGAGTGCACGTTTGATCTGTTTTTTGTTATCTACAAATATAATTACTGTACAAACAATTTTAAAAAGCCTACATCCTGCTCCTGATTAGTTTATTTTTTGAAACATATCGATCCAAAGGTTTTTACAGATATTTCTCTCCTTGGCACCTTCCAAATAATTCAACAAAAAAGCTTGGTAACTATAGCTGTATTTCTATGTTCGTAGCGCTACCACGGAAAAATCGTAATGACAGAACTTAAAAAAACTTATTCTTCTAACATAAGTTTTCAGCGATATTCAGTGTTTTCATTGTTTTCCACAGATTAGGTGCAATGATTTCCATTCCATTTATCGGGAATGCAGTCTTTCGTCCAACTCCGCAGTTCCATCCAAAACACCTGAAATTAAATCCAAATGAAGCTGTGAGGTGTACAAAACAAAATTATGTTTCGGTATATTTTGTTATACACTCAGTCTCCGTCCATAATTGACTCGTAACATTTTTGTACACGTTTAATGTCAACAGAACTATCTTCCATAATGACGTCACTACTAATTGTAAATATCATTGCTCGATTCGATAAGGCAGGCGTAAAACGAACAGTAGTTTTTGTGCCTTTTTAACAATTCTGTGAATTACTTCAAAACGCTTACACTGAAGAGTAATTGAATTAGAGACAGCTGGCGTTATGCAAATGTGATGCTCTGGGCGGCCCTGTAAACGGAAACGACAGGACGTATGCAGCGATCCGACAATATAAGGAGGGGTGCGATGGGAATCAGTAAGAGTCGGACTCAGTATGGATAAGACGAAGTATCTAAGCGCATTTGATCGTGGACAAATTGTCAAGGCCCGACGAATGGGTCACTCCATCTCGAAATTTTTGCAGGCACTGAGATTTTCACGAGCCACTGTGTCACGGGTGCACCGTGAGTACATCGAATCCGGTAAAACCATCCCTGCAAGGGCCACTTGCCGTGGACAACAGCATATGGATGAGCTAGGTCATCGTCGGCTAGCTCCCATTGTAACAGCGGATAGATGGGTCACAGTGCAAGGAATCACTCGGCAATTTAACGCTGGTGCACAAAAACGTGTAAGCAGCCACACCATCCAGAACCTTCTTTTCGCTATGGGGTACAGAAGCCATCGTCCCACGAGGGTACCGCTGCTGGCCGCACATCACAAGATGCAAAGATTAGCATGGGCGCGGGAACATCGCCACTGGACCCTATACATGTGGGAAAATGTTGCCTGGACTGATGAGTCGAGATTCACGTTGGTACATGCGGATAGCAGGATACGAGTACGGTGCAAACCACACGAAGCGATGGATCCTTCTTGCCAGCAGGGTACTTTTCAAGCTGGTGGGTGTGGCATTCTCGTCTGGGTACTGTTTACGTGGACTGAAATGGGAGCCCTGGTACGTGTGACATCGTCCCTCACAGGTCAACGTTACCGGGATATCTTGGACGACCATTTGCTCCCGTTTGCGCGTCTTCAACATATCACTGGGGACCACATCCTGCAACAAGACAATGCACCGTGCCATTGCCCCCGAATTGTATCCGAATGGTTGGATGAACACTCCACCGACGTGACCTCGCTTCCTGACCTCAATCGCATCGAGTACATCTGGGATGCCATCGAGAGGTAGATGTTCAAGGCTCTGACTCCCCTCCATCAAATCTTCGTGAACTGTGGGATCTTGTCCAGGGGTCGTGGATCCGTATGGCTTCCCAACGCTTCCGGTGTCTTGTCGAGTCCATGCCGAGACGAATCGCCGCCGTCATCAGTGAGAAAGTTGGGGCTACACGTTCCTAGACAGGTATCTCTAATTCAATTGCTCTTCAGTGTATAATAAATATTTATACTATGTTTTTTGTTTGCTTCCGGGTTGAAGGACCACTACTACAAACTAAATGGGGTGTAAGCAGTTGCACATCCATAATTTGGACCGATGGTTCTAGGGAAGTGACACAGACTGTAGCGAAAGACAAATGAACAGCTCATACCTAATAGGGGACCCCAGCCGGGCCCCTTTCGAGAAACTTATGAGAACAAAGCCACTTAGATCTATCAGATCAGATCACATGTAGAGGACTTTAGGAAATGAGTATCTGATCCCAGGTCTTAACCCTTTAAGCGGCTCAAACGAAATAACTCGGGGTACGTTTCTGTGGCCCATAACGGCTAGCACGAAATAACTCGGGGTATGTTTCAGTGGCCCATAGCAGCTGGCACGAAATAATTTGGGGTACGCAATCTGTCCATTGCCCAGCTCACCCGAGTGACCTCGAACTCCGGATAACAGTGAACATTGCATTCCCCTTTGCTTTGTTATTCAAACTGCTCGTTTACGGAGACGGTTGACACTAATCCTTTCAGACTGATTACCGGCTGAAAGGGTTCGGACAATGGCACTGAATCTAAAAGGAGAGACGTTTGGGTGTCATTGCAGTTTCTACATTTGTCTTGGAAAGATAAATTCACGAAGCTTGAACTGTAGTTATGCGACAATTAAAACTGAAGGAAAACTTTAGAGTATTTCAGTAATTCTCTGTAATCAACTTGGCAAGAAAAAATATTACTTTCGGGAACACAATCTTTTAATTTTAAAATATTTAATTAACGCGAATTTATTTAAAGAAATAGGAAATCCACTGTGAGACTGATTTTTCGGTTTGCAACAGCAACCTAAAAATAATTTAAATAATATGACATGAATTTATTTTACATGAAATGTCTCATTAGGTGGTACTAAAATTGTGGAAAAAAAAATTTAAATTTCAAAAATTACTTTATTTTAAGATTTCTCAAAAGTGCTTTGCTATTTTAAATAAAAACAGCAACGATTTGAACTATTAGTGAGAACAGATAGTTACATATAAGTGTGAGCAATAAAAAGTAGATAAAACACACAAGACACAAAGACGATTTTCTTTAATTTAACAGGAGGAAATAGTAGGTCGGTTGTCAATCAGCATGCTTTGTACGAAGACAGTTGATCTAATTCTTTTGAACACATATGATTTCGGATTCGAGATGGAAAACGGTTAGCTAGAAAAAAATCGCGCTATCCTTGCAGAAGTCCAGTCAGACTCTCATTCATTGTATGTTATTTAGAATTCAATAATATTACAAGCTATGCTTATCGGAAAGCTTAATATCGAGTTGCCCATAGTTGGATTTTTGAACCTGCATATTTTGAGGAGCGAGATCAGACTGGATTAATTTTTCATAAATACAGTCATGTAAACACTTGCATTTATTTTAAAAACAGCCAACGTCTCCTAATGCACAGTCTCGTGACTGTTATGTTTAATCCGATGTGAATAACGAATGCGCACAGAAATATTGCTCACAGAAAAAATCGCACTCCTCGAAAATAAGAAAAAAATGCCCACGTCTTGAAAATAAGATAATACTCAGATGTGTGTTGTTTTCTTATGTCTGTTAGAAACAAGAGGTCATTTTTGATTTCGCGAAGAAATATCTTGATTTTAACTAAACAATCGACAAAACTAGTCAGATCATTTCCTCTGCTGAGCGGCAGAACTTTACCTAGCATTACAAGGAAATTGAACAGTTCTGAAAATTTCACAACAGTCTTGTCGAAGAAACTCAGCAATTTTAATATCCCGTAAGTGTGAACTTGCAATCAAATGTTATTAAGAAGCAAGAACGCACTGAACCTAAAGCGCTTACAAAATTCATATGCCTTGGACTTTTTAACAAAATTTAGCTTTTACATTGGAGTTTTAAGGTGAGGTGTATTCAAATATACATTCTAAAATTGGGATAGGAGAAGTAGTACATCAATCCTTAGAAGCCTGCATGAACAAAAAGACCTACGCTCTTTTTACGACGTTTTATGTTAAATGCTTATTATTTCATTTTTGTATACGAATGACAATTACCAATAAAAAAAATTGTGCTACACATGAAACTCGCGCAAAGTCGCCTAGGCTTTTTCAGCAGAATTTTTGTTACAATCATAATGTTTGATATGTTTAAATAAATAAGAAAAAGTGGTAAATGGATATCAACATATCAGTCATCGTATGTTTGAAACAATATATCAGTCATCAGGTGTTTGTATCTCCCAAACTCTTTAATGCCACATTGCAAATGTCTTGCAGTCACTAAACTGGGAAAACAAAGAGATAAAGATTAATAAAGATTATTTAATTCACCTTCGTTTTGCTGAAGACGTAGTCATTTTTGGAACTGGCACTTCAAAACTGCAGAGTATATGTTCCAAGAACTTGCTGACAAGAGTGAAGAAGTGGAATTAAAAATGAACTTGCAGGAGAAACAACTGATGTACAAAGCAAATTTTGAAGATATGAATCTTTTTTTGGTGGTAAATACAACGTGGATGGTAAGTCAGATAATATCCGAAAACTTGAAAATTTCGTCGTCCTAGAGCGGGAATCGAACCCGCGTCTCCTAATGAATCGAATCCGCGTTTCCTGATGAATCGAACCCGCGTCACCCGGATAGCGCCCGAGTCTATCCGGGAGACGCGGATTTGATTCCCGCTCCAGGACGACGACATTTTCAAGTTTTCGGATATTATCTGCCTTACCATCCATGCCATATTTACACCAAAAAACGGATTCACATATAACTGAACCCTTGCATTTTCATTTTCATAGATGTTATTAATAGCGGCAATTTATGCATACCGGAATATTTCAAACCCATGGTAATTCCTGATAATTTCATGGAATCAAGAACTTTTTAATAATCAATAAAAGCCATGCATAATGGGAAGTCGTATTCCCTCGTTATTTCATTTAGTTTTCTCAGTGCATGTATATGATTTATGGTGTTGTAGCCACTCCTGAATCCAGCTTGTTCTCTCGGTTGAGTCATGTCCAGTATCACTTTCAAGCGATATGAACGAACCGTTGTGAACCACTGAAAGGAGGCTGATAGGCCTGTAGCTCCTGAGAATCCTCAATGTCCCCTTTTTTATGTCGCAGGACCATTGCAGTATTGCTCCGATTCTCAGCAATTTTCCCTTCATTGGGACATCTAGTGAAAACTTGGGCGAGTCTAGGTTTAATTTTTTCACTTGCTTCTTGTATAACGTCCACGGTAATTCAATTTTCTCCTGGAGCTCTTCCCCTTTTCATGTTCTTAATTGCATGTGTAACTTCTTCCAGGAGGACTGGAGGGACTTTGGTACTGGTACCTTTCGTCGTAATGTCTGAAGTACTGGAGTACATCTTTCATCCATGCATATATATATATATATATGCTATGCACCGACCAGCCAAAACGTTAAAACCATCTCTCCATTATGCAAATAAGCGCGCGTACTGGCGATCCGCGTCACTTGCTATCAAGGTCACAAATGATATATACTATATTGACAAAAGTCACCGGACACCCCTTCATAAGCAAATGAACGGATACGCTGCATGGTTTTGGTGCGCTGTTCAGCTGCAAACGGCATAAAAACAAGCCTGCAGCTAACCGCGATCATGATGCACAGTGAAGTTGAGTGAAAATGTCACTGTGGGAGAGAACTGACGTTGAGAAAGGAAAGATTGTTGGGTGTTATACGTATTAGTGGGTTGTTCTTAAGAGAAACAGAAAGGCGTTTAAACATACCCAAATCAACTGTTTTGGATGTACTGAATAAGTGGAAAACACATGGTGTACCTGAAGCAGAACACCGTACCGGTATATCAAAGAAAATCAGTGATAGAGGACGTCGAAGCCTCAGGAGAGTCGTTACAGCTAATCGACGGGGTACAGCACATGAACTTAGTGCACAAGTGATTAAAAATACTGGAACCATGTTATATACATGTACCATTCTCAGAGAACTTCATTCCATGGGATACAGTGGTCGTGCGGCTGCTCATAAGGCTTTCATCTTCACTCGAAATGCTACTCGTCGTTTAGAATGGTGTAAAGAACATCTATCATGGACCGTAGATCTATGGAAACGAGTCCTATTAACTGATGAATTCAGATATACGATCCATCAGTCTGATGGCCGTGTGTGGATATGGCGGCAGCTGGGGGAGCACTATTTACCACAGTGTACTGTTCCTACGGTCAAGTCTGGAGCTGGTAGTGTACTCGTGTGGGGGTGTTTTTCGAGGTATGGTCCAGGCCAATTGGTTATCTGGGACAAACCTGTTAACCAGCACGTCTACAACGATATTCCGGACAATTATGCCCTCTTACCAACTCTGTGGCAATACTATGGGACCGAGCCTTCTTGGTACCAGAAAAACAATGCACCGAGCCATAAAACAAGGACTGTTACTGCGTGGTTTGACGATAATTCCGCATCGTGTGAGGACTGGCCAGGACAGAGTTCTGATCTTAATCCCATAGAGCACCTATGGAATGAATTAGAGCACCGCGTAAGAAGTTTGGAACCAAGGCCTACTATTAAGTAAATGTTAGTATTAACATTATGTATTGAATGGAAGCGCATACCTTGTTCCAAAACCTTGTCGAAAGCATATCGCGAAGGGTCAGTGCATGCAAAGGCCAAAGGTGGACCGACACGTACTAATGTATGTCAATAGCCGCTATGTTGTGTTTCTCTTCTAGGTGTCCGGTGACTTTTGTCAATATAGTGTATATAATACCTAGGACGGAGCTATCTCAGTAAGCACTCCCTTTCGTCTCAACATGGGAAAAGCAAAACATTAATCTGATTTCGAGAACGGCCAGATCGCTATTGGTAACAGCATCTGCGAAACAGCGATGTTGGTAGGCTGCTCACGATTTTAATTATTTAGTACCCAGCAAAGATGGTCTGAAACAGGTAAGACTTCGAGCCGTCGACAAGGCTCGAAGTCTTACCTGTTTCAGACACGCAACGCATCATCGAGAACAGGCTAGGTCATCTTGTCTGCAGCAACAAGGGAGGCTACTGTGCCTGACATTACCACCGTCGTCAACGCTTGCAGTGGGCACGTAATTATCGACATTGAATCATGAAGGACTGGAAGAGATCTCTAGGTAAGACGAACCCCTTTTTCTGTTGCACCATCTCTACGGACGAGCTCGCGTGCGACGTTTATCCAAGGAAGCCTTGTCATCTGGATGCACTGTGGGACGGATCCAGGCGGCTTAAGTGAGTGTGATGGTCTGCGCAATATTTTATTGTGAATCTCTTGGACTCATTACCCCTGTAGAAAGAACTCTGACAGCTGTCACGTACCTGAACATCGTGGCTGACCGAGTACATCCCTTTATTGTGACTTTATCCTCTGGAGGAGATGGCGTGTTTGAACAAGATATTGATCCATATCACACTGAGAAGAAGGTCCTGTAATAGTTCCAAGAGCATGAAGAGGGATTCCATTTATTGCCCCGTGCACGCAAATTCGCAGGACCAGGGTAGAGCTTCAGGAGAAGACGAATTACCATACACATTATACGAGTACAAAAAGCAAGTGCAGAAATAGAACCTACACTCGCCCAAATGTTTACTAGATGTTTCAATGAAAGAAAGATTCCTGAAGTTTGGAAAAATGCTACAGTGATCATGCGACATAATGAAGATGGCATTGAGGTTCTCACGAGCTACAGGCCTAATAGCCTCCTTTCAGTGGTTTATAACATCTTCATTAAAGTTCTTTCACATCGCTTGAAGATAACATTGGACATGGTCAACCGAGAGAACAAACTGGAATCAGGAGTGGCTACAATACCATAAATCATATACATACACTGAGAGAACTAACTGAAATAACGAGGGAATAAGAAGTCCCATTATGCATGGCTTTTATTGATTATTAAAAAGCCTTTGATTCCGGGAAACCATCAGGAGTTACCATGGATTTGAAATCCTCCCGAATTGAAGATGCTTACATTAGCATTATTAATAACATCTATGAAAGTGCAATTGCAAAGTTTCGGCTATTTGTGGATACATATAAAAATTGGAAAGGTAGTGAAACAAGGAAGGTGACATCATATTTCCCAAGCTCTTCAGTGCCCCATTGCAAAGTGTCTTTCAATCACTTTACTAGGAAAGCAAAGGGATAAAGTTTAATGAAGATTATTTCGCTAACCTTCTTTTTGCTGATGACGTAATTGTTTTTGCAACTACCACTTCAGAGCTGCACAGTGTGATGCAGGAAGTTTCTAACAAGAGGAAAGAGATGGAATTAGAAATTAACTTTCAGAAGGCAAAGTTGATGTACAATAGTTTTACAAGGGATGAAGATTTTAACATTGATGGGGAAAAGCTCGATGTAGCCGATACATACATATACCTTGGACAAGAGATATCAAGCAAGGGTCAGATTGATTAGGAAATAAATCGGCATATAAAACTTGGCTGGAGAGTTTTTGGAAATAACAGTACAATTTTCAAGTGCAATATGGAATTACGTCTTTAAAGAAAACTGTTTATTCAATGCTTACACATGGTACAGAGATATGGGCCTTAGTTGAAAAAGACATACAAAAGCTGCAGACAACTGAAAGTAGCCTGGAGAAATGCATGCGTTTTGTAACCAGGAAGGACAAAAAGACGTATTCGTGGATAAGGAAAATGAAAATAGTGAAAGCCATCATGATCAGAGTAAAATCCTTAAAATGACAATGAGCTGGACATTTTGCCAGGAGGACGGAAAACCGAATTTGAGACTGGATTCCAAGGGAGAGAAAAAGACCCAGAAGAAGACCACATCGGAGATGGATGCATGATATTCGGAAACATGCCGGAGTAAAATGGAGGAGACAGGCTCAAGGCAGACAGTTGTGGAAGAAACTTGAGGATACCTTCCTCCAGCAGTGGATTGACAATGATTGACAATGATGATGATGATACAAATGAATAGTAAACACACACATACCTGCAGGGGAGAAAATTTCTGTCAGTGTTGTAGGTACTGTAACATAATAGAAGAACGAAACAACTGCAGAAGAAACACATTAAGAAAAAATTAGAAACAAAAGGAGAAATAAAAATTTTGTCTTCAAATCATGACATTTTTTAGGAAATATAGTGCTGGTGAAAGACGAATATGATGAACAAAAATTATGATTAATTCAAATGCAAAAACATATACATTCTCATTCAAAAATAACATGCTTTTTTGGAAACTTCTTACCAAAAACAAAATTTCAGAACTCATGACATTTCAACGCTAACGTGTGTTCGTTGAAAATAAAAATACTTAGAATAACTGTCTTTTGTACCAGGACACATTTCAGTATAATTTAAAGTCATTTAGCTCTAGACTCACTCTCAAAGTATAGACTTTACTTAGAACTTTGCTTTCTGGTCATCATTATTGACTTAAATTGGTGCTGTCCAACCAGTAGAGCCTGGTCGCTTGAGTCACGCGGAACGAAATTTTGCGACGCGCACGTGAAGAATAAACTAAAATTTATTTGTGATTGAAAAGAGATGGAGAGCTTTTGGAAATAACAGTACGATTTTCAAGTGCAATATGGAATTACGTCTTTAAAGAAAACTGTTTATTCACTGTTTATTTAATGATGACCAGAAAGCAAAGTTCTAAGTAAACAAACCGGAAATGTTACGTTGCACTCCACACCAAAAGGCATCACGTGGGTCTTCTCTGGTGCTGTCAAATACACTGCTGTTTGTGAAAACTGCAACAACAAGAAATAATCGCGTTATTCAAGTGAAGTTGATCACAGATTCCTCATGTTACAGGAGATAACTGATTACATTTGTGGAGACATACGACAGTTTTTCACTTCAAGTTTGTATCACAGATTCATTATGTTACATGAGATAACTGATTACATTTGTGGAGACATACGACAGTTTTTCACTTCAAGTTTGTATCACAGATTCCTCATGTTACAGGAGATAACTGATTACATGTGTGGAGACATACGACAGTTTTTCAATTCAAGTTTGTATCATAGATTCCTCATGTTACAGGAGATAACTAATTACATTTGTGGAGACATACGACAGTTTTTCACTTCAAAACTCAGTATCATGTAAAGCCAACTCCAGTCACAATAACAGCATCTACATGGCGTGACATTGAATGGAAGAGGTTTTTCATATCGCCTTGGGGAATAGCCTTCCAGGATACTTCTATACGTGACCAGGAGTTCATTTTGTGAAGACACAAATTCGTCCGTGACGCGATCGAAACCGCGACCCCCTCACTCCGGAGTAAGATGATCTCCCAACTAAGCTGCACGACACGGACGGAATGTGCGGATGCAGATTTGTCGTCTTGACAATTGATTCACCTTTGTATTACGTCACAATTTGTGGTGACGGGCAGAGGCGCTTGCCAGGCCAGTCACTTACTACCATGTCCCACACCAGAGATGGAAACGGGCCACGGGTCAACGGGTCAACGAGTCTACAATTTCTCGCTCGTGCAACAGGTCGGGCCAAGTTGTTCCTGGTCTGATTTTGACCTGGTTTCATTTCCGTTTTATTTTTGAAAAGAGAAAAATGTATTCCAAAGAAAATTGCGCGTTGTGAAATTCTGTAGTCGATACTGGTGCCCACGGAATGAATAATGACTTGTCATGCAAATATATTGTCGTCGCTTTCTTAAAGCAACGAATATTTCCACCGACCGACGTAAAACACACCGGCACCATATCGTAAAAAGGTTTGCGTTCCTTTGCAGTGCGATTGTCAGGGCAAGGTACAGGCAAACGCCATTCGCCTGCTTCTCAGCTGATTCACTCTCTCCGTGCGAAGTTCGCTGTATGACTAAGAGTTACTTTTTACATCGCATTTTTTACATTGAGCATTCAGAGGTTTTCGATTGATGTGCTAACATCCCGTTCCCATGACATGTCATGTCGAAATAAACTCCTTATTTGTTAATATGGATGGATTTAATATTAAGGAGGTTGAGAAAGACGTCGAGGCCAACAAATACGTGCTTGTTGAAAACCACAAGGGGAAGAGTGAATGGTGGAAATTGTTTCGTCTCATTAAGGAACCAGTGAATAATTATGTGTTGTTTGGTCTTGCTTGTTGTTCAAAATGTGGAAAGTGTATAATTACAAAGAAAGATGACGACGGTGTAATAAAATATTATGGGACCAAAAATCTAACGGACCATATTAAAGTATTCCCACCTCCATTAAAGCGTCGAAAGAGTGAACAATCTAAATACATTTGAAAAAATACATTTGTGCAATCGTAAGTAATGATTCCCATTTGTAATATACTCCATGGTCACGATCATAGTCAGCCATTACTTCTAGATTACGCAAAATAGTGGCACTAAAAATGGCACTAAAATTTAGGAAATAACCAAATGTATTATTAAACAAGTTAGTAAAATCATGCAATGCATTGATTATGATACGCTTTCCAATTTAACTGAAATCATTACTCAAGTTATTACAAAAGTTATGAGGATAATGGCTGTACAATAAATCTTGCTCCTGTGACTTCACCTTTGACCCCATTTCAATGACATTCACCAGAACCGGTAAAGCGTACTACCGGAACAACATGATAAAGTTTTGTCTCAATCAAAGTATTTTTACGTAAGTTATAACGCATAAGGGCAACGGGATGGATCCCGCTCCTATGTCCTGACCTTTGACCCCACTTCACCCATTTTCAATAGGGTTCGTCCCTAGTGGTCCCCTACCACATACTAAAATTTCATCGAAGTCGAACCATTTTTACGCGAGTTATCGTGCGGGCAAAGAGAGAAACGCTTTTTCAACCTACGGTTGGAAAAGCGAAAAAAGGATTTCAGTTATTAAATATCAAGCAGTTATTAGGATGAATATATATATCACGTTTATATGTATATACATGTATATTTACGTTTATATGCATATATGTATAAATTGAGTTTCGAATGTATAGTTCAAAGCAGATTTGTCCGGGTCAGTTACGGGTACGGGTCGGGACCAGATATGAGACGTCCGGGTCCGAAATTTTTGACCCGGTTTCCAACTCTATCCCAGACATGTTCGATCGACGACATATCAGGCGAACGTGCTGGCTAGGAGAGAAGCGGTATCTGCAGTGCATGGAAGATGTCTTGGAGATATGTGGCCGAGCATTGTTCCGCTGGAATAAATTGCCAGGTCAATATTAAAGAAAGGTTATCACCTCTGCCTCTAAAACATACCTGGTGTATCGCTGGCTGTTAAGAGTTACCTCAATTCGTATCATGCAAAATCGTGGATTGAACGCAATGGCGCCCCAAAGTATGACGCTTAGCGTTAGGCCAGCATGATGCTGCAAGGTGCCGTTCACCACGATGTCTTCGGACAGGTACGCGACACATCATGGTGCATCAAACTGAATCGTGACTCGTCAGAAGACACGACTTGTGGCCAATCAGTGCGCCAATGTCCGTGTTTGAGACCCGATTGCAACCTGAGGCGCCCGTGGTTGAGGGTCAAAGGAATGCGCAGCAATGGGCTGTTATCGACCAGTCCTCTGTTAAGCAGACAACTTCGAACTGTGCTGGAGTACAAAGTAGTAGTGCTCCACTGCTGCGCTAATACCCCGGATATCACTATGAGATTGGTCCCCGCTGTGCAGTAGAGTTATTGGTCATCCCGTGCAGTCCTGCGATTTTGCAGTCCGTTTCCCACATTTCTTTGCGTCCCAGCTTCTTCTGGCCACTAACGCCACGTTCGAATCACTGTACTCCCGTAGCAGTGGCAATATCGCGATAAGAAAATCTAGCGTCTCTCATCCGAACAATCCTTCCTTGTTCAAAGTCGGTTAGATGATCACAAACTGACTTCTTCCACGACATGACTTAGCGAAACACAAGTTAGTAAAATATTGCATAATTATGATACGCTTTCCAACATTACAGGAAGCATTACTCAAATTATTATCATAATTATGCAATATTATCAAATATTGCATAATTATGATACGCTTTCCAACATTACAGGAAGCATTACTCAAATTATTACTCAAGTTATAAGGATAATGGCTGTGGAATAAATCTCGCTCCTGTGCCCTGACCTTTAACCCCATTTTGATGATACTCAACAGAACCGGTTCAGTATACCTCCGGAACAACATTCTAAAGATTTGTCGCAATGGAAGCATCTCTAGTTAAGTTATGAGGATAATAGCTGTGGAATAAATCTCGCTCCTGTGCCCTGATCTTTGACCCCATTTCAGTGATATTAAACAGAATCGGCTTAGTATTCCACGGGAAAAACATGATACAGTTTTGTGGCAATCGAAGCATTTTTACATAAGTTAGGACGCATAAGGGCGATGGAATGGATCCCACTCCTGTGTCCTAATCTCTGATACCATTTCGTCCATATTCAATAGGATTCCGCCCCAAGTTGTCCCCTACCATATACTAAACTTTCAGCGAAATCTAACCATTTATACGCGAATTATCGTGCGGAAGGACAGACAGACAGACAGACGGACAAAGCTGGAGCATATACGCTTCTTCACACTACAGTTGGACAGCGTAAACAAGTTAGTAAAATCGTGTAATCCATTGATTATGATACGTTTTCTAACATACCAAAAATCATTATTCAAGTTATTACTCTTGTTTCGAGGATAATGGCTGTGGAAGAAATCTGGCTCCTGTGCCTTGACCTTTGACCCCATTTTGATGATATTAAACAGAACTCGTTATGTGTATCTCCGGAACAACATGATAAAGTTGTGTAGCAATAGGAGCATTTTTACGTAAGTTATGATGCATAAGAGCAATAAAATGGATACCGCTTCTATGTCCTGACATTTGACCTCATTTCTTTCATATTTAATGGGGTTTGTCCCCAGTAGGTCCCCTACCACATACTACAATTTCATCGAAGTCGAACCATATTTAGTCAGGTTATGACGCATGAGGGCAATGGAATGGATCTCGCTCCTATGTCTTGACATTTGACCCCATTTCGTCCATTTTCAATAGGGTTCGTCCCCAGGTTGTCCCCCTACTACATATTAAAATTGCATCGTGATCGAACCATTTTTACGCGAGTTATCATGCCGACGGACAGACATGCAGACAGACGGACAAAGCTGGATCATAAACGCTTCTTCAACCTACGGTTGGAAAGCGTAAACAAGAAACGACCTTTCAACTCAGCTTCGGCTCTTCGCCGATTGCAAGATCTCGTTTGAACCAACTCTTTTTACCCAAGACCGTACAGTTCAGAGTGTGCTGCTCCGAAACCCGATGCGCATTTTCACTTACATTTTAACCATTTCCATATCCCAACCTGTCGTATATATCCTGTAAGTTTCAAGCTAATACCAGCAGTTCTTCATGGTACTGAAATTTTCACAAAACGAAATCATTGTCCCCATCGTGACACTGTTTTACGTTGCTATTGGACGTGATTTCCGTTTTCTTGATGATAATGCAACGAGTCACCGTGCCTGGAGCCTGTTTTAGGAGCTGGAAAATCGGGGGATTGAATTGTTACAGCTGCATCCTGACATTTATCCTATTGACATCATTTGGGACGCTGTACAGCGACGTCTGGATAACCACGTCCCATACCCCAGTACAATGGCAGACCTCCGTAAGGCGTTGCCTGCAATATGGGACGAGCTGTCCCAATCATTGCAACTAATCCTCGTAGAAGTCAAGACATTCTTTGGCACAAAGATGGTGTTACCTGCTACTGAAATACAGAGGTATGGGCATTCTCCGAATTTACCATTTTGTCTATATTGTAGCGCTACTTCGCTGTGTGAAGAAATTGCAAAATTAAATATTTCTGTAAACGCACTCTGTATCTGTTTTTTAGGTAGGCTCACTGATGTTATTTCAATGCGTGCCACTTGAGTCAGATATACACTAAAATGCCAGAAAAACTGGTACAGACGAGCTTATGCAAAATACATAACAACGTCCCCTATGCGCGTACTCGGTTGCGTCCGCCAGTGCGTATATAAAATGTGACGTACCTGCCAGCAGGACGCACACGACATAAAGGCAGATAGCAGTCAAAACAAACGTCCGCGTAGCTCGATTGGTAGAGTGACTTATTCAGGAACGAGGGGATCCGGGTTTAAATCCTGGCGTGGACAGAAATGACGGAGAAATTTACTTCGTTATATATGCGCCCGAACTTTCCGGATGACCCGGCAATTCAAAATCTCGCAATGGTGTGATGTTCTTTCTACACCGCGAGATAGGAAAAATCAGAGAATCCCTTCTCCAGCGCTTCGAAAAATAAAAATGAGTGATGTTGCATTCCACACACACTAGATTGACTGGGAGTTCTCGTGTGCACGTTCTACAGCGGCTGGCTGCCTGCAACGATTCATGGTCACGGCTGACCCGTGAGCCATGCCCCCGGCCCTCTTTCGGGGGGGAGGAGATGTGACGTACCTGCCAGCAGGACGCACACGACATAATGGCAGATGACAGTCAGAACAAACGTCCGCGTAGCTCAATCGGTAGAGTGATTTATTCCGGAATGAGCGGATCCGGGTTCGAATCCTGGGGTGGACGGAGAAATTTACTTCGTTATAAAAGCGATAGACGTTCTTGCCAGCTATCAGAGCTGTTTTCGGCATGAGAATGACAAGTTATAACTATTTGAGCGATTTTCAACGCGGTGTCATAGTTGGCGCTCGTGAGGTGAGCCATAGTATTTCGGAGGTATAAACGAAGTTTGGATTTTAACCGACGACCATTGCAGGGGTGTACCGTGACTACAAGAATTCCGGCAAAACCTCCAACCTACAGTATCAGTGTGGCCGTAAAAAGACATAGGGTGAACGTGACTATCGTCGGCTGTCAAGAATCGTTTCACGCGGCACTCTCGCAGGTATCATCGGAATTCAATGCTGGAGCCTCAACAAGCATCAGCGTCCGGACTGTGCAACGTAACGTGCACGATATCGGCTTTAGAAGCCGACGCCCAACTCGAGTCCCATTGATGGGTGCACGACACAGAGATGTGGGCCTCGCTTGGGCACGGCGACACCGCCACTGGACATTTGATGACTGGAAACAAGTAGCCTGGTCTGACGAGTCGCGTTTCCAACTGTATCAGGCAGATGGAAGGATTCGTGTGTGGCGCAAACCTCATGAAGCCATGGATCCCGCCAGTCAAAAGGGAACTGTGCCGGCTATTGGGAGGTCCGTAATGGTATGGGATGTGTTTAGCTGGACTTCACTGGGACCCCTGGTACGTCTACAAACGTTTGTGGCTGCCCAACGCTATGCGCGCATCCTTTCTGACGAGGTACACCCGTTCAGGTCCTGCATTTATGCTGATGGGTTGGGCCTGTTTCACAGGACAATGCACCTCCACACAAGTGTCAAGACGCCACATTATGGTTAGAAGAGCATTCATCTGAGTTTGGGGTGTTGCCATTCCCACCCAAGTCTCCATATCTGAACGTGATAGAACGCATTTGGGATGCCATGCAACGCGCTATCGAACGCATTTGGGATGCCATGCAACGCGCTATCGAACGCAGCAATCCGAGCCCTCGGAATACACCCGAATTGTGGACAGCTCTGCAGGAAGTTTGGTGTGCATTGCCTACAGCATATTTCGAGAAGCTAGTGGAGTCCATGCCCCGTCGTATGTCTGCCGTCCTGCGCTTCCGTGGTGGAACTACCAAGTATTCGACTGGTGTACCAGTTTTTCTGGCACTCCAGTGTACACATCCTGCATTTCATGCAATATCCGTTGGGTTTTGTGACCAGTGTTTGAAGATGAATGGAAGATGATGTTTTGCGCTTTCTTATAGCAGAAGCCTTTTTGAGATTTTGCAGTGATAAAAATTCTACAAAATTAACTATCCGAAGGAGTGTGCTGAGTTGTTTTTTTATTTTTATTTTTTTCGAATGGATAAAATTTCTATAAAAGGATTTTAGAAACGAAACACCTGTCTCTGTTAAAGTTTATTAATATTCAGTTTCATTGATCACATATATAACCACTTTAGCTAATTTATACAGAAAGTGTGCAAGGAATAAAAAATGATCAGGTACCATAACACCGTACTCACAAGCGAGTCCCCTGTTCTGCGAGGCAAATGGGTACATTATATTTCCTAACTTCGCAATGCTCTACCTTTACTTTTCGTTTTTGATTAAATTAACTATTTCAATTAGAGAAGTATTGCCATGAAAATTGTCTGAAACTCGGAGAAACTCATTCAAATAATTTTGAAGACTGGGCGAAGGAATACTTTGTTGTTTGGCAAACTAAAATACATTTTAGCAGCATCGTAATGGAAGAAGCACTCAAACAAATGTAACACTTGCCAACCAAAGACAGTAGGGGAATTATGGGGACTATGCGATAAAAAAAACTGTTCCTTAAGTTGTCCCACTACGTTGAAAAGGTCGTTTTGGGGCAAATTTTACATTTTGTAAAAATGCGTTCATTTTAAAAATCCATTCTTTAGGATTCCAAACTGCATTTGTTTCTTGTCTACGATGAATAGACACTGAGTTATAGCAATCCGAATATCTGAACCCAGGTGTCAAACGAAGGGCAAGTGACACTTGAAACTATTTTTCTGAAGAATGATATTTTCGCCCCGAACACTTTACGGAAAAGCTGTTAACTGCAAAATATATGTAAATGAATTGATGAAACCTGGTATACATCTTTCTTACAATGTCGCACAACTAAAAGTTTTGCTGTTTGTCTGTTCAAAGTTAGGTTATAGCTATTTGCATTCAACATAGTGAAGAAATTTGCCGAAAATGCACACTAATGCATGTAGAATTGAGTGTATCTCAGCCGTGTTTAGGAACATCACTTACGTTTTAGTTCACTGCATAGATAATAGTTATGCGCATATAATGATGCAAAAGATGCCATCACATATCTGTAACGTTTTTATTTAGAGCATTTACCGTATTTCTTTAAATCCTTTCACAAATTTACCAATTTCTTGAAAATTTATTGTATATACACTGGTGTGCAAAAATTAAAGACGAAGAGGAGAAAATTAGCATAACAGCGGAACGAGCAGGCAGAACGGACCGAAAGACCACTCAGGAGATAGACTAGGGTCCGGTACGGTAGAGCATACGCATATATACAGCATGACGTAGGGGGTGGGGGAGTGTCGGAAGGGTATAAACCACACGGGCGGTGTACGCTCAGCAATTCTTTGAAAGCTATTGCACGGTGTACATCGGTTTGAACGACGTCAAGATGCTGCCAGCGTGTGATATGGCCAACAAGCAATCCAGTAGACGACATCTGGATGACTTTACCCGAGGTCGCGTCATTGGGAAGTTGGAAGAATGTCAAAGTTTGACTAGTGTGGCCGAGGAGTTTGGGATTGCTCACAGCATCGTTTCACGAGATTGGAGAGCATTTCAAACGACAGGAACAGCTGTCCTAGAGTTTAGCAGTGGTCGTACATAAGCAACCATGGCGGCGGACGACCGGGATATTATCCTACGGGCGAAAAGAGACAGACGACAGACAGCGGGAGAAATCGCAAGACACATGCAACAGAAAACTGGACGTCCGTTATTGCGTTTTACCGTGGCCAGGAGGCTGCACAAAGGTGGTCTATTTGCACGACGACCTGTACGGTTTGTGCCATTAACGCCTGCTCATCGGAGACGGCGGTTTCTGTGGTGCCAGAAACTGGACTTATCAGTAATGGAGTCGAGTTCTTTTTACTGATGAGAGCCGATTTAGTCTGACGAGCGATTCTGGAGGTATACACATCTGGAGAGAACAGGAAACACACAATCACACCTCCAACATCATCGAAAGGGACCGGTTTGGAGGTGGCGGAGTTCTCGTTTGGAGCGGTATCATACTTGGTAGCCGTACTAAACTCCACATCGTCCAAGGAGGCCCAGTCACTGGTGTCCGCTATTGCACCGAGGTTCTCCTGCCTCACGTGCGTCTGTTTAGAGGTGCTGTGGGTATTGGATTCCTCTTCATAGACGACAACGCTACACCTCATCATACAGTGGCTGTCGTAGAGCTGTTGGAGAGTGAAGAAATTCAACGCATGGATTGGCCCGCAAGGTCCCCGGACATAAATCCAATCGAACACGTGTGGGACCTTCTAGGGAGACGCTTGGAAGCACGTCAGCAGCCGCCAACAACGATTCTGCAGCTGCGATCGGCGTTACAAGAGGAATGGGCCCATTCCTCTTGTAACGCCGATCGCAGCTGCGGAATCGTTGTTGGCGGCTGCTGACGTGCTTCCAAGCGTCTCCCTAGAATGCCTCAACAGCTCCTAGACAACCTCGATGCCTCAACAGCTCCTAGACAACCTCGTCCTCAGCATGGACAGACGTTGTAAATCCTGCAACGCCGTCAGAGGTGATCATATCTTCTACTAAAGACTGGATTTTTCTTGGCAGCCGCCTGTCACATGGACGTTTCTGTCTACTGTCCAGTTGTGCTCGAAGCTACCTTTTCAATAAAGTGCCTTTGTTTCCTTTGGATTCCTTGTTTGGACGGTTTTGCTCACTAGTCCCATATTCTTACATCTTGGGGATCTTATGTTATGATTTGAGTCGATGTGGAGCACTTTTGCACATCATTACAGTAAAAAAACCGTCTCGTCCTTAATTTTTGCACGCCAGTGTATATTATTATAATTTTTTTAAAGTTTGTGTTTTTGTGTGTTAGCCTACCTAAACAAAAAAATGACCCATTGTTGCATTTTTACAAAAATGTGCCCCCAACGTGATGGGATACTTGAAAATGGTGTTTTTCAAACATGGGAATATAATAAAACAGTTGTATGTTACAGAGTGCCCTATCAAGGTGAAAGGTGCGTGTGTGATACACCATGAGTTTTTTTCTAGCAGAATACTTGCAGATAAAGATAAACTTAAAGAGATTGTGCATTTCATCCAAAAATAGTAAAGTCCATTCGATGAAATTTATCTTTTAACCGACTGGACGGACTTAACTCGGGGTTCAGTATAATGGGTGATATCAGTTTGAAGGAATACATATATTCGCTGTCTAAGGAGTAGACCAAAAGCCGCTGGAAAGAGTGAACCTGCACTTTAAAAAGCATTGCTTTCCCCTTAGCTTTGTCAATTTTTTTTATTGGAAGTTTAACGACCACCGTGAGGAACGTAGTGAGCTATGAGCAGTCGCCCGTCCATAATTTAGGGCCACTGGTTCCAGGGAAAGGGAGAGATCCATCGTCGTAAGACAAACACAACATCCATGCCTCACCGGGATTCGAACCCTGCCCCATCTCGGATGAATGATTAGAAGCCATCGCTTAAACCAATGTGCAACCGGGGCGGCTTTTTTGTTATTCAAATTAGAGAGATGATTGCCACTAATCCTTTTTTGACAGGTTGCCTGCTAAAAGGGTTTTATAGCAATAGCGACAAACCTAAGAAAGGAGAAAGAAGAAGTTTGAGTTATCTTTCTACCAAGAGGTAGTATGTCTTGGATCATGGAGTAGAGAATGAAGGACTAGACAGGAGTGCCAAACACCCTTGACAGGCTCAGAGTTTTAACTGCAGAGATGAAAGGGGCACAGGAATTATTTTGCCGTATCTTTCGTAAAAGCAGGCAGCTATGAGAATATTTCTGTCTGGGGAGCCTAAAGTTTTGGGCATCATTTGGTTCAAGTATAGCGGACGCTACTGGTCACAAGAACCTTCTCACGGTTCGACATTTCACTAAAACCGAAGAAATCTTCATGAAGAAATGCATTGGCCTTTGAGTAAACCATTATCTGGCCTTCTCAGATGAAGTCTTACACTACTATACAGAATATCATTCGATGAAACAAGAAAACATTCCATTTGCAAAAGGAAAGTATTGATGTTCTGAGGTTAATTGATCTGGTACTACAGGGTGGTCGAAAAGTTCCCTAGAGGTTTCGATTGACAACTGTACAAAAACGAACAGATCTACAGCAATGCGGTTTGCGGCATTTGAAAGAGTAAATATTCGAGTTCTTAACGCCATCTCTTTCCAGAAAATGGCGTTACGTGCTCTCCAATAACAACGCCGACATGCAAAACAACTGAAAATGTCGTCGCCGTAGGAGAAAGTAATCTGTGTGTGTTGGTTTATTGAGACAAAGTCTGTGATTCCGGTACAAATAAATTACCATCAGACAAATGGGAAAGATCCACCGAGTGATTTCAGTATCAGAGTGTGGCAGAAGAAATTCTTGGATACTGGTAGCGTCCTGGACCGGCAAAGAAGGGGCAGAGCCCTTGTCAGTGAAGAAACTGTGCAGAGCATACAGAAGGTTTTCGCTCGCATTCTTGGCAAGTCCACGAGAAGGGCCTTTTTACAACTGAAGGTTCCACGATCCACATTGATGGGAGTGCTTTACAAACGCCTGAAACTAACCGCATACAATGTGCAAAACCTACACCAGATTAAACCAAACAATAGACCTCAGAGCTTAGCATTCGTTCGGGATATGTTGGATCGGCTGGAAGTTGACGAAAGTTTCCTACGCCGTATAATGTTCTTGGATGAGGTAACGTTTTACGTGCACGGGAAAGTCAACACTCAGAGCGTTCGTATATGGGATAGTGAACACCCACGTTCAGTCAGGGAGCACGTTGCGCACAGTCCAAAGGTGAATGTTTGGTGTCGGTTTATTCATAATCGCGTAATTGGGATATTCTTCTTCTCCGAGCCCACATTTCAAATGAATAATTACCTGGACATGCTTCAGAACTTTGCGGTTCCTCAACTACAGGATTTGCAACTAAACGTCATACTGCAACGAGATGGCGCTTCCCGACATTGGGGACTTGAAGTTCGTGAATACCTGAACCGTGAGTTTCTCGACAGATGTATTGGAAGAGATGGTCCCAATTCTTAGCCAACCCGGTCCCCGGATATCACTCCTTTAGACTTCTTCCTCTGGGACTATGTCAAGGACATGGTTTGCCGGGAACGATTAAGCAGCCTTCAGGAACTCAAACAGCGCATTACAGCAGTGTTTGATAGAATCGATCCTGACATGTTGGAGCGCACATGGCAAGAAATTGAATACTGACTGGATGTGTAACGTGCCACCAAAGGCGCACGTGTACAGATGTATTAAGGTAAGATTATCAAACTAGAATATTTACTCTTTCAAATGCCGCAAACCGCATTGCTGTAGATCTGTTCGTTTTTGTACAGTTTTCAATTGTAACTCCTAGGGGACTTTTCGACCACCCTGTACTTATTTACTCTGATGGGAATTTACTTCAACCTCATTCTTTCCGAAAAAAAGTTGATTTCCTCCAAAAAGCGAACAAATGTGAAATAGCTCATGAGCTTGAAAAAGACTTGGTTCCAGGAAAGATTATGCAACACCAACCTCAGTCATTTCTCTCAACTGCAACCGTATTTGGCTTCAGACTTCATGCAAGAGCCGTAGTATCATTCACTTGGATGCCATTGAGAACATCTGAATATTTTGTAAAGCAGATTTTCTAAACGATGCCGCATTTATCCCGAGGCTTCTTGAGGATAGATTGTACAAATGTGATGGCATTAAATTACCAGAAAGAAAAATATGGAAGAGCGACATGTGACCCAACTGAAATCACTGTACCTAACAAGGGAACTCTTCTCTAGAAAGTCATGCTTGCATTTGTAGCTTCTTCACAGCACTGAAAGAGAATTAATGGTATATCGCGTGTTCATCGTTCAACTGAATGCCACACATTATGAGATGAAGCTGCTTTGTTATTAACTTTTCACTTTTGAAAAAAATGTTTCTGGGCAACAGCTTTTTGTCTTATGTGTCTACCAACTTGCTCGAACGTTTAGTCCAATGTTATGCTGACTATAGGTTTTTCAGTTTGCAGTACAAAAAATGTGTTTTCATGAAGTTTTCAAAAAGATTTGGATGAGTTTCTTTGATTTCCTGACAGTTTCCAAGGTACATACTTCCCAGTCTGGAATACTTAAGCTTACCATAAAAGAAATAGAAAGGAACTGCTTCACGGAGTGAAGAAACATGAAGTACCTCGTTGTCTTCCCAGTCAGGACGAATCATAGAGAAATGAAGTACCTAGTTGCCTTCCCTTTCAGGACGAATCATAGAAACATGAAGTACTTAGTGGCCTTCCCAGTCAGGACGAATCATAGGGACATGAAGTACCTGGTTGCCTTCCCTGTCAGGATGAATCAGAGACATGAAGTACCTAGTTGCCTTCCCTGTCAGGATGAATCATAGAAACATGAAGTACCTAGTTGCCTTCCCAGTCAGGACGAATAATAGAAACATGAAGTACCTAGTTGCCTTCCCTGTCAGGATGAATCAGAGACATGAAGTACATAGTTGCCTTCCCTGTCAGGACGAATAATAGAAACATGAAGTACCTGGTTGCCTTCCCTGTCAGGACGAATCATAGAAACTTGAAGTACTTAGTTGCCTTCCCTGTCAGGACGAATCATAGAAACATGAAGTACTTAGTTGCCTTCCCTGTCAGGACGAATCATAGAAACTTGAAGTACTTAGTTGCCTTCACTGTCAGGACGAATCATAGAAACATGAAGTACCTAGTTGCCTTCCCAGTCAGAACGAATCATAGAGACATGAAGTACCTAGTTGCCTTCCCTGTCAGGATGAATCAGAGACATGAAGTACATAGTTGCCTTCCCTGTCAGGACGAATAATAGAAACATGAAGTACCTGGTTGCCTTCCCTGTCAGGACGAATCATAGAAACATGAAGTACCTAGTTGCCTTCCCTGTCAGGATGAATCAGGGAGACATGAAGTACATAGTTGCCCTCCCTGTCAGGACGAATAATAGAAACATGAAGTACCTAGTTGCCTTCCCTGTCAGGACGAATCATAGAAACATGAAGTACCTAGTTGTCTTCCCTGTCAGGGCGAATCATAGAAACATGAAATACCTAGTTGCCTTCCCTGTCAGGCGAATCATAGAAACGTGCAGTACTTAGTTGCCTTCCCTCTCAGGACAAATCATAGAAACATGAAGTACTTAGTTGCCTTCCTTGTCATGACGAATCATAGAGACATGAAGTACCTAGTAGCCTTCTCAGTCAGGACGAATCATAGAGACATGAAGTACCTAGTTGCCTTTCCTGTCCGGAGAAAGTTAGAAACATAAAGTACCCAGCTGCCTTTCCTGTCAGGATGAATCATAGAGATATGAAGTAGCTAGTTGCCTTCTGTCTCAGGACAAGTCAAAGAAACATGAATTATCTAGTTGTCTTACCTGTCAGGATGAATCATAGTTCGGAAAACAGGGAACACCTTTGGAAGAAACGTGCTCCACTATCTGATCATTTTGTATTACTTGCATCATTGCTGAATAAATGAGCTGAATTGTTCTTTGATGTGATTGGTGTGACTCAATAATTACGAAACTTTAAGTTCAAACACAACCCGGAGTTTCATTTTCGAAATCATTTTGTAGTTTTCGATCTTTCAAAAAGCTCAGCATACTTCTTTGAGTAATTCTTTTTGAAAAACTGCTGCCGTGCAAAATCTCACAAAGACGTTTTCTATAAGGGAATACACATCCTCATCTTCCAGATATCTTCATAGCAGCCAGCGATATCTTTAGAGTAATTGGTGGTACAGTATGTACCACACATTTGTAGAATCTCTAGTCCTAAATCAGTGTGAGTAAGGCTTCAGGGGCCGCCCCGGTGGCGCAGTGGTCTAAGCGATGGCCTCTGATCATTCGTCCGAACAGGGTCCGGGTTCGAATCCCGGTGAGGCATGGATGTTGTGTTTGTCTTACGGCACTTGTTCTCTCCTTCCCTGGAACCAGTGACCCTAAATTAGGGACGGGCGACTGCTTATAGCCCAATGAGTTGCTCACGGTGGTCGTTAAACCTCCAATCAAAGAGAAAAAAAAAAGGCTTCACGGAGCATGACGGTAAATGGATACCTTGTACGCATAACAACCATTGAATTACAAAAACATTTCAGAACCAGCTCGGACCTCCTTTTGCCAGAATTGCAGCAAGCATGCGATTTGCCATAGATTACACAAATTTTTGGAGTGCATATATGTTTACAACATACCAGGCGTTCACCAGCCGGTCTTTTGACAGGGAAGATTATGATGGAAGTCGCCATTATGCTCGCTGAACACATATTGCGCTATGTACAGTAGCATTATGATCCGTGAAACAGCCGTCGTCTGTCCGATAAAATGTAAAACATGCGCAGATGTACTTGATCGGCCACAATGTTCAAACAATCCCTGGAGGACAATCGACCTTCGAGAAATATTAGGATCACGTTCCGTACAAATGGAACGCGATCCAGACCATGACACCACTTCTAGAAACTTGAGTTGTATTTAGAAGACACGCAGGGTCCATTGCTTCTTCTTTTTTTTTTTTTTTTTTTTTTTGATTGGAGGTTTAACGACCACCGTGAGCAACTCAATGGGCTATAAGCAGTCGCCCGTCCCTAATTTAGGGTCACTGGTTCCAGGGAAGGGAGAGAGCCAGTGCCGTAAGACAAACACAACATCCATGCCTCACCGGGATTCGAACCCGGACCCCTCACGGACGAATGATCAGAGGCCAGCGCCTTAGACCACTGCGCCACTGGGGCGGCGTCCATTGCTTCATGGGAATCCCGTCAATCCTTCAGCCTACCGTCGGTGCACAACGAGGTGTACCGTCACTCTTCGGACCACGTGACATTTTCCCAGTCTTTTTTTTTTTTTTTTTTTTTTTTTTTGATTGGAGGTTTAACGACCACCGTGAGCAACTCAATGGGCTATAAGCAGTCGCCCGTCCCTAATTTAGGGTCACTGGCTCCAGGGAAGGGAGAGAGCCAGTGCCGTAAGGCAAACACAACATCCATGTCTCACCGGGATTCGAACCCGGACCCCGTTCGGACGAATGATCAGAGGCCATCGCTTAGACCACTGCGCCACCGGGGCGGCCCCAGTCTTCCAGTGTCCATTCATGGTGTTTCTGACACCACTGTAGACGAACTTTCCTGTTCTTCGCAAAAAATTAGTGGTTTTCTTATAGGCATGTGATTCCCATTACCGACCATCTTGAATTCCTTTCGCGTAGTTTACTAAGATATAGGTCAGGAACAGCCTACATTGAATGCTGCGGTTTAATTACTATACACAGGAAGTCATGTTGTTCCTTACCAGTCTTCTCAGACGACGGTGATCACGTTCCTGGCTGTTTGTCTTCCACCACAGTTACTTCTCTTGGACAAGCAATGTGGGTTACTTTTCCACCACTTACTAAATACCCGGTCTATCTCGCCTTCTGACATACCAGTGAACTCCGCTGCTCACAGAATCGTTGCTCCAGCCTGACGAGCTCTCACAATATTACTTTAATAATCTTTCAGTTTATAAGACTGTAATTTTCACTGGGATTTATTTCAGATTTTGTTTGAGTTCTCTTTAACTAAGTAAATAACCTAATGACCAAAATATATTAAACTCACTAGTAGGGGAGATGACTTCAGTTCTTGTTGTACTCTCCGTTATATGTTCATAAAAACTGATAACTAAGGAAGAACAAAGCAATTCATAAACTATGATTAATACCAGTTCCTTCACACAAACTCATTCATTTCATATATACTGTAATACAAGGTACATTACAATTTTACGCAACTTTATAATAAGTCGTTATCATCATCATAATGAGCTACATTTATTATCAATTCATTGTATGTAATACGAATACTTCCCCATTTTTCTTCTACAACTCTATGTCTTATGCTAGCCTCCTTCATGTCTGTTCGAACATGCTTTGCAATTTCCTTCCCTCATCTCCGACATTATCTACTTCTGGGATTTTCCAGTTCTTCTGAATCCATTCCCGTAGAACCTTGAGTTGTATTTAGAAGACATGCAGGGTCCATTGCTTCATGGGAATCCCGCCAAACTTTCTGCCTACCGTCGGTACACAACAAGGTGTACCGTCACTCGTCGGACCACGTAACATTTTTCCCAGTCTTCCAGTGTCCATTCATGGTGTTTCTGACACCACTGTAGACGAACTTTCCTGTTCTTCGCAAAAAATCAATGGTTTTCTTATAGGCATGTGACTCACATTACCGAGCATCTTGAATTCCTTTCGCGTAGTTTACTAAGATATAGGTCAGGAACAGCCTACATTGAATGCTGCGGTTTAATTACTATACACAGGAAGTCATGTTGTTCCTTACCAGTTTTCTCAGATGATGGTGATCACGTTCCTGGCTGTTTGTCTTCCACCCCAGTTACTTCTCTTGGACAAGCAATGTGGGTTACTTTTCCACCACTTATTAAATACCCGGTCTATCTCGCCTTCTGACATACCAGTGAACTCCGCTGCTCACAGAATCGTTGCTCCAGCCTGACGAGCTCTCACAATATTACTTAAATAATCTTTCAGTTTATAAGATTGTAATTTTCACTGGGATTTATTTCAGATTTTGTTTCAGTTCTCTTTAACTAAGTAAATAACCTAATGATCAAAATATATAAAACTCACCAGTAGGGGAGATGATTTCAGTTCTTGTTGTACTCTCCGTTATATGTTCATAAAAACTGATAACTAAGGAAAAACAAAGCAATTCATAAACTATGATTAATACCAGTTCCTTCACACAAACTCATTCATTTCATATATACTGTAATACAAGGTACATTACAATTTTACGCAACTTTATAATAAGTCGTCATCATCATCATAATGAGCTACATTTATTATCAATTCATTGTAATACGAATACTTCCCCATTTTTCTTCTACAACTCTATGTTTTATGCTAGCCTCCTTCATGTCTGTTCGACATGCCTTGCAATTTCCTTCCCTCATCTCCGACATTATCTTCTTCTGGGAATTTTCCAATTCTTCTGCATCCATTCTCGTCTTGCAGTTGTCCAACGGTTGTAAAATTCATCTAGAAATATTTCCAAAAGACCATTAATTCCTTCTGAAAGGTCCTTTTCGGTCTCTATTGTCCCATTCACAAAACGAACAAGAAAACCTATGTATTCCTGCTGATGCCCAAGCAAGAGATCGTGCATTTCATGTCACTACTGGCCTACCCTTTGGATTCTTTGTAGTTTTTATTGAAGAAGAAGTTGCATATGTTCGTGGGACTCATTCATGTGCAATAGGAACAGAACAGTTACCATTATGGAGGAAAAGAGATTTCTCACTCGTCTTGGAGGAGTCAATGAAAAGTTTCCTTTCAGTTGGGATATAACTAACATCAACGGCTCCTACCAATTCATTTCCCTCACTGCAGACTGCATGGTTCTCACCCATTTCGAAGAATGTTACTAAATTCTGATGACGTGAACAAAACGCAGACGCGGTCGCAAGGGTTATGGCCGGCTTCCGTACGTGCGACTTCCGTTCAAATCAAATTTCGTGCCATTTCGTGCGATTTCCGTTCATGTGGAGGAAAATTTTTCAAAACGTGCGAGTTCCGTACAAGTTCATTTTTCAACAAAGTGCGAGTTCCGTACAAAGGAGTAGACGGAATTCGACCCTTCGTATATAAACGGTTGATTAATGAAATAGTATTAATAACAAATAATTGACCAAATCGAAAACTAACTACGATTTTGAGATATTGCTCTAATTTTTTATGATATCGTTGTGAAATGTGTTGCTTATTTTAACGCAAATGACAAAAATCCAAAGATGTAATTACATAAAAACAAGCGTGTGTACGTATGATGATGGTTTCTTGCATCATATTGGCATGCTTTCCTTTCACACTTTATCCAGGCTTAGGACTGGCGGTGTAATAAGTAATAAAACATAGTAGCAAAAATAGCCAGGATTATCCATTTGTCTTTTATTAATGCAATTTTTTCTTACATTTCCGTTTAAAAGTTTTTCTTCTACATTTATTTATCTAACTTTTTTAACATTTTTATTTTTATTTTTTACGAGTACTCAAATTTTTCAATGATGGCCATCGTATTTAAAATTTCTTTTCATTTTCTCAGAATCACGAGTTGGTGCTGCACAATAATCATCTAAGATTCTGTTTATTCGTTTGTCGACGGTGATGTATTTATTAACGCGTGTTTCCTTCTCAAGCTTTAGGCCATGTCTCTTTTTCAAGAACATTATATTCTGCATCTTCTTTGAAACTTTTTACCAAACTCTTAATTTTTGGGGGCGGCTTGTTCGTTAATCGGTTTGGTTTAAACCTGTATGGAACTCGCACTAGGTCATTAGCCTTTTAAGTTATAAGTACGGAAATCTCACGAAATGGCACAAAATTTGAAGTGTACGGAAGTCGCACGTACGGACGTCGACCACAACCGCCACAAGGACATGACGCCACGCAGGAAGAAACAAGTTAGTAAAATCATGCAATGCATTGATTATGATACGCTTTCCAACATACCAGAAATCATTACTTAAGTTATAACTCAAGTTATGAGGATAATGGCTGTGGAACAAATCTCGGTCTTGTGCCCTGAACTTTGATCCCATTTCGATGATATTCTACAGAACTGGTTCAGCGTACCTCCGAAATAACATGATGAAGTTTTGTCACAATAGAAGCATTTTACGTAAGTTATGATGCATAAGGACTATGGAATAGATCCCGCTTCTGTGTCCTAACCTTTGACCCCATTTCGCTCCTTTTCAATAGGATTCGTTGACCCCATTTCGCCCATTTAGTAGGCAGGCCCCTACAACAAACTAACATTTCATCCAGATCGAAGAATTTTTACGTAAGTTATGACGCATAATGGCGATGAAAGTGATTCCGCTCCTATGTCCTGACCTTTGACCCCATTTCGCCCATTTTCAATAGGGTTTGTCCCCAGGTTGTCCCCTACCATATAGTAAAATTTAATCGAAATCGAATCTTTTTACGTTCGTTATGACGCATAAGAGCAATGGAATGGATCCCGCGCTCCTCTGTGCTAAACTTTGAAACGATTTCGTTTACGTTCAATAGGGTTCCTTCCCAGGTTATCCCCTTCCACATACTAAAAGTTCATCGAAATAGAACGATTTTTTCGCGAGTTTTCGTGCGGACGAACATACGCACACAAAGCGTGACGTAATGAGGCAGATGGGAATCGCGACCATCTGCTCGTAAGAGTGTGACGTCATAAAACTTTAATATGATCCACAAACAACGCGTGACCGCGCGCCAACATATCAAGTGCGAAATTGCGACTTCATGAGATCGTCCCTAGGTGGCCCCCTACCACATAATAAAATTTCATCGAAATCGAACCATTTTTACGCACCTCATGACGCATAAAGGCAATGAAATGCATCCCGCTCCTATGTCCTGACCTTTGACCCCACTTCACCCGTTTTCAATAGGGGTCATTCCCAGGTGGTCCCTACAATATGCTAAAATTTCATCGACATCGATCCATATTTACGCAAGTTATGACGCATAAGGGCAATGGAATGGATCCCGCTCCTATGACGTGACCTTTTACCCCATTTCGTTCATTTTCAATAAGGTTCGTCCCCAAGTGGTCCCCTACCACATACTAAAATTTCATCGAAATCGAACGATTTTTACGCGAGTTATCGTGAAGACAGACAGACGGACGGACGGACAAAGCTGGAGGACATACGCTTCTTCAACCTACGGTTAGACAGCGTAAAAAAGAAATACGGATCGGATCTCAATCCAAGAGATCAATAATTCTGGAAACGTTTTTTTTAATGGTAGCAACAGGAGGAATTGGTATAACAGCTGAGATAGCTAAACATCAGGGTGACACAATAATTGGCTCATTAACAGCATTTTTCAGTTGCTTTTGGAGTTAGGAATGGTCTCTCAGGATTGGAGGGATGCTGTCTTTGTTCCTTTGTACAAGGCAAAAGTTGGTCAGACTAAATGTGAGAACTATCGTGGTATTAGCATGTTGAATTTGCTACGGAATATGTTTGGCAAGACTAATGTTGATAAGATATGAAGTTTAACGCTAGAGAAGGCGTGTGATTTACAGAGTGGTTTTGTACATACATTTATATACCACCGGGAGCAATTCAATGGGCTATAAACTCTCGGCGGTCCCTAATTTTGGGCGACTGGTTCCAGGGAAGGAAGAGAACCAGTACCGTAAGACAAAATAAAACATCCATACCACAACGGGATTCGAACCTGGTCCCATTTCGGACGAATGCTCAGAAGTCAGCGCTTATACCACTGGGGCGGCCAGAGTGGTCTTTCGCTTTATAAAGGCTGGCAGTTATAACAAAGTAAATTTATCCGTCGTTTTTGGTCCACGCCGGGAATCGAACCCGAGTCCTCTTATTTCGGAGCAAGTCGCTCTACCAACTGAGCTACGCAGACGTTCGTTCTCGCTGCTATCTGCCTTTATCTCGTGTGCGTCCTGCGTGGCAGGCACGTCACACAGTACATTAACGAAAGTAACTGGATTACGTATCATGACAGAAAAATGTATATTTCTTAGTGTGAAATTTTTTGCTTTTTTGATAGATTTGAAAAATTATTATAAACGGGTATACGGGGTGTTTTCCAGGAAATGTCTTGAATAATTACAAAATACAGGTAACGCCGCTTTTCAAAAGTTTGCTTTACGGCACTTCGCTTTTACAAAACATCTACATTAGCAATTGTTTTCGCTAACCGAAAAGAAATCCGAAGAGGATTTTCGTTTTCACGAAAAAAGGGGAAAAGCGAAATTAGCGTTCAGCGTTTGTTTTGCAGCGAACCGTTATGGAGGCAGCGCGCACCCCGAAGAACAGGAGTGGCGCTTCCAAGCTGCTTCCCCGGGAACTGCACTGAGCACCAAGCCCCATAGCTTTGAACTGTGTCTGTGATAATCTGTGATCTATCCCAATTTATTTTGTGCATCCGTTAGCAAGATGTGTCCTAAGGTATCAGAGAAGCTTAAGAGAGTTCGAAATATTATTTCGATTAGCATAAAACTGGACGTAATTAAAAGTTTCGATTGTAGTGAATGAATTAAAGACGTGCGTTTGTTGTACTTATCCGTTTACCATTCGTACTATTTAAATGCAGAAAGGAAGAACGGGTGGCGCAGTGGTCTCAGCGCTGGCTTCTAATAAGGACAAGTCGCATATTCGTTCAGCTCCCGAGTGATAGTCGGTTCTTGCTTGACCTTGGATTTTTTGTGTTGTTTTAAGCGTTCCTGGTAACATTTTGTTGTATTCTACACTCATTTCCACTTCACAAGCAGTGATTGTGGACAGCCACAGGTTTGTGGTTTTATCTTTTTGAGTGTTGCAAGGTGTAGCACTTGCTCACGTTAGGATTCGTGGCAGAGATGGCCGCAACCTCTACTATCTTCTCTACCGCTTCACATGCTGCTTCATCGACTTCTAGTTCTACTACTTTGCATTCATCAGCTTTGAATGTGCCTGCTTCCTCACCTGTGCTTCCTGATATATCTACTATGTCTTCTACAAGCAACGTCCCATATACTGATTGAACCAACTCTAGTGTTAGGGCAAGTGATGTGTGCCCACCCCCACACCCTCTTGCATTTGCGACTGTTGTTGGTGGCTCATCTCAGCGGATTACTTCACTTTCTGGTAACGTTGAACTTACCAGAGTGGATAAAATATTGAAGATTTTGGTTTCTGAAGAATCTCATGAAGGTAAGCAGTATAACTCTGCATTACTTCTTAGTGTCTTTTTTCAATCGTTGCTCGACAACCCCCTCCCACTTTATCTAGATGCTATTTATAAAGTTGTTCCCGAAAAGCAGATAGTGTCTATTATTCGTATGGGAGAGGGAATCATAGTGCAATTTACAGACCCCACTACTGTTGATAAAATTCTTTAGTCAGGAATTGATATTAGACATTTCCATTTACAACCTATTCCTGATTCACATAGACCTGTTACTGTTACCCTCTCGCCGGTGCCGACAGCCATCCCGGATTCAATACTAATTAAAGCATTAGGGTCTTTTGGACGAGGGATTGGTAAAACGAAAATTCTTCCTGGTTCAGGTCGCGACTCGCACTACAGTTCAGTGCAAGGAGGACGTCGACAGTACCGTATCATATTTCCTAGTGATGAAGCTATTGTTGAACGTCCGACATCAATGGAACTCAGCATTGGCGCCCGCACATTCGTTAATGTGTTAGCTGGTGTCCAGTGCTTTACGAGCAAGGCTGAAGGGCACGTCGTGTCTGAATGCCCACATCGTGTTCTACAGGACAGTTCTGCTGCCGCTTCTACTTCTATTTCCAGTACAGGAACCTTCATCGGCTTTATTTGCTGCTCAACCAGAAACTGCAGGAAAACCACCTGTAATACCTTCTACAGACTCTACTTTTACTGGTAATCCTGTTGCTTCAGATTCTGGATCTCCTTAATTTGATAATGTTCGGCCATGTCCGACTTTGACCTGTACTTCAGTGGGTTTACATAATCCCCTTGATATGGACACTTCAAATTTTACATATCTGCTACCACCTCAACAGGCCACCTAGTCTCAGACAGCTAATAAACGCTCTATTTCCCCAGCTTCACCACGATGTACTCGTGCGTCTTCTCGTTCCAGTTTACGAAAAAAAACCACACTTTAACCACTCACTCTCGACGTTCTTCTGCTTCACCTATCCAGGACAGTCAATACGCTATTTCCACATACAACACTTATGGCATCCTTACCGATTCGGCAGAAAAAAGCATGGAAACTGCGCATGATAGTGAATCGCAGTCTGCTTCTTCAGAAGGTTAATGCCCCCCTCCCCACAGCCTTCTTGACTTTCCAGAAGTTTTCCAGGACAGCAATGTCCCCAAGTCGTCATTTACTCTCCCTGAATTAATATCTCTCTATCAGTGTCCGAAAAAGAGCCACATTATGCAAATACCATGTGTGCGGAGGAATTTACAGCGCCTTCCCGAAATGGTTCAACAACTCGCAGCGCTCAAGGAAGTCTTTAGTAATGTCTCTCTGCCGTCTTGGGCCATCCAATATGGTAGAAGGACAAAATATATGGTTAAGGTTCTCATGCCTAAACTTGCAGAATATCTTTAACCATACCCCAATGATGCTCCGTTTCATACAAATCAGTTATTTATTTGTTTACCTGCTACAGGCAAAATACGCCTGTAGCAACGTTTCAACGCTCTTCTTTTGTACGTACCAATGGACGGGCACACGAATTTTTTTCTTTTTTGTGGGGAACGAAGGTTTTTTTTTTCTTGTTAAGAACGTCTTTTTGTAGTATGTGCTTATTGTGTTTTGTTTTCTTTCATCACCAGGAAGTGTGACTAATGTTTCTTTCTCGTGATGAGAATACCGCATGTTGTGTTAACAATGTCTCATCGTGTTGTGCGTAGTCATCGCTGAACTTTTTGCGTCTTCCTATGATGAGCTCCTTAATTCACAGTGAATCATAGCGCTTTCCACGACGGACGTTTTCTGCGAAGCCGGCACCCAACATCAAGCTGGCTTTTTTTCCCACTTCTTCATCAATGATTTTCCTACATTTCTTCAACAATTGATCATTTGTTTTTTGTTCCTCCGAAATTTGAACATTCCCCGACTGACTTTCACTGACTTTTATGAACAGTCCTATATATGCGTCACTTTTTGTTACTTCTGTTAATTGCTTTGTCAGGTGAAAAACATGATGGGATCGACAACGCGCGACGACAACCCGGTGATTGTTAATATTTGTATATATTTGTTTCTCAATAAATACCATTTGGATTCTGACCATTCGTCCGAGAAGCGTCCGGGTTCGAATCCCGGTGAGGCATAGATGTTGTGTTTGTCTTACGGCTCTGGCTCTCTCCCATACCTGGAACTAGTGGCCCTAAATTGGGGACGGGCGACTGCTTATAGCCCACTGAGTTGTTCATGGTGATCGTTTAAACCCAATAAATAAAAAAAGAATCTTGAAAGCTGCCGAAGTTTTTATTGGTTCTACTGTTAGCAAAGTGGTCTCTTTTAGCCTTCTTCCAGAAATGAGAAAAATGTGTATTTAACAATATGCTGTGTATTTATCATATCATTCCTGCTTTTACCATATGATAGTGTTATTTTAGGTTTTATGTGTTATTTGGTGGGTTATTTTGTCTGTCAGAGAACGCTCAAAAATGTTTCCCATATAAATTAATGGTAATTGTTTCTTCGCTTTACGCCACTTCGGCTTACGAAAGGTTTCATAGGAACACTCTACTTTCGGATAGCTGAGAAAACCTGTAACTCGAAATCTGCTAGTACAGTATGTATGAAAATGGTGTACACTAGCAGTATAGAGCGTGTAACTGTGAATTAGTGTTTTATGAAAATAGCTTTCTATTGCTGAAGGGATCAAACAAGTTTGTGTAATGTTACCATTGCTGTTCAGCACATTTATGGATGCATGTATGCGTGATGCCAAAATAGACAGTAGTGGTTTATTTTTTGGAGATTCCATTTCTACAGGTTGCTGTAAGCTTATGGTACCGTTATGCTGGTAGAGAGCAAAAGTGAGTTGCAGAGTATGTTATACCCGAAGTAAGAAGTTTGTATGTAACTCAATCAAAAACCTATGTGAAGGTTTTCAAGCTAGAAATTGTTACTACTGAGTACAAAATCAGTCTACATGGTACTGTGTAAATGCGCTTGTGTATTAACTAAGCATGGTCAGCAGTGCACTAAACAGGTCAGAAGGTGAAATCAGTCGGCGAATGAATTCGTCTTTGAAAGTCACAGCGGTTTCTAGAGGATTTTACAGGTCAAATGGTGAAATCAGTCGGCGAGTGAATTCGTCTTTGAAAGTCACATCGGATTCGAGAGGATTTTACAGGTCTGATGGGTTCTCGAAAAGAATCCGAATATCTGTCTATGAAAGTACAATTATTTCTACTCTGCTGTACAGAAGCAAATCCTGGTTATTCCAAAAATATACAGGAGTCTCTTGTACTCTGGCGAATTGCTTTACATACTGGAAATTAGGTAAAGGGATAAGGCAGGTTCTGATCATGAGAGATTGAATAAAGGCGCAAGCCACTTTCTGATCATGAGAAATTAAATAAAGGAGCAAGACACGTTCCGACCATGAGACGATCTGATCATGAGAAATTAAGTAAAGGGGCAAGACACTTTGTGATCATGAGAAATTAAATAAAGGTGCAAGACACGTTCGGATCATAAGAAATTAAGTAAAGGGGCAAGACACGTTCCGACCATGAGATGATCTGATCATGATAAATTAAATAAAGGCGCATGACACGTTCTCTTCATGAGAAATTAAGTAAAGGGGCAAGAAACGTTCCGACCATGAGACGTTTTGATCATAAGAAAATAAGTAAAGGAGCAAGAAACGTTCTGATCATGAGAAATGAAGTAAACGGGCAAAGACACGTTCTGATCATTCTGATCATGAGAAATTAAGTAAAGGGGCAGGATACGTTTTGATCATGAGAAATTAAGTAAACGGGAAAGGCACGTTCTGATCATGAGAAATTGAGTAAAGGAGCAAGACACGTTCTGATCATGAGAAATTAAATAAAGGGCAAGATACGTTTTATTCATGAGAAATTAAATAAAGAGGCAAGATGCATTCTGATCATGAGAAATTAAGTAAAGAGACAAGACACGTTGTGATCATGATGAATTAAGTAAAGAAGCAAGAGACGTTCTGATCATGAGACGAAAGAAAATGTTTTGCAGGAGTGTAATGTGAAGCAAAATGCCGTTAGTAAGATGATGACAAATATTCTGAGATGGCTTCGCCATGACGAAAGAATGAGCGGCGAGATGACAATTAATTCAGCGCAAGTGGCAGGAGAGCAAGATTTTCAAGGAAATTGTATGAGGACTAAATTCTGGAATGTGTAATGTTTTGAACGTATTTGATTGAATATATCAGTAAATTGTCTATGTCACACCAAAACAGACTATTAAGTCGATAGATACTCTTTGTACTGAATGTTACGTAAAGTTAAATCGTTCTCCTGGTAGCTTAAAACATATAACATATGCACTGAGTGGCCAAATCATTATGGCTGCTTTGTTAGAACGTTGATGGGCCACCTTTAGCCTTTACTACTGCTTGCGTTCTTCTTAGTATGAACTCTATTAAATGTCGGTAAGTGGCTCGGGGTATATTAACACAGACGCGACGAACTGCACCCTCCAGCTCGTGAAGATTTTATGGTAGAGGATCCAGCTTTCTGACGCCTTTTTCGACCACAAATGCTCCGTTTGATTGAAGTCCGGTGATTGAGGAGGCCAATGTAGCAGGAAAAAGTATCCGCGATGCTCCTCAAACCATTCGCGTACAATGCGAGCATTATGACACGGAGCATTGTCCTTTTGGAAGTATTCATCTCTGTTGGCATAAACCATTAACATAACTTGGTTGGCCGCGATATTTAAATACCATTGAGTGGTCAGACGTGTGCTCCAACGAATCAAAGTATCCAAACAGTCCCACAAAAACATTCCCCAGACCATTACGTTGCCTCATCCAGCTTGAAGAATAGTGACGATGCAAGATGGGACAATGCTTTCTTGCTGCTGTCTCTATGTCCTCATCCTTCCATCTGCATGTTGTAGTTGAAAACGTGTTTCGTCGGAGAATTACCCTTTTCAGCTCATGTACTGTCCTATTCTTCTGTTCTTGAGCGAACTGGGGTGTTTTTGTTAGATAGCTATTGCTTACAGACAGACTGTCTGCTTCTTCAGCCCATTCGATATAATGTACGCCAAACTGTATGTCCCCTGATTCAGATTATCTGTAATCTAACAAAGTGTTGCCCATCTGTTTGACTGAACATGTCTGCCTACTCTTCGCGCAGCTCGAGAATCCATTACCAGTGAACGACCACATGCCTTACGCTCAAACCTAGTTTATTTGACTCGTGGTCCACTCTCGGTAAACTTTAACAACTGCTGTTCTCGGACATTTCACAAGTGCAGCCGTTCAACGTCCATCAGATCGCGTGTTTTATCCATTATTTATTGCACAATGCACTTTATTAGTCTCTGCATGCATTCAGCTATTTTGTTTGAAATGGTCTAATGGTCATAATAATTTTGTCACTCGTTGTGAATAAGGAAGAACTGGAAAGCCTATCAAATAAATATAGTTGAGCAGAAGTACTGCATGAAAATGTATGTAGCATTTCAATATTGAGGACAACAGGCTCGAACACCTGCTGAGATCAGGATTGCCAAGGACCGATAACATTGACATACTGGTTGACACTGTGATGGCCTAATCCGGTGTTACTACACAACAATTGGCAGCTGGGGGGAATCTTCCCAATCCACCATCGTTTTTCACATACACCATCTTGGTTTCTCCTCCGGGCAGCATCAAATCCCATACAGCACAAAACGTTTCAGATATGTGTCAATAATGTTATAAACTCTCAATTTCGTTACACTTTCAGAGATAGATATCTTACAATTGCGTTTCAGCAACATCTATTTTGGAACATAACTCTTTCTACATTACGGTTACGTTAAAAATAGCATTCATTGATGTTTTATAGTTTCCACTGTACATAATTGCTACCTTGATACACTGCCGGACAATTGCTAAGGACGGATGACAATAGCAACGATAGCAACCATAAAATGGAAGGCAGGAAAATATGGAAATTAGCATAAGTGCGGGATACAGTAAGACGTGTTATGCGCATGCAAATTTTGGGGTGCCGAACTTGTTCGTGACGTCATAGCGCTGATAAGAGATATAAAGGATTTGACGCGTATTGACCGTTGTTGTTCAAACGCAAAGTTGAAAGGGAAAGAATCAATTGACGAACTTGCAATTTTCAGTATGTCTTCCCGACATCACATAGATAATTTTACGCGTGGCCGTTGTATTGGCAAGATCGAAGAAGGGCGAAAAATAACAGATGTTGTCAGGGCGTTCGACGTCAGCCACAGTGTTCTTTCAAGGCTTTGGAAATCATTTCAAACAAATAGAGAGTGTAGCAAACGTCACGGGGGAGGTCGTGTTCGCAGTACGACACCTGCAGAAGATCGGTACATAGTGCTATCAACAAAAAGACACCGGCGCAGCACAGCTAGTGAGGTAGCAAATCAGTTCATGGCTGCTACTGGCAAGCAGATCTCCCGAAAAACTGTCGCCAGACGTTTGCATGAAGGAGGACTAAACGCCCGCCGTCCTGTTGTGTGCATCCCATTGTCCAGACGTCACCGTACCGCCCGTTTGCAATGGTGCCATCAACATCGCAATTGGACTGATAACAACTGGTCTGCTGTCCTCTTTTCAGATGAGAGTAGATACAGTCTAACGTCTGATTGTCGACGACAACTGACCTGGCGGGATAGTGGTACTGCATATTGTCCAGCAAACGTACAGGAAAGGGACCGATATCCGACATGTAGTGCCATGGTATGGGCTGGCATCATGATCAATGGCCGTACGTCCCTCTATGTGCTTCCAACTGGGACTATGACTGGCCAACGATACATTAATGATGTTCTGCTACCTCATGTTCGCATGGTCAATGGTACTGTCGGTGATAGATTCATTTTCATGGACGACAACGCAACATGTCATCGAACAGTCGCTGTCCAGGAGTGTCTTGAGAGCGAGGATATTCAACGCCTCGTATGGCCAGCACGTTCTCCAGATCTGAATCCCATTGAAAATGTGTGGGATGCTTTGGGGAGGAGTCTTGCTGGTCGCCAATGCCCTCCAATAAACAAGGACACCTTCATCCGTGCACTGACAGAGGAATGGGATAAATTACCCCAACAGCTGCTTGATAATGTTGTGCAAGGCATGATACGACGTGTGGGATCTTGCATCGCCGTCCACGGTGACCATATCCCGTATTGACATCTTACGCCGGAACGCCTGCGGACGGTAATTGTATTTTTTTCACGTTTACGTATTCTGCACCAAATGGCCTGTTTGTCCCTTAAACACGTTCCAAAGCTTTCTGGATTTCAGAGCACAATAAATTGTCTTTCTTCTAATGTCCTGGTATTCTGACATTATTTTATTTCACTTGGCATCCAACCACACTTACTTTTTTATACGCTATATAGCCGTTTATGATCCGTCCTTAGCGATTGTCCAGCAGTGTATTACATTCCGGCGATATTTAAGATTTTTGGTTTGGCAACGGCGTGGATGCGCATTTATGTCATTTCACCGAAGCACTCTCGTAGTCGTATGTCCACGTGCTACTGGGATATTCTTTAGTGATACTGTCGTACTCGTGTTAGTTGATTTAATATTTCATTTTTTTTTTAATTTGTTATTCGAGATCATCTGAAAGTAAGTAATTGTTTCGCTTATCATAATTTTGAAATTCTAAAAATCACTTTATAAAATCTAAGTACATGGCTGTGCTGTTGGATTAGAATAATATACCTGCATGTTTTTTTTTTACTTGAAGCTGAGAAATTTCATATTGGTAGGTATTTAGAGAAATGACGAATTTGATTTTCTTTCTCTTCTTCGCTGAAATATAGTATATTCCACATGTAAAACAGAAATTCAACGCCCTCATTTGGGACCGATTTTTATTTCTTTTGTTATCAACATACACTGCTGGCCACCCAAAATGCAACACCAAGAAGGAAGCATCCCATTGGCCTGAAATTCGCAGCATGCGTCGCCCGCGAGAGGACATGCAAACGATTAGCATTGCAGGGCATATGCAGATCATGTACGCCCGGCACGCCACTGGGAAGCACTATAAGAAGAGTGCACAGAAGGCGGGGTGTAAGTAATGGAAGTGTATTGTGCTGCCGGACCTGTGCGTGGGAAGTTTTCTGATGCCTCGTCGCAGAACACGACAGTCATTCCAGCACGTTTCGGAGTTCTACAAAGAACGAATAGTGGCTTATCGCGACAGCGGTTTATCGTACCGAGACATCGGCGTCCGTGTGGGACGACATTCAGCCACAGTGAGACGAGTATGGATTCGGTGGGTGCAGGAGGGACGGACAGACTGACGTGAGCGATTGATGCAACCGCGGCACACCACCGAACGAGAGGACCGGCATGTTGTGCGGTGGGCATAGGCACCTCGCACCACCACATCACGAACGTTAGCGCAGGAATTAGGGTGTGTTGCGCAATAACCTGTGGAAGCACGTACCGTTCGACGTCGTCTGCAAGAGCAAGGACTTGTCGTACGGCGCCTATTGCTCCGATTACCATTGACATTACACCACCGGCGAGTGCGGCGGCAGTGGGCCGTTGAACGCAGCACCTGGACTACGGAATGGCACGACAATGTCTTCTCCGAGGAATCCCGCTTCTGCCTGCAACACCTCGATGGTCGGAACCGCGTGTGGCGGCACCGCTACGAGAGACTGTATGACGCCTGCATTATGCATCGCCACACCGGTCCGTCGCCTAGCGTTATGGGTTGGGGCGCAATTGGATATGACACCCGCACCCCTCTGGTACGCATCACCGGTACACTCAACAGCACCGCTACATCTCCGACGTTTTGGAGTCTGAAGTCCTTCCTTACGTGCAGGACCATCCAGTGACCACGTTTCAACAGGACAATGCGCACCAGCACGTGGCAAGCATCATGCAACAATTCTTCACGGCCCACCAGGTGTTACAGCTGCCGTTGCCCGCCTGTTCTCCCGATATGTCTCCCATCGAACACGTCTGGTCGCTGACCGGCAACCGAGTGGCCCGGCAAGCACCACCCGCTGCTACGACTGATGAACTGTGGCAACGTGTGGAAGCAGCCTGCACCGAAATACCCCAAGCCCACATCCAAAGCCTCTTTAGTTTGATACCGCGGCGTGTAGCAGCCGTTATTACCAGCCTATGGGGGACACACGAACTATTTGATGTCTGCGTGTTCCTCAAGTCGCACGGGCCTATAAGCTCAATCGTTTCATCTTTGTATCTGTTGTTACGTGTCCAGTAAATCTGGCTTTGCTATCTCGTGTCCTTCTTGGTGTTGCATTTTGGGGGCCAGCAGTGTATTTCAAATACGTAACAGTAATGTAACGAAGTTACAAATATATTTCAAATACGTAGTACAGTAACATGAAGTTGGCATGTTGAAGTTACAAAAACCTTTCACTGTCACGTATGAGTTTTATTTCAAAATTATGTAACGTTTGAGGACATTTTGACGTAACCGAAAGGTTTCTGAAACTTTACTGTTACATTGCGCAACGTATCTGAAAAGACAAATGTTTCAGTGCTACGTTCTTTTAACATATATGAAATATTCTGTGCTGTGTGGGAGGGTTCGCCATGAACTGATATTCCGGCAGGCGGGACAAGGTGTCTCCCTCCCTCCCCCTCTCTCTCTCTCTTGCTGATTGCTGTAAAATCCATAGGACAATAGGTTTTTGTGACCGCAGATATAAAGCAGATATCCCCACGTTATCCTACTGCAGGAAACCAGTGGATGGCCGCCACGGTGGCGCGGTGAGGAATGTATGTTATGTTTGTCTTACGGCACTGGATCTCTCCCTTCACTGGAACCAGTGACCTTAAATTAGGGACGGGCGACTGCTTATAGCGCATCGGGTTACTTACGGTGGTCGTTAAACCTCCAATAAAAAAAAGAAAAAAGAAAAAGAAACAGTGGATGAGGTCATGCCAGGACTAAAAACCAATTGTGCGAAAAGAGCTGTTCGAGTGGAAAGTCATGTTGTGCATTTGGTTGAAGTGTGAGGGATCTGTGTACTGGAAACTCGTGCCAGATGGTCAAGCTGTAGAAAAAGGCAGCCTCTGTGCCGAAGAATTGCAGCGGGTCCATGATGACCTGCGCCAACACTATCCAGTGGTCATCAATAGAACGCGGACGATGATACAAACAAAATCGTGTACTTATCTCTACCGGAGCTTCTGGGAGCAATATAAACACACCAGCCACTGAATTAGAAACATGTAGGGTGATGAACGTAAGCTTAACGCAACGCGCATGGAAATACGCCATGCAATCGAGGCAAATAAATTATATAAGACTTCTGCTCGTCAGTGACCGTCAGTTGTGACGGTCACAGCGGAAAAAAGCAATGGATCTTTCTGAGTTTGGTAAAGGGCTTAATGTGGGTGAGCCGGCGGGATGGGTCGAATATTTTGAAAACTGCAGGGCTGACTGGTTGCTAAAACAGTGAGATAGCACACGTCTTTAATCAGTGAAAACATAACCCACACTGCTAATTGAAGGAGCATAACTATTGCGTGACAACAATATATCGGGAACGACATCGCCGTCCTTTGTGACGAATTTTAGGAAGAAACAGAACTTCCTGTGTGCAGCAATTGACCGAAGCACTCAACTAAGACTTTATGAGACCCACACCTCAGCGAACTGTGCGCAGGTAATTGAAAACAATCAGTATTGGCAGTCGTACGTCTATACGGAAATGACTGAATTCTGCGAAGAACAGGGGAGTCCATCTATAGTTATGTCAGGAATACCGTGAGACTGGAACTCTGGGAGAAAATCGCGTGGTTCGACAAATCACATTACACCTCTTTTTCTACCGACAGTAGGCAAAGAGCTTAGCGGGAGCTCCCATGTAGCAATGGGCCCAGCTTTCCTTGTAAATACAACCCAAGGTGCTGGAGGTTGTGTAATGGTGTGTGGTACGTTCTGTTGGTACGAAACTGGTCACCTGGTGTTACAGGAAGATCGGGTGTCTTCCAAAGTTTATCTGAACAAGGTTGCAGATAAAATCTATCCTGCAATGTTAACTTTTATCCAGCAGGTGACGGCTGTTTCGTAGACGACTACACAGCAGTGGTCCAGCGAGCATGTCAGTGACTTCCACAATGGAATGCAGATCCGGGCTAACTGCCCACCAAAAATCCCGGATCTGAACCCCATTGAAAATATATCTGACGTATTAGGAAAAGAGGTCGAGAAGCAAAGTTCGCTTCCGTCAAATCCGTGCCTATTAATGCTCTGGTAAGAATGCTTCCGCATAGCTTCGCCTTAGAACGACGGATTTTTTTTTTGGTTAAAACACACACACACACAAACAGGTGCGCGCGCGCGAGGACGAAAGATAAGAACTAAACGATTTTGAGTTCATGGTTCTCCAACCGAATTCCAAGAAGATCATTTGAAGTATTAGGGCCCATTGTTTCTCCTAAATCAGTTTTTATATTATTTATTGTAACAAAAAGTTCTTTCCACTTTTGCTTCGACCGGCAATCCCTGTAATGTGCTAAAATTCAAATTACTCGGAAACTTGAGACTTGTCGTTCAGGGTGGTGTAGTGGTTAGCATACTCGGGCGAAACAGGGAGACGCGGATCCGATTCCGCTCTAGGACGATGAAATTTTCAAGTTTACGGATATTATTTGACTTACCACGCTCCTCATAATTTACACAAATAGACGGAATCACAACTTTTAATTTGAATTGCATACTGGTGTAATCCCGTATTTGCCGCCCCGGTGGCGCAGTGGTCTAAGCGATGGCCTCTGATCATTCATCCGAAAGGGGTCCGGGTTCGAATCCCGGTGAAGCATGGATGTTGTGTTTGTCTTACGGCACTGGCTCTCTCCCTTCCCTGGAACCAGCGCCTCTAAATTAGGGACGGGCGACTGCTTATAGCCCATTGAGTTGCTCACGGTGGTCGTTAAACCTCCAATTAAAAAAAAATCCCGTATTTCATGGTCAAGGTGTAGAAATTTCCTATTGTTTCGAAGTCATATTGCATTTTCAGTAATGTTTTATTCAGACAGTCCTTTATTGTAGCACTACAATTTCCACCACAAAAAGTTACCCACTAATCACAAAATTCATCGTAGTTCATCATTAAATGCATCACAAAGTGAGATGCCATTCTATTGAAATTACAGGCAGTTCAAAGGGTGCACTAAAAACGGTAACAAATCGCGTTCTGAATTGTAAAAGGGTCTCCTTTGGTGGGAGTTGAAAAGTCTCAAGCCTTTGTAACAATGGTATTAGGTAAAGTATTAGATCGGGGGTCTTACACTTGGATGATATTTCATAATAAACCACTTATGCATATACACTCCGTTTTAATGGTGCAATGCACTTTACAAACGCCAAGCTTTCGCACTCCGAACGGGAGGCTTTCTGAAATCAAAAACTGAATACGTTAGACAACAAGAAAGCTAGGTCAAAGTATTTCTTAGTGTCTGGAGTAAATAAGTGGAAAGATAAAAATTTGTAGCTCTTTTATAAAAAAGAAATCATATTTTCAATTCTTTTCTTCGCTTTATTGTATCTTTCAGGTTCCCAGTTCTAATGGCTCTGGACAGATGGAGAACGCAAAAACCTGTTCCACAAACACCAAATCCCATGTAATTTTCTAAGAATGTACACGTGTCCGCCACAAATTTATATGTTAAAAAAATTGTTTCAAATTTGAAATTCCTTTTATCCTTCCGACATTCGAATCCCCTTACCTTCCGACATTCGAATCCCACAAGTATTAATTATTCCATATTAGAAATATGAAATAATTAATATTTGTGTTACCAGGTAAGAGAGAAAAAGGAACACTCATTGATCGGGAAGCTGAAAACTGTGGATGACATCATGATCAAAGTAGACTCATCAGGGGTAGTTTACCAGACAAACAGGGCGATCCATTTGGGTAGGGATAATTTTAAAATGCTATGGTGTGGCTTGTAACATATATAATTAGTCAATATTTGGCAGAAATTACCTTTATGGATAGGAATTCGTCTAGTCCTCTAAATAATTCTCTTTGCGGATTCAGCAGAATGCATACCGGGTGCTCAATTATTGTCACGTGTTTTCTAACATATGCGGAGTGATTTGTGCGAACGCTGCGGAACTTTTCACTTTCACGTCATCCAGACTATGAGCTCTTTGTGCGTAGACAATGTTCTTCACAAATCCCCACTCGAAGAAATCGGGAGGAGTGAGATACGAAGAGTTGCAGGCCAAGGAGTAGGGCCATCGCGGACACACCAGCTGTCATTGAATCTGTTGTTGAAGAAATTCCTGACTTCCAGTGACGAGTGGGGTGGTGTCCCGTCTTGCTCTAAAAAGACATCGTTATCCAGTTGTGGTACCAAGAAGATTTTTAGAATGTCCAGGTATGGCGCTGATTGTACAATGTTCTCAGAGAAGAAAAAAGGACCGTGTAGTTGGCGACGATTCACCGCACACCATACATTTACCTTACGGCTTCTTCTTTCCGCTTCGTAGAAGCCGGTTGTCTTCAAGAGTCCGCAAACGAGGTCATGTAGATGCCTAGACAGGCTTCCATCCAAAATGGCAATTTCTGCCAAATATTGACTTATTATATTTGTTATAAGCCATGCCACAGCATTGTTAAATAATTCCTACCCAAACGGATCACCCTGTATTGCTAAAAGAACTGACCACCGTTAGACAACCAAAACACCAAACTGCATAATAAAGAACAGAGTAAGAATGCCACATCGGAGATCAATTCATGAAATCCAGTGGCATGGCGGAGTCACATGGAAGGCATTTGCTCAAGACAGAGAGTTGCGGAAGAGTCTTGGACAGTCTTTCAGAAGCTTTAGAGGGCATACAGGAGACTGACGAAACCAAAATAGGCTGAACCTTATAACCGGGTGAAAAATCAGAACGCGCTGCGAAAAAGTAAGAAGATAATCCAACATGAGTAAGATTAAATTGTTCGCTGCTATTTATCTATGTGCATATTAAAGAGAAGCACATCATTGTATCCACATCATAAAAATACCAGATTTATATAAAACAAAATTAAATGGTTTTAAAACACATTACTTGAAACACAGTGTTTTTTTGTTTTGTTTAATTGTTGTACAATCCAAGACATCAGCTCAAGTCTCGTCTTGCGCTCAAGCGTTGTTTTCATCTTAGGAAATTTCACAGCCATATTTGTCTTTTGTTTATTTCGCCGTTGCCCAGCATTAATTGCTTACTTTATCTTATTGCTGATATTTTCCCTTCCCCATGTTTTACTGTTGCGTTTCGTTTCCCTTTCGTGCCCTCAGATGATCGTAATTACATCCATCATACTGAAAGACTTTTTAGCCAGAGAATTATAACTTTATTTTAGATAAATGGTATAACTTTGATAATATGAATTCTTTTGAGCGGTATGCATAAATTCTTACAATTTTTCCAACTTCGTCACTTCCATAATACACTATCTACCAACAAGTAATTGGACTCCCCTGTAATCTACGATATCTGCGGTCCTGATACACGTCACGGCCGCTGCCGTTAAATATCGTGTGGGAAACAACAACGCAACCAGTCGCATGCAAGATGCCACGCAGTACGGAGCTCTCTGATTTCGAGAAAGGTGTAATCGTCGGGTATCACAGAAATGGCCGACCCATACGTGACATATCCAGGGAGTTTAATTACCAAAATCGACAGTGGCCTACGTGATTGGCAAGTGGAAGATGAGAGGCGACTGTCGGAATGTGCCCTGACCCGGCAGACCCACAAAACTGGAAGTTAGAGACCGACGGGTGCTGGCCAGAGAAATTCGGAAGAACCGCACCAAATCGATGGGCCACATCCGCGAGGAGTTTCAACAGGCATTCGAGAGTGTTCTTTTGATGAATACCATCCGTAAGGAAGCCCATCTGCTCGGTTATCATGGACGTGCTGCCGCCCACAAGCCTTTGATCACCAAGTCCAATAGCGCTGCTCGGCTAACGTGGTGCAAAGAACGCCGACAGTGGACCGTTGAACAGTGGAAACAGGTTCTCTGGAGCGACGAATCAAGGTTCACTCTCAACCGTTCGGATGGCAGGCAGGGTCTGGGTTTAGCGTCTGCCTGGAGAACGCCTCCTGCCGGAATGTATTGTGCCAACTGTGAAGTTCGGCGGCTGTGGAATTATGCTATGGGGGTGTTTCTCTTGGTATGGCACCGGACCCTTGGTCGCAATTCCTGGTAGACTCAACGCCGAGACCTATTGCACCATTTTGGATGACTATGCGCTTCCTACGTTGTGGCAGTTTTACGGGGTGGACCCATGTTACTTTCAGGATAACAATATCACCTGTCATGTTGCGAGGTCCACCATGGCTTGGTATGGTGACAATGGGGTTAATCGAATGGACTGGCCTGTGCAGAGCCCGGACCTTAACCCTATCGAGCACCTCTGGGACGAGTTGGAGCGTCGACTTAAGGGGTGCCGCCACCGTCCGAAATCGGTGAAGGAACTCACCTGTCTTCTCCAAGCCGAGTGGAAGAAAATACCGCTAGCCGTCGTACAACACCTGGTTGAGAGTATGCCCCGGAGGGTCGCAGCTGTAATCGCCGCTCGTGTAGGCTCCACTAACTATTGAAGGTGAATAAACTTCGTTTTTCTTTGCTATCACAGGTATCCAATTACTTGTTGGTAGATAGTGTAGTATAACTACACTATTTATCCAAATTTATTGGCGTAGATAAATTTGAATGCGTTCGAATATTTGAGGAGTTCTATTATCCAGTTTACAGTTTGCTGTCTACCTTCCTTGAAAAAGGCATCTGGTTGATGTGCGAAAGCTTGGAAACTATGATTTTATCTAAGCCAATAAATTCGGATAACTAGTATAGTTATACTATCTTATGTCTAGTTGGTGCACAATTCCTTGTGTTATTATTTCGTCACTTCCGTTCTCGAACAATTTTTGCTCTCTTATCAGGCTGCAATGCAAACATTTATGGTGAATACAGCATTTACGACAACACGGGATAGTCGGATAATCGCGGATCCAACTCTGTGGTACAGTGGTTTAAGCGCTGACTTCTAGATGGGTCCGGGTTCGAACCCCGGTGAACCGTGGATTTTGTGTTTGGCTTACGGCACTGGATTTCTCCCCTGCCTGGAACCAGTGGCCCTAAATTTGGAAAGGGAGACTGCTTATAGTCCATCGAATTGCTCACGGTGGGCGTTAAACCTCAAAAAAGAACATCGTGGGAAAAAATTGTCGATTACTGGAGAAATCTCCTTGAGTTCTGTTTTCAAAAAATTTTCCTCCGTTTTCCAGCTGAGCAGCAAATATTTCTCGAATAAAATGATATTTAACAACAATACTGGATAGAAGCAATATCTTGAAGAAAGAAAAAATTAAGATTTCTATCGAAATCTTCGCTTCATTTAACTTCTGTTTTCAAAAAAATTGAAAAGCAGTCTACAGACACGGAAATCGACCTCCTCTCTCCCTAACTAATTTCGTTTCAGTTTTGCATTGCTTTTTTAAACATTAACCAAGTAAAAACGAAAAAGGCGAAATACCGCGTATTTGCGCAAGAATCTTATGGCTGAAAGCGGGAAAACGTCAATTCTATTATTTCTACTGGTACGTGCTTTGCGAATAAACTGTGGTAAGCGACTTTTTAAACATTACAGTGTAAAGTGTAATGTCATAAAGATTGTCTTGTAACACAAAGACCTACTGTAGCTTATTTTAACATAAATAGCTGATGGTAGCTACCGCGTGCTATCGGAAAAGATTATGGGCATTCCTCAGTGTGATCTTTAATTATATATATATATATGTATGTATATTTGCTCTCTATTTTGATTAACCGAAAGCTCAATCTGTGACACGGTGACCTCAGCAGAAAAACCCAGAAGATATTATGTATAACGTCCGTTTTGGGCCACATGTTGTGCGATCCCATCTTCCAATCTGCCAAGTTGACATTGACTGTACTCATCACTGATTTTCAATAAGATTAAATCCATAGAAGATCAGAACAAAGACAGCAAAACATTACGAATTCAGTATTTTAAAAGCTGTGGTAACGAAATCAAAATATTAATTAGAGTATCCGCTCTTAAACATGAATAACGAAAGTGAGATATCACGAACAGAAACGCAAACAGAAACTTTACCTGTAGGAGAAATTATTTCAGTTTGAGTTGTAGGCAAGGTTTTGTATTCTGACATTGTACGAACTAAAATAACAAGTTAGAAAACCATGCAATGCATTGATTATTATCATACGCTATCCTACATACCAGAAATCGCGCACAGACAAACCCTCCTTCTTATCCTGGCTATTGATTCGTTCAGTTTACCTCCGGAACAACATACTAAAGTTTTGTCGCAATAGAAGCATTTTTATTCAAGTTATTACTCAAGTTATGAGGATAATGGCAGAGGAATAAATCTAGCACTTGTGCCCTGATCTTTGATCCCATTTCGATGATATTAAACACAATTGGTTCCGTATATCTCCGGAACAACATACACAATGGAAGCATTTTTAGTCAAGTTATGAGGTCAATGGCTGTGAAATAAATCTCGCTCCTGTTCCCTGACCTTTGACTTCGTTTCGATCATATTTAACAGAACCGGTACAGTATATCTCCGAAACATCATGATAAAGTTTTGTCGCAATCGAAGCATTATTGCGTAAGTTATGACGCATAAGGTTGATGGAATTGATCACGCTCTTATGTCCTGACCTTTGACCCCATTTCGATGATATTAAACAGAATTGGTTCCGTATATCTCCGGAACAACATACACAATGGAAGCATTTTCAGTCAAGTTATGAGGGCAATGGCTGTGAAATAAATCTCGCTCCTGTTCCCTGACCTTTGACTTCGTTTCGATCATATTTGACAGAACCGGTACAGTATATCTCCGAAACATCATGATAAAGTTTTGTCGCAATCGAAGCATTATTACGTAAGTTATGACGCATAAGGTTGATGGAATTGATCACGCTCTTATGTCCTGACCTTTGACCCCATTTCGATGATATTAAACACAATTGGTTCCGTATATCTCCGGAACAACATACACAATGGAAGCATTTTTAGTCAAGTTATGAGGTCAATGGCTGTGAAATAAATCTCGCTCCTGTTCCCTGACCATTGACTTCGTTTCGATCATATTTGACAGAACCGGTACAGTATATCTCCGAAACATCATGATAAAGTTTTGTCGCAATCGAAGCATTATTGCGTAAGTTATGACGCATAAGGTTGATGGAATTGATCACGCTCTTATGTCCTGACCTTTGACCCCATTTCGATGATATTAAACACAATTGGTTCCGTATATCTCCGGAACAACATACACAATGGAAGCATTTTTAGTCAAGTTATGAGGTCAATGGCTGTGAAATAAATCTCGCTCCTGTTCCCTGACCATTGACTTCGTTTCGATCATATTTGACAGAACCGGTACAGTATATCTCCGAAACATCATGATAAAGTTTTGTCGCAATCGAAGCATTATTACATAAGTTATGACGCATAAGGTTGATGGAATTGATCACGCTCTTATGTCCTGACCTTTGACCCCATTTCGATGATATTAAACACAATTGGTTCCGTATATCTCCGGAACAACATACACAATGGAAGCATTTTTAGTCAAGTTATGAGGTCAATGGCTGTGAAATAAATCTCGCTCCTGTTCCCTGACCATTGACTTCGTTCCGATCATGTTTGACAGAACCGGTACAGTATATCTCCGAAACATCATGATAAAGTTTTGTCGCAATCGAAGCATTATTGCGTAAGTTATGACGTATAAGGTTGATGGAATTGATCACGCTCTTATGTCCTGACCTTTGACCCCATTTCGATGATATTAAACACAATTGGTTCCGTATATCTCCGGAACAACATACACAATGGAAGCATTTTTAGTCAAGTTATGAGGTCAATGGCTGTGAAATAAATCTCGCTCCTGTTCCCTGACCATTGACTTCGTTTCGATCATATTTGACAGAACCGGTACAGTATATCTCCGAAACATCATGATAAAGTTTTGTCGCAATCGAAGCATTATTGCGTAAGTTATGACGTATAAGGTTGTTGGAATTGATCACGCTCTTATGTCCTGACCTTTGACCCCATTTCGACCATTCTCAACAGGCTTCGTCCCCATGTTGTCCCCTACCACATACTAAAATTTCATCGAAATCGAACCATTTTTACGCGAGTTATCGGTCGGACAGGTAGACAGACAGACGGACGGATAAAGCTGGAGCATATACGCTTCTTCAACGTACGGTTGGAAAGCGTAAAAAATGAAAGAGAGCATGCGAGAAATTTAACTGATGTGTTTATCCGTAAAAATGCCGCATTCAGTAAACAAATGAGAAACGAAGTTTATTTAGTATGATATTAATATTAAAAATTTTAAGGAAAAGGGGTATGCGTAGAATTTGGAACCTTTTTGCTGTACATCATATATAGCTTCAATACTGAATATCATCGCCCGAGTAGTACAGCGATTTAAGCGCTGGTTTTTGACCATTCGTCCGAGATCGGTCTGAGTTCGAGTCCTGGTGACGCATGGATGTTGTTTTGTCTTACGGCCCTGGCTCTCACTCTCTTTCCTGGAACTACTGTCCCTGATTTATGAACTAGAGCGACTTCTGTTAAACAAGGTGGAGAGGCAACTGCCCATTGTTATTATACATTTTCTTATAATTTTCTCAAAGTGAGGGAAAGGCGACTGCCCATCGTGTTGCTCACCGTGGTCGTTAAACCCACAAGCAAAAAACAAACAATGCTTAACATCACAGATTTCCAAATATCGTTTTTAAATATGGATTGGAATGAAGCTAATTTTATCTTCTAAGGGATAGTGATAGCTAAGAATTAATTATTAGCACGAAATATGCTGCGAGTTGAATAACAAAAAAGTTATATCTACTTTCTAAACACTAATATGTAAATCTCAATTATACCTAATTGCAGCAATGATTTATCATTTATTCTGTTTAAAGGTTGGCAGCTTTTTTAGTGGTCCTTAAAAGTATTTTAAATGCTGAGACATTTTTCGCCCAAAGAACTACAACAGAACCGCGAAAGCAATCTACTCTCAAACTAAGCGCATTTTGATTTTTCAGTATTAATATGAGCTATAGAGCATAACTCCAAGTTGTCGCTATATCATCTTACATTCAAGATAGACATATTTGGCGAGACAGGGAGGAGGATTACCAAATATCTCCTTCATCTAAAATCGCACCTAATTAAAGGATTTTCTCCCTTCATATTTTCTCAGCTATTACCGTAATTTCAGCATTTTTCTACCTGCAAAATCTTCAAGTTGGATCCTGATTCTTTCCAAAGCATTAACGAGCGTACACAAATATAATCTGAACACACGCATTTTGCGAAAACACTTTGAACTTTCCTCAAAAACAAAAACTTTCCGCAAGAGATTTATGAGAATACAAGCTCAAATTCCGATGGAAAGATCTCTAGTGAATGCTTACAATCTAAAACAATAAAATTTCGTTTATCTGAAGGTTTGAAAGCTTGTCCAAGCGCACGCGTGTATCAGTTTGTTTTTCGTCATAGCAGCGGAGATCAATTTTACCCAGCTGTTGGTGTGACGTCATCTCATCCAAATAATTTTGAAATGACGTCAGCAATGTGTTATGTTACCGGATTAATTCTTTAGAAACAGGAAAATATTACGGCAGGAATTTTGTTTCCACTTTGTCTTTCATAAAACACATTTTCGTTCATCTCATCCAAATCATTCTGAATTGACGTCAGCGATGCGGTACGTCGCACGAACAACTCTTTAGAAACGGGAAAATGTTAGGTCAGGTATTTTGGTTCTGCTTTCTCGTTCATAAATGACAAAGATAATTTTTCATTTAGAATCCTACCGTATGAAATTTAGTTTTAAGATTCCCCTCGTGAACCTAAAATGATTATTTCAGATTGTCAAACCAGTTTCTTTTCTCATTTACGTCTAACACGTGAGAATTCCAAGACAGTAGGTAACAGTGTGTTATTATTATTTCATGCGTATGCTAAAGAAATATGATTTGGGAGCATTCTTTTTCCTTAAACCACGAAATTGTAAATATAAAACTATTTTTTTTTCCGCTGAATATAACCAGGTATTCTTTCATTTTTATTTGTAGACGAAATAAAAATGAAAGGAAAAAAATAAAGAAAAAAATGCTGTTTGTGCTTCTGCGCTTGAACTAGCATAATATTTTAACATTTGCAACGCCGCAATTCTAAGTCGTCGAAAATGCTTTTACAATTGGTTGTGAGCAAAAGTTCTACCCGTTTTTGTAAGCTACAAAGAAAGGAGGAGAACACAACAAATAACGTACCTACGATTTCAGATAATTGCCATCATTCTGTATGACCTCTTGTCATCTGTCTATGAGTAGGTGAATCTCACATCGGAAAAACTCCTGTGTTTTAGAGTAAAAGCAAAGTCATGTATTGCCGTTTTCACATCGTCCACATAATCGATGGTTTGTAGAGCGAACGAAGGCTTCCTGTAACGATCGAAAAAGGTAGTAGTCTGTAGGTGCCAGGTCAGGGGAATACCAACCAAAGTCCAGTAATTTTTGCCGAGTGATTAAAGCAGCATGAGGTCTAGTGTTATCATGATGAAGGATCACACCTTTCTGATTGACGAGCGCTAGACGCTTCGATGTCAGTTGTTCTCGCAATCTGTTCAACTAGTTGCAATAGAGAGTAGCATTAATCGTTCGGTTAGGTGTCAACACCTCCCAGTGGATTATTCCCTGGATATTCCACCAAACACTCAACAAAACCTTTTTGGGATGCAGTCCTCTTTTGAGATCGATGGAGCAGGCTACGCACCTTGGCACACAGTCCGTCGATGCTTTACATTAAGGTACAGTACCCATTTCTCATCACTCGTTACAATTCGTTCCCAAAACGGTTCATTTCTGTGACGAGAAAGCAAAAAAAAAAACAAAAAAAAAACACAGGTACGGATTCTCTTCCCTCGTTGCTTTGCAGAAAACTTGTCCGGAACCCAGTTATCGAACTTGGTGATGAACCCAAGCACATACATCCGTCTTTCGCCAGTTGTTCTGTGTAACGACAACGTTTTCGCCATTAACTGAATGGTTGGATGTGAGTCATTTGTTATGGCTTGGTCCACATCCTCATTAGAAACCACGGATGGACGTCCAGAACGTGGTTGATGTTTACAGCTTCTGTCTCCGTCCCTGAATTTCCAAACCAACAGCGACGTGCTATCAACTGCGTCCTTCCATACACTTGATAGATGTTGCGAATAGCTGCGACTGCAGTGCTGCCTTTATCAAACTCGTACAGTAAACAATGTCTAATGCGCTCCTTATCGCATGCTATGTTGCACCGTTCGTGATTTCCGTTACGAAGGACTTACTCGGACAAACCTTGTGCCTCTATATGCTCTACTGCTCCACGCTTTGATGGCCGAAAATTCGGCATCGCAGCGTCACCTGTGACGTAACTACTCTGATCGCAATTTGCATCTCTTACAAAAACAGATAGAACTTTTGCACGCAACCAATATTTTAACACGTTTTTCCTGTGAACGTAGTTGCTTGCCATCTGCGTGAATTTTCTTTTTTACAGTAAATGAAAGAATGCGCTCTGTAGTGCCACTATTCATTTTTCGAAGGGTTTGAGGGGGGGGGGGCACTGACAAATCTGCTTGGCTTTCTACTAATTTCATTAAAAAACAGTGTCGCAAATATTGAGACTGGCTACTGTTATTTGTTTTTGATATTTCATCCGCTGTCTATAGAAACTTATGATGTGCGGCGAACGATCAGTAGATAAATGTAGCCCCTTGCCTGTTTTATTTGTCAAATCCGTGCCTCAACCAATATGCTTTTTTCATTGTTGTAATATTCGTGAAACATAATTCCACATTTGGACATCACAAATAAAAAGAATATCTGGTTATTAAAAGCTACTCATTTTATTTTCCCCAGTAGTTATTGACGAGCTTCACCTAGTCTAGTACATAAATGGTGTTTGAAATGTCCCGTCGAAGAGTTCATTATTTTTTCGTAAACGCGATTCTGAACTGCAACAGGTCAAATATCCTGTTATGGTTGCAATTACTGAAGAAGTAGTGAAATCACTTCATAGACAGAGAAAAACAGGCTCTCCATGTAACACATTTTAAAGGAGCGTTAATCAGAGACAATATCGCCATTTGTGACTAATTCTGAAATATCCTTCGGGGTGTCCGTGCCTTTCGACATACTCTGGAAATCATACCTAAGTCCATAATACGGAAGACTTGAGTCAATGGAATGGCGCCCCTAATGCATTACTAAGGTGTAAGCAACATTTTTCTTTTCAAATTTCAGAGGACTGTCTGAACAAATTTATATTCCAAACGGTTTTCCATTTCAAAAACGCAAAACGCAGACGCGAAAAAAGAAGCAAGCCTAAAGTTGATTTCAAGCAACTAGTATCCCCTTAATTTTCAGAAATATTTTGGAGAACAGATGAAAAACATTTTACTTGTAGGTGAATGAATTTCAGTTTCCGTTGTGTGATAAGTTGCAGTCTCTGACATTGTGCTAAATGTAGAAAAGAAAGAATCAAACACGTATTACTAAAAAATGAAAAATAATTTATATGTTCACTACGTAATCCGTGCCATGCAGGGTTTAAAAAGCTATGACTGAAATGTTTTTCTTGTCATATGACACGAATCATAATAAAATACATAACTATAATAAACGGTTGAATTAATAATGGGCAGTATTTAAGATGAGTCACGAAGAACAAAATTTTCGTAATATTCCCATTAATTTTTAATTTTTAATTTTTCCAACTACTCGTATACGAATTTAAGATTGACGCGCCTAATTTTTGTATAAACATGTGCTTATTCATCGTTGGCGGACTTTCATTGGAATATTGAGGCATTCTTCCAGTGACCCGAAAGGATACCGTGTCTAGATAACAACACAATGGGATTTTACAATGCGTTGCAAGTTAGGTTTTAACAATTTTTTTGCTATCATTATATTATCTATATAATATATACTGATATACTGTATAAAGAGAGAAACATTGTTTGTGTGCTTGAGGTAATCTCGAAAACTACTGAACCGATATGGATAAATCTTTCACCGGTGTGAAGCTTTATTCTTTCCGGTGGACATAGGCTATTTCGTTTTTTTTTTAAATTAATTTTTATTATTTTTATCATTTTTGGCTGTACAACCGAATCAGATCGCTTTGAAGTAGTTCCCGATTTCCCGTGTGTCGTTCCGCATTGTTTACATACAACCTGTTCACACCCAACGTGAAAGAAAGTAGGTCACGATAACATACGAAATTTGTTTTACTAATCTCGAAAGCTACTGAACAGGTTTGGATAATTATATCACTATTGGGAAGCTTACTTCTTTCTGGTGGACATAGGCTGTTTTGTTTATCTATACTAGTACTAATACCAATCTTCTCTTACATATATAAAACAGACTGTGTGTGTGTGTGTCTGTCGGTCGGATTTCACATAGAATTAGGCAACCTAGAGCGACGAAATTCGCAATGAAGGTATCTGTAGACATCTTCTGGTGTACCTCGAAGCGATTTTTTTAAATTTCAATTTGATTTTTAGTTATTTAATGTTACGCGTTTCTACCCGATCTGAGTGTGTCTTTCCGGTTTGTTGACATCAACCTGATCACACCGAACGTTAAGGCGTGCAGAAAAGTAGTTCACCATAAATTTTAGGCGTTTCTTTTTTAGAATTCCGTTACGACTATTTTCATTCGTAAATACATTTATTACGCCTTTTTTTTTTGTAAGCGCTGTTTGCCGATTGTATTATGACCTTGAGGGCGTAGAAGATAAAAAAAGAAAATACAACGTAGTTTTTCAATCTGCGTTATTAATTCAAAAATGTCATACGTCAGAAGGCATCATACTGTGACAACGTTGTGAGCTAGAAAATAGAACGTTGTTTTAACGTAATTCTAACAGGAAATGGCTCAAATTTATCGTGAACTACTTATCTTCGCGCCTTCCCGTTAGATGTGATCAGGTTGCATGCAAAGAAAACGGAAAGGCACATGTTTTTTTGTTAAGCGTTGTTTGCCAATTGTATTATGACCTTGAGGGCGGAGAAGAAAATAGAACGTTGTTTTTCAATCTCCGTTATTAATTCAAAAGTGTCATACGTCAGAAGGTCATCATACTATGCCTCAACCTCCCAGAAAGAAACAATCTGTAAGAAGAACACAAATAATGGATAGAGAAAATCAAAGAAGGAGAAGAGAACAAGAAACAGCAGAAGAACGAGAAAGATGGCTGGAACAAGATAGGATTTCCAGAGCACAATCAAGGGCACATGAATCATATCAGCAGCGAGAAAGAAGACTGGAACACAATAGGATTTCTACGGCGCAATCGAGGGCACAGGAAACACTCCAGCAACGCGACACACAACTTCAGCATAATCGTCTCACTACGGCTAATGCTCGGTTGAACATCTGGAAAGAAAAAGAAAATGCAGCATTCGTCTACAACCCGTCCGTGGATTACGCCTCTGATCCATCATGTGTCATTGGATCAATGTCACTAACGTGTCAATACTGTGCAGCCATGAAATGGAAAGGTGAAGCCCCAAGTATGTGTTGTAATGGTAGAAAGGTTCAGTTCTAAGGATCTCTATCATCCTATCTGATGTCCCGTTTCAGTTTAAACGTCTTCAATTTCCGATTCGCTTGAGTTTCGCCATGAACATCAATAAGGCACAAGGGCAGTCTCTGAAAGTTGTTGGACTGGATCTACAAAGTCCATGTTTTTCCCATGGTCAACTGTACGTTGGGTGTTCCAGAGTCGGAAATGGGGGAAATCTTTACGTCTTTGCTCCGAACGGAAGGACTGTTAATATTGTTTACCCCGAGGCTCTAGAAGAATAAGGTAATTTTCATCTCAATCAATTTCATTGCCTTCTGCTTTCAAACTTTTTTAATTATTTACATTGGACGTGACAACTACTAAATAATTCAAATAAATTTTTTATCCTAATGTTCTATTCCGGGAAGTTGTACTACAAAGTTATATAAATCTTGATTTACCAGTCTCAATTTAATTGCCGATATAGCTTTTACTTTATACTATCCCCCGTCAACGACGGGAACAACAGGCTAGTAGTACATAAAGAGAGAAACTTTGTTTGTGTGTTTGAGGTAATTTCGAAACCTACTGAACCGACTTGGTCAATGCTTTCACCGTCGGGAAGTTTATTTCTTTCCGGTGGACATATGCTATTTTCTATTCATATTTTTATTATTTTTGGCTGTACTACCGAGTCAAATCGCTTTCAAGTAATTCCTGATTTCCCGTGTATCGTTCCACTTTGTTTACATACAACCTGATCACATCCAACGTGAAAGAAAGTAGTTCACGATAATACACGATTTTTGTTTTACTGATTTCGAAACTACGAAACCGATTTGGATAATACTTTCACCGTTTGGAAGCTTACTTCTTTTCAGTGGACATAGGCTATTTTGTTTATTTTTTATTATTTTTGGCTGTACTACCGAATCAGAACGCTTTCAAGTAGTTCCCGATTTCCCGGGCTTCGTTTCCCTTACGGCGAATTGCACAAAAAAATGCCATGGTAACATAAAAAAATCTTATCAGAATAACAATTTGCGATGACAAATCTGTGGGTCAGCATCTTACATTTATAAAAAAATCATGAAAATCGCTCCAGTGGCTGGTGCTGGCGGATTGTAGAGAGAGACGGCCTTGTGTTTTAAATATATATATTATAATGTATAATGCATAAACTTCTCCGGCTGGACGTGTAGTGCAGGAAAGCTTACGTTAAGTCCCGTTAGTGTTATTGAAAGGTTACTTGACGTAGCTAAAGTGTGCTTAATCTTCAAAGTGCTAGAGTTTGTTTAGGTAAGACACTCACGTGCAGTAAATTCCAAGAATATGGAATTATTCTTACTCAGAGTTCCTCATTATCTTGAATATCAGTAATATAACTTCGGTTTTAGTACATTAGTACCTTGAAGACTCCTTATTAGAGCGGTAAACACAATATCCTCTGACCTTAACGTAAACACTCAATGAAATAGACTTAACGGCCAGACAGAGGTCTGACAATAAAATGAACTAAGAAAACGCACTCACTTTTAACCTTTTATTGGGGAGCTCCTGGTATTACTCAAATACACACTCCAAAATAGCACAACTACTAATAGACCGAACTTTCGTACTATCTTAGAAAAGTAGGTAAATCGCATAACAATAATTAGGAAGAACCTATCACATAAAACGAAGCTCCTAGGTATCGTTGAGCGCGCCTATATTTACTGCATACCACCACGTCATGACTTACACTCGTTGCCACATATAATTCAGCGGGAGAAACAACATTTCGTTAAGTGAGAAGATAATTTGCATAGGGAAATAAAATAACAAGAGATAGTAAAATCAAAAAGAAACTGAATCTAGAGTATACCTTACAAATGAATTTCGTTTTACATTCAATACTGCAGTAAAACAAAGTTACACACATGAGTCTCCTCCCATGGAGGTGTGAGAAATCGCGTAACACAGCATAGTCATTTCGTGTAACGCGAAAAATTTCCATAAAGTCCCAAAAGTATTAAATTTTGTTATTAATATATTTTAAAACTTGTGCACTTAAATTTTGCTAACGTTCACTTTAACTGTGTTCCTTTTTGAAGAAAAAAACGCTTGAAAATACCATATTTGAAGTTAAATAAAAAACTTCGTATAATGTAGGGGTACATTTTTAGTAAGAAGGCATGTGAGGCCATTTCAATTATACAGTATAAGGAGCGTTTTGAACTTCAAATGTCCTGCTATAAGCGCAGTTTTTGGAGACGTAGTGAAATCATTTCATAGAAACAGAAAAACAGATGCTCCTTGTTACGTTTTGAAGGACCGCTAATCAGAGACAATGTCATTATTTGCGACTAATTCTGAGGTATTCTTCGACGTGTCTGTACCTTTCGACGTACTCTATATAACATCCCTAAGTCCATAATACGGAAAACTTGCTTTGGATTTAAAGGAACGGGTCCCTTATGCATTACAATGGTGTAAACATTTTTTTTATTTTAGAGGACTATATGAAGAAATCTACGTTCCGAACGGTTTGCAATTTCAAAAACCTAAAATGAAGACGCGAAAAGATAAGAAAGCCTAAAGATAATTTCAGCTAGTTCCACCTTAATTTTCAGAAATCTTTCAGAAAAGGGATGAAAAACAATTACCTGAAGGAGAATGAATTTCGGTTTTCGTAGTGGGATAAGTTGCTGTCTCTGACATCGTGCGAACTGTAGGAAAGTAAGAACAAAGCAGGTATTACCACAAAACAAAAAGTATATATAAATTCATTATAATGAATTTTATTTTGCACTCAGTACTGCAGGAAAACAAAGTTACACATCTGAATCTCCTCCCATGGCGGTGTGAGAACTCCCGTAACACAGCACAGTCACTTCGTGTAACGCGAAATATTTCCATAAAATTGCAAAAATATTAAATTTTGTTATGAATACATTTTAAAATTTGCGCACTTTAATTTTGTTACCGTTCACTTTAATTGTGTTCCTTTTTGAAGTTTATTCTGACACAAAAACATTTGAAAAACCATATCTGAGCTTAAATCGAAAAATATTGCATGAGACAAAAGCAGTTTTAACGCAGACTCTGTGAAATATCCTGGAAAATGTTTTAGCAAGACTGCCTCCGATGCCATTACTATTCTGTAAGGAGCATTCTTGTCATAATTGAAACGAATAAAAATTTCTTCCATCTACTAAATGATTTTCAATTTTAATCATAAAACTGGAGATGTGAAAAAAAGAAGCAATACTTAAAATAATTTGAAAGAACAGGCCCTTTTGCTCAGGTTTGTAAATCACTTTGAGAAAATGTGAAAAGCATTTACCTGTAGGAGAATGAATTTCTCTTTTCGTAGTCGGATAGGTTGCAGTCTCTGACATAGTGCGAACTGTAAAACAGAAAACACAAAACAAATGTTAGTAGATTCGAAAAGTAATACATTCTTTATAATTGATTTCCTTTCATCCTGGATATTGTACTAAATCAAAGTTACACATTTGCATCTCCTGCTGTGCAGGGTTGAAAAGTCACATTAGATAACACAATCATTTCATGTTACCAGTCAAATTTCTATAAAATCGTAAAAAAAGGTTAAATTTTCAAACACACACACATTTAAAAACCTGTGCACTTTGTGTTACTGATTTGAGGATAGGCCTCATAAAGAAAACATTTAAAAGCATCATATTTCGAATCACCACGTTACACTACGCTTACGCGGGCGCTGGCAAGCAGTAACTTTCAGTCAGCCACGAATCTCACGCAAAAACAGACAGTCGCTTTGTTAGTGGTTTATTTTGAAGAAACATCTTACCAACGTTGCGTACAGCTCTTTCAAAGGAAGTTTTCTGATGCTCCTATACCAGGGAAGACAACTGTGCATGACCTTGTGAACCGGTTTCGCGAGACAGGCAATGTTCAGGATAAGCCTAAAAGCGGCCGGCCGGGCGGCCGTCGTGACTGTCATAATCGCCCTAGTGGGGTGTTATACTTATTTTTAATATATTTGCTTATGGTAATTCGCTGCCACCAGACCACGATATTTCAGTCCCGGTCAAACTTACGTTGTTTTTCTCCTCATAGGCATGATGTAGGAACAGATTACTTGTAGAGTACAGACTTAGAGCTGAAAAATATGTACTGGTTTATTTACAACTTTGGTGACGAGTAGGTTGAAGATACATGTGAAACGATAAAAACGGTTCTTGAACTTGAGCAAGTCGACATTCCAGCACGATCATAGTTCATTCACAGTCCAGTCTTTGCATTATGAGTATGCACATAGCATTAGGAAGTTATGTATACATAATTATATGCTCTTCACAGGTGGCTAGATTTCTCACTCAGATGGAGTAGTTCCCTGGCAGACCGCAGTCTGGCATTTAGTAGTATTACACAGTTATAATCAATTACCCACAGGTAATGCAACGTATATACTCTAGTGGCCTTAACCCGCAGGTAGGTACCTAATTAACTCTCTAGTCAGCCGCAGCCGACTAGCGTACGTACATCTCGAGCGACGACTACAAAACGAACGTCCTCTTCCTATTCGAGCAAAAAGAGAAAGGTGCTCTAAAAGTTTGTTACAACTTTGTCCCGCTTAAACTTGCTGAAGCCCGGATAGCGCACAGCCAATCCCGACCACGCAATCTTCGGAGCAAGAGGCCATGTGGTAAATCTCTCTTCCCTCCTCAGCTGTCTCTCGCTGCTTGAAACTTTCTGCGCCAGTAAGACATCCCAATGTTCTGTAAACTCCTGCCTCAGCATGGAATTCACCAAGGAAAGAATTTCTTTCCCCCTTCTCCTCTCCGTGGGACCCTGGGCACTCAATATGGCCGACCTGAAGTCAGTTTTCTTCCTACAAGGATAAAATGGCATTCCACCTCCCATTTTGGATTTTTCCCATTTTCCCTGTCTTCAATATTTTTTTACATCATCACAGTCCTCCCTCTTAAGCTTGATGACTGTTTCTTTTCAAGTGCCGCCTGACAAGAAACCGGTCACTTCAGTGGATCACCTCAATCCTCTACTGAACTAATCATGATGAAGTACTGTATGTGAGAACATTACTCCTGTAGCCTAACATGATTTCCTGACTGTTGCTATGCGATAACTCTGTGACCACCATTGCTCTTAACGAACTCTTCTGCACTGGTGTGCAGTTACATGCTCCTATGATTCACTATGATGGATACGATTCAAATCCTGTGCAAACACAACCATGCTACACTGTTCACTAACACTACACTAAACTTGATTATTTACACTATCCACTAGTACTACACTGATACATGATTACTTTACACTTATTCACTAACACTACACTGATACTTATGATTAAATTACACTTTTTCGCTAACACTACACTGATACTTATGATTAAATTACACCCTTCACGAACACTACACTGATTAATATAACTACAGTTCTCTATTTACATCCTCCTCGACAATCCGTCGGCATTTCCATGCTTGACTCCTGGTTTATACTTTATGGAGAAGTTGTACTCCTGTAAGTACAACGACCATCTCACCAACATCTTGTCGATTTCTCTCTCAATGCGTTCTTTTTGTTTTCCTTATTTACCCTATAAGGGTTACACTTGATCGGGGTGTCATCTAGAAACTCAATATCATGTGTGATGACATCGGTGTTTCCTGGAATCTCAGACAGCATGTCCTGAAATGTTTCCAACAATGTGCCTAATGTTTTTCTCTGAGCTTCCAAGAGATTTTCTCCAAGGTTTAGCTTCGCAGAGTTCCCATTAGCCTTCCTGAATGTTATATCTGGTATATCCGACCCGATTTCTTCATCTGCATCTTCTAACCCATAGCACACATTGCTAACAGTTGTATTTCTCCGATGAAACTTTTTCAACATATTGATATGATAAGTTCTCGGGCAGGGTCTCTCCTCTCCTACATCTAACACGTAGGAATTTTTCGCCTTTCGGTGAAGTACTGGAAATGGTCCTTCCCATTCTACCTGCATAGCTCTCTTCTTGTCAGGAGTGAGCACTAAAACTTCTTCTCCTACTTCAAATTCCCTAGTCCTAGCTTTCTTGTCATACCATTGTGCTTGCTTTGTTTGGGCATTCGCCAAATTTTTATGAGCTAACGACAAGCCTTTCTCCAAACTCCTGTTAACCTTGTCCACATATTCCAGAATTTCGATTCCCTCTTCTTCAGATTTATCAATTTTACTTCTCAGTAAATCCAATGGTCCTCTCACGTTATGACCAAAAATTAATTCAAATGGTGAGAGTGCTGTACTGGCCTGGGGTACCTCTCGACATCCAAACAACACATACGGCAGCATCTTATCCCTCTCGTCAGGGTTATCTTGACTGACTCTCTTCAACATTAATTTTAATGTGCCGACATAGCATTCTGCAAGCCCATTGCCCTGAGGATGGTATGGACTCGAGAATAGAGGCTTCACACCTAATTGTGCCCGCAATTGTTGGGTCAATTTACAGGTGAACTGCTTCCCTTGGTCCGATAAAATCCACTTTGGGAAACCAACATGTGAGAACATGTCGAATAATGCAGTGACCACCTCTTCGGCCTCGATGGTTGCTAATGCCCTAGCGTCTGGGTATCTGCTTGCATGGTCCACCATAATCACGGCATATCTCATGCCTGAATTACTGGTATGGAAAGGACCAACTAAATCAACCGATACACGTGAGAATAGCTCCTCTATGACGGGTAAGGGTTGGAGTTTGCTACGAGCATGATCTCCATGTTTCTTAACAAATTGGCACTCTGGACATGAACGTACATACTCTGCTATGTCTCTATAGATGCCTGGCCAATAGAAGCTCTTCAGTACCCTGTCCGTAGAATTTTTATTCCTAAGTGACCTGATATGGGTAAACCATGAGCAATTTGTAATATTTTTTTCCTACAAGTCCTGGGAACTACCAACTGTACGACCACTTCCTGTTTCTTCTTGTCTTTATAGACTCTTTTCAACAGGTCTCTCCACCTTAAAATATGAAGATGTCTCATCCCCTGGAACAGTTGTCTCAAGCTTTGTCCAAACATTTTTTAGACTATCATCCTCTTTTTGAGCTCTACTGAACTCTTCGGTAGTGAAGGTCTGATATAATTTTTCTTCACTTTCCAGTATCTCTTCCAGGTCCACATTTTCTACCTCCTGTTCCATATTTTGTTGACTCGAACTCTGACTGCTTAAGTCCAGATCCTGGTGACTGTCGCTATCTTGGTCTCTATCCCCAATTTCGTGGGCTCTTATCATTCCACGAGTTAGTATTAAACATTCCCTCTGGTGCCGGTTTTCTACGTCTGGGATAATATCTCGGTTTTCCTCATTGTTCTTGCTTCCTTCCGAAACCCCTAAATTTTTCTCAATACTCCTACCTCTCTCACTCTTTACATCCCAATCTTTCCAATCCTCCTCCTTCTCTGGTTTCTCCTCTGTCTCCCTTTCCCTCAGACTCTTATGCTCTATTTTCTCTTCCGGGGCATCCCAATCATTTCCAATGATGATATCCCACGGGATATCTTCCACGACTGCAAATTCATGGGTCTTCACCTCATTATTCACCTCTACTGCAATTCTTGCCACGTCTAGAGCTTGTTTACTACCAGTCACTGGGTACACTGTTACTTTTTCTCCTGTTCGGGTGCCTAGGGGAACATTACAACGCTTAATGAGCGAGATACATGACCCTGTATTTCGTAACGTACATAGCGTCTCCCCATTCAGTGTTGCTTCCCCTAAGTATGGTCCAAAGCTGGATTCTGGGGTTGCCCAAATTGACCTGGTTGTTGAACACAGCATAGAAGGTGATTTTTCTCTCAGAGCTTGGGAACTCTGCTTGCTTGGTCCCGCTCTGTCCTTCCCACTATTTTCCCCTTGTGAACGACTCAAGCTTGCTCTGTTCTTGTTTGTCTTGCAGGCAAACGACTTGTGACCTATATTTCCACAGAGGTAACACCTAATTTTAGTGGTTGCACCTGTTATATCACCTAGAGTGTAACTCTGCTTCCCATCTCGAACCTGGAGTTTTTTCTCTGGATTAAAAAACCCTTTCCCTGGTTGAGATTTCTGGTTTCCTTGCCCATACTGTCGTTCTCTGGCCTCAACATATCTGTCTGCTAGTTTGATGGCTTCATCAAATGTTTCCGGCTCATTATCCTTGATATAGATTTTCACTGACTCACCGACCATCGAGAATAATTGCTCTAACAGCAATACACTCTTTAAACCTTCATAACTACTTTCTACTTTTGCTCCTGCTAACCACTTATCCGGTAATTCTGTCAACCTCACACCATACTGGCGATATGTCTGATGTTTCCCTTTACAGAAATTACGGAACATAACGCGATATTTCTCCGGGATAATTCTGTACTCCTTCAATAAATTTTCTTGCAATTTATCAAAATTTTGTACCTCATCCTCACCCATTGAATGGATTACACTAGCTCCGCGAGACGATAGCCTGGGGATCAGGAGTGCTGACCACTTGGATCGAGGTATTCCAAGAGATGTGCTAATTTTTGTGAACTCACTGAGATAGCTATCCATCTCATCAGAGGTCCCGGAGAATTTTCTAATAATATCTCCATAACTGTGCATTGGTCTCTGAGAGTGGTTCTCATTGCTTGTAGCTTCTGAGCTTTCACCTAACTCTCGTAGAGCCAATTTTAATTTTAGCATCTCTACCTCTTGCCTATTCATCTCTAGGTCTAGTTTTCGGAGTTGTATCTCATACTCTCTCTCATCCTGATTATTCCTACTCATTGCTCTAGTGTTGGTTATTCCTTCTTCCCGATTTTCACTATTTTCTAGTGTCTCTGTATATCTACTCTCTTCCTGTCGATCTGATTCAATTAATATTTCAATTAATTGTTGCCTACTCTTTCTTTTAGGATCTATGTTCCTTATGTTACATTCTCGTCTTAAATCTTTAATTGCGAAGCTCCTGTACCTGTCTCCCATTTTGCTTAGTTTCTAGTTATGACACTTTTATTCAGTTTAAACTTCCTTTCCAAAATACTATCCTTAGATACACTTTTGATAAATCTTCCCTTTCAAAAGCTATCATTACATACCCTTTTAGTTACTATTTTTGTATAAAGTTTAACCTTCCATTCCAAAATTCTATGCTTGTATACACTTTGAATAAATCTTCCCTTCCAAAAACTATTGTTACAAACACTTTTAGGCTTTTCCTTTATTCCTAATGTAAAATCCTCGTTTAATGATTTATATCTCTCCACCTGAGTTCCACCGTGTTTGTATTGTGTTTTTTTTTTACATCCAATGTACTTAGTGTAAGCAATTGAGTGAGTTTCTCTTTTTTATCCTTGCAGTCTTAACACTGTTAAATAGATAATCTTGCACGGTACCTGACTGTTCTGTGTTCACACACTTTATAATCCTTACGCATTCAACTCGGTGTTAATTGCTGATCAGGACAATTTTTTCCTTAGGCACACTCACAACGGGCGTTCACAGCTATAGTCACACACACTCACTACGAGCGTTCACCGCTGCAGGAGTCGGGGTTAGGTCGCATGGCAACTTCCTGTCCACGGCGTTCTATCTTGCTTCCTGTCGGGATGGTCGCGCTTTCTTGGAACCTTCGTTGGGGACCGGCGGATTCCGCTGGCTTTGGGCTGTTAATTCTCTTTTTTTCCTCCTTGCAAACTTTTCGCTTGTTCTCGGCGCTGGTGGGTCAGTAGATCGCCTCTCCCTCTCGTTTTATCTTCTGTCCAGCTCTTTTGTGATTCTTTTTCGTCCGATCCTTCTAAATCTTTATCTCACCGCTGACAACCACTGTCATAATCGCCCTAGTGGGGTGTTATGCTTATACGTATTTTTAATATATTTGCTTATGGTAATTCGCTGCCACCAGACCACGATATTTCAGTCCCGGTCAAACTTACGTTGTTTTTCTCCTCAGAGGCATGGTGTAGGAACAGATGACTTGTAGAGTACAGACTTAGAGCTGAAAAATATGTACTGGTTTATTTACAACTTTGGTGACGAGTAGGTTGAAGATACATGTCAAACGATAAAAACGGTTCTTGAACTTGAGCAAGTCGACATTCCAGCACGATCATAGTTCATTCACAGTCCAGTCTTTGCATTATGAGTATGCACATAGCATCAGGAAGTTATGTATACATAATTACATGCTCTTCACTGGTGGCTAGATTTCTCACTCAGGTGGAGTAGTTCCCTGGCAGACCGCAGTCTGGCGTTTAGTAGTATTACATAGTTATAATCAATTACCCACAGGTAATGCAACGTATATACTCTAGTGGCCTTAACCCGCAGGTAGGCACCTAATTAACTCTCTAGTCAGCCGCAGCCGACTAGCGTACGTACATCTCGAGCGACGACTACAAAACGAACTTCCTCTTCCTATTCGAGCAAAAAGAGAAAGGTGCTCTGAAAGTTCGTTACAACTTTGTCCCGCTTAAACTTGCTGAAGCCCGGATAGCGCCCAGCCAATCCCGACCACGCAATCTTCGGAGCAAGAGGCCATGTGGTAAATCTCTCTTCCCTCCTCAGCTGTCTCTCGCTGCTTGAAACTTTCTGCGCCAGTAAGACATCCCAATGTTCTGTAAACTCCTGCCTCAGCATGGAATTCACCAAGGAAAGAATTTCCTTCCCCTTCTCCTCTCCGTGGGACCCTGGGCACACAATATGGCCGACCTGAATTCATTTTTCTTCCTACAAAGATAAAATGACGTTCCACCTCCCATTTTGGATTTTTCCCATTTTCCCTGTCTTCAATATTTTTTTACATCATCACAGTGACGACCACGTTCCTGTTTCGCGAGACAGGCAATGTTCAGGATAACCCAAAAACGGCCGGCCGGCCGTGGTGACGACCACGTTTCTGGAGAAAATTCACGTTTTCTTGCAGCGTTTTTCCTGGAAGTCACTTCGGCTGTTGTCTCAAGAGTTAGGGGCATCGTATTGAGCCTTCTAGAGGGCTACTAAATGTCTAAAGCTATGGCCGTACATAATTCCAGTCATACAAGAGCTACGTCCTTTGGACTCGGAAAACCGCAATGCCTACTACCAATGGTTTAAGAGTTTCACGCGGAACAATGTGACTAACCAGCTTAACAACACTTTTTTCAGTGATGAGGCATGGTTTCATTTAAATGGATATATCAATAACCAAAACACTTGCATATGGGCTGCGAGAATCCACACGCATTGCATGAGATTGGGCTTCACTGTCAGAAAGTTGGAGTGTGGTGCGCCATGTCTAGACGGCGATTTGCAGGGCCATTTGTTTTCGACACAACTGTAAATTCCGCTGTGTATGCAGACATCATCCATGAATTTGTAGCGTTGCTCGAAGAACACGAAGGTTACTGTTGGTTTCAACAAGATGGAGCAACGTGCCACACATCAAACGACACAATGGAGAATGGAGACGCTCCGTGAGTTCTTCCACGATCGATTAATCTCGAAGAAATTTTGGCAGCCTCGCTCACCAGATTTTAGTCTTCCAGACTTTTATTGGTGGGACTATCTGAAAGACAAAGTTTACCACAACAACCCTAAGACGGTACAGGACCTGCGGAACAAAATCATTGCAGCCGTGAGGGACATACCAGCCAACACGCTGAAAAGAGTGTCCGCCAACATGTGTCGTCGGGTGAATTTGTGTCTTCAATAGAATGGTGGACAATTCCAGCATCTATTGTAAAGTGGTTTTCATTACCTGTAAGTATGAGTATCAATATACTTTGGCCGCCTCGCTCACCAGATTTTAGTCCTCCAGACTTTTATTAGTGGGGCTATCTGAAAGACAAAGTTTACCACAATAACCCTAAGACGGTACAGGACCTGCGGAACAACATCTTTACAGCCGTGAGGGACATACCAGCTAACACGCTGAAAAGAGTGTCCGCCAACATGTGTCGTCGGGTGAATTTGTGTCTTCAACAGAATGGTGGACAATACCAACATCTATTGTAAAGTGGTTTTCATTACCTGTAAGTATGAGTATCAATATACTTTGGCCGCCTCGCTCACCAGATTTTAGTCCTCCAGACTTTTATTAGTGGGGCTATCTGAAAGACAAAGTTTACCACAACAACCCTAAGACGGTACAGGACCTGCGGAACAACATCTTTACAGCCGTGAGGGACATACCAGCAAACACGCTGAAAGAGTGTCCGCCGACATGTGTCATCGGGTGAATTTGTGTCTTCAACAGAATGGTGGACAATTCCAACATCTATTGTAAAGTGGTTTTCATTACCTGTAAGTATGAGTATCAATATACTTTGGCCGCCTCGCTCACCAGATTTTAGTCCTCCAGACTTTTATTAGTGGGGCTATCTGAAAGACAAAGTTTACCACAACAACCCTAAGACGGTACGGGACCTGCGGAACAACATCTTTACAGCCGTGAGGGACATACCAGCAAACACGCTGAAAAGAGTGTCCGCCGACATGTGTCATCGGGTGAATTTGTGTCTTCAACAGAATGGTGGACAATACCAACATCTATTGTAAAGTGGTTTTCATTACCTGTAAGTATGAGTATCAATATACTTTGGCCGCCTCGCTCACCAGATTTTAGTCCTCCAGACTTTTATTAGTGGGGCTATCTGAAAGACAAAGTTTACCACAATAACCCTAAGACGGTACAGGACCTGCGGAACAACATCATTACAGCCGTGAGGGACATACCAGCCAACACGCTGAAAAGAGTGTCCACCAACATGTGTCGTCGGGTGAATTTGTGTCTTCAACAGAATGGTGGACAATTCCACCATCTATTGTAAAGTGGTTTTCATTACCTGTAAGTATGAGTGTCAATATACTTTGGCCGCCTCGCTCACCAGATTTTAGTCCTCCAGACTTTTATTAGTGGGGCTATCTGAAAGACAAAGTTTACCACAATAACCCTAAGACGGTACAGGACCTGCGGAACAACATCATTACAGCCGTGAGGGACATACCAGCCAACACGCTGAAAAGAGTGTCCGCCAACATGTGTCGTCGGGTGAATTTGTGTCTTCAACAGAATGGTGGACAATTCCACCATCTATTGTAAAGTGGTTTTCATTACCTGTAAGTATGAGTGTCAATATACTTTGGCCGCCTCGCTCACCAGATTTTAGTCCTCCAGACTTGTATTAGTGGGGCTATCTGAAAGACAAAGTTTACCACAACAACCCTAAGACGGTACAGGACCTGCGGAACAACGTCATTACAGCCGTGAGGGACATACCAGCCAACACGCTGAAAAGAGTGTCCGCCAACATGTGTCGTCGGGTGAATTTGTGTCTTCAATAGAATGGTGGACAATTCCAGCATCTATTGTAAAGTGGTTTTCATTACCTGTAAGTATGAGTATCAATATACTTTGGCCGCCTCGCTCACCAGATTTTAGTCCTCCAGACTTTTATTGGTGGGGCTATATGAAAGACAAAGTTTACCACAACAACCCTAAGACGGTACAGGACCTGCGGAACAACATAATTACAGCCGTGAGGGACATACCAGCCAACACGCTGAAAAGAGTGTCCGCCAACATGTGTCATCGGGTGAATTTGTATCTTCAACAGAATGGTAAGCAATTCCAGCATCTATTGTAAAGTGGTTTCATTACCTGTAAGTATGAGTGTCAATATACTTTGGCCGCCTCGCTCACCAGATTTTAGTCTTCCAGACTGTTATTGGTGGGGCTATCTGAAAGACAAAGTTTACCACAACAACCCTAAGACGGTACAGGACCTGCGGAACAACATCATTACAGCTGTGAGGGACATACCAGCCAACACGCTGAAAAGAGTGTCCGCCAACATGTGTCATCGGGTGAAATTGTGTCTTCAACAGAATGGTGGACAATTCCAGCATCTATTGTAAAGTGGTTTCATTACCTGTAAGTATGAGTGTCAATATAACAGTATGTAAAAATAGTTATACATCACTATATTCGTGGTAGAAATATTTGAATTCAGAGTTCTGGTACTTTTGAATCACCCTGTATTTTAGCGCAACAGTAACATAATGGTATATTTTTATTTAGATATCCTCTGGTATCATTACTATTCTGAAAACAGCACTTTTGTCATAATTGAAAGGAACAAAATTTCTGCTATAAGTTAGATGGTTTTCAATTCTAAAATCAATTACGCAGATGTGAAACAGAAGGAAGACTTAAGATGATTTTAAATAATGTGTTATTTTTTAAAGTTTGATTACCTTTTCGAGAAAAGGTGAAGAAAATTTACCTGTAGGAGAATGAATTTCTCTTTTCGTAGTCGGATAGGTTGCAGTCTCGGACATCGTGCGAACTGCATGAAAGAGAGAACAAAGCGATGTTGGTAAGAACGAAAGCTAAATATTCATTGCAACGAATTTTGTTTTACACAGAAAATGGTACTAAATCAAAGTTACACATTTGCATCTGCCATGCATGTGCGAGAAATCGCATAAAATAACACAGTCGTTTCATTTTACTGCGAAATTTCTATGAAGTCGTAGTAATGATGAATTTTTAAAGACATTCGAAAACTTGCGCACTTTAAATAAGTTACCGTTTTAAAGGAAGGCCTTGTAAAGAAAACACTTCAAAGCACTGCATTTTAAGTTTAATCCAAATATACTGCATGAAAGGAAATATAGTATATTGCAACAAATAAAATGCAGATATCTGCGATCATTTGTCCGTGATGGGTACTGGTTCGAGTCCTGGTAAGGCATGGATGTTTTGTTTGTCTTACGGCGCTAGATCTCTCCCATTCCCTGGAGCCAGTGACCCTAAATTAGGGACGGGCGACTGCTTATAACCTATCGAGTTGTTCACGGTGGTCGTTAAACCTTCAATAAAAAAGTAATTTCTTCGGTGATTAAGAAGACATATGAGTGCTGGTTTGGTTGCAAACTTGATCAAGATGAAATTTGTGTGCCTCATGTATGTTACAGCAATTGTTCGCGATATTTAAGAGGTTGTTTAAACGGCACGCTTCCTTCATCGGCATTTGCTATCCCAATTTATTTGGAGGGAACGAATGGGCCATGTTTCCGACTGCTACTTCTGTTTAAGTAACGTATCTGGATTTTCTTCGAAATTTAAATAATATAGTTTATCCGAATTTGCCTTCAGCCATGGGACCTGTTAAGCACGATGATTCCTACCAGTTCCCAAACCATCAGAAATATGGATCTTGGATGAACCCATCATGTTCTACCCATCACGAATACCTGCCTGAATTGAAAGAGCCTCATTTAATTTCACAGTACGAGCTGAACGACCCTGTGGGGACCTGAACCTCACGAAAAGCCAAGCTGAACTGTTAAGTTATCGGTTACAAGTGGAATCTTCTTCAACCTGGCACTAAAGTCACAAACCATAGAATATGTCATGAGCGTCTGTCGTCCTTTTTCTCCGAGAATGGTGATAAAAATCATTAGTTTAAAAAGTTTAGTTCAGTTAATCCACTTCACAATATTAATATATTTTTAGAAATACTACGCATAAAGCCAAATGTTCTAAAACGTGGATTTGAAAATAAATAAATAATCAGCGTGCCTTTCGACCGTATCAGGGGAATCAGTAATTTTGGTAAAAGCTGAAGAAAAGAAAATCGTTCAGAAACAAAATATTCTATTCGTTATTTCTTTTTGATTTCTAAATTTACTTTTATTTTGAATAAATTGCATTATAAAACGTACAACGCCGTACAGACGGTTGCAAGTGTTTGACATTTTGACTCTAGAAAACTAATCTTTGTAATATAATTTACATATATGCTAATTGATAAAGGTAGTTTAGAGTGATGTAGTAGAATATGAAAAAAAGCATGTAGGGAAATTTCCAAAATAAAAAAAAAGAACGTAAAAGCATTCCAAACCAGATTATTCTGCATTTTGTAACATTAACAAAGCTTTGCGCTTAATAGTATAATAATCACAATATTATCAATGTGTGTGCAGTTTCCAGATCAAGTTCATCATGAAAAGAGAGAGAGAGAGAGAATTGCATCTAATGCCTCAGCGCTTCAACTTGATCTTCTTTTCCCTCAAACTCGACCTGCTGCACTAAAAACTAATATCACCCTAAAAATCGCGGGAGTGAGAAAATTAAAAAAATAATAACAATACTTCTAACTGCATAATTTTGGAAATTAATACATCATTTTAAAGATAAGATTCTTCATTTTTAATAAAATACAAAAAATGGGAATGTGATTTTTTCCCAGTTTTTCGATACCAGACCTCCTTAAACTAATCCTTGCTTGGGCCATAGCTTTGGACAATACATAATGCAAGTCTTGCTAAGCAAAATTTGTCTTGCAATGGCAGCTAGCTTAGGAAATTGAAAATCCTTCCACCATGGTAACAAATCCACAATGAAATTCAACACGTGTAATTCCGAGCCCGGTTAAATTACACGTGTTGAATTAATTACAGTAATGAAATTCAAGACGTGTAATTCCGAGCCGGGCCCGGGTTTTTCGGTAGTTAATGAATTCTGAGCCTGTCAGAGCCCGGGCCGGGCCCGAGCTCATCTCTAGTGGTCACCACGTATGCTTGCTGACTATTGCCGATTTCTTAACACAGACGTTTCGCAGTCCAGTCACAAGCGGAAGTCTTCCAGGAAAACCTTTAAAAATGAGTAAAACTCTTAATTTGTTACTATATTTTTGGCATGTTTGTAGCAATCCCTTGTATTTTATAAACCTTTCATGACCTCATTTTTGAATTCAGCATGCCATTTTTAGATGGAATGACCAATTTTCAACCCTTAATTTGATACAAAATTTGGAAAATAACTGCACTGAAATTGATTGTGCTTTTAATTCTCAATTTCTTTCTAAAAACTTCAACTTGAGTTCCCGAAACGTTGGTAGGTGATAGAGCATCTTCGATATGAGATTCGAAATCAGGTCATACTAATCAATTAAAATCACGTGCTTTTGTTTCTGGGCAAGAAAACAAAGTTTAAAGCTGTTGTTCAATGTAATCCGATAACACGTATTTCGTGGAAGATATTTGTAATTTTTCTACCTAATAAAAACCACACGGAATAGTTCGATGTGAATACAATTTAAAATTCGGAAGGGAAGCTTTCTGGTTTAAAACCTGCAGTCTAATACTACGTATATAATACATTTGAGGTATTCACCAGAGGGCTTAATGTCACCTTGAAGAGTTCGATATTTCTTCGTTAACATGACTCTGAACTACAATCGGTCAAATGTCCTGCTATGAAGGCGAATGTTCAGCGAAAAAAAACAAAAAAAAAAAAAACAAGAAAAATAGACGCTCCTTCTCACGTTTCAGAGGAATGAAATTCAGAGCCTAAGTCTAAGATCTGCGACTAAATCTGAGGAATTTCCCGAAAGTTCCGTCAAAGCCTAGAAACCATCCTTAAGTCCATAATTCGGAAGATTTACATTGTATTCAAAGAAAGGAGGCCCTGATGGCATTACTATGATGCAAACAACCATTTCCTTTTCAAATTTGGACGGACTGTAAGAACAAATCTGCGTTTCAAATGGTTTTGAATTTCAAAATAAACAAGAAAGTTGACACCGAATTTTCGGGTGTAATAAGCACGTCTTTTGAATCCGTTCTGACGCAAATTAAATTTATCAAAGCTATTCAAAGCCAATGGAACCGGTATGGAAAACAATAGATCTGACGAAAGAAAGAAGATTTTTAATCGGGTTTTTAATCCCTCAGATATTGCTGTAAACGGAATCCTGAGCTTACGAACCCTTAGAAACAGAGATATCGACAAAAATAAGATGTGACTTTACGTCCCCTGGTGGGAAAACCATGCATTATTTTAGGAAGAAAGTATTCTCAAAAGGTTTATTCGTACGAGCGGTATCGATCGAAGATAAAAAAAATTAGTCGAGTTTTCAGGAGCCCAAATTTTGCAACGAATACTTCAGAAGCAGAAATTAACACATATGACCCCTGGTGGCCAAACCATTCTTTACCAAACATTAGAAATTATGTGAAAAATATTTTCCATCAGGTCTTGTATGCGATACAAGAAGAATTTTTCAAATCAGAGCTTTAGGAGCAGAAATAACGCAGAAAACGCAATTTACCTTTGTGCCCCCTAGCGGAAAGTGTATGATTTACTTGAAAATTTTGAATTTATAGGAAAAACATTTCGCATTGGAAACACTATCCAACAAAGAAGGAATTTTTCAAATCGTACTCTTACAAGTAGAGATTTTGACAAAAATAAGCTATACATCTACGCCTCCTGGCGTAGAAACCATGCATTTTTTCAAGAAGAAAATTTTCCTAAAAGGTTTGTCGACATGAGTGGTATCGGTCAACAAACGACGTATTTTTCAATCGAGAATTTAGAAGCTCATAATTTGCTACAAATACAACAGAAGCGGAAATTAAGATTTACGCCTCCTGGTGGCCAAACTATTTTTTTACAAAAATTAGAAATTATATGCAAACGATTTCCCACCAGGAATTGTGTCCGGTGCAGAAAGAATTTTTCAAATCGGAGATTTAGAAGCAGAGATATAGGGGGAAACGCAATTTACCGCTACGCCCCTAGCGGAAAGTCTATGAATTACTTGAAAATTTTGAAATTACATAAAAAACATGTCACACGGAAAACACTATCCAACAAAGAAGGAATTTTTCAAATCGGACTCTTAGAAGTAGAGATATTGACAAAAATAAGATGTACATCTACACCCACTGGCGGAGAAACTGTGGAATATTTTAAGAAGAAAATATTCCGAAAAGGTTTATCTATGTGAGTGGCATCAATCCACGGAAGAATATTTTTATTGATATTTTAGAAGCTACGATTTTATGACAGATACATCAGAAGCAAAAATTAACACTTACGCCCCCTGGCGGCCATAGTATTCTTTACCAAAAATTTGAAATTATATGCAAAAGATTTTTCATCAGGAGAAGTATCCGCTGAAAAAAAAATTTCAAATTGGAGTTTTAGAAGAAGAGTTATCGGGTAAAATGTAATTTACTTTTACGTCCCCTAGCGAAAAATCTATGCGTAATTTGAAAAAGTAATTATATCTAAAATACTCTTCGATATAAATGGAATCGGAAGATATAAAATTTTTTTCAATCGGATGTTTAGAAGCAAATATGTGGAATAAAATGTATTTTTGAATTCGACATCATCTGCATTTACGCCCTCTATAGGTGAAATTGTGCATCGTAAAAAAACGAAATAAAGGATCATCATTTGCATATTTCTAGCTTCCAAATGCAAAAATAATTTTTCAAATCGGACTAATAGTTGCAGAGATATCGTGGGTACAAACGGACGGCCGGACGGACAAACCGATAACAGAAGCACCATCTTTTTACAAAAGACGTTCTAAAAATAGCGATGTGAAAGAAAAACAAGCACTGAATTGTTTTTACGCAACGACTGTTTGGTTAACTTTAAAAATATCTTCAAGAGAAGAGGTGAAATACATTTATCTGTAGGCGAATGAATTTCTGTTTTCGTAGTCGGATAGGTTGCAGTCTCTGACACAGTGTGAACTGTAGAAAATGAAGAACAAAAAGAAAAGAAATGTTACTAAAAAAGTATGTATCAGTATAACGAATTTCGTTTTACACTGGATATTGCAGTGAGACAAAGTTACACGTTACACTTCTTGCCACATAGGTCTAAGAAATCTCGTAATACAGCACGGCCGTTTTATGTAAGGCGTCAAATTTCGATACAGTCGTTAATATCACAAATTTTCAAATGAATGAATTTTAAAACGTGCGTACTTTAATTTTGTTCTTGTGCACTTCAATTATGCTACGCTTTTGAAGCTTAGTTTGATACAGAAAGCACTTAAAACACTATATTACGAATTACACTGCTGGCCACCCAAAATGCAACACCAAGATGGACACGAGATAGCAAAGCCAGATTTACTGGACACATAACAACACATACAAAGATGAAACGATTGAGCTTACAGGCTCGTGCGACTTGCGGAACACGCAGACATCAATAGTTCGTGTGGCCCCCATGGCTGGCAATAACGGCCTCTACACCCTGCGGCATCGAACAAAAGAGGCTTTGGATGTGGGCTTGGGATGTGTCGGTCCAGGCTTCTTCCACATGTTGCCACAGTTCATCAGGCGTAGCCGCCGGTGGTGCTTACCGGGCCACTTGGTTGCCGATTAGCGATGAGGCGTGTTCGTTGTGCGACATATCGGAAGAACAGGCGGGCCACAGCAGCAGTGACACCTGGTGGGTCGTAAAGAATTGTTGCACGATGCGTGCCACGTGCAGGCGCGCATTGTCCTGTTGAACCGTGGCCGCTGGCAGGTCATGTAGTTAAGGGAGGACTACAGGCTCCAAAACGTCGGAGATGTAGCGGTGGCTGTTGAGTGTACCGGCGATGCGTACCAGAGGGGTGCGGGTGTCATATCCAATTGCCGCCCCAAACCATAACGCCAGGCGACGTACCGGTATGGCGATGCATACTACAGGCGTCACACAGTATTTCGTCGCGGTGCCGCCACACGCGGATCCGACCGTCGTGGTGTTGCAGGCAGAAGCGGGATTCGTCGGAGAAGACAATGTCGTACCATTCCGTAGTCCAGGTGCGGCGTTCAACGGCCCACTGCCTCCGCTATCGCCCGAGGTGTAACATCAATGGTAATCGGAGCAATGGGCGCCGTGCGACAAGTCCCCGCTCCTGCAGACGACATTGAACGGTACGTGCTGACACAGGTTGTTGCGCAACACACCCTAATTCCTGCGCTAACGTTCGTGATGTGGCGGTGCGAGCCGTCAATGCCCGCCGCACAACATGCCGGTCCCCTCATTCAGTGAAGTGCCGCGGCTGCCGCTCACGTCGGTCCGTCCGTCCCTCGTACACCCACCGAATCCATACTCGCCTCACTGTGGCTGGATGTCGTCCCACACAGGCGCCGATGTCTCGGCACGATAAACCGCTGTCGCGATAAGTCTCTATTCGTAATCTGTCGAACTCCGAAACGTGCAGGAATGGCTCTGGTATTCTGCGACGAAGAATCAGGAAGCTTCCTACGCACAGGTCCGGCAGCACAACACACTTTCACTACTTACACCCCGCCTTCTGTGCATTCTTCTTATAGTGCTTCTCGGTGGCGTTCCGGGCGCACATGATTTGTATATGCCCTGCAATGCTAGTCGTTTGCATATCCGAATTTCAGGCCATTCGGATGCTTCCTTCTTGGTGTTGCATTTTGGGTGGCGAGCAGTGTAAATTGAAATATATTGCATCAGACAAAATATATTTTAGCGCAACGGTAACGTTGAACATACCTGTATATTTTCAGTAAGAGGTCCTTTGATAGCATTACTACTTTGTAACGGGCGTTTTTACATAATTGAAAGGAATAAAAGAACGACATTTCTTTTATCTAGTACACTGTTTTCAATTTTAAAACCGATGATGGAAAAGTGAAACAGAAGCAAGACTTAAGAGGATTTCAAAGAACGTGTATTTTCCTAATGTTTGAAAACGTTTTCGAGAAGAAGAGGAAAACATTTACCTGTTGGGGAATGAATTTCTGTTTTCGTAGTCGGATAGGTTGCTGTCTCTGACATCGTACGAACTACAAAAGACAAAAGAGAGCATTAAACAAATGTTGGTAGGAACTAAAAATATATATTCATTAAAACGAATTTCGTTTTACACTGGATATGGAATTGAAACGAAATTACCCATTTCATACGCCACGGAAGTGTGAGAAATACCACAATATAGAATAGTCATTTATTTAATTTTTTGAGTAAAATTTTAGGAAGTCGTAAAAGAACTGAATTTTTAAACAAAGGCATTGAAAGAACTGCGCACTTCAATTGCGTTCCGGTTTTGAAGATAGGCCTTACAAAAAAAACATTTAAAAGCGCTATATTTCAAATTAAATCCAAATATATGCCATTATGTCTTAAAAGAAAAGTGTTTGATCAATGCATCCTTCCAGTGCTTACGTATGGTGCGGAGACGTGGACCTTAACTAAAAGAGACATACAAAGGCTGCAGACAACTCAAAGAAGCATGGAGAGGTGCATGCTTGGTGTAACCAGGAGAGATAAGAAGAGGAACTCGTGGATCCGAAAAATGACAAGAGTGGAAGACATCATGATCAGAGTTAAATCCCTGAAATGGCAATGGGCTGGACATACTGCCAGAAGGACAGATCATCGATGGACAGCCGAAATTTTAGATTGGATTCCAAGGGACAGGAAAAGACCCAGAAGAAGACCACATGGGAGATGGGTGGATGAAATTCGAAAGTATGCAGGGGTGACATGGAGGAGACTGGCACAAGACAGACCGTTGTGGAGGAAACTTGGGGAGACCTTCGTCCAGCAGTGGATTGATAATGGTTGACAATGATGATGATGAATGATATTACATGAGACAAAAGTTAGTGGCCAGCGTTTGTGACTGCCACGTAGAAGGTCTCGGGTTCGATCCCAGGCAGGTATGAACGCTCGAACCACTAAATAGCCTCAGATGAAGCCGTCGGGCCCCGGGTACTGGCCCCCCAGAAATCCAATAAAATAGCACGGTCATCTCATGTTACGTTTCAATGTTTCATAAAGTCGCAAAATGTTAAATTTTCAAATAAACACATTTCGAAGCTTTTGCGTTTTATTTGTATTACAATTTTGAATATCGGTCTTATAAAGAAAACTTTTTGAAGAACTGTATTTCAAATTAAATCTAATTATATTGCATGAGAGAAAAGATATTTTAGCGCAGATTTCTGCAAAATGCATGTGCAATACAAAAATATGGATCTCCTTTTTCCAATCACTACCACAAAATTTTCCATAGAGATTTCGGAATGACCTGTATAAACAAAAACACAACTAGAGTCCTCACCCGCAAAGCACACAATACATTATTTCATTCTATGTAATAAACGGCTGTATTTTTTGTGACTATTTATTTTGGTTGGGGGTTTAACGACTGCCGTGAGGAACTCGCTACGCTATAAAAAGTGACCCGTCCCTAATTAAAGGCCACTGGTTCCAGGGAAGAGAGGAAGCCAGTGCAGTAAGACAAACACAACATCCACACCTGACGGGATTCGAACTCGAACCAACACATGGTCATAAGCCATTGCTTAGATCACTGCTGCACCGTGGCGGCATTTTGAGTGAGACTATTATTCGTACCCAAAACCTTGCAGAATGTTATATGTGATTTTTTTAATTTTTTTAGTGGAAGTTTAACGACTACCGTGGGCAAATCAATGGGCTATTACCAGTCGCCCGTCCCTAATTTAGGGCCACTGGCTCCAGGGAAAGGAGAGAGCCAGCGCCGTAAGACAAACACAACATCCATGCCTCACCGGGATTCAAATCCGGACACATCTCCGACGAATGATCAGAAGCCATCGCTTAAACCACTGCGCCACACGAGGCGGCTATTTGTAAATGAGAATTCTACCTTTAAATAATGCCATTGCGGATATCTGCGTCTTTTTATTTTCCCACAGATTGCAAAACATAATAAAGAAATGTAAAGGTTCCAGCAACATACCTTCTTTTAATAATTTTTTTTCGACATCTGTCAAGAACATACATACATACATACGTACGTACGTACATATCACTAAGCTGTTCTCTGAGATTTAGAGGTTAGCTCCGCAAAGAAATACAAATAACCAGATAATTTTTACTTACTGTTGCCGTATCAAACTTCTCCATTTACAGCAATCTTGACATACAACTCGGGATTCACTGATATCCATTAGACGCCGTACACAAGATCTTTTATACTTTATACTCATAATCTTTTTCTCATGCAGACACTCCTCAATCTGATCCACCCATGTCTTTCCTTGGCCTTCCTCGGCCTTTCCTTCCGGGCACTTGGGCTAAAAAGATTTTCTTAGTAAGCATCTCATCACTCATTCTTCCAACATGGCCAAACCACCGAAGCATATGAGTCTCCACCTTGCCAACAACATTTTGCTTCACATCACACAACTGCAACACATCTTCATTCCTTACACACTTAATCAGACCGTGTCTTGCCATGGTCTGATTAAGTAAAAAGTAATGCATTTCTCCAGCACACAAACGATTATTATGTTTCTTCTGCAGTACCCAGGTTTCACTGCCATACATCAGAGAAGAAACAATTTCACTCTCATGCACAGCCATGCGGGACTGTCTTGAGAACCCATCATTCCTAAGAACACCTCCCAAAGCCGCTATGACTTTCAATGAAGAATCCATTCGCCTACTAATTTTACCCAAGCGCATTCACCTGGCCAATCACCGCGCCATTTAGACTTATATTACATTCAGTATTACCAGTTCATCTCTCAAAAACCAAAACTTTGGTATTTCCCTTATTTATATTCAGTTTGAACTTCATGCAAACTTCGTACATCCGGGACGACATATTCTGCAACTCAATTTTGCTCTCTGCCAACAGGACAGTGTCATCAGCACACGGCAATCTGCACACACGGATATCACCAAGACATAAACCCGTATTATCTATTTTGGCATCAGGCATGCACGCATCCATAAATATATTAAACACCCATGGTGACATTACATCAATTTATCTGACTCCAGCACTTATAGAAAACCATTTTGATAAAACACAATTCACTCGTACACAAGCTCTACAGCCAGCATACATGGCTTTTACACTATTAAGTAGATTCCCAGCAACACCATATTCCTTCAACACCTTTCACAAATTTACTCGGTCGTAGGCCTCCTCTAAATTTATGAAGGCAGCAAAAACGTTTTTACCAACAGCCAGATACTTCTCAATCATCATGTGTAATATAAAAATTTTGGTTAATGCAGCTTTATGTCAACCAGCATACATGGCTTTTACACTGTTAAGTAGATTCCCAGCAACACAATATGTGTATTCCTTCAATACCTTTCACAAATTTACTCGGTCGTAGGCTTCCTCTAAATTTATGAAGGCAGACAAAACGTTTTTACCAACAGCCAGATACTTCTCAATCATCATGTGTAATACAAAATTTTGGTTAATGCAGCTTTATGTCAACCAGCATACATGGCTTTTACCCTATTAAGTAGATTCCCAGCAACACAATATGTGTATTCCTTCAATACCTTTCACAAATTTACTCGGTCGTAAGCTTCCTCTAAATTTATGAAGGCAGCAAAAACGTTTTTACCAACAGCCAAATACTTCTCAATCATCATATGTAATGCAAAAATTTGGTTAATGCAGCTTAATGTCAAGAACATGCAATAAGAAATTCTGTGAAAAGAATTATTAGCAAATTAATAACTTTCTCACTGCTTCGTGAATGTTCAAATCTAGCTTAGGTGTAAAACGATGAGAAGCATGTACTACTGTATTTGTTTCCAAATTATATGAAACTCTTGTTCTTTTTATATATTTAATACATATTTTTTCCAAAATTGATTTTTTGACAAGTGCCGTGGACTTTGTGGAAGTTGTAATATTACTTACTTTAGAAACTTTTTAGGAAGATCCAAAAGTCACATCTGTGAATACCTCTGGACTGTAGCTGAGGTGTGCGAATCATGAAGTAATATACGAATTTCGAGCAAAATATTGTTTTCACGTTTGCCAAAAAAATGGTTTTAAATTTCATTTCATGAGCATGACAAAATATATTTTCCCTGGAGAAATTAATATGGTTTCCGAAAATCTAAAATGTTTTCTCCAATTGTCCCCAAAATACTCTGGTACACTCAGCCGGCGTGTTTGGACTGAAACCAAAAGTTATGGCACAGATAATAAAATGTTTTGTTTTCTAATTATTGCAATTTTTGGCGACAACAGGTGCATTTGTATTAAAGTGAAGGTGACTGTTTGCTATAACGTCCGAGTCAACAATTTTGAAAAAATCTAAAACAAAGGCGTTTTTAGTAGAATTGTTTTTGTTTTGGTATAAATATTTGGAACGACATGATGATAAACTGACGAAGAAATAAGCGAACAAAATGGTACTGACATAGAAATAGTCGGGAGAAATAGATCAGCGTTGTTTATTTCTTTTCAAATAGCAGAAGGCAATTTTTCTTCTCATGAGAAAATATTCTTTCGTATCGAACATCAATTAGCCATTTAAGAAACGTTTTTGTGTTTGCCTTATTCTCCTTCATTATGGTAATTCATCAATGTTCTACTAAAAGTTTAATAATATCCTGTAAGTACAAATACCTCCATTTCAGGATAGTCATCTTTAGTAAAATCGTGAGAATGATTTGCAAATATACGCCTAATTTAAAATCGCAACTCTTTGCACGACTTCCTCTTTTAATATTTTCTGTGCTGTTACCGTATTTTCAGCAACTTTTGCGCTACAAAATATTTAGTTTGAATCCGCATTAGTTCAAAAGCATTTACATTTTACACAAATATAATCCGATCACACGTATTCTATGGAAAATATTATGAATTATTCTTCCTCACTAAAACTAGCCCATGATAGATCGATGTGAATACAATCTCAAATTCGAAAGAAAGTTCTCTGGTGATTACTTGCAATCTACTAAGTGTATAGTAGATTTTAGGTATTCACCAGAGACCTCAATGCCACTTCGATGATTTCAATATTTCTTCGTTAACATGATGCTGATCTACAATAGGTCAAATATCCTGCTATAAACGCTGGTATTGAAGGCACAATGAATTTACTTCGTAGACATAGAAAAACAGACGCTCTTTGTTACGTTTGGAAGGCGCGAAATTCAGAGCCCAAATATAGTCGCTAAATCTGAGGAATTTTTGGATGTGACCGAAGGTTCTGCATAGCCCGGAAACCACCCTTCAATCCATAACTCGGAAGTCACACCACGGAGCCACGATGACATTACTACAATATAAACAGCACTTTTTTAGCACGTCTTTTTGAAAAAGATTGTGCTTATGTTATCGGCTTGTCCGTTCGTTTGTGGACACCATATCTCTGTAACTCTTAGTCCGATTTGAATGCGAGAATGATGATCCTTGCATTCAAGTTTTTTTCTCAATGCGCAACTTCGTCACTATAGGCGTAAATGCAGATCATACCGAATTCAAAACACATTTTATTACATATAGTTGCTTCTAAATACCTACTTGAAAAATTGTTTTACCCTCCGACGCCTTTTATAACGAAGACTATTTAAGGCACAGTTTCTTTTTCAAGTAATACATAGATTTTCCGCTAGATGGCGTAACGGTAAATCACTTTTTCCGATATATCTCTGCTTCTAAAACTTCAATATGAAAATTTTGCTTCGAAAAATAAATGTGTGTGACGTTACATTCCACACACCAGATTGACTGGGAGTTCTGAAGTGCACGTTCTACAGCGGATGGTTGCCTGCAACGATTCATGGTAACGGCTGACCCGTGGGTCATGCCCCGGCCCTCTTTCGGGATAGGGGGAGATGTGACGTGCCTGCCCCGCAGGACGCACACGACATAAAGGCAGATAGCAGCAAGAACGAACGTCTGCGTAACTCAGTTTGTAGAGCGACTTGTTCCGGAATAAGTGGACTCGTGTTCGATCCCCGGCGTGGACTAAAAATGACGGAGAAATATGCTTCGTTATACGTATTTGCAGCAAAATCTAAGCTTATGAAAACTCGATTAAAACACTTCTTTCGCAGACCGGTATCGCTCACCTCGGGAAACCTTTCAAGAATACATCCTGCATAAAATAGCGCATGGTTTTCCCGCCATGGGGCGTAGATTTATATCTTATTTTTGTCGACATCTCTGATTCTAAGAGTTCAACCTCAGAAATTCTTCCTTTTTTGGAGAGCGTTTCCGTTGCGAAATGTTTCTCATATAATTTCAAATTTTTCTTAACGAACAAGTCAGCCACCAAAAGGGCGTAAGTTCACTTTTCGGTTTAGAACAATATGTGCTGGACTAAAGATACGAGTGAAAAACTTCTTTCTTCTGCCAGGTACTACTAACTATGCAAACTTTATGTGCGTATTTTCTTCTCAAAATATTGCACAATTTTGCCGCTAGGGGTGCAAACGCTTCATCTGGTTTTCTTAATATCTGATGTGCTTCTACATGTGCGATTTAAAAACTTGTTTCAGCATCGGATGCCGTTTACCTTGTAGAACACTTTAAGCTAGTATATGAGAAATTTTGTCGTTGGAAGTTCTGTCGGAAGGTGGTGTTTATGTACTTCAGTTTGCAGGTGAATCGCCGATTCTAAAAACCATATTGAGAAATTTCTTCTTTACTGTTTGCCCTTCGCTACAATAGAGATTTGGAGCATTATCCTCTTTAAATAATTCAAAGATTTCCCGCTAGGAGCATAAAGGTTGCACCCTCGTTTTTTGTTATCTCCGCTTCCGGAAGACGTATTTGGAAAGTTCTTTTTCATTAGCATAGCTTTTTCCGTGAAGAAAATTTTTCGCCTATTTTCAACCTTTGCTTTATGCAAAATTCTTCCGCTAGCAGGAGTAGAATTATATCGTGTTTCTTTCTATACTTCTTCTTTTAACTGTTCCATTTGAAAATCTCTTTTTTTTCTGATACCTTCCTTGTGCTATAAGAAAATTTTGTGCGCCATTTGTTGATTTTCGTAATATACATTTAGTATCTGGTGGAATAAAGTAGCTGTTTCTGTTTCTGGATGTTTTATCGATTGCAGATTCCGGTTAGCTGTTTTCCTAAATGGTTCGCTTTGATAAATTTAATTCGCTTCAGAACAGATTCAAAAGACGTGCTCATTACAATCGAAAATACGGTGTCATCTTTCTTGTTTTTAATTTAGGGGGATAATATGAATAAATCTACGTTCCAAATGGTTTTGAATTTCAGAAATCAAAAATGGAGAAGTGAAAGAAAGAAAAAGCATTGCATTGATTTCCAGCAAAGAGTTTCTCCTTAATTCTGGAGAAGAGGTGGAATATATTTACCTGTAGGAGAATGAATTTCTGTTTTCGTAGTCGGATAGGTTGCAGTCTCATACATTGTGCGAACTGTACAAAAAGAGAAAAGAAAACAGATGTTGTTACGAACGAAAAATAGATATTCATTATAAAGTATTTCGTTTTACACTGAATGTGGTACTAAATTTACACATTCGCTCTGTCATGGTGTGGTAAATCCCATAATACACCACATTCATTTCGTTTTATGAGTGAAATTTTTATAAAGTCGTAAAAATGTAAAATCTTCAAATAAACATATTTTCAAACTTGAGCACTTTAATTATGTTACTTTTTTGAAGATAGATCACATAAAGAAAACACTCAAAAGCACTATATTTTAAATTAAATCCAAATACATTGCATATAACGAAAGACAGGATATTGTAAAGTAAATAAATCAGATACCTGTAGAGGTGCGTGCAATGAAAAGAACAATTATTTCCACAATTCAGTCACTTCCTTTATTTAAACAACATTATTGTCAAATTTGAGTGAAAAAAGAAGCAAGACTCTAGATGATTTCAAAAAACGTGTTTATGTTCGAAATTTTTAATTCTTTTGGAGAAGAGGTGAAAAACATTTACCTGTAGGAGAAAGAATTTCTGTTCTCGTAGTCGGATAGGTTGCAGTCTCCGACATCGTGCGAACTGTAAAAAGGAAAAGAATATTGGTACGAATATAATAACAAATTTCGTTTTACACTGGATATTGTACTAAATATAAATTATTCATTTGCATCTGATGCCATGGAGGTATGAGAAGTCCAGAATGATACCAAAGTGAATTCATGATAGGCGCCAATTTTCATAAAGACAAAAAAAAATGTTCTATTTTCAAATAAACACACTCCAAATCTTCCGCACTTTAATGGTTTTACCGTTTTGAAAATCGGTCTTTTAAAGAAAACTCTTAAATGTATTTAATTTCAAATTAAATGCAAACATACTGCAAGAGAAAAAATATATTTTAGTGAGAGGAATAAAATGCGGGTATTCTGAAAAGATGCGTGCAATTCAAAGAAGAATTAGTTCCATATTTTCAACACTTCGACATACCTTCCGTATCGATGCCGGAACGAAAGATATAAAATCAGAAAAAATTAATGATATGTAAAAAAATGCTGCTGTTAGAAGCAGAACGGCCGTTGGAAATATATGTACAAGATGCCTCACGTGGGAAGCAATTGTGGCTCATTTCTTTGTTTACATAATACAGGTATATTTTGTTGTAACACCTATTGTTATTTCTTCCGAAAATTTTAAATATCTTTTATGCAAATTAAACCTTATAAATTATGTTATTGCGGATATTCGGATCTTTTTATTTTCCCATAAAATGGAAAGCATCCAAGAACAAGAACAATGTATCCGAAATTTTGGTTGTAATGAGCACATTCTTTGAATCCTTTTCGACACAAATAAAATAATTATTTCATTTATAGACAAAAGAACTTGATACAAAAAAAGAAATCAAGCGGAGGGAGGGAAACACGTGGAACTCGGAATAGATACATTCTCCCTGTAGCTGCTGAAAAGTATGTTACGGTAAGTGACAAACTGTAAGTAAGAAATACTCGAAGATAAAGCAGTATGCTGTAAACACAAACGTGATCAGAGACAAAGGAATTTATAAATCGAACAGTTAGAAGAAGATCAAACAGAGGTCATCGCTCTTTCCACGTTTATAAGTGAGGCACGGAAAAATTCTCATTAACCGCCACCGAGAATCGAACCCAGGGTCTTCCGTTTACGTGAATCTGGAGGAATTCGAGGCCGCTGGGTTCGATTCTCGGTGGCGGCCAATAAGAATCTTTCCGTGACTCACTTATAAACGTGGAATGACCGATAATCTCAGTTTGATGTTCCTTGTACACGTCAATTGTCTGTATTAGTTAGAAGAAGAGATAAAGAGGGAAACATATAAATTTACGCCAATTGGCCGAAGAATTGTGATTAATGGAAATGTAGAAACTCAGAGAAAAGTATTCTCCATAACAAAATGTATATTAAAGAAGAAGTTTCTAAATACGCTTCCTGGAAAAAGTGAGATCGAGAAAAAGGTTTTAACATTTACGCCCCTCCTAAAGAGAAAACTGTGAATTATGTAAAGAGGATAATATTCTCCATCTCTACTGTAGCGAATGGCGTAAAGTCAAAAAAAAGAATTTTACAATATCATTTTTAGTATAAGAAACACAGCTTCAAAGAGACACACTTACACAACCTAGCACTAGGTGTTGGTGTAAGTGTGTTAAAAAGCCCATTAGTTCAGACAAAGTAAGTGCGTTAGAAAACCCCGGAGTTCAAACAAAGTAAATGTGTTAAAAAATCCAGCAGTTTAAACAAAGTAAGTGTGTTAAAAAACCCAGGAGTTCCCGACAAAGTATTCCGCAACGTATATGATATTCAATGTTAAAAGAATTTTCTTTTCATCAGACTTTTACAAGCAGAGGTACCGAGAAAAGAATTAGACGTCTCAGCTTCAAGAGGAAATTTTGCATTATTTCAGGAAGTTAGAAAAATGATTTTTCCAATCGCGTCCTTAGAAGCACAGATATTGCTGCAATCATGCTACAAACACATATGTGAAATTGTGCTCTATAACATAAACGTCTTTTCGTACTGCTACGTTATTTTAAAACATCACCATCCGATAAAAAAGTTTCTAAATTAAACCTTAACGGCCAGACGAAACATTTAAAAACAGAAATCAAACTTACGGAAAAGATGCTTTATTTCTCCAGCACATATGTAGTACTTCACATAACAAACCGGTACCAACACTCCACATTAAACACACCAACAATGCTCTACATTAATCGCTCCACAACGCTTTACAAGCAACAGTTGTATCGTAGTTTATATCTCTGGTTCTTATCTAATAACAGGCATACGTCGCGTTCATTCCACCTCAGTTATGTAACCAACAGCATTCGTTTGAGAGAAAAGATATCACGTTAAGTGTGAAGTATAACTGAGAACAAACTCAAGATTTAAATAGGGAAGGAAACTAAAAAGGAAAGTTAATTTAGAATATACGTCACAGCTCTCTGTTGCCAAATCTGTATTTTCAAAAAATTTTGAAATTATTTGGAAAATGTTTTACACCAGAGATGCTTTTGGACAAAGGAAAAAATAGATCACACTGTTGTAAGCACAGATATCAATAAACATCTGGTATACGTTCATCTACTCGTACATTTACGCCCCCTGTGGGAACACCTAGGCCTCATTTTAAGCAGAATATATTTTGGAAAGTTCTTCGTAGTGAGCAGTATCTCACCGAAAAAGAATATTTTCAATTGAGTTTCTAGAAGCGAAAATATTGCTACAAATACACCAGACATACAATAATGCCCTTGCGCCTTTTTAGAACAAACAGTGCTTCATCAAAATTTACACATTCTATGCAGAACATTTCGCACCAGGACTTCTATTTGATGAAAAAATACTTTTTAAGATTGATCACTAAAAGAAAGATACACTATATAGACAAACGTCACCGGACACCTAGAAGAGAAACAAAACATAGCATTTATTGACATACATTATATGTCGGTCCACCTTTGGTCTTAATGCATGCACTTGCCCTTCGAAGCTCAGTGGTTGGGTTTTGAGCTCCGGGATTTTCGTTGCTATAAGGTGTTTATTGATTGCTTTAGTTTCTGTGGTTGCGTGTATCTTCAAGTTGAAGATCTACACTTTACGTTCGTGTATCTCCCAGGTTGGTGAGTGCCATATTTTTTCATTATTCACTGTTTTATTTTTCAACCGAGCTGGTCTTTTTTCGTTAAAGTCTCGCCATTGCTTCGATGGCAGAGGCAGACAAGGGTGACGCCCACGACCTTATCTTGGCAGATCAGCTAGCTCCCTCTTCTTCTTCTACCGCGGTAGCTCCTGCTCAGCTTAATGAGGTGGCTCCCGAGCGTCATTGCGACGTCATGGACACCTCTTCTTCTCCAGCTATAACTCCCACCAAGTGCGGTGGTGCCAAGTCTCCTATCTACATTTCAGCAGATGATGAAGTCTCCGTTATCAGCGATACTGAGCTCATATCTTCCACTTCTCATCAACTTCCTGATCCGCCCTCACTGCTAGGGGCAGCTCCATCGACTTCTCGACCCATGTCTGAACAAGCGTCCTATGCTTCTGCAACTTCTGGGGTCCTCACACCCGCAGTTTCATCTGCTATGCCTTTTCCTGGATCCTATGTCACTGTCGTCGGTTCTACTGCTACAATTGACATACCAGAGGATTCCCGAGCTGGTCACCATTTTTCCACCACTATGGAACGGGGCGTCTATTTTGATGCGCTTCCCGACACTAAGCTGTGGCAATATAGCCGAGCCCTCAAAACTATCTTACCAAAGGATGCTATAGACTTCGTAGCTCGAAAACCCAAATCTGTCTTGGTCTATTTCAAGGATACAGCGCATGCTGACCAAGTCCTTACGGAAGGTCTAACCATCAATGACGTGCATTTGTTAGCACAACCGGTTGCGCACCGCCCGGTGCAAGTGACCTTCTACCCCGTACCACCAGAAGTATCCGACGCTGCCACCTTGCTCAGCAGGTACGGCAGAGTTGTTGGCTCCATAACAACTCTCTCTGCGGCTCCCAGGGACCCTGAAGACAAATCAATTCGGGGTTTCCGCCGCACTGCTCGAGTCTTCTTTTCATCTGATGCTCAGCTGAAAGCGGTTCCGAATGTTTTGCACATCCGCTGTGGACAGCAACGCCAAAGAGTTGAGATAATCACTTCACAGTATTGCACTATCTGTCAGAGCGAAAGTCACATAAGGGCTCAGTGCCCACGTGCCTCCCTGCAGACAGCTCCACACACTACATCTTCTTCTACTTTGTCCACCAACGCTTCACAGACTTCTTCCTATTCGAGGAAAGTCGCGGAATCAAGATCTTCTAAAAGTCAGCTTACTGCCATTGGTCAACAAACGACTTTGATGCCTCCACCTCCTGCTGTTCCTAAGAATTTTCCCAGGCTTCCAAAATCGACTCCCCCTAGTACTTTTACAACCACTGCTGATATACATGTTGACCACTCCTCGGCTTTTACCGTTGGCTCCATGACACGAGTCACAGGTAACGCTTCGAGTTCAGACTCTCCAGACGATCATGAAGCTTTAGTTGTTGCTGGAAAACGCAGTGATGCTTCTCGCCCCAAGACGAAGAAGTCAAAGACTCTGGCGTCCCGAAGATCATCTCGCTCTTCTACCCGCTCATCCCCTCGCTCCGTCAGCTCTCGACGACCGTTCTCCAGGTCGCCTCTACAACTTCCTGTGAGACAGCATGTGAGGGTGCCATTCCCTCACTAGATGAATTCACAACTTTTCTTGCTGAAAATGCTTTCCCTGCTGAGCCTCTGCCATACGAGGACGTGCTGGATTGCCTTTTAGGGTCCTCTAGCCCTTCCTCAGCACGCACTTCCATTCAGCAGTATAAAGCAGCTCTACCACAAGTGCTGGTTCAATTACACTCACTTGAAAACACTCTTCTGCGCACTGCGGACGAGGTCCCGTGGAGTGCTTGTTTTCTCCGTCGACTCCACTCCATCACTACAGCCAGTCAATTCCTACTGCATCCCACAACTAACCTAGATATTAAGGGTGGTGTCACTTCATTGTCGCGGTTTTGCGACACCTCTTGCGAATGCGCTGGTACGAGAGGATCTTGCTCCACTGAATGCTGATATATTACTTCTGCAGGAAACAAACTGTACTTCCACCACTCAATTTCATCAATGGCGTCAGTGGGATCATAATTTCCATCACGCCTACAGCCAACTGTCGCGTGGTGGCATGGCAGTTGGTGTTCACTCACGTTTTCGTTCAACTCTTTCCTCCTTCTCAGTGAAAAACTTATGTCGAGACTTATTACAACGGGTCTCTTTCACCGTCGCAGCTGAAAAATTTCATGTATTCAACGTTTATGTTCCGGCCTTGGACTTTTGACGACACTCTTTTAGATGACCCAGCCTTCTGCTCATCGGTGCGAGGTTTTCTCGCGAATTGGCGTCCAAGGCTTCATTCTGCACCGTGGCCCCCTCAACTTTTGGTTGGAAGTAAAACGCCACCTCATACTACTGGTACGAAACCTGTCATACTCGATCATGACACAACGGAGGATGCGACTTGATCAAACTAGGCAAATGCTTTCTTTGCTCAATCTTCCTGATCCCCTATTTCAAGTCTACCAGGCAGAATTACATTCACTTTTGGTGCCGCTTGAAAAACAAGCCCTTCAACGCCTTAAACTACACCTGAAACCTGATGCTTGTTTGTACGAATTCCTTACTTCGCTCGAGTCAACTCGCCGAGCCTCTTCTGTTCTACAGCACCTTCGTCTTCTAACTGGAGTAGTATCATCCGAACCAGTTCTAATTTGTTCTATGGTACGGAATTACTACATTTCAAAGTTTTGTGAAACTCCTCCTCCCTCCCTTACGGCTTCTGCTCTTCTGTTCTCTTCTTTGCCTCAGGTCCCTTCTCATCTTTCAGACAGCCTCCTCCATCCTCCCACTTTAACTGAGCTCTCTGACACTTTCTCGTCCCTCAACCCCCTGGCTTCACCTGGCCCGGACGGTCTCCCTGTTTCTTTCTATAAGGTTTTTGTTCCTGCCCTCCTTCCGTTTCTCCTCTGTGCTTTTTCTACTGCCATGCATCTTACATCTCTTCCGAGGAGTTTCACGTTCGCACATGTTGTACTTTTCCCCAAGAAGGGTGATCCGCTTGACTTGGGGAATTGGCGTCCCATCTCACTCTTAAATACTGATTGTAAACTCTATACTAAATTTCTGTTCCGCCGGCTTAACCCCATACTCCCTCATATTCTCTTCACTAATCAAACCTATACTGTACCCGGCCGCTCCATCTCCCATAATATTCAGCTTCTTAATGATCTAATTCATCTTGCCCGCTCAGAACCCCTTGCTCTTCTTTCCCTCGATCAACGCTCATCATTCGATAGTATTTCTCATGATTACCTTCTTGCTACATTACTAAATTTCGGCTTTCCTCCTTCCTTTGCTTCTCTTCTCATCTCCCTCTACCAGGACGCAGTTTTCCACGTGAAGCTTCTCAGCCTTCTCACAGCTCCCATACCCGTTCGTCGCGGCGTGCGTCAGGGTTGCCCCTTATCCGGGCAGCTCTTCGCCCTCGCAATAGAACCTTTTACGCGCAGTCCATCGATGCTTCTTTGCTTCACTACCACAGGTGGTAGCCAGCACACGTCATCATGTTGCTACCTATGTTGCCTACGCCGACGATATTACATTCTGCATTCGGCAAGACTCACAATTTCACGATCTCCACAATCACTACAATACCTACGCCTCATGTTCCGGAGCAGCGCTAAACACATCGAAAAGCACAGGCATATGGACCGGTTCGTGGACTAACCGCACTGACTCTCCTTGGGGAGCAGAGTGGTCCAACACCTCTCAACGATTCCTAGGAGTCCACCTTGGAAAACACGCAACTGCTTCACTCGTTACCTGGACGACTCTCCGGCTACGCCTACATCGCTCGGTCGCAATCTGGCGGCGCGCACAATTATTCACCTTCGTCTTTCAAAGAGCACGTCTAACGCACACTTACCTGCTTTCAATGTGCACGTATTCCTGGTTGGCTTCGAAGCAACCAGCACTACGTCTTCTTGAACTCACCCGCTGTCAAACTCAGGTTATATGGCCCGGCCATCACTGGGTCGGAGCACCTAAACTCAGCCTGTCTCCTTCCAACGGAGGCATTAGTCTACCCGACGTCAGATCCTATTACAAGGCTTATCGTGTGTCTACGTTTTTACGATCACTTGCGGCACCTGCTCCCTCTGCAGTTGCTGTTCGTGATGTCATAGTCTCTCCGCATAACCCACGCTTTATTCTCCTTTCATTCTTACTCATGGACCACTCTCCCCTTCTCACACTTTTCCCTCCTGTCTACAAAGAGGCTATCTCCTTTCTTCGTTCCCTACCTCTTTCTCGCTCTCTCACTGCCTCCACAAATGACCTATTTTCCGAACCTTTTTTTCTTCTCTGCTACACCCTCTCCATCTCCCATGTTTTGCTTTTCCTTCATGGCTCCGAGCTGGAGTCGTTATAGTCAGCGATCTTGCTAACACCGATCTTTCCTGGCTCCCCTTCTCTTCTCTACCATCTGCTCTCCGTTTCAATGCCAACGCTCACTTTGTTCACAACTCTCTTATTTCTACTATAATCTCCCTGTTCCCTGAGCTTGCTACGCCCTCTGGTCTCATTTCTGTCCACTCAGCCTCTCTCCCTCTCCCATTTTTTCTGTCGTCTAATAGCCCACCTCTTCCTCTTGTCTCTTTCTCAACAGCTGATCTCCACCGTTTTCTCACTCGCTCTTCCACACCTCTTCCAATTTCTGGCATTCCACTTTCTTCTACCTCCGCAGTGTGGTCCGCTGCTCTTTCCCCACTTTCAGCACCCCTTGAAGTCAAATCACATTGGCTTTTCTTACACAACCGCCTCCCTGTGCCGTCGATTTTACATCGCATGACCATTTATCTTCACCCTCCTGTCCGTATTGTGGCGAGGAGGCTGACGTCTAGCATGTCTTCATGCATTGCACAGTATTATTGCCAATACTCCATCTCGCTTTCACGCTAGCGCAACGATCCTGTGAGTCCGTCCTCACCTTCAGCGCATACCGAACACTACTTCTGAACTCTTCTCGCCCTATTCACCTTCCAGCAGTTTGCTCCTACATCTTCGTGCTTGTAAAACATATAATTCACGTATACCATCTTCAGCGTCCCCCGAAGCTTCTACTGACATAAATAAAGTCAGTACTGCGTTACTTTGTCATTTTCGTAATCGTCTGCTCTCCCGCCTTCGACTAGAACTTACCACTGCAGTTGCACGCTGCAGAGAACCACAGTTCCTATCAACTTGGTCACCAGCAACCTCTTGGTTTGCAGGGTCGCCCACAACGCTTCACCTTACAGTTGTGAACTTTTGTTTCACATACCTCCTGATCGATGCACTTTTTGCCATGCTAATTTGTTTTCAATCTCTGCTTCACCAGAGACTATTTTTTGTCTTTCCCGACAAATTATCATACATAAATTGTATTCTCTCATCACTGTATTGACTTTGTAAATAGGTCGTTGCGTCAGCTACAAGCACCTGTAAATCTTCTTTTCATATGTCATTTTGAGACGCTTTTCCTATACACATTTCCTGTTTTTTTTCTTGTCTCGCAAATTAGTGTAATCTTGTTCCTCAACATTCACTGTACTATATTATTTGTACTCTTTATTTTATCAGAATATTTTTTGTTTGTCTCACTATTGTACATCACGTTTAGTAGATCAATTATTGTATAGAATCCTATGAATTGTTCAAAGCATGAGCTACTTATAATTGTCAATTTCTTTTCACGCTTTTTTTAAGACTCAGTTCTCATAATCTTCACATGTTTTATTTTGTGTATAACTCATGTGTAAATTTTTTTGTTTTTCATTACTCATCTTGCTGAATTGTGTGTTCTCTCTGCGATGTCAGAGACTATTTCATTTTACCACCTCTGACAAACCAATATATATAAATTTTAACTTCTCATTGTACAGAATCATGTAAATAGGTCGTATCACGAACCACAGACATCTGTAAACTTTGTCGTTTTTACAGTACATTCTTGTCTTCAATTCCTGATTCAACTGTGTAATTTTACTTATCAACTGTGTAAATTTGTGTTCTCCAATACTCACTGTGATGAGCTATGTCTTCTCTCTGTATTTTCAGAGATTATTTTTTCTTTTGTATTCTCAGGAAAATTATTGTATATAACTATTTTTCATATCACCGTTGTATGTAGCATGTAGTACCGCGAGCCACATTCATCTGTAAATTTTTCATCATCTGTCTTTCGAACTTTTGATTTCATGTTTGTCTCCTTGATCACCTGCAACCTCCTGGTTTTCCAGGTCACCCACAACGTCTCACCTTTCGGTCAGAACTTTTTTTTTTCATCAATATTGTGTACAATTTATACTCTATAGTGCTCATCTTTCTGGATTGATTCTACTCTCTGTATTACCAGAGATTCATATTGCCTCGCCAGATTTCTACTGCACTTAACTGTTGTCATGTCAACGTTGCACAGAATCCTGTAATTAACGTAGCGCAAGCTGCATACATCTGTTAATTTCTCTTCACCTGTCTTTTGAATCTATGTCTGCAAGCTCGAATTCTGTATTATTCCTTGCATCAATACTGTGCAAAATTAATACTGCATAACGCTCTTCAAGCTGAATTGTTCCTATTCTCAGCTTCGTCAGAGACTTTTGTTGCCTCACCAGACACTCGAGTGTAACTAACTGTTTTTTACTATCATCAATGTACAGAACCCTGTAAATAAGCAGTAGCGTAAGCTACAAGCATCTGTAAATATTTTTTTGTAGTCATACATCATTTGAGATGATTTATTCAAGCACATCTCCTGTATCTTTTATCTAATAAATACTGTGTTAAAAGTGACCCTTCGAGACATGCTTTCGACAAGGTTTTGGAACACAGCGATATGTATGCGCTTTCATTCAGTACATAATGCTGCAGCTAACTGTTGCTTAGTGGTAGACCTTGGTTCCAAACTTCTTATGCGGCACCTAATTCATCCCATAGGTGCTCTATGGGATTACGATCAGGGCTCTGTGCTGGCCAGTCCACACACGATACGGAATTATCGTCAAACCATGCCGTAACAGACTTTCCTTTATGGCTCGGTGCATTATCCTGCTGATACCAACAAGGCTCGGTTCCATATTATTGCCATAGAGTTGGTAGGGCATAATTGTCCAGAATATCGAGGTAGACGTGTTCGTTAACAGGTTTGTCAACGATAACCAGTGGGCAGAGACAATACCACGAGAAAAACCCCCACACGAGTACACTGACAGCTCCATACTTGATCGTAGGAAAAGTACACTGTGGTAAACAGCGTTCCCCCTGTTGCTTCCATACCCACACACGGCCATCATACTAATGGATCGTGCATCTGGATTCATCAGACCATAGGACCCGTTTCCATTGATCAACGGTCCACGATAAATGCTCTTTCCACCATGCTAAACTACGAGTAGCATTCCGAGTGGAGATGAAAGGCTTACGAGCAGTTGCACGGCCACTGTAACCCATGGAATGAAATTCTCTGCGAATGGAACGTATACATACCAAGGTTTCAGCATTGTTTTTCGCCTGTACACTGAGGTCTTCTTCAGTACTCTGTCAATTAGCTGTAACGACTCTCCTGAAGCTTCGACGTCCTCTATCACTGATTTTTTTTGTCTGCCGGTACGTTTTGCTGCTTCAGGCACGCCTTTTGTTTTCCACTTCTTCAGTATATCCAAGACAGTTGACTTGGGTATGTTTAAACGTCTCTCGGTTTCTCTTATGGACAACCCACTAATATAACACCCAAAAATCTTTCCTCTCTCAAAGTCAGTTTTCTCACACGCTACATTTTCACTCAACTTCACAGTGCGATACAATCGCGGTCCGTTGGAGGCTTGTTTTTATGCCGCTTGCAGCTGTCCCGCGAATCTTAACAACGCAGTGGATGTGTTCATTTGCTTTTGAAGAGGTGTCCGGTGACTTTTGTTAATATAGTGTATATCGAGGAAATTCCAATTTAATTTTACGTTCTGTAGCAGAAAAAATTATTCATTACACGAAAAAAGGACTGTGCTTGGAATAAACTTCGTTATAAATCGTATCGAAGGGAGGAAATACTTATTGGAGTCCGGCGATTAGATGCAATGATATGTATAAAATGTGTGTTTAATACGATGGTATCTGCATTTTTGCAGTCAAGAAGAAAAGTTGTGGATACGAAAAAACCTTATACAAAAGATCACCATTTTCATATTCTTTACTCGTAAAAAAGGAATTTCAAATGGGACCAATACTTGCATGCAGTCCACAGATGAACGCACAAACGGACGGATCAAGTCTTATTGGGCTGAAAAGAAAGCAATGCCCGATGACGTGATACCCAAAGTCAAAGCCCCAGCCAAGCGTTTATATTCTTTGCCCCAGCCACGGCGCACGTTCGCCATTGAGATAGTGTAGCACATCGGCATGGAATCAGCAGGTATGTGGCGTAAGTCAATGGTAATTAGCCGTCGTAAGGCTAACAGTGTAAGCGCCAGTCAGCATGGAAATGGACAAGGAGCACATCCGCAATGGCGTGATATATGAGTTACGTCGCGGTTGCACCTCAGCAAGTGCCATAAGGAAAACAGCTAGTATATACCCTAATGCCATAACCCACGTGTGACCTAAGCGAAAGTTGGCCAAACAGCTGGAGATCGCCGACACGAGCATTATCACTCACCTGCGTCAACTTGGGAAAGTGCACAAGAGGAGAGTTCGAGTACCCTATCAACTCACAGTTCAGCAGAAAGGCAGATCGCACGAGTGCATAAGTTGCTCTGCTTGCACGTGATCAAGTTGAACCGTTCTTGGACCACATTGTGACATGTGACGAGAAATGGGTCCTGTGGGACAATATCAGTGCCCGGAAACAGTGGTTGGACCCAAACCATAAGCCCTAGTCGACCTGCGAAGCCGGCGTACACTCACGTAAGGTCCTGCTGTATGTTTTTTTGGGTTATGCGGGGTGTTGTGTTTAACCCTTTAACCGGCTGGAACGAATTAACTCTAGGTTAACAAAATAGCCTGAAATGAGCTCTATTGGAGATATTCGCTGTCTGAGAAGTGGGCCTAATGCGACAGAAACGAGTGAATATGCGCATCAGAAAGCGTTGCTTTTATTTGAGGTTTATCATTCTAAGAGGTCTTTTAGGGGTATGATTGCCATTAATCCTTCCTGTCTGTTTACCTATTCAGCAAAAACTGCTGCAGAAGGAGTTACGAACCTAAGAAAGAAGGAGAAAGCCATTCAGTTCCTTTTCTTTAACAAGTGGCATGATTTCTATCTCCGGGAGACTAATCCTTCCGAATCATTCCTTGGGTGACAGAGAATAAAGACGATAAGGGAGTCAGAGTACATACTGTAAGACTAAGGACTGAAACTGAAAGGAAGCACTTATTACAATCAGCGACAGATATATTGTCGATACTTCTGAGATAAAAGGGGGAAAGGAATTGTTTTGCCGGAGCGTTCGTATAACCCGGTCACTATGAGAACACTTCTGTTCGAAGGACGCAGGAAAATTCCGGCAATTTACGGTTCGGGTACATTGGACGCTTAAGGTGGACTTCAGGTAATTTTGATTCCTATACTTCCATTGGAAAAACTTTTGTACACATTTCCTTCACAATTAGTGTGTTCCCAAGGATAAAAATTTTAACATCGATTAAAATAACTTCATATTATAACTTGGAATACTTAATATTTTCTAAAACATACCCATAATTATATTAAAAATCAATAACTTTTCCTTTGGTGGTGTTGAAACCAGAAAAAAGACGGCGCGACCTGTAATTTGATGACGTCAGTAGACAAATAAATGTTGGATTGCATAATTACGGTTATGGTTTAGAAAACATTAAGCATTCCAATTTATAAAATGAAGCTATTTTAATCGATGTTAAAATTTTCTGCCTTGGGAAAGCATTAATTTTGAAGAAAATGTGTACAAAAGTTTTTCCATTGGAAGTATAGGAAACAAAATTACTTGACTTCCACCTTAAAGGGTTAATGAACTGCTTCCGGACAACACCACTATCACCTCCGATGAGTTCTACCCTCAGATCAATGATCTGCACGCATCGCTCACGTCGAAATGACCAGCACTGCTGAACCGCGAGGGAATCCTCGCACAGCACGGTGGAGCGAGACCTCACACAAGTTCAGGGACCTGGGCTGAGAGCTGCCGACTGACCGAGTCTATTCCCCGGATATTTCCCCAAGCGACTACCACCTTTTCCGGTCGTTGCAGCATTTTCTGGACCGACAGCGGTTTGTTAACCGGAACGATATGGAACGCGCGCTTACTCCCTTCTTTGCCTGCAAGCCGCTACAAATCTACAACTGCAGAACAGCAGCCCTGACGAAGGGAGTAGATCACGACAAACGATGTAGACTATATTTTGAACTGATTTGTACAGGGTTTCAGAATAATGACTGTGCACTGTATGTACGAATTTTAGTAACGTAAGAATAAAGAAATTTTGAATGGAATCACAGTAAAAGTGACCCGCCACGTGGAAGTGATCCATGTCGGGTAACGTTCATGTCTCCCCATCCCGAGGGTGCGCAGCTGTCATTCCGAGCTAAGGTCGTTCCTCAGCGCTTGGTCGACAGAGGCAGACGTATCGATTGATCACTTGTCTCGGCACAAGGACAATGGTGATGACGGTTGAACAGTGTGTGTTTTTGGTGGAACATGTTTTTCGCCGTGACGACAAGTACACGGACGAAGAGCAAAAACAGTTCGCTAGGAAATTTCGTGATGCAGACGTTTCCACCGTAGTGCGGTAAGTCAGCTCATAGCGAAGTTTCATAGCAACACCTCCTGTAGGAACCAGTTCGACATGGTGTTACGTTCAGTGTACAGTTATTTTTCGGACACTCTGTACTTGTATGTACGATAATTAGCACATTTCTGTTCTCTTGCATTTGCAGACATTACTTTCTTTCGAATACAGTACTGTAAGCACGTACTTTATTTTCAAAAGACGTGCTAAGAATGTAAGGGCTCAAGGAGTCTGTCTGTTAAAGGAGAAGCTATTCTGTATCTGTCGAGAACATTTAACGTTGAATTTTTCACACAAATGGTTAACAAACTCATTAAATTCTCAGTGTATTGTGAAAGTTCAATTCACGTTTTGTACAATGAAAAGATAAGAACAATACAGTAGCTATTCCCAAATTACAAGAATGTTTTCTAATTTTCTGTTTTTTCCTTCAAAAACCCTAGTCCTTTTCAGATTAATTAATTATTTTACCAGTGTCTTGAACACTATGTATTGTGTACGTTTTAGATTGACTTCTGTGACATGCCTGCCCGGCAGGGCGCACATGACATAAAGGCAGATAGCAGCGATACGAACGTCCGCGTAGCTCAATTGGTAGAGCGACTTCTTGAGGAATAAGTGGACTAGGGTTTGAGCCCCGGCGTGAACTAAAAAGGACGGAGAATTTTACTTCGTTATAATGGCGCCCGAACTTTCTGGGTGACCCGACCGTTCAAGATTTCGCAATGTTGTGATGTTCTTTCCATACCGCGAGATAGGAAAAATAGGAGAATCCCTTCTTCAGCGCTTCGAAAAAATAAAAAATACAAATGTGTGATGTTGCATTCCACACACCAGATTGATTGGGAGTTCTCAAGTGCACGCTCTTCAGAGGATGGATGCCTACGACGATTCATGGACACGGCTGACCCGTGGTCCATGCCCCCGGACTTTTTCGGGGGGAGGGGGAGATGTAACGTGCCTACCCAGCTGGACGCACACGATGTGTAAAGGCAGATAGCAGCGAATACGAACGTCCGCGTAGTTGAATTGGTAGAGCGACTTATTCCGAAATGAGGGGACCTCGGTTCGAGGCCCCGGCGTGGATAAAAATGACGGAGAAATTTACTTCGTTGTACTTCTTTTAGAAGGAATTTTGGAACGGCGAAAAGTCGCTTCCATAATTAAAGCCACATTGTACGTTAAGTAAAGTATGTGTGATTAAGAAATTTCTGGAGCTCAAAACATATTATTTTCATGTTTACAGAACAATTCTCAGTTTTACTACATGAACGTGCAAAAATATAGCTGTCCTTCAGAAATTAGTATGACATTCGAAATTCTAAAATATCGAATTTGTCTCGACAGAAATATTTCAACCGTCACGGTGACAAACTGGCGTAGTATTCGAATTCGTTCCCATAAGAGAAGTTATATGTGAAAGTTTACTGGATTGCAAGTGCTTATGATGAGGTCAAAAGAAGAGATATGACAAGACAAAGAGCTGAACGCTGTATGCGTCTTATTGCTAAGCAGAAATCTGTTTTGTTCTCAAGAACAAATTCTTTCATATCGAAAATCAATTTGCGATTTTAAAAAACGTGAATGGGATTATCTTATCCTCCGTCATTATGGTATTTTATAAAGGCTCTTCTGTACGTTTCCTACCTACCCGTAAGTATGAATCAACCTCCCATTCAAAATAGACTATCTTTGATATGACCGTCAGAAGAATTTTACAAATATACTCTTCATCAGAAATCGCAGCTATTTACAGGATTTTCTCATTTAAAGTGGACGTCAAGTAATTTTGCTTCCTATACTTCCAATGGAAAAACTTCTGTACGCATTTTCTTCACAATGAATGCGTTCCCAAGGATGAAAATTTGAACATCGATTAATATACACTATCTACCAACAAGTAATTGGGAGACTCCTGCAATCGACGATATCTGCGGTCCTGATACACGTCACGGCCGCCGCCGTTAAATATCGTGTGGGAAACAACAACGCAACCAGTCGCATGATAGATGCCACGCAGTTCGGAGCTCTCTGATTTCGAGAAAGATGTAATCGTCGGGTATCACAGAAATGGCCGATCCATACGTGACATATCCAGCGAGTTGAAGTACCCACAATCGACAGTGGCCTACGTGATTGGCAAGTGGAAGATGAGAGGTGACTGTCGGAATGTGCCCCGACCCGGCAGACCCACAAAACTGGGAGTTAGAGACCGACGGGGTGCTGGCCAAAGAAATTCGGAAGAACCGCACCAAATCGATGGGCCACATCCGCGAGGAGTTTCAACAGGCATTCGGGAGTGTTCTTTCGATGAATACCATTCGTAAAGAAGCCCATCTGCTTGGTTATCATGGACGTGCTGCTGCCCACAAGCCTTTGATCACCAAGTCCAATAGCGCTGCTCGGCTAACGTGGTGCAAAGAACGTCGACAGTGGACCGTTGAACACTGGAAACAGGTTCTCTGGAGCGAGGAATCAAGGTTCACCCTCTACCGTTCGGATGGAAGGGTCTGGGTTTGGCGCCTGCCTGGAGAACGCCTCCTGCCGGAATGTATTGTGCCAACTGTGAAGTTCGGCGGCGGTGGAATTATGCTATGGGGCTGTTTCTCCTGGTATGACACGGGACCCTTGGTCGCAATTCCTGGTAGACTCAACGCCGAGACCTACTGCACCTTTTTGGATGACCATGCGCTTCCTACGTTGTGGCAGTTTTACGGGGTGGATCCATGTTACTTTCATGATGACAATGCCACCGGTTATGTTGCGAGGTCCACCATGGCTTGGTATGGTGACAATGGGATTAATCGAATGGACTGGCCTGTGCAGAACCCGGACCTTAACCCTATCGAGCACCTCTGGGACGAGTTGGAGCGTCGACTTAAGGGGTGCCCCTACCGTCCGAAATCGGTGAAGGAACTGTCCTGTCTCCTCCAAGCCGAGTGGAAGGAAATACAGCTAGCCGTCGTACAACGCCTGGTTGAGAGTATGCCCCGGAGGGTCGCAGCTGTAATCGCCGCTCGTGGAGGCTCCACCAACTATTGAAGGTGAATAAACTTCGTTTTCCTTTGCTATCACAGGTGTACAAGTACTTGTTGGTAGATAGTGTAGCTTCATTTTATAACTTGGAATACTTAGTAATTTCTAAAACATAACCGTAATTATGCAATCGAACATTTGTTTGTCTACTGACGTCACCAAAGTAGAGGTCGCGCCATCTTTTTTCTGGTTTCAACACCACCAAAGAAAAAGTAGTTGATTTTTAATATAATTATGGTTATGTTTTAGAAAATATTAAGTATTCGAAGTTATAATATGGTTATTTTAATCGATGTTCGAGTTTTCATCCTTGGGAACACACTAATTGTGAAGGAAATGCGTTCAGAAGTTTTTCCATTGGAAGTATAGGAAGCAAAATTACTTGACGTCCACCGTAATATTAAGTTTAATATACTTTGCTCTTACCGTAAATTCAGCAAATTTTGCAATTCAGAATCTGTAGGATGGATCCTGATTCCTTTCAATGCTTTAACGGTTTGACACAAATAATCAGAACACTCGCATTTTGCGGAAAATTTTTTGAATTTTTCCTTTGAACAAAGATTTTTCAGAAGCTCAACATCGGATGCGAAGCGCTCTAGTAAGTACCTACCATGTAGTATTGGGTTTTGAAGAAAGAAATTTCTGCAAATGCAAGGCAACAGAAAAGTGTTAATTACGGTATGTGCAAGTCCATCGTTCGCGGATCTTGTACATACCGTAATTAGCTCGAACTGCTCCCATCGTCCGCGCAGCTGTCAATACCTTCCTGAAGAATTGTAGCGCTTTGGACGCAAAGAAGTAAGTCCGCGTTCAGCATCATCCCGGTTAGTGAACCACCGTCCGTCTGGGAAATGCTGCAATAAGCGGGAAAAGGGTAGTCGCTTGGGACAATGTCCAGGTAATGGGATAAGGGCACAGCTACCATGATAGGTCCCTGACCTGGTGACTGGTTACCCGCCCTGTGAGGTCTCGCTCCATATTACTGTAGGAGGATGCCCCTGCCGTTCAGCAGAGCTGGTCCTTTCGACGTCGTTCAAATCGTCAAGCTGACGGCAGTACTCCTCCGCGTAGTGTCCGGCAGCATCTCAAACAAGAAAGATGACACCGAACTTTCGGGTGTAATAAGCACGTCTTTTGACGCAAATTAAATTTATCAAAGCTATTCAATGTCAATGGAACCGGTATGCAAAACAATAATATCTGACGGATAAAAGAAGTTTTTCAATCGGGTCTTTAATCCCTCAGATATTGCTGTAAACGGAATCGTGAGCTTACGAAATCGTAGAAACAGAGTTGTCGACAAAAATACGATATGACTTTACGTCCCCTGGTGGCAAAACCATTCATTATTTTAGGCAGAAAGTATTCTCAAAAGATTTATCCATATGAGCAGTATCGGTCCAAGAAAAAAATTAGTCCGGTTTCCAGGAGCCCAGATTTTGCTACAAATACATCAGAAGCAGAAATTTACACTTATGCACCTTGGTGGCCAAACCATTCTGTGCCAAACATTAGACATTATGTGAAAAATATTTTCCATCAGGTCTTGTGTGCGATACAGGGAAATTTTTTCAAATCGGAGTTTTAGGAGCAGAAAACGCAATTTACCTTTGTGCGCCCTAGCGGAAAGTCTATGATTTACTTGAAAATTTTGAATTTATGGGAAAAACATGTCGCACTAGAAACACTATCCAACAAAGAAGGAATTTTTCAAATCGGACTTTTAGAAGTAGAGATATTGACAAAAATTAGATGTACGTCTACACCACCTGGCGTAAAAAAACATGCACTATTTAAAAAGAAAATGTTTCTAAAAGGTTTGTCGACATGAGTAGTATCGGTTTACAAACAACCTTATTTTCAATCGAGAATTTAGAAGCTCATATTTTGCTGCAAATACATCAGAAACGGAAATTAAGATTTACGCCCCCTGGTGGCCAAATCATTTTTTTACAAAAATTAGAAATTATATGCAAACGATTTTCCATCAGGAGCTGTGTCCGTTGCAGAAAGAAGTTTTCGAATCGGAGATTTAGAAGCAGAGATATAGGAAGAAACGCAATTCACCATTACGCCCTCTAGCGGAAAGTCTATGAATTACTTGAAAATTCTGAAATTATAGGAAAAACATGTCACACCGAAAGCACTATCCAGCAAAGAAGGAATTTTTCAAATCAGACTCCTAGAAGTAGAGATATTGACAAAAATAAGATATGCATTTTCGCCCCCTGGGGGAGAAAGTGTGGAATATTTTAACAAGAAAGCGAGACCAACCTACATGGGACACGAAATAATTTTTTCAATCGATATTTTAGAAGCTCAGATTTTATGGCAAATACATCAGAAGCAAAAATTAAAACTTACGCCCCCTGGTGGTTAAAGTATTCTTTACCAAAAATTTGAAATTATATGCAAAATATTTTCCATCAGGAGATGTATTCGCTGAAAAAAAAATCAAATCGGAGTTTTAGAAGAAGAGTTATAGGAAAAAATGTAATTTACTTTTACGCCCCTAGCGGAAAATCTATGCGTAATTTGAGAAAGAAATTATATCTAAAATACTCTTCGACATAATTGGAATCGAAAGATGAAATATTTTTTTCAGTCGGATGTTTAGAAGCAAATATGTGTTATAAAACGTAATTTTGAATTCGACGTCATCTGTATTTACGCCCTCTAGTATCAAAATTGTACATCGTAGAAAAAAACGAAATAAAGGATCATAATTCGCATATTACAAGCTTCCGAATGCAAAAAAAAAAAAAATTCAAATAGGACTGATAGTTGCAGAAATACCGTGGGTACAGACCGACGGACGAACAAACCGATAACACAACCACGATCTTTTTTTACAAAAGACGTGCTAAAAACACAACACCCCGCATTTCCCACCAAACATACAGCAGGACCTTACGTGGGTGTAATCTGGCCTTGGGAGTTGGCATGGGCATGTGTTTTGGGTCCAACCACTCTTTCCAGGCAATGATATTGCCATACAGGACCCATTTCTCGTCACACGTCACAATGCAATCCAAGAAAGGTTCAACTTCGTCACGTGCAAGCAGGGAAACGGATGCACCCTTGCAAATTGTTTTCTGCTCAACTATGAGCTGATAAGGTACCCGAACTCTCCTCTTATGCACGTTCCCGAGTGGACCCAGGAGCGTGTTGATGCTCGTGTGGGTAGTACCAGCGGTTCTCCCAGCTCCCGCCTGGTCCCATGTAGGTCGGTCTCGCTAAAGTTTTCAGCATATCCATATCCACTATTGTGGGTCTTCCAGCTTTGGGGTGATCTGACAGGTCGAAATTTCCCTCTCGAAGCCTTTTGAATCAAAGACAGCACTGACGATATGATAAGGCATTGGGTTACACGTTCGTAATGTTCCTTACAGCACTTGCGGAGTTGCTACCGAGACGAAATTCATACAGCATTCAATGGCGGGTGTGTTTCTTGTCCACTTTCTTGTTGACTGGCGATTTCACTCTTCGCCTTCTGGCGGTAACTGCCACTGGCTTAAGCCACCTAACTTCTGATGTCATGCTTGGTAATCTCAATGGCCAACGTGCGCGATGGCCGGGGCTTCGACTTCAGGTACCCGGTCATTGGGCATTACTTTCTTTCCCACCCAATGCATACATGGCGCTTAAAATGCCTTACTGATAAGTGCAATATTTTTTTCTGGAATATTATTCTTAACCACAAAGTGTAGAATGTCTTGCTATTTAAATAGAATAACTATACTAGATATCCGAAATTTCTTGGTGTAGAATAGAAATAAAAATTTCCCAGCTTTCGCAAATCAACTAGATGGCTTTTTCAAGGAAGTTAGACAGCAAACTAAATAAAAAAAACGCTTCAACAGTTTCAACGCGGTGACTTGACTTGACAATAACGAAGAAATGCGAACGTAATCAGGTATTCAAAGACACGAAGCGTTATGTTCGTTTAGCACGCGGAATCATGGAAGGAAAATAAAGAGGTAATCACTATTTAAAGAAATGGTTCCACGTTCGGGGCAACTCCAGTGAGAGGCTATCATTGCACGACTCGCTGTTTGTTATGATCTCCAAAGTTTCACGAATGGCAGTAAATTTTAGGGTGGGATAGGAAGCTAATTTCTTTACGTCATCTCACATAGGCGCAGCGGACATGAACTTGATTTCTCTGGATAAGGCCGTGGTTTCTTCGCCGTTCCTGTAATTCTAATTGAACGTTTAGTCATTCCAATGTAGCATCGCTTACCGCCGTCCGGATATGGTAGAGGAATGGCATAAACACCTGCTTCACTGGAAAGTGAGGTCTTGTCAGTGTTTCCCTTAAGCATGGTATGTAAAGACGTCGGAGACCTGATGCCAACACCGAGATTCATCTTGTTCAGCACGTTCTTGAACTGATAGGAAACATTTGGTATATAGCGAATTGAGTCCAGGTAGCGTAGCTGCGGCATAGAAAGATCAGTACGACTGTTTCGGCTTTTTTCGATGTAACGATGTACCAGGATCGGGGCGAATCCTACCTCAATGGCCAACTCGACGACGTTTCTCAATTCGCATTAACTAGAAGGAGCATCTGAGCAGACTGCAAAGGCTCTTCGGATTCGAGAACGGAATAAAACTGTCTTGTAGTCAGCGGGGCAGAATGAGCTGCGGAGCATTAGGTTAGAAACGGATGTGCGTTTATAATAGGCCTGTGTGCGAAGGCGATTTTCAGGTAATTTAATCAGTAAAACATCCAGATAAGGCAAGGCATATCTGTGTTTGAGCTCATAGTGAAATTGATAGTAGGGTGAATATCATTGACTTTATCTAGAAAAAGAGGGATGGTCTCCTTTCCGTGAGGCCATATGAAGAACACATCGACCGCGTGTCTCAGCTAGGTGGTACATTTTGGAGTGATGTTGGTGAATATATACGGCTCAATTGGGCGAAGTATTGCTTCCTCAAGGATAGTTGAAAGTGACAATCCCATCGGAGCGCCCTTTATCTGTTTGTAAATTTGTCCTTGGAAACTGAAGTAGCTGGAATTTGAGACCAAGTCCATTAACTTGAAGTTGCTGGGCCAGGACTCCTTCGAATAAAGTGACGAATTAGTTATGGCTTCTTTTAACGTTCCGACAGCTTCCGGCACGGGTATTGAAGAATTAAGAGTCTTGCTATTTTTACAGAAAAACGACTTGCTATTATCGCAATTCTTGAAGACGTAGTAAAATCCCTTCGTAGACGCAGAAAAACAAACGCAGTTTGTTACGTTTCAAAGAAGCGATGATAAGACCCAATGACACCATTTACGACTAAACCCAGGGCATTTCTCGACGTGAGCAGAAGTTGCGACATAGCCTTCATCCCGTCCGTAAGTCCATACCTCTGAAGACTTACATTGGATTCAATGAAAGGAGACGCTGATGACATCGATAAAATGTAAGCAGCATTTTTGTGTCATTTTACAGAACTACATGAAAAAATCTACATTCCAAATGCTTTGCAATTTAATAAAAAACAAATCATGTAGATGTGAGGAGAATTAAAAGTTCCGCTAATTATTAACAAAGTGTTTCTTTTTAATTTTTGCAAAACTTTTGGGAAAGAGGTAAAAAAACGTGTACGTACCTGTAGGAGAATGAATTTCTGTTTTCGTAGTCGGATAGGTTGCAGTCTCTGTCATAATGCGAACTGTAAAAAAGAAACAATAAAACAAAGGGAATGTTACTAGGGAATAAAAGGAATATATTCATTACTACGAATTTCGATTAACATTTGATATTGATGTAAAACGAGGATACGCATTTGCAGCTCATTCCACGGAATACTGAATAACCCCATAACAAAGCAGTCATTGCATGCAAAGCGTCGAATTTCCATATATTCTTAAAACTGCTAAGTTTTCTAATAAATACATTTTAAATCTTGCACACCTTAATTTTGTTAATATACACTTTGTGTTACGGTTTTGAAGTTTAGGCTGATAGAGAAAACATGTGTAAACACTATATTTAAAATTTAATCGAAAAATATTACATGAGACGAAAGATATTTTAGAACATCAATAATATGCAATATATGTAGAAAATAAATAAAACTATAAGAATAATGCGATTTATTGGCGTAGGAATATACAGTGAAGAGCAATTGAATTAGAGACAGCTGGCGTTATGCAATTGTGTCGCTGTGGGCGGCCCTGTAAAAGGAAACTGCATGACGTATGCAGCGATCAGACAATAAAAGGAGATATGCGATGGGATCAGTAAGAGTCGGACGCAGTATGGGTAAGAACAAGGATCTAAGTGCAATTGATCGTAGGCAAAGTGTCGGAACCCGACAAATGGGTCACTCCATCTCGGAAGTCGTGCAGGCACTGGGATTTTTACAAGCCACTGTGTCACGGGTGCACCGTGATGAGTACATCGAATCAGGTAAAACCATCCCTGCAAGGGCCAACTACCGTGGACAATAGCGTATGGACGAACGGGGTCATCGTCGGCTAGCCCGCGTTGTAACAGCCGATAGACGGGCCACAGTGCAAGAAATCACTCGGCAATTTGACACTCATACACAAAAATGTGTAAGCAGCCACACCATACAGAACCATCTCATCGCTATGGGGTACAGAAGCCATCGTCCCACGAGGGTACCGCTGCGGACCGCACATCACAGGGTGAAAAGATTAGCATGGACGCGGGAACATCGCCACTTGACCCTAGGAATGTGGGAAAATGTTGCCTGGACTGATGAGTCGAGATTCACGTTGGTACATGCGGATGGCAGGATACGAGTTCGACGCAAACCACATGAAGCGATGGATCATTCTTGCTCGCAGGGTACTCTTCAAGCTGGTGGGGGTAGCATTCTCGTCTGGTGATTGTTTACGTGGACTGAAATGGGACCCCTGGTACGTGTGATATTGTCCCTCAAAAGGTGAACGTTATCGGGTTCTCCTGGATGACCAATTGCTCCCGTTTGTGCGTCTTCAAAATCCCATTGGGGACCGCATCCTGCAACAAGACAATGCACCGTGCCATCGCTCCCGAATTGTTTTCGAATGGTTGGATAAACACTCCACCGACGTGACCTCGCTTCCTTGGCCAGATAGGTCACCTGACCTTCATTCCATCGAACACATCTGGGATGCCATCGAGAGAGATGTTCGAGGCTCTGACCCCTCCATCAAATCTTCGTGAACTGTGGGAGCTTGTTCAGAGGTCGTTGATCCTAATGGCTTCCCAACGCTTCCTGTGTCTTGTCGAGCCCATGCCGAAACGAAACGCGACCGTCATCAGGGCGAAAGTTGGTGCTGCACGTTACTAGACAGGTATCTCCAATTCAATTGCTCTTCAGTGTGTTAACAATAGTTCCCAAACTTTTGCACATTAACCAGATGGCTTTTTCCAGGAAGTTAGACAGAAACTTCAATCTGAAAAATTAGAGCGTTTTATATATTTGAACGTGGTGACTAGACTTACCAATAAATAGATACGACGTTATATTCATTTAAAGATACGAGGCATCACGTTGGTTGTGCACGCGGTGTCCTGGTAGGGAGAAGGCGTTTCTTGAGGAACTGGCTCCAAATTCTTGACAATTCCAGTGAGACACTATCATTGAAAGTGTCATTGTTGGTAATGATATTCAAGGTTTCCCGAAAGGCCGTACATTTAGGGTTAGAGTAGGTAGCTAATTTCTTTACATCATCTCATATAGGTTTAGCTCACTATAAGTTAAGGTCTGCTATTCCTATGTAGGATAATATAAGAAATTAGCTACCTACTTTATTTCTAAATGTACAGCCATTCGGGAAATCTTGGAGATCATTACTATCAACGCTACTTGCAATGATAGCGTCTCACTGAAGTTGTGCAGAATATTGAGCCAGTTTTTCAAGTAACGCCTTTTTCCTACCATGTAAGGAAATCGCGTCTACGAAAGGAAATCACATACGCAACCAAAGTGATGCTTCGGGTCTTTAAATGAATATTACGTTGCATCTTTTTATTATCAAGTCAAATCACCGCGTACAAATTGTTAAGAGTTATATTATTCAGATTGCAGTTTCTGTCTAACTTTCTTCAAAAAGCCATCAGGTTGACGTGCGGAAGCTTTGAAACGGTCGTTTATACAGGGTGCCCAGTAAAGTAATTTCTCAGCCCAGTAACTTTTGAACGCCGCCAGCTATACCCAAAGAAACAGTGTCTAGCTATAGTAAAGTGGCTATGCGCTATTTGATGGGACCGCTTACAGTGCCTCTTAGCGGCAAAGTCAGGAGGTAACGTGCCGATCTCAAAACCTATACAAGATACGTGAAAATGGTCAACTACAAAGTTGTAGAGCAGCATTTGTTTAGTACAAAAAGACACCTTGCGCACATGAATGCTAAGAATAGAACACATAAAACGCTTGTTTGTTTGTTCGCGATATCGAACACTGTTACGTCACGAAATGCGTCAGAAAGGAGCCATTGGTTGACACTAGGCACATTTACCGTTTGTGCTCAATGTGCTCTCCGTCAGCCACAATACACATTTTGGACTCTACATTGAATCTCACTTTGCACATTTTTCAGCATGTCAGGTGACACGCTGGAACAAACATCAAATTTACGGCGTCGTAGGTCCTGCAACGCTGTCGTAGGGATCTGATACACCTCCACTTTGAGGTAGCCCCACAGGAAGAAGTCCAGTGGGGTGAAGTCTGGTGAGCGTGCAGGACACTCTATGCAACCACCATAGCCGACGATTCGTTGCTCGAAACTCACGACCAGGTACCTACTTACGTTGCCTTGCTGGTGTGGCTGGGTGCCGTCATGTTGGACCAAACATTTACCGCAGTTGAGTTGGGCTAGTGCTTTGCGGAAGGCGATATTTTTCCTTTCTGACGCGTTTCGTGACGTAACAGTGGTCGGCGTCGCGAACAAACAAACGAGCGTTGTACGCTTTCTATTCTTAGCATTCATGTGCGCAAGGTGTCATTTCGTACTAAATGGATGTTGTTCTACAACTTTTTATTTCACTATTTTCCCATATCTCGTATAGTTTTCGAGATCGGCACGCTAACTCCTGACTTTGCCGCTAGGAGGCGCTGTAAGTGGTCTCATCGAATAGCATATAGCCACTTTACTATACGTAGACGCCGTTTTTATGGCTATAGCTGTCGGTGTTTGAAAGCTACGGGGCTGAGAAGGGACTTTACTGGGCACCCTGTATATTCCTACGCGAATAAATCGGACTACTAGTACAGTTTAACTATTTTCTACATAATTGGTGTATAGTTCTTCGTTATTAATATGCAATATATGGGTACATCTTTCGTAAGAGTGCATCTGATGTCTTTAGCATTGTGTAAGCAGCATTATTGTCGTAATTGAAAGGAATTAAAGCAATTTATTATAATTCAAAGATTTTGGGTTTCACTTTGAAACACCAATAATGGAGTTGAAAAAAACTAACCAAAACTGTAGATGATTTTAAAGAATGTGTTTGTTTCTTCTTTAGCTTTGAATATACTTTGAGAGAAGAATTGAAAAAGCTTTACCTGTAGGAGAATGAATTTCTGTTTTCGTAGTCGGATAGGTTGCAGTCTCGGTCATAATGCGAACTGTAAAAAAGAAACAACAAAAGAAAGTGAATGTTACTAAGAAAGAAAATTTCTGTTTTCGTAGTCGGATAGGTTGCAGTCTCTGTCATAATGCGAACTGTAAAAAAGAAACAACAAAACAAAGGGAATGTTACTAGGAAAGAAAAGGAATAGATTCATTATTACGAATTTCGATTAACATTAGATATTGATGTAAAACGAGGATACGCATTTGCAGCTCCTTCCACGGAGTACTGAATAACCCCATAACAAAGCAGTCATTGCATGCAAAGCGTCGAATTTCCATATAATCTTAAAACTGCTAAGTTTTCTAAGAAATACATTTTAAATCTTGCGCACCTTAATTTTGTTAATATAATCTTTGTGTTACGGTTTTGAAGTTTAGGCTGATAGTGAAAACATGTATAAAAACTATATTTAAAATTAAATCGAAAAACATTACATGAGACAAAAGATATTTTAGAACATCAGTAATATGCAATATATGTAGAAAATAGTAAAACTATATTAGTAATGCGATTTATTGGCGTAGAAATATGCAGTGAAGAGCAATTGAATTAGAGACAGCTGGCGTTATGCAAATGCGGCGCTGTGGGCGCCCCAGAGCAATTGAATTAGAGACAGCTGGCGTTATGCAAATGTGGCGCTGTGGGCGCCCTGTAAACGGAAACGACTTGACGTTTGCTGCGATCCGACAATATAAGGAGTGATGCGACAGGAATCACTAAGAGTCGGCCCTGTAAACGGAAACGACTTTACGTTTGCAGCGATCCGACAATATAAGGAGTGATGCGACAGGAATCAGTCAGTTATACGGCGTCGAAGGTCCTGCAACGCTGCAGTAGGGGTCTGATACACCTCGAGTTTGAGGTAGCCCCACAGGAAGAAGTCCAGTGGGGTGAGGTCTGGTGAGCGAGCAGGCCACTCTATCCAACCACCATAGCCGACGATTAGTTGCTCGAAACTCACGACCAGGTACCTACTTACGTTTCCTGGCTGGTGTGGAGGAGCGCCGTCATGTTTGACCAAACATTTACCGCAGTTGAGTTGGGCTAGTGCTTTGCGGAAGGCGATATTTTTTCTTTCTGACGCGTTTCGTGACGTAACAGTGGTCGGCGTCGCGAACAAACAAACCAGCGTTGTACGCTTTCTATTCTTAGCATTCATGTGCGCAAGGTGTCATTTCGTACTAAATGGATGTTGTTCTACAACTTTGTATTTCACTATTTTCCCGTATCTCGTATAGTTTTCGAGATCGGCACGCTAACTCCTGACTTTGCCGCTAGAAGGCGCTGTAAGTGGTCTCATCGAATAGCATATAGCCACTTCACTATACATAGACACCGTTTTTATGGCTATAGCTGTCGGTGTTTGAAAGCTACGGGGCTGAGAAGGGATTTTACTGGGCACCCTGTATATTCCTATGCGAATAAATCGGACTATTAGTACAATTTAACTATTTTCTACATAATTGGTGTATAGTTCTTCGTTATTAATATGCAATGTATGGGTACATCTTTCGTAAGAGTGCGTCTGATGTCTTTAGCATTGTGTAAGCAACATTTTTGTCGTAATTGAAAGGAATTAAAGCAATTTATTATAATTCAAAGATTTTGGGTTTCACTTTTAAACACCAATAATGGAGTCGAAAAAACTAACCAAAACTGTAGATGATTTTAAAGAATGTGTTTGTTTTTTCTTTAGCTTTGAATATACTTTGAGAGAAGAATTGGAAAAGCTTTACCTGTAGGAGAATGAATTTCTGTTTTCGTAGTCGGATAGGTTTCAGTCTCTGTCATAATGCGAACTGTAAAAAAGAAACAACAAAACAAAGTGAATGTTACTAAGAAAGAAAAAGGAATATATTAATTACTACGAATTTCGATTGACATTAGATATTGATGTAAAACGAGGTTACGCATTTGCAGCTCCTTTAACGGAGGACTGAAAAACAAACGCTGTTTCTTATGTTTCAAACAAGCGATGATAAGACCCAATGACACCATTTACGACTAAACCATTTCTCGACGTGAGCGGAAGTTGCGACATAGCCTTCATCCTGTCCGTAAGTCCATACCTCTGAAGACTTACATTGGATTCAAAGGAAGGAGACGCTCTTGACATTAATAAAATGTAAGCAGCATTTTTGTGTAATTTGACAGAACTACATGAAAAAAATCTACGTTCCAAATGCTTTGCAATTTTATAAAAATCAAATCATGTAGATGTGAGGAGAATTAAAACTTCCGCTAATTCTTAACAATGTGTTTCTTTTTAATTTTTACCAAATCTTTTGGGAAAGAGGTAAAAAACGTGTACTTACCTGTAGGAGAATGAATTTCTGTTTTCGTAGTCGGATAGGTTGCAGTCTCTGTCATAATGCGAACTGTAAAAAAGAAACAACAAAACAAAGGGAATGTTACTAGGAAAGAAAAGGAATAGATTCATTATTACGAATTTCGCTTAACATTAGATATAGATGTAAAACGAGGATACGCATTTGCAGCTCTTTCCACGGAGGACTGAAAAACAAACGCTATTTGTTACGTTCCAAAGAAGCGATGATAAGACCCAATGACACCATATACGACTAAACCTAGGGCATTTCTCAAGTGAGCGGAAGTTGCGACATAGCCTTCATCCCTTCCGTAAGTCCATACCTCTGAAGACTTACATTGGATTCAAAGGAAGGAGGGGCTCTTGACATTAATAAAATGTAAGCAGCATTTTTGTGTAATTTGACAGAACTACATGTAAAAATCAATGTTCCAAATGCTTTGCAATTTAATAAAAACCAAATCATGAAGATGTGAGGAGAATTAAAAGTTCCGCTAATTCTTGACCATGTGTTTCTTTTCAATTTTTGCAAATGTTTTGGGAAAGAGGTTAAAAAACGTGTACGTACCTGTAGGAGAATGAATTTCTGTTTTCGTAGTCGGATAGGTTGCAGTCTCTGTCATAATGCGAACTGTAAAAAAGAAACAACAAAACAAAGGCAATGTTACTAGGAAAGAAAAGGAATATATTCATTACTACGAATTTAGATTAACATTAGATATTAATGTAAAACAAAGTTACGCATTTCAGCTCATTCCACGGAGGACTGAAAAACAAACGCTGTTTCTTATGTTTCAAACAAGCGATGATAAGACCCAATGACACCATTTACAACTAAACCTAGGGCATTTCTCAAAGTGAGCGGAAGTTGCGACTCAGTCTTTATCCCTTCCGTAAGTCCATACCTCTGAAGACTTACATTGGATTCAAAGGAAGGAGAGGCTCTTGACATTAATAAAATGTAAGCAGCATTTTTGTGTAATTTGACAGAACTACATGAAAAAATCTACGTTCCAAATGCTTTGCAATTTAATAAAAACCAAATCATGTAGATGTGAGGAGAATCAAAACTTCCGCTAATTCTTAACAATGTGTTTCTTTTTATTTTTTGTAAATGTTTTGGGAAAGAGGTTAAAAAACGTGTACGTACCTGTAGGAGAATGAATTTCTGTTTTCGTAGTCGGATAGGTTGCAGTCTCTGTCATAATGCGAACTGTAAAAAAGAAAGAACAAAACAAAGGCAATGTTACTAGGAAAGAAAAGGAATATATTCATTACTACGAATTTAGATTAACATTAGATATTAATGTAAAACAAAGTTACGCATTTCAGCTCATTCCACGGAGGACTGAAAAACAAACGCTGTTTCTTATGTTTCAAACAAGCGATGATAAGACCCAATGACACCTTTAAAACTAAACCTAGGGCATTTCTCAAAGTGAGCGGAAGTTGCGACTCAGTCTTTATCCCTTCCGTAAGTCCATACCTCTGAAAACTTGCATTGGATTCAAACGAAGGAGAGGCTCTTGACATCAATAAAATGTAAGCAGCATTTTTGTGTAATTTGACAGAACTACATGAAAAAATCTACGTTCCAAATGCTTTGCAATTTAATAAAAACCAAATCATGTAGATGTGAGGAGAATCAAAACTTCCGCTAATTCTTAACAATGTGTTTCTTTTTATTTTTTGTAAATCTTTTAGGAAAGAGGTAAAAAAACGTGTACGTACCTGTAGGAGAATGAATTTCTGTTTTCGTAGTCGGATAGGTTGCAGTCTCTGTCATAATGCGAACTGTAAAAAAGAAACAACAAAACAAAGGGAATGTTACTAGGAAAGAAAAGGAATATATTAATTACTACGAATTTAGATTAACATTAGATATTGTTGTAAAACGAGGTTACGCATTTGCAGCTCCTTCCACGGAGGACTGAATAACCCCATTACAGAGCATGTCATAGCATGATCTCAAAAACTCAACAAGATACGGGAAAATAGTCAACTACAAAGTTGTAGAGCAGCATTGATTTAGTACAAAAAGACACCTTGCGCACATGAATGCTAAGAATAGAACGCATACAACGCTCGTTTGCTTGTTCGCGATGTCAAACACTGTTACATCACGAAATGCGTCAGAAAGGAGCAATTGGTTGTCACTAGGCACATTTACCGTCGGTGCTCAATGTGCTCTCCGTCAGCCACAGTACACATTTGGACTCTAGATTGAATCTCACGCTGCACATTTTGCAGCATGTCAGGTGACACGTTGGAACAAGCATCAGTTATACGGCGTCGAAGGTCCTGCAACGCTGTTGGAGGGTCTGATACACCTGCACTTTGTGGTAGCCCCACAGGAAGAAGTCCAGTGGGGTTAGGTCTGGTGAGCGTGCAGGCCACTGTATGCAACCACCATAGCTGACGATTTGTTGCTCGAAACTCACGACAAGGTACCTACTTACGTTTCGTGGCAGGTGTGGAGGAGCGCCGTAATGTTGGAACCAAATATTTACCGCAGTTGAGTCGGGCTAGTGCTTTGCGGAAGGCGATATTTTCTCCTTTCTGACACGTTTCGTGACGTAACAGTGTTCGGTCTCGCGAAAAAACAAACGAGCGTTGCACGCATTCTCTTCTTAGGATTCATGTGCGCAAGGGGTCATTTTATACTAAATCGATGTTGCTCTACAACTTTGTATTTGACTATTTTCCCGTGTCTCGTAAAGATTTCGAGATCGGCAAGCTAACTCCTGACTTTGCCGTTAAGAGGCTTTGTAAGCGGTCTCATCGAATAGCATATAGCCACTTTACTAGACATAGACACCGTTTTTATGGCTATAGCTGTCGGTGTTTGAAAGCTACGGGGCTGAGAAGGGATTTTACTGGGCACCCTGTATATTCCTATGCGAATAAATCGGACTATTAGTACAATTTAACTATTTTCTACATAATTGGTGTATAGTTCTTCGTTATTAATATGCAATGTATGGGTACATCTTTCGTAAGAGTGCGTCTGATGTCTTTAGCATTGTGTAAGCAGCATTTTTGTCGTAATTGAAAGGAATTAAAGCAATTTATTATAATTCAAAGATCTTGGGTTTCACTTTTAAACACCAATAATGGAGTCGAAAAAAACTATTCAAGACTGTAGATGATTTCAAAGAATATGCTTGTTTGTTCTTTAGCTTTGAATATACTTTGGGTGAAGAATTGAAAAAGCTTTACCTGTAGGAGAATGAATTTCTGTTTTCGTTGTCGGATAGGTTGCACTCTCTGACATTGTGCGAACTGAATAAAAAGAAAAAAAAACAAGACAAATGTTGGTGGGAAACAAAAAAAAACGAATATTCATTATAACGAATTTCATTTTGCTCTGCATATTCTACTAAATAAAAGCTACATATTTGTTCTTCTGCCATAGAAATGTGAGAAATCCCATAAGATAGCAAAGTCACCAATACCAAATCAGTACGTGCTGTCTGAACACGAGATAAAAACGTTAATGAACGTGTATTTTTACCTAATTCTTAAAATTTGTATATCTTATAAATATGTATCTTTCTCTTTGTTTTATCTGCAACATTGTAATTCGTCCATTGTGTCTGAGCATGCGTAGACTGCTCGTCCATTCTACTATCATCTGCATAAGCTAATGGGTCAGTGTTGCAGCCCCAGTATTATGACCACCTGAGGAAGAGACTCGCAGACTCAGGAAAGATTTAGTCAAAGTTTTTCAATGTAACTTCTATCAAAGTGATTTTAATGCTCATTAAAGTTTTTATCTCGTGCTCAGACGGCATGTACTGATTTGGTATCTACACTGCTGGACAATTGCTAAGGACGGATCATAAACGGCTATATAGCGCATAAAAAAGTAAGTGTGGTTGGATGCCAAGTGAAATAAAATAATGTCAGAATGCCAGGACATTACAAGAAAGACAATTTATTGTGCTCTGAAATCCAGAAGGCTTTGGAACGTGTTCAAGGGACAAACAGGCCATTTTGTACAGAATACGTAAACGTGAAAAAAATGCAATTACCGTCCGCAGGCGTTCCGGCGTAAGATGTCAATACGGGATATGGCCACCATGCAGGGCGATGCAAGATTCCACACGTCGTGTCATGCTTTGCACAACATTATCAAGCAGCTGTTGGGGTAATTTATCCCATTCATCTGTCAGTGCACGGATGAGGGTGTCCTTTTTAATTGGAGAGCATTGGCGACCAGCAAGACTCCTCCCCAAAGCATCCCACACATTTTCAATGGGATTCAGATCTGGAGAACGTGCTGGACATACGAGGCGTTGAACATCCTCGCTCTCAAGACACTCCTGGACAGCGACTGTTCGATGACATGTTGTGTTGTCGTCCATGAAAATGAATCTATCACCGACAGCACCACGGAACATGCGAACATGAGGTAGCAGAACATCATTAATGTATCGTTGGCCATTCATAGTCCCAGTTGGAAGCACATAGAGGGACGTAGGGCCACTGATCATGATTCCAGCCCATACCATGACACTACATGTCGGATATCGGTCCCTTTCCTGTATGTTTGCTGGACAATATGCAGTACCACTATCACGCCAGATCAGTTGTCGTCGACAATCAGACGATAGACTGTATCTCCTCTCATCTGAGAAGAGGACAGCAGACCAGTCGTTATCAGTCCGATTGCGATGTTGATGGCACCATTGCAAACGGGCGGTACGGTGACGTCTCGACAATAAGGTGCACACAACAGGACGGCGGGCGTATAGTCCTCCTTCATGCAAACGTCTGGTGACAGTTTTTCAGGAAATCCGCTTGCCTGTAGCAGCCATAAACTGATTTGCTACCTCACTAGCTGTGTTGCGCCGGTGTCTTTTTGTTGATAGCACTATGTACCAATCTTCCGCAGGTGTCATACTGCGAACACGACCTCCCCCGTGACGTTTGCTACAATCTCCATTTGTTTGAAATGATTTCCAAAGCCTTGAAACAACGCTGTGGCTGACGTCGAACTTCCTGGCAACATCTGTCATTTTTCGCCCTTCTTCAGTCTTGCCAATAATACGGCCACACGTAAAATCATCTAGGTGATGTCGGGAAGACATACTGAAAATTGCAAGTTCGTCAATTGATTCTTTCCCTTTCAACTTTGCGTTTGAACAACACCGGTCAATACGCGTCAAACCCTTTATATCTCTTATCAGCGCTATGACGTCACGAACAAGTTCGGCAATCCAAAATTTGCATACGCACAACACGTCTTACTGTATCCCGCACTTATGCTAAATTCCACATTTTCCTGCCCTCCATTTTATCGTTGCTATCGTTGCTATTGTCATCCGTCCTTAGCAATTGTCCGGCAGTGTATGTTGACACGATTATTACACTTGGGTGATAACAGAGTCATTTCATATTGCGTACCGTGATTTCATAAAATAGTAAAAAATTTAAATTTTCAAACACGTGTGACAGCTTACGCATTTTTATCGTGTTATCTTTTTGAAGAGAGGCCTTCAAAAGGCAACATTTAAAAATACTATATTTTAAATTTAATCCAAATACGAGACATACGATATTTTAGCAAGAGCAATAAAGTACAAATATGAGTAAAATTTGCGTGCAATACAAAGAACAATGATTCTCAATTTTAATCACTTCGGCAAAATATTTCATATACATGCCAAAACGAAAGGTATGAATAAAAAAAATAATTATACGTACGCAAATACTATTGTTACTAGTAAAATAGGCGTAGTAAATATGTATACGTCAAGAATCCCCTAGATTTGAGCACTGGGTTGTATCATTTTATTACCTGAAAAACACAGGTATAGTTTTCTGTATCCCCTGTTCTTATTTCTTTCCAAAATTGCTTAGAATATTATATGTCATTTATACAGGGTGATCCATTTAAACCAGTACCATGTGCTTTACTTATAACTTTTTTATAAATGACAACAAAATCATACAGTAAGTTGAAAATTATACATGTGGTATTGGAGAATCATTTTGTCAAAGCAAATGTTGGAATTGTCCTCCATTTTCTTGTAAACACAGTTGAACACGCCGCACCATATTCAGTGATGTCTCATATAGAGTACGAGCACCAACATTGCCATTTCAGTCGTGATTGTTTCACGCAACGCATCCAATGTTTTTGGATGGGTTTTGTAAACTCTATCCTTTAAGTAGCCCCATAAAAAAAAGTCAGGGGAAGTTAAGTCCGGAGATCGGGGAGGCCATATGTTTTTTTTAAATTAATCTGTCATCAAAGAAGCTGGCTATGAGTTCCATTGAGACTTTCGATGTGTGACACGTAGCGCCATCCTGCTGAAAGTAGCCCTCTGTCAATTCAATGTCATCAAGTTGTTCCACAAATTCATTGAATATGCAGCAATAAACGTTAGTGTTGACAGTCTCAGAGAAAAAAATGGGGCCAATAATTTTCGTAGACGAAACCTCACACCATACACCAACCTTTTGTTAATGCATCGATGTTTCACACATAACCGTGTGGGTTTTCGGCAGCCCAGTATCTGCTGTTTTGCGAATTGACGTAGCCAGACAGATGAAACCAGGCTTCATCCGTAAGCCATGTGATGGAGAGAATATCAGATCTCAAATTAAGAAAATTGTGAAACCATTTGCAGTAACTTACTCTCTTTCCCTTGTCCGGCTCCTGCAGCTGATGGATTACGTGCACTTTAAATGGTCGAATATTCGCTTTTTTTGCTGCCCTTTGAAAAGCTCCGTATGAATATCCTGTCTGTTGACTTAATCTGCGCAACGATTTCGTCGGAGATTGAAGTAAACGTTGCCAAACATCGTCCACACGCGTTTGGGGCATCGGAGGGTGATGTCTACCGCTACCGCTGAGAAGAGAACCGGTTTGCTCCAGTTTTTTTGCTATCAACAGTATTGTTGACTTGCTTGGCCTTTTCGGACTCCAAACTCTCTTCGAAATGCTCGTTGCGTTTTGATGACAGAATTGGTTACCCAATACGATTTCACTAAAAAACTCGCTCTGGAACAGAGTACTGCATGTTTCCGAATGCACGCAAGTTCATGACAACGCAACAACAAACAAATCACGAGCTGAGTTACAGTTACAGTTAACATTCTTCTTCTCGGTGGCGGTTTTCATTCTCCAGGAGTTGCTGCTTCTATTAAAAAAAACAAGAAGTTCCTTGCGCGATCCCTTACAAAAATGTAAGGTTTTTTCAGGGTACTGGTTTAAATGATCACCAAATCCTATAAATACGTTCTTTCGGATATTCTCGTAAAAATCAGAAACAAGAAATGTAATGGAAGAAGAATGCACATTCTGTTTACAATGAAGCTGTCCTATATCCTTCGTGAAATGGTAGCATTGAATTTTCTTAATACAAGTGATTAGCAAACCGATAAGGTTCTCACTGCATTATGAAACTTTAAATCACGGATATTTTGACAAAAGATCAGAACCATTGCTTATCTCTATTTCAAAATTACGTGCCACTCCTTTTTAGCACGTCTTTTGTAAAAAAAATCGTGCTTATGTTATCGGTTTGTCCGTCCGTCCGCCTGTACCCACGATATCTCTAGAACTATTAGTCCGATTTTAAAAAAAATATTTTTGCATTGGGAAGCTTGAAATATGCGAATGATAATCCTTCATTTCCTTTTTTTTTACGATGTACAATTTCGACGCTAGAGGGCATAAATGCAGATGATGTCGAATTCAAAAATACGCTTTATTCCACATATTTGCTCCTTAACATCCGATTGAAAAAATTATTTTATCTTTCGATTCCATGTATGCCAAGAGTATTTTAGATACAGTTACTTTTTTAAAATTACGCATAGATTTTCCGCTAGGGGGCGTGAAAGTAAATTGCGTTTTCCCCGATAACTCTTCTTCTAAAGCTCCGATCTGAAAACGTTTTTCTTCAGAAGATACACCTCCTGATGGAAAATCTTTTGTATATAATTTCTAATTTTTGGTAATAAATACTTTGGCACCAGGGGCCGTAAGCGTTGATTTTGGCTTCTGATGTATTTGCCATAAAATCTGAGCTTCAAAACTCTCGATTAAGAAAAATCTTTCGTGGACTGATGCCACTCACATCGATAAACCTTTTCGGAATATTTTCTTCTTAACATATTCAACTGTTTCTCCGCCAGGGGGGGGGGGGGTAGATATATATCTTATTTTTGTCAATATCTCTACTTCTAGGATTCCGATTTGAAAAATTCCTTCTTTGGTGGATAGTGTTTCCAGTGTGAGATGTTTTTCGTATAATTTCAAAATTTCCATGTCATTCATAGACTTTCCGCTAGGGGGCGTAAAGATTAATTGTGTTTCCTACTATATCTCTGCTTCTAAATCTCCGATTTGAAAAATTCTTTCCGTACAGGATACAGCTCCTGGTGGGAAATCGTTCGCACATAATTTCTATGTTTTGCAAAAAAAATTGTTTTGCCACCAGGGGGCGTAAATCTTAATTTCCGCTTCTGATATATTTGCAGGAAAATATGAGCTTCTAAATTCTCGATTTAGAAAAACACCGCTTGTAGACCGATACTACTTATGTCGACAAACATTTTAGAAACATTTTCTTCTTAAAATAATGCATGGTTTTTGCGCCAGGAGGCGTAGATGTATATCGTATTTTTGTCAATATCTCTACTTCTAGGAGTCCGATTTGAAAAATTCCTTCTTTGTTAAATAGTGTTTCCAGTGTGACATGTTTTTCGTAAAATTTTAAAATTTTCATATCATTCATAGACTTTCCGCTAGGGGCGTAACGGTAAATTGTTTTCCCCCTATATCTCTGTTTCTAAATCTCCGATTTGAAAAATTATTTCTGCACCGTAGACATCTCCTGATGGGAAATCCTTGGCACGTATTTTCTAATTTTGGTAAAAAATGGTTTGGCCACCAGGTGGCGAAAGTCTTAATTTCCGTTTCTGATGTATTTGCAGCAAAACATGAGCTCCTAAAATCTCGATTGAAAAAAAAGTCGTTTGTTGACCGATACTACTCATGTCGACAAACCTTTTAGGATCATTTTCTTCTTGAAATAATGCATGGTTTCTATGGCAGGGTTCGTAGATATATATTTTATTTTTGACAATTTCTTTACTTCTAAGAGTCCGATTGGAAAAATTCCTCGTTCGTTGGATAGTGTTTCCGATGCGAAATGTTTTTCCTATAAATTCAAAATTTTCAAGTAAATCATATACTTTCCGCTAGGGGCCACAAAGGTAAATTGCGTTTTCTGCGTTATTTCTGCTCCTAAAACTCCGATTTGAAAAATTCTTCCTGTATCGCATACAAGACCTGATGGAAAACATTTTTCACATAATTTCTAATGTTTGGTAAAGAATGGTTTGGTCAAAAGGGGGCATAAGTGTTATTATCTGCTTCTGATGTATTTGTAGCAAAATCTGGGATCCTGAAAACTCGACTAAATTTTTTTTTCTTGGACCGATACCGCTCATATGGATAAACCATTTGAGAATACTTTCCTCTTAAAATAATGCATGGTTATCCCAATAGGGAACGTAAAGTCACATCTTATTTTTGACGATATCTCTGTTTCTAAGAGTTCGATTTGAAAAATTCTTTCTGTGTTGAAGAGCGTTTCCGGTGCGAAATGTTTCTCAAATAAATTCATGTTTTTCTTAGCGCACAAGTCTACTACCAGAGGGCGTAAGCTCACAATTCCGTTTACAGAATATCTGAGGGATTAAAAACCCGATTGAAAAACTTCTTTCTTCCGTCAGATACTATTGTTTTCCATACCGGTCTCATTGACTTTGAATAGCTTTGATAAATTTTATTTGCTTAAGAACAAATTCAAAAGACGTGCTTATTACACCCAAATCTTCTACTTCTAGGAGTCCGATTTGAAAAATTCCTTCTTTGTTGGATAGTGTTCCTAGTTTGTCATGTTTTTCCTATAATTTCAAAATTTTCAAATAATTCATAGACTTTCGCTAGGGGGCGTAATGGTAAATTGTTTTTCCCCCTATACCTCTGCTTCTAAATCTCCGATTTGAAAAATTCTTTCGGCACCGGATACAGCTCCTGATGGGGAATCGTTTGCACATACTTTCTAATTTTTGTAAAAATGGTTTAGCCACCAAGTAGCGTAAGTCTTAATTTCGGCTTCTGATGTATTTGCAGCAAAATATGAGCTTTTTAAATTTCGATTGAAAAAAAAAGTGGTTTGTTGACCGATACTACTCATGTCGACAAACTTTATAGGAACATTTCTTCTTGAAATAAGGCATGGTTTCTACGGCAGGGGGCGTAGATGTATATCTTATTTTTGTCAATATCTGTACTTCTAATAGTTCAATTTGAAAAAAATCCTTTTTTGTTGGATAGCGTTTACGATGCGAAATGTTTTTCCTATAAATTCAAAATTTTCAAGTAAATCATAGACTTTCCGATATGGGGCACAATGGTAAATTGCATTTTCTGCGTTATTTCTGCTTCTAAAACTCCGATTTGAAAAATTCTTTCTATATCGCATACAAGACTTGATGGAAAATAATTTTCACATAATTTCTAATGTTTGGTAAAGCATGGTTTGGCCACCAGGGGGCATAAGGGTTCATTTCTGCTTCTGATATATTTGTAGCAAAATCTGGGCTCCTGATCAAAATCTGGGCTCGATTTGAAAAAATTCCTTTTTTGTTGGATAGCGTTTACGATGCGAAATGTTTTTCCTATAAATTCAAAATTTTCAAGTAAATCATAGACTTTCCGCTAGGGTGCACAATGGTAAATTGCGTTTTCTGCGTTATTTCTGCTTCTAAAACTCCGATTTGAAAAATTCTTTCTATATCGCATACAAGACTTGATGGAAAATAATTTTCACATAATTTCTAATGTTTGGTAAAGCATGGTTTGGCCTCCAGGGGGCATAAGAGTTAATTTCTGCTTCTGATGTATTTGTAGCAAAATCTGGGCTCCTGAAAACTCGACTAAATTTTTTTTACTTGAACCGACAGTGCTCATATGGAAAAACCTTTTGAGAATCATGGTTTTCCCACCAGGGGACGCAAAGTCACATTTTATCTTTGTCAATTCTCTGTTTCTAAAAGTCCGATGTGAAAAAAAATATTTTTATGTCGAAGAGCGTTTCCGTTGCGAAATGTTTCTCATATAAATTCATGATTTTCTTAACGCACAAGTCTGCAACCAGAGGGCGTAAGCTCACGATTCCATTTACAGCAATATCTGAGGGATTAAAAACCCGATTGAAAAACTTTTTCTTCCGTCAGATACTATTGTTTTCCATACCGGTTCCATTGACTTTGAATAGCTTTGATAAATTAAATTTGCGTCAGAACGGATTCAAAAGACGTGCTTATTACACCCGAAAATTCGGTGTCATCTTTCTTGTTTTTGTTTTTTTTACCAACAGCCCTTGTTTTTGTTTTTTTACCAACAGCCCTTATATTATAGAATCTATAGAACTTGGCATTTACTTCCTTTAGAAAAAAGACTTTGGAACTGCCAGAAGTAATACAATATTTATATGGAAGAACGGTTCCTACGTTAAGTGTTCGTAGTACGAAGCATCGAGAAATATCTGTATCTCCAAAAACAAATGAGTAAAATCGTGCAATGCATTGATTATGATAGGCTTTCCAACATACTAGAAATCATTACTCAAGTTATTACTCACATTATGAGGAAAATGGCTGTAAAATTAATCTTGCTTCTATGACGTGATCTTTGACCCCATTTCGATGACATTCAACAGAACCGGTAAAGTATACTTTCGGAACAACATGATAAAGTTTTGTCTCAATCGAAGCATTTTTACGTAAGTTACAGAGCATTAGAGCGATGGAATGGATCCCGATCCTATGTCCTCACCTTTGACCCCATTTCGCCCGTTTTCAGTAGGGTTAGTCTCCAGGTGGTCCCGTACCACATACTAAAATTTCATCGAAATCCAGCCATTTTTACGCAAGTTGACTCATAAGGGCAATGGAATAGAACGCTCCTATGTCCTGACCGTTGACCCCATTTCGCCCATTTCCAACAGGATTCGTCCCCAGATTGTCCTTTACCACATACTAACATTTCATCGAAATCGAACAGTTTTTATAGAAGTTATGACGCATAAGGGCAATGGAATGGACCCCGCTCCTATGTCGTGACCTTTGACCCCATTTCACCCATTTTTAACAGGGTTTGTCTCCAAGTAGTTCCCTACCACGTACTCACATTTCATCAAAATCGAACCATTTTTATCAAAGTTATGACGCATAAGTGTGATGGAATAGATCCCGCTCCTATGTCCGAACGTTTGACCCCAGTTCGCCTATTTTCAATCCGGTTCGTCCCCAGGTGGTCCCCTAACACATACTAAAATTTCGTCAAAATCGAACCATTTTTACGCGAGTTATCGTGCGGACGGACAGACGGACAAAGTGCAGCATATACGCTTCTTCAACCTACGGTTGGAAAGCGTAAAAAATGTTATTTGCCTGTTTAAAAAAATAAAAAGAAAGATCTTTGTTTTTAAATTTTATTACACGAAAGAGCAAAACTATGTCTGCCCATGAGAAACTACTATGATTTTCGAACCTCTAAAATACTTCGAATTGTTCAAATCATATTCTGTGGGCACATTTGTCTGAAACACATTTGGTTTTTAACTGGCACATTTGGTCTGAAACACAAGTTATGACACCTATAAACATGTTAGCAAAATCAGGCAATGCATTGATTATATGCTTTCCAACATACCAGAAATCATTACTCAAGTTATGAGGATAATGTCTGTGGAATAAATCTCGCTCCTGTGCCATAACCTTTGACCACATTTCGATGATATTAAACAGAATTGGTTCAGTATACCTCCGGAACAACGTACTAAAGTTTTGTCGCAATAAAAGCATTTGTAGTCAAGAGCAACTTGCATAAATCATAACAAAAGCATTTGTAGTCAAGAGCAACTTGCATAAATCATAACAAAAGCATTTGTGGTCAAGAGCAACTTGCATAAATCATAACAAAAGCATTTGTAGTCAAGAGCAACTTGCATAAATCATAATAAAAGCATTTGTAGTCAAGAGCAACTTGCATAAATCATAACAAAAGCATTTGTAGTCAAGTGCAACTTGCATAAATCATAACAAAAGCATTTGTAGTCAAGAGCAACTTGCATAAATCATAACAAAAGCATTTGTAGTCAAGAGCAACTTGCATAAATCATAACAAAAGCATTTGTAGTCAAGTGCAACTTGCATAAATCATAACAAAAGCATTTGTAGTCAAGAGCAACTTGCATAAATCATAACAAAAGCATTTGTAGTCAAGTGCAACTTGCATAAATCATAACAAAAGCATTTGTAGTCAAGAGCAACTTGCATAAATCATAATAAAAGCATTTGTAGTCAAGAGCAACTTGCATAAATCTCGCTCCAGTGCCCTGACCTATGACGCCATTTCAATGACATCACAAGAAGAGCCATAACAAGACAAAGAGCAACGGTGTGCATGTTTTATTACTAAGCAGAAAGTATTTTTGTCCTAAGAAGGAAATTCTTTCCTATCTAATATATAAATTAGCCATTTAAGGAAAGTTGTCGTGCTTATCTTACTTTACATCATTATGGTAATTCATGAAGGTTCTTTTGAAAGTTTCATAGTATCCTATCTTGTGACGTACTACAGAAGTAAAGCACGTGTCAAGACGACATATCTGCAGCGAAACATTCTGTCCGTGTAGCTCACTTGGGAGAGCAACTTACTCCGGAGTAAGGGGAACTTCGATCTCCGTCACGGAAAAAATTGTATTTTCACATTAGTGCCCGAACGTAAAAGTGGATGTACCAGCCGTTGGATTCTTCGAAAAATGTGTGATGTTTGTTTCACACATCATCTAGAATGAATGAAAATTCGTCGTTCGGTTCAAAAAGAAAGAAAAAAGATTAAAAGGGAGATAATGTGACGTAATACAGACGTAACATACGTTTCAAGACGACAAATCTGCAGCGATACATTCCGCGTGTGTAGCTTAGTTTGGAGAGCAACTTACTCCGGAGTGAATGGGGGCAGGGCAGCATTTTTTTGAAATTTGGAAGTACCATATGAACCAATGCACGTTAAAAATGGTGTTCAAATTCAAACACCAATAAACGTGAAAATGGAGCAAGACTTACGATTATTTAAAACTAAATGTGCCTTTTTAATTTTCAAAAAACACTTTTGGGGAAAATGAGAAAAGTATTTATCTGTAGGTGAATGAATTTCAGTTTTCGTAGTCGGATAGGTTGCGGTCTCTGACATCGTGCGAAATGTAGAACAGAAAGAACAAAACAAAATATCCATTAACAGAAGAGACAAAGTATATAATATTGTTGCGACCTTTTGGTCTTCAGATATCAGGATGCCAAATTAATTCCGGACTGCGATTCGAATCACTGGATCCACCAATACCTCGTTAGCCAATTAGCTGACACAGTACACCAATAAACCAATGGAGGCACAGTATAACAATTAAAACAGGGATTTAATAGATATATGCATAAATTACACCCGACACTTCTTCTAATTGTGAAAGTTATAATTTCCGGCCAGCTTTGGCCCTCTGCGGTGTTTCAGAAAATATGTCCTAGCGAAAAGTCTGTTCGTTCACAATGGGCCGCAAATAAAATACTAGTAAAAAGTACTTACATAGCTCCTCGAGTATCCAAAGTATTAATGACACCAAAAAAAAAAAAAAAAAAAAAAAAAAAACACAACACTCACACGGGTAGTTTGATCTTAACTTCCGTCACCGCTCATTCTTTGCTGTGGCTAAAACGATGTCGTTCCCCGGTCACTGTAGGTACGTAATCAGACACACACACAAGATTTCTCTTCCCGCTTTGAACACGAAGAGGCAAGCAGTTTCTTCAGCGGCTTTCTCCCTGCAGGGGGTCTGCTTTGTTTCTCGGGCCAGGCGTTTCTCCTCTCTCTCTCTCTCTCTGGATGAGCGAGGATAATCCGTAATTATTATGTCTCTGTCTGCATTTCACCTGAAATGGCTCTTTACGACAGGTATCCGTGGTACGGCGAGGTGAAGAAAGTTCCCAGGCAGATCTGGTGCTGGTTACTCCTCAGCTTATGTTTTCAGCTGGCTTCACTTCTTATGCTCAGAACTGCAAGAGCACAGCAGACGGCAAGCAATTGTTCTAGCGCGAGGAAAATTCCTTCCTCATTCTCTCAGCTAAAAACGGATTCTGTCCCTCTCAACAACAATCTCCCGTCTCCAAAAAATTGTTAAGCGGTGAATTCTACCACTTGAAACCGCGACATATTTATTATATACCGCTCTTCAAGTCCAAGAGCTTTCCCATTGTTTCGCGCGCGGCACAGACAAAAGCTTCAAACGCTTTCGCCGTCCAAACATTTTTGAGTCATGGAAAATAGCTTTTAAACTCTGACCCGTCCCATTTCCGTTTATGGGCTCTTTGTTTTCGTGGCAAACACCTGCAACTCGCCACTTGAATTCCAAGTGCCAGCAGATCTTTTCTTAATATACCGCTCCTCGCAAGTGTTTAAATTATAACTCTCTGTTAATTAAAACCCCCAATCAAGTTTCAATTACCGTTAATTAGCCACGCCCCTCGCCAATTAATTATGCGAGGAAGGGGGTCGTCACAATATTTATGAATAATTTCGTTAAACGCCTTCTCGCTCCAGAAGATGCAAATACGTAGCTTTTGCATCCCCGTGACAGGAGATGCAAAAGCTACATATTTGCTTCTCATACCATGGCACGAGACGAAAGATATTTTAGCGCAACGGCAAAAGAAAATATACCGGTTTAGTTTTATTAAAAGGCACTCTGATTGCAATACCATTATGTAAACAGTGTTTTTGTCATAATTGAAAGCAATAAAAGAAAAAAATTCTTCTATCAATTATCCGGTTTGAACTCTATATACCAATAACGGAGATGCGAAAAAGAAGCAAAACTTGAGATGATTTCCAAGAACGTATTTTTTCTTAATGTTTGAAATTCTATTGGAGGAGAAATGAAAACAAATTACCTGTGGGAGAATGAATCTCTGTTTTCGTAGTCGGATAGGTGGCAGTCTCTGACATCGTGCGAACTGTAGAACAGAAAGAACAAAAGAGGAAAAATTTGTGTTACTGGAAAAAAACGCATTCATTCATTATAACATATTCGTTTCGCACAGGATATTGCAGTAAAACGATGTTACACACTTGCATATCCTTTCATAGAGGTATGAGAAATCCCAAATCACAGCGCAGTCATTTAGTGTATTGCGTCAGGTTTCCATAAAGTTGTTGAAATATAAAATTTTTAAATAAATGCGTTTAAACCTTTAACGTTGTAATGCTTTTACAGTGCACTTTAATTGCGTTACCCTTTTTAAGTTTGGTCTCAATGTGGCGTCCTACAGAGGTGAAGCCCGTATCAAGCCGACAAATATGCAGCTGTATAGTCCGTCGGTGTGGTTTAGTCTTTTAGAACAACTGGCTACGGAGTGAGAAGGCGCAAGTTTGATCCCAGTCACAGTGATATTTGTGTTTTCACAGAAAACCCTTACAAAGAGAGCCACTGATGCTATTACTAGTCTGTAAGCAACATTAATGTCATAATTGAGAAGAATAAAACAACAATCTCTTTTCTGCCAATTACATTTTTTGAACATTACAGAGAAGTAATGGAGATGTGTAAAAAAGCAAAACTTAAGATTATTTCCAAGAGCGTGTTTTTCCTTAATGTTTGAAAATCTATTGGAGAAGACGTGAAAAATATTTACCTGTAGGAGAATGAATTTCTGTTTTCGTAGTCGGATAGGTTGCAGTCTCTGACATCGTGCGAACTATATAAAAGAAAAAGAAAAACAAGTGGACATATGTAGAATGAAAAAGGAATTATTTATTATAAAGAATTAAGTTTCACCCTGCACTTTGTTTGGTGTCTAAGTTATACATTTGCATACCCAGCCATGGACGTCTGAGAAATCCCATAAGACAGCATGTTCATTTCTTGTTAGATGACAACTTTTCATAAGATCGTAAAAATATTAAATTTTCTAACACATTTTAAGACTTGCCCAGTTTATTTGTATTACCGTATTATTATTATTGTTAATAATAATACGGTAATACAAATAAATAATAATAATAATTATTATTATTATTATTTGTATTGTATACAGGTCTTGTCTCACAGCAAAGAGTGAGACAAGGTGACACTTTATCTCCCAAACTCTTTAATGTCATATTGGAAAATGTCTTTCAATCACTGAATTGGGAGAAAAAAAGGGATAAAGATTAATGGAGATTATCTAACTCATTTTCGTCTTGCTGATGACGTAGTAATTTTTGCAACTACCACATCAGAGCTGCAGAGTATGACACAGAAACTTGCTGACAAGACTAAAGAAGTGGGATTAAAAATGAACTTTCAGAAGACAAAAGTGATGTACAATGCTTTTACAAAAAAGGAATATTTATCGATTGATGGGGAAAAGCTGGAGATGACCAATAACTACATTTTTCTTGGACAGCAGATATCAAGTGAGGGTCACATTGAGGAAGAAATTAATCGGCGTACAAAACTTGCCTGCAGAGATTTTGGAAGAAACAGCATAATTTTCAAGAGCAATATGCCATCATGTCTTAAAAGAAAATTGTTTGATCAATGCATCCTTCCAGTGCTTACGTATGGTGCAGAGACGTGAACCTTAACTAAAAGAGACATAAAAAGACAACAGACAACTCAAAGTGGCATGGAGAGATGCATGCTTGGTGTAACCAGGAGAGATAAGAAGAGGAACTCGTGGATCAGAAAAATGACAAGAGCGGAAGACATCATCATCACAGTAAAATCCCAGAAATGACAATAGGATGAACATATTGCCAGAAGGACAGACCATCGATGGACAGCCCAAATTTTAGACTGGATTTCAAGGAACAGGAAAAGACCCAGAAGAAGACCACATGTAAGATGGGTCGACGCAATTCGAAAGTATGCGGGAGTAACATGGAGGAGACTGGCACAAGACAGACCGTTGTGGAAGAAACTTGGAGAGACCTTCGTCCAGCAGTGGATTGATAATGGTTGACAATGATTATGGTGATGATGATGATACAGGTCTTATAAAGAAAATATTTAAATGCAGTACCTTTTAAATTGAATCCAAATATGAAGCAAAATATATTTTAGCTCAAGGAATTAAACTACTAGGGGTGTTCAAATGAAAAGGTACGAAACGTCATAAGAACGTAACCGTTAACATATTTGCCTATGCCGCTATGGGAGAACGTAGCGACACATCTAGGGATGCGATTGGAGTCGCCGGCGTGGATCGGAGCACGCGCAGGCGCCCGCATGCGCAGGAGAGAGCAGAGGCTCTTATAAAGAGCGCCGTCCAATTGACGCGGCAGTGCGTGTGAGGACAGGATGGCGTTCACATTGCAAAATTTTACGATTGAGGAGCAGCGAGGCGTTATCCGATTTCTGACAGCGGAAGGTGTTAAACCGGCCGCTATTCATCGCGGAGGGTGTGGTTCTTCTCCATGATAACGCGCGTCCACACGTCTCCAGGGTTACACACGCGGAACTGGCCAAGTTCCAGTGGGAGCAGCTTGACCATCCGCCCTACAGCCCGGACATGTCACCCTGCGATTTCCATGTGTTTGGTCCCCTGAAAAAACATCTGAAAGGGAAGCGCTTCCACTTGGACGACGAACTCAAGGACGCTGTGCAGGACTGGGTCTCGTCACGGCCACAGGAATTCTGGGAACAAGGAATCCTTCGGCTCGTTATTCAATGGGATTGTTGTGCTACGGCCTATGGCGTATACTTTGAATAAAGTCTTCATTTATACCCACAGTGTCGTTTCGTACCTTTTCATTTGAACACTCCTTGTACATGTTTGTGATTAGGGAATTCGATTATGGTTTCCTATAATACTAAGAACAATTATATTCACATTTCAAACTCTTCGACAAAATCTTCCATATCTGCGTCGGAACGAAAGGCAGTAACCGAAAAATTAATGTTACCTTACGAAGTGTTGCTTTCAGTGGCGGCAAGACCATAACAAACATATATACGACAACATCTTCAGTTGCGTAAAATATCAACAGGTAACAACTCTTTTTATCGCTTCTCGAAATTTCTTAGAATCTTTTATGCGAATTATACCTGTTTCTTATATTAATGGTATTATAGATATTGACATTTTTTTTTTATTTTCACACACACTGCAAAATGTACAAATAAAAGATGTAAAGGCTCAAGTAATCTACACTTTGTTAAGGACAAAGCATTCCTGTGACCGTCGAGAAAATGTAACACACAATTTTAATGCAAATTATTAGCAAATTTATAAAGTACTCACTGCATTGTGAAAATTAAGATCACCTCAAAATGTTCAGAAGGTAATAAGAGTAAGGGAACTATTATTACTTTTTTTTTAATTTTGCAAAAACATATCTTCCAGATTAATTTATTGACAAGTCTCGACGACTTTATGAAAGCTGCCAAATTTTGCATTCACTGTTTTTCAGAAAAGATTTTGAAATCGCTAAAATTCACATCTACACTGGCGGAAAGTGAAAATAGAACACCACGAAGAAGACGTCTGATACCAACGAAATTTATACAGCATAATAACGGAATACAGAGGATAACGTGATCAAAACATTATGGCAAAATACTGCTGTGGTTGCTGGTAAACTGAAAAATAACATTACCATGTAACATGGTTTGTACGAGGTTGAACCGCCATGAACTGCGTCACACTGTGCAATTCTGGCATGGAGTCTGTCATACAGATGTTGGATATAAGTTTGGGGTATTGAGTTCCAAGCATCCTCAACCTGGACGCGTAAATCGGAGATGGTCGTGGCTGGCCGTGGGGACCGGATAAGTGTTGTCCCATAAAATCCCACACGTGCTCAATGGGGTACAAATACGGTGAACGTGCAGGTCATGGAAGTTATCTCACGCCCTGAAGTGTATGTTGCGTTGCATGTGCCGTGTGTGGGCGTACGTTATCTTGCTTGCTGGAAAACACCACGATGGACCGAAATTACAAATAGCACAACAACGAGCTGAATGATGTTGTTGATGCATAGGAGGTGCTGTTTAGCGTACCCGGTACAAACACTAGTTGTGTACGGGAGTGATAGCTGATCGCTCCCCACACCAGGAAACCAGGTGTAGGCTCTGTGTGTTGCTGGCGGATGCAAGAAGGGTGGAGACGCTCCCCTGTGCGTCGGCGAACACGCATACGCCCATCGGAGGCTCCCAAGCAGAATCTCCTTTCATCGCTGAACACGACAGATCGCCATTGCGTTCTCCAGTGCAGACGTTTGTGACACCACTGCAGCCGTTCCTGACGGTGGCCTGGAGACAGAGGTACACATGCCAGAGGCACACGTGCACGTAGTCCTGCATCCAGTAGACGTTTGCGGATTGTTCTCACAGTCACCTCAGGTGCAACGGCAGCTTGGATTTGCGTCGCTGTGGATGTTCTGCTTGACAACGCCGCTCTTCTTATGATTCGATCGGTCCGCTCATCAGTCTGTCTGTGACTCCCGGTTCCACGTCTTCTCGTGTGGGAATGTTCCCCGGACCATCTACGCCACCATCGTACCACCAACGATACTGCACGTCCAATTTGCTCCGCAATACGACGATACGACCAACCGGCCTCGCGGAGTCCGACTAGACGACCTCTCACAAAGTCCGATAACTGCTGAAATCGTACACGTCTTCCATGTCCAGGCATTGCAGCTTCTTCAGGGGCTTCGCAAGTGTCCTTACGCCGACGACTGATTACATTCACTTCGCCGTACTCCTTAAATACCACCGACGATAATTTGCATAGTATGCCTGTGCTGGGGCGTAAGCGCTCACCGGTTGGTCCCGAAATTAACATCACAGCTACGTAAACTCGACCCATTAGCATATGTAAATTTCACGATTGTCCGCCAATTCCTTCTTGATGCTCTTTTTTCACTTTCCGCCAATGTATATGTAAGGACAGATCCTACGTATTTTGGATGTTTACAAAAAGAAAAGTCTTTGTGTTAAATTGTGTTATGTGATACTGATAAAATACATCTGTACTTGAAAAAACAGTATCATTTTCAAAAATCTAAAATACTTCTACGAAATGTTTTAACAATGATCTGTGGTTTATTCAGTTTTCATTGTTTGGACATTGTTATACATTCTCTATTCCCATAAAGAGTTATTTTTGTTTTACTAAAAAATATAATTTTCGGCCGTCTCATTTGCATTTTTATCAAGTTGAAAACGAATATGTGCATGTCAAAATTGTGAAGAATTTTTTTGAACAAAAAAATATTTACAGCAGAATATGTTTTGTTTTAAAAGCACTTATTCGACCGTCTCGGTGATGAATTGAAGATGAAATAGTCGAATTCTCTACATGGAAAGAAATTACCTAACAACACTAATCCGATTGGAAGCGCTTACAGGAAGATAACAAGAATAGATACAACAGAACAAAGAGGTTAATGATGCGTATGTCTTTTCTCTAAACAAAAACCCTTTTTTCTTCTCAGGTGGAAATATACTTTCATATGAAATACAAATTAGATATTCAAAAATGTGGTTGGGTTTGTATTACACTCCATTATTATAGTACGTAATTCAAAAATGTTCTTCTGAAAGATTAGTAATATCTTGTAAGTACAAATCGATCTCCCGTTCTTTATAGCCATCTATGCTAAGACCGGGGCAAGGATTGGCAAATATCTCCTTCATCGAAACTCGCAACTCATTGTCTAGTCAAGTCACCGCGTTCAAATTGTTGAAATGTTCTACTATCCAGTTATCTGTCTACCCTCCTTGAAAAAGGCATCTGGTTGATGTGCGAAAGCTTGGAAAGTTTTATTTTTATTCTACGCCAAGAATTTGGGATCATTAGTATAGTTGTACTAATCACTTGTTGAACTCTTCGAGCAATGTGGAACACCTTTAAATTGTTCAACAGCAGAGGCTCAAACTGGAGAGGGAACGGTCCCATCTCTACTTCCTAACCGCTTGCAAGACATTCGGCTTGATCTCAAAGTTTCTTAATTTTAAGACATCAGTAAAAGGATCCTGGCTCGAGAAGAAAAATGACAAAGTTTTTTGCCAGACCTTGTCAAGCAGACTGAACCTGAGAAGAAAGGACGTCATGTCTTTAGATATCATGTGCTATAACCTACATATGAGAAGTCAGGTTCAAGTCCGCTGATCCTGTGTGGAGTGATATAAAGAAATTAGCATCATACTCCACACCCAAATCTACTGCCATTCGCGAAACCTTGGAAATTTTGAGTGCCGCCCCGGTGGCGCAGTGGTCTAAGGCGCTGGCCTCTGATCATTCGCCCGTAAGGGGTCCGGGTTCGAATCCCGGTGAGGCATGGATGTTGTGTTTGTCTTACGGCACTGGCTCTCTCCCTTCCCTGGAACCAGTGACCCTAAATTAGGGACGGGCGACTGCTTATAGCCCATTGAGTTGCTCACGGTGGTCGTTAAACCTCCAATAAAAAAAAAAAAAAAAATTTTGAGCAGCAGCGAGGCTTGCAATGATAGCGTCTCTCTGGAGTCGCCACGTACCACGGTACCGCATGCCCAACCATTGTGACTTTATTTCTTTGAATGATCACATTGCGCCTATTCATTTATTGACTAGTCAAGTCACCGCGTTCAAATTGTTGAAATGTTCTACTATCCAGTTATCTGTCTAATTTCCTTGAAAAAGCCATCTGGCTGAAGTGCGAAAGCTTGGAAAAGTTTATTTCCATTCTATGCCTAGAAATTCGGATTATTAGTACAGTTGTACTATTTTTAGTATAATTGGTGTACAGTTTCTACTTATTAACTACTTATTAAATATTTACAGGGTGTTCTCATTTAATATTTTCTCTGTTCTTACCGTAATTTCAGCATCGTTCGTGATGCAAAATCTTCAGTATGGGTCATGACTCGTTCCAAACTATTAGCGATTATAAAAACATAATTTGAATGCACGTATTTTGCTGAAAATACTTTGAATTTTTCGTTCCAACAACAATTCTCCCGAAAAGTTCGATGAGAATAGAAGCTCAAATTCGTATGGGAGGCTCTTTAGTGAATACTTGCAATCTAGTACATCTATGGCGTTGAAAATATCTACCATAGGGGGTCAAGATTTATTTTTTAACATGATGGTAAGTCACAAGATGTGATTTTGACAATGTCACCCTTTCCGACAAATTCCGTGGTATACCTCACAGAAAGTGGTTGATCAGATATAGTGTGCATATCATCACTCAGTTCATAACACGGAAGACTTACTTTGGATTCAAAGGAAGTGCTGTCAAATGGAAATTTTATGATCTGAAAAGCATTGCGTCAAATTTGCAAATATTATATGAACAAATCGATGTTTCAAATGGTTTTCAATTTCAGACACCCACAATGCAGATGTGAGAAAGAATCAAGCTTCACATTGAATTCAAACAACGTATAATTTCTTAATTTTCGAAAGTCTTTTGGGGAAGATTGGCAAGACATTTACCTGTAGGAGAATGAATTTCTATTTTCGTAGTCGGGTAGGTTGCTGTCTCTGACATCGTGCGAACTACAGAAAAGGAAGACAAAACAAAAGACGCGTTAGTAGGATAAAGTATATACTCATTATACGTAATTTCTCTTTGCGTTGGATATTGTAGTGAAACAAAATTGCTCATTTGCATCTCGTGCCATGACATGAGAAGGAAGATATTTTAGCAAAACGGCAACATGCAACATACCGCAATTTTGTCAGTAGGCTGGCATCAAACGTCATCATTACCACACTGTAAATCAATTTTTTTCCTAATTGAAAGCAATAAAATTACAAAATTTCTCCTATCCATTACATGGTTTTGAATTTTGTACACGAATAATGGAGACATGTAAAACAAGAGGCGTAACTAAAATAATTTCCAAGAACGTGCCTTTTCTTAATATTTCAAAATCTATTGGAGAAGACATGAAAAACATTTACCTGTAGGAGAATGAATTTCTGTTTTCGTAGTAGGATACGTTGCAGTCTCTGACATCGTGCGAACTGTTGAAAATAAAGAACAAAAAACGAGAAATGTTACTGGGAAACGAAAAATATAATAGATATTACGGGAAGATGTGTGGTAAATTAATCATGCAAGTAGACATGACTCAGTAAACTTAAAAATTCCATCGTCCTGGAACGATGTAATTTTAGATACTTGAAAATTACATTGCTCTGGAACGATTTACGTTTTGGATACTTAGTCTATTTAACCGGTGATCTACCATTGTGTTTAAAAAACAAGTTCGTAAAATCATGCAATGCATTGATTATGATACGCTTTCCAACATACCAGAAATCATTACTCAAGTTATGAAGATAATGGCTGGGGAATAAATCTTGCTCCTGTGCTCTGACCTTTGATCGCATTTCGATGTTATTCAACAGAACCGGTTCAGTTTATCTCCTGAACAACATACTAAAGGTTTGTCGCAATAGAAGCATTTTACGTTAGTTATAACGCTTAAGGGCAATGGAACGGATCCCGCTCTTATGTCCTGACCTATGACCCATTTCGTTCATTTTCAATCGGGTTTGTCAGAAGGTAGTCCCCTGCCACACTAAACGTTCATCGAATTCGAACCATTTTTACGAAAGTTAAGACACATAAGGGCAATGGAATAGATTTCACTCTTATGTCGTGATCATTTACACAATTTCTTCTATTTTCAATACGGTTCGTCCCTAGTGGTCTCCTACCACATACTAAAATTTCATCGAAATCGAACCATTTTTACGAGAGTTATCGTGCCGACAGACAGATAGATAGACGGACAAAGCTGAAGCATATACGCTTCTTCAACCTATGGTTGGAAAGCTTAAAAATGATCTTTAATAGCATGTACTAACCCCGTATTTACTTATGGAAGTGAAACGTGCGGTATCACAGAGCGACAATGTGAAAACATAAGAGTATCGGTAAGAAAGTTAGAGAGAAGAATGTTGGGAATAACAAGAACAGACAGTTAGAAATGAACTTATAAGAGAAAGAACAGGAATAATAGATATTATAAAAATAATAAAAGAATCAAAGTGGAGATGGGCTGGACATGTTGGAAGACTGAAAGATGGACACGATTAATAACAGAATGACAACCGAGAGATGGAAAAAGACGAAGGGGTCGCCAGAGAAAAAGATAGAGAGATGACCTTCAGAAATTTAGAGGTGCTTAATGTTGGACTGATGCTAAGGATCGAGGAAGTTGGAAAAGACTGGGGGAGGCCTATGACCTGCAGTGGGTGCCAGCAGGCTAAGAAGGAGAAGAAGAAGATGTTACCGTTACACCACCCAGAAGAAGGGACTATCCAAGCCACTGACGATGTGCTATGGAACGCAGATGAAGCGCTCCGCCATGCTCAAATTGATACTAATACAAAGCTTCATCATAGCGGCATGCCAGGGTGTTCCGTTTCAAGACGATATCATTTTCAAGTTTTTTATGGCATGTCTACTTCTAAACAAAAAGTATGTATTCATTATAACGTATTTCGTTTTGCACTGAATATTGCAATAAAACGGTGTTACACATTTGCCTCCCTTGTCATAGATATGTGAGAAATCCCATACCACAGCACAGTCATTTAATGCATCGCTTCAGGTTTCCATAAAGTCTTTAAAATTTTATGATGTAAACAGCTTTTTCTCAAATTTGGAAGTTGTATGTGAACAAATTTTTCTTTCAAATGGTTTTCAATTTCAAACAGAAATAATGGAGACGTGTAAACGAATCAAGCTTTATGTCCATATTGAATAAAGTGTTTCTTCTTAAATTTCAGAAGTTTTTTATGAAAGATGAGAGAAACATATATGTATATCATCATCATCATCATCGTCAACCATTATCAATCCACTGCTGGACGAAGGTCTCCCCAAGTTTCCTCCACAACGGTCTGTCTTGTGCCAGTCTCCTCCATGTCACTCCCGCATACTTTCGAATTTCATCCACCCGTCTCCCATGTGGTATTTTTTCTGGGTCTTTTCCTGTCCCTTGGAATCCAGTCAAAAATGTCGGCTGTCCGTCGGTGGTCTGTCCTTCTGGCAGTATGTCCAGCCCATTGCTCGTTCGTGACAGACGTAGTGTTGGTGGCTCCAATATTTTATGCATTTTAGTGTGGAATACCTCGTCCCTCACTCACCTGTTGCGTGGCTCGGCTGTTTAAAGGTACTGTGTACGTTTTGAGCTACTTTTCTAGCGTTCTCATCCTCATATTAGTTCATATTCATCCGTTTTCTTATCGTTTGCTCGTTTGTTTACGTTTGGAAGCTGCCAACATGGCAGCTTCCGGTATTTCCTTATCATCTATGGGCGTGGCGGATGCACGTCACGTCACACTTCCCACGTCCATGGATGTTAACATACTCTCGTCCTCAGATGTGTCTGCTCAGATGCCTTCCTAGCTTTCTAGTACTCCTGCACCGGTGCCTTCACTGGACTTGGCTGCGCTTTCTTCTTCAGCTCCTGCATCTGCGTCGGTGCCCTCCCTGGGTACTACTGATTCTACTGCCTTGCCTTCGGCCTGTGCTTCTCTTCTCTCACAGCCTTCTGTGCCTGCCGGATCCGAACAGACTTCTCTTCCGAGGATGTCATTTGCCTCTAAAGTGCAACGAGGCGCTACTTCTACGTCCGATTCCTCTCAACCAGATGGTCTTTTGCAAGCAACACCTATTATTCAGGTATCCAACCACAAGGTGAAGGTAACGATAGATGACAATTCGCAGATTGGCCGTGAGTTCCATAACCTCCTGAATAGAGGTGTGCTCTTTCATACTTTACCAAATACTGCATTGCCACGCTACATGGAAGCCCTCTCTGGACATGTGTTGTCTGCGTCCATTGGAGGAATTTCCCGTACTCCTCGGGGTTTTTCGGTACAGTTCAATAGCAAGGAGGATGCTGACTTTTTTCTTGCAAACGGACTTTCGATTGGGACAAACCATCTCATCCCGTCGCCTTTTTCCAAGCGACCGGTGAACATCACGTTCTATCCTGTTCCACAGGAAGTGCCTGATACTGCACTTCCTCTCCTTGTCAGTCATGTTTGTAAAATTGTTGGCAAGGTCCGCCGCCTCTCTGACGCTCCCCGCGGAACTCGATTTGCACATGCTACCGGACCTCGCCGTCAGTTATTGGTCGTCTTTCCCACCGAGAAAGCCTTGGCGGATTGCCCTACAGAAGCTTCTGTTGAAATTGGAGCACGAACGTACAGTTTCAAGATTTTCACTGCTCACTATTGTTCACACTGTTTAACACAGGATCACACCACTGCCTCCTGTGACCGCGTTCGACGTGGACGTTCATCAAGTTCGCATCCCACTGCTGACCACATTGGTTTTTCTACTATCCCCACTACCGGTAGTTTGCCTGACGCGAATTCTTAGTTTGTCTGTCAGACGAACATTTCCGTCACGGACAATGCTGCCTTTCCTCCTCTCCCGACCCGTACGATTGGGCATCCATCTTCAAGATTGACAGAGTTGTCTTCGACTACAGATGTGTCTACAGCGGAGTGTTCCGATCCGGGTGTGTTGAGTGGTGGTTTGGCAGATCAGCCGTCTGTCTCTTCTCCTAGCCTCTCGGATATCGGATCTCCATTTGCAACCTTGTCAACCATACCCTTGTTGCAACATCTTCCTGAAGCCTCGGCTGTTGTACCAGTTTCCACTAAGGCAGCTCAGCTACGTACTGCTTCTTCGGCGACGGTCGTTTCCTAGTCTCCTGACTTGGGAGGTGAGCCTGATCCACTAATGGATACATCCGCCTCAACTTCTTCTTCGAAGCGGATTGGAACTTCCAAAGGCGCAGTAAAACAGAAAAAGTTAAAACAACTTTCTGTGCCACATTCTGAGGATTCATCTAGTGTTCCCGAGGTTTCCGGCTCCGGTGTTTCTCCACCTGATGATTCTTCAAACAGTATGCTTCTCCGCTCAGGACCTGTCAATCCTCTCTCTGATGCTGAGGTTCTACAGGCCGTTGATACGTTTCCTCCGGTTCCTGGACCACTGTCCAAACAGCAACTTTTACGTCTTTTTCAACCTGCACGTACGATTGTTGGTTCTGAAGAATTCCTTCACTCACCTGGTCTGGACCTGTATGCAGCGGTAACGCAATTAGAAGCTTATGTGTCACTTTTTAAATCTCTGTATGCCACCGATCTTAGGTATCAGCCTTTTTTGAGACGTTACACGCGCCGTCTCGCCTCCTTGAAGGAGCTCGTTGAGAAGCATATATGTGATACCTTCTATCCTTTTACCGATGACCTTTTAGCTCTCTTCCTCACACCGATTACTTTTTGTTCTCTAAATGCTAGGGATTTGCGAACCCGTTCGCAGGTGCCCTGGTTTTGCAGACTTAGTGCATGTTGATTCTGATGTTTTCATTGTGTGTTTTTACTGTGATTCACACGTAATGTATTGTAAATTTGCTTTATTTGTGTGTAAATTTGCTTTCTTTGCTTTATTTAATGTATTGTAAATTTTCTTTATATTAAAGTTGCGATAATTGCGTGTTTTTGCTGTGTTTTCACAACTAATCGGTCTCGTTACTTGTGTGATCTCCTCATTATCTCAGTATCATTATCTTATCTGTTGTTTTCTGAATTTGTGACTGTTTTTTAAATTACCTATAATTGTGAGTGTTTGCTGTGTTACTGCTTTTCTCTATCGCGGATTATTATAATGGTACGTTTGTTACCTTTGTTATTTTATAAAGTTGCTGAGGTACTCAATGTTGTTTTGCGCTCTAACCATATTTCAGTTCCGTTCGGTTGATTTATCATAGCTTAGTACATTTCATGCATTTGTGCACATGTGGTATAGTGTTTGACATGCCGTTAGGCCATACATTGTTCGTGTGCATATTCACTTCCTTTCTGTGTAACGTTGTGCTGCATCGTGGATATACTGACTTTCCGCACTGTTGTTTTCTGTACTGCAGCTTTTAATGAATCTCCTATGTCTGTATTTCGTTATAACAATAAACTGGGTACCACTATGGTACCAACAGTTACCAATACCAATACCATTGCCATTTCAGGGATTTAATTTTATATGTATATAAATGTATATATATATAACGCAACAAAAGAAGAACCTTAAAAAAAATTACGTAAGTTAAAAACAAAGAAATGTCATAGGATGTGATTGAGGCTGCGCATTGCCGCGAGTCCAAACCTCACATCATATATATTAAAATCATCATTCAAAACAACACGAGCACAGAAACGTGAAAACACAAATCAGAAATTTAATCATATAAACCTACTACGCCAAAACCAGACTTCAAACAAAAAAAGATCACTTACCCCATGAAGACAGTGCCTGGCCGTCAATGCCCTAAGACTAAATAAAAATACATGTATAAAGCAAATTATGCCGCCATTATAAAGAGAACACCGGCATAAACGTGACTTTTCTGGATTCCGCTAAAAGGCTAGAGTCACAAAAAGCCAGCGAATGTGTTCTCGAAGTCACCATCTCTGAAAACCGATAGAGCAAATAACGTAAGTGTCACCCTTATACAGCAATCGAATTCACAGGCCACGGTCAGTGTATATAAAGTGCCCGTAAACTAACGATAGAATAAAGTAGAATGAGGTTAATTGAAATCTTCAGCTATTACAGATCCACACAATAGCACCTAGCAACCTAATCAGTTATAATTGTGAGATCTTTGGTTGATGAGGTATTTGTAGTTTATAGACCTTAGTAAAGGAAATTGCAATCTAAGTTTGGAACTGAGAGCTAACTGTTTGAAAAATTGATGTCGAAAACGTAATGGGTAATTATTAACCTGTAATCTAGCGAACAGCTTATATAGTGAATTACTTAAATGGAAAACAGAACTACAGATATACAGACATCTGCAAAATTGGGAAATAACAATATTTCTATGTACTCTTCTAGAAATCTGAGATTCCCACTTAGTGTAGAAGTTTATAACAAAGCCTTTTCATAAATATTCGTGATTAACTCCGTTACACCAAGATGTATATCCAAGTCCAGGTGGTTTATACTCTCTACTTCAGCTCCAGTTCTTTCCAATATAAGCTCACTCGTATATATTTCCTTTGCAATAAACGGAAATTTCCCCCAGGGATACACAAGTACATCATTGACGTATCTCAGAACCTTACAACCACTTTCATTTTATCCAATGAAGACTCTCTCGTTGCAGTGCAGTTAGAGGTTGGCTAGAATACTTGAGAATGAAGTTCCCATAGAGATACCCCTGGCTTGCAGGAGCAACTCCTCACCCATACAAATGTAATTACTGAAGAGACATAATGAGTGTAAGTTGCTCTAGAATCCCCTTGTAACCCCAAACACGTCAGAATATTCAGCAAAACATTTTTGGAGTCTGGTTTTGGCTTAGTTAGTTTATATAATTAAATTTTTTATTTAGGGTTTTAGGTTCCTGTGTTCGTGTTGTTTTGAATGATAATTTTAATATATATATCATCATTGTCAACCATTATCAGTCCACTGCTTCCTGAAGGTCTCCCCAAGTTCCTTCCACAACTGTCTGTCTTGAGCCACTTTCCTTTATGTTACTCCAGCATGCTTTCGTCGTATTTCACAAACCCATCTCCCGTGTGGCATTCTTCTGGGTCTTTTTCTGTCCCTTGCAATCCAATCTAAAATGTCCGTTGTCCATCTGTGGTCAGTATTTCTGGCAGCATGCCCCGCCCATTGCCATTTCAGGGATTTTACTCTCATCGTGATGTCTTCCACTCTTGTCATTTTTCTTATCCACGAGTTCCTCTTCCTATCTTTCCTGGTTCCACCAGGTATGCATCTCTCCATGCCTCTTCCAGTTGTCTGCAGCCTTTGTATATCTTTTTTAGTTGAAGTCTGTACGTAAGCACTGGATAGGTGCATTGATTAAACACTTCTCTTTTAAGATATAAAAGCATATTGCTCTTGAAAATTGTACTGTTTCTTCCAAAACCTCTCCAGCCAAGTTTTATACGCCGATTAATTTGCTCATCAATACGCCCGTCGCTTGATATCTGCTATCCAAGGTAAATGTAGGTATCGGTTACCTCCAGCTTTACCCCATCAATTGATAAATCTTCATTTCTTGTAAAAGCACTGTACATCACTTTTGTCTTCTGAATGTTTGTTTTTAGCCCCACTACTTTACTCTTGTCAGCAAGTTCCTGGGTCATACTCTGCATGTCTGAAGGAGTAGTCGAAAAAATGAATGATTACGTCATCAGAAAAACGAAGGTGAGTTAAATAATCTCCATTGATCTGTATCCCCTTGTTTTTCAAGTTCAGCGATTGAACGAAACCTTGCAATGTGGCATTTTTTTTTATTGGAGGTTTAACGACCACCGTGAGCAACTCAATGGGCTATAAGCAGTCGCCCGTCCCTAATTTAGGGTCACTGGTTCCAGGGAAGGGAGAGAGCCAGTGCCGTAAGACAAGCACAACATCCATGCCTCACCGGGATTCGAACCCGGACCCCGTTGGGACGAATGATCAGAGGCCATCGCTTAGACCACTGCGCCACCGGGGCGGCACAATGTGGCATTGAAGAGTTTGGGTGAAACAGTGTCACCTTGTCTTACTCCCTTTTCAATTTTTTGTTGGTGCTATATCCTCAAATAGCCGAAACTCTTCACTTGCATTTTCATAGACGTTATTAATAATGCTAATGTTCAATACCGCAGGATTTCAACGCCATTGTAACTGCTGATGGTTTCACGGAATAATATAAGCTCCCTGGACAAAAAATTACGGAATGCTGTCATCCGGAGGAACAGTTGGAAACTGGTCAGACAGAGAAAAATGCGTGTATATAATAATAGAATGGAAAGTATTGTATGTTGCTTGTTACTTGTTACTTTTCCAGCCTTGTAAGACGTGCATGCCTAATCAGTTTTATTGTTGCGTACAGGTAGTACCATGGGTAGAAAAGATGACTTATCTGAGTGGCAAAAGGGAGCTATCGTCTTTGGTCGTGAACATGGTTATTCGCTGAGGAAGATGGTGGAGTTCGTTGGCGTTTCGAAGTCCACAGTCAGCAGTGTTCATTTAGCGTGGAAGAAGTCAGCCAGAGACAATTCCCGTCGGAGCAGCTGCGGCAGAAAAACCATCATAAGCAACCCTGATCGTCGACGTCTGGGGAGATTATCAACCACGAAACGGTTTCAAACCCGGCAGGAATTGCTGAAAGAGTACAATGCAGGACCCAGTCAGCCTGTTTCCGAACGAACGCTTCTACGAGAGCTGCATGGAGTAGGAATATACAGTCGTGTAGCTAGGGTACGCCCCAAGCTGTCTGTCATACACAAGAAAAAGCGGCTGGAATGGGCGAGGGAACACCGACACTGGACCACAGAACAGTGGCGACGCATCATCTGGTCGGACGAATCCAGGTTCTGCCTGTATTACAATGATAGTCGATCCAGGGTCATGCGGAAGGCCGGAGAAGCCTTCAACGCAAAGTGCTGTACAAAAGGGGGTGAAAGTGTCATGTTTTGGGGGCGCATATTCAGTGCTGGGGTGGGTCCCTTAGTTCACGTGTCTAATGGCATGAAAGCGGCGGACTACGGGAAACTGTTGGATAACGAGGTGTTGCCATATGTCCTGTTCCTCCAAGATGCCACCATTCCAGATCCATGTTATCAAGACGACAACTGCAATGTCCACCGAGCAGCCATTGAGCAGGATTGGTTTGCAGAACAGGAAGTCGACTTCGCACATCTCACCTGGCCCGCCAATTCGCCTGATCTCAATGTCATAGAGAACATTTGGGACATGCTCGAACGGGCCGTTAAGAAGAGACAACAACACCATCAAAATTTGACTATATATATATATATATATATATATATATATATATATATATATATATATAGTTATACCGCCCATAGCGGTATAACTATACCATCGGGATCAGAGGAAATTCTATCCCACACTCACCAACCCGCTTGGCCAGCGTGGTGAGTTATGGCCAAACCCCTCCAAAATGATTCCACAACTTAAATCTTGGCCCTCAGTCTCCGGCAGCTGGAATGTACCTGGCCAAGGCAGCGGCCAGTGGGACATGAAGGCAGATGGTGCTAAGAATCCCCGGAGGACCGGACTAGGCTGCCATCTGATGCTGACCTTGGCTACTTACAATGGACGCTCCCTATCTTCTGATTCAAGGCTTCTTGAATTGGAAGAGGAACTACAAAGGATCAAGTGGGACATCGTGGGGCTAAGTGAGGTAAGGAGAAAAGGAGAAGATCTCATCGAACTGAAAAGTGGACATCTCTTCTACTATCGTGGGACAGATACTGGCAGAACTAGTGGTGTTGGATTTATAATAAACAAGAAACTGAAGGATAAAGTTGTAGAAGTTGAAAGTTCCTCTGACAGAGCTGCACGACTTGTTATCCAACTCTCGAAAAGATACCAGGCTCAGATTATTCAAACTTATGCACCCACCACAAGCCATCCTGAAGAAGAAATTGAAGAATTTTATGAGGAAATTTGTCATCTAAATAATAAAGGTAAGCAGCACTTGAAAATAATTATGGGAGATTTCAATGCAAAAATAGGGCAACGGCAACAGAATGAAACTTCAGTAGGTAAATTCGGTCATGGCAACAGAAACCAGCGTGGAAATACTCTCGTTGAGTTTGCAGAGGCAGAAGGGTTTTTCATCTTGAACTCCTTCTTCAAGAAAAAGCCACACAGGAAATGGACATGGAGACATCCAAATGGGACGACAAGTGAAATTGATTTTATTATGTGTAACAAAAAATTCGTCATAGAAGACTGCAGTGTGCTAAACAAGTTCAACACAGGTAGTGACCATAGATTGGTGAGATGTAAGATGCACCTCAACACTAAACTTGAACGTGGCAAGCTCATAAGACAAACAAAATCTATTGACATAACCAACCTTAAAGAACACCATAATACCTTCAAGTTAGAACTGAAGAACAGGTTCTCTGCTTTAGAAGGCCTAACATCGGAAGAAGTGGACATCTCTGAAGTTAACAGAAAAGTAACCAAATCTCTTATGGAAACAGCAACAAAATTAGCTGGGTCTAAGAACAAGTTACATGTGAAAAAATTATCAGGAAAAACCAAAATGTTGATGCAAAAAAGAAGAGAGATGAGGACAACTAAAGAAGATGTGACTTCCAAAGTGGAATATATAGAGCTATGCAAGACAGTAAGAAAAAATATCACTGAAGACGTAAGGAAATTCAACTGTGAACTAGTGAGGAAAGCAATTGAAAACAACCAAAGCCTAAAGATAGCAAAGGGACATCTCAGTAAGGGAAGAAAACAGATTATGGCACTGAGAAAAGAAGATGGTTCTGTAACAAGAAATAGAGGCGAAATTTTGACAAGAGTGAAAGATTTCTACTCCAAATTATATGAAAGGGATGATATATGCACTCCAGACATCATGAAAGATACCAGTACCAGAGTTCCTCCAGTCCTTCCAGCAGAAGTTGCACATGCAATCAAGAACATGAAGCGAGGAAATACTCCAGGAGAAGATGGAATTACTGTAGACATCATACAAGAAGCAAGTGGAGAAATCGAAACAGTACTCGCCCAAATTTTCACTCGATGCCTTAATGAAGGAAAGATTCCTGAGGATTGGAACACCGCTACAATGATCCTGCTACATAAGAAAGGTGACATTGAGGATCTCGGAAACTACAGACCTATCAGCCTCCTATCAGTAGTTTATAAAATCTTCACTAAAGTTCTTTCACACCGCTTGAAGGTAACACTGGACATGGCTCAACCGAGAGAACAAGCTGGATTCAGGAGTGGCTACAGCACAATAGATCATATCCACGTGCTGAGAGAACTAATTGAAAGAGCGAGGGAATATGAACTTCCATTGTGCATGGCTTTTATCGATTATGAAAAAGCCTTTGATTCGGTGAAACCATCAGCAGTTACAATGGCTCTGAAAACCTGCGGTATTGAAGATGCATACATTAATATTATTAATAACATCTATGAAAATGCAAGTGCAAAGATTAGGCTGTTTGAAAATACAACACACGTAAAAATTGGAAAGGGAGTGAGACAAGGTGACACCATATCTCCGAAGCTCTTTAATGCCGCATTGGAGGGTGTTTTTCAGTCGCTGAGCTGGGAAAACAAGGGGATAAAGATTAATGGAGATTATCTAACCCACCTTCGTTTTGCTGATGACGTAGTCATTTTTGCAACTACCCCATCAGAGCTGCAGAGTATGATCCAGGAACTTGCTGACAAGAGTAAAGAAGTGGGATTAAAAATGAACTTTCAGAAGACAAAAGTGATGTTCAATGCTTTTACAAGAAATGAAGATTTATTGATTGATGGAGAAAAGCTGGAGATAACAGACACGTACGTTTATCTTGGACAGCAGATATCAAGTGAGGGTCACATTGATGAAGAAATTAATCGGCGTACAAAACTTGCCTGGAGAGCTTTTGGAAGAAACAGCATAATTTTCAAGAGCAATATGCCATTATGTCTTAAAAGAAAAGTGTTTGATCAATGCATCCTTCCAGTGCTTACGTATGGTGCAGAGACGTGGACCTTAACTAAAAGAGACATACAAAGGCTGCAGACAACTCAAAGAAGCATGGAGAGGTGCATGCTTGGTGTAACCAGGAGAGATAAGAAGAGGAACTCGTGGATCCGAAAAATGACAAGAGTGGAAGACATCATGATCAGAGTTAAATCCCAGAAATGGCAATGGGCTGGACATACTGCCAGAAGGACAGATCATCGATGGACAGCCGAAATTTTAGATTGGATTCCAAGGGACAGGAAAAGACCCAGAAGAAGACCACATAGGAGATGGGTGGATGAAATTCGAAAGTATGCAGGGGTGACATGGAGGAGACTGGCACAAGACAGACCGTTGTGGAGGAAACTTGGGGAGACCTTCGTCCAGCAGTGGATTGATAATGGTTGACAATGATGATGATGATGATGATACTGAAGAGCAAAGCTTAAAACTAAGGAAAAACTTTTGAATTTAAAACGAAAGTTGCAAAATAACCTGAAGATCAAAACGCGCAACGCAGCAGTTATGAAAATTCAGAATTCACATTCTATTAAGAAGAGACCTAAGCAAAAAAAAAATATATATATATTTTTGACTCATACCAAGTACAACATAGAAAAGGTTATGTATCTACTGGTGTGAGTAAAAGGAGAAAAGATAAAAAATATATATATGTCATGACCTCCGCAGAGTTGTATGACCTAGCTTTAGTTAACAATTTAGCTTGCATCCATAACTTTCATGGCCCGACCCATGCTCTTCATCTGTTACTATTAAACAGAAAGAAGAAGATTAAAGAGAACTCAAGTTGTGAGAGTGACATTATAATTAGAAATAATGTTCAGCTATAACGAAATGCCAAGTTCGCCTGAGGTCATACAACTCTGCGGAGGTCATGACATAAATATATTTTTTAAAACAATTTTTGGTGGGCTTATTACTTGCATCTATGGCTTTGCAGAAACCCATTTCCAACTAGGTCTTTGTGGAAGTGAGAAAATGCAGAGTTTTTGCTGGTCCTTGATAAAGCCAAGGCTTAGTATTCTCGACACTTTCTACATTCAGTTGTTTTATTTTATTTTTTATCTTTTCTCCTTTTACTCACACCGGTAGATACATAACCTTTTCTATGTTGTACTTGGTATGAGTAAAAAAAATATATATTTTTTTTGCTTAGGTCTCTTCTTAATAGAATATATATATATATGCAGTGTAACCGCCGTGTACAGCGCGGACAGCAGCTAGACTGGCTGGGAGTGGCTCAGTAAGCTGCTGGAAGATGTTCACAAGTATGTGGAGCCATGCTGACTGCAGTGCATCTGACAACTGCTGCAAGGTGCGCGGTGGAGTATCCATAGAGCGAACAACACGATCGAGGTGGTCCCACAGATGCTCAGTTGGGTTTAAGTCGGGGGCATTAGGGCCCAGGGAAGCACTTTGAAGTCTTCATGCTCTTCCAACCCCTCTCGGACACTTCTAGCTATGTGACACGTCGCATTGTCGTACCGGAAGATCCCATTCGCTCAAGGGAAGACAATCAGCATGTATGGATGTACGTGGTCTGCAAGGATGGATTCATAATGAATTCGGTCCATAGTACCTGATACTACCGTGCAAATGTAGGCCTTTTCTGCCGATGCACGTTCGTTAGCATAGGTGCAGTGACCATCCGTCTGCATCGGAGCGACACACTTCCGGTACCACCCTGGTTCATTCAGCCAGTGAGTTGCTCCACTGTTGCTTGTCGATCGGCCCTCACGAACCTTCGAAGCCGACGTTCACCTCTCACATCAGTTGCATGTGGTGCTCCGCAGTTTCCACTTCGCTTGTTTGCAATCGGGCCATTTCTCCAGTCACGATACACTCTAACCACAGCAGCATGAGAACAGTTCACAAACTGCGCCTTTTTGCAAATCTGATAAATAGCTCTTTCTATCAATGACAGCAACCAGTGATATGTTTTGAGGATGCCGACAGACACCTTATATACCCTCCAAGCCAGCTCACGACACGTGCTTTCTTTCATTGGCTACGCGCTGTTGACGTCAAAAGTAGGAGGTGGTGACAATAATGTGACTCGACTCTGTATATATATATATAAGATACTTTAGAGAAACGGCTACATACAATATACTGCTATATTTTTATTAAGAGGACCTCTGATATCTTGACTAGACTGTAAACAGTATTTGTATCACAGCTGAAAAAATAAAAAAAAATCTTTCTTCCCATACGTGACATATCCAGCGAGTTGAAGTACCCAAAATCGACAATGGCCTACGTGATTGGCAAGTGGAAGATGAGAGTTGACTGTCGGAATGTGCCCTGAACCGGCAGACCCACAAAACTGGGAGCTAGAGACCGACGGGTTCTGGCCAGAGAAATTCGGAAGAACCGCACCAAATCGATGGACCACATCCGCGAGGAGGAGTTTCAACAGGCATCCGGAAGTGTTCTTTCGATGAATACCATCCGTAAGGAAGCCCTTTTTCTCGGTTATCATGGACGTGCTGCCGCCCACAAGCCTTTGATCACCAAGTCCAATAGCGCTGCTCGGCTAACGTGGTGCAAAGAACGTCGACAGTGGACCGTTAAACAGTGGAAACAGGTTATCTGGACCCATGTTTCTTTGTTTCTTTCAGGATGACAATGCCACCTGGCATGTTGCGAGGTCCACCATGGCTTGCTATGGTGACAATGGGGTTAATCGAATGGACTGGCCTGCGCAAAGCCCGGACCTTAACCCTATCGTCGACTTAAGGGGTGCCCCCACCGTCCGAAATCGGTGAAGGAACTGACCTGTCTTCTCCAAGACGAGTGGAAGAAAATACCGCTAGCCGTCGTACAACGCCTGGTTGAGAGTATGCCCCGGAGAGTCGCAGCTGTAATCGCCGTTCGTGGTGGCTCCACCAACTGTTGAAGGTGAATAAACTTTGTTTTCCTTTGCTATCACAGGTGTCCAATTACTTGTTGGTAGATAGTGTAATATACCTTTATATTTTTAGTAAGCGGACCTGATGTTATATTTTCATTGAAGGTTTAACGACCACCATGAGCTACTCAGTGGACTGTAAGCGATCGCCCGTCCCTAATTTAAGGTCACTGGTTCCAGAGAAGGGAGAGATCCAGTCCTGTAAGACAAACACAGCATCCATTCCCGACCGGGATTCGAACCCAGAATCTTTTCGGACGGATGGGCATAAGCCAACGCTTAGACCACTGTTCCACCGGGGCGGCCCTGATGTGATTACTATTCTGTAAACAGCATGTATGTCATAATTGTAGGGAATGCAAGAGCATGATTATTTCTCTCAATTACATGATTTTTAATTTTAAACAGCAATAATAGAGATGTGGAACAAGAAGCAAGACTTTGGATGATTCCAGATAACATGTTTTTTTCTTATGTTTGAAAATATTTTTAGAAGAGGTGAAGAACATGAGCGTGTAGGAGAATGAATTTCTATTTACGTAGTCGGATAGGTTGCAGTTTCTGACATCGTGCGAATTGTAGAAAAAAAAAAAAAAAAAATTTGATACGGACGAAAAGTAAACTTACCTTATAAAATATTTAATTTTGCACTGGATATTGTAGTAAACAAAGTTGTAAATTTGAATCTACGGACACGAAGATGTGGGAAATCACACAGCATGGCAGTCATTTTATGTTACGTGTGAAGTTTCCATAAAATCGGAAAATGTTTAAATTTTCAAATTAACTCATTTTAAAACCTGCGCGCTTTAACTTTGCTGCTGTTTTGAAGATTTGTGATAGTCCGAAATAATAAGAAAAATATTTGAAATAAAACCCAAAGATATTACACGGCACAAAAGATGTTTCAGAACAACGCATTAAATGCTGATATCCGTAACAGCTGCGTGCAATACGAATAAATAGTGTTTCCATGTACTATTAACTTTGCCAAAAGTGTCCAAATCGATTCAGAAACGAAAGGTATATAAAAATCCAATTTACCTAAGAAAATGCCACTCTTTGTTACAAACGTTCCATAGTAATCAATTATGCATTTGTTGGAATCCTCATGTGCGGTGCACAGTGTGAATCATTTCATTGTTGATCGGGTACAGCTATGTTTTTTTGCAAGACTTATTTTTGTTCCTTCTTTAAATATTTACAGCTGAATTTATTTTTAAACATGGACCTTCAGTACCGCGAATTTAATTTGAGAGATCTCCAGCAGTCACCGTGATGAACTGACGCAGAAATATTTGAGTTCGCTCTCGTGAAAATGGTTAGATGAAAATAATCACTGGATTGCAAGAGTTTATGATGAGCTTAAAACAACAAATGACAAAATGAGACAAAACAGGTCAACGGTGAACGTTTTTCTTTTAAACAAAATGTGTTTCTGATTCTCAGGCGGAAGTGTTCCTTCATACGCAATATCCATTTCCATTTTCAGATAAGTGGGTGTGTTTCTGTTATCCTCCGCCATAGATGTAATTCATAATCGCTCCTGTGAAAGATTCGTAATATTCTGCAAATGTAAATGTATCTCCCTTTCGTCATACATATTTTTAGACCAGGATTAGGATTTGTAAATATCCCCTTCATCGGAAAACGCATCCCTTACAGAATTTCCTCGTTCGATATTCTCTCTTTTCCTTCCTTTACTTCAGCATCTTTAGCCATGCCAAATATCTAAGTTGGATCGTGATTCGAGTTCCAAAGATTACGTACTTTGCGAAAATAATCCGAACACATGTATTTTGCGAGAAATATTTTAAAAATTCGTCTTCCCATCAAAAATTCGCGTAATCTTTCTTTGAAAATGAGAGCTCAAATTAAGATGGGAAACTTTCTAACGAATAGCTGCAATATAGTGCAGACGTGGGGGAACGGCAAATTGGTACCCGGCAAATTCGAACCCGCGAGATTGGTACCCTTCTGTTGCTACGACGTTACGGGGGCATATACAAATTGCATGTCTAACAATTTGCCGTCAATTTGTAAATCTTTTAAAGCTATAGTGTTCGGTGAAACAATAGAATCGTAATAAAACTAATTCTAATTCCTAAACGGGGGGGGATTCTTTTTGGCCCGTTTCACACAGGCGGAATGTCTCTGCAGAAGCAATAAAACCGTCCCACAGTGCAGTTTATGGTAAGCTATTTCATTGCTAGAACGGCGGGAAAAATGCCTGAAGGATGAGTTTCCCTATCCGTTGTTCTTTGTTCAACAGCACTTTGTTCCCCATCCCCTCTCACAGGGGGGATTGTTTTATTGCACTAGCGAACGATCGGTTGGTCACCTGTGTGAACATCTTGCCGTACAGCTACGTTTCTCTTAATCTGGACGATATTTTTGCCTTCCAGTTTCTAGGAAGCTGTGCGGCTTGGAAACTCTTTTGGTGGCAGGCGAAATTGAAGGGGGTTGTCAGTAAATTTGAATTGGCCGTGCTGATATTCATAAGGTTTGTATCACAACTTAAAGCTTGTAAAATTGCGTTGATGTTCTTAACGTTTACATAACATAACAAATCAAGTTAGTAATGTTGCTCCTTTACTCGGCTACAAAACATTAACTGCAAGGCACTAGGCCTAGGCCTTTGTAGCCATTTTTGTATCCACCGAGCTCATATTCTGAACGTTTACATAACAAGTCAAGGTTATAATATTGCACTTTTACTTAGGCACAAAACAATAATTAATAGACCCTAAGCCTAGGCTTTTTCTGCAATTTATAATCCACGGAGCTAATAGCAAAAAGATTTACATTACAAATCAAGTAAACAATGTTTCTCCTTTACTGGGTCACAAAACATTAATTTCAAAGACCTATGCCTAGGCCTTTCTAGGAATTTTTAATAAAACTTGGTAGAATAAAAACTGTTTAAAAGGACTAGGGGCCTATGAATTAATATTTACTGCCTAAGTAGAAGCGCAATATTATTAGCATGAGTTGATACGTAAACGTTGTGAATGTGACATCAGTAGAATAAAAACCACTTTAAAAGCCTAGGTCTAGGGCCTATGAATTAGTATTTAATGCGTAAGTAAAAGCGCAATATTTTTAACATGAGTTGATACATAAACGTTGTGAGCGTGACATCGGTAGAACAAAAACTGTTTAAAAGGCCTAGGGTCTATGAATTGATATTTAAGCCTAAGTAAAAGCGTAATATTATTAACGTGAGTTGATGCGTAAACGTTATGAATGTGACAAAGGCAGAATAAAACTGTTTAAAAGGTCTAGGTCCAGGCCTAACAACTATGAATTACTATTTTGTGCCTAAGTAAAAGCGTAATATTATTAAATTGGCTTGGTATGTAAGCGTTATGAATATATGACATCGATAGAATAAAAACTGTTAAAATAGCCTAGGCTTAGGGCTTATGAATTAATATTTGGTGCCTAAGTAAAAGCGCAATACTATTAACTTGACTTGATATGTAAACGTTTTGAATATGACTCGGTATGATAAAAACTGTTAAAAGGGCCTAGTCGTAGGCAGCGCCTATGAATTAATATTTAGTGCCTAAGTAAAAGTGCACTATTACCAACTTGGTTTGATTCGTAAGCGTTATGATTTTGACGGAGATTGATTCAAAATTGCTAAAACGGCCTAGGTGCAGGGCCTGTGAATAAATTAAGTAAAAGATAAATTATAATAACTTGAATTCTCAGTATAGGACAAGAAACGGCAATCTTTATGCTTCCCCAGCCCCTTAAACTCTTGTGGCCAGTTGCCCTGAAGTCGTATGCACCAGTCTCAAAAAAAGACAAACAAAAGAGCTCATCCTGTCGTTCGATACCTTGGAAATCTGCTACACATAATTTAGAAATTTGGATAACTGCCACACATCCGAAGTGCCCCTCGGGGAAAAAGTAACTTTTGCCCGGCCCCTTAATGAAAAACATGTGGCAGTTTTCCTGTATGGCGGTTTACAGTGAACCGGATCTTATACACCACTTTATGTCAGTAGGAATCTTCTACTGTACACTATCATTTTATGCCACTATAACAACTCCTACACTTTAACAAATTTAGTACGAAATGCAATTTGTGTTCATGAGTTTTCTGCGGTGTGTTTTGCTAACGGTGGAAGAAATAGTTTTCCACCAAGAGAACAGCTGTTCAACAACGACAATCACCAAAGAGGAAAGATCTTCCGTTAATGCAATTTGTGTACAGGGTGCATAGGAAAGTCCCTTTAGCCTGAAGTAACTTGCGAACGGAAAGAGGTACATTTATGCAAGTGAGATAACGGTATAGTAAAGTGACTACGCCCAATCGAATGCAACCAATAGCAGCGCCCCTAGTGGCGAAGGGCGGAAGTTATCCATTGCAAATCGAAAACAAAAAGAGATAGAGCAAAATTTCCAAGTACAAAGTTGTACAGCATCAATTAATTAGTACGAAACGACATTTGCTTCACTTGGATAAGATAAATTGTCGCCTGAATACCCAAAAAATGTCCGAAATAGATGCGCGACGATTCGAATCGGCATATTCACATTTTGCAAATGTAGCAGTATGCAAATGCAGATTGTGACGTTGTTCCGTACCTACGATATAAAAACCGTTAGCAGGATGTACCCTGATCAGAAGTTTAGGTCTGCGTACGCTGTGTGAGAATGGCGAGCTTCACTGACTCCCAATATTGCGAGATGGTGCTTATTTACGGCGAATGCCAACGAAACGAGAGAGTAGGGAACACGCAATCACACCTCTAACATCATCGAAAGGGACCGGTTTGGAGGTGTCGGAATTCTCGTTTTTGGCGGTATCATGCTTGATAGCCGTACTGACTCCACATCTTCCAAGGAGGTTCAGTCACTGATGTCCGCTATTGTACCGAGGTTCTCCTGCCTCATATGCGTCTGTTTAGAGGTGCTCTGGGTCCTGAGTTCCTCTTCATGGACGACAACGCTACACCTCATAGCACAGTGGCTGTCGCAGAGCTGTTGGAGAGTGAAGATATTCAACGCATGGATTTTCCCGCAAGGTCCCCGGACCTAAATCCAATCGAACACGTGTGAGACCTTCTCGGGAGACGCTTGGCAGCACGTCACCCGCCACCAGCAACGATTCCGCAGCTGCGATTGGCGCTACAAGAGGAATGGGCCGCGATGCCTCAACAGCTACTCATCAACCTCGTCCTCAGCATGGACAGACGTTGTAAATCCTGCAACGCAGTCAGAGGTGATCATATCCCCTACTAAAGACTGGATTTTTCTTGGCAGCCACCTGTCACATGGACGTTTCTGTCGTCTGTCAAGTTGTGTTCGAAGCTATCTTTTCAATAAAGTGCCTTTGGATTCCTTGTTTGGACGGTTTTGCTCACTTGTCCCATATTCTTACTTCTTGGGGATCTTATGGTATGATTTGAGTCGATGTGGAGCACTTCTGCACGACGTTACAGTCGAAAAACCGTCTCGTCCTTAATATTTGCACGCCAGTGTAGTATGCCTGTAAATAGTGTTGGTTCATGATATGTTGATATGGTGAATAGTTAAGTGTTGAACCGTGATGTATGTATATAAAAGTGAAAGCGTTTACATAGTTAACCAAGAAGTAGTGAAATGAGTGTTGTTGAAAATCCTGAATTTTAGTTTTGCTAGCGTAGAAAAAATTAGTTTTGCTAAATTATGATTTCAGTGACGCCTAAGAAATCTTGTTGATATTATTTTGGCAGCTTATGTATTTGTGTAATGTTTACATACCACCACTGCCTGGTATTCATAGTGCTTTTAAGAAAAGCCAAAATATTAATATTTGGAAAGAATATTTGAATATAATTTGTGCAATAAGCTGTATTAAAGCTAGTCTGAAAATATAAAAGAAAGAGATACCCCACCTTATGTGATTTACCAGAAAAGGACTGATATTTTCCATTAAAATTAGTTGGACTGTAACCTAAATTTCATATCAGCTGCAGGAAAGTGTTACACCAAATTTGTAATTGAAATTCAATAATTCGTGAGCCTATCATTTCCACTTGTAAATAAAGATGAGCCCAATGGATTCTTCAAAAATTTGAGTGGCAGTAAATTCGTTGAGTAAAAGGGTTATTTCTAAACAGTTTCTTCAGAACTTGTATCCACCTCAGCCTAGCCTGAGGGTGGAAACGAACCCGGTTTTTATTGTGGCATAATTGCAGTGTCTTTAAATCACTGCCAGAAGGAGTAGAAGGCCACTTTAATTTTTGTGATACATATTTCTTACACATGTGACAATATAACACCTTTTAACACTTTCAGGTTGTCAATTCTACAATCAGAAGCAACACAAACAATAAATAAGCATTGTTGAAGAAATTTTCTTTTTTGATATCTATCCATATAATATTCTTATTGTGTTACCAATTTCATCTACCCATCTCCCAAATTTGAAAATAGCCAACAATTGTTTACACCTATTATTTTCACAAGTTATAGTGTAAGAAAAACACCTATAAATCATGTGGTGCCTCTGTGCCCAGGAAATTTATTATTGATATTGTTTTACAAGTCTTCGATTGATTGATTGGTAAAAAACCAATAAATCATTTGGTGCCGTTCCTTCAGGATACTTGTTCTGAGAAACTCAACCCTTACTGCCACACATTTATTTTATACATAATTTGTTTGTGAAAGTTGAAACGGATTTGGAACAGGGGTAAAATAGCGACTTAATTGCATAGGTACTTGTTACTTGAAAAATTTAAGGTTCTTTTGCATAGTGATAATTTCTGTATAGTAGTGTTTGCAATTAGTACTTCTTAAAACTACATATGTTTAAAAAATAGAATTTTTCAAAAAAAAAAAAAAAAAAAAAAGGGAAGGGATTTTCTTTAGCTAAAACTATAGTAGTGAGTGTGTAATTTATCTCAGAGACTGTTTTTATTGCAAATTTTAGCTTAATACAGTGTAGTGTTAGTCCTGTTTACAACTGTAATTAAGTGAAGTATTCAGCACACTGAGTTCATAAACTTGAGGATTTTTAGTTGAGGTTTTGTTTACGCATATTATAGTTCTTTTGAGTTCATAAGTATCTTGTCTTCCGAATATTTTGAGTGATAATTTTTGCAGGTATTGGGATATTTTCAGTGATTATTTTCAAGTGTATTTTTCATTTGTTTACTTTGTGTTCACATTCATTGAGTTGAGTTACACTGGTTAGTTGCTACAATTTGAGGAAACCTTTGGTCAGTTTAGTGTTGATATAATGTTTGGTTCAAGTTAGGGTAGAATTCTTCTTGCTGAAGGCAGCTTTCGGTTTTGTGCTTGAAATTTCGTTTTTTGTACTTACAGTGCAGTTAGGATTGGATTAAATTCTAGTGTTAGTGAATATTTCAGTTGACAAGTGTTAGTTTTTCATTATTATTCAAATAGTGCTACTGTGAAATTTTAAAGGTAGTTAAGTGTCATGTCTTTGGTATTGAAGCATCATGGCTCCTCCAGGTTAGCAAGAAAGTAAAAAATCTGCTGTTGTGTATATAGGTTTCGATATTTTTATCTATCTTCCTGTGTATATATACATATTCTAAAATCGGTATATGTTTGTACTGAGTGTTCCGCTGTTGTTATTACTAATCTGAAAAAGCAATTTTGTAACACTTGAGTAAAACAGAATGACAAAATTTCCTCTGTCTATTAATTTGATTTAAAATTTAAACACCAATATTTGAGACAGGAAAAAAGAAGCCGGTTTTGTTATTATTTCAAACAAAGAGTTTCTTCTTAAACGTTTCGGAGAACAGATGTACGAGTAAAACCTTTACCTGTAGGAGAATGAATTTCTGTTTTCGTAGTCGGATAGGTTGCAGTCTCTGACATTGTTCGAACTGTAGAAAATAAAAAAACATTAAGCAAAGGTTGGTACGAATGAAAAAGTAAACATTCATCAGAATGAAATTTGTTTTACCCTTAACATTTTAGTGAAACAAACTTATACATTTCCATCTCGGGTTACAAATGTGTGAGAATGTGTGAGAAGAATGTGTGAGATACCACATATATTTCACCTTACGTATCAAATTTCTGAAGAACTCGAAAAATGCAAAATTTTCAGTAAAAAATTTTAAAACCTGCGCACTTTAACTATTGCCGTTCTGAAGATTTGTATTACACAGAAAATATTTATAAGTAATACATTTGAAATTTAATCAAGAGATATCACGTGACACATAGGAGGCTTTAACGCAACGAACAGAATCCATAGAATATTCAAAGCCAATAGAATACAAACTCTGAATTTGCTTGTATCACGTACAGGACATCTATGAAACACCTCTCAGAAAACTTGAAAATTTCATCGCTCAGGAGGTGGAATCGAACCCGCATCTCCCGATTTCCGTTCGAGTATGCTAACCGTTACAACACCCAGGACAGTGAAGTTCCAAGCAACTGAGTGTAAGCAAAGTTAGCTTAGGAATCTAAACATCCTCAGATTTTCGCTGGTCGAAACATCGTTGCTTACTCACAGCGGTTTGACCCATGTCCTATCCAGAAACGGATTTAGGTCGGGATTCACCAGTACAACAGATAAATCACACCGGGGAATCCCGTCCAACCTAGATAATGTACAGGTGAAATCCGATCTACATCTGTTTCTGGATGGGACATGGGTCAAAACGCTATGACGAAGCAAGGATACTTCGCTTAGTGAAAATCTGAGCATGTTCAGATTACTCAACTAAGTTTTCTGAGTCTCAGTTGCTTGGAACTTCACTGTCCTGGGTGGTGTAACGGTTAGCATACTCGAACGGAAAATAGGGAGATGTAGGTTCGATTCCCTCTCCACGGCGTTGAAATTTTCAGGTTTTCTGAGAGAGTTACATGGATGCCAGTAATGAGGTACAAGATAATTCAGAATCTATATTATGTTTGGTTTCAATATTCTATCGATTTCCCAAGTATTATGAAGAATATTTCTTACTTTATTGAATACAATGCATATATCCGAAACAGATGCGTGCAGTACCTAAAAAAGTTATTTCTGTATATCATGCCCTTCACAAAAACATCCAGGGCGATTTGGGACGCAAACGCATACAAAAGTCAATTTTACCTAAGAAAATGCCACTGTCTGTGCCAGGAGTTCTATAGTAATCATACACAGGGTGATTATAAACTCCTTCAACAAAACAGGAGGGTGGATACTACACATCAAGACGAACAACATTTGCAATGGAACCTAGGGCCACATTCCACTCCTAATGCAAGCAAAGAGCACGTTCGAAAAACGTCCAGCAGACACACGGAGTTCCAACCAGTGCATGAGAAGCACAAGATGCAAATCAGATGCGCTGAGCACGTGCGTATACGATGAGGAGCAAACGTTTAAAAACGCAGCCGAACTCGTTCAGGGATATTACCGTAATAACATCACATGAGAATTGACGTATTCGTGAAGGGCATGGAGGACTACACGTACGACATATCCCGTACGGTGAATTGGACGCGGCGGACCTGTGGCTTGACCTCCACGCTCCCTGGACCTTAATCCACTGGACTTCTTCTTCTGGGGCCACATGAAAACATTGGTGTACGAGACACCTGTGGAATCTCTAGAAGATCTCGTCGCGCGAATCGCTGCTGCTGCGGACAAGATCAACACCACACCGGCAGTCTACGAGAGGGTGTGGCAGTCCTTCATTCGCGGGTGTGGGCTGCGTAACGACGCCCTTCGACGCTCGTTTGAGCAGCTCTTTTGAGTCTTTCTCTGGTGCGATTGGAATTCTGCAACTCATAAATTAGGTATGTCTCTTTGGTTTCACTGTTGAAGGCTCAACGTGGATATGTAACTTTACTCTTTTCTGGCACTAGGAGTGGAATGCGGCCCTAGGTTCCATTGCAAATAGTGTTCGTCTTGTTGTGTACTATCATTCCTTTTGTTTTGTTGAAGGAGTTTACAATCACCTTGTATACTTTTGTAATACACACGTACGGAACACTGTTTGCATTACTTCATTCCTGATGAAGAAAGGGTACATTTTTTTGTAAAGCCTATTCTTAATCTTCTGTTAAATATTTACAGCTGAGTATCTTTTTAAACACGGAAATTCAGTATCGTGAATAATATTTCAGAGGAGATTTCTGATCGTAACGGTGAAAAACTGAAGCAGAAGTAGTAGAATTCGCCCACGTGACAAAACGTTAGATAATAACGTTCACTGTTTTGCAAACGCTTATTGTGAGGTTAAAACACAGGACAAAATGGGAAAAGCAGGTCAAAGATGAACATTGTTTTTCTTAAGAAGAAAGTGTTTCTACTTCTCAAAAGTAAATAATCCTACATACCCAATAGCCATTCCTATTTTTAGAAAGGCAGGTGCACTTCTGTTATCGTCTTTCATTATTACAATTTAAAAACTTTCTTCTGAAATGTTTGAAATATCCTGCAAATGTAAAGCAACCTCCTTTTCAAAATAGCAATTTTTAGCCAAGACAAGGATAACGATTTGCAAATATCTCTTTCATCGAAAAGTGCATCCTTCGCAGAATTTTCTCATTCCATATTAATACTTTCGCTTCCTTTCCCGTCATTAAAGCATCTGTTGTCCATGATGTCTCTGTTGGATCCTGACTCACATTCCCAAGATTACCTACTTTACAAAGGTTATCCGAACACACGCCTGTTAGGAAAAAAATTTGAATTCTTCTTCACAACTAAAATTTACAAACCTTTTTTTGTTGAAAATGAAAGGTCCAATTGGAATGGGAAGCTCTGTAAAGAATAGCTGAGTTCTAGTGCAGAGGAGGTGAATAAAATATTCTCCCCGTTGAAATTTGCTAAGTAACATGATGCAGATCTATATGTAATTAATTATCGTACTATTAAACGTAATTGTTAAGGCTGAGTGAAATTTCGTCGTGGACACTGAAATAGAGACGGTATTAGGTACGTTCCAGACGAGCGACTATGAGAAGAATTAATATCGTCTTGATTAACGCTCTGTCATTCCTAGATGTCAAAGGATGTTCTGCAATAGTCTGAAAACGATTAATTAATCTGTATTTTGGAGGACTCACTTGGTAATTAAATTAAGACCCCCTCTGATGGCATTACTATATGTTACATAGTGTTTTGTTTCAGTGTCGAAGGGACGAAAAGAACGAAATTTCACTTACTTATCATGTGATTTTCTATTTTAAACAGCCATAATCAAGGTGTGAAAATAAAAGCAAGTCCTAAAATGAATTAGCCTGTTTCCTATTTAGAAATCTTTTGGGGAAAGAATGAAAATCCTTACTTGTAGGAGAATGAGTTTCTATTCTTGTAGTCGGATATGTTCCAGTTTCGGACATTGTGCGAACTGTTGGAAAGAAAGAACCAAACAAAAGGGGTTTTACTACAAAACGAAAAGTAGATATTCATTACAATGATTTTATTTTTACAACTGTTACTGCCGTAAAACAAAGTTACACATTTCATTCTACTGCCTTCTGTCCTGATTCTACCTGTGCCACCGCAGAGATATTTCATATTACGCGTCAAATTTCCATAAAGTCGCAAAAATTTTAAACTTTTTTATGAATACATTCTGAGACTTGCGCATTCTGAAACTTCGTTTTATTAAGGTGCTTTACAGTTATGTTACGGTTTTGAAGTTACTTTCAATACAGATAACATTCATAAGCACAGTATCTGAAATTATATAGATAAATATTTCATTCGATGAAAGATATTTCAGCGCAATGTCAACATATAATATACGATTATGATTTTAGTGGGTGTTTTGCGATTGTTATTGTTAGTCTACAAAAAGAAATTTGTCATAATTAAAAGAAATAGAATGACAAAATTTCTTCAATCTGTTAACTTGTTTTCAAATTTAAGCACCAATAACCGAGACATGAAAAAAGAAAGATTACTTATAATCATTATAAACTAAGAATTTCCTAATGTTTGACACTGTTTTGTAGAACACATGAAAAATTTTACCTGTAGGAGAATGAATTTCTGTTTTCGTAGTCGGATAGGTTTCAGTCTCTGACATTCTGCGAACTGTACAAAATAAAAGAGAACAGAAATAAAACAAAGGTTGGTACGAATGAAAAGGTAATCATCCATTTTAAGGCAATTCGTTTTACACTTAATATTTTAGTAAATCAAAGTTATACATTTCCACCTAGGGTTATAAAGGAAGTGCGAAAAGCCCCTTAAGATACCACAGTAATTTCACGTTACGGATCAAATTACCCAAGAACTCGAAAAGTGCAAAATGTTTAGTTAAAAATTTTTATAACCTGCGCATTCTAACTGTGTTACAGTTCTGAAGATTTGTGTTATAAAGAAAACAATTATAAGTACTATATTTCAAATCTAACCAAAATATATCACATGATACAAAACAGGTTTTAACGCAACGAATAGAATGCATGTATCTGAAGCAGGTGCGTGCAGTACATAAAAATATTATTTCTACATATTATTACGTTCGACAAAATTATCGATGCTGATTCCAGATCAAAAGACATATAAAAGTTAATTTTACCCAGGAAAATGCCACTATCTGTGCCAGAAGTTCCACAATTATCATTTATACGTTCGGAATCGATACGGGTGGAGCAGAGTCTCTATCATTTTTTCTTGATGTAAAACGTGTATGTTTTTCCGTAAGACCTATTCTTGATTTTCCGTTAAATACTTGCAGCTGAGTTTCACTATAAACACGGAGACTCCGTACCGCGTATAATATTTGAGAGGAGATTTCTGACTGTAAGGATGAAAGACTGACGCAAAGATAGTGAAATTCGCTGACAGGGAAAACGCTAAAAAACAATATCCCTGTGCTGCAAGCGCTTATTGTGAATTAAAACGAAGGACAAAATGTGGAGAAAAAAGTCAAAGATGAACGTTCTTTTCTTAACAAGAAAGTGCTTTTATTTCTCAAGAGGAATTATTCCTTCATGCCAATAGCCATTTCCATTATCAGAAAACTGAAAACTGGGTGAGCTTCTCTTATCCTTTTTCATTACTATAATTCACAAGTTAACTTGAGCAATTTTTCTGATAACCTGCAAATTTATGTCAATCAGCTTTTCAAGATATCCATCTTTGTTAAGACAAAGAATAGGATTTTCAAATATTCCCTTCATCGCAAGTATAATCCCTTACCAAATTTTTTTATATTTCAATACTGATATGTTCTCTTCTGTTGCTGTTATTGCAGCAACTTCAACCGTAAAAAATGTCTCTGTTGGGTCCTGATTCACATTCTCAAGATTACCTACTTTACAAAATTTAACCGAGCAGACGTATGTTGGAAAGAAGATATTGAATACTTCTTCACAACTAAAATTCTCAAACCCATTTTTTTGTTGAAACTAAAGAGGCCAAATCAGGATCGGAAGCTCCCTAACGAATAGCTGAGTGCTAGCTCAGACGAGGTGCATAAAAACTTCTCTCAGAATGTTTACATTTTGTTGTGTAACATGATACAGAACTACACATATGGAATTCGAATATCGTCATATCAAATGTAATTGTTAAGGCGTAGTAAAATTTCGTCGTAGACACTAAAATATGGACGGTTTAAGGTACGTTTAAGAGGAGTGATTATGAGAAGAATTGATATCGTTTTGACTAATGCTCTGTCATTCCTCGATGTTGAAGGATGTTCTGCAATAGGATGAATACCATTCGCAAATCTGTTGCTCGGAGGTCTCACTTCGGAAATAATGTAAGGCACCTCTCTAAAGGGATGCTATGTGCTACATAGTTTTTTGTTTCAGCATCGAAGGGATGAAAAGAACGAAATTCCAATGACCTATCATGTGGTTTTCTATTTTAAATAGCAATAATAAAAGTGTGAAAATAAAAGCAAGTCTTAAAATTATTTATCCTGCTTTATATTTGGAAATATTTTGGAGAAAAATTGAAAAACATTTACCTGTAGGAGAATGTATTTCTATTCTTGTAGTCGGATACGTTGCAGTTTCTGACATCGTGCGAACTGTAGGAAAGAAAGAACCAAACAAAAGGAGTTTTATTACAAAACAAAAAGTATATGTTCACTATAATGATTTTATTTTTACAACAAATAATGCGCAAAGACAAATGTACACATTTCATTCTACTGCCTCCTATCACGTTTCTTCAGGGGTAATAAATTCTGTGTCACCGCAGAGAGATTTCATGTAACGCATCAAATTTCCATATAGTCCCAAAACATTTTAACTTTCTTATGAATACTTTCTAAGACTTACGCATTCTGAAACTTTCGTTTTGTTAAGGTGCTCTACAGTTATGTTACGGTTTTGAAGTTAGTTTTAATACAGATAACACTTATGAGCACTGTATTTGAAATTATATAAATAAATATTTCATGAGACGAAAAATTGATATTTCAGCGCAATGGCAACATATAATATACGATTATCTTTTTATTGAGAGCTTTGCGACTGTGATTTTTTAGTCTGTAAAAAGAAATTTGTCATAGTCAAAAGAAAACAAAATGACAAAATTTCTTCAATATGTTAACCTCTTTTCAAATTTAAGCACCAATAATTGAGGCATAAAACAAGAAAGAGGACTTATAATTATTTTAAACAAAGAATGTCATATTAATATTTGACATTTTGTTGTAGAACACATGAAAAACCTTTAACTGTAGGAGAATGAATTTCTATTTTAGTAGTCGGATAGGTTTCAGTCTTTGACACTGTGTGAACTGTACAAAAAAAAAGAACATAAATAAAGTAAAGGTTGCTAGGAATGAAAATGTAATCATCCATTTTAAGGAAATTCGTTTTACCCTTATTATTTTAGTAAATCAAAGTTATACATATCAACTTTGGGCTATAAAGAAGTTTCAAAATTCACTTAGGATGCCATATTTATTTTACGTTATGAATCACATTTCCCAAGAAATCAAAAATTGTAAAATTTTCAGTTAAAAATTTTAAAACCTGGGCATTTTAACTCTATTACAGTTCTGAAGATTTGTGTTATATAGAAAACATTTATAAATTCTATATTTTAAATTTAATCAGAAGATATCACATTACACAAAAGAGGTTTTAACGCCACGAACAGAAAGCATGTATCTGAAACAGGTGCGTGCAGCACATAAAAGTATTTTTTCTACATATCATGTCGTTCTCCAAAAGCGTCCATATCGCTTCCGGATCGAAAGGCATATAAAAGTCAATATTACCCAAGAAAATGTCCCTGTCTGTGCCATAAGTTGCATAATAATCATTTAAACTTTTGGAATCCACACGTGCGGAGCACAGTTTGTATCATAATATTCTAATGAAGAACTGATATGTTTTTTCGTAAGGCCTATTCTTAATCTTCCGTTCAATATTTGCAGAACAGTTCCTTTTTTAAACACAGAGACTCAGTACTGCGAAAAATATTTGAGACGAGTATTCTGACCGTAACGATGAAAAACTAAAGCAGAAATAGTCGAATTCGCTGAGGTGAGAAACATTAGATAACAATATTTACTGCGTTGCAAGCGCTTATTGTGAGGTTAAAACCAAGGAGAAAATGTGGAAAACAGTCAAAGATAAACGTTCGCTTCTTAAGAATGAAAGAGTCTTTACTTCTCTAAGGGAAGTATTCCTTCATACCAATAGACATTTCTATTTTCAGAAAAGTGGGTATGCTTCTCTTATCATCTTTCACTAGTATAATTTATTACTATTACTTCAGCAATTTTTCTGATATCCTGAAAAAATAAATCATTCTCCTTCCAACATATCCATCTTTGATAAGAAAAGGAGTGGGATTTGCAAATATGCCCTTCATCGCAAATATTAAAGCTTACAGAATTTTTTCATTCAATATTATTTCCTCTTCCCTTGCCGTCATTTTAGCATCTTCCGCCACAAAACGAGTCTCTGTTGGATCCTGATGCACATTCCCAAGATTACCTACTTTACAAGAGTTATCCGAGTACGCGTATCTTGGGAAAAATATTTTAAATACTTTTTTACAACTAAAATTTTCAAACCCTTCCCTTGTTGAAAACGAAAGGTTAACTTAGGATGGGAAGCTACCTCACAAATAGTTGTGTTCTAAAGCAGACGAGGTTCAGAAAATATGCTCTCCGCTGAATTTTGATGTGTAGCATGACACAGAACTATGTGGAATTAAATTTCGTGCTATTTAACGTAATTGTTAAGGCGGAGTGAAATTCCGTCGTAAACACTGCAATAAAGACGGTTTTAGGTAGATTTCAGAGGAGCGATTTGGAGAAGAATTGATATCGTTTTGACTAATGCTCTGTCATTCCTCGAAGTGAAAGGATGTTCTGCAACAGGTTGAAAACGATCAGTAAATCTGTACTTTGGAGGACTCAATTTGGAATTAAAGTAAGATACCCTCTGATGGCATTATTATATTCTACATAATGTTTTGTTTCAATATCGAAAGGACAAAAAAAACAAATTTTAATTATCTATCATGTGCCCTTCTATTTTAAATAGCAATAATCAAGGTGTAAAAATAAAAGCAATTCTTAAAATAATTTAGCATGTTTCGTATTTGGAAATATTTTCGGGAAGAGATGAAAAATATTTACCTGTAGGAGAATGAATTTCTTTTCTTGTAGTCGGATATGTTCCAGTTTCTGACATTGTGCGAACTGTAGGAAAGAAAGAACCAAACAAAAGGAGTGTTACTACAAAACAAAAAGTATACATTCATTATAATGATTTTATTTTTACCACAGGTACTGCAGGAAGACAAAGTTACACATTTCATTCTACTGCCTCCAGTCATGATTCTTCGGGTGTAATAAATCCAGTGCCACCGCACAGATATTTCATATAACGCATCAAATTTCCATAAAGCCGCAAAAATTTTAAACTTACTTATGAATACATTTTGAGACTTGCGCATTCTTAAACTTCGTTTTATTAAGGTGCTCTACAGTTATGTTACGGTTTTTTTAAGTTACTTTTAATACATATAACACTCATAAGCTCTGTATTTGAAATTATGTGAATAAATATACAATATCATTGAATGAAAGATATTTCAGCGCAATGGCAACTATAATATACTATTACGTTTTAGTGGGAGTTTCGCGATTGTTATTTTTAGTCTGTAAAAGGAAATTTGTCTTAATCGAAAGAAATAGAATGACAAAATTTCTTCAATCTGTTAACCTGTTTTCAGATTTAAGCACCAATAACTAAGATAAGAAAAAAGAAAGAGGCCTTATAATCATTATAAACTAAGAATTTCTTAATGTATGACACTGTTTTGTAGAACACATTAAAAACCTTTACCTGTAGGAGAATGAATTTCTGTTTTCGTAGTCGGATAGGTTTCAGTCTCGGACATTGTGCGAACTGTACAAAATAAAAGAGAACAGAAATAAAACAAAGGTTGGTACGAATGAAAAGGCCATCATCCATTTTAAAGAAATTCGTTTTACATTTAATATTTTAGTAAACCAAAGTTATACATTTTCACCTCGGGGTATAAAAAAAGTGTGAAAAGCCCCTTAAGATACCACAGTAATTTCACGTTACGGATCAAACTTCCCAAGAACTCGAAAAGTACAAAATGTTTAGTTAAAAATTTTGTAACCTACGCATTTTAACTGTGTTACAGTTCTGAAGATTTGTGTTATACAGAAAATAATTATAAGTACTATATTTTAAATCTAACCAAAGGATATCGCAGGACACAAGGAAGATTTTACGCAAGGAATAGAATGCATAAATCTGAAACAGGTGCGTGCAGTACATGAAAATATTATTTCTACATATCATTACGTTTGCCAAAGTATCCATGTCAATTCCGGATCGAAAGACATAAAATAATCAATTTTACCCAGGAAAATATCACTCTCTGTGCCAGAAATTCCATAATTTTCATTTATACTTTTGGAATCCAAAAGTGCGGAGCAGAGGTTCTATCATTTCATCCTATTCTTGATTTTCCGTTAAATACTTGCAGCTGAGTTTCTCTCTGAACACTTGGACTCAGTACCGCGAATTATATTTGAGAGGAGACTGTAACGATGAAGTACTTCTTGTGAGGTTAAAACAAAGGAAAAAAATGTGGAAAACATGCCAAATATGGACGTTCTTCTCGTTACAAGAAAGTGCTTTTACTTCTCAAGTGGAATTGTTCCTTCATACTAATAGACATTTCCATTTTCAGAAAACTGGGTAACCTTCTCTTATCCTCTTTAATTAGTATAATTCACAATTTTACTTGAGCAATTTTTCTGATATCCTCCAAGCATATATCAATCTGCTTTTCAAGATATCCATTTTTGCTAAGACAAGAAATAGGATTTGCAAACATTCCTTTCATCGCAAATATAATCCCTTACCGAATGTTTTCATTCAATACTAAAATGTCCTCTTTTGTTGCCGTTATTTCATCAACTTCAACCATAAAATATGTCTCTGTTGGGTCCTGATTCACATACCCAAGATTACCTACTGTACAAAAGTTAACCGAGCAGACGTATGATGGGAAAACGAATTTGAATACTTCTTCATCACATATAAAAGTGTCAAACCCTTTATTTTGTTGCAATTAAAAGGCCAAATTAGGATCAGATGTTCCCTAACAAATATCTGTGTTCTAGTGCAAACGACGCGCATATAAACTTCTCTCAGTATGCTTGACCTGTGCTCATTAACATAATTTAGAACTATATGGAATTGAATATCGTCCTATCAAACGTAATTGTTAAGGCGTAGTAAAATTTCGTTGTAGACACTGAAACAGGGACGGTTTAAGGTACTATTCAGGGGAGCGATTATGAGATGAATTGACATCGTTTTGACTAATGCTCTGTCATTCCTTTATGTGAAAGGATGTTCTGGAATGGGCAGAAAACCATTCGTAAATATGTAGCTCAGAGGTCTCACTTCTGAAATAAAGTAAGACGCCCATCTTAAGGGGTTATTATGTGCTACATAGTGTTTTGCTTCAGTATTGGAGGGATGAAAGAACGAAATTCCAATTATCTATCATAAGGTTTTCTATTTTCGATAGCAATAATAAAAGTCTGAATGTAAAAGCAAGTCTTAAAATGATTTATCCTGTTTCATATTTGGAAATATTTTGGGGAAAAATGGAAAACATTTACCGGTAGGAGAATGAATTTCTAATCTTGTAGTCGGATATGTTGCAGTTTCTGACATCGTGCGAACTGTGGTAAAGAAAGAGCCAAACAAATGTAGTTTTATTACAAAACAAAAAGTATACATTCACTATAATGATTTTATTTTTACGACCGATACTGAAGAAAGACAAATTTACACATTTAATTCTACCACCTCTTGTCATGTTTCTTCAGGTGTAAAAATCCTGTGTCACCGCACAGGTATTTCATGAAACACGTCAAATTTCCATAAAGGCGCAAGAACTTTAAACTTTCTAATAAATACTTTCCAAAACATGCACATTCTGAAACTTTGTTGAGGTGCTGTACAGTTATGTTACGGTTTTGAAGTTAGTTTCAATAAAGATAACACTCATGCGCACTGTATTTGAAACTATATAAATACATATTTCATCAGACCAAAGATATTTCAGCGCAGTGGTAACATATAATATACGATTATGTTTTAGTGAGAGCTCTGCGACTGTGATTTTTAGTCTGTAAAAGGAAATTTGTCTTAATCGAAAGAAATAGATTGACAAAATTTCTTCAATCTGTTAACCTGTTTTCAGATTTAAGCACCAATAACTGAGATAAGAAAAAAGAAAGAGGCCTTATAATCATTATAAACTAAGAATTTCTTAATGCTTGACACTGTTTTGTAGAACACATTAAAAACCTTTACCTGTAGGAGAATGAATTTCTGTTTTCGTAGTCGGATAGGTTTCAGTCTCGGACATTGTGCGAACTGTACAAAATAAAAGAGAACAGAAATAAAACAAAGGTTGGTACGAATGAAAAGGCCATCATCCATTTTAAGGAAATTCGTTTTACATTTAATATTTTAGTAAACCAAAGTTATACATTTTCACCTCGGGGTATAAAAAAGTGTGAAAAGCCCCTTAAGATACCACAGTAATTTCACGTTACGAATCAAACTTCCCAAGAACTCGAAAAGTACAAAATGTTTGGTTAAAAATTTTGTAACCGCGCATTTTAACTGTGTTACAGTTCTGAATATTTGTGTTATACAGAAAATAACTATAAGTACTCTATTTCAAATCTAACCAAAGGATATCACAGGACACAAGAAAGATTTTACGCAAGGAATAGAATGCATGTATCTGAAACAGGTGCGTGCAGTATATGAAAATATGATTTCTACATATCATTACGTTTGCCAAAGTATCCATGTCAATTCCGGATCGAAAGACATAAAATAATCAATTTTACCCAGGAAAATACCACTCTCTCTGCCAGAAATTCCATAATTTTCATTATACTTTTGGAATCCATAAGTACGGAGCACAGGTTCTATCATTTCATCCTATTCTTGATTTTCCGTTAAATACTTTCAGCTGAGTTTCTCTCTGAACACTTGGACTCAGTACCGCAAATTATATTTGAGAGGAGATCTCTGACTGTAACGATGAATGACTTCTTGTGAGGTTAAAACAAAGGAAAAAAATGTGGAAAACATGCCAACTATGGACGTTCTTTTCTTAACAAGAAAGTGCTTTTACTTCTCAAGTGGAATTATTCCTTAAAACCAATAGACATTTCCATTTTCAGAAAACTGGGTAACCTTCTCTTATCCTCTTTCATTAGTATAATTCACAATTTTACTTGAGCAATTTCTCTGATATCCTGCAAGCATATATCAATCTGCTTTTCAAGATATCCATTTTTGCTAAGACAAGGAATATGATTTGCAAATATTCCTTTCATCGCTAATATAATCCCTTACCGAATTTTTTCATTCAATACTAATATGTTCTATTTTGTTGCCGTTATTTCATCAACTTCAGCCATAAAATATGTCTCTGTTGGGTCCTGATTCACATACCCAAGATTACCTACTGTACAAAAGTTAACCGAGCAAACGTATGTTGGGAAAAAGAATTTGAATACTTCTTCTTCGCAACTAAAAGTGTCAAACCCTTTGTTTTGTTGCAATTAAAAGGCCAAATTAGGATCAGAAGTTCCATAACGAATAATTGTGTTCTAGAGCAAAAGACGCGCATAAAAACTTCTCTCAGTATGTTTGAATTGTGCTCATCAACATAATTTAGAACTATATGGAATTGAATATCGTCCTATCAAACGTAATTGTTAAGGCGTAGTAAAATTTCATTGTAGACACTGAAACAGGGACGGTTTAAGGTACTATTCAGGGGAGCGATTATGAGATGAATTGACATCGTTTTGACTAATGCTCTGTCATTCCTTTATGTGAAAGGATGTTCTGGAATGGGCAGAAAACCATTCGTAAATATGTAGCTCAGAGGTCTCACTTCTGAAATAAAGTAAGACGCCCATCTTACGGGGTTACTATGTGCTACATAGTGTTTTGCTTCAGTATCGAAGGGATGAAGGAACGAAATTCCAATTACCTATCACGTGGTTTTCTATTTTAGATAGCAATAATAAAAGTCAATGTAAAAGCAAGTCTTGAAATGATTTATCCTCTTTCATATTTGGAATTATTTTGGGGAAAAATGAAAAACACTTACCTGTAGGAGAATGAATTTCTATTCTTGTAGTCGGATACGTTGCAGTTTCTGACATCGTGCGAACTGTAGTAAAGAAAGAACCAAACAAATGTAGTTTTATTACAAAACAAAAAGTATACATTCACTATAATTACTTTATTTTTACAACCGATACTGAAGAAAGACAAATTTACACATTTCATTCTACTGCCTCCTGTCATGTTTCTTAAATTGTAAAAATCATGTGTCACCGCACAGGTATTTCATATAACGCGTCAAATTTCCATAAAGGCTCAAAAAGTTGAAACTTTCTTATGAATACTTTCTAAGACTTGCGCATTCTGAAACTTTGTTGAGGTGCTTTACAGTTATGTAACGCTTTTGAAGTTAGTTTCAATATGGATAACACTCATGCGCACTGTATTTGAAACTATATAAATAAATATTTCATCAGACGAAAGATATTTCAGCGCAGTGGTAACATATAATATACGATTATGTTTTAGTGAGAGCTCTGCGACTGTGATTTTTAGTCTGTAAAAGGAAATTTGTCTTAATCTAAAGAAATAAAATGACAAAATTTCTTCTATCTATTAACCTGTTTTCAAAATTAAGCACCGATAACTGAGACATGGAAAAAGAAATAAGACTCATTATTATTTTAAACAAAGAATGTCTTCTTAATATTTGACATTTTTTTGTAGAACACATGAAAAACCTTTACCTGTGGGAGAATGAATTTTTATTTTTGTAGTCGGATAGGTTTCAGTCTCTGACATTGTGTGAACTATACAAAATAAAAAAGAACAGAAATAAAACAAAGAATGGTAATAATGAAAAAGTAATCATCCATTTTAAGGAAATTCGTTTTACACTTAATATCTTAGTAAGTCAAAGTTATACGTTTCCACTTCGACCTATAGAGAAGTATTAAAATTCCCTTAGGATACCATATTCATTTTACGTTACGTATCGAATTTTCCAAGAACTCAAAAATTGCAGATTTTTCAGTTAAAAATTTTAAAACCTAGGCATTTTAACTCTACTACACTTATGAAGAATTGTGTTATATAAAAAACATTTATAAATTCTGTATTTTAAACGTAATCAAAAGATACCACATTACACAAATGATGTTTTAACGACACGAATAGAAAGCATGTATCTTAAACTGGTGCGTGCAGTACATAAAATATTTTTTCTACAAATCCTGCCTTTCACCAAAAGCATCCATGTCGCTTCCGGATCGAAAGGAATATAAAAGTTAATAATACCCAAGAAAATGTCACTGTCTGTGACATAAGTTCCATAATAATTATTTATACTTTTGGAATACCCACGTGCGGAGCACAGTTTGAATAATTTTACACTGATGAAAAACTGGTATGTTTTTTCGTAAGGCCTATTCTCAGTCTTCCGTTAAATATTTCCAAATTTTACACACAGAGACTCACAACTGCCAAACATTTTGAGAGGAGAATTCTGACCGTAACGATGAAAAACTGAAGCTGAAATATTCCAATTCGCTAAGGTGAGTAACGTTAGATAACAATATTCACTGCGTTGCAAGCGCTTATTTTGAGGTTAAAACCAAGGGAAAAACAAGGAAAACAGTCAAAGATAAACGTTCGTTTCTTAAGAATGAAATTATCTTTACTTCGCAAAAGGAATTATTCCTTCATACCAATAGCCATTTACATTTTCAGAAAAGTGGGTATGCTTCTCTTATCATCTTTCACTAGTATAATTTATAGTATTATTTCAGCAATTTTTCTGATATCCTGCAAATACAAATCATTCTCCTTTTAAGATATCCATCTTTGGTAAGACAAGGAGTAGGATTTGAAAAAATTCCCTTCATCGCAAATATTAACGGTTACAGAATGTTTCATTCAATATTAATATTTCCTCTTCTCTTGCCGTCATTTGAGCATCTTCAGCCATAACAAATGTCTCTGTCGGATTCTGATGCACATTCCCAAGAATACCTACTTTAGAAAAGCTATCCGAGCACACATATTTTGGGAAAAATGTTTTGAATACTTTTTGACAACTAAAATTTTCAAACCCTCCTTTGTTGAAAACGAAAGGTCAACTTAGGATGAAAAACTCCCTAACGAATAGTTGTGTTCTAGTGCAGACGAGGTGCAGAAAATATCCTCTCCGTTGAATTTTAATGTGTAGCATGATACAGAACTATTTGGAATTAAATATCGTGCTACTCAACGTAATTGTTAAGGTGGAGTGAAATTACGTCGTAGACACTGAAATAGAGACGGTTTTACGTACATTTCAGAGCAGCGACTATAAGAAGAAATGATATCGTTTTCACTAATACTCTGTCATTCCTCGATGTGAAAGGATGTTCTGCAACAGGCTGAAAACGATTAGTAAATCTGTATTTTGGAGGACTCAGATTGGAATTAAAGTAGGATCCCCTCTGATGGCGTTACGACCCACCCCCGCCATTAATTAAGGAATTAATGGGCGTGGTGGATGTATGAAATTAATTAAGTATTAATTATGTTCGAGGCTTGATTGAAGTTTAAAAGTTTAAACAGCAGAGAAAGTTTTATCTGGGGTAAGGACAGAAAGGAGGCAAAGAATTCTCCCTCTAGCTTGGTGGTCTCAGAATATCTCTGTTAGTTCGTAAATCGAAGGTTGCAGCTGACGGCCAGTCTAAACAGGGAAAAAGTTACATTTCGAAAAGGGGCCAATTGAGTAGAAATGAATGAAGATGGGGACAAATTTAGCGAATAATCGCAAATTCGTTGATTGTTTGGGGCATTTTCGAGAACAATTGCTCTATGTGTGGTCCGTGCAGAAAAATAAGATTTCGCACTTAGCGTGAAAATAAGGAAGAAAGTTTAGTTGTCTGTACGCTCTCCGGTGTGAAAGGCTGGATTGGATGCCTTGGGTCTGCTATACGAATAAGGCAAATGAAGAGCGAAACTCCCTGCATTTGGTAAGAAATGGAGACGACAACTCGAGGCAGTTGTAGATGCCAGTTTTGCCATAAAGACAGCGGAATGCCTAAATCCGCGTGATAAAGCAGCAATTTCTAGGCTGGGAGCCTAATGGAAATTAGCGGCTGGTTGGCCCAATGAAATCAAAGTTTAAGAGGAATTAAGAAGTCTGCGAGTAGACAATGGTCATTCCAATGAGAAGAGAAGCCAAGCGAAGTCGGGTTCAAATGCCAACCACTGCAGTGTGGAATCGTCATCCCCATTCATCCCCTACTATTGGAGGAAGTGAAGAGTCGCGCTTATCTTATGAGGCGAAGCGATGCTCCCTCAAGAAACGACTGGATTTGTGTGTGTGTATGAGTACGGTAGAGTTACGGGACGCAGCTCCTGCAATGAAATCTTCCATGTGAAAAAAGGAGGTGTGTAGTGTATTACTTTACTGCTGCAATCAAAGTTTGGATATATTCTTGACAGCATCCATGTAAGTAGAATCATTTTGTTTTTATTGTTACATCTGCTACGTAATTAGTTGAGGAACTGAACTAATATATTGCAAGAACTGAACTGAGAAATAGTAAGACTGAACTGTGGAATTTAAGTTAATTAAACCTATTTCTCGGGAACTGATTTAGGTCAAAGTTGACCCAATACTCATGTTCATAAGACGGCTAAATTTTATTCGTATGTGTGCCATTGTTATGTTTTTATAGCCAATTAAATATTTGTTCAGGCTGTCAGCGCAGTCGTAGAACACATTATTTATGTGTACGCGGGTTATTGGTTCAAATTGTTTAAGTGTATGCCCATATAACGCAGTTTTCGCGCCAAGAACTACGTCGAAGGAGCTGGGTGAAGAAATATACTCATTGCTCGGCTACGGTTGTTAAATTGAATTACAGCGGTGGGATAAGGACCCACTGTCGTAACATTTTGGTGCCAGCGGCGGTATCAATTGGTGGCAGCTTATGGGATGGCGTATGGAAAGAAGATAACGGCAAGTTTAGCCAAGTATATAATGCCGAAGAAAACTGGAGGCACCTAAACGTTAAAGTAAAAGAAGAACAAGAGGAAGACGTTCTTGACAGTGCAGATTGGAATTAAATCGTGCTGTGTAACAATGGCACAAATTAAAGATTGTGTAGTGAATCAGAATGCTAAATTGATTTGTTCAATAGATGAAATATTCAATCAGCTGTCTGCAAGAATAAATGAGAGGTTCGCTGCACTTCAGCAATGGTTAACTGTACGGTGGAAGGATTCGGTACAGCAAAGTGAAGATAGGTCTCAGCTATCTGAAAAGAAACAGAAAGTAATCACACAGGTAAATGAAATCTCAAATGAGAGGTGCAAGAAATTTGAAACCCAAGAAGAGAGATTAATTAAATTTGAAACAAGAGAGCCGGAAGCGAGCCGGACTCACACAAAACTTGAGCAAACGCGTGACGTATTGAGTCAGAAATTTACCAAACAATGTTTAGGGGTTAAAGATAATTTGTTAGGAGAGATTGGGATAGTTAGGAATCAACAGGCAGGAGCGGGACGAGATAGAGAACATCCCTGTGACCTGAGAACAAATGTGTTAGTGCAAAATGCAGATCAAATAGCAGGGGAGGTAGTTGGTAACCAATACGCTGAGGAGGCTTTAGAGCGTGAAGAAAATAATGCATGTAAGGTTGTATGGGATCCGCAGTTGAGACTTCGCGACGAGTCAGGGCTCAGAGTGAAATGCGGGAAAGAAAAGGAAAGGGATTTGCGCACGAATAAGAATGAGAAAACTGGGAATTTGAATGTTGTGGGAGAAAAAGAAATCAACCTTTTCCCGAGTGTGTCAAAGTAAGTGTTGCATGTATTGTTACAAGGAAGTGCTGTGATGGGAGAGAACGTCAAGTTCAGTGAGCAGGAAAAATGCAAGAGTTGGGCATCTCTACTGGAACTTGGGAAACAGGAAAAACGGATCGTATTTTATTACGTTCCATGTGTATTTATGCTACAGGTGTTAAATGCAATAGTGCTTGGGTTATTTCAGTTCTTGCTATGGAACTTGAAAGGTATGCGCAGAAGGGGAGGCTTGCGTGTAACAGTTGAGTGATAAGAATTTTTATCATTCGACAATAATTCAGGTTACGGACAGGAATGGATTACGGACGTGATTTATAATTTTGGAATTGTAAATAGGATATTGAGTTTGTATAAAAATGTGGTGCATGTGTTATGTAGGCAAAATCTCACGTCTGTCACGGAACGTAAGCAAAAGGTTAAATTCTGGAAAAAATGGCGCAGGGGCTGGAATTATAATTTTTGAGGATATAATCCGGATGTACTGAATAGCAGTAGTAAGCCTATTCGAAAAAATGTACTGAGTAGCAGTGGTAATCCTATTTGAGAAAATGTACTGAGTAGCAGTGGTAAGCCTATTCGAGAAAATATACTGAGTAGCAGTGGTAAGCCTATTCGAGGGAATGTACTGAATAGCAGTGGTAAGCCTATTCGAGAAAACGTGTGTGAGTTACGTAGAGAGAGAAAAGTTCTTCGCCTTGGCAGACGTCAGTCCGAGAGAGAACGTTGTTCCCAATCTGAATAGCAGTGGTAAGCTTGTTCGTGAAACGAGAATCGGTATAGTTGCTAAGCGCAGTTGTCAGTCGTTCGACTTACCAGTTATGGACTGAAACAATTTGTTGTGAAATGTATGAGGTCATGGCAGTTATGTGGTGAAAATTTGTTTCGGTTTCGACACGTAACGAACAGTTATGCGCCCCGTGCCACAGTCACTGTTCGAGAGAAATTTTCTTGCATTGGAAATTCGTGTCCCGTACGCAAAGATTGCTGATTCGTTGCCCTGCTAATGCAAATGTGCTTGAGATTTTTCTTTTCGTTGGAATGGTTGGACGCCAATACCTGTAGCTATGAAAGCCTGGTCGGTATGGAAAGGAGATGGGAGCGGGGGCACTCGATTCGCGGCGGTCAGAAGAACGAGGGGCTATAAAATTTTCTCCCTGGGCTTCCTACGGTGAGCTAAGGTGGAGATGAGCACGCATCTCCGGAGTTTCGGTTTCAGCATTCCGACGCGGGGTGAAATTAAAGGGATATTGGCGGCGCATCCGAGCGTACTACTAAATTTTCCTTCTCGCCTCAGAACTCAGTGTCTGAATCATTCCTCAGCAAAGAGTTTCCTTTCTGACGTGCACGTGCAAGGGATGCACGGAGGGCAACGTCGCCTTGAAGTGAAATTTCAGATGATAAAATATCTGAGTATCAGACACGGATTAACTCCCTGTGGTTTTTGGAACATTGGCCGAGTGAAAGCTAAAATGTTTGTGTATCTTTTCCTGGTGGCTGTGTAACCAATGAGGTTAAGGTTACGACAAAAGGTAGGCGATGTGGTTTGCCAGGTTTTGGTAATGTAGCAGTCGCGCCAGTGGTTCAGTGAGGATACTGTGAAAACCCGAATGTTTGAATTTTTCTCCCTGATTGCTCCGGAGGTGAGGGCGTTGAGATGCGGAATTCCAGTCAAATAGGAAAGCATTTCTTTTGCTGTGACGTGATATGAACTTGGCCTAGTGTTGTATTTGCTTTCAGTGTTTGTATAGTGCTGGTGTAGTGCTTGTAAAGTGTGTGTACAGTGCCTGTACAGTGTTGGTGTAGTATTTGTGAATTGTGTATAGTAAGTAATGGTTTAATGATAGTATGCAGTGTAGTGCTTTGTACCACAGTACAGGTACTGAAGGGCAGATGTTGATGAGGTAGGTCAGATGACCTTGGAAAGAATTCAGGTGGGGCGTATCCAAATTACGGAAAAAGGTATTTGGGGAGGAGCTGTAGGAGCCCGAATGTGAGCGAATGAGGGTTGATTGGGCTGATGGTGTTTGATTGAGTTGGTTCCACCTGTGAGAAAAGGTAGCACTCAATGAATGCATTGGGAATTGTGTAGAGCAAAGTGATAGGCCCAGAAGAGGACTTCTGGATTTCTTGAGGAGGGTCCGATGTTACGACCCACCCCCGCCATTAATTAAGGAATTATTGGGCGTGGTGGATGTATGAAATTAATTAAGTATTAATTATGTTCGAGGCTTGATTGGAGTTTAAAAGTGTAAACAGCAGAGAAAGTTTTATCTGGGGATAGGACAAAAAGTAGTCAAAGAATTCTCCCTCTGGCTGGGCGGTTTCAAAATAGCTCTGTTAGTTCGTAAATCGAAGGTTGCAGCTGACGGCCAGTCTAAACAAGGAAAGAGTTACATTTCGAAAAGGGGTTACATTTTGAAAAGGGACCATTTGAGTAGAAATGAATGAAGGTGGGGGACAAAAAGTTTAGCGAATATTCGTAAATTCGTCAATTGTTTGGGGCATTTTCGAGAACAATTGCTCTATGTGTGGTCCGTGCAGAAAAATAAGATTTCGCACTTAGCGTGAAAATAAGGAAGAAAGTTTAGTTGTCTGTACGCTCTCCGGTGTGAAAGGCTAGATTTGATGCCTTGGATCTGCTATATGAATTGGGCAAATGAAGAGCAGAAACTCCCTGCATTTGGTAAGAAATTCAGACGACAACTCGAGGCTGCTGTAGATGCCAGTTTTGCCATAAAGACAGCGGAATGCCTAAATCCTCGTGATAAAGCAGCAATTTCTAGGCTGGGAGCCTAATGGAAATTAGCGGCTGGTTGGCCCAATGAAATCAAAGTTTAAGAGGAATTAAGAAGTCTGCGAATGGACAGTGGTCATTCCAATGAGAAGCAAAGCCAAGCTAAGTTGGGTTCGAATGCCAACCACTGCAGTGTGAAATCGTCATCCCCATTCATCCCCTACTATTGGAGGAAGGGAAGATTCGCGCTTATCTTATGAGGCAAAGCGATGCTCCCTCAACAAAAGAATGGATGTGTGTGTGTGTGTGTGTGTGTGTGTGTGTGTGTGTGTGCGTACGGTAGCGTCAGGGGACGCAGCTCCTGCAATGAAATCTTCCATGTAAAAAAAGGAGGTGTGTAGTGTATTACTTTACTGGTGCAATCAAAGTTTGGATATATTCTTGACAGCATCCATGTAAGTAGAAACATTTTGTTTTTATTGTTACATCTGCTACGCAATTAGTTGACGAACTGAACTGATATATTGCAAGAGCTGAACTGAGAAATAGTAATACTGAACTCTGGAATTTAGATTAATTAAAACTATCTCGCGGGAACTGATTTAGGTCAAAGTTGACCCAATACTCATGTTCAGAAAACGGCTAAATTTTGTACGTATATGTGCCTTTATTATGTTTTTATAGCCAATTAAATATTTGTTCAGGCAGACAGCGTAGTCGTAGAATACATTATTTATGTGTATGCGGGTGATTGGCTCAAATTGTTTAAGTGCATGCCCATATAATGCAGTTTTCGCGCCAAGAACTACGTCGAAGGAGCTCAGAAAAGAAATACACTCATTGCTCGGCTACGGTTGTTAAATTAATTGACAGCGGTGGGATAATGACCCACTGTCGTATCATTTTGGTGCCAGCGGCGGTATCACTATGTTCCACATTGTGTTTTGTGTCAGTATCGAAGGGACGAAAAGAACTAAATTTCAATATGGTTTTCTATTAAATAGCAATAATCTAGGTATGAAAATAAAAGCAATTTTTAAAATAATTTAGCCTGTTTCGTATTTGGAAATCTTTTCGGGAAGAGATGAAAAACATTTACCTGTAGGAGAATGAATTTCTTTTCTTGTAGTCGGATATGTTCCAGTTTCTGACATTGTGCGAACTGTAGGAAATAAAAATCCAAACAAAAGGAGTGTTACTACAAAACAAAATGTATACATTCATTATAATGATTTCAGTTTTACAACCGATACTGCAATAAAACAAATTTACACATTTCATTTTACTGCTTCCTATCCTGATTCTTCAGGTGTAATAAATCCTGTTACACCGCACAGATATTTCATGTTACGCGTCAAATTGCCATAAAGTCGCAAAATTGTTTAACTTTGTTATGAATACATTGTGAGACTTGCGCATTCTGAAACTTGCGTTTGGTTGACGTTTTCTGCAGTTGTGTTACAGGTTTTCAAGTTAGTTTTAATATAGATAACATTAGTGATCACTGCATTTGGAATTATATAAATAAATTTTTCTTGAAACGAAATACATTTCAGCGCAATGATAACATATACTCTTTGATTATGTTTTTTGAGAGAGTTTCGCGATTGTTATTTTTAGTCTGTAAAAGAAATTTTTCATAATTGAAAGAAACAAAATGTCAACAACTCTTCTTTGCATTACCCTGTTTTCATATTTAAGCACCAATAATCGAGACAGGAAAACAGAAAGAGGCCTTAATATCATTTTAAACTAAGAATTTCTTAATCTTTGACAATGTTTTGTAGAACACCTGAAGAACCTTTACCTGTAGGAGAATGAATATCTATTTTCGTAGTCGGATAGATTGCATTTGCTGACTTTGTGCGAAGTGTTCAAAGTAAAAACGAACAGAAATAAAACAAAGGTTGGTACGATTGAAAAAGAAATAATTTATTTTAAAGAAATGCGTTTTACACTTAATATTTTAGTAAAACAAAGTTATACATTTACATCTCGGGCTTTAAAGGAAGTGTGATAAGCCCCTTAGCATATCACGGTCATTTTACGTTACGTATCAAACTTGCCAAGAACTCGAAAAAATGAAAATTTTGAGTTAAAATTTATAACATGCGCATTTCAACTGTGTTACAGTTCTCAAGATTTGTGTTATACAGAAAACATTTGTAAGTACTATATTTGAAATCTAACCAAAAGATATCAAAGGACACGAAAGAGGTTTTTACGCAATGAATAGGATGCATGTATCTAAAACAGGTGCGTGCAGTACATAAAAATATTATTTCTACATATCATACCGTTCGCCAAAAGCATCCATGTCCATTCAGGATCGACAGGCGTATAAAAATCAATTTTACCCACGAAAATGCCACTGTCTCTGTCAGAAGTTCCGTAATAATAATTTATACACTGCTGGACAATTGCTAAGGACGGATCATAAACGGCTATATAGCGCATAAAAAAGTAAGTGTGGTTGGATGCCAAGTGACATAAAATAATGTCAGAATGCCAGGACATTACAAGAAAGACAATTTATTGTGCTCTGAAATCCAGAAGGCTTTGGAACGTGTTCAACGGACAAACAGGCCATTTTGTGCAGAATACGTAAACGTGAAAAAAATGCAATTACCGTCCGCAGGCGTTCCGGCGTAAGATGTCAGTACGGGATATGGCCACCATGGAGGGCGATGCAAGATTCCACATATCGTGTCATGCTTTGCACAACATTATCAAGCAGCTGTTGGGGTAATTTATCCCATTCTTCTCTCAGTGCACGGATGAGGGTGTCCTTGTTTATTGGATGGCATTGGCGACCAGCAAGACTCCTCCCCAAAGCATCCCACACATTTTCAATGGGATTCAGATCTGGAGAACGTGCTGGCCATACGAGGCGCTGAATATCCTCGCTCTCAAGACACTCCTGGACAGCAACTGTTCGATGACATGTTGCGTTGTTGTCCATGAAAATGAATCTATCACCGACAGCACCACGGCACATGCGAACATGACGTAGCAGAACATAATTAATGTATCGTTGGCCAGTCATAGTCCCAGTTGGAAGCACATAGAGGAACGTACGGCCATTGATCATGATGCCAGCCCATACCATGACACTACATGTCGGATATCGGTCCCTTTCCTGTGTGTTTGCTGCACAATATGCAGTACCACTATCACGCCAGATCAGTTGTCGTCGACAATCAGACGATAGACCGTATCTACTTTCATCTAAGAAGAGGACAGAAGACCAGTCGTTATCAGTCCAATTGCGATGTTGATGGCACCATTGTAAACGGGCGGTACGGTGACGTCTGGACAATGGGATGCACACAACAGGACGGCGGGCGTATAGTCCTCCTTAATGCAAACGTCTGGCGACAGTTTTTCGGGAGATCCGCTTGCCAGTAGCAGCCATAAACTGATTTGCTACCTCACTAGCTGTGCTGCGCCGGTGTCTTTTTGTTGATAGCACTATGTACCGATCTTCTGCAGGTGTCGTATTGCGAACACGACTTCCCCCGTGACGTTTGCTACACTCTTCATTTGTTTGAAATGATTTCCAAAGCCTTGAAACAACACTGTGGCTGACGTCGAACTCCCTGGCAACATCTGTTATTTTTCGCCCTTCTTCAATCTTGCCAATAATACGGCCACGCGTAAAATCATCTAGGTGATGTCGGGAAGAAATACTGAAAATTGCAAGTTCGTCAATTGATTCTTTCCCTTTCAACTTTGCGTTTGAACAACAACGGTCAATACGCGTCAAATCCTTTATATCTGTTATCAGCGATATGACGTCACGAACAAGTTCGGCAATCCAAAATTTGCATACGCACAACACGTCTTACTGTATCCCGCACTTATGCTAATTTCCACATTTTCCTGCCTTCCATTTTATGGTTGCTATCGTTGCTATTGTCATCCGTCCTTAGCAATTGTCCGGCAGTGTACTTTTGGAATCCATAAGTTTGGAGCAGAATCTGTATCATTTCATTCTTGATGAAGAACGCGTATGTTTTCTTCGTAAGGCCTATTCTTAATCTTCCGTCAAGTATTTGCAGTTGAATTTCTTTTTCAACACGGAGACTCAGTACCGCGAATAAGATTTGAGAATAGAATTCTCACCGTAGCGATGAAACAAAGACACAGAATTAGTCGAATTCGCTGACGTGAAACACGTTAGATAACAATATTCACTGTGTTGTAAGCGCTTATTGTGAGGTTAAAGCGAAGGACGAAATGTGGAAAACAGTCAAAGATGAACGTTCTTTTCTTAAGAAGAAAGTGATTTTTTACTACTGAAGAGACCAGTTGGCCTGATACCGTACCGGGGAGCGAGTTGTGCGTGATTTGGCTGAGCTTTACGGCGCTGCTTTAGCAGAACTGACGATCCTGGGCGCAAGAGAGTGATTCATTCCTCTCTCGTGTTTTTCTTTTGAGATTTTTTCTCCTTTACGTTGACTCAAAATGAGAGCAGTGTCGCGGACTTAGAATGAATACGCCCTTCTTAAGGCAAAGTCCCGTGTCAGCCTACACAAGTCGTTAGTATCAGATTGCGGTTACGTCGACGTCGTGCCGGTTCGACTAGTGTTAGGACTCCTTGATCCAACACTAGTTTTGGCTTGAGTGGGAGAACCCCAGCGTGCCCATTCAAAAAACTTTTTGCCTCTGTGATCAGTTCTCTCACCCAGAGATGCCTCCTGCAAAGGAGAGGAAAAAGTCTAAGAAGAACTCCAAGCTGACCAAAGAGGTGGTCATTCCATTTGATAGGGTGTCAGACCAGGCAGCAACCCACGGAGCTGGAGGTCCTTCCTCCTGCCCATCTCGGGTGGAAGGGAGTCACCCTTCGGCCCTTCGAAGATCGCTTTGTAGGTCAACCGAGACCCCATGACTAGTAGAGTGGAGACTCCTGATGAGTTCGTTGATAGGATCAATGAGTTGGCGACTGAAGTGAAGGTCGTCCTGCAGGACAACTTCCAACCCAAGCACCGATCCTCTGCCATAAGCATTAGGGCACGTCCTGCACAAATCACTGATGCCTGTGCCAAACAGGGTATCAAGGTTGCCAGTCTCGAAGCGAGGCTGCAACTGGTTGAAGCAGTAAGGGAGGAACGTAAAACCTCTCCCCCAGAGGACACTTCCTATGCCGCAGCGGCTGAGAAGGTGACCAAGGTAGTGCTAGGGACGGCATTCGCCCCACGAAAAAAGAAGGTAGTGTTAGACAAGAGGCACGTCCTCTTGGTCTGTCCCACCGATGATTTGCAGTCCTCGGATGATACCAAGAAGACCATCCAATCCGCAGTGAAATCCGTCGAAGCTGCAGATTGGGTCAAAGGTGTCAGGAAGGTGCGTAATGGAGGGGTGGCGGTCGATTGTTTGAAGCATGAGGACCTCGCCCGCCTGGAAGAAAAGTTGCGGAGCAATCTTTTCTTCCAGGCTGACACCCTATCAAATGGAATGACTATGGATAGCACCCACTCAAAAATCCCTCAAAAGCGACTCCTGCGTCTAATTATGCATGGCGTTGACGAGGAGGTCTCGCGGGAGGACTTTGAGGCCGGGGTAAAGGAGCAAAACCACGACCTTGAAGGGGCATCTCGGCGAAATTCGCCTTCAGGGCCAAAGGGGGTAAGGCCCACTGGTTGGTGAAGGCCGAACCCTTGGCCTACAAAATGCTTATTAAGCGAAGAAGACTGAACTTGGGTTGGTCTGTCCTGCGCTTAAAGGAGTTTATTCGGGAAGTCCGATGCTTCCGTTGCAACGGCTTCCGCCACTTCAAGAGTGGTTGCAAGGAAGCCGAAGCCAAGTGTGGGAAGTGTAGTGAGACTGGTCACCGGCACAAAGATTGCACTACTGCTCCAAAGTGCCATAACTGTGCTACCGCTACCTCCAGCTTCAGCAAGACTTGTCCTTCTCTCATCAGGGAGCTGGAGCAGCAGAAAAGCCGGATTAATTATGGCTGACTGGTTTAGGATAAGCATAATGGTATTTAAACTCAATGCTTACCATGCGAGAGCCGCAACAGAACAGATCCTCAGGACTGCCAGTGATGTTGCTGCGAAATTTCTGCACTTGTAGGAACCTTATCATTCCCATGGTAGGGTGGTGGGGTTTCCCAACTCTGCGAAAAACCAATGGCAGTCACAGTCGTTTTTGACCAAGACCTATGAGCTCTGGAGTTTGAATGCACGTCCAAGGTGGTGGCACTGGGCATAAAGAGGGTACAGAAAAATATTGCTAATTAACGCATACTGTTTACCATCCGGTGTTCTCTCGGACGTGCTAAACTCCATCTCTCGGCTGCTGGATTCCCACCTGCAGCACGAGACTATCATTGCCGACGATTTCAATGCTAAAATTCCCGTCTGGGGGTGGGGGGGGGTTTAGGACGAATACGGGCAAGGTAGTGAACTTTCTTCTGGACTTCATCTTTTCGTCAGATCTGACAGTCCGGAACGATCCCGACAGCCTACCCACGTTCCAAGGTGCTCCCGGAACGTCGTGGTTCGACCTCACCTTGACGAGGACGTCGGTCCTCAGCTTCGTTTAGAACTGGCAGGTTCTAGACGATGTGAGCTGCAGCGACCACCTTGTAATATTCTTCAAGGTAGGGATTGAGAAAACTGGCAAAGAAACAAAGTTGAGGTTCAATGCTCGGAACCTCAGATAGTCGGACCTCAAGGGCCGACTATCCGATCTGCTTAGAGACAGAAGTTCAGCATATCTAGAGGAGATAGATGGCCTAAATTAATATTTCGGTCATCTAACCAACGAGATAGTAGCGGTTTGCGAAATTTGCAGGAAGTCGGGGGGTAGGGCAAGACCCCTGCTTCCCTGGTGGTCGGAAAATCTTAGCCTTCTGCGAGGGAAGGCTACATGCAGCAGGTGAAGAATGCAACGAGAGAGATTTAACCCAGACAGGAGGGAACGCCTGAAAAGGGAATACAATCCCTCCAACGCTACATGCCGAAAAGCAATCATAGCATCGAAGATAGAATACTGGAGACAGTTATGCAAGACTACTCCTGTCGGGATACCGTACAAGGTAGCAAAGGGCTCTCACCGGCCCACTGTTACTGGCCTCCGTCAGAACAGAGAGTAGCACCAACACCGACATTCTTCAAGACACCGTAGAAGTGATCTTAAGCCACCACTTCCCGGTCGATGAGGAGTCCGGAGACTCCCCGATCAAAGATCGATCAGAGACAGCTGCATAGATCCACTAGACACAGACGACCATCTGCCGTTCACGGAGGCAGAGATAGGTGCCGCAATCAACAGCCTTAACAAAGGTAAGGCACCAGGCATAGATACGTTGGACTTCTCGGTAATCAGAGAGGTGTTTCTAGACAACCCAGGGTACTTCGTTGACTTGCTGAATAAATGCCAAGAACGAGGATGTTTTCCATCAATGTGGAAGACAGCGCTGCTCGTCCTGTTCAGTAAGGAAAATAAGAGCCGAGCAGATCCCGCAGCCTGTAGGCCAATTTGCCGGCTAACAGCTTAGAGTAAAGTGCTGGAAAAGGTCCTTGTGACCCAAGCAACCCATTACCTAGTCGGCCAAGGATAGCTCTCCAGCCTCCAATTCGGATTCAGGCCGGAGCAGTGTACCGGATAAGCGCTGGTCAGCCTTACCAAGAAGGTAAAGCTTAATCGAGAACAGGGAAAGCACACCTGCCTCCTGTCCTTGGACGTGCGGGACGCTTTCAACAACGTCTGGTGGCCACTGGTGTTTGACCGTCTGAAAAGACTAGGTATCTCTAGGAATCTGTTGCTGCTTATGAGTGATTTCCTCTCGCATAGGAGGGTAAAGTTTGAGGTAGGCGATAAGACCTACAGCAGAGAGTACACAAAAGGGTGCCTGCTGGGCTCTTGATGGGGACCCTTGTCGTGGAATGTGGTGGCAGAAACGGCACTCGCGCTTCCGCTGGAAGAAGGGGTGCAGGTGCAAGCCTACGCAGATAACATCATACTTCTGGTATCCGCGTCTGGTAGTCACGTGATTGAGCGGAAGGTACACACCGCTATTTCACAGCTTGACAGTTGGAGCAAGGAGTGAAAGCTCTGCTTCGCTCCCGAAAAGACGACACTATTGCTTTTTTTCCAAGAAGGGGGAACTGGTCACTCCCCCTAAGTGTCACTTCAATGGGCATACCATCAAAGCGGTGAGGGAGATACGGTACCTAGGAGTCATCCTAGATACCAGGCTGTCGGGGCTCCCTCAACGTCGTTTTTTGAACGATAGATTTACCAGCATCCTCAATAAGGTCATTGGGATGCGGCTGACCGGGGCAGTTAAAACGGTACTCTGTAAACGTGGGGTAGAGCGCATGCTAACACATGCGTGTCCCACATGGTGGTCGGACACGGTTAGAATGCGAAACGGTTTAAATCAAATTCAGCGCATAGCGCTACTGGGCATTACCATGTGTTTCCGCACGACCTCCACACCAGCGCTGCAAGTTCTGGCTGGGTGTGAGCCGGCGGATTTGGAAGTAGCGAGGGAAGCGGCAATGCCGACCCTCCGCTACGGGTATGACGTATCTCTTCTCGGAGAGAAGTATCGGTCGTCCGAAGTAGAATTATTGAGAATTGACTGGGCTTGCCACCCGGACAATGTGCTATGTCTGACTTGGGACATTTCTCTCCCCACAGGACAGGGGAAGGAACTGTTCACGGACGGTTCCAAGATAGGCGGTTGTGTTGGCGCGGGGTTCTGTGAGTAATTGGATGGTAACGAGATTCACGCGGAACGAGTAGAACTACCGTCCAATTCCTCTGTCTTTCCAGCAGAACTGTTGGCGATCAGGGGGCGCTGCGATGGGGGCTCTCCATCAGCAGCGAAGGGACATGTAGCATTTTCTCAGACAGCCAAGCTGCCCTGAAAGCGCTTGGTCAATTCGGGAGTATGACTCCCCTTGTCGGAGAGCTAAAAGCGCTACTAAAAACTGCAGGAGGTATGGTGGTTTCTTCCCACTGGATCAGAAGCCATGTTGGTACGGTTGGAAATAAAGGTGCGGATCAGCCGGCGAAGGAAGCTGCTGGAAAAGAGGGCATAGACTTTCAGATGCGGACGCCGTTGCAAAGCTAGCGGACACAACTGAAAAAGTTACATTAGTGGAGCGGCAGCAAAGATGGGATGAAAGGGATACGGGCGAAAGAACACGCTGTATACTCCACAGAGTCTCGATTAGGCGCATTGAGAGTAATGGGTCCCTCAATCAGGTCCAAACCGGCCATTACGCATCGCCGGAGTACTTCCTCAGATTCGCGGTACGGGAACGAGTGTGCAGCTGTGGTGCCCAGACTGCAGGTGTCGCACGCATGATTCTTGAATGCGTTTTTATCTCAGCTAAGAGAAGAACTTTGGTGCCAAATTTGGCAAAGACGAGGGACCTCTCGATCCTGCTCGCGTACCTCAGAGCGAGGCAGGGGATAATCGAGTTGGTCAAGCACCTCATAGAGCAGCAGACGATCTCCCTACCTGAGGGATGACCGCAGAAGGTAGAATATAAAAGAGGGATGAAGACGGAGAAGAGGAACTGATAATTTAGGCCCACAGTCATCACCACAGAACTGGACCTAGTCATGCGTCAGTGTAAGTATCAATGTAAATAGTTTCAATGTTATTTCTGTGTGAGAGGGATCATTGAATAAAGGATTTATTTCCCCCTAAAATGAGTTCCTCAGTTTATAAAAATGTGCATGTATCTGTATTTTAAATAAAGGGCAGTCGCCCCAAACAGTTTGCGCTAGCGATCGATTTTCCCAGGCAGAGGTAGAGATGTTTTCTAGCCTCTGCCCAATGGCAAGCACACGCAGGTCATGACGGAGAGGTGAGAAGTGCCGACCCACGAGGGCAGCAGTAATCTGCGGGTCTATGGACCGATCCTGTCCGGGTGGAGGACTGTTGGATCCTGGCAGGATTGCTCGCGCAACGCGGTTACACTTTAACTTTGAGAAAGTTTTTAACCCTGTAGAGTCCGCATTTGGACGGTACGGGTTAATGGTCATCAGCTAGTTCTTACTACTCAAGAGAAATTATTCCTTCATACCAATAGACATTTCCATTTTCAGAAAAGGGAGTGCGCTTCTCTTATCTTCTCTCATTAGTAAAATTCATAATCTTACTTGCGCAAATTTTCTGATGTCCTCCAAATATACACGGCTGGCCACCCAAAATGCTACACCAAGAAGGACACGAGATAGCAAAATCAGATTTACTGGGCACATAATAACAGATACAAAGATGAAACGATTGAGCTTACAGGGCCGTGCGGCTTGCGGAACACGCAGACATCAAGAGTTCGTGTGGCCTTTGACATCTACATATTAAACACCTTTGACATCTACAGCCAGAGCCTGAGTAGAACAGGCAGGCCACGGCAGCATTGACACCTGGTGGGCCGTGAAGAATTGTAGCACGGGGCGTGGCATGTGTGGGCGCGCATTGTCCTGTTGAAAAGTGGCCGCCGGCAGGTCCTGCAGGTAAGGGAGAACTACAGGCTCCAAAACGTCGGAGATGTAGCGGTGGCTGTTGAGTGTACCAGCGATGCGTACCAGAGGGGTTCGTGTGTCATATCCGATTGCGCCCCAAATCAAACCGCCAGGCGACGGACCGGTATGGCGATGCATAAGGCAGGCGCCATACAGTCTATCGTCGCGGTGCAGCCACACGCTGATCCGACCATCGTGGTGTTGCAGGCAGAATTGGGATTCGACGGAGAAGACAATGTCGTGCCATTCCGTAGTCCAGGTGCGGCGTTCAACGGCCCACTGCTGCCGCACTCACCGGTGGTGTAACGTCAATGGTAATCGGAGCCATGGGCGCCGTGCGACAAGTCTCCGCTAATGCAGACGACGTCGAACGGTACGAGATGACACAGGTTGTTGCGCAACACACCCTAATTCCAGCGTAACCTTCGTGATGTGGCGGTTCTAGCCGTCAATGCCCGCCGCACAACATGCTGTTCCTCCCGTTCGTTGGCCGGCCCGGGCCTACGGCATTCACTGACGTCGGTCCATCCGTCCCTCCTGCACTCACCGAATCTATGTTCATCTCACTGTGGCTATATGTCGTCCCACACGGGCGCCGAGGTGTCGGTACGATAAACCGCTGTGGCGATAAGCCACTATTCGGCCTCTCCCGAACTCCGAAACGTGCTGGTATGATTGCCGTATTCTGCGACGAGGCATCAGGAATCTTCCCACGCACAGGTCCGGCAGCACAACACACTTCCGCTACTTACACTCCGCCTTCGCTGCACCATTCTTATAGCGCTCCTCGGAGGCGTGCCGGGCGCACATGATTTGCATATGCCCTGCAATCCTAATCGTTTGTATGTCCTCTCGCGGACTACGCATGTTGCGAATTTCAGGCCAATCTGATGCTTCCTCCTTGGTGTTGCATTTTGGGTGGCCAGCAGTGTATATCAATCGCCTTTTTAAGATATCCACCTTTTTTAAGACAAGCATTAGGATTTGCAAATATTTCCTTCATCGCAAATATTATCCTTTACCGAATTTTTTATTCAATACTTATGTTTTCTCTTCTTTTGCCGTTATTACAACATCTTCTGCCATACAAAATGTCTCTGTTGGGTCCTGATTCACATTCCCAAGATTACCTACTTTACAAAAGTTATGCGAACACGCGTATGTTGGGAAAAATATTTTGAATACTTCTTCACAACTAAACACTTGAAACCCTTTTTTGTTGAAAATAAAAGGCCAAATTAGGATCGTAAGCTCCCTGACGAAAAGCTGTGTTCTAGTGCAGTCGAGGTGAACAAAAACGTATCTCAGTATGTTTGACTTTTGCTGTGCAACATACAACAACACTATATATAGAATTGAATATCGTGCTATCAAACGTAATTGTTAAAGCGTAATAAAATTCCGTCGTATACACTAAAATAGAGACGGTTTTAGGTATGTTTCAGAGGAGCGACTATGAGAAGAATAGATATCGTTTTGACTAATGCTCTGTCATTCCTCGATATGAAAGGATGTTCTGCAATGGGCTGACAACCATTCGTAAATCTGTTGCTCGGAGGTCTCACTTTAGAAATAAAGTAAGACCCTTCTCTGAAGGGATTACTATGTGCAACATAATTTTTGTTTCAGTATCGAAGGGATGAAAAGAGCGATCTTCCGATTACCTAAGATGTGGTCTTCTATTTTTAATAAAAATCAAGGTGTGAATAAAAAAGTAAGTCTTAAAATGATTTATCCAGTTTCATATTTGGAAATCTTTTGGGGAAAAGATGAAAAACATTTACCTGTAGGAGAATGAATTTCTTTTCTTGTAGTCGGATACGTTGCAGTTTCTGACATCGTGCGAACTGTAGGAAAGAAAGAACCAAACAAACGGAGTGTTACTACAAAACAAAAAGCATGTATATATTATAATGATTTTATTTTTACAACCGATACTGCAGATATACAAGGTTACACATTTCATTCCACTGTGTCCTGATTCTTTAGGTGTAATATATCATGTGCCAGTGCACAGATATTTCACGTAACGCGGCAAATTTCCATAAAGCCGCAAAATTTTTAAACTTTCTTATGAATACATTCTGGGACTTGCGCATTCTGAAACTTCGTTTTATTAAGGTGCTCTACAGTTAGTTTACAGATCTGAAGTTACTTTTAATACATATAACACTCATACGCTCTGTATTTGAAATTATATGAATAAATATACAATATCATTTGACGAAAGATATTTCAGCGCAACGGGAACTATAATATACTATTACGTTTTTAGTGGGAGTTCCGCGATTGTTATTTTTAGTCTGTAAAAAGAAATTTGTCATAATTGAAAGAAATAGAATGTCAACATTTCTTCAATCTGTTAACCTGTTTTCAGATTTAAGAACCAGTAACTGAGATATGAAAAAAGAAAGAGGCCTTATAATCATTTAAAACTAAGATATTCTTAATGATTGACACTGTTTTGTAGAACACATTAAAAACCTTTACCTGTAGGAGAATGAATTTCTGTTTTCGTAGTCGGATAGGTTTCAGTCTCTGACATTGTGCGAACTATACAAAATAAAAGAGAACAGAAATAAAACAAAGGTTGGTACGAATGAAAAGGCCATCATCCATTTTGAGGACATTTGTTTTACATTTAATATTTTAATAAACCAAAGTTATACATTTTCACCTCGAGGTATAAAGAAAGTGTGAAGAGCCCATTAAGATACCACAGTAATTTCACGTTACAAATCAAACTTCCCAAGAACTCGAAAAGTACAAAATGTTTAGTTAAAAGTTTTGTATCCTGCGCATTTTAACTGTGTTACACTTCTGAAGATTTGTGTTGTACAGAAAATAATTATAAGTACTATATTTCAAATCTAACCAAAGGATATCACAGGACACAAAAAAGATTTTACGCAAGGAATAGAATGCATGTATCTGAAACAGGTGCGTGCAGTACATGAAAATATTATTTCTACATATCATTACGTTCGCCAAAGGCTACATGTCAATACTGGATCCAAAGACATAAAATAATTAATTTTACCCAGTAAAATACCACTCTCTGTGCCAGATATTCCATAATTTTCATTTATACTTTTGGAATCCAAAAGTGCGGAGCAGAGGTTCTATCATTTCATCCTATTCTTGATTTTCCGTTAAATACTTGCAGCTGAGTTTCTCTCTGAACACTTGGACTCAGTACCGCGAATTATATTTGAGAGGAGACTGTAACGATGAAGTACTTCTTGTGAGGTTAAAACAAAGGAAAAAAATGTGGAAAACATGCCAAATATGGACGTTCTTCTCTTTACAAGAAAGTGATTTTACTTCTCAAGTGGAATTATTCCTTTATACCAATAGACATTTTCATTTTTAGAAAACTGGGTGACCTTCTCTTATCCTCTTTCATTAGTATAATTCACAATTTTACTTGAGCAATTTTTCTGATATCCTGCAAGCATATATCAATCTGCTTTTCAAGATATCCATTTTTGCTAAGACAAGGAATAGGATTTGCAAATATTCCTTTCATCGCAAATATAATCCCTTACCGAAATTTTTCATCCAATACTAATATGTTCTATTTTGTTGCCGTTGTTTCATCAACTTCAGCCATCAAATATGTCTCTGTTGGGTCCTGATTCACATACCCAAGATTACCTACTGTACAAAAGTTAACCGAGCAGACGTATGTTGGGAAAAAGAATTTGAATACTACTTCTTCGCAACTAAAAGTGTCAAACCCTTTGTTTTGTTGCAATTAAAAGGCCAAATTAGGATCAGAAGTTCCCTAACGAATAACTGTGTTCTAGTGCAAACGACGCGCATAAAAACTTCTCTCAGTATGTTTGAATTGTGCTCATTAACATGATTTAGAACTATATGGAATTGAATATCGTCCTATCAAACGTAATCGTTAAGGCGTAGTAAAATTTCTTTGTAGACACTGAAACAGCGACGGTTTAAGGTACGTTTCAGAGGAGCTATTATGAGATGAATTGACATCGTTTTGACTAATGCTCTGTCATTCCTCGATGTGAAAGGATGTTCTGGAATATGTTGAAAATATTCGTAAATCTGTAGCTCAGAGGTCTCACTGCGGAAATAAAGTAAGACGCTCCTCTTAAGGGGTTACTATGTGCTACATAGTGTTTTGCTTCAGTATCGAAGGGATGAAGGAACGAAATTCCAATTACCTATCACGTGGTTTTCTATTTTAGATAGCAATAATAAAAGTCAATGTAAAAGCAAGTCTTGAAATGATTTATCCTCTTTCATATTTGGAATTATTTTATGGAAAAATGAAAAACATTTACCTGTAGGAGAATGAATTTCTTTTCTTGTAGTCGGATATGTTGCAGTTTCTGACATCGTGCGAACTGTAGTAAAGAAAGAACCAAACAAATGTAGTTTTATTACAAAACAAAAAGTATACATTTACTATAATGTTTTTATTTTTACAACCGATTCTGAAGAAAGACAAATTTACACATTTCATTCTACTGCCTCCTGTCATGTTCCTTCAGGTGTAAAAATCATGTGTCACCGCAGAGGTATTTCATATAACGCGTCAAATTTCCATAAAGGCGCAAAAATTTTAAACTTTCTTATGAATACTTTCTAAGACTCTGAAACTTTGTTGAGGTGCTTTACAGTTATGTTACGCTTTTGAAGTTAGTTTCAATATGGATAACACTCATGCGCACTGTATTTGAAACTATATAAATAAATATTTCATCAGACGAAAGATATTTCAGCGCAATGGTAACGTATAATATACGATTATGTTTTAGTGAGAGCTCTGCGACTGTGATTTTTAGTCTGTAAAAAGAAATTTGTCTTAATCGAAAGAAATAGAATGACAAAATTTCTTCTATCTATTAACCTGTTTTCAAATTTAAGCACCAATATCTGAGACATGGAAAAAGAAATAAGACTCATTATTATTTTAAACAAAGAATGTCTTCTTAATATTTGACATTTTTTTGTAGAACACATGAAAAACCTTTACCTGTAGGAGAATGAATTTCTATTTTTGTAGTCGGATAGGTTTCAGTCTCTGACATTGTGTGAACTATACAAAATAAAAAAGAACAGAAATAAAACAAAGGATGGTAGGAATGAAAAAGTAATCATCCATTTTAAGGAAATTCGTTTTACACTTAATATCTTAGTAAGTCAAAGTTATACGTTTCCACTTCGGCCTATACAGAAGTATTAAAATTCCCTTAGGATACCATATTCATTTTACCTTACGTATCGAATTTCCCAAGAACTCAAAAATTGCAGAATTTTCAGGTAAAAATTTTAAAACCTGGGCATTTTAACTCTATTACACTTCTGAAGAATTGTGTTATATAGAAAAAAATTATAAATTGTGTATTTTAAACGTAATCAAAAGATACCACATTACACAAATGATGTTTTATCGACACGAATAGAAAGCATATATCTGAAACTCGTGCGCGCAGTACATAACAGTATTTTTTCTACATATCATGCCGTTCGCCAAAAGCATCCATGTCGCTTCCCGATCGAAAGGAATATAAAAGTTAATAATACCCAAGAAAATGTCACTGTCTGTGACATAAGTTCCATAATAATTATTTATACTTTTGGAATACCCACGTGCGGAGCACAGTTTGAATAATTTTACACTGATGAAAAACTGGTATGTTTTTTCGTAAGGCCTATTCTCAATCTTCCGTTAAATATTTGCAGATTTTACACACAGAGACTCACAACTGCCAAACATTTTGAGAGGAGAATTCTGACCGTAACGATGAAAAACTGAAGCTAAAATATTCCAATTCGCTAAGGGGAGTAACGTTAGATAACAATATTCACTGCGTTGCAAGCGCTTATTTTGAGGTTAAAACCAAGGAAAAAATAAAGAAAACAGTCAAAGATAAACGTTCGTTTCTTAAGAATGAAGGTATCTTTACTTCGCAAAAGGAATTATTCCTTCATACCAATAACCATTTACATTTTCAGAAAAGTGGGTATGCTTCTCTTATCCTCTTTTACTAGTATAATTTATAGTATTATTTCAGCAATTTTTCTGATATCCTGCAAATACAAATCATTCTCCTTTTAAGATATCCATCTTTGGTAAAACAAGGAGTAGGATTTGAAAAAATTCCCTTCATCGCAAATATTAACGGTTACAGAATGTTTCATTCAATATTAATATTTCCTCTTCTCTTGCCGTCATTTCAGCAGCTTCAGCCATAACAAATGTCTCTGTCGGATTCTTATGCACATTCCCAAGAATACCTACTTTAGAAAAGCTATCCGAGCACACATATTTTGGGAAAAATGTTTTGAATACTTTTTGACAACTAAAATTTTCAAACCCTCCTTTGTTGAAAACGAAAGGTCAACTTAGGATGCGAAACTCCCTAACGAATAGTTGTGTTCTAGTGCAGACGAGTTGCAGAAAATATCCTCTCCGTTGAATTTTAATGTCTAGCATGATACAGAACTATTTGGAATTAAATATCGCGCTACTCAACGTAATTGTTAAGGTGGAGTAAAATTACGTCGTAGACACTGAAATAGAGACGGTTTTAGGTACATTTCAGAGCAGCGACTATGAGAAGAAATGATATCGTTTTCCCCAAATACTCTGTCATTCCTCGATGTGAAAGGATGTTCTGCAACAGGCTGAAAACGATTAGTAAATCTGTATTTTGGAGGACTCAGTTTGGAATTAAAGTAAGATCCCCTCTGATGGCGTTACGACCCACCCCCGCCATTAATTAAGGAATTAATGGGCGTGGTGGATGTATAAAATTAATTAAGTCTTAATTATGTTCGAGGCTTGATTGAAGTTTAAAAGTTTAAACAGCAGAGAAAGTTTTATCTATGGTAAGGACAGAAAGGAGGCAAAGAATTCTCCCTCTAGCTGGGTGGTCTCAGAATAGCTCTGTTAGGTCGTAAATCGAAGGTTGCAGCTGACGGCCAGTCTAAACAGGGAAGGAGTTACATTTCGAAAAGGGGCCAATTGAGTAGAAATGAATGAAGATGGGGGACAAAAGGTTTAGCGAATAATCGCAAATTGGTCGATTGTTTGGGGCATTTTCGAGAACAATTGCTCTATGTGTGGTCCGTGCAGAAAAATAAGATTTCGCACTTAGCGTGAAAATAAGGAAGAAAGGTTAGTTGTCTGTACGCTCTCCGATGTGAAAGGCTGGATTGGATGCCTTGGATCTGCTATACGAATAAGGCAAATGAAGAGCGAAACTCCCTGCATTTGGTAAGAAATGGGGACGACACCTCGAGGCAGTTGTAGATGCCAGTTTTGCCATAAAGACAGCGGAATGCCTAAATCCGCGTGATAAAGCAGCAATTTCTAGGCTGGGAGCCTAATGGGAATTAGCGGCGGGTTGGCCCAATGAAATCAAAGTTTAAGAGGAATTAAGAAGTCTGCGAGTAGACAACGGTCATTCCAATGAGAAGAGAAGCCAAACGAAGTCGGGTTCAAATGCCAACCACTGCAGTGTGGAATCGTCATCCCCATTCATCCCCTACTTTTGGAGGAAGTGAAGAGTCGCGGTTATCTTATGAGGAAAAGCGATACTCCCTCAACAAACGACTGGATTTGTGTGTGTGTATGAGTGCGGTAGCGTTACGGAACGCAGCTCCTGCAATGAAATCTTCCATGTGAAAAAAGGAGGTGTGTAGTATATTACTTTACTGGTGCAATCAAAGTTTGGATATATTCTTGACAGCATCCATGTAAGTAGAATCATTTTGTTTTTATTGTTACATCTGCTACGCAATTAGTTGAGGAAATGAACTAATATATTGCAAGAACTGAACTGAGAAATAGTAAGACTGAACTGTGGAATTTAAGTTAATTAAACCTATTTCTCGGGAATTGATTTAGGTCAAAGTTGACCCAATACTCATGTTCATAAGACGGCTAAATTTTATTCGTATGTGTGCCATTGTTATGTTTTTATATCCAATTAAATATTTGTTCAGGCAGTCAGCGCAGTCGTAGAACACATTATTTATGTGTACGCGGGTGATTGGTTCAAATTGTATAAGTGTATGCCCATATAACACAGTTTTCGCGCCAAGAACTACGTCGAAGGAGCTGGGTGAAGAAATATACTCATTGCTCGGCTACGGTTGTTAAATTGATTGACAGCGGTGGGATAAGGACCCACTGTCGTAACAGTTTGGTGCCAGCGGCGGTATCAATTGGTGGCAGCTTATGGGATGGCGTATGGAAAGAAGATAACGGCAAGTTTAGCCAAGTATGTAATGCCGAAGAAAACTGGGGGCACCTAAACGTTAAAGTAAAAGAAGAACAAGAGGAAGGCGTTCTTGACAGTGCAGATTGGAATTAAATAGTGCTGTGTAACAATGGCACAAATTAAAGATTGTGTAGTGAATCAGAATGCTAAATTGATTTGTTCAATAGATGAAATATTCAGTCAGCTGTCTGCAAGAATAAATGAGAGGTTCGCTGCACTTCAGCAATGGTTAACTGTACGGTGGAAATATTCGGTACAGCAAAGTGAAGGTAGGTCTCAGCTATCTGAAAAGAAACAGAAAGTAATCACACAGGTAAATGAAATCTCAAATGAGAGGTGCAAGAAATTTGAAACCCAAGAAGAGAGATTAATTAAATTTGAAACAAGAGAGCCGGAAGCGAGCCGGACTCACACAAAAATTGAGCAAACGCGTGACGTATTGAGTCAGAAATTTACCAAACAATGTTTAGGGGTTAAAGATAATTTGTTAGGAGAGATTGGGATGGTTAGGAATCAACAGGCAGGAGCGGGACGAGATAGAGAACATCCCTGTGACCTGAGAACAAATGTGTTAGTGCAAAATGCAGATCAAATAGCAGGGGAGGTAGTTGGTAACCAATACGCTGAGGAGGCTTTAGAGCGTGAAGAAAATAATGCATGTAAGGTTGTATGGGATCCGCAGTTGAGACTTCGCGACGAGTCAGGGCTCAGAGTGAAATGCGGGAAAGAAAAGGAAAGGGATTTGCGCACGAATAAGAATGAGAAAACTGGGAATTTGAATGTTGTGGGAGAAAAAGAAATCAACTCTTTCCCGAGTGTGTCAAAGAAAGTGTTGCATGTAGGGTTACAAGGAAGTGCTCTGATGGGAGAGAACGTCAAGTTCAGTGAGCAGGAAAAATGCAAGAGTTGGGCACCTCTACTGGAACTTGGGAAACAGGAAAAACGGATCGTATTTTGTTACGTTCCATGTGTATTTATGCTACAGGTGTTAAATGCAATAGTGCTTGGGTTATTTCAGTTCTTGCTATGGAACTTGAAAGGTATGCGCAGAAGGGGAGGCTTGCGTGTAACAGTTGAGTGATAAGAATTTTTATCATTCGACAATAATTCAGGTTACGGACAGGAATGGATTACGGACGTGATTTATAATTTTGGAATTGTAAATAGGATATTGAGTTTGTATAAAAATGTGTTGCATGTGTTATGTAGGCAAAATCTCACGTCTGTCACGGAACGTAAGCAAAGGGTTAAATTCTGGAAAAAATGGCGCAGGGGCTGGGATTATAATTTTTGAGGATATAATCCGGATGTACTGAATAGCAGTAGTAAGCCTATTCGAAAAAATGTACTGAGTAGCAGTGGTAATCCTATTTGAGAAAATGTACTGAGTAGCAGTGGTAAGCCTATTCGAGAAAATATACTGAGTAGCAGTGGTAAGCCTATTCGAGGGAATGTACTGAATAGCAGTGGTAAGCCTATTCGAGAAAACGTGTGTGAGTTACGTAGAGAGAGAAAAGTTCTTCGCCTTGGCAGACGTCAGTCCGAGAGAGAACGTAGTTCCCAATCTGAATAGCAGTGGTAAGCTTGTTCGTGAAACGAGAATCGGTATAGTTGCTAAGCGCAGTTGTCAGTCGTTCGACTTACCAGTTATGGACTGAAAGAATTTGTTGTGAAATGTATGAGGTCATGGCAGTTATGTGGTGAAAATTTGTTTCGGTTTCGACACGTAACGAACAGTTATGCGCCCCGTGCCACAGTCACTGTTCGAGAGAAATTTTCTTGCATTGGAAATTCGTGTCCCTTACGCAAAGATTGCTGATTCGTTGCCCTGCTAATGCAAATGTGCTTGAGATTTTTCTTTTCGTTGGAATGGTTGGACGCCAATACCTGTAGCTATGAAAGCCTGGTCGGTATGGAAAGGAGATGGGAGCGGGGGCACTCGATTCGCGGCGGTCAGAAGAACGAGGGGCTATAAAATTTTCTCCCTGGGCTTCCTACGGTGAGCTAAGGTGGAGATGAGCACGCATCTCCGGAGTTTCGGTTTCAGCATTCCGACGCGGGGTGAAATTAAAGGGATATTGGTGGCGCATCCGAGCGTACTACTAAATTTTCCTTCTCGCCTCAGAACTCAGTGTCTGAATCATTCCTCAGCAAAGAGTTTCCTTTCTGACGTGCACGTGCAAGGGATGCACGGAGGGCAACGTCGCCTTGAAGTGAAATTTCAGATGATAAAATATCTGAGTATCAGACACGGATTAACTCCCTGTGGTTTTTGGAACATTGGCCGAGTGAAAGCTAAAATGTTTGTGTATCTTTTCCTGGTGGCTGTGTAACCAATGAGGTTAAGGTTACGACAAAAGGTAGGCGATGTGGTTTGCCAGGTTTTGGTAATGTAGCAGTCGCGCCAGTGGTTCAGTGAGGATACTGTGAAAACCCGAATCTTTGAATTTTTTTCCCTGATTGCTCCGGAGGTGAGGGCGTTGAGATGCGGAATTCCAGTCAAAATAGGAAAGCATTTCTTTTGCTGTGACGTGATATGAACTTGGCCTAGTGTTGTATTTGCTTTCAGTGTTTGTATAGTGCTGGTGTAGTGCTTGTAAAGTGTGTGTACAGTGCCTGTACAGTGTTGGTGTAGTATTTGTGAATTGTGTATAGTAAGTAATGGTTTAATGATAGTATGCAGTGTAGTGCTTTGTACCACAGTACAGGTACTGAAGGGCAGATGTTGATGAGGTAGGTCAGATGACCTTGGAAAGAATTCAGGTGGGGCGTATCCAAATTACGGAAAAAGGTATTTGGGGAGGAGCCGTAGGAGCCCGAATGTGAGCGAATGAGGGTTGATTGGGCTGATGGTGTTTGATTGAGTTGGTTCCACCTGTGAGAAAAGGTAGCACTCAATGAATGCATTGGGAATTGTGTAGAGCAAAGTGATAGGCCCAGAAGAGGACTTCTGGATTTCTTGAGGAGGGTCCGATGTTACGACCCACCCCCGCCATTAATTAAGGAATTATTGGGCGTGGTGGATGTATGAAATTAATTAAGTATTAATTATGTTCGAGGCTTGATTGGAGTTTAAAAGTGTAAACAGCAGAGAAAGTTTTATCTGGGGATAGGACAAAAAGTAGTCAAAGAATTCTCCCTCTGGCTGGGTGGTTTCAAAATAGCTCTGTTAGTTCGTAAATCGAAGGTTGCAGCTGACGGCCAGTCTAAACAGGGAAAGAGTTACATTTCGAAAAGGGGTTACATTTTGAAAAAGGACCATTTGAGTAGAAATGAATGAAGGTGGGGGACAAAAAGTTTAGCGAATATTCGTAAATTCGTCAATTGTTTGGGGCATTTTCGAGAACAATTGCTCTATGTGTGGTCCGTGCAGAAAAATAAGATTTCGCACTTAGCGTGAAAATAAGGAAGAAAGTTTAGTTGTCTGTACGCTCTCCGGTGTGAAAGGCTAGATTGGATGCCTTGGATCTGCTATATGAATTGGGCAAATGAAGAGCGAAACTCCCTGCATTTGGTAAGAAATTCAGACGACAACTCGAGGCTGCTGTAGATGCCAGTTTTGCCATAAAGACAGCGGAATGCCTAAATCCTCGTGATAAAGCAGCAATTTCTAGGCTGGGAGCCTAATGGAAATTAGCGGCTGGTTGGCCCAATGAAATCAAAGTTTAAGAGGAATTAAGAAGTCTGCGAATGGACAGTGGTCATTCCACTGAGAAGCAAAGCCAAGCTAAGTTGGGTTCGAATGCCAACCACTGCAGTGTGAAATCGTCATCCCCATTCATCCCCTACTATTGGAGGAAGGGAAAATTCGCGCTTATCTTATGAGGCAAAGCGATGCTCCCTCAACAAAAGAATGGATGTGTGTGTGTGTGTGTGTGTGTGTGTGTGTGTGTGTGTGTGTGTGTGTGTGTGAGTACGGTAGCGTCAGGGGACGCAGCTCCTGCAATGAAATCTTCCATGTAAAAAAAGGAGGTGTGTAGTGTATTACTTTACTGGTGCAATCAAAGTTTGGATATATTCTTGACAGCATCCATGTAAGTAGAAACATTTTGTTTTTATTGTTACATCTGCTACGCAATTAGTTGACGAACTGAACTGATATATTGCAAGAGCTGAACTGAGAAATAGTAATACTGAACTCTGGAATTTAGATTAATTAAAACTATCTCGCGGGAACTGATTTAGGTCAAAGTTGACCCAATACTCATGTTCAGAAAACGGCTAAATTTTGTACGTATGTGTGCCATTATTATGTTTTTATAGCCAATTAAATATTTGTTCAGGCAGACAGCGTAGTCGCAGAACACATTATTTATGTGTATGCGGGTGATTGGCTCAAATTGTTTAAGTGCATGCCCATATAATGCAGTTTTCGCGCCAAGAACTACGTCGAAGGAGCTCAGAAAAGAAAAACACTCATTGCTCGGCTACGGTTGTTAAATTAATTGACAGCGGTGGGATAATGACCCACTGTCGTATCATTTTGGTGCCAGCGGCGGTATCACTATGTTCCACATTGTGTTTTGTGTCAGTATCGAAGGGACGAAAAGAACGAAATTTCAATATGGTTTTCTATTAAATAGCAATAATCTAGGTATGAAAATAAAAGCAATTTTTAAAATAATTTAGCCTGTTTCGTATTTGGAAATCTTTTCGGGAAGAGATGAAAAACATTTACCTGTAGGAGAATGAATTTCTTTTCTTGTAGTCGGATACGTTCCAGTTTCTGACATTGTGCGAACTGTAGGAAAGAAAAAACCAAACAAAAGGAGTGTTACTACAAAACAAAATGTATATATTCATTATAATGATTTTAGTTTTACAACCGATACTGCAATAAAACAAATTTACACATTTCATTTTACTACCTCCTATCCTGATTCTTCAGGTGTAATAAATCCTGTTACACCGCACAGATATTTCATATAACGCGTCAAATTGCAATAAAGTCGCAAAATTGTTTAACTTTGTTATGAATACATTGTGAGACTTGCGCATTCTGAAACTTCCGTTTGGTTGACTTTCTCTACAGTTGCGTTACAGGTTTCCAAGATAGTTTTAATACATATAACATTGATGAGTACTGTATTTGGAATTATATAAATAAATATTCCTTGAAACGAAATATATTTCAGCCCAATGGTAACATATACTATACGATTATGTTTTTAGAGAGAGTTTCGCGATTGTTATTTTTAGTCTGTAAAAGAAAATTTGTCATAATTGAAAGAAATAGAATGACAAAAACTCTTCTTTGCATTACCCTGCTTTCAAATTTAAGCACAAATAATCGAGACATGAAAACAGAAAGAGGCATTGTTATCATTATAAACTAAGAATTTCTTAATCTTTGACAATGTTTTGTAGAACACATGAAGAACCTTTACCTGTAGGAGAATGAATATCTATTTTCGTAGTCGGATAGATTGCACTCGCTGACTTTGTGCGAAGTGTTCAAAGTAAAAACGAACAGAAATAAAACAAAGGTTGGTACGAATGAAAAAGAAGTAATTTATTTTAAAGAAATGCGTTTTACACTTAATATTTTAGTAAAACAAAGTTATACATTTACATCTCGGGCTTTAAAGGAAGTGTGATAAGCCCCTTAGCATATCACGGTCATTTTACGTTACGTATCAAACTTGCCAAGAACTCGAAAAAATGAAAATTTTGAGTTAAAATTTATAACATGCGCATTTCAACTGTGTTACAGTTCTCAAGATTTGTGTTATACAGAAAACATTTGTAAGTACTATATTTGAAATCTAACCAAAAGATATCACAGGACACGAAAGAGGTTTTTACGCAATGAATAGGATGCATGTATCTAAAACAGGTGCGTGCAGTACATAAAAGTATTATTTCTACATATCATACCGTTCGCCAAAAGCATCCATGTCGATTCAGGATCGACAGGCGTATAAAAATCAATTTTACCCACGAAAATGCCACTGTCTCGGTCAGAAGTTCCATAATAATAATTTATACTTTTCGAATCCATACGTTCGGAGCAGAATCTGTATCATTTCATTCTTGATGAAGAACGGGTATGTTTTCTTCGTAAGGCCTATTCTTAATCTTCCGTCAAGTATTTGCAGTTGAGTTTCTTTTTCAACACGGAGACTCAGTACCGCGAATAAGATTTGAGAATAGAATTCTCACCGTAGCGATGAAACAAAGACGCAGAATTAGTCGAATTCGCTGACGTGAAACACGCTAGATAACAATATTCACTGTGTTGTAAGCGCTTATTGTGAGGTTAAAGCGAAGGACGAAATGTGGAAAACAGTCAAAGATGAACGTTCTTTTCTTAAGAAGAAAGTGATTTTTTACTACTGAAGAGACCAGTTGGCCTAATACCGTACCGGGGAGCGAGTTGTGCGTGATTTGGCTGAGCTTTACTGCGCTGCTTTAGCAGAACTGACGATCCTGGGAGCAAGAGAGTGATTCATTCCTCTCTCGTGTTTTTCTTTTGAGATTTTTTCTCCTTTACGTTGACTCAAAATGAGAGCAGTGTCGCGGACTTAGAATGAATACGCCCTTCTTAAGGCAAAGTCCCGTGTCAGCCTACACAAGTCGTTAGTATCAGAATGCGCTTACGTTGACGTCGTGCCAGTTCGACTAGTGTTAGGACTCCTTGATCCAACACTAGTTTTGGCTTGAGTGGGAGAACCCCAGCGTGCCCATTCAAAAAAAGCTTTGCCTCTGTGATCAGTTCTCTCACCCAGAGATGCCTCCTGCAAAGGAGAGGAAAAAGTCTAAGAAGAACTCCAAGCTGACCAAAGAGGTGGTCATTACATTTGATAGGGTGTCAGACCAGGCAGCAACCCACGGAGCTGGAGGTCCTTCCTCCTGCCCAACTCGGGTGGCAGGGAGTCACCCTCCGGCCCTTCGAAGATCGCTTTGAAGGTCAACCGAGACCCCATGACTAGTAGAGTGGAGACTCCTGATGAGTTCGTTGATAGGATCAGTGAGTTGGCGACGGAAGTGAAGGTCGTCCTGCAGGACAACTCCCAACCCAAGCACCGATCCTCTGCCATAAGCATTAGGGCACGTCCGGCACAAATCACTGATGCCTGTGCCAAACAGGGTATCAAGGTTGCCAGTCTCGAAGCGTGACTGCAACTGGTTGAAGCAGTAAGGGAGGAACGTAAAACCTCTCCCCCAGAGGACGCTTCCTATGCCGCAACGGCTGGGAAGGTGGCCAAGGCAGTGCTAGGGACGGCATTCGCCAAACGGAAAAAGAAGGTAGTGTTAGACAAGAGGCACGTCCTCTTAGTCTATCCCACCGATGACTTGCAGTCCTCGGATGACACCAAGAAGACCATCCAATCCGCAGTGAAATCCGTCGAAGCTGCAGATTGGGTCAAAGGTGTCAGGAAGGTGCGTAAGGGAGGGGTAGCGGTCCATTGTTTGAAGCATGAGGACCTCGCCAGCCTGGAAGAAAAGTTGCGGAGCAATCCCCTGACTATGGATAGCACCCACTCTAAAATCCCTCAAAAGCGACTCCTGCGTCTAATTATGTATGGCGTTGACGAGGAGGTCTCGCGGGAGGACTTTGAAACCACGACCGAGGTAAAGGAGCAAAACCACGACCTCGAAGGGGGCATTTCGGCGAAAGTCGCCTTCAAGGCCAAAGGGAGTAAGGCCCACTGGTTGGTGAAGGCCGAACCCTTGGCCTACAAAATGCTTACTAAGCGAAGAAGACTGAACTTGAGTTGGTCTGTCCTGCGCTTAAAGGAGTTTATTCGGGAAGTCCGATGCTTCCGTTGCAACGGCTTGCGCTTTTTTAAGAGTGGTTGCAAGGAAACCGAAGACAAGTGTGGGAAATGTAGTTAGACTGGTCACCGGCACAAAGATTGCACTGCTGCTCCAAAGTGTCATAACTGTGCTACCGCTACTTCCAGCTTCAGCAAGACTTGTCCTTCTCTCATCAGGGAGCTGGAGCAGCAGAAAAGCCGGATTAATTATGGCTGACTGGTTTAGGACAAGCATAATGGTATTTCAACTCAATGCTTACCATGCGAGAGCCGCAACAGAACAGATCCTCAGGACTGCCAGTGATGTTGCTGCGAAATTTCTGCACTTGTAGGAACCTTATCATTCCCATGGTAGGGTGGTGGGGTTTCCCAACTCTGCGAAAAACCAATGGCAGTCACAGTCGTTTTTGACCAAGACCTGGGAGCTCTGGAGTTTGAATGCACGTCCAAGGTGGTGGCATTGGGCATAAAGAGGGGTACAGAAAAATATTGCTAATTAACGCATACTGTTTACCATCCGGTGTTCTCTCGGATGTGCTAAACTCCATCTCTCGGCTGCTGGATTCCCACCTGCAGCACGAGACTATCATTGCCGACGATTTCAATGCTAAAATTCCCGTCTGGGGGGGGGGGTCAGGACGAATATGGGCAAGGTAGTGAACTTTCTTCTGGACTTCATCTTTTCGTCAGATCTGACAATCCGGAACGATCCCGACAGCCTACCCACGTTCCAAGGTGCTCCCGGAACGTCGTGGTTCGACCTCACCTTGACGAGGACGTCGGTCCTCAGCTTCGTCTAGAACTGGCAGGTTCTAGACGATGTGAGCTGCAGCGACCACCTTGTAATATTCTTCAAGGTAGGGATTGAGGAAACTGGGAAAAAACAAAGTTGAGGTTCAATGCTCGGAACCTCAGATAGTCGGACCTCAAGGGCCGACTATCCGATCTGCTTAGAGACAGAAGTTCAGCAGATCTAGAGGAGATAGATGGCCTAAATTAATATTTCGGTCATCTAACCAACGAGATAGTAGCGGTTTGCGAAGGTTGCAGGAAGTCGGGGGTAGGGCAAGACCCCTGCTTCCCTGGTGGTCGGAAAATCTTAGCCTTCTGCGAGGGAAGGCTACATGCAGCAGGTGAAGAATGCAACGAGAGAGATTTAACCCAGACAGGAGGGAACGCCTGAAAAGGGAATACAATCCCTCCAACGCTACATGCCGAAAAGCAATCATAGCATCGAAGATAGAATACTGGAGACAGTTATGCAAGACAACCCCTGTCGGGATACCGTACAAGGTAGCAAAGGGCTCTCACCGGCCCACTGTTACTGGCCTCCGTCAGAACAGAGAGTAGCACCAACACCGACATTCTTCAAGACACCGTAGAAGTGATCTTAAGCCACCACTTCCCGGTCGATGAGGAGTCCGGAGACTCGCCCGATCAAAGATCGATCAGAGACAGCTGCAGAGAACCACTAGACACAGACGACCATCTGCCGTTCACGGAGGCAGAGATAGGTGCCGCAATCAACAGCCTTAACAAAGGTAAGGCACCAGGCATAGATACGTTGGACTTCTCGGTAATTAGAGAGGTGTTTCTAGACAACCCAGGGTACTTCGTTGACTTGCTGAATAAATGCCAAGAACGAGGATGTTTTCCATCAATGTGGAAGACAGCGCTGCTCGTCCTGTTCAGTAAGGAAAATAAGAGCCGAGCAGATCCCGCAGCCTGCAGAGAACCACTAGACACAGACGACCATCTGCCGTTCACGGAGGCAGAGATAGGTGCCGCAATCAACAGCCTTAACAAAGGTAAGGCACCAGGCATAGATACGTTGGACTTCTCGGTAATCAGAGAGGTGTTTCTAGACAACCCAGGGTACTTCGTTGACTTGCTGAATAAATGCCAAGAACGAGGATGTTTTCCATCAATGTGGAAGACAGCGCTGCTCGTCCTGTTCAGTAAGGAAAATAAGAGCCGAGCAGATCCCGCAGCCTGTAGGCCAATTTGCCGGCTAACAGCTTAGAGTAAAGTGCTGGAAAAGGTCCTTGTGACCCAAGCAACCCATTACCTACTCGGCCAAGGATAGCTCTCCAGCCGCCACGTCGGATTCAGGCCGGAGCAGTGTACCGGATAAGCGCTGGTCAGCCTTACCAAGAAGGTAAAGCTTAATCGATAACAGGGAAAGCACACCTGCCTCCTGTCCTTGGACGTGCGGGACGCTTTCAACAACGTCTGGTGGCCACTGGTGTTTGACCGTCTGAAAAGACTAGGTATCTCTAGGAATCTGTTGCTGCTTATGAGTGATTTCCTCTCGCATAGGAGGGTAAAGTTTGAGGTAGGCGATAAGACCTACAGCAGAGAGTACACAAAAGGGTGCCCGCTGGGCTCTTGCTGGGGACCCTTGTCGTGGAATGTGGTGGCAGAAACGGCACTCGCGCTTCCGTTGGAAGAAGGGGCGCAGCTGCAAGCCTACGCAGATAACATCATACTTCTGGTATCCGCGTCTGGTAGTCACGTGATTGAGCGGAAGGTACACACCGCTATTTCACAGCTTGACAGTTGGAGCAAGGAGTGAAAGCTCTGCTTCGCTCCCGAAAAGACGACACTATTGCTTTTTTCCAAGAAGGGGAACTGGTCACTCCCCCTAAGTGTCACTTCAATGGGCATACCATCAAAGCGGTGAGGGAGATACGGTACCTAGGAGTCATCCTAGATACCAGGCTGTCGGGGCTCCCTCAACGTCGTTTCTTGAAAGATAGATTTACCAGCATCCTTAATAAGGTCAATGGGATGTGGCTGACTGGGCCAGTTAAAACGGTACTCTGTAAACGTGGGGTAGAGCGCATGGTAACATATGCGTTTTCCACCTGGTGATCGGATACAGTTAGAATGCGAAACGGTTTAAATCAAATTCAGCGCATAGTGCTACTGGGCATTACCATGTGTTTCCGCACGACCTCCACACCAGCGCTGCAAGTTCTGGCTGGGTGTGAGCCACGGATTTGGAAGTAGCGAGGGAAGCGGCAATGCCGACCCTCCGCTACGGGGATGACGTATCTCTTCTCGGAGAGAAGTATCGGTCGTCCGAAGTAGAATTATTGAGAATTGACTGGGCTTGCCACCCGGACAATGAGCTATGCCTGACTTGGGACAATTCTCTCCCCACAGGACAGGGAAGGAACTGTTCACGGACGGTTCCAAGATAGGCGGTTGTGTTGGCGCGGGGTTCTGTGAGTACTTGGATGGCAACGAGATTCACGCGGAACGAGTAGAACTACCGTCCAATTCCTCTGTCTTTCCAGCAGAACTGTTGGCGATCAGGGGGCGCTGCGATGGGGGCTCTCCATCAGCAGCGAAGGGACATGTAGCATTTTCTCAGACAGCCAAGCGGCCCTGAAAGCGCTTGGTCAATTCGGGAGTATGACTCCCTTTGTCAGAGATCTAAAAGCGCTACTACAAACTGCAGGAAGTATGGTGGTTTCTTTCCACTGGATCAGAAGCCATGTTGGTACGGTTGGAAATAAAGGTGCGGACCAGCCGGCGAAGGAAGCTGCTGGAAAAGAGGGTATAGACTTTCAGATGAGGACGCCGTTGCAAAGCGTGCGGACCCAACTGAAAAAGTTACATTAGTGGAGCGGCAGCAAAGATGGGATGAAAGGGATACGGGCGGAAGAACACGCTGTATACTCCCCAGAGTCTCGATTAGGCGCATTGAGAGTAATGGGTCCCTCAATCAGGTCCTAACCGGCCATTACGTATCGCCGGAGTACTTCTTTAGATTCGCGGTACGGGAACGAGTGTGCAGCTGTGGTGCCCAGACTGCAGGTGTCGCACGCATGATTCTTGAATGTGTTTCTCTCCCAGCTAAGAGAAGAACTTTGGTGCCAAATTTGGCAAAGACGAGGGACATCTCGATCCTGCTCGCGTGCCTCAGAGCGAGGCAGGGGATCATCGAGTTGGTCAAGCACCTCATAGAGCAGCAGACGATCTCCCTACCTGAGGGATGACCGCAGAAGGTAGAATATAAAAGAGGGATGAAGACGGAGAAGAGGAACTGATAATTTAGGCCCACAGTCATCACCACAGAACTGGACCTAGTCATGCGTCAGTGTAAGTATCAATGTAAATAGTTTCAATGTTATTTCTGTGTGAGAGGGATCATTGAATAAAGGATTTATTTCCCCCTAAAATGAGTTCCTCAGTTTATAGAAATGTGCATGTATCTGTATTTTGAATAAAGGGCAGTCGCCCCAAACAGTTTGCGCTAGCGATCGATTTTCCCAGGCAGAGGTAGAGATGTTTCCTAGCCCCTGCCTAATGGGAAGCACACGCAGGTCATGACGGAGAGGTGAGAAGTACAGACCCACGAGGGCAGCAGTAATCTGCGGGTCTATGGACCGATCCGGTCCAGGTGGGGGACTGTTGGATCCTGGCAGGATTGCTCGCGCAACGCGGTCACACTTTAACTTTGAGAAAGTTCCTTTAACCCTGTAGAGTCCGCATTTGGACGGTACGGGTTAATGGTCATCAGCTAGTACTTACTACTCAAGAGAAATTATTCCTTCGTACCAATAACCATTTCCATTTTCAGAAAAGTGGGTGCGCTTCTCTTATCTTCTCTCATTAGTAAAATTCATAATCTTACTTGCGCAAATTTTCTGATGTCCTCCAAATATACACTGCTGGCCACCCAAAATGCTACACCAAGAAGGACACGAGATAGCAAAATCAGATTTACCGGGCACATAATAACAGATACAAAGATGAAACGATTGAGCTTACAGGGCCGTGCGGCTTGCGGAACACGCAGACATCAAGAGTTCGTGTGGCCTTTGACATCTACATATTAAACACCTTATACATCTACAGCCAAAGCCTGAGTAGAATAGGCAGGCCACGGCAGCATTGACACCTGGTGGGCCATGAAGAATTGTTGCACAATGCGTGCCACGTGTGGGCGCGCATTGTCCTGTTGAAAAGTGGCTGCCGGCAGGTCCTGCAGGTAAGGGAGAACTGCAGGCTCCAAAACGTCGGAGATGTAGCGGTTGCTGTTGAGTGTACCGGCGATGCGTACCAGAGGGGTTCGTGTGTCATATCCGATTGCGCCCCAAATCATACCGCCAGGCGACGGACCGGTATGGCGATGCATAAGGCTGGCGCCATACAGTCTATCGTCGCGGTGCCTCCACACGCGGATCCGACCATCTTGGTGTTGCAGGCAGAATTGGGATTCGTCGGAGAAGACAATGTGGTGCCATTCCGTAGTCCAGGTGCGGCGTTCAACGGCCCACTGCCGCCGCACTCGCCGGTGGTGTAACGTCAATGGTAATCGGAGCCATGGGCGCCGTGCGACAAGTCTCCGCTAATGCAGACGACGTCGAACGGTACGAGCTGACACAAGTTGTTGCGCAACACACCCTAATTCCAGCGTAACCTTCGTGATGTGGCGGTGCGAGCCGTCAATGCACGCCGCACAACATGCTGTTCCTCCCGTTCGTTGGCCGGCCCGGGCCTACGGCATTCACTCACGTCGGTCCATCCGTCCCTCCTGCACCCACCGAATCCATATTCATCTCACTGTGGCTGGATGTCGTCCCACACGGGCGCCGATGTGTCGGTACGATAAACCGCTGTGGCGATAAGCCACTATTCGGCCTCTCCCGAACTCCGAAACGTGCTGGTATGATTGCCGTATTCTGCGACGAGGCATCAGGAATCTTCCCACGCACAGGTCCGGCAGCACAACACACTTCCGCTACTTACACTCCGCCTTCTGTGCACCATTCTTATGATTTGCATATGCCCTGCAATCCTAATCGTTTGTATGTCCTCTCGCAGACGACGCATGTTGCGAATTTTAGGCCAATCTGATGCTTCCTCCTTGGTGTTGCATTTTGGGTGGCCAGCAGTGTATATCAATAGCCTTTTCAAGATATCCACCTTTGTTAAGACAAGCATTAGGATTTGCAAATATTTTCTTCATCGCAAATATTATCCTTTACCGAATTTTTTCATTTAATACTTATGTTTTCTCTTCTTTTGCCGTTATTTCAACATCTTCAAGCATACAAAACGTCTCTGTTGGGTACTGATTCACATTCCCCAGATTACCTACTTTACACAAGTTATGCGAGCACACGTATGTTGGGAAAGTATTTTGAATAACTCTTCACAACTAAACATTTCAAACCCTTTTTTGTTGAAAATAAAAGGCCAAATTAGGATCGGAAGCTCCCTGACGAATAGCTGTGTTCTAGTGCAGTCGAGGTGAACAAAAACTTATCTCAGTATGTTTGACTTTTGCTGTGTAACATACTACAGAACTATATATAGAATTGAATATCGTGCTATCAAACGTAATTGTTAAAGCGTAATAAAATTCCGTCGTATACACTAAAATAGAGACGGTTTTAGGTATGTTTCAGAGGAGCGACTATGAGAAGAATAGATATCGTTTTGACTAATGCTCTGTCATTCCTCGATATGAAACGATGTTCTGCAATGGGCTGAAAACCATTCGTACATCTGTTGCTCGGAGGTCTCACTTTAGAAATAAAGTAAGACCCTTCTCTGAAGGGATTACTATGTGCAACATAATTTTTGTATCAGTATCGAAGGGATGAAAAGAACGAACTTCCGATTACCTAACATGCGGTCTACTATTTAAAATAACAAAAATCATGGTGTGAATACAAAATTAAGTCCTAAAATGATTTATCCAGTTTCATATTTGGAAATCTTTTGGGGAAAAGATGAAAAACATTTACCTGTAGGAGAATGAATTTCTTTTCTTGTAGTCGGATACGTTGCAGTTTCTGACATCGTGCGAACTGTAGGAAAGAAAGAACCAAACAAAAGGAGTGTTACTACAAAACAAAAAGCATATATTCATTATAATGATTTTATTTTTACAACCGATACTGCAGAAAGACAAGGTTACACATTTCATTCCACTGTGTCCTGATTCTTTAGGTGTAATATATCATGTGCCAGCGCACAGATATTTCACGTAACGCGTCAAATTTCAATAAAGCCGCAAAATTTTTAAACTTTCTTATGAATACATTCTGAGACTTGCGCATTCTGAAACTTAGTTTTTTTAAGGTGCTCTACAGTTATGTTACGGATTTAAAGTTACTTTTAATACATATAACACTCATAAGCTCTGTATTTGAAATTATATGAATAAATATACAATATCATTTGACGAAAGATATTTCAGCGCAATGGGAACTATAATATACTATTACGTTTTAGTGGGAGTTTCGTGATTGTTATTTTTAGTCTGTAAAAAGAAATTTGTCATAATTGAAAGAAATAGAATGTCAAAATTTCTTCAATCTGTAAACCTGTTTTCAGATTTAAGAACCAGTAACTGAGATATGAAAACAGAAAGAGGCCTTATAATCATTATAAACTAAGAATTTCTTAATGGCTGACACTGTTTTGTAGAACACATTAAAAACCTTTACCTGTAGGAGAATGAATTTCTGTTTTCGTAGTCGGATAGGTTTCAGTCTCTGACATTGTGCGAACTATACAAAATAAAAGAGAACAGAAATAAAACAAAGGTTGGTACGAATGAAAAGGCCATCATCCATTTTGAGGAAATTCGTTTTACATTTAATATTTTAGTAAACCAAAGTTATACATTTTCACCTCGGGGTATAAAGAAAGTGTGAAAAGCCCCTTAAGATACCACAGTAATTTCACGTTACGAATCAAACTTCCCAAGAACTCGAAAAGTACAAAATGTTTAGTTAAAAGTTTTGTAACCTGCGCATTTTAACTGTGTTACTGTTCTGAAGATTTGTGTTATACAGAAAATAATTATAAGTACTATATTTCAAATCTAACCAAAGGATATCATAGGACACAAAAAGGATTTTACGCAAGGAATAGAATGCATGTATCTGAAACAGGTGCGTGCAGTACATGAAAATATTATTTCTACATATCATTACGTTCGCCAAAGTCTCCATGTCAATTCCGGATCCAAAGACATAAAATAATTAATTTTACCCAGGAAAATATCACTCTCTGTGCCAGAAATTCCATAATTTTCATTTATACTTTTGGAATCCAAAAGTGCGGAGCAGAGGTTCTATCATTTCATTCTATTCTTGATTTTCCGTTAAATACTTGCAGCTGAGTTTCTCTCTGAACACTTGGACTCAGTACCGCGAATTATATTTGAGAGGAGACTGTAACGATGAAGTACTTCTTGTGAGGTTAAAACAAAGGAAAAAAATGTGGAAAACATGCCAAATATGGACGTTCTTCTCTTTACAAGAAAGTGCTTTTACTTCTCAAGTGGAATTATTCCTTCATACCAATAGACATTTCCATTTTCAGAAAACTGGGTGATCTTCTCTTATCCTCTTTCATTAGTATAATTCACAATTTTACTTGATCAATTTTTCTGATATCCTGCAAGCATATATTAATCTGCTTTTCAAGATATCTATTTTTGGTAAGAAAAATAATAGAATTTGCAAATATTCCTTTATCGCAAATATAATTCCTTACCGAGTTTTTTCTTTCAATACTAATATGTTCTCTTTTGTTGCCGTTATTTCATCAACTTCAGCCATCAAATATGTCTCTGTTGGGTCCTGATTCACATACCCAAGATTATCTACTGTACAAAAGGAAACCGAGCAGACGTATGTTGGGAAAAATAATTTGAATACTTCTTCTTCGCAACTAAAAGTGTCAAACCCTTTGTTTTGTTGCAATTAAAAGGCCAAATTAGGATCAGAAGTTCCCTAACGAATAACTGTGTTCTAGTGCAAACGACGCGCATAAAAACTTCTCTCAGTATGTTTGAATTGTGCTCATTAACATGATTTAGAACTATATGGAATTGAATATCGTCCTATCAAACGTAATCGTTAAGGCGTAGTAAAATTTCGTCGTAGACACTGATACAGGGACGGTTTTAGGTACGTTTCAGAGGAGCGATTATGAGATGAATTGATATCGTTTTGACTAATGCTCTGTCATTCCTCGAAGTGAAAGGGTGTTCTGGAATGGGCTGAAAACCATTCGTAAATCGGTAGCTCAGAGGTCACATTTCTGAAATAAAGTAAGACGCCCCTCTAAAAGGGATTACTATGTGCAACATAATTTTTGTTTCAGTATCGAAGTGATGAAAAGAACGAACTTCCGATTACCTAACATGCGGTCTACTATTTAAAATAACAAAAATCAAGGTGTGAATACAAAATTAAGTCCTAAAATGATTTATCCAGTTTCATATTTGGAAATCTTTTGGGGAAAAGATGAAAAACATTTACCTGTAGGAGAATGAATTTCTTTTCTTGTAGTCGGATACGTTGCAGTTTCTGACATCGTGCGAACTGTAGGAAAGAAAGAACCAAACAAAAGGAGTGTTACTACAAAACAAAAAGCATATATTCATTATAATGATTTTATTTTTACAACCGATACTGCAGAAAGACAAGGTTACACATTTCATTCCACTGTGTCCTGATTCTTTAGGTGTAATATATCATGTGCCAGCGCACAGATATTTCACGTAACGCGTCAAATTTCAATAAAGCCGCAAAAATTTTAAACTTTCTTATGAATACATTCTGAGACTTGCGCATTCTGAAACTTAGTTTTATTAAGGTGCTCTACAGTTATGTTACGGATTTAAAGTTACTTTTAATACATATAACACTCATAAGCTCTGTATTTGAAATTATATGAATAAATATACAATATCATTTGACGAAAGATATTTCAGCGCAATGGGAACTATAATATACTATTACGTTTTAGTGGGAGTTTCGTGATTGTTATTTTTAGTCTGTAAAAAGAAATTTGTCATAATTGAAAGAAATAGAATGTCAAAATTTCTTCAATCTGTAAACCTGTTTTCAGATTTAAGAACCAGTAACTGAGATATGAAAACAGAAAGAGGCCTTATAATCATTATAAACTAAGAATTTCTTAATGGCTGACACTGTTTTGTAGAACACATTAAAAACCTTTACCTGTAGGAGAATGAATTTCTGTTTTCGTAGTCGGATAGGTTTCAGTCTCTGACATTGTGCGAACTATACAAAATAAAAGAGAACAGAAATAAAACAAAGGTTGGTACGAATGAAAAGGCCATCATCCATTTTGAGGAAATTCGTTTTACATTTAATATTTTAGTAAACCAAAGTTATACATTTTCACCTCGGGGTATAAAGAAAGTGTGAAAAGCCCCTTAAGATACCACAGTAATTTCACGTTACGAATCAAACTTCCCAAGAACTCGAAAAGTACAAAATGTTTAGTTAAAAGTTTTGTAACCTGCGCATTTTAACTGTGTTACTGTTCTGAAGATTTGTGTTATACAGAAAATAATTATAAGTACTATATTTCAAATCTAACCAAAGGATATCATAGGACACAAAAAGGATTTTACGCAAGGAATAGAATGCATGTATCTGAAACAGGTGCGTGCAGTACATGAAAATATTATTTCTACATATCATTACGTTCGCCAAAGTCTCCATGTCAATTCCGGATCCAAAGACATAAAATAATTAATTTTACCCAGGAAAATATCACTCTCTGTGCCAGAAATTCCATAATTTTCATTTATACTTTTGGAATCCAAAAGTGCGGAGCAGAAGTTCTATCATTTCATCCTATTCTTGATTTTCCGTTAAATACTTGCAGCTGAGTTTCTCTCTGAACACTTGGACTCAGAACCTGAAGCAGAAATAGTCCAACTCGCTGAGCTGAGAACCGTAAGATAGCAATATTCACTGCGTTGAAGTACTTCTTGTGAGGTTAAAACAAAGGAAAAAAATGTGGAAAACATGCCAAATATGGACGTTCTTCTCTTTACAAGAAAGTGCTTTTACTTCTCAAGTGGAATTATTCCTTCATACCAATAGACATTTCCATTTTCAGAAAACTGGGTGACCTTCTCTTATCCTCTTTCATTAGTATAATTCACAATTTTACTTGATCAATTTTTCTGATATCCTGCAAGCATATATTAATCTGCTTTTCAAGATATCTATTTTTGGTAAGAAAAATAATAGAATTTGCAAATATTCCTTTATCGCAAATATAATTCCTTACCGAGTTTTTTCTTTCAATACTAATATGTTCTCTTTTGTTGCCGTTATTTCATCAACTTCAGCCATCAAATATGTCTCTGTTGGGTCCTGATTCACATACCCAAGATTATCTACTGTACAAAAGGAAACCGAGCAGACGTATGTTGGGAAAAATAATTTGAATACTTCTTCTTCGCAACTAAAAGTGTCAAACCCTTTGTTTTGTTGCAATTAAAAGGCCAAATTAGGATCAGAAGTTCCCTAACGAATAACTGTGTTCTAGTGCAAACGACGCGCATAAAAACTTCTCTCAGTATGTTTGAATTGTGCTCATTAACATGATTTAGAACTATATGGAATTGAATATCGTCCTATCAAACGTAATCGTTAAGGCGTAGTAAAATTTCGTCGTAGACACTGATACAGGGACGGATTTAGGTACGTTTCAGAGGAGCGATTATGAGATGAATTGATATCGTTTTGACTAATGCTCTGTCATTCCTCGAAGTGAAAGGGTGTTCTGGAATGGGCTGAAAACCATTCGTAAATCGGTAGCTCAGAGGTCACATTTCTGAAATAAAGTAAGACGCCCCTCTAAAAGGGATTACTATGTGCAACATAATTTTTGTTTCAGTATCGAAGTGATGAAAAGAACGAACTTCCGATTACCTAACATGCGGTCTACTATTTAAAATAACAAAAATCAAGGTGTGAATACAAAATTAAGTCCTAAAATGATTTATCCAGTTTCATATTTGGAAATCTTTTGGGGAAAAGATGAAAAACATTTACCTGTAGGAGAATGAATTTCTTTTCTTGTAGTCGGATACGTTGCAGTTTCTGACATCGTGCGAACTGTAGGAAAGAAAGAACCAAACAAAAGGAGTGTTACTACAAAACAAAAAGCATATATTCATTATAATGATTTTATTTTTACAACCGATACTGCAGAAAGACAAGGTTACACATTTCATTCCACTGTGTCCTGATTCTTTAGGTGTAATATATCATGTGCCAGCGCACAGATATTTCACGTAACGCGTCAAATTTCAATAAAGCCGCAAAATTTTTAAACTTTCTTATGAATACATTCTGAGACTTGCGCATTCTGAAACTTAGTTTTATTAAGGTGCTCTACAGTTATGTTACGGATTTAAAGTTACTTTTAATACATATAACACTCATAAGCTCTGTATTTGAAATTATATGAATAAATATACAATATCATTTGACGAAAGATATTTCAGCGCAATGGGAACTATAATATACTATTACGTTTTAGTGGGAGTTTCGTGATTGTTATTTTTAGTCTGTAAAAAGAAATTTGTCATAATTGAAAGAAATAGAATGTCAAAATTTCTTCAATCTGTAAACCTGTTTTCAGATTTAAGAACCAGTAACTGAGATATGAAAACAGAAAGAGGCCTTATAATCATTATAAACTAAGAATTTCTTAATGGCTGACACTGTTTTGTAGAACACATTAAAAACCTTTACCTGTAGGAGAATGAATTTCTGTTTTCGTAGTCGGATAGGTTTCAGTCTCTGACATTGTGCGAACTATACAAAATAAAAGAGAACAGAAATAAAACAAAGGTTGGTACGAATGAAAAGGCCATCATCCATTTTGAGGAAATTCGTTTTACATTTAATATTTTAGTAAACCAAAGTTATACATTTTCACCTCGGGGTATAAAGAAAGTGTGAAAAGCCCCTTAAGATACCACAGTAATTTCACGTTACGAATCAAACTTCCCAAGAACTCGAAAAGTACAAAATGTTTAGTTAAAAGTTTTGTAACCTGCGCATTTTAACTGTGTTACTGTTCTGAAGATTTGTGTTATACAGAAAATAATTATAAGTACTATATTTCAAATCTAACCAAAGGATATCATAGGACACAAAAAGGATTTTACGCAAGGAATAGAATGCATGTATCTGAAACAGGTGCGTGCAGTACATGAAAAATATTATTTCTACATATCATTACGTTCGCCAAAGTCTCCATGTCAATTCCGGATCCAAAGACATAAAATAATTAATTTTACCCAGGAAAATATCACTCTCTGTGCCAGAAATTCCATAATTTTCATTTATACTTTTGGAATCCAAAAGTGCGGAGCAGAGGTTCTATCATTTCATCCTATTCTTGATTTTCCGTTAAATACTTGCAGCTGAGTTTCTCTCTGAACACTTGGACTCAGTACCGCGAATTATATTTGAGAGGAGACTGTAACGATGAAGTACTTCTTGTGAGGTTAAAACAAAGGAAAAAAAATGTGGAAAACATGCCAAATATGGACGTTCTTCTCTTTACAAGAAAGTGCTTTTACTTCTCAAGTGGAATTATTCCTTCATACCAATAGACATTTCCATTTTCAGAAAACTGGGTGACCTTCTCTTATCCTCTTTCATTAGTATAATTCACAATTTTACTTGATCAATTTTTCTGATATCCTGCAAGCATATATTAATCTGCTTTTCAAGATATCTATTTTTGGTAAGAAAAATAATAGAATTTGCAAATATTCCTTTATCGCAAATATAATTCCTTACCGAGTTTTTTCTTTCAATACTAATATGTTCTCTTTTGTTGCCGTTATTTCATCAACTTCAGCCATCAAATATGTCTCTGTTGGGTCCTGATTCACATACCCAAGATTACCTACTGTACAAAAGGAAACCGAGCAGACGTATGTTGGGAAAAATAATTTGAATACTTCTTCTTCGCAACTAAAAGTGTCAAACCCTTTGTTTTGTTGCAATTAAAAGGCCAAATTAGGATCAGAAGTTCCCTAACGAATAACTGTGTTCTAGTGCAAACGACGCGCATAAAAACTTCTCTCAGTATGTTTGAATTGTGCTCATTAACATGATTTAGAACTATATGGAATTGAATATCGTCCTATCAAACGTAATCGTTAAGGCGTAGTAAAATTTCGTCGTAGACACTGATACAGGGACGGTTTTAGGTACGTTTCAGAGGAGCGATTATGAGATGAATTTATATCGTTTTGACTAATGCTCTGTCATTCCTCGAAGTGAAAGGGTGTTCTGGAATGGGCTGAAAACCATTCGTAAATCGGTAGCTCAGAGGTCACATTTCTGAAATAAAGTAAGACGCCCCTCTAAAAGGGATTACTATGTGCAACATAATTTTTGTTTCAGTATCGAAGTGATGAAAAGAACGAACTTCCGATTACCTAACATGCGGTCTACTATTTAAAATAACAAAAATCAAGGTGTGAATACAAAATTAAGTCCTAAAATGATTTATCCAGTTTCATATTTGGAAATCTTTTGGGGAAAAGATGAAAAACATTTACCTGTAGGAGAATGAATTTCTTTTCTTGTAGTCGGATACGTTGCAGTTTCTGACATCGTGCGAACTGTAGGAAAGAAAGAACCAAACAAAAGGAGTGTTACTACAAAACAAAAAGCATATATTCATTATAATGATTTTATTTTTACAACCGATACTGCAGAAAGACAAGGTTACACATTTCATTCCACTGTGTCCTGATTCTTTAGGTGTAATATATCATGTGCCAGCGCACAGATATTTCACGTAACGCGTCAAATTTCAATAAAGCCGCAAAAATTTTAAACTTTCTTATGAATACATTCTGAGACTTGCGCATTCTGAAACTTAGTTTTATTAAGGTGCTCTACAGTTATGTTACGGATTTAAAGTTACTTTTAATACATATAACACTCATAAGCTCTGTATTTGAAATTATATGAATAAATATACAATATCATTTGACGAAAGATATTTCAGCGCAATGGGAACTATAATATACTATTACGTTTTAGTGGGAGTTTCGTGATTGTTATTTTTAGTCTGTAAAAAGAAATTTGTCATAATTGAAAGAAATAGAATGTCAAAATTTCTTCAATCTGTAAACCTGTTTTCAGATTTAAGAACCAGTAACTGAGATATGAAAACAGAAAGAGGCCTTATAATCATTATAAACTAAGAATTTCTTAATGGCTGACACTGTTTTGTAGAACACATTAAAAACCTTTACCTGTAGGAGAATGAATTTCTGTTTTCGTAGTCGGATAGGTTTCAGTCTCTGACATTGTGCGAACTATACAAAATAAAAGAGAACAGAAATAAAACAAAGGTTGGTACGAATGTAAAGGCCATCATCCATTTTGAGGAAATTCGTTTTACATTTAATATTTTAGTAAACCAAAGTTATACATTTTCACCTCGGGGTATAAAGAAAGTGTGAAAAGCCCCTTAAGATACCACAGTAATTTCACGTTACGAATCAAACTTCCCAAGAACTCGAAAAGTACAAAATGTTTAGTTAAAAGTTTTGTAACCTGCGCATTTTAACTGTGTTACTGTTCTGAAGATTTGTGGTATACAGAAAATAATTATAAGTACTATAATTCAAATCTAACCAAAGGATATCATAGGACACAAAAAGGATTTTACGCAAGGAATAGAATGCATGTATCTGAAACAGGTGCGTGCAGTACATGAAAATATTATTTCTACATATCATTACGTTCGCCAAAGTCTCCATGTCAATTCCGGATCCAAAGACATAAAATAATTAATTTTACCCAGGAAAATATCACTCTCTGTGCCAGAAATTCCATAATTTTCATTTATACTTTTGGAATCCAAAAGTGCGGAGCAGAGGTTCTATCATTTCATCCTATTCTTGATTTTCCGTTAAATACTTGCAGCTGAGTTTCTCTCTGAACACTTGGACTCAGTACCGCGAATTATATTTGAGAGGAGACTGTAACGATGAAGTACTTCTTGTGAGGTTAAAACAAAGGAAAAAAATGTGGAAAACATGCCAAATATGGACGTTCTTCTCTTTACAAGAAAGTGCTTTTACTTCTCAAGTGGAATTATTCCTTCATACCAATAGACATTTCCATTTTCAGAAAACTGGGTGACCTTCTCTTATCCTCTTTCATTAGTATAATTCACAATTTTACTTGATCAATTTTTCTGATATCCTGCAAGCATATATTAATCTGCTTTTCAAGATATCTATTTTTGGTAAGAAAAATAATAGAATTTGCAAATATTCCTTTATCGCAAATATAATTCCTTACCGAGTTTTTTCTTTCAATACTAATATGTTCTCTTTTGTTGCCGTTATTTCATCAACTTCAGCCATCAAATATGTCTCTGTTGGGTCCTGATTCACATACCCAAGATTATCTACTGTACAAAAGGAAACCGAGCAGACGTATGTTGGGAAAAATAATTTGAATACTTCTTCTTCGCAACTAAAAGTGTCAAACCCTTTGTTTTGTTGCAATTAAAAGGCCAAATTAGGATCAGAAGTTCCCTAACGAATAACTGTGTTCTAGTGCAAACGACGCGCATAAAAACTTCTCTCAGTATGTTTGAATTGTGCTCATTAACATGATTTAGAACTATATGGAATTGAATATCGTCCTATCAAACGTAATCGTTAAGGCGTAGTAAAATTTCGTCGTAGACACTGATACAGGGACGGTTTTAGGTACGTTTCAGAGGAGCGATTATGAGATGAATTGATATCGTTTTGACTAATGCTCTGTCATTCCTCGAAGTGAAAGGGTGTTCTGGAATGGGCTGAAAACCATTCGTAAATCGGTAGCTCAGAGGTCACATTTCTGAAATAAAGTAAGACGCCCCTCTAAAAGGGATTACTATGTGCAACATAATTTTTGTTTCAGTATCGAAGTGATGAAAAGAACGAACTTCCGATTACCTAACATGCGGTCTACTATTTAAAATAACAAAAATCAAGGTGTGAATACAAAATTAAGTCCTAAAATGATTTATCCAGTTTCATATTTGGAAATCTTTTGGGGAAAAGATGAAAAACATTTACCTGTAGGAGAATGAATTTCTTTTCTTGTAGTCGGATACGTTGCAGTTTCTGACATCGTGCGAACTGTAGGAAAGAAAGAACCAAACAAAAGGAGTGTTACTACAAAACAAAAAGCATATATTCATTATAATGATTTTATTTTTACAACCGATACTGCAGAAAGACAAGGTTACACATTTCATTCCACTGTGTCCTGATTCTTTAGGTGTAATATATCATGTGCCAGCGCACAGATATTTCACGTAACGCGTCAAATTTCAATAAAGCCGCAAAATTTTTAAACTTTCTTATGAATACATTCTGAGACTTGCGCATTCTGAAACTAAGTTTTATTAAGGTGCTCTACAGTTATGTTACGGATTTAAAGTTACTTTTAATACATATAACACTCATAAGCTCTGTATTTGAAATTATATGAATAAATATACAATATCATTTGACGAAAGATATTTCAGCGCAATGGGAACTATAATATACTATTACGTTTTAGTGGGAGTTTCGTGATTGTTATTTTTAGTCTGTAAAAAGAAATTTGTCATAATTGAAAGAAATAGAATGTCAAAATTTCTTCAATCTGTTAACCTGTTTTCAGATTTAAGAACCAGTAACTGAGATATGAAAACAGAAAGAGGCCTTATAATCATTATAAACTAAGAATTTCTTAATGGCTGACACTGTTTTGTAGAACACATTAAAAACCTTTACCTGTAGGAGAATGAATTTCTGTTTTCGTAGTCGGATAGGTTTCAGTCTCTGACATTGTGCGAACTATACAAAATAAAAGAGAACAGCAATAAAACAAAGGTTGGTACGAATGAAAAGGCCATCATCCATTTTGAGGAAATTCGTTTTACATTTAATATTTTAGTAAACCAAAGTTATACATTTTCACCTCGGGGTATAAAGAAAGTGTGAAAAGCCCCTTAAGATACCACAGTAATTTCACGTTACGAATCAAACTTCCCAAGAACTCGAAAAGTACAAAATGTTTAGTTAAAAGTTTTGTAACCTGCGCATTTTAACTGTGTTACTGTTCTGAAGATTTGTGTTATACAGAAAATAATTATAAGTACTATATTTCAAATCTAACCAAAGGATATCATAGGACACAAAAAGGATTTTACGCAAGGAATAGAATGCATGTATCTGAAACAGGTGCGTGCAGTACATGAAAATATTATTTCTACATATCATTACGTTCGCCAAAGTCTCCATGTCAATTCCGGATCCAAAGACATAAAATAATTAATTTTACCCAGGAAAATATCACTCTCTGTGCCAGAAATTCCATAGTTTTCATTTATACTTTTGGAATCCAAAAGTGCGGAGCAGAGGTTCTATCATTTCATCCTATTCTTGATTTTCCGTTAAATACTTGCAGCTGAGTTTCTCTCTGAACACTTGGACTCAGTACCGCGAATTATATTTGAGAGGAGACTGTAACGATGAAGTACTTCTTGTGAGGTTAAAACAAAGGAAAAAAAATGTGGAAAACATGCCAAATATGGACGTTCTTCTCTTTACAAGAAAGTGCTTTTACTTCTCAAGTGGAATTATTCCTTCATACCAATAGACATTTCCATTTTCAGAAAACTGGGTGATCTTCTCTTATCCTCTTTCATTAGTATAATTCACAATTTTACTTGATCAATTTTTCTGATATCCTGCAAGCATATATTAATCTGCTTTTCAAGATATCTATTTTTGGTAAGAAAAATAATAGAATTTGCAAATATTCCTTTATCGCAAATATAATTCCTTACCGAGTTTTTTCTTTCAATACTAATATGTTCTCTTTTGTTGCCGTTATTTCATCAACTTCAGCCATCAAATATGTCTCTGTTGGGTCCTGATTCACATACCCAAGATTATCTACTGTACAAAAGGAAACCGAGCAGACGTATGTTGGGAAAAATAATTTGAATACTTCTTCTTCGCAACTAAAAGTGTCAAACCCTTTGTTTTGTTGCAATTAAAAGGCCAAATTAGGATCAGAAGTTCCCTAACGAATAACTGTGTTCTAGTGCAAACGACGCGCATAAAAACTTCTCTCAGTATGTTTGAATTGTGCTCATTAACATGATTTAGAACTATATGGAATTGAATATCGTCCTATCAAACGTAATCGTTAAGGCGTAGTAAAATTTCGTCGTAGACACTGATACAGGGACGGTTTTAGGTACGTTTCAGAGGAGCGATTATGAGATGAATTGATATCGTTTTGACTAATGCTCTGTCATTCCTCGAAGTGAAAGGGTGTTCTGGAATGGGCTGAAAACCATTCGTAAATCGGTAGCTCAGAGGTCACATTTCTGAAATAAAGTAAGACGCCCCTCTAAAAGGGATTACTATGTGCAACATAATTTTTGTTTCAGTATCGAAGTGATGAAAAGAACGAACTTCCGATTACCTAACATGCGGTCTACTATTTAAAATAACAAAAATCAAGGTGTGAATACAAAATTAAGTCCTAAAATGATTTATCCAGTTTCATATTTGGAAATCTTTTGGGGAAAAGATGAAAAACATTTACCTGTAGGAGAATGAATTTCTTTTCTTGTAGTCGGATACGTTGCAGTTTCTGACATCGTGCGAACTGTAGGAAAGAAAGAACCAAACAAAAGGAGTGTTACTACAAAACAAAAAGCATATATTCATTATAATGATTTTATTTTTACAACCGATACTGCAGAAAGACAAGGTTACACATTTCATTCCACTGTGTCCTGATTCTTTAGGTGTAATATATCATGTGCCAGCGCACAGATATTTCACGTAACGCGTCAAATTTCAATAAAGCCGCAAAATTTTTAAACTTTCTTATGAATACATTCTGAGACTTGCGCATTCTGAAACTTAGTTTTTTTAAGGTGCTCTACAGTTATGTTACGGATTTAAAGTTACTTTTAATACATATAACACTCATAAGCTCTGTATTTGAAATTATATGAATAAATATACAATATCATTTGACGAAAGATATTTCAGCGCAATGGGAACTATAATATACTATTACGTTTTAGTGGGAGTTTCGTGATTGTTATTTTTAGTCTGTAAAAAGAAATTTGTCATAATTGAAAGAAATAGAATGTCAAAATTTCTTCAATCTGTAAACCTGTTTTCAGATTTAAGAACCAGTAACTGAGATATGAAAACAGAAAGAGGCCTTATAATCATTATAAACTAAGAATTTCTTAATGGCTGACACTGTTTTGTAGAACACATTAAAAACCTTTACCTGTAGGAGAATGAATTTCTGTTTTCGTAGTCGGATAGGTTTCAGTCTCTGACATTGTGCGAACTATACAAAATAAAAGAGAACAGAAATAAAACAAAGGTTGGTACGAATGAAAAGGCCATCATCCATTTTGAGGAAATTCGTTTTACATTTAATATTTTAGTAAACCAAAGTTATACATTTTCACCTCGGGGTATAAAGAAAGTGTGAAAAGCCCCTTAAGATACCACAGTAATTTCACGTTACGAATCAAACTTCCCAAGAACTCGAAAAGTACAAAATGTTTAGTTAAAAGTTTTGTAACCTGCGCATTTTAACTGTGTTACTGTTCTGAAGATTTGTGTTATACAGAAAATAATTATAAGTACTATATTTCAAATCTAACCAAAGGATATCATAGGACACAAAAAGGATTTTACGCAAGGAATAGAATGCATGTATCTGAAACAGGTGCGTGCAGTACATGAAAATATTATTTCTACATATCATTACGTTCGCCAAAGTCTCCATGTCAATTCCGGATCCAAAGACATAAAATAATTAATTTTACCCAGGAAAATATCACTCTCTGTGCCAGAAATTCCATAAATTTCATTTATACTTTTGGAATCCAAAAGTGCGGAGCAGAGGTTCTATCATTTCATTCTATTCTTGATTTTCCGTTAAATACTTGCAGCTGAGTTTCTCTCTGAACACTTGGACTCAGTACCGCGAATTATATTTGAGAGGAGACTGTAACGATGAAGTACTTCTTGTGAGGTTAACACAAAGGAAAAAAAATGTGGAAAACATGCCAAATATGGACGTTCTTCTCTTTACAAGAAAGTGCTTTTACTTCTCAAGTGGAATTATTCCTTCATACCAATAGACATTTCCATTTTCAGAAAACTGGGTGATCTTCTCTTATCCTCTTTCATTAGTATAATTCACAATTTTACTTGATCAATTTTTCTGATATCCTGCAAGCATATATTAATCTGCTTTTCAAGATATCTATTTTTGGTAAGAAAAATAATAGAATTTGCAAATATTCCTTTATCGCAAATATAATTCCTTACCGAGTTTTTTCTTTCAATACTAATATGTTCTCTTTTGTTGCCGTTATTTCATCAACTTCAGCCATCAAATATGTCTATGTTGGGTCCTGATTCACATACCCAAGATTATCTACTGTACAAAAGGAAACCGAGCAGACGTATGTTGGGAAAAATAATTTGAATACTTCTTCTTCGCAACTAAAAGTGTCAAACCCTTTGTTTTGTTGCAATTAAAAGGCCAAATTAGGATCAGAAGTTCCCTAACGAATAACTGTGTTCTAGTGCAAACGACGCGCATAAAAACTTCTCTCAGTATGTTTGAATTGTGCTCATTAACATGATTTAGAACTATATGGAATTGAATATCGTCCTATCAAACGTAATCGTTAAGGCGTAGTAAAATTTCGTCGTAGACACTGATACAGGGACGGTTTTAGGTACGTTTCAGAGGAGCGATTATGAGATGAATTGATATCGTTTTGACTAATGCTCTGTCATTCCTCGAAGTGAAAGGGTGTTCTGGAATGGGCTGAAAACCATTCGTAAATCGGTAGCTCAGAGGTCACATTTCTGAAATAAAGTAAGACGCCCCTCTAAAAGGGATTACTATGTGCAACATAATTTTTGTTTCAGTATCGAAGTGATGAAAAGAACGAACTTCCGATTACCTAACATGCGGTCTACTATTTAAAATAACAAAAATCAAGGTGTGAATACAAAATTAAGTCCTAAAATGATTTATCCAGTTTCATATTTGGAAATCTTTTGGAGAAGAGATGAAAAACATTTACCTGTAGGAGAATGAATTTCTTTTCTTGTAGTCGGATACGTTGCAGTTTCTGACATCGTGCGAACTGTAGGAAAGAAAGAACCAAACAAAAGGAGTGTTACTACAAAACAAAAAGCATATATTCATTATAATGATTTTATTTTTACAACCGATACTGCAGAAAGACAAGGTTACACATTTCATTCCACTGTGTCCTGATTCTTTAGGTGTAATATATCATGTGCCAGCGCACAGATATTTCACGTAACGCGTCAAATTTCAATAAAGCCGCAAAAATTTTAAACTTTCTTATGAATACATTCTGAGACTTGCGCATTCTGAAACTTAGTTTTATTAAGGTGCTCTACAGTTATGTTACGGATTTAAAGTTACTTTTAATACATATAACACTCATAAGCTCTGTATTTGAAATTATATGAATAAATATACAATATCATTTGACGAAAGATATTTCAGCGCAATGGGAACTATAATATACTATTACGTTTTAGTGGGAGTTTCGTGATTGTTATTTTTAGTCTGTAAAAAGAAATTTGTCATAATTGAAAGAAATAGAATGTCAAAATTTCTTCAATCTGTAAACCTGTTTTCAGATTTAAGAACCAGTAACTGAGATATGAAAACAGAAAGAGGCCTTATAATCATTATAAACTAAGAATTTCTTAATGGCTGACACTGTTTTGTAGAACACATTAAAAACCTTTACCTGTAGGAGAATGAATTTCTGTTTTCGTAGTCGGATAGGTTTCAGTCTCTGACATTGTGCGAACTATACAAAATAAAAGAGAACAGAAATAAAACAAAGGTTGGTACGAATGAAAAGGCCATCATCCATTTTGAGGAAATTCGTTTTACATTTAATATTTTAGTAAACCAAAGTTATACATTTTCACCTCGGGGTATAAAGAAAGTGTGAAAAGCCCCTTAAGATACCACAGTAATTTCACGTTACGAATCAAACTTCCCAAGAACTCGAAAAGTACAAAATGTTTAGTTAAAAGTTTTGTAACCTGCGCATTTTAACTGTGTTACTGTTCTGAAGATTTGTGTTATACAGAAAATAATTATAAGTACTATATTTCAAATCTAACCAAAGGATATCATAGGACACAAAAAGGATTTTACGCAAGGAATAGAATGCATGTATCTGAAACAGGTGCGTGCAGTACATGAAAATATTATTTCTACATATCATTACGTTCGCCAAAGTCTCCATGTCAATTCCGGATCCAAAGACATAAAATAATTAATTTTACCCAGGAAAATATCACTCTCTGTGCCAGAAATTCCATAATTTTCATTTATACTTTTGGAATCCAAAAGTGCGGAGCAGAGGTTCTATCATTTCATCCTATTCTTGATTTTCCGTTAAATACTTGCAGCTGAGTTTCTCTCTGAACACTTGGACTCAGTACCGCGAATTATATTTGAGAGGAGACTGTAACGATGAAGTACTTCTTGTGAGGTTAAAACAAAGGAAAAAAATGTGGAAAACATGCCAAATATGGACGTTCTTCTCTTTACAAGAAAGTGCTTTTACTTCTCAAGTGGAATTATTCCTTCATACCAATAGACATTTCCATTTTCAGAAAACTGGGTGACCTTCTCTTATCCTCTTTCATTAGTATAATTCACAATTTTACTTGATCAATTTTTCTGATATCCTGCAAGCATATATTAATCTGCTTTTCAAGATATCTATTTTTGGTAAGAAAAATAATAGAATTTGCAAATATTCCTTTATCGCAAATATAATTCCTTACCGAGTTTTTTCTTTCAATACTAATATGTTCTCTTTTGTTGCCGTTATTTCATCAACTTCAGCCATCAAATATGTCTCTGTTGGGTCCTGATTCACATACCCAAGATTATCTACTGTACAAAAGGAAACCGAGCAGACGTATGTTGGGAAAAATAATTTGAATACTTCTTCTTCGCAACTAAAAGTGTCAAACCCTTTGTTTTGTTGCAATTAAAAGGCCAAATTAGGATCAGAAGTTCCCTAACGAATAACTGTGTTCTAGTGCAAACGACGCGCATAAAAACTTCTCTCAGTATGTTTGAATTGTGCTCATTAACATGATTTAGAACTATATGGAATTGAATATCGTCCTATCAAACGTAATCGTTAAGGCGTAGTAAAATTTCGTCGTAGACACTGATACAGGGACGGTTTTAGGTACGTTTCAGAGGAGCGATTATGAGATGAATTGATATCGTTTTGACTAATGCTCTGTCATTCCTCGAAGTGAAAGGGTGTTCTGGAATGGGCTGAAAACCATTCGTAAATCGGTAGCTCAGAGGTCACATTTCTGAAATAAAGTAAGACGCCCCTCTAAAAGGGATTACTATGTGCAACATAATTTTTGTTTCAGTATCGAAGTGATGAAAAGAACGAACTTCCGATTACCTAACATGCGGTCTACTATTTAAAATAACAAAAATCAAGGTGTGAATACAAAATTAAGTCCTAAAATGATTTATCCAGTTTCATATTTGGAAATCTTTTGGGGAAAAGATGAAAAACATTTACCTGTAGGAGAATGAATTTCTTTTCTTGTAGTCGGATACGTTGCAGTTTCTGACATCGTGCGAACTGTAGGAAAGAAAGAACCAAACAAAAGGAGTGTTACTACAAAACAAAAAGCATATATTCATTATAATGATTTTATTTTTACAACCGATACTGCAGAAAGACAAGGTTACACATTTCATTCCACTGTGTCCTGATTCTTTAGGTGTAATATATCATGTGCCAGCGCACAGATATTTCACGTAACGCGTCAAATTTCAATAAAGCCGCAAAATTTTTAAACTTTCTTATGAATACATTCTGAGACTTGCGCATTCTGAAACTAAGTTTTATTAAGGTGCTCTACAGTTATGTTACGGATTTAAAGTTACTTTTAATACATATAACACTCATAAGCTCTGTATTTGAAATTATATGAATAAATATACAATATCATTTGACGAAAGATATTTCAGCGCAATGGGAACTATAATATACTATTACGTTTTAGTGGGAGTTTCGTGATTGTTATTTTTAGTCTGTAAAAAGAAATTTGTCATAATTGAAAGAAATAGAATGTCAAAATTTCTTCAATCTGTTAACCTGTTTTCAGATTTAAGAACCAGTAACTGAGATATGAAAACAGAAAGAGGCCTTATAATCATTATAAACTAAGAATTTCTTAATGGCTGACACTGTTTTGTAGAACACATTAAAAACCTTTACCTGTAGGAGAATGAATTTCTGTTTTCGTAGTCGGATAGGTTTCAGTCTCTGACATTGTGCGAACTATACAAAATAAAAGAGAACAGCAATAAAACAAAGGTTGGTACGAATGAAAAGGCCATCATCCATTTTGAGGAAATTCGTTTTACATTTAATATTTTAGTAAACCAAAGTTATACATTTTCACCTCGGGGTATAAAGAAAGTGTGAAAAGCCCCTTAAGATACCACAGTAATTTCACGTTACGAATCAAACTTCCCAAGAACTCGAAAAGTACAAAATGTTTAGTTAAAAGTTTTGTAACCTGCGCATTTTAACTGTGTTACTGTTCTGAAGATTTGTGTTACACAGAAAATAATTATAAGTACTATATTTCAAATCTAACCAAAGGATATCATAGGACACAAAAAGGATTTTACGCAAGGAATAGAATGCATGTATCTGAGACAGGTGCGTGCAGTACATGAAAAATATTATTTCTACATATCATTACGTTCGCCAAAGTCTCCATGTCAATTCCGGATCCAAAGACATAAAATAATTAATTTTACCCAGGAAAATATCACTCTCTGTGCCAGAAATTCCATAATATTCATTTATACTTTTGGAATCCAAAACTGCGGAGCAGAGGTTCTATCATTTCATCCTATTCTTGATTTTCCGTTAAATACTTGCAGCTGAGTTTCTCTCTGAACACTTGGACTCAGTACCGCGAATTATATTTGAGAGGAGACTGTAACGATGAAGTACTTCTTGTGAGGTTAAAACAAAGGAAAAAAAATGTGGAAAACATGCCAAATATGGACGTTCTTCTCTTTACAAGAAAGTGCTTTTACTTCTCAAGTGGAATTATTCCTTCATACCAATAGACATTTCCATTTTCAGAAAACTGGGTGACCTTCTCTTATCCTCTTTCATTAGTATAATTTACAATTTTACTTGATCAATTTTTCTGATATCCTGCAAGCATATATTAATCTGCTTTTCAAGATATCTATTTTTGGTAAGAAAAATAATAGAATTTGCAAATATTCCTTTATCGCAAATATAATTCCTTACCGAGTTTTTTCTTTCAATACTAATATGTTCTCTTTTGTTGCCGTTATTTCATCAACTTCAGCCATCAAATATGTCTATGTTGGGTCCTGATTCACATACCCAAGATTATCTACTGTACAAAAGGAAACCGAGCAGACGTATGTTGGGAAAAATAATTTGAATACTTCTTCTTCGCAACTAAAAGTGTCAAACCCTTTGTTTTGTTGCAATTAAAAGGCCAAATTAGGATCAGAAGTTCCCTAACGAATAACTGTGTTCTAGTGCAAACGACGCGCATAAAAACTTCTCTCAGTATGTTTGAATTGTGCTCATTAACATGATTTAGAACTATATGGAATTGAATATCGTCCTATCAAACGTAATCGTTAAGGCGTAGTAAAATTTCGTCGTAGACACTGATACAGGGACGGTTTTAGGTACGTTTCAGAGGAGCGATTATGAGATGAATTGATATCGTTTTGACTAATGCTCTGTCATTCCTCGAAGTGAAAGGGTGTTCTGGAATGGGCTGAAAACCATTCGTAAATCGGTAGCTCAGAGGTCACATTTCTGAAATAAAGTAAGACGCCCCTCTAAAAGGGATTACTATGTGCAACATAATTTTTGTTTCAGTATCGAAGTGATGAAAAGAACGAACTTCCGATTACCTAACATGCGGTCTACTATTTAAAATAACAAAAATCAAGGTGTGAATACAAAATTAAGTCCTAAAATGATTTATCCAGTTTCATATTTGGAAATCTTTTGGGGAAAAGATGAAAAACATTTACCTGTAGGAGAATGAATTTCTTTTCTTGTAGTCGGATACGTTGCAGTTTCTGACATCGTGCGAACTGTAGGAAAGAAAGAACCAAACAAAAGGAGTGTTACTACAAAACAAAAAGCATATATTCATTATAATGATTTTATTTTTTACAACCGATACTGCAGAAAGACAAGGTTACACATTTCATTCCACTGTGTCCTGATTCTTTAGGTGTAATATATCATGTGCCAGCGCACAGATATTTCACGTAACGCGTCAAATTTCAATAAAGCCGCAAAAATTTTAAACTTTCTTATGAATACATTCTGAGACTTGCGCATTCTGAAACTTAGTTTTATTAAGGTGCTCTACAGTTATGTTACGGATTTAAAGTTACTTTTAATACATATAACACTCATAAGCTCTGTATTTGAAATTATATGAATAAATATACAATATCATTTGACGAAAGATATTTCAGCGCAATGGGAACTATAATATACTATTACGTTTTAGTGGGAGTTTCGTGATTGTTATTTTTAGTCTGTAAAAAGAAATTTGTCATAATTGAAAGAAATAGAATGTCAAAATTTCTTCAATCTGTAAACCTGTTTTCAGATTTAAGAACCAGTAACTGAGATATGAAAACAGAAAAGAGGCCTTATAATCATTATAAACTAAGAATTTCTTAATGGCTGACACTGTTTTGTAGAACACATTAAAAACCTTTACCTGTAGGAGAATGAATTTCTGTTTTCGTAGTCGGATAGGTTTCAGTCTCTGACATTGTGCGAACTATACAAAATAAAAGAGAACAGAAATAAAACAAAGGTTGGTACGAATGAAAAGGCCATCATCCATTTTGAGGAAATTCGTTTTACATTTAATATTTTAGTAAACCAAAGTTATACATTTTCACCTCGGGGTATAAAGAAAGTGTGAAAAGCCCCTTAAGATACCACAGTAATTTCACGTTACGAATCAAACTTCCCAAGAACTCGAAAAGTACAAAATGTTTAGTTAAAAGTTTTGTAACCTGCGCATTTTAACTGTGTTACTGTTCTGAAGATTTGTGTTATACAGAAAATAATTATAAGTACTATATTTCAAATCTAACCAAAGGATATCATAGGACACAAAAAGGATTTTACGCAAGGAATAGAATGCATGTATCTGAAACAGGTGCGTGCAGTACATGAAAAATATTATTTCTACATATCATTACGTTCGCCAAAGTCTCCATGTCAATTCCGGATCCAAAGACATAAAATAATTAATTTTACCCAGGAAAATATCACTCTCTGTGCCAGAAATTCCATAATTTTCATTTATACTTTTGGAATCCAAAAGTGCGGAGCAGAGGTTCTATCATTTCATCCTATTCTTGATTTTCCGTTAAATACTTGCAGCTGAGTTTCTCTCTGAACACTTGGACTCAGTACCGCGAATTATATTTGAGAGGAGACTGTAACGATGAAGTACTTCTTGTGAGGTTAAAACAAAGGAAAAAAAATGTGGAAAACATGCCAAATATGGACGTTCTTCTCTTTACAAGAAAGTGCTTTTACTTCTCAAGTGGAATTATTCCTTCATACCAATAGACATTTCCATTTTCAGAAAACTGGGTGACCTTCTCTTATCCTCTTTCATTAGTATAATTCACAATTTTACTTGATCAATTTTTCTGATATCCTGCAAGCATATATTAATCTGCTTTTCAAGATATCTATTTTTGGTAAGAAAAATAATAGAATTTGCAAATATTCCTTTATCGCAAATATAATTCCTTACCGAGTTTTTTCTTTCAATACTAATATGTTCTCTTTTGTTGCCGTTATTTCATCAACTTCAGCCATCAAATATGTCTCTGTTGGGTCCTGATTCACATACCCAAGATTATCTACTGTACAAAAGGAAACCGAGCAGACGTATGTTGGGAAAAATAATTTGAATACTTCTTCTTCGCAACTAAAAGTGTCAAACCCTTTGTTTTGTTGCAATTAAAAGGCCAAATTAGGATCAGAAGTTCCCTAACGAATAACTGTGTTCTAGTGCAAACGACGCGCATAAAAACTTCTCTCAGTATGTTTGAATTGTGCTCATTAACATGATTTAGAACTATATGGAATTGAATATCGTCCTATCAAACGTAATCGTTAAGGCGTAGTAAAATTTCGTCGTAGACACTGATACAGGGACGGTTTTAGGTACGTTTCAGAGGAGCGATTATGAGATGAATTGATATCGTTTTGACTAATGCTCTGTCATTCCTCGAAGTGAAAGGGTGTTCTGGAATGGGCTGAAAACCATTCGTAAATCGGTAGCTCAGAGGTCACATTTCTGAAATAAAGTAAGACGCCCCTCTAAAAGGGATTACTATGTGCAACATAATTTTTGTTTCAGTATCGAAGTGATGAAAAGAACGAACTTCCGATTACCTAACATGCGGTCTACTATTTAAAATAACAAAAATCAAGGTGTGAATACAAAATTAAGTCCTAAAATGATTTATCCAGTTTCATATTTGGAAATCTTTTGGGGAAAAGATGAAAAACATTTACCTGTAGGAGAATGAATTTCTTTTCTTGTAGTCGGATACGTTGCAGTTTCTGACATCGTGCGAACTGTAGGAAAGAAAGAACCAAACAAAAGGAGTGTTACTGCAAAACAAAAAGCATATATTCATTATAATGATTTTATTTTTTACAACCGATACTGCAGAAAGACAAGGTTACACATTTCATTCCACTGTGTCCTGATTCTTTAGGTGTAATATATCATGTGCCAGCGCACAGATATTTCACGTAACGCGTCAAATTTCAATAAAGCCGCAAAATTTTTTAAACTTTCTTATGAATACATTCTGAGACTTGCGCATTCTGAAACTAAGTTTTATTAAGGTGCTCTACAGTTATGTTACGGATTTAAAGTTACTTTTAATACATATAACACTCATAAGCTCTGTATTTGAAATTATATGAATAAATATACAATATCATTTGACGAAAGATATTTCAGCGCAATGGGAACTATAATATACTATTACGTTTTAGTGGGAGTTTCGTGATTGTTATTTTTAGTCTGTAAAAAGAAATTTGTCATAATTGAAAGAAATAGAATGTCAAAATTTCTTCAATCTGTTAACCTGTTTTCAGATTTAAGAACCAGTAACTGAGATATGAAAACAGAAAGAGGCCTTATAATCATTATAAACTAAGAATTTCTTAATGGCTGACACTGTTTTGTAGAACACATTAAAAACCTTTACCTGTAGGAGAATGAATTTCTGTTTTCGTAGTCGGATAGGTTTCAGTCTCTGACATTGTGCGAACTATACAAAATAAAAGAGAACAGAAATAAAACAAAGGTTGGTACGAATGAAAAGGCCATCATCCATTTTGAGGAAATTCGTTTTACATTTAATATTTTAGTAAACCAAAGTTATACATTTTCACCTCGGGGTATAAAGAAAGTGTGAAAAGCCCCTTAAGATACCACAGTAATTTCACGTTACGAATCAAACTTCCCAAGAACTCGAAAAGTACAAAATGTTTAGTTAAAAGTTTTGTAACCTGCGCATTTTAACTGTGTTACTGTTCTGAAGATTTGTGTTACACAGAAAATAATTATAAGTACTATATTTCAAATCTAACCAAAGGATATCATAGGACACAAAAAGGATTTTACGCAAGGAATAGAATGCATGTATCTGAGACAGGTGCGTGCAGTACATGAAAATATTATTTCTACATATCATTACGTTCGCCAAAGTCTCCATGTCAATTCCGGATCCAAAGACATAAAATAATTAATTTTACCCAGGAAAATATCACTCTCTGTGCCAGAAATTCCATAATATTCATTTATACTTTTGGAATCCAAAACTGCGGAGCAGAGGTTCTATCATTTCATCCTATTCTTGATTTTCCGTTAAATACTTGCAGCTGAGTTTCTCTCTGAACACTTGGACTCAGTACCGCGAATTATATTTGAGAGGAGACTGTAACGATGAAGTACTTCTTGTGAGGTTAAAACAAAGGAAAAAAAATGTGGAAAACATGCCAAATATGGACGTTCTTCTCTTTACAAGAAAGTGCTTTTACTTCTCAAGTGGAATTATTCCTTCATACCAATAGACATTTCCATTTTCAGAAAACTGGGTGACCTTCTCTTATCCTCTTTCATTAGTATAATTTACAATTTTACTTGATCAATTTTTCTGATATCCTGCAAGCATATATTAATCTGCTTTTCAAGATATCTATTTTTGGTAAGAAAAATAATAGAATTTGCAAATATTCCTTTATCGCAAATATAATTCCTTACCGAGTTTTTCTTTCAATACTAATATGTTCTCTTTTGTTGCCGTTATTTCATCAACTTCAGCCATCAAATATGTCTCTGTTGGGTCCTGATTCACATACCCAAGATTATCTACTGTACAAAAGGAAACCGAGCAGACGTATGTTGGGAAAAATAATTTGAATACTTCTTCTTCGCAACTAAAAGTGTCAAACGCTTTGTTTTGTTGCAATTAAAAGGCCAAATTAGGATCAGAAGTTCCCTAACGAATAACTGTGTTCTAGTGCAAACGACGCGCATAAAAACTTCTCTCAGTATGTTTGAATTGTGCTCATTAACATGATTTAGAACTATATGGAATTGAATATCGTCCTATCAAACGTAATCGTTAAGGCGTAGTAAAATTTCGTCGTAGACACTGATACAGGGACGGTTTTAGGTACGTTTCAGAGGAGCGATTATGAGATGAATTGATATCGTTTTGACTAATGCTCTGTCATTCCTCGAAGTGAAAGGGTGTTCTGGAATGGGCTGAAAACCATTCGTAAATCGGTAGCTCAGAGGTCACATTTCTGAAATAAAGTAAGACGCCCCTCTAAAAGGGATTACTATGTGCAACATAATTTTTGTTTCAGTATCGAAGTGATGAAAAGAACGAACTTCCGATTACCTAACATGCGGTCTACTATTTAAAATAACAAAAATCAAGGTGTGAATACAAAATTAAGTCCTAAAATGATTTATCCAGTTTCATATTTGGAAATCTTTTGGGGAAAAGATGAAAAACATTTACCTGTAGGAGAATGAATTTCTTTTCTTGTAGTCGGATACGTTGCAGTTTCTGACATCGTGCGAACTGTAGGAAAGAAAGAACCAAACAAAAGGAGTGTTACTGCAAAACAAAAAGCATATATTCATTATAATGATTTTATTTTTACAACCGATACTGCAGAAAGACAAGGTTACACATTTCATTCCACTGTGTCCTGATTCTTTAGGTGTAATATATCATGTGCCAGCGCACAGATATTTCACGTAACGCGTCAAATTTCAATAAAGCCGCAAAATTTTTAAACTTTCTTATGAATACATTCTGAGACTTGCGCATTCTGAAACTTAGTTTTATTAAGGTGCTCTACAGTTATGTTACGGATTTAAAGTTACTTTTAATACATATAACACTCATAAGCTCTGTATTTGAAATTATATGAATAAATATACAATATCATTTGACGAAAGATATTTCAGCGCAATGGGAACTATAATATACTATTACGTTTTAGTGGGAGTTTCGTGATTGTTATTTTTAGTCTGTAAAAAGAAATTTGTCATAATTGAAAGAAATAGAATGTCAAAATTTCTTCAATCTGTAAACCTGTTTTCAGATTTAAGAACCAGTAACTGAGATATGAAAACAGAAAGAGGCCTTATAATCATTATAAACTAAGAATTTCTTAATGGCTGACACTGTTTTGTAGAACACATTAAAAACCTTTACCTGTAGGAGAATGAATTTCTGTTTTCGTAGTCGGATAGGTTTCAGTCTCTGACATTGTGCGAACTATACAAAATAAAAGAGAACAGAAATAAAACAAAGGTTGGTACGAATGAAAAGGCCATCATCCATTTTGAGGAAATTCGTTTTACATTTAATATTTTTAGTAAACCAAAGTTATACATTTTCACCTCGGGGTATAAAGAAAGTGTGAAAAAGCCCCTTAAGATACCACAGTAATTTCACGTTACGAATCAAACTTCCCAAGAACTCGAAAAGTACAAAATGTTTAGTTAAAAGTTTTGTAACCTGCGCATTTTAACTGTGTTACTGTTCTGAAGATTTGTGTTATACAGAAAATAATTATAAGTACAATATTTCAAATCTAACCAAAGGATATCATAGGACACAAAAAGGATTTCACGCAAGGAATAGAATGCATGTATCTGAAACAGGTGCGTGGAGTACATGAAAATATTATTTCTACATATCATTACGTTCGCCAAAGTCTCCATGTCAATTCCGGATCCAAAGACATAAAATAATTAATTTTACCCAGGAAAATATCACTCTCTGTGCCAGAAATTCCATAATTTTCATTTATACTTTTGGAATCCAAAAGTGCGGAGCAGAGGTTCTATCATTTCATCCTATTCTTGATTTTCCGTTAAATACTTGCAGCTGAGTTTCTCTCTGAACACTTGGACTCAGTACCGCGAATTATATTTGAGACGAGACTGTAACGATGAAGTACTTCTTGTGAGGTTAAAACAAAGGAAAAAAAATGTGGAAAACATGCCAAATATGGACGTTCTTCTCTTTACAAGAAAGTGCTTTTACTTCTCAAGTGGAATTATTCCTTCATACCAATAGACATTTCCATTTTCAGAAAACTGGGTGACCTTCTCTTATCCTCTTTCATTAGTATAATTCACAATTTTACTTGATCAATTTTTCTGATATCCTGCAAGCATATATTAATCTGCTTTTCAAGATATCTATTTTTGGTAAGAAAAATAATAGAATTTGCAAATATTCCTTTATCGCAAATATAATTCCTTACCGAGTTTTTTCTTTCAATACTAATATGTTCTCTTTTGTTGCCGTTATTTCATCAACTTCAGCCATCAAATATGTCTCTGTTGGGTCCTGATTCACATACCCAAGATTATCTACTGTACAAAAGGAAACCGAGCAGACGTATGTTGGGAAAAATAATTTGAATACTTCTTCTTCGCAACTAAAAGTGTCAAACCCTTTGTTTTGTTGCAATTAAAAGGCCAAATTAGGATCAGAAGTTCCCTAACGAATAACTGTGTTCTAGTGCAAACGACGCGCATAAAAACTTCTCTCAGTATGTTTGAATTGTGCTCATTAACATGATTTAGAACTATATGGAATTGAATATCGTCCTATCAAACGTAATCGTTAAGGCGTAGTAAAATTTCGTCGTAGACACTGATACAGGGACGGTTTTAGGTACGTTTCAGAGGAGCGATTATGAGATGAATTGATATCGTTTTGACTAATGCTCTGTCATTCCTCGAAGTGAAAGGGTGTTCTGGAATGGGCTGAAAACCATTCGTAAATCGGTAGCTCAGAGGTCACATTTCTGAAATAAAGTAAGACGCCCCTCTAAAAGGGATTACTATGTGCAACATAATTTTTGTTTCAGTATCGAAGTGATGAAAAGAACGAACTTCCGATTACCTAACATGCGGTCTACTATTTAAAATAACAAAAATCAAGGTGTGAATACAAAATTAAGTCCTAAAATGATTTATCCAGTTTCATATTTGGAAATCTTTTGGGGAAAAGATGAAAAACATTTACCTGTAGGAGAATGAATTTCTTTTCTTGTAGTCGGATACGTTGCAGTTTCTGACATCGTGCGAACTGTAGGAAAGAAAGAACCAAACAAAAGGAGTGTTACTACAAAACAAAAAGCATATATTCATTATAATGATTTTATTTTTACAACCGATACTGCAGAAAGACAAGGTTACACATTTCATTCCACTGTGTCCTGATTCTTTAGGTGTAATATATCATGTGCCAGCGCACAGATATTTCACGTAACGCGTCAAATTTCAATAAAGCCGCAAAATTTTTAAACTTTCTTATGAATACATTCTGAGACTTGCGCATTCTGAAACTAAGTTTTATTAAGGTGCTCTACAGTTATGTTACGGATTTAAAGTTACTTTTAATACATATAACACTCATAAGCTCTGTATTTGAAATTATATGAATAAATATACAATATCATTTGACGAAAGATATTTCAGCGCAATGGGAACTATAATATACTATTACGTTTTTAGTGGGAGTTTCGTGATTGTTATTTTTAGTCTGTAAAAAGAAATTTGTCATAATTGAAAGAAATAGAATGTCAAAATTTCTTCAATCTGTTAACCTGTTTTCAGATTTAAGAACCAGTAACTGAGATATGAAAACAGAAAGAGGCCTTATAATCATTATAAACTAAGAATTTCTTAATGGCTGACACTGTTTTGTAGAACACATTAAAAACCTTTACCTGTAGGAGAATGAATTTCTGTTTTCGTAGTCGGATAGGTTTCAGTCTCTGACATTGTGCGAACTATACAAAATAAAAGAGAACAGAAATAAAACAAAGGTTGGTACGAATGAAAAGGCCATCATCCATTTTGAGGAAATTCGTTTTACATTTAATATTTTAGTAAACCAAAGTTATACATTTTCACCTCGGGGTATAAAGAAAGTGTGAAAAGCCCCTTAAGATACCACAGTAATTTCACGTTACGAATCAAACTTCCCAAGAACTCGAAAAGTACAAAATGTTTAGTTAAAAGTTTTGTAACCTGCGCATTTTAACTGTGTTACTGTTCTGAAGATTTGTGTTATACAGAAAATAATTATAAGTACTATATTTCAAATCTAACCAAAGGATATCATAGGACACAAAAAGGATTTTACGCAAGGAATAGAATGCATGTATCTGAAACAGGTGCGTGCAGTACATGAAAATATTATTTCTACATATCATTACGTTCGCCAAAGTCTCCATGTCAATTCCGGATCCAAAGACATAAAATAATTAATTTTACCCAGGAAAATATCACTCTCTGTGCCAGAAATTCCATAATTTTCATTTATACTTTTGGAATCCAAAAAGTGCGGAGCAGAAGGTTCTATCATTTCATCCTATTCTTGATTTTCCGTTAAATACTTGCAGCTGAGTTTCTCTCTGAACACTTGGACTCAGTACCGCGAATTATATTTGAGAGGAGACTGTAACGATGAAGTACTTCTTGTGAGGTTAAAACAAAGGAAAAAAATGTGGAAAACATGCCAAATATGGACGTTCTTCTCTTTACAAGAAAGTGCTTTTACTTCTCAAGTGGAATTATTCCTTCATACCAATAGACATTTCCATTTTCAGAAAACTGGGTGATCTTCTCTTATCCTCTTTCATTAGTATAATTCACAATTTTACTTGATCAATTTTTCTGATATCCTGCAAGCATATATTAATCTGCTTTTCAAGATATCTATTTTTGGTAAGAAAAATAATAGAATTTGCAAATATTCCTTTATCGCAAATATAATTCCTTACCGAGTTTTTTCTTTCAATACTAATATGTTCTCTTTTGTTGCCGTTATTTCATCAACTTCAGCCATCAAATATGTCTCTGTTGGGTCCTGATTCACATACCCAAGATTATCTACTGTACAAAAGGAAACCGAGCAGACGTATGTTGGGAAAAATAATTTGAATACTTCTTCTTCGCAACTAAAAGTGTCAAACCCTTTGTTTTGTTGCAATTAAAAGGCCAAATTAGGATCAGAAGTTCCCTAACGAATAACTGTGTTCTAGTGCAAACGACGCGCATAAAAACTTCTCTCAGTATGTTTGAATTGTGCTCATTAACATGATTTAGAACTATATGGAATTGAATATCGTCCTATCAAACGTAATCGTTAAGGCGTAGTAAAATTTCGTCGTAGACACTGATACAGGGACGGTTTTAGGTACGTTTCAGAGGAGCGATTATGAGATGAATTGATATCGTTTTGACTAATGCTCTGTCATTCCTCGAAGTGAAAGGGTGTTCTGGAATGGGCTGAAAACCATTCGTAAATCGGTAGCTCAGAGGTCACATTTCTGAAATAAAGTAAGACGCCCCTCTAAAAGGGATTACTATGTGCAACATAATTTTTGTTTCAGTATCGAAGTGATGAAAAGAACGAACTTCCGATTACCTAACATGCGGTCTACTATTTAAAATAACAAAAATCAAGGTGTGAATACAAAATTAAGTCCTAAAATGATTTATCCAGTTTCATATTTGGAAATCTTTTGGGGAAAAGATGAAAAACATTTACCTGTAGGAGAATGAATTTCTTTTCTTGTAGTCGGATACGTTGCAGTTTCTGACATCGTGCGAACTGTAGGAAAGAAAGAACCAAACAAAAAGGAGTGTTACTACAAAACAAAAAGCATATATTCATTATAATGATTTTATTTTTACAACCGATACTGCAGAAAGACAAGGTTACACATTTCATTCCACTGTGTCCTGATTCTTTAGGTGTAATATATCATGTGCCAGCGCACAGATATTTCACGTAACGCGTCAAATTTCAATAAAGCCGCAAAATTTTTAAACTTTCTTATGAATACATTCTGAGACTTGCGCATTCTGAAACTAAGTTTTATTAAGGTGCTCTACAGTTATGTTACGGATTTAAAGTTACTTTTAATACATATAACACTCATAAGCTCTGTATTTGAAATTATATGAATAAATATACAATATCATTTGACGAAAGATATTTCAGCGCAATGGGAACTATAATATACTATTACGTTTTAGTGGGAGTTTCGTGATTGTTATTTTTAGTCTGTAAAAAGAAATTTGTCATAATTGAAAGAAATAGAATGTCAAAATTTCTTCAATCTGTTAACCTGTTTTCAGATTTAAGAACCAGTAACTGAGATATGAAAACAGAAAGAGGCCTTATAATCATTATAAACTAAGAATTTCTTAATGGCTGACACTGTTTTGTAGAACACATTAAAAACCTTTACCTGTAGGAGAATGAATTTCTGTTTTCGTAGTCGGATAGGTTTCAGTCTCTGACATTGTGCGAACTATACAAAATAAAAGAGAACAGAAATAAAACAAAGGTTGGTACGAATGAAAAGGCCATCATCCATTTTGAGGAAATTCGTTTTACATTTAATATTTTAGTAAACCAAAGTTATACATTTTCACCTCGGGGTATAAAGAAAGTGTGAAAAGCCCCTTAAGATACCACAGTAATTTCACGTTACGAATCAAACTTCCCAAGAACTCGAAAAGTACAAAATGTTTAGTTAAAAGTTTTGTAACCTGCGCATTTTAACTGTGTTACTGTTCTGAAGATTTGTGTTATACAGAAAATAATTATAAGTACTATATTTCAAATCTAACCAAAGGATATCATAGGACACAAAAAGGATTTTACGCAAGGAATAGAATGCATGTATCTGAAACAGGTGCGTGCAGTACATGAAAATATTATTTCTACATATCATTACGTTCGCCAAAGTCTCCATGTCAATTCCGGATCCAAAGACATAAAATAATTAATTTTACCCAGGAAAATATCACTCTCTGTGCCAGAAATTCCATAATTTTCATTTATACTTTTGGAATCCAAAAGTGCGGAGCAGAGGTTCTATCATTTCATCCTATTCTTGATTTTCCGTTAAATACTTGCAGCTGAGTTTCTCTCTGAACACTTGGACTCAGTACCGCGAATTATATTTGAGAGGAGACTGTAACGATGAAGTACTTCTTGTGAGGTTAAAACAAAGGAAAAAATGTGGAAAACATGCCAAATATGGACGTTCTTCTCTTTACAAGAAAGTGCTTTTACTTCTCAAGTGGAATTATTCCTTCATACCAATAGACATTTCCATTTTCAGAAAAACTGGGTGATCTTCTCTTATCCTCTTTCATTAGTATAATTCACAATTTTACTTGATCAATTTTTCTGATATCCTGCAAGCATATATTAATCTGCTTTTCAAGATATCTATTTTTGGTAAGAAAAATAATAGAATTTGCAAATATTCCTTTATCGCAAATATAATTCCTTACCGAGTTTTTCTTTCAATACTAATATGTTCTCTTTTGTTGCCGTTATTTCATCAACTTCAGCCATCAAATATGTCTCTGTTGGGTCCTGATTCACATACCCAAGATTATCTACTGTACAAAAGGAAACCGAGCAGACGTATGTTGGGAAAAATAATTTGAATACTTCTTCTTCGCAACTAAAAGTGTCAAACCCTTTGTTTTGTTGCAATTAAAAGGCCAAATTAGGATCAGAAGTTCCCTAACGAATAACTGTGTTCTAGTGCAAACGACGCGCATAAAAACTTCTCTCAGTATGTTTGAATTGTGCTCATTAACATGATTTAGAACTATATGGAATTGAATATCGTCCTATCAAACGTAATCGTTAAGGCGTAGTAAAATTTCGTCGTAGACACTGATACAGGGACGGTTTTAGGTACGTTTCAGAGGAGCGATTATGAGATGAATTGATATCGTTTTGACTAATGCTCTGTCATTCCTCGAAGTGAAAGGGTGTTCTGGAATGGGCTGAAAACCATTCGTAAATCGGTAGCTCAGAGGTCACATTTCTGAAATAAAGTAAGACGCCCCTCTAAAAGGGATTACTATGTGCAACATAATTTTTGTTTCAGTATCGAAGTGATGAAAAGAACGAACTTCCGATTACCTAACATGCGGTCTACTATTTAAAATAACAAAAATCAAGGTGTGAATACAAAATTAAGTCCTAAAATGATTTATCCAGTTTCATATTTGGAAATCTTTTGGGGAAAAGATGAAAAACATTTACCTGTAGGAGAATGAATTTCTTTTCTTGTAGTCGGATACGTTGCAGTTTCTGACATCGTGCGAACTGTAGGAAAGAAAGAACCAAACAAAAGGAGTGTTACTACAAAACAAAAAGCATATATTCATTATAATGATTTTATTTTTACAACCGATACTGCAGAAAGACAAGGTTACACATTTCATTCCACTGTGTCCTGATTCTTTAGGTGTAATATATCATGTGCCAGCGCACAGATATTTCACGTAACGCGTCAAATTTCAATAAAAGCCGCAAAATTTTTAAACTTTCTTATGAATACATTCTGAGACTTGCGCATTCTGAAACTTAGTTTTTTTAAGGTGCTCTACAGTTATGTTACGGATTTAAAGTTACTTTTAATACATATAACACTCATAAGCTCTGTATTTGAAATTATATGAATAAATATACAATATCATTTGACGAAAGATATTTCAGCGCAATGGGAACTATAATATACTATTACGTTTTAGTGGGAGTTTCGTGATTGTTATTTTTAGTCTGTAAAAGAAATTTGTCATAATTGAAAGAAATAGAATGTCAAAATTTCTTCAATCTGTTAACCTGTTTTCTAGATTTAAGAACCAGTAACTGAGATATGAAAACAGAAAGAGGCCTTATAATCATTATAAACTAAGAATTTCTTAATGGCTGACACTGTTTTGTAGAACACATTAAAAACCTTTACCTGTAGGAGAATGAATTTCTGTTTTCGTAGTCGGATAGGTTTCAGTCTCTGACATTGTGCGAACTATACAAAATAAAAAGAGAACAGAAATAAAACAAAGGTTGGTACGAATGAAAAGGCCATCATCCATTTTTGAGGAAATTCGTTTTACATTTAATATTTTAGTAAACCAAAGTTATACATTTTCACCTCGGGGTATAAAGAAAGTGTGAAAAGCCCCTTAAGATACCACAGTAATTTCACGTTACGAATCAAACTTCCCAAGAACTCGAAAAGTACAAAATGTTTAGTTAAAAGTTTTGTAACCTGCGCATTTTAACTGTGTTACTGTTCTGAAGATTTGTGTTATACAGAAAATAATTATAAGTACTATATTTCAAATCTAACCAAAGGATATCATAGGACACAAAAAGGATTTTACGCAAGGAATAGAATGCATGTATCTGAAACAGGTGCGTGCAGTACATGAAAATATTATTTCTACATATCATTACGTTCGCCAAAGTCTCCATGTCCAATTCCGGATCCAAAGACATAAAATAATTAATTTTACCCAGGAAAAATATCACTCTCTGTGCCAGAAATTCCATAATTTTCATTTATACTTTTGGAATCCAAAAGTGCGGAGCAGAGGTTCTATCATTTCATCCTATTCTTGATTTTCCGTTAAATACTTGCAGCTGAGTTTCTCTCTGAACACTTGGACTCAGTACCGCGAATTATATTTGAGAGGAGACTGTAACGATGAAGTACTTCTTGTGAGGTTAAAACAAAAGGAAAAAAATGTGGAAAACATGCCAAATATGGACGTTCTTCTCTTTACAAGAAAGTGCTTTTACTTCTCAAGTGGAATTATTCCTTCATACCAATAGACATTTCCATTTTCAGAAAACTGGGTGATCTTCTCTTATCCTCTTTCATTAGTATAATTCACAATTTTACTTGATCAATTTTTCTGATATCCTGCAAGCATATATTAATCTGCTTTTCAAGATATCTATTTTTGGTAAGAAAAATAATAGAATTTGCAAATATTCCTTTATCGCAAATATAATTCCTTACCGAGTTTTTTTCTTTCAATACTAATATGTTCTTTTTTGTTGCCGTTATTTCATCAACTTCAGCCATCAAATATGTCTCTGTTGGGTCCTGATTCACATACCCAAGATTATCTACTGTACAAAAGGAAACCGAGCAGACGTATGTTGGGAAAAATAATTTGAATACTTCTTCTTCGCAACTAAAAGTGTCAAACCCTTTGTTTTGTTGCAATTAAAAGGCCAAATTAGGATCAGAAGTTCCCTAACGAATAACTGTGTTCTAGTGCAAACGACGCGCATAAAAACTTCTCTCAGTATGTTTGAATTGTGCTCATTAACATGATTTAGAACTATATGGAATTGAATATCGTCCTATCAAACGTAATCGTTAAGGCGTAGTAAAATTTCGTCGTAGACACTGATACAGGGACGGTTTTAGGTACGTTTCAGAGGAGCGATTATGAGATGAATTGATATCGTTTTGACTAATGCTCTGTCATTCCTCGAAGTGAAAGGGTGTTCTGGAATGGGCTGAAAACCATTCGTAAATCGGTAGCTCAGAGGTCACATTTCTGAAATAAAGTAAGACGCCCCTCTAAAAGGGATTACTATGTGCAACATAATTTTTGTTTCAGTATCGAAGTGATGAAAAGAACGAACTTCCGATTACCTAACATGCGGTCTACTATTTAAAATAACAAAAATCAAGGTGTGAATACAAAATTAAGTCCTAAAATGATTTATCCAGTTTCATATTTGGAAATCTTTTGGGGAAAAGATGAAAAACATTTACCTGTAGGAGAATGAATTTCTTTTCTTGTAGTCGGAACCGTTGCAGTTTCAAACAGTTTTTATTAAGGTGCTTTACAGTTATGTTACGGTTTTGAAGTTACTTTTAATACATATAACACTCATAAGCTCTGTATTTGAAATTATATAAATAAATATACAATATCTTTAGACGAAAGATATTTCAGCGCAATGGCAACTGTAATATACGATTATGTTGTTAGTGTGAGTTTCGCCATTGTTATTTTTAGTCTGTAAAAGAAATTGTCATAATTGAAAGAAAAGAATGACAAAATTTCTTCAATCTGTTAACCTGGTTTCAAATTTAAGCACCAATAATTGAGACATGAAAAAAAGAAAGAGGCCTTATAATCATTATAAACTAAGAAGTTATTAATGTTTGACACTGTTTTGTAGAAAACATGAAAAACCTTTACCAGTAGGAGAATGAATTTCTATTTTCGTAGTCGGATAGGTTTTAGTCTCTGACATTGTGCGAACTGTACAAAATAAAAGAGAACAGAAGTAAAACAAAGGTTGGTACGAATCAAAAGGTAATCATCCATTTTAAGGAAATTCGTTTTACACTTAATATTTTAGTAAATCAAAGTTATACATTTTCACCTCGGGGTATGAAGGAAGTGTGAAAAGCCCCTAAGATACCACAGTAATTTCACGTTACGAATCAAACTTCCCAAGAACTCCAAAAGTGCAAAATATTTAGTTAAAATTTTATAACCTGCGCATTTTATCTATGTTACAGTTCTGAAGATTTGTGTTATACAGAAAACAATTATAAGTACTATATTTGAAATCTAACCGAAATATATCACACGACACAAATGAGGTTTTAACGCAACGAATAGAATGCATGTATCTGAAGCAGGTGCGCCGTACATAAAAATATTATTTTTACATATCCGTACGTTCTCCAAAGCAATCCATGTCGATTCCGGATCGAAAGACATAAAATAGTCAAATTTGCCTACTGAAATATCACTCTCTGTGCGATAAATTCCATCATTTTCATTTATACTTTTGGAATCCATAAGTGCGGCACAGAGTTTCTATCATTTCATCCTATTCTTGATTTTCCGTTACATACTTGCAGCTGAGTTTTTCTCTGAACACTTACACTTATATTTGAGAGGAGAACTCTGAATGTAACGATAAAGGCTGACGCAGAAATAGTCGAATTCGCTGACGGGGAAAACGTTAGATAACAATATTTCCTGTGCTGAAAGCGCTTCTTGTGAGGTAAAAACAAAGGAAAAAATGTGGAAAACATTCCAAAGATGGACGTTCTTTTCTTAACAAGAAAGTGCTTTTACTTCTCAAGTGGAATTATTCCTTCATACCAATAGACATTTCCATTTTCAGAAAACTGGGTGACCTTCTCTTATCCTCTTTCATTAGTATAATTCACAATTTTACTTGAGCAATTTTTCTGATATCCTGCAAGCATATATCAATCTGCTTTTCAAGATGTCCATCTTTTCAAGATATCCATCTATTCCTTGTCTGAACAAGGAATAGGATTTGCAAATATTGCCTTCATCGCAAATATAATCCCTTACCGAATTTTTTCATTCAATACTAATATGTTCTCTTTTGTTTCCGTTATTTCAGCAACTTCAGCCATAAAATATGCCTCTGTTGGGTCCTGATTCACATACCCAAGATTACCTACTTCACAAAAGTTAACCGAGCAGACGGATGTTTTGAAACAGATTTTGAATACTTCTTTTTCACAACCAAAAGTGTCAAACCCTTTGTTTTGTTGCAAAATAAAAGGCCAAATTAGGATTGGAAGCTCCCTAGCGAAAAACTGTGTTCTAGTGCAAACGCCGCGCATAAAACCAAACGTCTTTCAGTATGTTTGAATTGTGCTCTGTAAAATGATTTAGAACTATATGGAATTGAATATCGTCCTATGAAACGTAATTGTTAAGGCGTAGGATAATTTCGTCGTAGACACTGATACAGGGACGGTTTTAGGTACGTTTCAGCGGAGCGATTATCAGAATAATTGATATCGTTTTGACTAATGCTCTCTCATTCTTCGATGTGAAAGAGTATTCTAGAATGGGCTGAAAACCATTCGCAAATCAGTAGCTCAAAGGTCTCACTTCTGAAATAAAGTAAGACGCCCCATAAATAGAATTAATATCTGCTACATAGTTTTTTGTTTCAATGTCGAAGGGATGAAAGAACGAAATTTCAATTACCTATCATGTGGTTTTCTATTTCAGATAGCAATAAAAAGGTGTGAACATAAATGCAAGTCATAAAAGTATTTACCCTGTGTAAGGGCGAAAAGTAATAATGAGGTGCATATCATTTAAGATATGATCTAGTGCTAATTTATGTACATAGAAACAAGGAAATAACTTTATTTCATTAACTGTGTGCATATACAATGCCCAAGGTTAGAAAGGCGCCAGCCTGTCTGGGAAGACTGAATACGTCCTTTGTGTAAAAGAATGTCAGTATTGTTGTATAATTTGTTCTATTTGTATAGAGTCTGGTTTCCACGTACAGAAGTCCGTTAGGTGGAATGTGTGGTATGTCGTAGGGCACGGAGACAATAAGCGAGGGAGAGCGATTTCCTCAGAAGCAGGAGCGGCTGGGGTGCGGATTTGAAGAAAGGGTGTCTGCGGACAAAGTCCTGACAAGGTCAGCGCCTGGTAGTAGGTGAGCGCCTTGTTGTGGTAGAGGGGGCCGAAAAAAGAAAGGAGGGGTCTTCTGGAGCGAGGGGGAAGAGATAGCTTCGGAGAGAGAATGAGGATTGCGAAGCCGCTTGGAAGGCGAGTAGACGTCGGGAGCTTGACTCCGAGGTATGCGGTTCCTGGTTTTTGCGTGAAGCCGTGTGCTTCGGGAGAGAGAAGGAGGATTGCGAGGTGCGCTTGAACGGCGGGTAGACGTGCGGCGTCTATGCTCCGAGGAACGTAGTTCCTGTTAGTTGCGTGAAGCTAAAGGCTTCGGGAGAAAGCGTAAAAGATTGCAACGAGCGTCTGGAAGACGGATAGACGGTGGAGATTTTATGCTCCGAGGAACGGGGTTCCTGGTTTTTAGCGTGAAACAGAGTGTCAAGAGACAGCGTGGAGTCGGAACGATTCGGATATTAGAGTGGCGTTAGGGCAACGCATTTGAGATTGAACACTTCGTGACTAACGACGCATGCAACAAATTCGTCGACGCGGACATTGGCACCGGAACCAGACTCTCACTAGTACTTTGATTCATTAAATTTATTATCTTTCTTATTCACGAAGTATTTATTGAAGTTGATGAAGTGCCTTACAGTAGCCATTCTCTCCCTTCCTTGATTCGCGGATAATTACACAAAAAGCGGAGGAAGAGGGGCCTGGATGATAAATTTATTATTAATAAATTACGAGAGTGAGAACCTCAGATTATTTGCTGTGGGGGGAGTTGTTAACTTAACTCAAGGACGCCTATCGGAAAGAAGGCGGGACTTAGCACGAAAGTCTATGTCTCACCCCTACAGCAAAGTAATAAATGGCGCAGTCGACAGGATGAATGTTTAATACCAGGTAAACCCGAGGAGGAGAAGGCGAGGCTAAGAAAAAAGTGAAGAAGTAATTCTTGTTGTGAGGAACAACGGAAGTCAACCTCTGCTACTAGGACTCTGTGTACAAAGAAAAGTGGTGATTTGATCGACGGCAGTGACAGGGAGATCCGTAACCAGGATCAAAGGACGAGACCGACAGACGCAGTGACAGGGAGATCCGTAACCAGGATCCACGGACGAGACCGCCAGACGACAACTACGAAGATTGCAACCGGATCCAGGACGAGAGGAGCCGGCAAGGCGCTTTACCACTACACGACGGAGAGAGCCGACGAGGCTCTGACCCAATGTGCAAAACAGAATTCCGGGAGACCACGTCTCACGTCATCAGTGAGACCGGACTTTCCCTGTTTAGGGAGTCCCATCGCGGGCTGCAGTTTAGCTGCAACAGAGAAGCTGAGGGGGCCCGAGTAGCCCGGTAAGTACTACTTTTGAAGCCGCAATTTGATTACCTGTGTCGATACCTGTGTATAAGTTAGAAATAGCTGAAAAAGTTTCATCAGGACACTAGGAATACTAGAGGTAACCTTTCTAAGATAAATTTAACTTAAGATTAGCGAGTAAGAAGAATTTGAGATAATAAATTGTGAAAGTATATTTTTTTATGTGAAGAAAGAAAATAGCGGACAGAGAAGGATAGGTACTAGCCTAGATAAAAAGAAAAAGTAAAAGGTAGTGATCAAAATGATATTTAACTAGGTATCTCAGCGAAGTAGATAGAAATTAGTAGTGTGAGAGCAAATGCTAACCATCGGGGAATTGTATTATTTTGTTTCAGTGTATATATATTTTTGCATTAAGTGTGTATTATTGTTTCATAATAATGGCTGAACAGTTTTTGGAAGGGAAAATTAATGAAGAACTCGAAGACCGGAATTCCGAGGGAAGCAAAAGAGAAAATGAGGGAGGAACAGATAATGAATTGAATTCTTGCAATGAAGTAATAATTAATGACAAAGGAATAGAAGGGATTTCGATAAGGCTGGAATGGGAATATAAATTTAGGGTATTGGAAATGGAACAGAAAATGCTAGAATTACATTTAGAGCAACAGCGAATTGAGATGGAGCTAGCCGATAGAAAAGAGGCTAGGGCTTATGAGCTAAAAAAATTACAGATAGAACAAGAACGGGGCGTGGCATCAGCGTCAGGGAGACAGTCAACGAAGTTGGCCGACTACATCAGAATTCTAGAGAGGAATTTACCCAAAAGCCCTACAAAACCCGAAGAGATATTGGATTTTTTGACACCTTAGAGAGAGCGTTTATTCTGCATGACATACCAGAGAGCATGCAAGGGCGGTTAGTGATTGCGTTATTTAATTCGGATTGCGTAAACCATTTGTTCCGACGTCTGACCGTAGAGCAATATGATAATTATGATACCGTCGAGGAAGCTATTCTCAGTGAATGTCATCTGACTCCAGATGTATATCTGAAGCAGTTCGAGGCGATACGCCGGAACAAGGGGGAGAGCTTCCAACAGCTAGCGGGACGGATTGGCAGGTCACTCAGGTATTATGTTGCCAACTGCGGAGTAACCGAGTTCGACCAATTAGTAAATCTGCTAGTGTGTGATAAGTTTAAAGGATTGCTATCCCCATCCTTAAACACCTATTTACTGCAGAGAGGTGCGGTGGGTAAAGTAGTCTTGGCTAAAGAATTGGGGGAGTTATGTGATTCATATGAGAGTCATGTGGAAGCGCTAGAGATAGGAAAGGTGAAGGATAATTTTTCGTCGAATTACAATGCCAAAGGGAGTCAGTATATTTCTACGGGAAGCGGATTCGTGAAGAGGGAGAGCGGGAATAGTAGTGGGCAGTTTCAGAAGGAAAAGTTACAAGCGCCTGATAGGAAGTTCGGGAGTAAGGTAGAAGGAGAACGACCTATGAGAAGTCAGGAAAACCCTAGTTTAGATCGAGGCATAATCTGTTTTTATTGTAGGAAGCCTGGTCAGCGGCAATCATTATGTCCCCAGAAGGGTAGCGTAAGACCGGAGGGCAGGAGTGATTCCTATAATTGGCGGAACGACGGGGGAAAAAGTAGGAAGGGTAGCTGTGGATAATAATTAGGAAGTAGAGAAACCTAGAGAGGAGACCAGAGTAAAAGTAGAACAGGATGTTAGAAAGATGAGCGCAAAGGTGGGAAGAGTTTTCGGATCTAACCAAGCACAGATTAAAAGGATAGAAATACCGGTAGGAGAACAAATGGTGGTAACTACAGAGGCAGGGCTCCAAGCCAATATAATGGTAGATAGTGGGGCAGAATTCAATTGTTTAAAGAGAGGATTATTTGGAGAAGAAAAATTGGAGGAAATTGGGAAGGTAAAACTGACAGGATTTGATGGAAGAACAGCCGTTTTTCCCATAAAAATGGTTGGAATTAGGATTATTGAAGCAGGTCTAGAAAAGGCGGTTAGTAAAACGATAGGAATCAGTGAAATTGTTTGTGCCATAGTACCTAGTTTGAGTAATGAGTTTATTAATACTCCAGAAGACTACGTAAAAATGTCAACGGTTAGAGACTGTAGTCCCAAGTGGGCGATTAATTTACAAAAAACGATAGAACCTAAACAGGAGAGGGAAGAGCGAAAGTACGAAGAAAGGGAGGATTCGATAGCGGAGAATGAGAGTACGGAAGGCCGTACCCACCGAGCTAATATCGCGGTGAATCAGGTTGGAGTCGAGGAGGAACCGGAAGTGCCTAAAGCGAAGAGCGAGCCGCCGCCGATGGAGGAGGGCGTGGTCGAAGAGGAGGCGAAATCGGACAGCCAATCAGGAGACGAAGAGGCAGGCGCACGGGGAGAAAGTAAGCAGACGGAGATAGCTCGTTCGGGCTCCGGCGAGGATTTTGGAGATTCTCGGCAAGTAAGCAAATCCGATCACGCAGTATTCGCAGGCCAACAGGAGGAAGGTAGGACCTTATCGGAAGCTCGTAGATGTGCTAGAGAGGAAACCAGAGGTTATGTTGACATGGAAGGGATGCTCTACCATAGAGAAAGGGTATTAGGGCAATTGACAAATCAACTTGTAGTCCCGGAGATTATGAGAAAACAAGTGCTAAGCCTGGCACACGATTCGGTAATTTTGGAATCAGAGGGAGAGCTCGGGGAGATTCGAGAGGTGCCCATGGAGCCGAAAGAGGGAGAGAGAAAGGATCCCAAGCAGCTGAAACTAGAAAGTCCAGAGATCTCGCAGCAACAACTTTGGGAGCTACAGGAGTTGGTAGATCGCTCGAAAGTATTTTTTTCGGGGGAAGTAGGAAGAACCACGTTAGGTAACCACGAGATAACGGTTAAACCGGGGAGTGTGCTACCCACTCAGCACAGATACAAAGTGCCCCAATCTATGCAGCGGGCGGTGGATGATCAGATTCAGGAGTTATGTGACAGAGGGATGATAGAAGAGTCGGGGGAAGAGTATAGTCATCCAATTGTTTGTATTGCTAAACGTACAGGGGAAGTTAGATTGTGTTGTGACTTTAGAATGCTCAACGCGCACACCGTCGCAGACGCATTTCCCATGTCACACATCGCGGATCTTTTAGCCAAGGTGGGGGCAGCAAAATACATCACAACTTTGGATATGCTGAAGGGGTATTATCAAATACCGATGGATCCCGGAAGCAAGAAATACACTACGTTTGCTACCCACCGATGATTGTTCCAGTGGAATGTAATGCCTTTTGGATTGTCGGGGGCCGCTGCAACTTTCCAGAGGATAATGAACAAAGTGTTAAACCCTCATTTGGATTAAGCAGTAGCTTACCTCGATGACGTTGCAGTGTTCCCCAAGAATTGGGAGGAGCACTTGCAACATTTAGAGAAGGTAATCGGTAGCTTGGTGGAAGCGGGGTTTACGGGGAACCTAGAGAAGTACTGCTTCGCTAAGGAAAAAGTGCATTACTTAGGGCACGTGGTCGGTTCTGGGAGTCACCAGCTGGACCCGGAGAAGTACCAGGCGGTCAGGGACCTGTTACCGCCGAAGACGAAGAAGGAAGTACGTAGTTTCTTGGGACTCGGCAGTTATTATCGGGAATACGTACCGGGGTTCGCCGAGATCGCGAAACCGCTAACCGATTTAACGGGAAAGAAAGCCGCGGAGAAAGTGAGTTGGACGACAGAGATGGCCATCGCATTCAAAAGGCTAAAGGAATGTTTGTGTTCCGCACCAGTACTGGCGACGCCAAGCTTTGACCGTCCGTTCTTATTGTACACGGATGCGAGTTCATTTGCCGTAGCCTGCTGTTTAGCGCAGAGAAGTAACAGGGGAGATATACGACCGGTAGCTTACGCCAGCCGGAAGTTAAACGGCACGCAGGCTAGGTGGGCCGCCAGTCACAAGGAGGCCTACGCCATAGTATGGGCACTCCAGAAGTTCGAAGGATGGATTTTCGGGCATCCAGTAGAAGTAATGTCCGATCACAATCCGCTAGTTTATTTGACTAGCGCAGCATCCCAGAGCTCTTGTAACGTACCAGGAGATGTGACGTACCTGCCAGAAGGACGCACACGACATAAAGGCAGATAGGAATCAGAATAAAATGTCCGCGTAGCTCAATTGGTAGAGCAACTTATTCCGGAATGAGTGGACCCGGGTTCGAATCCTGGCGCGGATAAAAATGACGGAGAAATTCACTTCGTTATAATGGCGCCTAGACTATCCGGATGACCCGACCGTTCACAATCTCGCAATGGTGTGATGTTATTTCCACACCGCGAGATGGGAAAAATAAGAGCAGCACTTCGAAAAAAAAAAAAATAAGGAGGAGATGATGTAACGTACCAGGAGATGTGACGTACCTGCCAGAAGGACGCACACGACATAAAGGCAGATAGGAATCAGAATAAAATGTCCGCGTAGCTCAAATGGTAGAGCAACTTATTCTGGAATGAGTGGACCCGGGTTCGAATCCTGGCGCGGATAAAAATGACGGAGAAATTCACTTCGTTATACTCTAAACTACAGAGATGGAGTTTGCCCATCTCACAATTCAACCTTAAAATAACGCATATAGCAGACAAGCTAATCCCCCACGCTGATGCTTTATCTCGGTTATCTTTTGAGGCAGGTGATCAGCGTCCTGATGAAGACAAGAGTATCACTACACAGAAAGAGACTCAGTGAGGCTCGAAGGTGATACTGTTGTACGAAAAAAAAGGAGAAAGGAACGGGGGAAGTGATATTACTATTTTCGCCTGTTAGTGTCTGTATGTGAGGTGATAAACTGATAAACAATATATATAAAGAAACTCAAGTGAACAGGACTCACCATGCGAAGTAAGGACCCCGCATGTTTCGTCTCAGGGCCGAGGCCTGTAAGGGCGAAAAGTAATAATGAGATGCATATCAATTAAGATATGATCTAGTGCTAATTTATGTACATAAAAACAAGGAAATAACTTTATTTCATTAATTGTGTGCATATACAATGCCCAAGGTTAGAAGGGCGCCAGCCTGTCTGGGAAGACTGAATACGTCCTTTGTGTAAAAGAATGTCAGTATTGTTGTATAATTTGTTCTGTTTGTATAGAGTCTAGTTTCCACGCACAGAAGTCCGTTAGGGGGAATGTGTGGTATGTCGTCGGGCACGGAGACAATAAGCGTTGGAGAGCGATTTCCTCAGAAGCAGGAGCGGCTGGGGTGCGGATTCGAAGAAAGGGTGTCTGCGGACAAAGGTCAGGTTCGCTCCAGGGCCTGACAAGGTCAGCGCCTGGTAGTAGGTCAGCGCCTCGTGGTAGAGGGGGGGCCGAAAAAAGAAAGGAGGGTCTTCTGGAGCGAGGGGGTAAGAGATAGCTTCGGAGAGAGAAGGATGATTGCGAAGCCGCTTGGAAGGCGAGTAGACGTCGGGATCTTGACTCCGAGGTATGCGGTTCCTGGTTTTTGCGTGAAGCCGTGTGCTTCGGGAGAGAGAAGGAGGATTGCGAGGTGCGCTTGAACGGCGGGTAGACGTGCGGCGTCTATGCTCCGAGGAACGTAGTTCCTGTTAGTTGCGTGAAGCTAAAGGCTTCGGGAGAAAGCGTAAAAGATTGCAACGAGCGTCTGGAAGACGGATAGACGGTGGAGATTTTATGCTCCGAGGAACGGGGTTCCTGGTTTTTAGCGTGAAACAGAGTGTCAAGAGACAGCGTGGAGTCGGAACGATTCGGATATTAGAGTGGCGTTAGGGCAACGCATTTGAGATTGAACACTTCGTGACGGACGACGCATGCCACAAATTCGTCGACGCGGACATTGGCACCGGAACCAGACTCTCACTAGTACTTTGATTCATTAAATTTATTATCTTTCTTATTCACGAAGTATTTATTGAAGTTGACGAAGTGCCTTACAGTAGCCATTCTCTCCCTTCCTTGATTCGCGGATAATTACACAAAAAGGCGGAGGAAGAGGGGCCTGGATGATAAATTTATTATTAATAAATTACGAGAGTGAGAACCTCAGATTATTTGCTGTAGGGGGAAGTTGTTAAATTAACTCACGGACGCCTATCGGAAAGAAGGCGGGACTTAGCACGAAAGTCTATGTCTCACCCCTACACCCTGTTTTTTATTTCGAAATATTTTTGGGGAAAATGAAAAACATTTACCTGTAGGAGAATGAATTTCTATTCTTGTAGTCGGATATGTTGCAGTTTCTGACATCGTGTGAACTGTAGTAAAGAAAGAACCAAACAAAAGGAGTTTTATTACAAAACAAAAAGTATACATTCATTATAATGATCTTATTTTTACAACCAATACTGAAGAAATACAAAAATACACATTTCATTCTACTGCCTCCTGTCATGTTTCTTCAGGTGTAAAAACCATGTGTCACCGCACAGATATTTCATGTAACGCGTCAAATTTCCATAAAGGCGCAAAATTTTTAAACTTTGTTATGAATACTTTCTAAGACATGCGCATTCTGAAACTTTGTTAAGGTGCTCTACAGTTATGTTATGGTTTTGAAGTTAGTTTTAATACAGATAATACTCATTAACACTGTATTTAAAACTATATAAATAAATATTTCATCAGACGATAGATATTTCAACGCAATGGTAACAAATAATGTACGATTATGTTTTTAGTGAGAGCTCTGCGACTGTGACTTTTAGTCTGTAAAAGAAAATTTGTTTTAATCGAAATAAATAGAATGACAAATATTCTTCTATCTATTAACCTGTTTTCAAATTTAAGCACCGATAACTCAGACATGGAAAAAGAAATAAGACTCATTATTATTTTAAACAAAGAATGTCTTCTTGATATTTGACAGTTTTTTGTACAACACATGAAAAACCTTTACCTATAGGAGAATGAATTTCTATTTTCGTAGTCGGATAGGTTTCAGTCTCTGACATTGTGCGAACTATACAAAATAAAAAGAACAGAAAAAAAACAAAGGTTGGTAGGAATCAAAAAGTGTAATCATCCATTTTAAGGAAATTCGTTTTGCACTTAATATTTTAGTTAATCAAGTTATGCGTTTCCACTTCGGGCTATACAGAAATATTAAAATTCCCTGAGGATGCCATATTCATTTTACGTTACGTATCAAACTCCCAGAGAACTCGAAAATTGCAGAATTTTCAGGTAAAAATTTTAAAAACTGAGCATTTTAACTCTATTACAGTTCTGTAGTACTGTGGTGTATAGAAAACATTTATAGATTCTATATTTTAAACGTAATAAAAAAATAACACATTACACAAATGATGTTTTAACGACACGAATAGAAAGCATGTATCTGAAACTGGGGCGTGCAGTACATAAAATATTTTTTCTACAAATCCTGCAGTTCACCAAAAGCATCCATGTCGATTCCATATCGAAAGGCATATAAAAGTCAATTTTACCCAAGAAAATGCCACTGTCTGTGCCGGAAGTTCCATAATAATTATTTATACTTTTGGAATCCACACGTGCGGAGCACAGTTTGAATCATTTTATTCTGATGAAGAACTGGTATTTTTTTTCGTAAGGCCTACACTTAATCTTCCGTTCAATATTTGCAGCTCAGTTTCTTTTTACACACAGAGAACCTGAAGCAGAAATAGTCCAATTCGCTGAAGTGAGAACCGTAACATAGCAATATTCACTGCGTTGCAAGCGCTTATTGTGAGGTTAAAACCAAGGAGAAAATAAGGAAAACAGTCAAAGATAAACGTTCGTTTCTAAAGAATGAAAGTGTCTTTACTTCGCAAAAGGAATTATTCCTTCATACCAATAGCCATTTCCATTTTCAGAAAAGTGGTTATGCTTCTCTTATCCTCTTTCACTAGTATAATTTATAATATTACTTCAGCAATTTTTCTGTTATCCTGCAAATACAAATCATTCTCCTTTCAAGATATCCATCTTTGGTAAGACAATTAGTAGGATTTGAAAATATTTCTTTTATTGCAAATATTAACGGTTACAGCATTTTTTAATTCAATATTAATATTTCCTCTTCTCTTGCCGTCATTTCAGCAGCTTCAACCAAAAAAAAATGTCTCTGTCGGATTCTGATGCACATTCCCAAGATTACCTACTTTAGAAAAGCTATCCGAGTACACATATTTTGGGAAAAAGGTTTTGAATACTTTTTGACAACTAAAATTTTCAAACCCTCCTTTGTTGAAAACGAAAGGTCAACTTAGGATGGGAAACTTCTTAACGAATAGTTGTGTTCTAGTGCATACGAGGTGCAGAAATTATCCTCTCCGTTAAATTTTGATGTGTAGCATGATACACACCTATATGAATTTAAATATCGTGCTATTATACAGAATTGTTAAGACGGAGTGAAATTGCGTCGTTGACACTGAAATAGAGACAGTTTTACGTTTCTTTCAGAGGAATGAATATGAGAAGAATTGATATCTTTTTGACTAATGCTCTGTGATTCCTCGATGTAAAAGGATGTTCTGGAATATGATGAAAACGATTAATAAATCTGTATTTTGGAGGACTCAATTTGGAATTAAAGTAAGATCCCTTCTGATGGCATTACTATGTTCTACATAGTGTTTTGTGTCAGTATCGAAGGGACGAAAAGAACCAAATTTAAATTATCTATCATATGGTTTTCTATTAAATAGCAATAATCTAGGTATGAAAATAAAAGCAATTTTAAAATAATTTAGCCTGTTTCGTACTTGGAAATATTTTCGGGAAGAGATAAAAAACATTTACCTGTAGGAGAATGAATTTCTTTTCTTGTAGTCGGATATGTTCCAGTTTCTGACATTGTGCGAACTGTGGGAAAGAAAGAACAAGAAAAACAAAAACGAGTGTTACTACAAAACAAGAAGCATATATTCATTATAATGATTTTATTTTTACAACCGACACTCCAGTAACACAAATTTACACATTTCGTTTTACTGCCTCCTGTCATGATTCTTCAGGTGTAATAAATCCTGTTCCATCGCACAGATATTTCATGTAACGCGTCAAATTGCCATAATGTTGCAAAATGTTTTTATTTTCTTATGAATACATTGTGAGACTTGCGCATTCTGAAACTTGCTTTTGGTTTACGTTCTCTACAGTATGTTACAGGTTTTCAAGTTAGTTTTATTACAGGTAACATTGATGAGCACTGTATTTGATATATAAATAAATATTTCGTGAGACGAAATATATTTCAGCGCAATATTAACATATACGATACGATTATGTTTTTAGAGAGAGTTTCGCGAATGTTATTTTTAGTCTGTAAAATAAAAATTTGTCATAACTGAAAGAAATAGAATGACAAAAACTCTTCTTTGTATTACCCTGTTTTCAAATTTAAGCACCAATAATCGAGACATGAAAACAGATAGAGGCCTTATTATTATTATAACTAAGAATTTCTTAATGTTTGACAATGTTTTGTAGAACACATGAAAAGCCTTTACCTGTAGGAGAACGAATTTCTATTTTCGTAGTCAAATAGGTTTCACTCTCTGACATTGTGCGAAGTGTTCCAAATAAAAAAAGAACATAAATAAAACAAAGGTTGGTACGAATAAAAAGAACACATTCATTTTAAGGAAATTCGTTGTACACTTAAAACTTTAGTAAAATAAAGTTGTACATTTCCACCTCGGGCTATAAGAGAAGTGTAAAAAGTCCTTTAGCATACCACAGTCATTTTACGTTACATATCAAACTTCCAAAGCACTCGAAAAATACAAAAGTTTCAGTTAAAATTTATAACCTGCGCATTTTAACTGCGTTACAGTTCTCAAGATTTGTGTTACAAAGGAAACATTTATAAGTACTATAATTAATACAGACATTTAACGTGGACCAGGATAATCAAACAGAGATCTTCGCTATTTCCACGTTTATAAGTGAGTCACGGAAAAAATCTCATTGGCCGCCACCGGGAGTCGAACCCAGGGTCTTCCAGTTACTGGTTTCGACTCCTGGTGGCGGCCAATGAGAATTTTTCCGTGACTCACTTCTAAACGTGGAAAGAGCGAAGATCTCTGTTTGATGTTTCTGGTCCACGTTAAATGTCTGTATTATTTATTTGTTCGCCTTCTAATTATTTCGTCAGTTCCTGCTTACCATCTTTGGTGAATCCCCAGCATTGTGCGGTGCTCCAAGAAGCAACCAGCAAAATTGGCTTGGCAGTTAGGGTGTGTGAGTCTGGAGGAATTCGCGGCCGCTGTGGTGTAGCCGAAGCATATCCGGCGCGTAACTGGAAGACCCTGGGTTCGACTCCCTGTGGCGGCCAATGAGAATTCTTCCGTGACTCACTTATAAACGTGGAAATAGCAAAGATCTTTGTTTGATGTTCCTGGTCCACGTTAAATGTCTGTATTAATTATTCATTTGACTTATAATTATTTATTCAGTTGCTGCTTACCATCTTTGGTGAATCTCCAGCATTGTGTGGTGCTCCAAGAAGCAACCAGCAAAATTGGCTTGGCAGTTAGCGTGTGTGAGTCTGGAGGAATTCGCGGCCGCTGTGGTGTAGCGGAAGCATATCCGGCGCGTAACTGGAAGACCCTGGGTTCGACTCCCTGTGGCGGCCAATGAGAATTTTTCCGTGACTCACTTATAAACGTGGAAAGAGCGAAGATCTTTGTTTGATATAAGTACTATATTTTAAATCTAACCAAATGATATTACACGACACGAAAAAAGTTTTAATACAACGAATGGAATGCATATATCTAAAACAGGTGCGTGCAGTACATAAAAGTATTATTTCTACATGTAATGCCGTTCGCCAAAAGCATCCATATCGATTCAGGATTGAAAGGCATATAAAAGTCAATATTACCCAAGAAAATGCCACTGTCTGTGTCAAAAGTTTCATAATAAACATTTATACTTTCGGAATCCACACGTGCGGAGCAGGGTCTGTATCATTTCTTTCTTGGTGAAGAACGGGTATGTTTTTTTTAAGGCCTGTTCTTAATCTTTTGTTAAATATTTGCGTTTGAGTTTCTTTTTGAACACGGAGACTCAGTACCGTGAATAAGATTTGAGAAGAGAATTCTCACCGTAACGATGAAAACTGACGCAGAAATAGTCGAATTTGCTGATGTGAAAAACGTTTGATAACAATATTCACTGTATAATGAATTCAACTTTCTTCTAAATTATAATGAATTCAACTTCTTCTACTAATGCTTCTTGTAATGTTTGTTGTTTGTTAATTATATCATGAATAAACTTTCCTGCTAGTAGTTTAGTAATAATAATAATGAACAAGATTTTAACTGCTAGTAATGTTGTAGTAGTAATTAAGATGAATAAAGTCTTATGCTGGTTGTTAATAATAACAACTAATGAAATAAACCTAACAGCCAGACAGAGGTCTGACAAAACTATGAACTGAGAAAGACGTACTTACTAAGACAATCTTTTATTAGGCAAACTTCTGTTATTTATCCACACTCACTTCATCGGTCACACAACTACTCGATATCTGGCTCTCACATATAACGAAGTTCCTCTCACATAAACGAAGATCTCTTTACACACGAAACAAAGCTCTCACCATACAACAACAGCTCTCCATACGCACATCAACAAAAAGCTCTCCTAGGTATCGTTGAACGCGCCTATTTATACTAGCTACCACCACGTCATGACTTACACTCATTGCCAGATCTCAATCAGCGGGTGAAATAACATCTCGTTCAGTAAGAAGATAATTTACATAGGAAAATAAAATAACCAGAGATAGTAAAAATCAAAAGGAAAGTGAATCTAGAGTATACGTTACAACTGTTTTGCAATCGCTTATTGCGAGGTTGAAACGAAGGACAAAATGTGGAAAACAGTCGAAGATGAACGTTCTTTTCTTAAAAGAAAGTGTTTTTACTACTCAAGAGAAACTATTACTTTCATACCAATCGCCATTACCATTTTCAGAAAAGTGGGTGCTCTCATCAATAAAATCCATAATCTTTTTCGCGCAAATTTTCTGATGTCCTCCAAATATATATCAATCTCCTATTCAAGATATCCACCTTTGGTAAGACATGAATTACAATTTGCTTATATTTCCTTCATCGCAAATATTAACGCTTACAGAATTGTTTTATTCAGTACCAATATTTTTTCTTCTCTTGCCGGTTTTTCAATACCTTCAGCCATACAAAATGTCTCTGTTGGGTCCTGATTCACATTCCCAAGATTACCTACTTTAGAAAAGTTATGCGAGCACACGTATGTTGGGAACAATATTTTGAATAATTGTTCCCAACTAAACTTTTCCAAACGCTTTTTTGTTAAACAAAAAAGGCCAAATTAGGACCGGAAGATCCCTAACGAATAGCTGTGTTCTAGTGCAGACGAGGTGCACAAAAACTTCTCTCAGTATGTTTGACTTTTGCTGTGTAACATACTACAGAACTATATATAGAATTGAATATCGTGCTACCAAACGTAATTGTTAAGTTAATAAAATTCCGTCGTATACACTAAAACAAGGACGGTTTTAGGTACGTTTCACAGGAGCGACTATGAGATGAATTGATATCTTTTTGAAAAGTGCTCTGTCATTCCTCGATGTGAAAGGATGTTCTGCAATAGGCTGAAAACCATTCGTAAATCTGTTGCTTGGAGGTCTCACTTCAGAAATAAAGTAAGACCCTTCTCTGAAGGAATTACAATGTGCTACATAAATTTTGTTTCAGTATCAAATGATGAAAAGAACGAACTTCCGATTACTTAATATGTGATCTACTATTTTAAATAACAAAAATCAAGGTGTGAATACAAAATTAAGTCCTAAAATGATTTAGCCTGTTTCATATTTGGAAATCTTTTGGGGCAAAGATGAAAAACATTTACCTGTAGGAGAATGAATTTCTTTTCTTGTAGTCGGATACGTTGCAGTTTCGGACATCGTGCGAACTGTAGGAAAGAAAGAACCAAACAAAAGTAGTGTTACTACAAAACAAAAAGCATATATTCATTGTAATGATTTTATTTTTACAACCGATACTGCAGTAAGACAAGGTTACACATTTCATTCTACTATGTTCTGATTCTTCAGGTGCCACCGCACAGATATTTCACGTAACACGTCAAATTTCCATAAAGTCGCAAAATTTTAAAACTTTTCTTATGAATACATTCTGAGACTTGCGCATTCTGAAACTTCGTTTTATTGAGGTGCTCTACAGTTACGTTACGGATTTGAAGTTACTTTTAATACATATAACACTCATAAGATCTGTATTTTAAATTATATAAATAATTATACAGTATCATTAGACGAAAGATATTTCAGCGCAATGGCAACTATAATATAGGATTAGGTTTTTAGTGGGAGTTTCGCGATTGTTATTTTTAGTCTGTAAAAAGAAATTTGTTATAATTAAAAGAAATAGAATGACAAAATTTCTTTAATCTGTTAACTTGTTTTCAAGTTTAAGCACCAATAACTGAGACATGAAAAAAGAAAGAGGCCTTATAATCATTATAAACTAAGAATTTCTTAATGTTTGACACTGTTTTGTAGAACACATAAAACATTTTACCTGTAGGAGAATGAATTTCTACTTTCGTAGTCGGATAGGTTTCAGTCTCTGACATTGTGCGAACTGTACAAAATAAAAGAGAACAGAAATAAAACAAAGGTTGGTACGAATGAAAAGGTAATCATCCATTTTAAGGAAATTCGTTTTACACTTAATATTTTAGTAAATCAAAGTTATACATTTCCACCTCGGGGTATGAAGGAAGTGTGGAAATCCCCTTAAGATACCACAGTAATTTCACGTTACAAATCAAACTTCCCAAGAACTCAAAAAGTGCAAAATGTTTAGTTAAAATTTTGTAACCTGCACATTTTAACTGTGTTATAGTTCTGAAGATTTGTGTTATACAGAAAAGAATTATAAGTACTGTATTTGAAATCTAACCGAAATATATCACACGACACACAAATGAGGCTTTAGCGCAACGAATAGAATGCATGTATCTGAAGCAGGTGCGTGCCGTACATAAAAATATTATTTGTACATATCATTACGTTTGCCAAAGCTATTCATGTCGATTCCGGATCGAAAGACATAAAATATTCAATTTTACCCAGGGAAATACCAATGTCTGTGCGAGAAATTCCATAATTTTCATTTATACTTTTGGAATCCATAAGTGCGGAACAGAGTTTCTATCATTTCATCGTATTCTTGATTTTCCGTAAAATGCTTACAGCTGAGTTTATCTCTGAACACTTACACTTATATTTGAGAGGAGAACTCTGACCGTAACGATGAAAGACTGACGCAGAAATAGTCGAATTCACTGACGGGGAAAACGTTAGATACGAATATTTTTTTTTTGATTGAAGGTTTAACGACCACAGTGATTAACTCAATGGGCTATGAGCAGTCGCCCGTCCCTAATTTAGGGTCACTGGTTCCAGAGACGGTAGAGAGCCAACGCCCTAAGACAAACACAACATCCATGCTTCACCGGGATTCGAACCCGGACTCCGTTCGGACGAATGATCAAAGGCCATCGCTTAGACCACTGCGCCACCGGGGCGGCAGATAACTATATCCCTGCGCTGCAAGCGCTTCTTGTGAGGTTTAAACAAAGAATAAAAATGTGGAAAACTTGCCAAAGGTGGACGTTCTTTTCCTATCAAGAAAGTGCTTTTTACTTCTCAAGTGGAATTATTAATTCATACCAATAAACTTTTCCATTTTCAGAAAACTGAGAGACCTCTTATCCTCTTTCATTAGCATAATTCACAATTTTACTTGCGCAATGTTTTTTATATCCTGCAAGCATATATCAATCAGCTTTTCAAGATATCCATCTTTTCAAGATATCCATCAATCTGCTTTTCAAGATATCCACCTATAGCCATAAAATATGTCTCTGTTGGGTCCTGATTCACATACCCAAGATTACCTACTTTACAAAAGTTAACCGAGCAAACGGATGTTGTGAAACAGATTTTGAATACTTCTTTTTCACAACTAAAAGTGCCAAACCCTTTGTTTTGTTGAAAATAAAACGCCAAATTAGGATTGGAAGTACCCTAACGAAAAACTGTGTTCTAGTGCAAACGACGAGCATAAAAACGTCTCTCAGTATGCTTTAATTGTGCTCTGTGACATGATTTAGAACTATATGGGATTGAATATCATCCTATCAAACGTAACTGTTAAGGCGTAGTAAAATTTCGTCGTAGACACTGAAACAGGGACTGTTTTAGGTACGTTTCAGAGGAGCGATTATGAGAAGAATTGATATCATTTTGACTAATGCTCTTTCATTCTTCTATGTGAAAGAGTATTCCAGAATGGGCTGAAATCCTTTCGCAAATTAGTAGCTCAAAGGTCTCACTTCTGAAATAAAGTAAGACGCCCCATAAAAGGAATTAGTATGTGCTACATAGTTTTTTGTTTCAGTGTCCAAGGGATGAAAGAACGAAATTCCAATTACCTATCATGTGGTTTTCTATTTCAGATAGCAATAAAAAAGTGTGAATATAAAATCAAGTCATAAAAGAATTTACCTTGTTTTTTATTCGGAAATACTTTGGGGGAAAATGAAAAACATTTACCTGTAGGAGAATGAATTTCTATTCTTGTAGTCGGATATGTTGCAGTCTCTGACATCGTGCGAATTGTAGTAAAGAAAGAACCAAACAAAAGGAGTTTTATTACAAAACAAAAAGTATACATTCACTCTAATGATTTTATTTTTACAACCGATACTGAAGAAAGACAAATTTCCACATTTCATTCTACTGTGTCCTGTCATGTTTCTTGAGGTGTAAAAATCATGTGTCACCGTACAGATATTTCATGTAACGCGTCAAATTTCCATAAGGCCGCAAAAAGTTAAATTTTTCTCATGAATACTTTCTAAGACTTGCGCATTCTGAAACTTTGTTAGGGGCTCTACAGTTATGTTATGGTTTTGAAGTTAGTTTTAATACAGATAACACTCATGAGCACTGTATTTGAAACTATATAAATAAATATTTTATCAGACGAAAGATATTTCAGCACAATGGTAACATATTATGTACGATTATGTTTTTAGTGAGAGTTCTGCGACAGTGATTTTTAGTCTGCAAAAGGAAATGTGACCTAATCGAAAGAAATAGAATGACAAAATTTCTTCTATCTATTAACCTGTTTTTAAATTTAAGCACCGATAACTGAAACATGGAAAAAGAAAAAAGACTCATTATTATTTTAAACAAAGAATGTCTTCTTAATATTTGACAATATTTTGTAGAACACATGAAAAACCTTTACCTGTAGGAGAATGAATTTCTATTTTCGTAGTCGGATAGGTTTCAGTCTCGGACATTGTGCGAACTGTACAAAATAAAAGAACAGAAATAAAACAAAAGTTAGTAGGAATGAACAAGTAATCATCCATTTTAAGGAAATTCGTTTTACACTTAATATTTTAGTAAATCAAGTTATACGTTTCCACTTCGGGCTATACAGAAATATTAAAAATCCCTGAGGATGCCATATTCATTTTACGTTATATATCAAATTCCCAGAGAACTCGAAAATTGCAGAATTTTCAGGTAAAAATTTTAAAACCTGAGCATTTTAACTCTATTACAGTTGTGAAGATCTGTGGTGTATAGAAAACATTTATAAATTCTATATTTTAAAAGTAATCAAAAGATACCACATTACACAAATGAAGTTTTAACGACACGAATAGAAAGCATGTATCTGAAACTAGTGCGTGCAGTACATAAAATATTTTTTCTACAAATCCTGCCGTTCACCAAAAGCATCCATGTCGATTCCATATCAAAAGGCATATAAAAGTCAATTTTACCCAAGAAAATGCCACTGTCTGTGCCGGAAGTTCCATAATAATTATTTATACTTTTGGAATCCACACGTGCGGAGCACAGTTTGAATCATTTTATTCTGATGAAGAACTGGTATTTTTTTTCGTAAGGCCTACACGTAATCTTCCGTTCAATATTTGCAGCTCAGTTTCTTTTTACACACAGAGAACCTGAAGCAGAAATAGTCCAACTCGCTGAGCTGAGAACCGTAACATAGCAATATTCACTGCGTTGCAAGCGCTTACTGTGAGGTTAAAACCAAGGAGAAAATAAGGAAAACAGTCAAAGATAAACGTTCGTTTCCAAAGAATGAAAGTGACTTTACTTCGCAAAAGGAATTATTCCTTCACACCAATAGCCATTTCTATTTTCAGAAAAGTGGGTATGCTTCTCTTATCCTCTTTCACAAGTATAATTTATAGTATTACTCCAGCAATTTTTCTTACATTTTGCAAATACAAATCATTCTGCTTTCAAGATATCCATCTTTGGTAAGACAAGGAGTAGGATTTGAAAATATTTCTTTCATCGCAAATATTAACGGTTACAGAATTTTTTTAATTCAATATTAATATTTCCTCTTCTCTTGCCGTCATTTCAGTAGCTTCAACCAAAAAAAAATGTCTCTGTCGGATTCTAATGCACATTCCCAAGATTACCTACTTTAGAAAACCTATCCGAGCACACATGTTTTGGGAAAAAAGGTTTTGAATACTTTTTGACAACTAAAATTTTCAAACCCTCCTTTGTTGAAAACGAAAGGTCAACTTAGGATGAGAAACTTCTTAACGAATAGTTATGTTCTAGTGCATACGAGGTGCAGAAATTATCCTCCGTTAAATTTTGATGTGTAGCATGATACACAACTATATGGATTTAAATATCGTGCTATTATACGGAATTGTTAAAACGGAGTAAAATTGCGTCGTTGACACTGAAATAGAGACGGTTTTACGTTTCTTTCAGGGAATGAATATGAGAAGAATTCATATCGTTTTGACTAATGGTCTGTGATTCCTCGATGTAAATGGATGTTCTGGAATATGATGAAAACGATTAGTAAATCTGTATTTCGGAGGACTCAATTTGGAATTAAAGTAAGATCCCTTCTGATGGCATTACTATGTTCTACATAGTGTTTTGTGTCAGTATCGAAGGGACGAAAAGAACCAAATTTAAATTATCTATCATATGGTTTTCTATTAAATAGCAATAATCTAGGTATGAAAATAAAAGCAATTTTAAAACAATTTAGCCTGTTTCGTACTGGGAAATATTTTCGGGAAGAGATAAAAAACATTTACCTGTAGGAGAATGAATTTCTTTTCTTGTAGTCGGATATGTTCCAGTTTCTGACATTGTGCGAACTGTGGGAAAGAAAGAACCAAAAAATAACTAGTGTTACTACAAAATGAAAAGCTTATATTCATTATAATGATTTTATTTTTACAACCGACACTCCAGTAAGACAAATTTACACATTTCATTTTACTGCCTCCTGTCATGATCCTTCAGGTGTAATAAATCCTGTTCCATCGCACATATATTTCATGTAACGCGTCAAATGGCCATAATGTCCCAAAATGTTTTGACTTTCTTATGAATACATTGTGAGATTTGCGCATTCTGAAACTTGCTTTTGGTTTACGTTCTCTACAGTATGTTACAGGTTTTCAAGTTAGTTTTAATACGGATAAAATTGATGAGCACTGTATTTGATACATACATAAATATTTCGTGAGACGAAATATATTTCAGCGCAATATTAACATATACTATACGATTATGTTTTTAGAGAGAGTTTCGCGATTGTTAGTTTTAGTCTGTAAAATAAAAATTTGTCATAACTGAAAGAAATAGAATGGCAAAAACTCTTCTTTGTATTACCCTGTTTTTGAATTTAAGCACCAATAATCGAGACATGAAAACAGATAGAGGTCTTATTATTATTATAACTAAGAATTTCTTAATGTTTGACAATGTTTTGTAGAACACATGAAAAGCCTTTACCTGTAGGAGAACGAATTTCTATTTTGGTAGTCAGATAGGTTTCACTCTCTGACATTGTGCGAAGCGTTCCAAATAAAAAAGAACATAAATAAAACAAAGGTTGGTACGAATAAAAATAACACGTTCATTTAAAGGAAATTCGTTGTACACTTAAGATTTTAGTAAAATAAAGCCATACATTTCCACCTCGGGCTATAAGAGAAGTGTGAAATGTCCCTTAGCACACCACAGTCATTTTACGTTACGTATCAAACTTCCAAAGCACTCGAAAAATACAAAAAGTTTCAGTTAAAATTTATAACCTGCGCATTTTAACTGTGTTACAGTTCTCAAGATTTGTGTTACAAAGGAAACATTTATAAGTACTATAATTAATACAGACATTTAACGTGGACCAGGATAAACAAACAGAGATCTTCGCTATTACCACGTTTATAAGTGAGTCACGGAAAAAATCCCATTGGCCGGTCACCGGGAGTCGAACCCAGGTCTTCCAGTTATTAGGTTCAACTCCTAGTGGCGGCCAAAGAAAAATATTTCCCTGACTCACTTATAAACGTGGAAAGAGCGAAGATCTCTGTTTGATGTTCCTGGTCCACGTTAAATGTCTGTATTAATTATTCATTCGCCTTCTAATTACTTATTCAGTTGCTGCTTACCATCTTTGGTGAATATCCAGCATTGTGCGGGGCTCCAAGAAGCAACCTGCAAAATTGGCTTGGCAGTTAGCGTGTGTGAGTCTGGAGGAATTCGCGGCCGCTGTGGTGTAGCGGAAGCATATCCGGCGCGTAACTGGAATACCCTTGGTACGACTCCCTGTAGCGGCCAATGAGAATTTTTCCGTGACTCACTTATAAACGTGGAAAGAGCGAAGATCTTTGTTTGATATAAGTACTATATTTTAAATCTAACCAAATGATATTACCCGACACGAAAGGAGTTTTAACGCAACGAATGGAATTCATGTATCTAAAACAGGTGCGTGCAGTACATAAAAGTATTATTTCTACATGTTATGCCGTTCGCCAAAAGCATCCATATCGATTCAGGATTGAAAGGCATAAAAAAGTCAATATTACCCAAGAAAATGCCACTGTGTGTGTCAGAAGTTTCATAATAAACATTTATACTTTCGGAATCCACACGTGCGGAGCAGAGTCTGTATCATTTCTTTCTTGATGAAGAACGGGTATGTTTTTTTTAAGGCCTGTTCTTAATCTTCTGTTAAATATTTGCAGTTGAGTTTCTTTTTGAACACGGAGACTCAGTACCGTGAATAAGATCTGAGAAGAGAATTCTCACCGTAACGATGAAAACTGACGCTGAAATAGTCGAATTTGCTGACTGAAAAACGTTTGATAATAATATTCACTGTTTTGCAATCGCTTATTGCGAGGTTGAAACGAAGGACAAAATGTGGAAAACAGTCGAAGATGAACGTTCTTTTCTTAGGAAGAAAGTGTTTTTACTACTCAAGAGAAATTATTCCTTTCATACAATAGCCATTACCATTTTCAGAAAAGTGGGTGCTCTCATCAAAAAATCCATAATCTTTTTCGCGCAAATTTTCTGATTTCCTCCAAATATATATCAATCTCCTATTCAAGATATCCACCTTTGTTAAGACAAGAATTACAATTTGCTAATATTTCCTTCATTGCAAATATTAACGTTTACAGAATTGTTTCATTCAGTACTAATATTTTCTCTTCTCTTGCCGGTTTTTCAATATCTTCAGCCATACAAATTGTCTCTGTTGGGTCCTGATTCACATTCCCAAGATTACCTACTTTAGAAAAGTTATGCGAGCACATGTATGTTGGGAAAAATATTTTGAATAATTATTCACAACTAAACTTTTCAAACCCTTTTTCGTTCAAAATAAAAGGCCAAATTAAGCCCGGAAGCTCCCTAACGAATAGCTGTGTTCTAGTGCAGACGAGGTGCACAAAAAATTCCCTCAGTATGTTTGACTTTTGCTGTGTAACATACTACAGAACTATATATAGAATTGAATATCGTGCTATCAAACGTAATTGTTAAAGCGTAATAAAATTCCGTCGTATATACTAAAACAGAGACGGTTTTAGGTACGTTTCACAGTAGCGACTATGAGATGAATTTATATCTTTTGAAAAGTGCTCTGTCAATCCTAGATGGGAAAGGATGTTCTGCAATAGGCTGAAAACCATTCGTAAATCTGTTGCTTGGAGGTCTCACTTCAGAAATAAAGTAAGACCCGTCTCTGAAGGAATTACAATGTGCTACATAATTTTTGTTTCAGTATCGAAGTGATGAAAAGAACGAACTTCCGATTACCTAACATGTGATCTACGATTTTAAATAACAAAAATCAAGGTGTGAATACAAAAGTAAGTCCTAAAATGATTTAGCCTGTTTCATATTTGGAAATCTTTTGGGGCAAAGATGAAAAACATTTACCTGTAGGAGAATGAATTTCTTTTCTTGTAGTCGGATACGTTGCAGTTTCGGACATCGTGCGAACTGTAGGAAAGAAAGAACCAAACAAAAGTAGTGTTACTACAAAACAAAAAGCATATCTTCATTATAATGATTTTATTTTTACAACCGATACTGCAGAAAGACAAGGTTACACATTTCATTCTACTATGTTCTGATTCTTCAGGTGTAACATATAATGTGCCCCCGCACAGATATTTCACGTAACGCGTCAGATTTCCATAAAGTCGCAAAATTGTTAAACTTTCTTATGAATACAGTCTGAGACTTGCGCATTCTGAAACTTCGTTTTATTGAGGTGCTCTACAGTTATGTTACGGATTTGAAGTTACTTTTAATACATATAACACTCATAAGATCTGTATTTTAAATTATATAAATAATTCTACAATATCATTAGACGAAAGATATTTCAGCGCAATGGCAACTATAATATACGATTATGTTTTTAGTGGGTGTTTCGCGATTGTTATTTTTAGTCTGTAAAAAGAAATTTGTCATAATTAAAAAAAATAGAATGACAAAATTTCTTCAATCTGTTAACTTGTTTTCAAATTTAAGCACCAATAACTGAGACATGAAAAAAGAAAGAGGCCATATAATCATTATAAACTAAGAATTTCTTAATGTTTGACACTGCTTTGTAGAACACATGAAAAATTTTACCTGTAGGAGAATGAATTTCTATTTTCGTAGTCGGATAGGTTTCAGTCTCTGACATTGTGCGAACTGTACAAAATAAAAGAGAACAGAAATAAAACAAAGGTTGGTACGAATGAAAAGGTAATCATCCATTTTAAGGAAATTCGTTTTACACATTATATTTTAGTAAATCAAAGTTATACATTTCCACCTCGGGGTATGAAGGAAGTGTGGAAAGCCCCTTAAGATACCATGTAACGTACCAGGAGATGTGACGTACCTGCCAGAAGGACGCACACGACATAAAGGCAGATAGGAATCAGAATAAAATGTCTGCGTAGCTCAGTTGGTAGAGCGACTTGTTCCGGAATAAGCGGACTCGGGTTCGAATCCGGGCGTAGACCAGAAATGTCGGAGGAATTTACTTCGTATACTATAAAGGCGCCCGAACTATCCGGATGACCCGACCGTTCACAATCTCGCAATGGTGTGATGTTATTTCCACACCGCGAGATAGGAAAAATAAGAGCAGCACTTCGAAAAAAAAAATGAGGGGGAGATGATGTAACGTACCAGGAGATGTGACGTACCTGCCAGAAGGACGCACACGACATAAAGGCAGATAGGAATCAGAATAAAATGTCCGCGTAGCTCAATTGGTAGAGCAACTTATTCCGGAATGAGTGGACCCGGGTTCGAATCCTGGCGCGGATAAAAATGACGGAGAAATTTACTTCGTTATAATTGGCGCCCGAACTTTTCTCGAACACGAGATCTTGACAATTATTACCCATGTCTTCACTACCTGAGACGACTTCAATTTTTCACCCTAAGACAAGTTTCGGTGGTGATGGGATTTTTCTTGACCATCTGCAAGAAGCCTGTGGGGCTCACTTTGATATAAGTGATCTACACGCACCCAGGCATTCTTCACAATTTCATAATGCACCAGCTTCCTATTACAATGAGTCGCGGGTCGTACCTGAGGGAGTTCAATCCTCTCAGCGAAGCAGAATGCTTGCCCATTTTGTGCCGCATGCAGGAACAATTCATTTCAATGGTTTGGAGGGGTCCTTAAAGTTCCTCGAAGATCTGGAAGATCATTTTGATCTATATAATATTCCTGAAGACTGCAAAGTCCAAATCGCCGGCACTTGCTTGAGGGATACCGCTAAGACCTGGTATCTGCAGTGGAGAGTGTTGAACCCAGATTCCCATTATGAGAATTTCCGTGCAGAATTCTTGGAGGTCTTTCCTTTCGGCCTCAGTCGAGCTAGCCTTGCTCAACAGCTTTTTTCGCGTCAGCAAGGTCCCAATGATAGCCCTGTTGCATTTGCGTTGGAAACTACACGCTTATATAACCTATGGGATCCACATGCCAGTCATGTTGACATGTTGGATACCCTCGTGTAGCAGCTCGACCCATTCTTACAAGATTTTCTTGAGGTTCGACACCCTGCCACAATTCATGAATGCCTTCGCCTCATAAGCACGTATGAAGAGCGACATGGCAAACATGGTTTAACTCACCATGCTCGGGCACCCGCGAGGCTTATTACGAAAACCCTCAGTGGCATAATAGGCATAATAACTTTCAGCGCGAGCATACTCAAGTGCACACCCAAGCTTCATACGTCCCACCATAAAGAAGAGTGGCAAACCAACAGCGAGCTTCTAAACAATCTTCGGGATATCGTACAAATGCACAGTATGCTCGACCCCGTTCCAATCCGCAGCATTCGGAACGTTTTCATGCTCAGGGCAATGATAATTTTTCTGCCCGTGCTGAGGGCAGAAGTAATATATATGAAAATGTCAACAGACACGCGGAGTTCCCGACGCAGGTTTCATGCAGTTTTCCTCATCGTGAAAATTTTCCCGATACCCGGCAGGGTCGAGGTTTCAGACCACATGATAATCCAACCAGGATTCCTTTAAACTTCCAAAGGAAGTAGACCAAGGGTCCGTCCTGCTTCCTGATACCAAGCATTCTGACCCTAAAACAGTATTAGTGACTGTTCAAACTCCTCAGTTGCCTGATGTATTCTTGACAATTGAAGATATTATTGTCGAGACAAAGTTCGACACTGGTTCTGAAATATCAGCCCTAAATACAAAGTTTTGCACTGACAATTTTCCTGAAATACTCATTCAGCCTGCGACGCAGTATTTGCGAGGTGCAAATAACGAAATCTTCAGTATCGCAGGAACTGTCACATTATCTTTAGGGCTGGGAAAAGCTCGTTTTACGCATTCTTTCCTGCTTATAGACGAGCTACCTGTGAAATGTTTAATGATTATGGATTTTATTCATACCTTTCAAATAACTTTGAATTTCGTACAACATGTGATTTCCTTTCCGGAACCTGTCGAAATGATTCCTACGGTTCCTGTAGATATAACGAGTTGGTTATTGAGTAACCAATTGAATGAGAGGCAACGAAACCAGCTTTTTCTCCTTTTACAGGAAAGCCCTGGTTTATTTTCGGATCAACCTGGTTTCACACAGGTGGTTTATCATGTCATTGACACTGATGGTTCGAAACCGATTGCGACGAAACCTTACCCTTGTGCTCCACATAAGAAACAGGAAATGCAACGTCAAATTGCTGAAATGATTAAACAGGGCATAATAAGGGAATCAACAAGCGCCTGGGCTGCTCCTGCCTTTTTGGTTCCAAAGAAACAACCCAATGAATTTCGTTTCGTGACAGATTTCCGCAAGCTCAACCAAGTCACAAAAACGATCAATTATCCACTACCTGTCATGTCACATATTTTAAATGACCTGTCGTCAACCAAATGGATGTCAACCTTGGATTTGGCGAGTGGATATTGGCAGGTGGCAGTACATCCAGACTCTGTCGATAAAACTGGCTTTGTGACTCCTTTTGGGGCCTATGAATATTTACGTATGCCCTTTGGACTAGCTTCTGCACCTGCTACTTTCCAAAAACTTATGGATACGGTTCTCAGACCTGTCCTGGGTCCCCGTGTGCATGTATATTTGGATGACATTATTATTACATCCGAGACTTTTGACGAGCACCTTTCTCTGCTCAAACAGGTGTTCCAACTCATATACAATGCTGGCTTGACGTTAAAACCTAGTAAATGCCAGATAGCGAGGGACGAGATTGTATATCTGGGGTTGAAAATCACTCCCCACGGTTTATTTACTGATAATGAAAAAATTAGGCCTATTGTTGACTTTCCTCGGCCTAAAACAGCAAAAGAACTATCACGCTTTCTGGGAATGACCGGATGGTATCAGCAGTTCGTCCCCGCTTATGCTACAATATGTGAGCCATTGTATGCTTTAAAACGTAAATACAAGAAGTTTGTTTGGACACCTGAGGCTAACGCTGCTTTTTTGAAACACTGAAGTCTGCTTTGACTCAGCCTCCGGTGTTGGCTTTCCCGGATCATACTAAGGAATTTGATATTTATACTGACGCATCCGGAGTTGGTCTTGGTTGCGTTTTGTCACAAGCTGGGCATCCAATAGCTTTTGCGTCTCGTACTTTAGCCAAAGCTGAACGCAATTATTCAGCTACGGAACGTGAATGTCTTGCTGTTGTGTATGCGCTGAATAAATTTCAATGTTATCTTAACGAATTGACAGTTAACATAATTACGGATCATTCTGCCCTTCAGTATTTGAATTCTGCTAAGCACCTATCTCAAAGACTTATGAAGTGGGCTCTGGAGTTACAAGAGAGCAATATCAAAATTTCGTATCAGCCAGGTCATAAGAAACAATTACCGGACGCATTGTCTCGCGTTCCGATTAGTGGGGTCCCCACTGAAACTACTCCTGGATGTCAGCCTTCACTTCTAATAGCTGATATAACATCCAGAGAGCAGATAATGGCAGAATTAATAAATGATCCAGATTTTGGGGATATCTTTAATATTTTGCTTGCGGGTTCGCCCCCACAAAGTGATCCTTCTCTGGTTGGAAGGTCACAGCATTTTGAAGTCATAGAGGGTCTTCTTTACTATACGAAATCTAGGACTACTAGGGCAGAGTTTCGCCCATGTATTCCGCGAACCCTTCGAATGGCCCTTTTAAACGAATTTCATGACGTGGTGTTGCCTAGTATATATAGGCGCGTTCAACGAGACTTAGGGAAAGCGTTGTTGTTTAGGGAGAGCGTTGTTGTTTACGGAGAGCGTTTGTTATACGAGGAGAGATTTTGTTGTATGTGATTAGTGATTCTTCATTATTGTAAAACAAGTTGTGTGTGTGCTTTGGATGATCAAGCGTACCGAATAAAAAAGCTTGCCGTAAGTTCGTCTTTCTCAATTCATAGTTTTTGTCAGACCTCTGTCTGGCTGTTAGGTTTATATCATTAGTTTATTACCATTAACAACCAGCGTTAAGACTTTATTCATGTTCTTAATTAACTAGTAACAACAACCATTTGAATTCACTATTTGAAGCTTAGTACAAGTATATCATTCAGTAGCAGAAGCATTATACTTAAGCTCAGTAGGAAAGCTTCATTATTATCATTAGCTAGCTGGTAGGAAGAGCTTATTCATTATAATTAGCTTAGCGGAAAGCAAAGTAAAGCTAATTCATTATAACCACAGTAATTTCACGTTACGAATCAAACTTCTCAATAACTCAAAAAAGTGCAAAACGTTTGGTTAAAATTTTGTAACTTGCGCATTTTAACTGTGTTACAGTTCTGAAGATTTGTGTTATACAGAAAAGAATTATAAGTACTGTATTTGAAATCTAACAGAAATATATCACACGACACACAAATGAGGCTTTAGCGCAACGAATAGAATGCATGTATCTGAAGCAGGTGCGTGCCGTACATAAAAATATTTTTTCTACGTATCCGTACGTTCGCCAAAGGTATCCATGTCGATTCCGGATCGAAAGACATAAAATATTCAATTTTACCCAGGGAAATACCAATGTCTGTGCGAGAAATTTCATAATTTTCATTTATACTTTTTGGAATACGTAAGTGCGGAACAGAGTCTCCATCATTTCATCGTATTCTTGATTTTCCGTTACATACTTGCAGCTGAGTTTATCTCTGAACACTTACACTTACATTTGAGAGGAGAACTCTGACCATAACGATGAAAGACTGACGCAGAAATAGTCGAATTCACTGACGGGGAAAACGTTAGATACGATTTTTTTATTGAAGGTTTAACGACCACCGTGAGCTACTCAATGGGCTATGAGCAGTCGCCCGTCCCTAATTTAGGGTCAATGGTTCCAGGGAAGGGAGAGAGCCATTGCCGTAAGACAAACACAACATCCATGCCTCACCGGGATTCGAACCCGGATCCCGTTTGAACGAATTATCAGAGGCCGTCGCTTAGACCACTGCGCCACCGGGGCGGCAGATAACAATATTCCCTGTGCTGCAAGCGTTTCTTGTGAGGTTAAAACAAAGGAAAAAAATGTGGAAAACTTGCCAAAGATGGACGTTCTTTCCTTAACAAGAAAGTGCTTTTACTTCTCAAGTGGAATTATTCTTTCATACCAATAGACATTTCGATTTTCAGAAAACTGGGTGACTTCTTATCCTCTTTCATTAGCATTAATCACAATTTTACTTGAGCAATTTTTCTGATATCCTGCAAGCATATATCAATCTGCTTTTCAAGATATCCATCTTTGCTAAGATATCCATCTTTTCAAGATATCCATCAATCTGATTTTCAAGATATCCATCTATTCCTTGTCTTAACAAGGATAAGCATTTGCAAATATTCCCTTCATCGCAAATATAATCCCTTACCGAATTTTTACACACAATACTAATATGTTCTCTTTTGTTGCCGTTATTTCAAAAACTTCAGCCATAAAATATGTCTCTGTTGGGTCCTGATTCACATACCCAAGATTACCTACTTTACAAAAGTTAACAGAACAGACGGATGTTGTGAAACAGATTTTTTGAATACTTCTTTTTCACAAATAAGAGTACCAAACCCTTTGTTTTGTTGCAAATAAAATGCCAAATTAGGATTGGAAGTTCCCTAACGAAAAACTGTGTTCTAGTGCAAACGACGCGCATAAAAACTTCTCTCAGTATGTTTGAATTGTGCACTGTAACATGATTTAGAACTATAGGGGATTGAATACCGTCCTATCAAACGTAATTGTTAAGGCGTTGTAAAATTTCGTCGTAGACACTGAAACAGGGATGGTTTTAGGTAAGTTTCAGAGGAGCGATTATGAGAAGAATTGATAGCGTTTTGACAAATGCTCTGTCATTCTTCGATGTGAAAGGGTGTTCTAGAATGGGCTGAAAACCATTCGCAGATCAGTAGCTCGAAGGTCTCACTTCTGAAATAAAGTAAGACGCCCCATGAAAGGGATTAGTATGTGTTCCATAGTTTTTTGTTTCAGTATCGAAGGGATAAAAGAACGGAATTCCAATTACCTATCATGTGGTTTTCTATTTTAGATAGCAATAGAAAGTGTGAATATAAAAGCAAGCCTTAAAAGGATTTACCTTGTTTTATATTTGGAAATATTTTGGGGAAAAATGAAAAACATTTACCTGTAGGAGAATGAATTTCTGTTCTTGTAGTCGGATATGTTGCAGTTTCTGACATCGTGCGAACTGTAGTAAAGAAGGAACGAAAGAAAAGGAGTTTTATTACAAAACAAAAAGTATACATTCACTCTAATGATTTTATTTTTACAACCGATACTGAAGAAAGACAAATTTCAACATTCATTCGACTGCCTCCTGTCATGTTTCTTGAGGTGTAAAAATCATGTGTCACCGTACAGATATTTCATGTAACGCGTCAAATTTCCATAAAGGCGCAAAAAGTTTAATTTTTCTCATGAATACTTTCTAAGACTTGCGAATTCTGAAACTTTGTTAAGGTGCTCTACAGTTATGTTATGGTTTTGAAGTTAGTTTTAATACAGATAACACTCATGAACATTGTATTTGAAACTATATAAATAAATATTTCATCAGACGAAAGATATTTCAGCACAATGGTAACATATAATGTACGATTATGTTTTTAGTGAGAGCTCTGCGACTGTGATTTTTAGTCTGTAAAAGGAAATTGGACTTAATCGAAAGAAATAGAATGACAAAATTTCTTCTATCTATTGACCTGTTTTTAAATTTAAGCACCGATAACTGAGACATGGAAAAAAAAAAGACTCATTATTATTTTAAACAAAGAATGTCTTCTTAATATTTGGCAATTTTTTGTAGAACACATGAAAAACCTTTACCTGTAGGAGAATGAATTTCTATTTTCGTAGTCGGATAGGTTTCAGACTCTGACATTGTGCGAACTGTACAAAATAAAAGAGAACAGAAATAAAACAAAGGTTGGTAGGAATGAACAAGTAATCATCCATTTTAAGGAAATTCGTTTCACACTAATATTTTAGTAAATCAAGTTATATGTTCCCACTTCGGGCTATACAGAAATAATAAAATTCCCTTAGGATGCCATACTCATTTTACGTTACGTATCAAATTCCCCAGAGAACTCGAAAATTGCAGATATTTCAGGTAAAAATTTTAAAAACTGAGCATTTTAACTCTATTACAGTTCTGAAGAACTGTGGTGTATAGAAAACATTTATAAATTCTATATTTTAAACGTAATCAGATATGATGAAGAGACTATCGTGCTGATTGATACACAAATAAAGAAGATAGGTGTCTCAGCACGAACACTTTAGCTCAAACCAATTACAACACTTAAATGAAGCTAAGACGTATCACCGGTATCAAAAGTATACACAGTTAAAACCATGACGACACAAATAACTCATTCCATTGAGGTTTAAAAAAGGTTTAATGTTAAAAACTTGCGAGTTCTTTCGAACCTACGACTTATAGGTTCATCATCAGGCACCAAAACTCGCGAGTTTAGCGAGTTTAGCGAGTTTAACTCGCTAAACTCGCGAGTTTCGCTAAACTCGCGAGTTTTGGTGCCTGATGATGAACTATATAAGTCGAATGAGGTTCGAAGAACTCGCAAGTTTTTAACATTAAACCTTTTTTAAACCTCAATGGAATGAGTTATTTGTGTCGTCATGGTTTTAACTGTGTATACTTTTGATACCGGTGATACGTCTTAGCTTCATTTAAGTGTTGTAATTGGTTTGAGCTAAAGTGTTCGTGCTTAGACAGCTATCTTCTTTATTTGTATAAACGTAATCAAATGATACCACATTACACAAATGATGTCTTAACGACACGAATAGAAAATATATATCTGAAACTGGTGCGCGCAGTACATAAAATACTTTTTCTACAAATCCTGCCGTTCACCAAAAGCATCCATGTCGATTCCATATCGAAAGGCATATAAAAGTCAATTTTACCCAAGAAAATGCTACTGTCTGTGCCGGAAGTTCCATAATAATTATTTATACTTTTGGAATCCACACATGCGGAGCACAGTTTGAATCATTTTATTCTGATGAAGAACTGGTATTTTTTTTTCGTAAGGCCTATACTTAATCTTCCGTTAAATATTTACAGCTCAGTTTCTTTTTACACACAGAGAACCTGAAGCAGAAATAGTCCAACTCGCTGAGCTGAGAACCGTAAGATAGCAGTATTCACTGCGTTGCAAGCGCTTATTGTGAGGTTAAAACCAAGGAGAAAATAGTGAAAACAGTAAAAGATAAACGTTCGTTTCTTAAGAATGAAAGTGTCTTTACTTCGCAAAAGGAATTATTCCTTTATATCAATAGCCTTTTCCATTTTCTGAAAAGTGGGTATGCTTCTCTTATCCTCTTTCAGTAGTATAATTTATAGTATTACTTCAGCAATTTTTCTGATATCCTGCAAATACAAATTATTCTCTTTTCAAGATATCCATCTTTGGTAAGACAAGGAGTAGGATTTGAAAATATTCCTTTCATCGCAAATATTAACGGTTACAGAATTTTTAAATTTAATATTAATATTTCCTGTTCTCTTGCCGTCATTTCAGCATCTTCAACCAAAAAAATGTATCTGTCGTATTCTGATGCACATTCCCACGATTACCTACTTTAGAAAAGCTATCCGAGCACACATATTTTGGGAAAAAGGTTTTGAATACTTTTTGACAACTAAAATTTTCAAACCCTCCTTTGTTGAAAACGAAAGGTCAACTTAGGATGGGAAACCTCTTAACGAATAGTTGTGTTCTAGTGCATACGAGGTGCAGAAATTATCCTCTCCGTTAAATTTTGATGTGTAGCATGATACACATTTATATGGAATTAAATATCGTGCTATTATACGGAATTGTTAAAACGGAGTAAAATTGCGTCGTTGACACTGAAATAGAGACGGTTTTACGTTTCTTTCAGAGGAAGGAATATGAGAAGAATTGATATCGTTTTGACTAATGCTCTGTGATTCCTCGATGTAAAAGGATGTTCTGGAATATGATGAAAACGATTAGTAAATCTGTATTTTGGAAGACTCAATTTGGAATTAAAGTAAGATCCCTTCTGATGGCATTACTATGTTCTACATGGTGTTTTGTGTCAGTATCGAAGGGACGAAAAGAACCAAATTTAAATTATCTAACATATAGTTTTCTATTAAGTAGCAATAATCTAGGTATGAAAATAAAAGCAATTTTAAAAATAATTTAGCCTGTTTCGTACTTGGAAATCTTTTCGGGAAGAGATGAAAAACATTTACCTGTAGGAGAATGAATTTCTTTTCTTGTAGTCGGATATGTTCCAGTTTCTGACATTGTGCGAACTGTGGGAAAGAAAGAACCAAACAAAACGAGTGTTACTACAAAACAAGAAGCATATATTCATTATAATGATTTTATTTTTACAACTGACACTGCAGTAAGACAAATTTACACATTTCATTTTACTGCCTCCTTTCATGATTCTTCAGGTGTAATAAATCCTGTTCCATTGCACAGATATTTCATGTAACGCGTCAAATTGCCATAATGTCGCAAAATTTTTTAACTTTCTTATGAATACATTGTGAGACGTGCGCATTCTGAAACTTGCTTTTGGTTTACGTTCTCTACAGTATGTTACAGGTTTTCAAGTTATTTTTAATACGGATAAAATTGATGAGCACTGTATTTGATATATAAATGAATATTTCGTGAGACGAAATATATTTCAGCGCAACATTAAGATATACTATACGATTATGTTTTTAGAGAGAGTTTCGCGATTGTTAGTTTTAGTCTGTAAAATAAAAATTTGTCATAACTGAAAGAAATAGAATGACAAAAACTCTTCTTTGTATTACCCTGTTTTCAAATTTAAGCACCAATAATCGAGACATGAAAACAGATAGAGGTCTTATTATTATTATAACTAAGAATTTCTTAATGTTTGACAATGTTTTGTAGAACACATGAAAAGCCTTTACCTGTAGGAGAACGAATTTCTATTTTGGTAGTCAAATAGGTTTCACTCTCTGACATTGTGCGAAGTGTTCCAAATAAAAAAGAACATAAATAAAACAAAGGTTGGTACGAATAAAAAGAACACATTCATTTTAAGGAAATTCGTTGTATATTTAATATTCTAGTAAAATAAAGCCATACATTTCCACCTCGGGCTATAAGAGAAGTGTGAAAAGTCCCCTAGTACACCACAGTCATTTCACGTTACGTATCAAACTTCCAAAGCACTCGAAAAATACAAAAGTTTCAGTTAAAATTTATAACCTGCGCATTTTAACTGTGTTACAGTTCTCAAGATTTGTGTTACAAAGGAAACATTTATAAGTACTATAATTAATACAGACATTTAACGTGGACCAGGATAATCAAACAGAGATCTTCGCTATTTCCACGTTTATAAGTGAGTCCCGGAAAAAATCTCATTGGCCGCCACCGGGAGTCGAACCCAGGGTCTTCCAGTTACTGGTTTCGACTCCTGGTGGCGGCCAATGAAAATTTTTCCGTGACTCACTTATAAACGTGGAAAGGGCGAAGATCTCTGTTTGATGTTCCTGGTCCACGTTAAATGTCTGTATTAATTATTCATTCGCCTTCTAATTATTTCTTCAGTTCCTGCTTACCATCTTTGGTGAATCCCCAGCATTGTGCGGGGCTCCAAGAAGCAACCTGCAAAATTGGCTGGGCAGTTAGCGTGTGTGAGTCTGGAGGAATTCGCGGCTGCTGTGGTGTAGCGGAAGCATATCCGGCGCGTAACTGTAATACCCTTGGTTCGACTCCCTGTGGCGGCCAATGATAATTTTTCAGTTACTCACTTATAAACGTGGAAAGAGCGAAGATCTTTGTTTGATATAAGTACTATATTTTAAATCCAACCAAATGATATTACACGACACGAAAGGAGTTTTAACGCAACGAATGGAATTCATGTATCTAAAACAGGTGCGTGCAGTACATAAAAGTATTATTTCTACATGTTATGCCGTTCGCCAAAAGCATCCATATCGATTCAGGATTGAAAGGCATAAAAAAGTCAATATTACCCAAGAAAATGCCACTGTGTGTGTCAGAAGTTTCATAATAAACCTTTATACTTTCGGAATCCACACGTGCGGAGCAGAGTCTGTATCATTTCTTTCTTGATGAAGAACGGGTATGTTTTTTTTAAGGCCTGTTCTTAATCTTCTGTTAAATATTTGCAGTTGAGTTTCTTTTTGAACACGGAGACTCAGTACCGTGAATAAGATCTGAGAAGAGAATTCTCACCGTAACGATGAAAACTGACGCAGAAATAGTCGAATTTGCTGACGTGAAAAACGTTTGATAATAATATTCACTGTTTTGCAATCGCTTATTGCGAGGTTGAAACGAAGGACAAAATGTGGAAAACAGTCGAAGATGAACGTTCTTTTCTTAAGAAGAAAGTGTTTTTACTACTCAAGAGAAATTATTCCTTTTATACAATAGCCATTAACATTTTCAGAAAAGTGGGTGCTCTCATCAGAAAATCCATAATTTTTTCGCGCAAATTTTCTGATTTCCTCCACATATATATCAATCTCCTATTAAAGATATCCACCTTTGTTAAGACAAAAAATTACAATTTGCTAATATTTCCTTCATTGCAAATCTTAACGCTTACAGAATTGTTTCATTCAGTACTAATATTTTCTCTTCTCTTGCCGGTTTTTCAATATCTTCAGCCATACAAATTGTCTCTGTTGGGTCCTGATTCACATTCCCAAGATTACCTACTTTAGAAAAGTTATGCGAGCACATGTATGTTGGGAAAAATATTTTGAATAATTATTCACAACTAAACTTTTCAAACCCTTTTTCGTTCAAAATAAAAGGCCAAATTAAGCCCGGAAGCTCCCTAACGAATAGCTGTGTTCTAGTGCAGACGAGGTGCACAAAACATTCCCTCAGTATGTTTGACTTTTGCTGTGTAACATACTACAGAACTATATATAGAATTGAATATCGTGCTATCAAACGTAATTGTTAAACCGTAATAAAATTCCGTCGTATATACTAAAACAGAGACGGTTTTAGGTACGTTTCACAGTAGCGACTATGAGATGAATTTATATCTTTTTGAAAAGTGCTCTGTCAATCCTAGATGGGAAAGGATGTTCTGCGATAGGCTGAAAACCATTCGTAAATCTGTTGCTTGGAGGTCTCACTTCAGAAATAAAGTAAGACCTGTCTCTGAAGGAATTACAATGTGCTACATAATTTTTGTTTCAGTATCGAAGTGATGAAAAGAACGAACTTCCGATTACCTAACATGTGATCTACTATTTTAAATAACAAAAATCAAGGTGTGAATACAAAAGTAAGTCCTAAAATGATTTAGCCTGTTTCATATTTGGAAATCTTTTGGGGCAAAGATGAAAAACATTTACCTGTAGGAGAATGAATTTCTTTTCTTGTAGTCGGATACGTTGCAGTTTCGGACATCGTGCGAACTGTAGGAAAGAAAGAACCAAACAAAAGTAGTGTTACTACAAAACAAAAAGCATATATTCATTATAATGATTTTATTTTTACAACCGATACTGCAGTAAGACAAGGTTACACATTTCATTCTACTATGTTCTGATTCTTCAGGTGTAATATGTGATGTGCCACCGCACAGATATTTCACGTAACACGTCAAATTTCCATAAAGTCGCAAAATTTTAAAACTTTCTTATGAATACATTCTGAGACTTGCGCATTCTGAAACTTCGTTTTATTGAGGTGCTCTACAGTTATGTTACGGATTTGAAGTTACTTTTAATACATATAACACTCATAAGATCTGTATTTTAAATTATATAAATAATTATACAATATCATTAGACGAAAGATATTTCAGCGCAATGGCAACTATAATATAGGATTAGGTTTTAAGTGGGAGTTTCGCGATTGTTATTTTTAGTCTGTAAAAAGAAATTTGTCATAATTAAAAGAAATAGAATGACAAAATTTCTTCAATCTGTTAACTTGTTTTCAAATTTAAGCACCAATAACTGAGACATGAAAAAAGAAAGAGGCCTTATAATCATTATAAACTAAGAATTTCTTAATGTTTGACACTGTTTTGTAGAACACATAAAACATTTTACCTGTAGGAGAATGAATTTCTACTTTCGTAGTCGGATAGGTTTCAGTCTCTGACATTGTGCGAACTGTACAAAATAAAAGAGAACAGAAATAAAACAAAGGTTGGTGCGAATGAAAAGGTAATCATCCATTTTAAGGAAATTCGTTTTACACTTAATATTTTAGTAAATCAAAGTTATACATTTCCACCTCGGGGTATGAAGGAAGTGTGGAAATCCCCTTAAGATACCACAGTAATTTCACGTTACAAATCAAACTTCCCAAGAACTCAAAAAGTGCAAAATGTTTAGTTAAAATTTTGTAACCTGCGCATTTTAACTGTGTTATAGTTCTGAAGATTTGTGTTATACAGAAAAGAATTATAAGTACTGTATTTGAAATCTAACCGAAATATATATCACACGACACACAAATGAGGCTTTAGCGCAACGAATAGAATGCATGTATTTAAAGCAGGTGCGTGCCGTACATAAAAATATTATTTCTACATATCATTACGTTTGCCAAAGCTATTCATGTCGATTCCGGATCGAAAGACATAAAATATTCAATTTTACCCAGGGAAATACCAATGTCTGTGCGAGAAATTCCATAATTTTCATTTATACTTTTGGAATCCATAAGTGCGGAACAGAGTTTCTATCATTTCATCGTATTCTTGATTTTCCGTAAAATACTTGCAGCTGAGTTTATCTCTGAACACTTACACTTATATTTGAGAGGAGAACTCTGACCGTAACGATGAAAGACTGACGCAGAAATAGTCGAAATCACTGACGGGGAAAACGTTAGATACGATTTTTTTTATTGAAGGTTTAACGACCACCGTGAGCTACTCAATGGGCTATGAGCAGTCGCCCGTTCCTAATTTAGGGTCAATGGTTCCAGGGAAGGGAGAGAGCCATTGCCGTAAGACAAACACAACATCCATGCCTCACCGGGATTCGAACCCAGATCCCGTTTGAACGAATGATCAGAGGCCGTCGCTTAGACCACTGCGCCACCGGGGCGGCAGATAACAATATTCCCTGTGCTGCAAGCGTTTCTTGTGAGGTTAAAACAAAGGAAAAAAATGTGGAAAACTTGCCAAAGGTGGACGTTCTTTCCTTAACAAGAAAGTGCTTTTACTTCTCAAGTGGAATTATTCTTTCATACCAATAGACATTTCGATTTTCAGAAAACTGGGTGACTTCTTATCCTCTTTCATTAGCATTAATCACAATTTTACTTGAGCAATTTTTCTGATATCCTGCAAGCATATATCAATCTGCTTTTCAAGATATCCATCTTTGCTAAGATATCCATCTTTTCAAGATATCCATCAATCTGCTTTTCAAGATATCCATCTATTCCTTGTCTTAACAAGGATAAGAATTTGCAAATATTCCCTTCATCGCAAATATAATCCCTTACCGAATTTTTACATTCAATACTAATATGTTCTCTTTTGTTGCCGTTATTTCAAAAACTTCAGCCATAAAATATGTCTCTGTTGGGTCCTGATTCACATACCCAAGATTACCTACTTTACAAAAGTTAACAGAGCAGACGGATGTTGTGAAACAGATTTTGAATACTTCTTTTTCACAACTAAAAGTGCCAAACCCTTTGTTTTGTTGTAAATAAAAGGCCAAATTAGGATTGGAAGTTCCCTAACGAAAAACTGTGTTCTAGTGCAAACGACGCGCATAAAACCAAACGTCTTTCAGTATGTTTTAATTGTGCACTGTAAAATGATTTAGAACTATATGGGATTGAATACCGTCCTATCAAACGTAATTGTTAAGGCGTAGGATAATTTCGTCGTAGACACTGAAACAGGGATGGTTTTAGGTACGTTTCAGAGGAGCGATTATGAGAAGAATATGATATCGTTTTGACAAATGCTCTGTCATTCTTCGATGTGAAAGAGTATTCTAGAATGGGCTGAAAACCATTCGCAAATCAGTAGCTCAAAGGTCTCACTTCTGAAATAAAGTAAGACGCCCCATAAAAGGAATTAGTATGTGTTCCATAGTTTTTTGTTTCAGTATCGAAGGGATAAAAGAACGGAATTCCAATTACCTATCATGTGGTTTTCTATTTTAGATAGCAATAAAGAAAGTGTGAATATAAAATCAAGTCATAAAAGAATTTACCTCGTTTTATATTTGGAAATATTTTGGGGAAAAATGAAAAACATTTACCTGTAGGAGAATGAATTTCTATTCTTGTAGTCGGATATGTTGCAGTTTCTGACATCGTGCGAACTGTAGTAAAGAAGGAACGAAAGAAAAGGAGTTTTATTACAAAACAAAAAGTATACATTCACTCTAATGATTTTATTTTTACAACCGATACTGAAGAAAGACAAATTTCAACATTTCATTCGACTGCCTCCTGTCATGTTTCTTGAGGTGTAAAAATCATGTGTCACCGTACAGATATTTCATGTAACGCGTCAAATTTCCATAAATGCGCAAAAAGTTTAATTTTTCTCATGAATACTTTCTAAGACTTGCGCATTCTGAAACTTTGTTAAGGTGCTCTACAGTTATGTTATGGTTTTGAAGTTAGTTTTAATACAGATAACACTCATGAGCACTGTATTTGAAACTATATAAATAAATATTTCATCAGACGAAAGATATTTCAGCACAATGGTAACATATAATGTACGATTATGTTTTTAGTGAGAGCTCTGCGACTGTGATTTTTAGTCTGTAAAAGGAAATTTGACTTAATCGAAAGAAATAGAATGACAAAATTTCTTCTATCTATTGGCCTGTTTTTAAATTTAAGCACCGATAACTGAGACATGGAAAAAGAAAGAAGACTCATTATTATTTTAAACAAAGAATGTCTTCTTAATATTTGACAATATTTTGTAGAACACATGAAAAACCTTTACCTGTAGGAGAATGAATTTCTATTTTCGTAGTCGGATAGGTTTCAGTCTCTGACATTGTGCGAACTGTACAAAATAAAAGAGAACAGAAATAAAACAAAGGTTGGTAGGAATGAACAAGTAATCATCCATTTTAAGGAAATTCGTTTTACACTCTAATATTTTAGTAAATCAAGTTATACGTTCCCACTTCGGGCTATACAGAAATATTAAAATTCCCTGAGGATGACATATTCATTTTACGTTACGTATCAAATTCCCAGAGAACTCGAAAATTGCCGATATTTCAGGTAAAAATTTTAAAAACTGAGCATTTTAACTCTATTACAGTTCTGAAGAACTGTGGTGTATAGAAAACATTTATAAATTCTATATTTTAAACGTAATCAGATATGATGAAGAGACTATCGTGCTGATTGATACACAAATAAAGACGATAGGTGTCTCAGCACGAACACTTTAGCTCAAACCAATTACAACACTTAAATGAAGCTAAGACGTATCACCGGTATCAAAAGTATACACAGTTAAAACCATGACGACACAAATAACTCATTCCATTGAGGTATTTGTGTCGTCATGGTTTTAACTGTGTATACTTTGATACCAGTGATACGTCTTAACTTCATTTAAGTGTTGTAATTGGTTTGAGCTAAAGTGTTCGTGCTTAGACAACTATCTTCTTTATTTGTATAAACGTAATCAAATGATACCACATTACACAAATGATGTCTTAACGACACGAATAGAAAACATATATCTGAAACTGGTGCGCGCAGTACATAAAATACTTTTTCTACAAATCCTGCCGTTCACCAAAATCATCCATGTCGATTCCATATCGAAAGGCATATAAAAGTCAATTTTACCCAAGAAAATGCTACTGTCTGTGCCGGAAGTTCCATAATAATTATTTATACTTTTGGAATCCACACATGCGGAGCACAGTTTGAATCATTTTATTCTGATGAAGAACTGGTATTTTTTTTTCGTAAGGCCTATACTTAATCTTCCGTTAAATATTTGCAGCTCAGTTTCTTTTTACACACAGAGAACCTGAAGCAGAAATAGTCCAACTCGCTGAGCTGAGAACCGTAAGATAGCAGTATTCACTGCGTTGCAAGCGCTTATTGTGAGGTTAAAACCAAGGAGAAAATAGGGAAAACAGTCAAAGATAAACGTTCGTTTCTTAAGAATGAAAGTGTCTTTACTTCGCAAAAGGAATTATTCCTTTATATCAATAGCCTTTTCCATTTTCTGAAAAGTGGGTATGCTTCTCTTATCCTCTTTCAGTAGTATAATTTATAGTATTACTTCAGCAATTTTTCTGATATCCTGCAAATACAAATCATTCTCTTTTCAAGATATCCATCTTTGGTAAGACAAGGAGTAGGATTTGAAAATATTCCTTTCATCGCAAATATTAACGGTTACAGAATTTTTAAATTTAATATTAATATTTCCTGTTCTCTTGCCGTCATTTCAGCATCTTCAACCAAAAAAATGTATCTGTCGTATTCTGATGCACATTCCCAAGATTACCTACTTTAGAAAAGCTATCCGAGCACACATATTTTGGGAAAAAGGTTTTGAATACTTTTTGACAACTAAAATTTTCAAACCCTCCTTTGTTGAAAACGAAAGGTCAACTTAGGATGGGAAACCTCTTAACGAATAGTTGTGTTCTAGTGCATACGAGGTGCAGAAATTATCCTCTCCGTTAAATTTTGATGTGTAGCATGATACACATTTATATGGAATTAAATATCGTGCTATTATACGGAATTGTTAAAACGGAGTGAAATTGCGTCGTTGACACTGAAATAGAGACGGTTTTACGTTTCTTTCAGAGGAATGAATATGAGAAGAATTGATATCGTTTTGACTAATGCTCTGTGATTCCTCGATGTAAAAGGATGTTCTGGAATATGATCAAAACGATTAGTAAATCTGTATTTTGGAAGACTCAATTTGGAATTAAAGTAAGATCCCTTCTGATGGCATTACTATGTTCTACATGGTGTTTTGTGTCAGTATCGAAGGGACGAAAAGAACCAAATTTAAATTATCTAACATATAGTTTTCTATTAAATAGCAATAATCTAGGTATGAAAATAAAAGCAATTTTAAAATAATTTAGCCTGTTTCGTACTTGGAAATCTTTTCGGGAAGAGATGAAAAACATTTACCTGTAGGAGAATGAATTTCTTTTCTTGTAGTCGGATATGTTCCAGTTTCTGACATTGTGCGAACTGTGGGAAAGAAAGAACCAAACAAAACGAGTGTTACTACAAAACAAGAAGCATATATTCATTATAATGATTTTATTTTTACAACCGACACTGCAGTAAGACAAATTTACACATTTCATTTTACTGCCTCCTTTCATGATTCTTCAGGTGTAATAAATCCTGTTCCATTGCACAGATATTTCATGTAACGCGTCAAATTGCCATAATGTCGCAAAATGTTTTAACTTTCTTATGAATACATTGTGAGACTTGCGCATTCTGAAACTTGCTTTTGGTTTACGTTCTCTACAGTATGTTACAGGTTTTCAAGTTATTTTTAATACGGATAAAATTGATGAGCACTGTATTTGATATATAAATGAATATTTCGTGAGACGAAATATATTTCAGCGCAACATTAAGATATACTATACGATTATGTTTTTAGAGAGAGTTTCGCGATTGTTAGTTTTAGTCTGTAAAATAAAAATTTGTCATAACTGAAAGAAATAGAATGACAAAAACTCTTCTTTGTATTACCCTGTTTTCAAATTTAAGCACCAATAATCGAGACATGAAAACAGATAGAGGTCTTATTATTATTATAACTAAGAATTTCTTAATGTTTGACAATGTTTTGTAGAACACATGAAAAGCCTTTACCTGTAGGAGAACGAATTTCTATTTTGGTAGTCAAATAGGTTTCACTGTCTGACATTGTGCGAAGTGTTCCAAATAAAAAAGAACATAAATAAAACAAAGGTTGGTACGAATAAAAAGAACACATTCATTTTAAGGAAATTCGTTGTATATTTAATATTTTAGTAAAATAAAGCCATACATTTCCACCTCGGGCTATAAGAGAAGTGTGAAAAGTCCCTTAGCACACCACAGTCATTTCACGTTACGTATCAAACTTCCAAAGCACTCGAAAAATACAAAAGTTTCAGTTAAAATTTATAACCTGCGCATTTTAACTGTGTTACAGTTCTCAAGATTTGTGTTACAAAGGAAACATTTATAAGTACTATAATTAATACAGACATTTAACGTGGACCAGGATAATCAAACAGAGATCTTCGCTATTTCCACGTTTATAAGTGAGTCCCGGAAAAATCTCATTGGCCGCCACCGGGAGTCGAACCCAGGGTCTTCCAGTTACTGGTTTCGACTCCTGGTGGCGGCCAATGAAAATTTTTCCGTGACTCACTTATAAACGTGGAAAGAGCGAAGATCTCTGTTTGATGTTCCTGGTCCACGTTAAATGTCTGTATTAATTATTCATTCGCCTTCTAATTATTTCTTCAGTTCCTGCTTACCATCTTTGGTGAATCCCCAGCATTGTGCGGGGCTCCAAGAAGCAACCTGCAAAATTGGCTTGGCAGTTAGCGTGTGTGAGTCTGGAGGAATTCGCGGCTGCTGTGGTGTAGCGGAAGCATATCCGGCGCGTAACTGGAATACCCTTGGTTCGACTCCCTGTGGCGGCCAATGAGAATTTTTCCGTGACTCACTTATAAACGTGGAAAGAGCGAAGATCTTTGTTTGATATAAGTACTATATTTTAACTCTAACCAAATGATATTACACGACACGAAAGGAGTTTTAACGCAACGAATGGAATTCATGTATCTAAAACAGGTGCGTGCAGTACATAAAAGTATTATTTCTACATGTTATGCCGTTCGCCAAAAGCATCCATATCGATTCAGGATTGAAAGGCATATAAAAGTCAATATTACCCAAGAAAATGCCACTGTGTGTGTGTCAGAAGTTTCATAATAAACATTTATACTTTCAGAATCCACACGTGCGGAGCAGAGTCTGTATCATTTCTTTCTTGATGAAGAACGGGTATGTTTTTTTAAGGCCTGTTCTTAATCTTCTGTTAAATATTTGCAGTTGAGTTTCTTTTTGAACACGGAGACTCAGTACCGTGAATAAGATCTGAGAAGAGAATTCTCACCGTAACGATGAAAACTGACGCAGAAATAGTCGAATTTGCTGACGTGAAAAACGTTTGATAATAATATTCACTGTTTTGCAATCGCTTATTGCGAGGTTGAAACGAAGGACAAAAGGTGGAAAACAGTCGAAGATGAACGTTCTTTTCTTAAGAAGAAAGTGTTTCTACTACTCAAGAGAAATTATTCCTTTCTTACCAATAGCCATTACCATTTTCAGAAAAGTGGGTGCTCTCATCAGTAAAATCCATAATCTTTTTCGCGCAAATTTTCTGATGTCCTCCAAATATATATCAATCTCCTATTAAAGATATCCACCTTTGTTAAGACAAAGAATTACAATTTGCTAATATTTCCTTCATTGCAAATCTTAACGCTTACAGAATTGTTTCATTCAGTACTAATATTTTCTCTTCTCTTGCCGGTTTTTCAATATCTTCAGCCATACAAAATGTCTCTGTTGGGTCCTGATTCACATTCCCAAGATTACCTACTTTAGAAAAGTTATGCGAGCACACGTATGTTGGGAAAAATATTTTGAATAATTATTCACAACTAAACTTTTCAAACCCTTTTTCGTTCAAAATAAAAGGGAAATTAAGCCCGGAAGCTCCCTAACGAATAGCTGTGTTCTAGTGCAGACGAGGTGCACAAAAAATTCCCTCAGTATGTTTGACTTTTGCTGTGTAACATACTACAGAACTATATATAGAATTGAATATCGTGCTATCAAACGTAATTGTTAAAGCGTAATAAAATTCCGTCGTATATACTAAAACAGAGACGGTTTTAGGTACGTTTCACAGTAGCGACTATGAGATGAATTTATATCTTTTTGAAAAGTGCTCTGTCAATCCTAGATGGGAAAGGATGTTCTGCAATAGGCTGAAAACCATTCGTAAATCTGTTGCTTGGAGGTCTCACTTCAGAAATAAAGTAAGACCCGTCTCTGAAGGAATTACAATGTGCTACATAATTTTTGTTTCAGTATCGAAGTGATGAAAAGAACGAACTTCCGATTACCTAACATGTGATCTACGATTTTAAATAACAAAAATCAAGGTGTGAATACAAAAGTAAGTCCTAAAATGATTTAGCCTGTTTCATATTTGGAAATCTTTTGGGGCAAAGATGAAAAACATTTACCTGTAGGAGAATGAATTTCTTTTCTTGTAGTCGGATACGTTGCAGTTTCGGACATCGTGCGAACTGTAGGAAAGAAAGAACCAAACAAAAGTAGTGTTACTACAAAACAAAAAGCATATCTTCATTATAATGATTTTATTTTTACAACCGATACTGCAGTAAGACAAGGTTACACATTTCATTCTACTATGTTCTGATTCTTCAGGTGTAATATATAATGTGCCACCGCACAGATATTTCACGTAACACGTCAAATTTCCATAAAGTCGCAAAATTGTTAAACTTTCTTATGAATACAGTCTGAGACTTGCGCATTCTGAAACTTCGTTTTATTAAGGTGCTCTACAGTTATGTTACGGATTCGAAGTTACTTTTAATACATATAACACTCAAAAGATCTGTATTTTAAATTATATAAATAACTATACAATATCATTGGACGAAAGATATTTCAGCGCAATGGCAACTATAATATACGATTATGTTTTTAGTGGGTGTTTCGCGATTGTTATTTTTAGTCTGTAAAAAGAAATTTGTCATAATTAAAAGAAATAGAATGACAAAATTTCTTTAATCTGTTAACTTGTTTTCAAATTTAAGCACCAATAACTGAGACATGAAAAAAGAAAGAGGCCATATAACCATTATAAACTAAGAATTTCTTAATGTTTGACACTGTTTTGTAGAACACATGAAAAATTTTACCTGTAGGAGAATGAATTTCTATTTTCGTAGTCGGATAGGTTTCAGTCTCTGACATTGTGCGAACTGTACAAAATAAAAGAGAACAGAAATAAAACAAAGATTGGTACGAATGAAAAGGTAATCATCCATTTTAAGGAAATTCGTTTTACACTTAATATTTTAGTAAATCAAAGTTATACATTTCCACCTCGGTGTATGAAGGAAGTGTGAAAAGCCCCATAAGATACCACAGTAATTTCACGTTACGAATCAAACTTCCCAAGAACTCAAAAAGTGCAAAATGTTTGGTTAAAATTTTGTAACTTGCGCATTTTAACTGTGTTACAGTTCTGAAGATTTGTGTTATACAGAAAAGAATTATAAGTACTGTATTTGAAATCTAACCGAAATATATCACACGACACACAAATGAGGCTTTAGCGCAACGAATAGAATGCATGTATCTGAAGCAGGTGTGTGCCGTACATAAAAATAATATTTCTACATATCATTACGTTCGCCAAAGCTATCCATGTCGATTCCGGTGTAACGTACCAGGAGATGTGACGTACCTGCCAGAAGGACGCACACGACATAAAGGCAGATAGGAATCAGAATAAAACGTCCGCGTAGCTTAATTTGTAGAGCAACTTATTCCGGAGTGAGTGGACCCAGGTTCGAACCCCGGCGCGGATAAAAATGACGGAGAAATTCAATTCGTTATAATGGCGCCCGAACTATCCAGATGACCCGACCGTTCAGAATTTCGCATTGGTGTGATGTTATTTCCACACCGCGAGATAGGAAAAATAAGAGAATCCTTTCTCCAGCACTTCGAAAAAAAAAAAAAAAAAAATAAGGGGAAGATGATGTAACGTACCAGGAGATGTGACGTACCTGCCAGAAGGACGCACACGACATAAAGGCAGATAGGAATCAGAATAAAACGTCCGCGTAGCTTAATTGGTAGAGCAACTTATTCCGGAGTGAGTGGACCCAGGTTCGAACCCCGGCGCGGATAAAAATGACGGAGAAATTCACTTCGCTTCGTTATACCGGATCGAAAGACATAAAATATTCAATTTTACCCAAGGAAATACCACTGTCTGTGCGAGAAATTCCATAATTTTCATTTATACTTTTGGAATCCGTAAGTGCGGAACAGAGTCTCTATCATTTCATCGTATTCTTGATTTTCCGTTACATACTTGCAGCTGAGTTTATCTCTGAACACTTACACTTATCTTTGAGAAGAGAACTCTGACCATAACGATGAAAGACTGACGCAGAAATAGTCGAATTCACTGACGGGGAAAACGTTAGATACGATTTTTTTTATTGAAGGTTTAACGACCACCGTGAGCTACTCAATGGGCTATGAGCAGTCGCCCGTCCCTAATTTAGGGTCAATGGTTCCAGGGAAGGGAGAGAGCCATTGCCGTAAGACAAACACAACATCCATGCCTCACCGGGATTCGAACCTGGATCCCGTTCGAACGAATGATCAGAGGCCATCGCTTAGACCTCTGCGCCACCGGGGCGGCAGATAACAATATTCCCTGTGCTGCAAGCGTTTCTTGTGAGGTTAAAACAAAAGAAAAAATGTGGAAAACTTGCCAAAGATGGACGTTCTTTCCTTAACAAGAAAGTGCTTTTACTTCTCAAGTGGAATTATTCCTTTATACCAATAGACATTTCCATTTTCAGAAAACTGGGTGACTTCTTATCCTTTTTCATTAGCATTAATCACAATTTTACTTGAGCAATTTTTCTGATATCCTGCAAGCATATATCAATCTGCTTTTCAAGATATCCATCTTTGCTAAGATATCCATCAATCTGCTTTTCAAGATATCCATCTATTCCTTGTCTTTACAAGGATAAGGATTTGGAAATATTGCCTTCATCACAAAAATAATCCCTTACCGAATTTTTACACACAATACTAATATGTTTTCTTTTGTTGCCGTTATTTCAGAAACCTCAGCCATAAAATATGTCTCTGTTGGGTCCTGATTCACATACCCAATATTACCTACTTTACAAAAGTTAACAGAGCAGACGGATGTTGTGAAACAGATTTTTTTGAATACTTCTTTTTCATAACTAAAAGTGCCAAACCCTTTGTTTTGTTGCAAATAAAAGGCCAAATTAGGATTGGAAGTTCCCTAACGAAAAACTGTGTTCTAGTGCAAACGACGCGGATAAAAAGTTCTCTCAGTATGTTTGAATTGTGCACTGTAACATGATTTAGAACTATAGGGGATTGAATATCGTCCTATCAAACGTAATTGTTAAAGGCGTTGTAAAATTTCGTCGTAGACACTGAAACACGGATGGTTTTAGGTACGTTTCAGAGGAGCGATTATGAGAAGAATTGATAGCGTTTTGACAAATGCTCTGTCATTCTTCGATGTGAAAGGGTGTTCTAGAATGGGCTGAAAACCATTCGCAAATCAGTAGCTCGAAGGTCTCACTTCTGAAATAAAGTAAAACGCCCCATGAAAGGGATTAGTATGTGTTCCATAGTTTTTTGTTTCAGTATCGAAGGGATTAAAGAACGGAATTCCAATTACCTATCATGTGGTTTTCTATTTTAGATAGCAATAAAAAGTGTGAATATAAAAGCAAGCCTTAAAAGGATTTACCTTGTTTTATATTTGGAAATATTTTGGGGAAAAATGAAAAACATTTACCTGTAGGAGAATGAATTTCTATTCTTGTAGTGGGATATGTTGCAGTTTCTGACATCGTGCGAACTTTAGTAAAGAAAGAACCAAACAAAAGGAGTTTTATTACAAAACAAAAAGTACACATTCACTCTAATGATTTTATTTTTACAACCGATACTGAAGAAAGACAAATTTCCACATTTCATTGTACTGCCTCCTGTCATGTTTCTTGAGGTGTAAAAATCATGTGTCACCGTACAGATATTTCATGTATCGCGTTAAATTTCCATAAAGGCGCAAAAAGTTTAATTTGTCTCATGAATATTTTCTAAGACTTGCGCATTCTGAAACTTTGTTAAGGTGCTCTACAGTTATGTTATGGTTTTGAAGTTAGTTTTAATACAGATAACACTCATGAGCACTGTATTTGAAACTATATGCATAAATATTTCATCAGACGAAAGATATTTCAGCACAATGGTAAGATATAATGTACGATTATGTTTTTAGTGAGAGCTCTGCGACTGTGATTTTTAGTCTGCAAAAGGAAATTTGACTTAATCGAAAGAAATAGAATGACAAAATTTCTTCTATCTATTGACCTGTTTTTAAATTTAAGCACCGATAACTCAGACATGGAAAAAGAAAAAAGACTCATTATTATTTTAAACAAAGAATGTCTTCTTAATATTTGGCAATTTTTTGTAGAACACATGAAAAACCTTTACCTGTAGGAGAATGAATTTCTATTTTCGTAGTCGGATAGGTTGCACTCTCTGACATTGTGCGAAGTGCTCAAAATAAAAACGAACAGAAATAAAACAAAGGTTGGTACGAATGAAAAAGAAATAATTTATTTTAAGGAAATTCGTTGTACACTTAATATTTTAGTAAAACAAAGTTATACATTTCCATCTCGGGCTATAAAGGAAGTATGGTAATCCCCTTAGCATATCACAGTCATTTTGCGTTACGTATAAAACTTGCAGAGAACTCGAAAAAGGGAAAAGTTTCGGTTAAAATTTAATACATGCGCATTTCAACTGTGTTACAGTTCTGAAGATTTTGTGGTATACAGAAAACATTTATAAGTACTATATTTAAAATCTAACTAAAGAATATCACAGGACACGAAAGTGGTTTTTACGCAACGAATAGAATGCATGTATCTAAAACAGGTGCGTGCAGTACATAAAAGTATTATTTCTATATATCATACCGTTCGCCAAAAGCATCCATGTCAATTCAGGAACGACAGGCATATAAAATTCAATTTTACCCACGAAAATGCCACTGTCTGTGTCAGAAGTTCCATAATAATCATTTATACTTTTGGAATCCATACGTTCGGAGCAGAATCTGTATCATTTCATTCTTGATTAAGAACGGGTATGTTTTTTTCGTAAAGCCTATTCTTAATCTTCCATCAAATACTTGCAGTTAAGTTTCTGTTTGAACACGGAGACTCAGTATCGCGAATATAATTTGAGAATAGAATTATCACCGTAACGATGAAAAACTGACGCAGAAATAGTGGAATTCTCTGACGTGAAAAACGTTAGATAACAATATTCATGTTTTGTAAGTGCTTATTGTGACGTTAAAGCGAAGGACAAAATGTGGAAAACAGTCAAAGATGACCGTTCTTTTCTTAAGAAGCAAGTGCTTTTTTACTACTCAAGAGACCAGTCTGTCGGATACCGTACCGGGGAGCGAGTTGTGTGTGATTTGGCTGAGCTTTACTGCGCTGCTTTAGCAGAACTGACGATCTTGGGCGCAAGAGAGTGATTCATTCCTCTCTCGCGTTTTTCTTTTGAGATTTTTCTCCTTCACGTTGATTCAAAATCAGAGCACTGTCACGGACTTAGAATGAACACGCCCTTCTTAAGGCAAAGTCCCGTGTCAGCCTACACAAGTCGTTAGTATCAGATTGCGGTTACGTCGACGTCGTGCCGGTTCGACTAGTGTTAGGACTCCTTGATCGAACACTTGGCCAAAGCCCGCGCGTCCGGCTTTCTGAGTATTGGTTTGAGTGGGAGAACCCTATGGTGCCCACTCAGCACTTAGAAAAGTTTTGCTTCTGTGATCGGTTCTCTCACCCAGAGATGCCTCCTGCAAAAGAGAAGAAAAAGTCTAGGAAGGACTCCAAGCTAACCAAAGAGGTGGTTATTCCGTTTGATAGGGTGTGGGACCAGCAGGCAACCCACGGAGCTGGAGTTCCTTTTCCCTACCCATCTCGGGTGAAAGGGGGTCACCCTTCTGCCCTTCGAAGATTCCTTTGAAGGTCAACCGTGACCCCATGAGTAGTAGATTGGACAATCCTGATGAGTTCGTTGATAGGATCTGTGAGTTGGTGACGGAAGTGGAGGTCGTCCTGCAGGAAAACTCCCAACCCGAGCACCGATCCTCTGCCGGAAGCATTAGGGCACTTCTGGCACAAATCACAGATACCTGTGCCAAACAGGGCATCAAGGTTGCCAGCACAAATCACTGATGCCTGTGACAAACAGGGTATCAAAGTTGCCACTCTCGAAGCGAGACTGCAACAGGTTGAAGCAGTAAGGGAGCCAAAGGACATTTCCTATGCCGCAGCGGTTACGAAGGTGGCAAAGGCAGTGCCTGGGCCGGCACTCGCCCCACGAAAAAAGAAGGTGGTGTTAGACAAGAGGCACGTCCTCTTGGTCTATCCCACCGATGACTTGCAGTCCTCGGATGACACCAAGAAAGCCATCTAATCCGCAGCGAATCCGTCGAAGCTGCAGATTGGGTCAAAGGTGTCAGGAAGGTGCGTAAGGGAGAGTTGGCGGTCGAGTGTTCGAAGCATGAGGACCTAGTCCGCCTGGAAGAAGAGTTGTGGAGCAATCCCCTGACTAGTGATAGCACCCACTCAAAAACCCTTCAAAAGCGACTCCCGCGTCTAATTGTGTATGGCTTTGACGTGGAGGTCTCGCGGAAGGACTTTGAGGCCGGGGTAAAGGAGAAACACCCCGACCTCGAAGGGGGCATCTCGGCGAAATACGCCATCAAGGCCAAAGGGGTAAGACCCACTGGGTGGTGGAGGCCGAATACCTGGTCTACAAAATGCTTATTAAGCGAGGAAGACAGAACTTGGGTTGGTCTCTCCTGCGCTTAAAGGAGTTTATTCGGCAAGTCCAATGCTTCCGTTGCAACGGCTTCCGCCACTTCAAGAGTGGTTGCAATGAAGCAGAAGACAAGTGTGGTGAAACAGGTCACCGGTACAAAGATTGCACTGCTGCTCCAAAGTGCAATAACTGTGCTACCGTTATCGCACGGTTCAAGACGAAACTGGACACAGCCCACTCCAGCTTCAGCAAGACTTGTCCTTCTCTCATCAGAGAGCTGGAGCAGCAGAAAAGCCGGATTAATTATGGCTGACCGACTTAGGACAAGCATAAGTGTACTTCAACTGAATGCTTACCATGCGAGAGCCGCAACAGGACAGATCCTCAGGACTGCCAGTGATGTTGCTGGAAGTGCAGGCACTTCCAGGAACCTTCCCATTCCCATGGTAGGGTGATGGGGTTTCCCAACTCTTCACGGAGGTACTGCTCTCGGTGCGTAAAACCAATGGTAGCCACAGTCGTTCTTGACCCAGACCTGGAGGCTCTGGAGTTAGAATGCACATCTAATGCGGTGGCACTAGGCATAGAGAGGGGTACAGAAAAAATATTGCTAATTAACGCATACTGTTTACCATCCGATGTTCTCTCGGACGTGCTAAACTCCATTTCTCGTCTGCTGGATTCCCACCCTCAGTGCGAGACTATAATTGCAGGCGATTTCAATGCTAAAATTCCCCTCGGGGTGGTGGGGGGGGGGAGGGTAGAGATCCGGACGAAGACGGGCAATGTAGTGAGCTTCCTTCTGGACTTACTCATTTCGTCAGATCTGACGATCCGGAAAGATCCCGACAGTATCCCCACGTTCCAAGGTTCTCCAGTGATGTCATGATTCAACATCACCCTCACGAAGACATCGGTCCTCACCTTCCTCCAGAACTGGCAGGTTCTGGACGATGTGAGCTGCAGCGACCACCTTGCAATATCCTACAAGGTAGGGATTGAGAAAACTGGGAAAAAAACCAAAGTTGAGGTTCAACGTTCGGAACCTCAGATGGTCGAACCTCAAGGGCCGACCATCCGATCTGCTTATAGACAGAAGTTCAACAAATCTAGAGGAGATAGATGGACTAATTGAATAGTTCGGTCATCTAGCCAACGAGACATTGCGAAGGTTGCAGGAAAGCGGGGGGTAGGGCAAGACCCCTTGCTTCTCTGGTGGTCGGAAAATCTGAGCCTTCTGCGAGGGAAGGCCAGATGCGGCAGGCGAAGAATGCAACGAGAGAGATTTGACCCAGACTGGATGAAACGCCTGAAAAGGGAATACAATCTCTCCAACGCTACATGCCGAAAAGCAATGATAGCATCGAAGATAGAATACTGCAGACAGTTCTGCAAGACTACCCCTGTCGGGATACCGTACAAGGTAGCAAAGGGCTCCCCTGGCCCACTGTTATTGGATTTCGTCAGAAGAGACAGTGGCACCAACACCGACATTCTGCAAGACACAGTGGAAGTGCTCTTAAGGCACCACTTCCCGGTCGATGAGGAGTCGAGAGACTCCCCCGATCAAAGATCGATCATAAAAAGTGCAGAGATCCACCAGACACGGACGACGATCCGCCGTTAACGGAGGCAGAGATAAGTGCCGCAATCAACAGCCTTAACAAAGGTAAGGCACCAGGCATTAATGAGTTGGACTTCATGGTCATCAGAGAGGTGTTTCTAGCCAACCCGGGGTACTTTGTCGTCCTGCTGAATAAATGCCTAGAACGAGGATGTTTCCCATAAATGTGGAAGACAGCGTTGCACGTCCTGTTCAGTAAGAAAAATGAGAGCTGAGCAGACCCCACAGCCTGTAGGCCAATTTACCTGCTAACAGCTTGGAGTAAGGTGCTGGAAAAGGTCCTTGTGACCCGTGCAACCCATTACCTAGTCGGCCTAGGTAAGCTCTCCAGCCGCCAATTCAGATTCACGCCAGAGCGGTGTACCGGATAAACGCTGGTCAGCCTTGCCAAGCAGGTAAAGCTTAATCGAGAACAGGGAAAGCACACCTGCTTAGTGTCCTTGGACGTGCGGGGCGGGGGCGCCTTCAAAAACGTCTGGTGGCCACTGGTGTTTGACCGTCTGAAAAGACTTGGTATCTCCAGGAATCTGTTGCTGCTTATGAGTGATTTCCTCTCGCATAGATGGGTAGAGTTTGAGGTAGGCGATGAGATTTACAATAGGGAGTACACAATAGGGTGCCCTCCGGGCTCTTGATCGGGCACCTTGTGGTGGAATGTGGTGGCATACACGGCATTTGCGCTTCCGCTGGAAGACGGGGTGCAGCTGCAGGCCTACGCAGATGACCTCCTACTTCTGGTATCCGCGTCTGGTAAACACGTGATTGAGCAGAAGGTACACACCGCTCTTTCACAGCTCAGCAGTTGGAGCAAGGAATGTAAGCTCTGCTTCGCTCCCGAAAAGACGACACTGTTGCTTTTTGCCAAGAAGGGGAACTGGTCACTCCCCCTAAGTGTCACTTCAATGGCATACCATCAAAGCGGTGAGGGAGATGCGGTACCTAGTAGTCATCCTAGATACCAGGCTGTCGGGGCTCCCTCACCTTCGTTTCTTGAGAAATAGATGTACCAGCATCCTTAATAAAGTCAATAAGATGCGGCTGACTGGGCCAGCTAAAAATGTACTCTGTAAACGTGGGGTAGAGCGCATGGTAACATATGCGTTTTCCGCCTGGTAGTCGGATACCGTTAGAATGCGAAACGGTTTAAATCAAATTCAGCGATGAGCGATACTGGGCATTACCAGGTGTTTCCGCGCGTCCTCCACAGCAGTGCTGCAAGTGCTGGCTGGTTGTGAACCGGCAGATTTGGTAGTAGCGAGGAAGCGGCAATGCAGACCCTCTGCTACGGGGATGACGTATCTCTTCTCGGACACCAGTATCGGTCGTCCGAGGTAGAATGAGTGAGAATTGACTGGGATTGCCACCCGGCCAATGAGCTACATCTGACTTGGGACAATTCTCTCCCCACAGGACAGGGGAAGGAACTGTTCACGGACGGTTCCAAGATAGGTGGTTTTATTGGCCCGGGGTTCTGTGAGTGTTCGGATGGCAACGAGACTCACGCGGAACGAGTAAAACTATAGTCCAATTCCTCTGTCTTTCAAGCAGAACTGTTGGCGATAATGGGGGCTCTCCATCAGCAGCGAACGGACATGTAGCATTTTTTCAGACAGCCAAGCGGCTCTGAAAGCGCTTGGTCAATTCGGGAGTAAGACTCCCCTTGTCGGAGAGATAGAAGCGCTACTAAAGACTGCAGGAAGTATGTTGGTTTCTTTCCACTGGATCCGAAGCCATGTTGGTACGGTTGGAAATGAATGTGCGGACCAGCTAGCGAAGGAAGGTGCTGGAAAAGAGGGTATAGACTTTCAGATGCGGACGCCGTTGCAAAGCGTTCGGACACAACTATAAAAAATCCACATTAGTGGAGTGGCAGCAAAGAAGGGATGAAGGGAATTCGGGCAGAAGAACACGCCGTATACTCTCCAGAATCTCGATTAGGCGCATTGAGAGTAATGGGTCCCTCAATCAGGTACTAACCGGCAATTACGTATCGCCGGAGTACTTCCTTAGATTCGCAGTAAGGAAACGAGTGTGCAGCTATGCTGCCCAAACTGCAGATGTCGCACACATGATTCTTGAATGTGTTGTTCTCCGAGCTAAGAGAAGAACTTTGGTGCCAGAATTGACAAAGACGAGGGAATTCTCGATCCTGTCGCGTACCCCAGAGCGAGGCAGGGGATCATAGAGTTGGTCAAGCACCTGATAGAGCAGCAGACGGTCTACCTAATTGAGGGGTGACCACAGAAGGTAGAAGATAGAAGAAGGATGAAGACGGAGAAGGGGAACTGATGTCTCAGGCCCACAGTCATCACCGCAGAACTGGACCTAGTCATGCGGCAGTGCAAGTATCAGTGTAAATAGTTTCAATGCTATTTTGGTGTGAGAGAGCTCTTTGAAAAAAGGATTCATTTCCCTCTAAAAATGAGTTCCTTAGTGTATATAAATGTTCATGTATCTGTTTTTTGAATAAAGGGCAGTCGCCCCAAACAGTTTGCGCTAGCGACTGATTTTCCCAGGCAGAGGTACAGATGTTTTCTAGCCCCTGCCCAATGGCACGCACACACGGGTCATGACGCAGAGGTGAGAAGTGCCGGCCCACGTTGGCATAGTAAGCTGCGGGTCTATGGACCGATCCTGTCCTGGGGGACACTGTTGGAACCTGGCAGGATTGCTCGCGCAACGCGGTCACACTTTAACTTTGAGAGAGTTCGTTTAACCCTGTTGGGTCCGCATTTGGACGGGACAGGTTTATGGTCATTAGCTAGTTCTTACTACTCAAGAGAAATTATTCCTTCGTACCAATAACCATTTCCATTTTCAGAAAAGTGGGTGCGCTTCTCTTATCTTCTCTCATTAGTAAAATTCATAATCTTACTTGCGCAAATTTTCTGATGTCCTCCCAAATATACACTGCTGGCAACCCAAAATGCAACACCAAGAAGGACACGAGATAAACAAAACAACAGATACAAAGATCAAACGATTGAGCTTACAGGGCTGTGCGACTTGCGGAACACGCAGGCATCAATAGTTCGTGTGGCCCCTATGGCTGTCAATAACGGCCGTTACACGCCGCGGCATCGAACGAAAGAGGCTTTGGATGTGGGCTTGGGGTATGTCGGTCTAGGCTGCTTCCACACGTTGCCACAGTTCATCAGGCGTAGCCGAGGGTGGTGCTTGCCGGGCGGCTCGGTTGCCGATCAGCGACGAGACGTGTTCGTAGGGAGACATATCTGGAGAACAGGCGGACCACGGCAGCAGTGACATCTGGCGGACCGTGAAGAATTGTTGCACGATGCGTGATACGTGCCGGCGCGCATTGTCCTGTTGAAACGTGGCCGCTGGCAGGTCCTGCAAATAAGGGACGACTACAGGCTCCAAAACGTCGTAGATGTAGCTGTGGCTGTTGAGTGTACCGGCGATGCGTACCAGAAGGGTGCGGGTGTCATATCCAATTGGGCCCCAAACCATAACGCCAGGCGACGGACTGGTTATGGCGATTCATAATGCAGGCGATATACAGTCTCTCGTTGCGGTGCCGCCACACGCGGATCCGACCATCGTGGTGCTGCAGGCAGAAGCGGGATTCGTCGGAGAAGAAAATGTCGTGCTATTCCGTAGTCCAGGTGCGGCGTTTAACGGCCCACTGCCGCCTCACTCGCCGGTGGAGTAACGTCAATGGCAATCCGAGGAATGGACGCTGTGCGACAAGTCTCCGCTCCTGCAGACGACGTCGAACGGTACGTGCTCACACAGGTTGTTCCACAACACACCCTAATTCCTGCGCTAACCTTCGTGATGTGGCGGTGCGAGCTGTCAATGCCAGCCGCACAACATGACGGTGCTGTCGCTTGGTGGTGTACTGCAGCTACGGCATTCGCTCACGTCGGTCCGTCCGTCCCTCCTGCACCCACCGAATCCATGTTCGTCTCACTGTGACTGGATGTCGTCCCACACGGGCGCGGATGTCTCGGTACGATAAACCGCTGTCGCGATAAGCCACTGTTCGGCCTCTGTCGAACTCCGAAACGTGCTGGAATGACTGCCGTATTCTGCGACGAGGCACCAGGCGGCTTCCCACGCACAGGTCCGGCACCACAACACACTTCCACTACTTACACCCCGCCTTCTGTGCACCCTTCTTATAGTGCTTCTCGGTGGCGTGCCGGGCGCACATGATTTGCATATGCCCTGCAATCCTAATGGTTTGCATGTCCTCTTGCGGGCGACGCATGCTGCAAATTTCAGGCCAATCGGATGCTTCCTTCTTGGTGTTGCATTTTGGTTGTCCAACAGTGTATATCAATCGCCTTTTCAAGATATCCACCTTTGTTAAGACAAGCATTAGGATTTGCAAATATTTCCTTCATCGCAAATATTATCCCTTACCGAATTTTTTCATTCAACATTTATGTTTTCTCTTCTCTTGTCGTTATTTCAACATCTTCAAGCATACAAAACGTCTCTGTTGGGTACTGATTCACGTTCCCCAGATTACCTACTTTACACAAGTTATGCAAGCCCACGTATGTTGGGAAAGTATTTTGAATAACTCTTCACAACTAAACCTTTCAAACATTTTTTTGTTCAAAATAAAAGGCCAAATTAGGATCGGAAGCTCCCTAACGAATAGCTGTGTTCTAGTGCAGACGAGGTGCACAAAAACATATCTCAGTATGTTTGACGTATGCTGTGTAACATACTACAATACTATATATAGAATTGAATATCGTGCTATCCAACATAATTGTTAAAGCGTAATAAAATTCCGTCGTATACATCAAAATAGAGACGGTTTTAGGTACGTTTCACAGGAGCGACTATGACAAGAATTTATATCTTTTTGACTAATGCTCTGTCATTCTTCGATGTGAAAGGATGTTCTGGAATCGGCTGAAAACCATTCGTAAATCTGTGACTTGGAGGTCTCACTTCAGAAATAAATTAAGATCCTTCCCTGAAGGGTCTTACTTTATTACTATGTGCTACATAATTTTGTGCTACATAATTTTTGTTTCAGTATCGAAGAGATAAAAAGAACGAACTTCCGATTACCTAACGTGATCTACTATTTTAAATAACAAAATTCAAGGTGTGAATACAAAATTAAGTCCTAAAATGATTTATCCTGTTTCATATTTGGAAATCTTTTGGGGGAAAGATGAAAAACATTTACCTGTAGGAGAATGAATTTCTTTTCTTGTAGTCGGATACGTTGCAGTTTCGGACATCGTACGAACTGTAGGAAAGAAAGAACCAAATAACAATAGTGTTACTACAAAACAAAAACCATATTTTCATTATAATGATTTTATTTTTACAACCGATACTGCAGTAAGACAAGGTTACACAATTCATTCTACTATGTGTCCGGATTCTTCAGGTGTGATATATTAGTGCCACCGCACAGATATTTCACGTAACGCGTCAAATTTCCATAAAGTCGCAAAATTTTTAAACTTTCTTATGAATACATTCTGAGACTTGTGCATTTCGAAATTTAGTTTTATTGAGGTGCTCTACAGTTACGTTACGGATTTGAAGTTACTTTTAATACATATAACACTCATAAGCTCTGTATTTTAAAATTATATAAATACTTATACAGTATTATTAGACGAAAGATATTTCAGCGCAATGGCAACTATAATATACGTTTAGGTTTTTAGTGTGAGTTTCGCGATTGTTATTTTTAGTCTGTAAAAAGAAATTTGTTATAATTAAAAGAAATAGAATGACAAAATTTCTTTAATCTGTTAACTTGTTTTCAAATTTAAGCACCAATAATCTGAGACATGAAAAAAGAAAGAGGCCTTATAATCATTATAAACTAATAATTTCTTAATGTTTGACACTGTTTTGTAGAAAACATGAAAAACCTTTACCTGTAGGAGAATGAATTTCTATTTTCGTAGTCGGATAGGTTTCAGTCTCTGACATTGTGCGAACTGTACAAAATAAAAGAGAACAGAAATAAAACAAAGGTTGGTAGGAATGAAAAGGTAATCATCCATTTTAAGGAAATTCGTTTTACACTTAATATTTTAGTAAATCAAAGTTATACATTTCCACCTAGGGGTATGAAGGAAGTGTGAAAAGACCCATAAGATACCACAGTAATTTCACGTTACGAACCAAATTTCCCAAGAACGCAAAAAAGTGCAAAATGTTTAGTTAAAATTTTATAACCTGCGCATTTTATCTGTGTTACAGTTCTGAAGATTTGTGTTATACAGAAAACAATTATAAGTACTATATTTGAAATCTAACCGAAATATATCACACGACACAAACGAGGTTTTAACGCAACGAATAGAATTGCATGTATCTGAAGCAGGTGCGTGCCGTACATAAAAATATTATTTCTACGTATCCGTACGTTCGCCAAAGCTATCCATGTCGATTCCGGATCGAAAGACATAAAATATTCAATTTTACCTGCTGAAATATCACTGTCTGTGCGAGAAATTCCATAATTTTCATTTATACTTTTGGAATCCATAAGTGCGGAACAGAGTTTCTATCATTTCATCCTATTCTTGATTTTCCGTTAAATACTTGCAGCTGAGTTTATCTCTGAACACTTACACTTATATTTGAGAGGAGAACTCTGACCGTAACGATAAAGGCTGACGCAGAAATAGTCGAATTCGCTGACGGGGAAAACGTTAGATAACAATATTCCCTGTGCTGCAAGCGCTTCTTGTGAGTAAAAACAAAAGGAAAAAATGTGGAAAACATTCCAAAGATGGACGTTCGTTTCTTAACAAGAAAGTGCTTTTACTTCTCAAGTGGAATTATTCCTTCATACCTAATAGACATTTACATTTTCAGAAAACTGGGTGACTTTCTCTTATCCTCTTTCATTAGTATAATTCACAATTTTACTTGAGCAATTTTTCTGATATCCTGCAAGCATATATCAATCTGCTTTTCAAGATATTCGTCTTCGCTAAGATTTGCATCTTTTCAAGATATCCATCAATCTGCTTTTCAAGATATCCATCTTTGCTAAGATATCCATCAATCTGCTTTTCAAGATATCCATCTTTGCTAAGATATCCATCAATCTGCTTTTCAAGATATTCATCTTTGCTAAGATATCCATCTATTCCTTGTCTTCACAAGGAATAGGATTTGCAAATATTCCCTTCATCGCAAATATAATCCCTTACCGAATTTTATCATTCAATACTAATATGTTCTCTTTTGTTTCCGTTATTTCAGCAACTTCAGCCTTAAAAGATGTTTCTGTTGGGTCCTGATTCACATACCCAATATTACCTACTTTACAAAAATTTAACCGAGCAGACGGATGTTGTGAAACAGATTTTGAATACTCCTTTTTCACAACTAAAAGTGTCAAACCCTTTGTTTTGTTGCAAATAGAAAGCCAAATTAGGATTGGAAGTTCCCTAGCGGAAAACTGTGTCCTAGTGCAAACGCCGCGCATAAAAACAAACGTCTTTCAATATGTTTGAATTGTGCTCTGTAACATGATTTAGAACTATATAAAATTGAATATCGTCCTATCAAATGTAATTGTTAAGGCGTAGTAAAATTTCGTCCTAGACCCTGATACAGGGGCGACGTTTTTAGGTACGTTTCAGAGGAGCGGTTATGAGAAGAATTGATATCGTTTTGACTAATGCTCTGTCATTCTTCGATGTGAAAGAGTATTCAAGAATGGGCTGAAATCCATTCGCAAATCAGTAGCTCAAAGGTCTCACTTCTGAAATAAAGTAAGACGCCCCATGAAAGGAATGTAGTATGTGCTACATAGTTTTTTGTTTCAGTGTCGAAGCGATGAAAGAACGAAATTCCAAATACCTATCATGTGGTTTTCTATTTCAGATAGCAATAATAAAAGTGTGAATATAAAAACAAGTCTTAAAATGATTTATCCTGTTTCATATTTGGAAATATTTTGGGGGAAAATGAAAAACATTTACCTGTAGGAGAATGAATTTCTATTCTTGTAGTCGGATATGTTGCAGTTTCTGACATCGTGCGAACTGTAGTAATGAAAGAACCAAACAAAAGGAGTTTTATTATAAAACAAAAAGTATACATTCACTCTAATGATTTTATTTTTACAACCGATACTGAAAAAAGACAAATTTCCACATTTCATTCTACTGCCTCTTGTCATGTTTCTTCAGGTGTAAAGACCATATGTCACTGCACAGATATTTTATGTAACGCGTCAAATTTCCATAAAGGCGCAAACATTTTAAACTTTCTTATGAATATTTTCTAATACTTGCGCATTCTGAAACTTTGTTGAGGTTCTCTACAGCTATGTTACGGTTTTGAAGTTAGTTTTAATACAGATAACACTGATGAGCACTGTATTTGAAACTATATAAATAAATACTTCATCAGACGAAAGATATTTCAGCGCAATAGTAACATATAATATACGATTATGTTTTTAGTGAGAGCTCTGTGACTGTGACTTTTAGTCTGTAAAAGAAAATTTGTTTTAATCGAAATAAATAGAATGACAAATATTCTTCTATCTATTAACCTGTTTTCAAATTTAAGCACCGATAACTCAGACATGGAAAAAGAAATAAGACTCATTATGATTTTAAACAAAGAATGCCTTCTTAATATTTGACAATTTTTTGTAGAACACATGAAAAACCTTTACCTGTAGGAGAATGAATTTCTATTTTCGTAGTCGGATAGGTTTCAGTCTCTGACATTGTGCGAACTGTACAAGATAAAAGAACAGAAATAAAACAAAGGTTGGTAGGAATGAAAAAGTAATCATCCATTTTAAGAAAATTCGTTTTACACTTAATATTTTAGTAAATCAAGTTATACGTTTCCACTTCGGGCTATACAGAAATATTAAAATTCCCTGAGGATGCCATATTCATTTGGCGTTACGTATCAAATACCCAGAGAACTAAAAAATTACAGAAATTTTCAGGTAAAAAGTTTAAAACCTGAGCATTTTAATTCTATTACAGTTTTGAAGATCTGTGGTGTATAGAAAACATTTATAAATTCTATATTTTAAAAGTAATCAAAAGATACCACATTGCACAAATGATGTTTTAACGACACGAATAGAAAGCATGTATCTGAAACTGGTGCGCGCAGTACATAAAATATTTTTTCTACAAATCCTGCCGTTCACCAAAAGCATCCTTGTCGATTCCATATCGAAAGGCATATAAAATTCAATTTTATTATTAAGAACACATTTCAATTTTACCCAAGAAAATGCCACTGTCAATTTTGCCACAAATTCAATGCCACAAATTCAATTTACCAAGAAAATGCCACTGTCAATTTTGCCACAAATTCAATGCCACAAATTCAATTTACCAAGAAAATGCCACAAATTCAATTTTACCCAAGAAAATGCCACTGTCTGTGCTGGAACTTCCATAATAACTGTTTATACTTTTGGAATCCACACGTGCGGAGCACAGTTTGAATCATTTTATTCTGATGAAGAACTGGTATTGTTTTTCGTAAGGCCTATACTTAATCTTCCGTTAAATATTTGCAGCTCAGTTTCTTTTTACACACAGAGAACCTGAAGCAGAAATAGTCCAATTCGCTGAGCTGAGAACCGTTAGATAGCAATATTCACTGCGTTGCAAGCGCTTACTGTGAGGTTAAAACCAAGGAGAAAATAGGGAAAACAGTCAAAGATAAACGTTCGTTTCTTAAGAATGAAAGTGTCTTTACTTCGCAAAAGGAATTATTCCTTCATACCATAGCCATTTCCATTTTCGGAAAAGTGGGCATGCTTCTCTTATCCTCTTTCACTAGTATAATTTATAATATTACTTCAGCAATTTTTCTTATATCCTGCAAATACAAATCATTCTCCTTTCAAGATATCCAACTTTGGTAAGACAAGGAGTAGGATTTGAAAAAAATATTTCTTTCATCGCAAATATTAACGGTTACAGAATTTTTAAATTCAATATTAATATTTTCTCTTCTCTTGCCGTCATTTCAGCATCTTCAACCAAAAAAAATGTCTCTGTCGGATTCTGATGCACATTCCCAAGATTACCTACTTTAGAAAACCTATCCGAGCACACATATTTTGGGAAAAATGTTTTGAATACTTTTTGACAACTGAAATTTTCAAACCCTCCTTTGTTGAAAACGAAAGGTCAACTTAGGATGGGAAACTTCTTAACGAATAGTTGTGTTCTAGTGCAGACGAGGTGCAGAAATTATCCTCTCCGTTAAATTTTAATGTGTAGCATGATACACAACTATATGGAATTAAATATCGTGCTATTATACGGAATTGTTAAATAGGAGTGAAATTGCGTCATTGACACTGAAATAGAGACGGTTTTACGTTTCTTTCAGAGGAACGAATATGAGAAGAATTGATATCGTTTTGACTAATGCTCTGTGATTCCTCGATGTGAATGGATGTTCTGGAATAGGCTGAAAACGATTAGCAAATCTGTATTTTCGAGGACTCAGTTGTGCTACAGATTCCAGTTATAGGGGGGATGAAACGTTTAACTTTTTGTTCAGCATCAGATCCTATTCCTGCATCCTCAGTGTCGGCAGTTCTTTAGCGCAAAGAAATTTTGAACGGTGTGCTAACAGCAAAACGAAGAGCAGTGGATTCGGGAAAATTTTAATAGAGCTTTAAAAAAAGCTTAGATACTAAAAGATCCCCTAACCGGACTGATTATGATAGACTGGTAACCCAGAAACTACCTAAGATGCGATGAACAGATTCCTTTCAGAAGCAAAAGGTTGCAGAGAAAGATAACTATCGGGAGACCACACCAGCGTGCGACCGTCCCATTTGAAATCCGAGCAGCAACTGTAAATGAAACATCCTGACCACAGTACAGTATTTGTCATTTTCTTGTAATACTTCCGTTCACAGTGAGTAGAGTTTAGGTCCCAGCCACCTACAGCGAGATCGCCTTTTGGGCAGGACACAGAAACGGAAGGAATGAGAGCAAGTCTAGCGACTTTGACAGAACAGTTTGTAGTGAGATTAGAATACAGTAGATGGCGCCACCGTACAAGTACGATATTGCACATAGAAGGGTGAGAGAATTTCAGGGGGGGGGGCGTAGGAAACGATACCCATTTAACCAGTGGGTTCAGCCTGGGGGCCGTCACTTAACGTGCTCGTCCGATGCACGGCGGATATTCAGCGATTGTTAGTAAATCACACCATCTCTAAAAGATCAGCCCAGGTTCGAACCTGAGGACCTTGCATCGATAGTCGGAACTGCTAACCACTAGGCCATCCGCGGCTTCAAACATCCTGACCGAACATGTCGCTCCCTATTATAGCCTTATCCCTCCCCTCCCTCCCTCCCCCTCTGCCTTTCTTGAATCCTGTTTCCACGGAGTTCGCGTCTCTCTGGGAGATTTTTTTTTTTTTTTTTTTTTTTGATTGGAGGTTTAACGACCACCGTGAGCAACTCAATGGGCTATAAGCAGTCGCCCGTCCCTAATTTAGGGTCACTGGTTCCAGGGAAGGGAAAGAACCAGTGCCGTAAGACAAACACAACATCCATGCCTCACCGGGATTCGAACCCGGACCCCGTTCGGACGAATGATCAGAGGCCATCGCTTAGACCACTGCGCCACCGGGGCGGCTCTCTGGGAGATCATCATATGTAAAGGATTTTAGGAAGGGAGTGTCTGACCCCAGGTTTTAAACAAACCCTTAGAAATAGGAAGCTAGGAGATTTGGGCTAGAGTGCCCGATAGGAAAGTGACACGGAAGCGAAGTAGAAAGGGGGAGGAAGACGCCCTTATTTATTCCCGGGGGCCAGTACCCGGGGTCCGACAGCTTAACGTGCCCATCCGACGCACGGCGGATATTTAGTGGATCGAGCGTTCGTACCTGCCTGGGATATAACCTGAGGTCCTTTCCGCGGCAGTCACGAACGTTGCCCACTAGGCCACCCGCTGCCCGACTCTCTGGGAGTGGTGACCTTGCACCTATAATACATCAGACCCGGTCGTCCAGTTCAAGGTCAACGGATACCGCAAGGCACATGCCTGACTCGGCACTCACTGATACGGCGCACATAAGAAACAAGGGCTAATTGTGAGATTGAAACAAAGGACAAAATATGGAAAACAGGTCACAAATGAACGTCCTTTTCTTAAGAAGAAAGTGTTTTTACTTCTTAAGGGAAATTATTCCTTCATACCAATAGTCATTTCCGTTTTCAGAAAGTGGGTGCGCTTCTCTTATTTTCTTTCATTAGTATACTCCATAATCTGAATTGCGCAATTCCGCTAATGTCCTGCAAATATATACCAATCTCCTTTTCAAGATATCCATCTTTGGTAAGACAATCATTAGGATTTGCAAATATTTCCTTCATCGCAAATATCATCCCTTACAGAATTTGTTCATTCAATATCAATATTTATTCTTCTTTTGCCGTTATTTTAGTACCTTCAGCAATAAAACATGTCTATGTTGGATCCTGATTTACATTCCCAAGATTACCTTTTTTTACAAAAGTTATCCGAGCACACGTATGTTGGGAAAAATATTTTGAATACTTCTTCACAACTAAAATTTTCAAACCTTTTTTTGTTGAAAATGAAAGGTCAAATTAGGATGGGAAGCTCTCTAACGAATAGCTGGATTCTAGTGCAGACGAGGTGCATAACATGTTCTCTCTGTAAGTTTGAATTTTGTTGTGTAACATGATACAGTATTATACGGAATTAAATTTCGTGCTGTCAAACGTAATTGTTAAGGCAGAGTGAAATTCCGTCGTAGACACTGAAATAGAGACGGTCTTAGGTACGTTTCAGAGGAGCGCCTATGAGAAAAACTTATATCGTTTTGACTAATGCCCTGTGATTCCACGGTGTGAAAGGATGTTCTGCAATAGGCTAAAAACGATCCGTAAATTTTTAACTTTGAGGACTCATTTTGGAATTAAAGTACGATCCTCTCTCATGGCATTTCTATGTGCAACAATGTTTTGTTTCACTACCGAAGGGACGGAAAGAACGAAATTTCAATTATCTATCATGTGGTTTTCTATTTTAAATAGCAATAATCAAGATGTGAAAACAAAACCAAGTCTTAAAATGATTTAGCCTGTTTTATATTTGAAAATATTTTGGAGAAAACATGAAAATCATTTACCTGTAGGAGAATGGATTTCTTTTCTTGTAGTTGGATATGTTGCAGTTTCTGACATCGTGCGAACTGTAGCGGGAAAAACCAAACAAAAGGAGTGTTACTACAAAACAAAAGGTATATATGCATTATAATAATTTTATTTTTACAACCGATACTGCGGTAAGACAAAATTACACATATTATTCTACTGCCTCCTGTCATGATTCTCTAATTGTAATAAATCCTGTACAACCGCACAGATATTTCATGTAACGCGTCAAAGTTGCAAAAATTTTAAACTTTCTGATGAATACATTCTGAGACTTGCTTTTTTTTGAGGTGCTCTACAGTTATGTTACAGTTTTGAAGTTAGTTTTAATACAGATAACATTCATAATCACTGTATTTGAAATTATGTAAATAAATATTTCATGAGACGAAAGATATTTCAGCGCAATGGTAACGTATATAGTATACGATTATGCTTTTATTGAGAATTTTGCGATTTTTATTTTCAGTCTGTAAAAGGAAATTTGTCATAATTTAAAAGAAATTGAATGGCAAAATTCTTCTACCTAATTAACCTGTTTTCAAATTTAGGAACCAATAATTGAGACATGAAAAAAGAAACATGCGTTATTATAATTATAAACAAAGAATTACTTTATTGTTAAAGACCTACTAGGGATTTTGATACGACCCTCATGATGGCGCTGCGAGCGTTAATTTTGTGCTTATCAGTCAGAGTCAGTGCTGCGCTTTTGTGTGTGTGTTGATATATCTAAGGTTCAGGGTGTGTGTTGTGTGTATCTCGTGGCGACCAGAGTGTTCCACCATCATCAATGTCTCATCAGAGTAATTTATAATAAATTACTACAGTCCATTTAAGTGTGAGTGTTGATCTGACTAACTGTTTCTTTGGGTCAATCTACATTTTGGTCTTAGTGACCCGGAAAATAGTCCCAGCTACCTAGTGAGTAGCGATTCGTGCTGCGTTCAAGATAGAAGACAATGATTTTGTTTCGGTTTCGAATCAAAGAATGACGTTGTTCGCTGTGAATAACTTGAGCCCTTTAACGGATACATTCGTTGTGGAATAATTACGTCCTGGAAACTGGTGAGTTGTTTCATTTTATGAATTTTATTCTAAAAGTAACGATGGATAGGTTATTGATCAAGAAAAGGGTACTTAAAATTACCATAACTAAACTGTCAAGTGAGATCGGGAAAAAATCACTATGTTATTCGATTAGAACTTTTTCAGGAAAGGTGCCAGAAAGACGGTGACGAACTTAGTGAAATATTTGACCATATTTATGCTCTCTGTCAGGAAGAGGAGTTTAATAAATATATTAAAGAACAACAATCATTTCAAGATATCATTGATGAAGTATGGGTATCAGTGAATAGAGAGAAATTAAAATGAAATAGTAGCTTTAATTCTCATACTAGTTTTTCAAAAACAGAAACCTCCGGGTTTGAAGGTGTACGACTGCCGAAGTTAAATCTCCCGTCTTTTAACGGAAACATACAGGACAGGCTTTCCTTCAAAGATCTCTTTAAAGAAAGTATGCATAATAATAGTAAGCTGTCGGAATCACAGAAATTGTCGTATTTGAAATTGACGCTCCTTGCCGATGTTGCTAGAATGATTCAGTCCATTGCCATTTGTGATAGTACTGTAATTATCAAATAGCCTGGGATCTGTTGGAAGAGCGATATTCAAATAATCAAGAACAACTGTTCGCTTCTATTAAACAGTTCAAGTGTATCCCTCCTATTCAGAGTGAATCGCCAGCTGCTAATTTAAATTTGGTCGATACGGCAAATGAGTGCATCAGATCGTTGGAAATTTTGGGGCAGAAAACTGAAAGGCTTTCAGAGACGATATTGGCCTATATGTTATTTCAAAAATTAGATTCTTCCACCAAGCTACATTGGGAACGAGAATCAAAAAAGGATGATATGCCTAAGCTATCCGAATTAATTACCTTTTTAAAAAAACATGCTCGTTCTTTACAGGCTTCTAAAACAAGCAATGTGAAACGTAACTATCAGCCGACTCAAAGGGTTACGTCTATGATTGCTAGCTTTAAACACCCTAATCATGCCATATGTATACTGTGTAACAGTGTTCATAATTTGTACAAGTGTGAACAGTTTCAATTATTATCAGTGAACGATCGTATTGGCTATGTGAAATAACATAAGCTATGTTTTAACTGCTTGGCTGATACACTATCCACCAACAAGTAATAGGACACCTGTGATTGCAAAGGAAAACGAAGTTTATTCACCTTCAATAGTTGGTGGAATCTCCACGAGCGGTGATTACAGCTGCGACCCTCCGGGGCATACTCTCAAACAGGCGTTGTACGACGGCTAGTGGTATTTTCTTCCACTCGGCTTGGAGAAGACAGGTCAGTTCCTTCACCGATTTCGGACGGTGGGGGCACCCCTTAAGTCGACGCTCCAACTCGTCCCAGAGGTGTTCGATAGGGTTAAAGTCCGGGCTCTGCGCAGGCCAGTCCATTCGATTAACCCCATTGTCACCATACCAAGCCATGGTGGACCTCGCAACATGACAGGTGGCATTGTCATCTTGAAAGTAACATGGGTCCACCACGTAAAACTGCCACAACGTAGGAAGCGCATGGTCATCCAAAAAGGTGCAGAAGGTCTCGGCGTTGAGTCTACCAGGAATTGCGACCAAGGGTCCCATGCCATACCAGGAAAAACACCCCCACAGCATAATTCCCCCGCCGCTAAACTTCGCAGTTGGCACAATACATTCCGGCAGGAGGCGTTCTCCAAGCAGACGCCAAACCCAGACCTTTCCATCCGAACGGTAGAGGGTGATCCTTGATTCGTCGCTCCAGAGAACCTGTTTCCACTGTTCAACGGTCCACTGTCGACGGTCTTTGCACCACGTTAGCCGAGCAGCGCTATTGGACTTGGAGATCAAAGGCTTCTGGGCGGCAGCACGTCCATGATAACCGAGCTGATGGGCTTCCTTACGGATGGTATTCATCGAAAGAACACTTCCGTATGCCTGTTGAAACTCCTCGCGAATGTGGCCCACCGAGTTGGTGGGGTTCTTCCGAATTTCTCTGACCAGCACCCGTCGGTCTCTAACTCCCAGTTTTGTGGGTCTGCCGGGTCGGGGCACATTCCGACAGTCACCTCTCATCTTCCACTTGCCAATAACGTAGGCCACTGTCGATTTCGGGTACTTCAACTCGCTGGACATGTCACGTATGGATCGTCCATTTCTGTGATACCCGACGATTACACTTTTCTCGAAATCAGAGAGCTCCGAACTGCGTGGCATCTTGCATGCGACTGGTTGCGTTGTTGTTTCCCACACGATATTTAACGGCGGCGGCCATGACGTATATCAGGACCGCAGATATCGTCGATTGCAGGAGTGTCTAATTACTTGTTGGTAGATAGTGTAGTTCTCATTCAGCGAGAACGTGCAACTCAAGGCACCCGTGTGCGAGCTGCGGAAAAGGCACCATAGTGACCATACCTTAATTAATATACCCACAGAAAGTTCAAGGTCAAGTGAAGCCAATGGGAACTTGTGTTCTAAGAGAAACTCCTCTCCTCCTGTTGCAAAAAGAGAGATGAATTTTGTTGATAGTTCAAAGTTGAACGCAGAAGCGAAATGTTTGGATTTCGATAGAAATATTGAGCGTGTGCTTGCTGGAGCATCTGTCAGCGGGATGCGATCCAATTCTAAACCGATATTATTGTCAACGGCAGTACTTTATATCAGAGATTGTTTTGGAAACTTTCATCCGTGCAGAGCTTTATTGGATGGAAGCAGTCAGGCTGCTTTTATAACGAAGGATTTGGCGTGCTTGTTAAACATAAAAAGAGAAAAAGTTAATATTTTGATTAACTGTTTAAGTGGTTCATCGATAAATATAAATTCTGAAATTACAACTACTATTTCTGACATGAATGATTACACAAGATAATTACAACTTCTTATAATTCCAAAAATAACGAAAATTGTTCCGGGAGAGTATTTTAGTCTTTCAAGTACGAGGCTCCCACAAAATACAAAACTGACCGATCCTGAATTCAACAGACCAAGAACATTTGATGTGCTGCTGGGTTCAGAATGCTTTATGAGCTCTTGAGACAAGGCCAACTACGTTTGTCAAACTCAAAGCTAATTTTGCAAAATTCAGTGTTTGGCTGTGTTGCAGGTAGTAGTATTGACAATTTTAATAATGAAAGAAGTAGTGTTCACTGTGGGCTAATTTGTGGAATGGAAGATTTGAGTTCAGAGATGAAAAATTTGGTGAAATTGAAAACACGTACATGGAGAGTAATGGGGCAATCAAGAGTGAAGAAGAAATAATTTGTGAAGAGCATTTTTTGAGAACACACACTAGAGATGAAACTGGTATATATTCGGTACAAATGCCCTTGAAAGAGGATCCTGCTTGCACAGGTGAATCTAAAGAAGCAGCTGTTCGAAGATTAAATTCCCTGTGCAATCGTCTGGCGGGAGAGGCTGAATATTTGTCTCTTTACCAGGATTTCATGCATGAATATAAGAGCTTAGGGCATATGGAGGAAGTGAAATAAAATCATGACCCTGAAAGTACGTATTCTTTGCCACTTCACTAGATCTTTCTCCCGGAGAAGAATACTACGAAACTGAGAGTGGTGTTTGATGCGTCGGCATCGACTTCGTCTGGAAGGTCTCTGAACTTCTTACAGTAGGGAGGTGTTATTCAGGAGGACTTGTTCTCAATTATGATCAGATTTCGAAAGCATCACATTGTCTTTATTGCAGATATTCAGAAGATGTACAGAAGGATTCTGGTGATTCAATTCAAAGAGATTTGCAGCGAATTGTTTGAAGGAAAATGTTGATAATCCAGTAAAGATTTACAGACTTTGTACATTCACCTACGGAACTACAAGTGCTTCATACCTTGCTACGAGAACACTAAAACAACTGGCTTTAGATGAAGAGAAAACATTTCCCTTGGCTGCTTCTGTGGTTCAGACAGACTTCTATATGGATGATGTGGTTACGGGTTGCCCAGATGTGAAAACGGCAGGAGAGCTTCAATGTCAATTGATACTGTTACTTGAGAGTGGTGGAATGAGACTGCATAAGTGGTGTGCAAATAGCTCTGAACTTTTGTGTAATATTTAGGAAGGATCCGAGGATTATTCATTTACAGCTGCGAATGAAACGAAGGCTCTGGGGATTTTGTGGCGACATCCAAGTGACTGTTTTTCGTTTAAGGTGAAGATGGAACAACGGAGTGTTTACACTAAATGTACAGTCCTTTCTGACTTTGCCCGAATTTTCGACCCACTATGACTAATTGGTCCCCTTATTGCCAGGACCAAGATATTTATGCAACGACTTTGGCTTTTGCAAATCGACTGGAATGATTCGCTTCCAGACAAGGAAGCTCAAGAATGGCAGAAATTTCTAGTTTCTCTGAAAGCCATCAACGATGTCAACATCAAACGATATGTTTTACTTGACAATATGGTACACGTGGAAATTCAGGGCTTTGCAGATGCCTTTAGTTGTGGATATGGGGACGTAATATATATGATGTCCATTTCAAGTACGGGTGAAACTGCAGTACATTTGTTGTGCAATAAATCAAGAGTTGCGGCAATGAAACAAATCAGCATCCCACGCTTGGAGCTGTGTGCTGCTGTCCTGTTATCTCAACTATTGCAGCGTGTTGTGAGGAGTTTGCGACTGAACATTTCCAAGATCCATCTGTGGTCCGACTCCATGATAGTGCTTGCATGGATCTGCAATAAGCCTCATCTGTTAAAAACCTTTGTGGCCAACTGAGTTGCTACCATCCAAGACTTAACAAGCATGTACCAATGGCATCACGTTAGTTCGGAAAAATATCCAGCAGATCTGATTTCTCGAGGAACTGATTCAGAGAAGATTCTTCATAATGACCTTTGGTGGTTTGGTCCTTCTTTCTTGAGACAAGGCGGCCCTCCTACTGTTGAAGTGATTCCACTTTCCATACAGGGCGAACAGTATTCTCGCGAACGGAAGACAATTCCCAAATCTCATCCTGTAGAAATTGACAGAACTGTGACAGGCATTTCTCTAACTGTACAAACAAATTCTTCTTTCTTGAATGGTGTTATTGACATTACTAATAATTACACTTCTTCGAATTTTTAGTTATGTTTAGGTTTTGTCACAACCTAAGGAATCCAGAAAGAAAAACTGTGGGTACTCTTACTGCAACAGAAATGCAAGAAGCTGGAGAATGCCTTATTAAGAGCATTCAATGTGAGAAATCTGGTTCCGAAATTTTGAATTTGGAAAAAGGTAAAAACATGTGCAAAGTAATGACAAAATCAAAATCTTTAAACGTATTTCTGGATGATAACCATATCTTAAGAGTAGGAGGTCGTTTAGGTAATTAAGAGCTTGATTATAAACAAAAACATCCAGCTATCTTACCTAGTAAACATAAATTGGCTAGAGTGATTACTGATCATTTTCATAAAAAATATTTACATGTAGGCCCTTAGTTTTTATTGTGTCATATAAGACAAACGTTTTGGCCGATTAGTGGTAGAACTCTATGTAGAAAGGTAGTTCATAAATGTATCACATGTTTCACGAGTAAACCTGTATCAGCTAAGCAAATCATATGTAATCTCCCACAAGAACGAGTTACTCAGACCTTCCCATTTAATTGTTCAGGAGTAGAGTTTTGTGGGCCTTTGTACATTAAGTATAAAAACCAGAGAAGGGGTACAATGAATAAAATTTTCATAGCCGTTTTCGTGTGCTCCGACTTAACGTCTGAGTCTTTTATTGCCACTTTGAAAAGATTTTTTGGCAGGCATGGTAAGAGTGCTAAATTGTTCTCAGATAATGGAACTAATTTCGTGGGTGCCCAGTCAGAAATAAAAAGGTTGCACAATTTGGTAAAATATCCAGATGAAAATTTGGCTGGTTATTTGGCGTCGGAGGGGGTGGCCTGGAATTTCTTTCCTCCCAGGGCTCTTAACTTTGGTGGTCTTTGGGAGGCAGGCGTTAAATCATTTAAATATCATCTGAAACGTGTTATGGGAAACGCTAAATTTACGTATGAGGAATTTGTAACAGTTACGATTCAGGTGGAGGGAAACTTGAATTATCGCCCTTTAACTCCCCTGTGCTCGGATGGAGATGATTTCCACGCGTTGACCCCTTGTCATTTTTTAATAGGAAGACCAATGAATGCAATCGTGGAACCACAATTAACTTATCAAAGGGATAATAGACTTAGCAGATGGCAGAAAACAACAAAGGTAGTACAGTCCATATGGAAAAGGTGGAAAAGAGATTATCTGAACAACCAACAGCAACTTTCGAAGTGGATGTTCGAAAAGGATAATGTGAAAATAGGAACACTGGTTCTTTTGAAGGAAGACCATGTACCAGTTTGAAATGGTTATTGGGGATAATCAACGTGTCGTTTTCAGGTGTGGACAGTAAGGCAAGGGTAGTCAGCGTCCGGACACCAAATGTGTGTACAACAGATCCATCTCCAAAATTTGTATTCTTCCTTTAATTAATTAGAGAAACTATATTCTAGTTTTTAATGTGAATCAAGTTTGTATATTATTGTTATTAATTTTGATTCAACCGTAATTGAATGTTTTTCGGAAAACATTGCAATGCGGGCCGGAATGTTAAAGCCCTACTGTAGATTTCGAAACGACCTTCAAGAGGGCGCTGCGAGCGTTAATTTTGTGCTTATCAGTCAGTGTCAGCGCTGTGCTTATATGTGTGTTTTGAGATATCTAAGGTTCAGTGTGTGTTTTGTGTGTATCTCGTGGCGACCAGAGTGTTCCACCATCATCAATGTCTCATCAATGTAATTTACAATAAATACCTACAGTCCATTTAAGTGTGAGTGTTGACCTAAGTGACTAACTGTTCATGTGCGTCAATCTACATTAATGTTCGACAATTTTTTGTAGAACACATGAAAGACCTTTACCTGTAGGAGAATGAATTTCTATTTTCGTTGTCGGATAGGTTTCAGTCTCTGACATTGTGCGAACTGTACAAAATATAAAATAACAGAAATAAAACAAAGGTTGGTACCAATGAAAAAGTAATTCATTTTAAAACAAATTCGTTTTAAACTTAATATTTCAGTAAATCGAAGTTATACATAAATCGAGAATTCTGGAATAATCGGATTTTACTGATATATAAAGGGAAACATAGTTTTAACAAATTGGTATTTCTGATTCTTCGAACTAGGTTATAAATTATTGAAAACGTGCGCAATATATTTAACTTAATACAGTAGTCGTTTGATTTCTTTATGAGCTGAAGGTGTCACATTAAACACATGATTTCTCCGTGGGATGATGCTTATGATCTTCGTAGATGGAGGTAATTGTCTGCGAGCCTCGGTTTTAGCAGATCTGCGATATAACAAATGAAATTTAGTACTGACGCTCAATTTCAATCAGCTTAAATGAAAAATTGATTAATATAATATTAACTGCCGATTTTCGTTAAACGTATCGTGCGATTTGTTTCCTTTGAACATATTTTTTTGAAAAAGGTAATTATAAATGTTAAATTTCAAAATGGCACGTCGGTACACTCAATAGCATCAGCATATACGCCGATGGACCATCACATTATGTCCACCTTCCTAATAAGCTTTACGACCCCTGTACTCCTCAAAACAGCGGCTACTCGGGGAGGCATCGGCTCGATGAGGTGGCGATAGGTATCCTGGGGTATCTGGTATCATAATGTCAATAGCAGGTCATTTCAGGGGGACGTTTACTTAGCGCGAACCAGCTTTTCCAAGTCGAAGTCGAACCACAAATGTTCGATTGGGTTCATGTCAAGGGAATTTGGATGTTAGGGCATTAACAGAAAATCACCCGCATGTTACTTGAACGACTTATTGACGATTCTGGCAGTATGGCATCGCGCATTATCCTGTTGGTAATGGCCATTCACCAGCACGGAACACAGTTGCCATGAATGGGACAACTTCGGTTGTCAAGGATTGTGCTATTCGGATAATGGGACTTAAAGTGTCCCACGAAAACATCACCTACAGCATATTACCGCAGCCTTCGGCCTGTGTCCGCCCATTAGTGCATCCGCGTGCCATAGCCTCCTTTGGTAATTGGCTTATCCGCGCTCTGCCGTTTACGTGATGCACCAGGAATCTTTATTCGTCAGACCAGGTTACTTTCTTTCAAACATCCATGGTCCAATCTTGATGATCTTGGGCCCATTTCATCCGTTGTTGGTGATTACATGCAGTGAGCATGGGGATCCCGTTAGGTCTTTGGCTGCGCACAGGCCCATGCTCAGAAGACTGCGATGAACTGTGTATCGTGACACATTGCCCTGATCACTACTGTTGTAGCTGCGGGTGATTTGTCGCACTGTGGCCCTGCGGTCGACAGTCTCCGCTCCCCTCTGGCATCAATGAGCGGCGAAAGATGCACGGCTGGACGACGGTTCGTCTTTTGTTCATCTGTACACCACATTTGATACGTACTCTCTACATCGGTGCGTGAGCAACCCAAAAGCCGCACCGTTTTAGAGATCGCAGTCCCGAAGCACCGTGCCATCAGAATTTGTCCTTTATCAGACTCCGATAAATCACTAACTTTTCCCATTCTGACTTCGAACACTCTACTATCCGAAAGTCGGTCCTCGGGTATATATCATCATCATCATCATTGCCAACCATTGTCAATCCACTGCTGGACGAAGATCTCCCCAAGTTTCCTCCACAACGGTCTGTCTTGTGCCAGTCTCCTCCATGTCACTCATGCATACCTTCGAATTTCATCCACCCATCTCCCATGTGGTCTTCTTCTGGGTCTTTTCCTGTCCCTTGGAATCCAATCTAAACTTTCGGCTGTCCATCGATGGTCTGTCCTTCTGGCAGTATGTCCAGCCCATTGCCATTTCAGGGATTTAACTCTCATCATGATGTCTTCCACTCTTGTCATTTTTCGGATTTACGAGTTCCTCATCTTATCTCTCCTGGTTATACCAAGCATGCACCTTTCCATGCTGCTTTGAGTTGTCTGCAGCCTTTGTATGTCTCTTTTAGTTTAGGTCCACGTCTCTGCACCATACGTAAGCACTGGAAAGATGCATTGATCAAACACTTTTCTTTTAAGACATAATGGCATATTGCTCTTGAAAATTATGCTGTTTCTTCCAAAAGCTCTCCAGGAAAGTTTTGTACGCCGATTAATTTCTTCATCAATGTGACCCTCACTTGATATCTGCTGTCCAAGATAAACGTACGTGCATAAGTACATGTATATATACTGCTATGTATGTATGCTGTTCTGTGAACATAACTTGCGCCACCGTTCAATCTCCAGACTCGCTGATTTCTCCAGGCTGGGATTGGTCATAATGAAATGGCTAATTGGTGAATATAAATATTTGTATAATGTGAAAGCGCTGTTCAAGTGAAATATGTCATGATCCTTAAAAAAATTTATTTTCGTTGCCCTTTAGATATCATTTTTTTTTCGAAAGCTTCTCTTGTAAATACTGAACACATAGCTGAACCAGAATGTACTCTTCAGTAGTATCTTCACTCTGTCCACAACAATCGCGAGGAGTATTTATATTTTAATCGCATATTTCAAATGTCTATGCAATGTAAGAAACCTAGAACAGACTTCGCAACGTTCTCTACATAAGCACATGTGAGATGTTACCGTATCTTGTTCTACGCATATTTCTCTATTATTTTTTTAAGTCTTCCTGTATCGGCAGATAATTTGGAAACTTCACAAAAATGATCAATTGACCATGGCATCGCTGATATAATACTAAATTTCTCTTGCAGATCTCCGAACATTAAGCTCAGCAAAAATATCTCTCACTCCCGTTCTTCACCGTTCTTTTTATTTAAACTCAAATTTTCAACAAATTCCGTATTACAGATGTACAAGATTGGAACACCATGTTTTGTACACTTCGGTGCCAGAAAAAGCAGGAAGGCGACTGCTTATAGCCTACTGAATTGTTCTCGGAGGTCGTTAAACCCTCAATCTAAAAGAAAAAAAGTCTGGAAAGACTGCTGCGATTTCCATTACATGCAAGAAACCAACGTGGTACATGGTTTTGTTCGCAAACGACGAATATATAGAGGCAGATATCTCCGCAACCTTTAGTAGTAGAATCCGCAGTTCAGATGGCAGCTCGTTAGGGTTTAGGCGATTTCGAACGTGGTATGAGAGCCTGCGCCCTGGAAATGGGTCACTCCATCCCGAAAATTACCACGGAATTTATATTTACAAGATCAAAAAACTTCAAGGGTGTACCTGGACTTCATAAACACACCTTGAAAATCCAGGGTTCGAGACCGTTGTAGCCTTGGAAAAGGCCTGGACAATCGCGGACAGCGGCGTCCGGCACGCATCGTAACATGTGATCGGCGTGCAGTATTGCCGAAAATCACAGCTCAGTTGGATGCTGGTGTCTGGCAGCCTGAATAGTTCCTGACTTTCGCCGGATTTAAACGCCATCCAGCACATTTGGAATGGTGTTCAACGTGCGGCAAAAGCCAGATATCCTACACCGGAGAATATTAGGAAATTGTGGGACGCTCTTCAGGAAGCATGGTGTGCATTGTTAAGGGCAGCAGAAACCAGTCACTGCTAAGGGTAGCAGAAACTGTATGTGCTGGTTGATATATACCAGTCACTGTTAAGGATAGAAGAAACTGCCCTTAACAGTGGATCTAACTTATACCAGTCACCGTTAACGGCAGCAGAAATTGTGATTCAAGCCGGAATGTCATGAGTTTCATAACTGTTTCAACACGACAATGCGGTACCGCACACGTTCTCAGTCACCTACTATGGCTGAAAAAATATGAGAAACATTCCATGGTGTCTGGCAGCCTGAATAGTTCCCGACTTTCAGCGGATTTAAACGCCATCCAGCACATTTGGAATGGTGTTCAACGTGCGGCAAAAGCCAGATATCCTACACCGGAGAATATTAGGAAATTGTGGGACGCCCTTCAGGAAGCATGGTGTGCATTGTTAAGGGCAGCAGAAACCAGTCACTGCTAAGGGTAGCAGAAACTGTATGTGCTGGTTGATATATACCAGTCACTGTTAAGGATAGAAGAAACTGCCCTTAACAGTGGATCTAACTTATACCAGTCACCGTTAACGGCAGCAGAAATTGTGATTCAAGCCGGAATGTCATGAGTTTCATAACTGTTTCAACACGACAATGCGGTACCGCACACGTTCTCAGTCACCTACTATGGCTGAAAAAATATGAGAAACATTCCATGGTGTCTGGCAGCCTGAATAGTTCCCGACTTTCACCGGATTTAAACGCCATCCAGCACATTTGGAATGGTGTTCAACGTGCGGCAAAAGCCAGATATCCTACACCGGAGAATATTAGGAAATTGTGGGACGCTCTTCAGGAAGCATGGTGTGCATTGTTAAGGGCAGCAGAAACCAGTCACTGCTAAGGGTAGCAGAAACTGTATGTGCTGGTTGATATATACCAGTCACTGTTAAGGATAGAAGAAACTGCCCTTAACAGTGGATCTAACTTATACCAGTCACCGTTAACGGCAGCAGAAATTGTGATTCAAGCCGGAATGTCATGAGTTTCATAACTGTTTCAACACGACAATGCGGTACCGCACACGTTCTCAGTCACCTACTATGGCTGAAAAAATATGAGAAACATTCCATGGTGTCTGGCAGCCTGAATAGTTCCCGACTTTCACCGGATTTAAACGCCATCCAGCACATTTGGAATGGTGTTCAACGTGCGGCAAAAGCCAGATATCCTACACCGGAGAATATTAGGAAATTGTGGGACGCTCTTCAGGAAGCATGGTGTGCATTGTTAAGGGCAGCAGAAACCAGTCACTGCTAAGGGTAGCAGAAACTGTATGTGCTGGTTGATATATACCAGTCACTGTTAAGGATAGAAGAAACTGCCCTTAACAGTGGATCTAACTTATACCAGTCACCGTTAACGGCAGCAGAAATTGTGATTCAAGCCGGAATGTCATGAGTTTCATAACTGTTTCAACACGACAATGCGGTACCGCACACGTTCTCAGTCACCTACTATGGCTGAAAAAATATGAGAAACATTCCATGGTGTCTGGCAGCCTGAATAGTTCCCGACTTTCACCGGATTTAAACGCCATCCAGCACATTTGGAATTCTGTTCCACGTGCGGCAAAAGCCAGGTATCCTCCACTGGGGAATATTAGGAAATTATGGGACGCTCTTTCAGGGAGCCATGGTGTCACTGTTAAGGGCAGCAGATACTGTATGTGCTGGCTGATATATATCAGTCAATGTTAAAGGGCGGAAGATACTGCCCATGCATGCCAGATTGGAAGCTTGTATAGCAGTACGTACGTCAGCGACGTCGTGCAGCCGGTCTTCCTGGCCATTTTTGAGTTCGACCCCCGATGCCTTATTCCAGCAGGATAACGCCCGACCACACTCAGCCCGGTCAACTCAACATGCTATTCACACTGTGCATCAACTCCTTTGGCCAGCACGCTCTCCGGACTTGTCTACAATAGAACATGTCTGGGACTGGATCGTACCAAGAATCTTCGGACCCCGGCATGCATTTACCATCTCTGAATTACGCATCCAATTTGAAAACGCAGGGAGTGCTATCCCCCAGCATGATATCCATCATTTGTATGACGGATTGCATGCCAGATTAGAAACTTGTATTGCTGATGGATGAGGTACAATACCTAATTAAAATGCTCACTGTACACTGTAATACGCATTAAAAGGTAAAATAAACATTGAATCACTTCACATGTGTGATCACTTTCCGTCCTTAACAAATTGTTGCTACGACATAAATTTCATCGATGCAGTTGCAATTTTTAATGATGTTCTTTTTTCACTTTCTAGCAGTGTATTTCAGCTAAATTGTGTGCGAAAGAGATTACTCTTGAACACCAGGCATCAATGCGTTCAAATTTTTCAAATGCGTCACTTCAGTTTTCGAAAATTTCACACTCCGTTTCTAAGACTAAATGGAAACTGCAGGGGTGTAGGAGTATCATTTAACGGCAACGCAGAAGAATGGGAACACCGTGACGGAAATAATTGCAATTACGGAAGAAACCGCGGCGTTGCTCCGTAGGACTTCGTTTTCGAAAATTCTTCTCCGAATCTGCAAACTTAAACACAAATGTTTATGGAATAGCATGATATTTAACAATGCTCCGCATGCGAGGCATCGCGAAGAAAAAATAACGATTACGAAAACATCATCACTCCGTCGACCTTTCGTTTCCGAAAGTCTCGTAAAGGCCCTATTCCGTTCTTCGAAGAACCACTGCTACTCCATCACCTCTAACCTCCAAAAAAGTTCCGTTCTGTTGTGCATCGATCTCGTGAACCACCAACAGGAGAATCGCAACGGTGGAATTTGGCAATATCGTGGAAGAATCTCATGCCTGAAGATGACAGGAAAGATTTTCGCGCCCCTAATTTCCATTTTCGAACATTGTTGCCCTCAATTTCAAGCTGAAGTATGAACATTTATTCAATAAAATGATATTTAACAAAAATACTGAACAGAGGAAACATCGAAACAAGCAAAACCGTTCATAAACAGAAAACGACCCCTCCCTACTACCACTAATATCACATAAACATTTTCTTCAGTTTTTCATCAATCTCCAGAATGACCCTGGTGATGACAAACATTGCAAAATTTCTCGAATCCGCAGAGGAATCATATGTATGACACGCGGTATTATTTCCCCCTGACGTTTCCACGGTTTTGATAGAAAATTATATCC